>CM031240.1:63057512-64306342 GCA_018340775.1 Taxus wallichiana var. yunnanensis
ATTAATGTTTGAGAGGTGTAGGTAGTTGAGGATATCCCTTAACATTAAGAAGTGTGTATTTGCTTATACCTTTTGGGACTTTATTAGGGAACATCATATGCAAGGAGGGCTCGCTAGTGGATCCTTCTAAGGTTGTAGTTATTGTGGGATTAGGGGAACCTACTAGCCAAAGCGCAATGCGCGAATTTCTTAGGCGTACTGAGGTTATTACATAAAATTCATCAAGGGTATGCCAAGATAATGCACCTCTGAAGAATTTCTCGAGACATAAAAGTGCCTTCCATTGGGGAGAGGCGCAGCAGAAGGTGTTTGACACATTAAAAAATAGGCTTATCACCGCGCCTATATTATGTTTTCCCTCTTGGGACAAGCCCTTCCATGTCCATGTAGATGCCTCAAGAACCACCATTGGAGTAGTGCTTACGCAGCTAGGTGAAGGTATTGTTGATCACCCTCTATGTTTTGCAAGCAGGAATTTGACACCAGTAGAGAAGAATTACACAATGACTGAGCGTGAAGCATTGTCAATGATCTACACGCTTTTCAAATTCAAGCAATATCTGTAGCAACACCCTTTGTATTTTACACCGACCACATGGCATTAAAGTATTTGGTGAACAAGCCCATTCTACAAGGGTGCATATGTCGGTGGGTATTGTTATTTCAAGAGTTTGAGTTCACGGTAGTAGTGAAACCTGGGAAGAGTAATTATGGGCCTGATCATTTGTCAAGAATTGATTCGAGGCGGGACGTGCGAAGTAATGAGGAGACAATGCCAAATGTGCAATTGTTTTGGTTACGGTGTATGCCCTCGGATTTGGAGGAGATTGTAGTATTTTTAAAGGAAGGTATGGTGCCGGAAGGAATGAAGGCATTAGAGAAGAAGTAGCTAGCCATACGTGTCGCACATGCCCTACATGTTGATTAGTGGAGACTTATACAAGTTGGGACGTGATGAAGTTTTGTGCGCAAGTGTGTATTAGAGCATGAGCGCCTCACCATCATGGAGGAAGCACACGGAGGAAGTGCGGGTGGGCATTATGCAGGTGATGCCACTGTGCGTAAGATATTAATGGCAGGATTGTGGTGGGAAACCCTATACAAGGATTGTAAAGACTATTGTAAAGTGTGTGACCATTGTCAGCGCATTGGCAAGCCAGAAAGAGAGATGAAATGCCTTTGTGCCCTATACCTAGCATGGAACCTTTTGAGAAGTGGGCAATAGACTTTGTAGGCCCTATTGCACCAGCGACACGTAGGACTAGGTCACGCTATGTCATCACTTGCACAGACTATTTGACAAGGTGGGCAGAGGTAACTCAACTAAAGATTGCACAATAGCCACAATGGAAAGATTTTTGTGGGAGAACATTATCACAAGGTATGGATGCCCTTTAAGTTTAACTAGCGATAGGGGTACACATTTCTTAAATGAGACCATGAGGATCCTATTAGCAAAGTTCATGGTAGCTCATCACAAGACTACCCCTTATCACCCACAAGCAAATGGAACCGTAGAGGCATTTAACAAAATACTAAGTCATACCCTGACCAAAATTTGTGATGTCGGAAGACAAGATTGGGATGACAAGGTATCAGTCATATTATGGGCTTACAGGACAACTTATAAAAGGATGAACAAAGCCACACCATTTCAATTGGTGTTTGGCGTGGAATCCATTCTACAGTTGAATTCATGTTACCTTCTCTATGAATAGCACGCATAGGAGGGTTAGCTGATGAGAAAGTGTTGGAAGAGAGAATTGATGAGTTAATGAAGTTGGATGAGAGACGATCACTCATCAGTGGAGTCAGACAATAGAGAAAGCAAAGCAAAAAGCATGGCACAATCGCCACATCAGAAACAAGAAGTTTGAGGTTGGGCTAGATGGTCTTACTATATGATTCTAAGTTTTTGCGCCATCCTAGGAAGTTGAAAGTCCATTGGTTAGGTCCCTACACAATCTCGTACATCCTTGATTCAAAGGTGCGTGCGATTAAAAGCGTTGACACTTGATATGGGAGTAGGTCGATGCCCTACTATAAATAAGTCTTCTTAGTGTTTGTAAATAAGGCATTTTTTCCAGTTAGTTTAGAATTTTCCTTTATGCATTTCTTTTCTTGTGTTTCCCTTTCGTGTTGTTGTTTTGTTTTGCACCTTGGGTGTGGTAACCTTATCACTACTTTTGAGAATTTTTGAGTGCGCAGAGGACCGCACATCATTTTAGTGTGGGGTGGAGTAATGTGAAGTAGAGCATGGTTAAAAGGCCAAAGAAGTTTGTGTTGAAAATCCAGTTGAATGGCCCTATTGAAAGAGGTTCTTGGAAAGAAAAGATGGAAAAAGGATGGTTGGTGCCAAGATAAAAGTTACTTTCAGATCCCATGTACAAAGAAGGGAAAAGTGCATAAGGCATGAGGTAGGCGAGAGAAAAAATCAGGATAGAAGAAGTGTCTTCGATTTGGTACATGCGCATAAGAGTCTCTTGTCATGTTGGATTGGTTACACGCAGAAGGTTGGAGGATTGTTTCGATAGGTTTGGGTGCATGAGGAAAGCCGAAGTCGAGATTTGTTTGAAAAAACTGCATTAAATGTTAAAAAAGTACGGTGGTAGGTGAAGGAGTGCTTATTGCTTAAAAATGGAAAAACCATAAATAAATGGGTTGGGGAAATTCATTATTCACTTTTCATATAAAGAGAAAGAAGCGCTTTTGCACCTTTGTAAACTAGGGCTTCGAAAAAAACTGATCTGTGTGAAGAAAAAATTGGAGAAATTGAAGCGTGAGTAACTAGTTTGGATTTGTGAACCAAGAGGAAAGGATTTCACGGGCATAGGAAAAGTGGGAGAAGGCGTCGTCTTGTGAATGGAGTATCCAGTTATGGTTTCAAGAACTAGGGCTGATGAGTTAAAGAACTTTCTTCAAAAGTTCCAGATCTAAGGTTGGAGAGAGTGGAAGAATAGAGTAACACGGAGTGATTGAAGTAGACCTAGAGAATGACACCCAAGAAACCAATTAGCACACCCAAGAAGGGCAAGGGAAAGAGAAAGGGTAAGCAACAAGGACGCATGCACAAATGAGGAGTGGTATGTAGAAATGTAGTACCTAGATGGAGTGTTGTTAGGGAAGGAGTGGGAGTCCCATCTGAGGAACATGTCTGTGAATGACTATAATCATCGAGACAAGCACAATCGAGAAGGAGATGGTGCTAGAGTTAGTGTGCCCAACAAACAAAAGGACACCAGAGGGTTTTCCCATTTATAATGATGATGTGAAGGTTAAGTTGGAGAAGGAAGGGTTATTACAACTCTTTGAGTTGCCCTACTTTGGGAAACCTGAGTGCTTATATCAATGGCTGATGTCACGTGTCCATGAGGACTACTTCCACTTCGCAGGCGCAAGATGCGCATAACCTCTCAGATCATTTCACATTTCACAGGCCTCATCTGTGAAGGATAAGGTTTGGAGGATGACTTGATCGACAATGAAGTGATTAATGAAACGATCGCGCTTATGCATACAAGAAAGGGTCAAGGTATTATGATGTCACAGACATTAAGGACCTAGTATTGAAGATGTTTGCGCACCACGGTGTCAAAGTTAAAAGGCGAAAAGATGGACCCATGTTAATAACCCATGGTTGAATGTTTGCAAGAAAATTTTAGAGGGAACCATCTATTACTCGTCCGCATTCATCGTGGATGAGATTATCAATTCTTGTGAAGGAAGGCGATAGGATCCTTTGTGCAATGTCCTAATAACCATCGAGTTTTGCGGATCGAGGTGCGAATGCATCGAAGAGTTCATGTGGGAGTACCTGAAAACCCCTCACCCATAAAGAGGTTTGAAAAATATGCTTATGACATCATGACAATGTGCACAAGGTGCGCTTGGAAAAATGGTATAAGCGCCTAAGGAATTGAAAGAGGGTTTGAAAACCCGCAAGTGAGGATCACGAGGGATGACGTGCACATCAACGGATGTGCGAGCGATAGTGTGAGCGAGCATCAACCAAATGTGCATGCAAAGATTTGACAAATGGGCAGAACCTGGTTAAGCCATAAAACTCTCCTCTATCTCATAGATCAAATGAGGTGTACATATAGGAGGTGTTGAGTAACCCCCAGTGCTGCAATCATGACAACTCGAGTAGAGAGGGGGAGTTACATTCCCAGAATAGAAGTGTAACTCCCAATGACGCATATGACACACTGACGTGCTGACTTGTGCTGACGCACTGATGCATAAGGGAATCTCATAATGACCCCTAAATGACACATGGACCTATGATCTCACCTAAGTGAGATGACTCACCTAATGATGTGGAAAATAACACACACCAACACCCCCCCTTCATCATAACTTAGGATGAGGTGGCAAGTCAGAAACGAGAAATGGGTCCCAGACAAAGCCTGATGAGGTACCCATGTACAAGAAAGAAGTCCCAAGCAGTGAAGGAAAACCCAGTGGGAAAAACATCCACCACAAGAGAACAAAACACTCTCTAATCTAAGAAAGATGCCAAAAATGGGTCCCGGCCATAGACGAGCCTAAAAGGGTACCCATGTACAAAGAGGCAATCTCTCGAAAGAAGAAGAAGAAGAGAGAAGAAGAGGGAGACGAGAGGAATGCAGAAGATGCCATGGACGGATCTGAACTCTGCAGCTCTAGGAAGTCTCCCAGAAGAATGTCGATGACGAGATCCTCTACCTCTGGACTGAAGAAGAGCCACCCACAACAAACTGTGTGCCTACCCTTAGGAAGGATAGAAATGATGTGTTGGAAGTCCGCCCACTCCACAAAGGAAACTGAAGGCAACAACACGAAGAACTCTGAGTCTAGTGCATGAAAGTGTGACATAGGTCTAGCGAGTGAGTGCCAAGGAACCGAAGGTAATGCCACGTGCGTAGAACTATCAGAGTGAAGAGGAACACCCACAGAAAGGATGTCCAAGTGATGTGAAGGGAACAAAACATCCTCCACAATAGAAAAGGGATCCACAACTGAGGGTGGATCAATGAAGGTCTCCGGAAAAGTGGAAGTGGTAAGAGTCCCAGAAGGGGCACTCCCAACAACAGAGATGATGAACTCCTCTGAAACACCTGTAGATGGATGAGGGACCTATAGTGCATCACAAGTAGACTCTGCGAAAAGATGACTAAGGTCAGCAAATACTCGTCCCAATGAGGGGGCTCAACAAACAGAAGAGCGATGTATGATAGGTATGAGTCATCCAATGAAGGTAGAGGAGTGAAATGGGCCTCACACACTGGAAGTGGAAAGGAGGTGGGTGTGATGATGTATGAGACTGAGTAGGAGACTGCTTCGATATCTGATGAGATGTGGGGAGTGTCAACACTCTCTGGAATAGTGAGAGAAAGAGGAGAAGAGTCCTCTGTAGTACTCTCGACATCAGAACTGGATGCACAATCCTCATCATCAGAAGTAGAACCAAGCGAGCCTATGTCAGTGGAACTGTCATCACACGAAGAAATGGAGGAGACAACTGAATCAGCAACAGCAACAATGGCGGTAGTATGTGAAGGGTCTCCATACAAGGACTGAAGAATGCTCCAGACACGGTGAGGTGGATCTGAGTCTGCCACGTGAAACCAGAGAGAACGAGAGACATGCATCATCATGTGACCAAAGACATGGTCACAAGTGTCGAGGAAGTCCTCTAGATGACGATGATCAGTGGGTGCAGGAACTGGCCCAAGCAAGAAGGGTAAAAGACCCTCGTGGGCGAAGTAACATTCCATGGAAGCACGCCAAGCTGAATAGGTCTCTCTCCCGGTGAGAAGTGGCGGAGGTTGTAAGGTGATCCTACGATGCTCACGTCTGGAAAGAGCACTCTCCATGATGAAAAATGCAAGATGCACAAAAGCAAGACGTCGGACTCGGCCGATAATGCGTCTGTGTGTGTAGGCCCAAGAGTACAAGCAACCCCCAAAATGTGGCACTTTATAAAAGTAGTGCATTTACAAAATTGGAAATTCCATCACGTAGTGTGTGAAAAATCATGCAACTTTGACCAAGGAAGCGCTCAAAAACGAGCAGCGAGTCAAAAGTTATGGCATAAAATGATTCCCGCAACTGATGGAAAAATGCACTAGATACTGTAAACACATTAAAAAGTGTACACGAAATGGGTGCAAAGGGTATCATGTGGGTACTTGTTGGAAATGGCACGGAATTTTAGGCAGGGTTTGTTTTGACTACGAGGGGGGTTAGCCTCCTGCCAACCCCGACCTCGCCCTCCGTCTTCGACAAGCGTAGAAGGGAAATAATACAAGCAAAATTAGAACCCAAAATTAATACAATGCCATGAATGAAATGTTTTGTTTTTTAATCACCCTAAAACATTAAAAAAGAAGGTGATAAGGAGTGTGTGGGGGCCCACATTGTCAAGTCATGGAGATGCACCGAGCTGTTGGGTGGTTGCAGGTTGCCACGTGTTTGTAACTGCAATTTTGCAGCTGTTTGCCAGCAAAAGAAGACGTTGAACAGCCAGGGATGCGTTGAACCTGCTGTTGGAATAGTCCCACGTGCCAGAAGATAAAAAACGCAGGTCTGCAACAACAGGATGGCTCCAAAAAACGTCCAAGACCACGTGCAGGTTAGAAAAAACGTTTTTGTAACGGCAATGCAAAAAAACGTTTTCTAACGTTGGAGGAAGGAGCTGGAGGTGCTGAAGCCACGTGCTGGAGGTCTGAGTGCTGGGCAGAAGCTGGAGAAGACCCAAACCACCAAAAAATGCCAGAAAAGCCAGAAAAATGGCTGTGCTGGGTGTGCAGGTCAAAAAAACGTTTTTCCAACGCAAGTGCAGCAAAAATGCCACGTTGAGGAGCTGGAGTTGCTGTTGGAAGAAGCTGGAGTGGATGAAACGCTGATCCCACGTCCCAAATAGCTGTTGTTCCCACGAGAGGTATGCTGCAGAAGTCAAAAACGTTTTCCAATGCAGAGGAGGGCACGAACCAGCCACAAGGAGACTCGAAACTCTGAGTAAAGAAAACGCAGCACAACAGAGAACACAAAAAAACGTGGCAGCAGGTGGAAGGAGGCCGAGCTGTGGTCAAAACGTTTTCCAACGCAAGGAGAAAACGCAGGCTTTGGAGCTGTGCGTTGAACGTAGTAAAAAAACGTTTTCCTCAAACCACGATGAGCATTCAAACAGCGAACACAGAGATTTGAAGGCTCACAATCCACAAATCAGCAATGACGAGTGTCACCCAATAATCCAAAATGCGGGCCAATGCAAAAGTTGAACCACCGAACCAATGTAGAGAGGCTCGATTCACCAGGAGGAGGATGCATGCAGACATGAAAGGTGAGCAGTTGGAGTATAGCTCGAAGACAAAACTCTTAAATCTGCAACCCGAAGTCCACAAAACATGCATACAACCCCAGAGAATAGATCGGTCAAAGACACTAAACCCGAAAAACACCAGAAACTCGAACAACAACCTCAAACACCCAAGCAAGAAACCGGAACCCACGAGCACAAAGAGAGGTATAAATGCCCGAAATCAATGCATGTAGAGCACGGTCGGAATCGCCATTATGACACACGCAACGAAATCTGATATCACACCGGAAGCCGGAAAACACGCACAGAAATGCCGATGAGTGCACGGATCCACAAGATCCACTCTGATACCATGAAAGAGGGTTTGAAAACCCACAAGCGAGGATCACGAGGGACGACGTGCACATCAATGGACGTGTGAACGGCAAGCATGAAGAGATCTCGAGAGGAGCGAGCATCAACCAAATGTGCATGCAAAGATTCGACAAACGGGCAGAACCTGGTTAAGCCATAAAACTCTCCTCTATCTCATAGATCAAATGAGGTGTACATATAGGAGGTGCTGAGTAACCCCCAGTGCTGCAATCATGACAACTCGAGTAGAGAGGGGGAGTTACATTCCCAGAATAGAAGTGTAACTCCCAATGACGCATATGACGCATTGACGCCGACGCCTGACGCTGGCCGATGCATAAGGGAATCTCATAATGACCCTTAAATGACACATGGACCTATCATCTCAACTAAGTGAGATGACTCACCTAATGATGTGGAAAATAACACACACCAGGGAATGCATTCGAGGTGGAATGGAGAATTACCGAACAAGCTGCTAGTGGCCACTAGGGGAGAAACAAAATTTCCTATGTACCAAAAGTATTTCTACTTGGGAAGATTCAAAATATTAGATAAGACATGGAGCCCATGGTGAAAGTTCCCCTTTTCCTTCACATCTCAATACTTCCAAGTAGGAGTAAACAGAGTTTAGGGAGTCCAAGAAGTTTAAGCTGGACCTTGATAATCTAGACCAAGACCATAGGGAAATGTGCAAAGGGTTGGTTTACCCCAACAAACATGCGAACATGGAGCGAGACGTTTTGCATGAAGTTCAAATGACAAGGCCCATGACTCTTCCCATTGTAGATGGATCCGTGGTGCACGTGTACATCTGCATAAGACCCAAGTCTGAGAAGGGAACATATCTGGAGAATGAGGTATCTATACCTCAGGATCCAGCCCAGGTAGAAGAGACCCGTGCCCAAACAGGGAGGAAAAATATCTAGCAAAGAAAATACCAAGTGTGGTGGAGACACAGGAAATAGGTTCCCCCGGGACAAGCGCCAGAACCAGTATGTATGCGCGCGAAGAAGCCCATAGTAAAAGAGAAGACTCCAAAGCCAAAAAAGCCATCAGACAAGGAGTCATCAGGAGAGGAAGAAATGAAATCACCTACACTGGAATCTCTAGTTAGGAAGAAGCAAAGGGTAGAAGAAGAGACCGTCTCGGAAGAGACTGAGAGTTTGGACAAGTACATAAGAGAAAAATATGAGAGTGAAGAGGATGAGAGTGGAGAAGAAGTAAGTGGGGAAGAGGACCCCAGGAAGGATTGAGGACCACCCATCTTCAATATACATGATTCAGAGGAGGAAGGCGGAGAAGAATAATCAGGGGTTCTAGTTCGTATGGTGGAAGGATAGCCAAGTAGGAGAAGGTGCCCAGGACATGGGAAAAGATGAGGAAGCTAGTGCACAGAAGCAAGAGTCTCCAAGTTCTGTGCATAAATAGACAACCAAGGTGGTAGAAGGAGAAGAGACCAAGAACATTGAGACCATGGTGGAGAACAAATTGGAACACAATGTTGAGCCAGTGTTGAACAAGGAGAAGAAGGAGAGCATAGAAGAGGAACACGACAGCACTAGAGGCCCCATTTTGACTGTAAGTATACCTAAGGGTACGCACACAGGAGGAAGGTGCGCAGAGGGGGAGAGGCTGGAGATGGGTTATATTGATGACCCCAAGAAAGTGTTCGCGTGTGGTTCCAAAGTACCATTCCGGTAGAGGAGCTTGTAGTAATGTCATATTTTGACAAGGAGGCTACATATCCATGGACAAGGAAGATGCTCTCATGGGCTATAGAGTCCCACCTTGATGAGCCGAGTTTGAGGTAAGCCACGGGGCAATAATAACATTGCCAGGACCAAGAGAAGACAACCTAGTGGTGGATACCCACAACTCTCGGATGAACAACTATGTAACATGCTCAACAAAGTCTCCATTGAGATCGAGGCTAGACTCTTGAGTAGAATGATAGGGTCAGAGATATGGAAGGGGAGCTAAAGAAGAAAGAGGAAGAGCTAGCTGCTATGAAAAAGGAGCTAAGCTAGGAGAAGTTGATCAGCACCAGTGGCAGCGTGAATTGAAGGATGAAAAGGCTAAGGTATGCGTTATGTACAAGAAGGTGGAATCCATCAATGAGGCTATAGTATTGAAGCATCCGGACCTAGCATCACCTACGCAGAAGTATGGATCTGCCTTGGGATGCCTAGAGGATTTAACAAGGATCCTCACCATGGAAAGACAACCGCTAGCCTTGGAGTCTACAGAAGAAGTTGCCCGCGCCTAGAGAAAGAGGATAAGTTGAAGATTGTAGCACTTGTCACGGAATACAACAAGGTTCTTGCACGACATAAGGGATGCTTCCCGGACTCTTTGAGGCTACGTATGACAATTGCGTGACGAGAGACAAAGTAGAAGTGCCTTGGTTGCCACTCATGAAGTAGAACTCAAGGAGTTCTAGGAGAAGAACAAGGGAAATAGGGTGGAAAGGGATAAAATCCTTTCCGAGGTCGAGAGGAAATCTGAAGCCATTGAAACCTTAAGGGGTTCAATCAAAAACCGGTTGAAGGAACTATATCCATGTATTACATGAAGAATGGACATGCTAGAGGATATAGGCAAGGAGTTAGAGAAAATCATTGATACCATGAGTGCATAAGGAGATGGACTAAATTTTGGGGAGGTGAGCGCCATGGTGGCGACTCTCGTTAGAGAGCACGGGGAAGAAGTTGATGCTGGAACAAGTTGGAGGCCAACTTACAAAAGGATTTTCCTAGCTTGTTGTAGTGATTCCTTCACTCTCCCATTCTTTCTTCTTCCCCCATTCTTTCATCCCCTTATTCTTGTTCCAAGGCGTAATCTTGTTGTATTCTTTCTTTCACTAGAGAAGTGTTCCTACAGACGGAGAACAAACGTAGTGTGGGGTGATGTTGGGCCCCTAGAATGTTGGCTAAGTACAAAAGGCATGTATGCGTGCAGGTCCTAGTTGAAGAGAGGTGCGTAAGGACAAAGCGCGTAGGGCAAGGTTTAAGAAAAGGGTTTAAGGAAGTTTTGGCATGCAGCGTGGCGCACGGATAGAACCGAGGGTTTGAGGCTTAGCCAAATTGGGCATTCGGAGGACGAGAATATGTGAAAATCATGACCCATTTGTGTATTTTGTGTGGATAAGGTGATAGCACGGTGGTAGGTTGGCCCAGGAAGGAGCATACTTGCGGTAGAAGCTCTAGAAGCATATCATGGTGAAAAGTGGAAAGCTCGGCCTGGGAGAGCATGCTCACATGGAGGACCACATTCAGACACTTGGCATCAGATCTGAGGGTGCTGGAGGATGAGTTGGCAGCCCAGAGAGGCTATAAATACTAGCACCTATAGAGTAAACAAGGAGAGAACAAAAAAAAAAAGAGGGTGGAAGTGCTGCGAAATACTATAAGAAATCTGTTAGTGGGTAATGGTATTTGGGAGAGAATTTATAATGGGTATGGGGATTGCAATTTTTTCTTTGATAGCCTAGCTACATTAGTCCATTGAAAATCATGACTGTGGTTTGTTTCTCTGTGACATTTTGTAATGGCTCCATGGATGTAATGAGGTTACCAGTTATATGAATATGAATATCAATGATTCTAATGCATACGTCTTTCTCATAGGTTCTCTTTCATTTATGTTTATGCTAAGTATGGATGCTTGTATACTTCTTTTTGTTATCATGTAAGTTATATAATTTGTTAAGTGCTTTCTGTCTATAATGACTGCAAGGATCTAGAGGACTTTATGAGCTTTATGGTTCTTGAATGTCTTAAATCCATTTAAATATCTTAAGCACATATCGTAGATGATGATATTTCCCACTAAACTCATATAAAAGAGAGACTCGGAACCTGCGCATGCCTCGGATGAGCACCCGACATCCACTGGGTGATAGGCCGATGCGTATGGGGTACCTTTCTTTTGTGATAAGGGTATTTTTTTTTTCATTGCTATGTATATAAAAATGACTACATGGGGTACTTGTACCATTTTCCTGTAAATTGCACTCTATTTTTTGTTTCATGTCTCTCAGTATATAATTCATCTCATTACTCATCTTCGTATGAGTCTCTTCCATAATCTCTAACCTTCTCAACATAACTTCCATCATTCTCTCCATCTTCTCTTCCCAAGCCATTTGTCTCATCTCTCTTACCTGCACCATTTTATCTCTCTTTCCTTTAATCATTGTCAAAGAAATATATTTTTCATTTTCAAAAACCTACTACATGTTATGATACCACTATGATGTATTCCAACATCTAACTCAATCAACACACTATGAAATGAAGAATGAAAGACTCAAATTTGCTTCTTAGGTTCTTAGACAAGCCACTTGCTCTTATACACAATCCTCCTAAGATATGAAATTTCTAGAAAATTCATCTTTTTGCATTAAAAAAAACTAGTTTTTCATTAGCATAGACCCTTACTTGTGTCAATTTAACCTTTGGAATGAATCAAAACACCCCAAAATGATCATAGAACTTACCTTTTGTAAAATTCTCTATCGAGGCTTCAAATATCCCTTAAAGTTGTTCTTCCTCTGCAACTTTTGATTTTGGGGCTCAAATAAACAAAACAACACCTTTAATGACACCCATTTAGCCAATTCATCTACATGTAAAACTTTGAGATAGGTTCCTATGGAGAAAATGGTTCAATCTCACTCTCTCATTCCAAAAGTAGGTTTTTGCATACTATGCGAGGCTTTTAAATTAACAATATAAAAAATTATAAGAGAATGCTGAACTATTACTTATTTAAACCCCTTGAAATACCTTCCATTCCACCTGAGTATGTTATCTTCATAGTTAGGTAGAGTGGTTATCTTATTACAACCTTTTACCAATGAAATATTGTAACTTTGTGTCTCCCTTCTTTGTTCAAGTATGTGAGTTGAACTGATATGAATTTAAGGAAACCTATAATATACAAACTAAATGAGAGGGTTATCATAGGATTATAATTACAATAATTTACCCCCTTGTATCAGATCCTACAACTTGTCTAGTTATCTTTCCTCCTTCTCAAACAAGTTATGTGGTGTAATGAGTCATCTCCGGCTCTAATAGTTGAAAAAATCAATCAATGGATTGGTTTAAACTCTCAAGGATTTCAATACATGAATATCATTGATACTTAGGCATACCTTCGAGACCACAAACTTCCTTTATCTCTATTAAGCCTTCAATGCTCTTTAAAATCCTCGTTTACTGAGACCACATTAGTCACTTACATGTTTCCTAGTTTAACTTTCATGGCCTTCATAGGTTTAGGGGTTATATCACTCCTAGTCACTTTATTTGATCTTATCGAGCCTCTCACAATTATCTTAATTATTTCAAATCTTAATTTTGTCTCTAACTCCCTCTATTTTGACTTCTTGCTAAAACTCTAGTGAGGGTTAACGGTGACCCAAGGGATAAAAATAATGTTATAAAAATCTCTCAAAAAAATATTTCAATACTTAAGATTGTTCTGAAAGCTGTAATATCATTCTCAAGCTTCAAACCTTACAGTGATGTTTGAAACATCTGCATTCATTCTAAATAGTGATAACTTCCTCTTCCTACCCCGAGATCATGGTTTCGATGCTTGCATGTAAGATTTATCTATCTAACTCTAAGTGTTGTCTTCCACTATAATGTGCCTCAATAGTTGAATAAGCCTATGATATTCTATTAATAACTCATCCAATTTTTAAAACCTTTTAATCTTGTTACCAACCCGTTCACTAGTCTATAATACACCCTTTTTGTGTTCTTTCTTCTCTACTACAATATAGAGTATATGTTAATAACAATAATATCAATCAAATAGTCATTTGCATTCTTCATATAAACATTTATGTCATCTTTACCGATCTACCATGTTATCAATAAACAATATTTTCACCACATACACAAGTAACCTCTAAATTCGGGAATAAAAACATAAAATTTATTGTTTCCATAGCTTGTTTGCAAACAATATTGACACCAAACCTTCTTGGATCTCCTACTTCTTACATTTTCACTCAATACCATCCGAATGATACGTAAAAAAGTTACAAAATGAAGTTTATATATTCTCCCTAGTATTTTTTAACCTATTCTTGGCTCATTACCTCTTCAAGTACATGTTTTTGCATTTATTTACTCATTAAATGACCCTAACTAGTCGAGAAGTTTAGGACTTTTAGGATCAACATCAAAAAAATGATATGACTAAGACTCCTATAACTCACTAAGACTCATTTAAATATTGTTACATATTCTAATGCTCTAAGAACTCATTACAACACCACTTATAAACCAAAATTTCCTTCGAGGCTCAATTTTGCATTTTGGAGGGAAATGGAAAAATTTGAATCTTTGAAGGACTTAGACTAAATCAAAAAATAATAAGTGACTTGAATGTCCCTAGGACCTAAATAAACACTAAGAAAACCAAAATTTGATATTTTCACCTATCCTGTACAACCTGGGAGTGATGCTCCTACATCTGAAATCCTCTTCATTGAGGGCATAAAAATACTATTTCTATAAAGGAATAATATTATAGTTTCATTTCCAGCCTTGAGACGCAGTCCTCTCAACATAATTTTTGAAGTGTGTCCCACCTAAAACCCTACCAATGCCAAAATCAAGGAGGGAAGGTCACCATTGGTCTCCATGAGGATAAATAGATGATACACATCGATGGGGAAAAATTATTCCAAGGAGATAGGGTAGGTTTTAGTCATTAATACCCTTTGCCAAGTCTTCCTCCTGTTCTATCGATTCGAATTTTAAGTCACCAACAACATGGTCAAATACTGAGGATCTTATATTAGGCATTCAAGCTTACCTTAGGCAAGAAAGTCTCCTATCTTCATGCCATGGAGGATTCTCAATATTTTATGTCAACGGGTTAGTGGTACATATCAATGTCATAACAAAACCTTAAATCCTATTATGGTTTAGTCTAGTAGTTGACATCACACTTCACTTCACGTATCCTCGAATCAATCCCCCATGAATAAAATGCCCTGGATGATTCTTTGGCCACATATGCCACCCATTTTCAATTACATTATGATTCCCGTGATGACACCATTACAATACAAATATGTCAAAACCTAGCCACCTCATTTCCTCAAAACATAATAAATTTACTTTAGATCGAACAACATGACCCCGCTTGAGGACTCTTGCTATGCTAACATCTTCCAATCTATACAAAACAAGACTTACCTAGATGTTTTGACCCAAAAACATGATTACGTTCAAAAAAATATAATTAAATATGTTGGGGGTTAAATCATTGGTTGTATAGATATATAAATCAGATCTAAGCATAAAAGCAATAAATACGAAATAATCAAGAAGAAAAATACACAAGATTTAACTTGGTTCACCCAGTGTGGGCTACGTCCACCAAGAAACAACCAATATATTATCGCAGAGGAAATACAATGAAGATTTGCAATCTTCCACTCCTTCTTGGATTTCGTGTACTTTCTTCTCTACAAGTTTCTCTTAACTCTCTACAAAGGAAACTTCTTTACAATTCTTATAATTCTACCCTTCTAACCCTAGATTTTAGCTTATATAGGAATATACCAACTTAGGAACTCTAGCTATGTAATTACATCTATTAGATTACCTTTGTATCAAAGGTTATATCTAATTCCATGAGTTAAATAAAACCAAAGCGCATGTGCAACCGATGTTAGTTACCCTAAGCGATACCTAGGTTCCTACTTTCTTGACCGATCTGGTCCCTGTGTGGCCCGATGTCGGTTTTTCAACCGATGCCGCTTATTGTGTTTTCCAACAAGTCTATAAAAGTATGCTAATGTGAAGCAATTAAGCTCCACAACTCAACATAATCAAATATTACATATTGTATTATTAAAAATTCGAAGGTGCCTTACTCCGATGTATTAATAAAGATTAGGTTCCCCTTATCTTGGAAGAGGAACATGGGGGATACTTGATGGAAATTGTAGAGGTCATGGTACTACACGCAAATACCTACGTTTGGGTTACTATTGGACTACTTTAGAATCTAATGCTCACTCTTTTTCCAAGAAATTCCAACCTTGCTAATTTCATGATGACTTGATTCACTTCCCTCTAGATGAAATATAATCTATTGCAGCTCCCTAGCCCTTTATTTTATGTAGATTGTATTACATCCTAAAATTTCCTTGATCTCAACATGGTTATGTATTCATCATTATAGCCATAGGATACTTTACTAATTGGTTTGAAGCCATTCCTCTCACCAATATTTCTAACATCACTACCTCAAAATTCTTCCTTAGTCAAATCATTCACCACGTTGGAATTATCTATACATCATATCTAACAATGGTGGGAGATTCAAATTAAATAAATGAAGCAACTTTGCACTAATTTAAAAAATCAAACATCTCTTCTCGACACCATATCATCTACAATATAATGATATAGCCGAATATATGAATAAAATCCTCAATAATATATTTAAAAATATGTTCCATGAATCATGCATAAATTGGCATATAAAACTATATAATATATTATGGGCATATTGCACTAGTGTCTATATGGCCATGGGGTAACCCCATTCTCACTTACATATAGCGCTGAGGTGGTCCTTCTACATGAGGTGGAACCGCTTCAATTTTCATCTCCATTCACGATATCATTCTAGATAAGGATCTCCATGAAGTGCGCCTCTATGATCATGACCTATTAGAAGATTACCATGAAAGAGCATACAATTGCAATCAAAACATAAGAAACACATGGATAAACAACATAACCTACCTTTTCATCCACGCATTTTCACTATGAATGGCCTTATCCTCAAGATTGATTACGCACATGAAAAAGAAGGTAAATACATATATAAATGGTGGGGTCCTTACCTCATTAAAGATATCATAGGTCTTAATACATATCACCTTCAAAGCAATGAGGGTTATATCTTCAAATAACCACCCTAAGACTCAATTCCTCATAGTTTTTCATGCAGAATGACCTCATGAGTTTTAATATTCATCTACCATCTCTCTTCGTTCCTTTTCAAATTCTTTGCTTCATCAACCATTTTTCAATATGAAAACATTATTATAGAATATACATCATGGTTTTTTTCTATTTTCATAATTTTTATCCTCATTTTAGGCTAATCATCTATTTTCTCTCTATATACACCTTCGGGCTTATGGAGTTTCTCTTTGTATCTTCTACCATATGTTTTTTTCTTTTCAAGCATTGTTACGCATCGCTTGGCTATTATTTATGACACCATACATCTACGAAATTTCTACATAACAAAATCCTTCTCATGGAGCCCTAGTTATGTGATTTATGTCATATTTTATTGATGATCCTCTAGTATTTACTTTCAATTTTACTTTTCTAGAGCATGATTTACACCCACATGTGGCAAAAGTATGATTGACACTATCGGTACACATTGGTGTGTATATTTCATTTCAGCTAGTCCTTTAACCATTTCTTTATGTACTTACTTTTATCATCTTTAGATATAAGTGTTATGGACTACCTTCTTCCATTGACCACCACTTGTGCTATTGCGACATGCAATGATCAATTGTTGGACATATGTATACACCTAATTTTTCACATTTAATATTTTATATGACTTATTAACAATTTGTGTGTAGATAAGGGTCACCGATGCATCTATTTCTTGAGTGGGTGCCTTAAGAGTCCTATCGGGAATGGGGAAGGGTTATCCACGTAACCATTATGGGTTAGTGATTAACAAAAATAATGATTTTTCCTAGATGGCCTAAGGGGATATCTAGGGTATTAATGTTAATCTAATTAGGAGGATTAAAACAACTTGTAAATGAATTAAAGGAGTATGAAATAAATGTAAATAAGCTATTCTAGATGAAATAAAACCCTAATGTGCAAGAAAAGATCAAGGAAATGACTCGGTTGATAGCGTAAGACCTGCTGTTGCATGTGTGTCGCAGATCTGGAAATGAAAATATGGATGTACGATGATGAACTCTCGAGACCCCTGTTAAGGGTAGATCTAGATTTTATGAAATGACACAAGCGCTGAGTGTCTTTGGGCACCACAGGGTACCTTTTTTTAGTAATATAGGTGCTTAGAACACTAGAAATCCTAAGATTCTAAATATGATATAGTCGCTAAGTGTCTTGAGTGTTTCCTTTTTTCCACACTGGATTTATCAAATGAAGTGTAGAATGAACTGTAATGTAAGGATAAGTATTAAAACCTATAAAAATGAAAGATGTATATGAATGGGTCAAAATGACCTCATCCACCAAGTTAGTGGACTTATCACTAAGTGTTGCACTACATTACGGACCTTGATGTAGTTCTAGTGTGTGTGTGTGTGTGTGTGTGTGTGTGTGTGTGTGTGTGTGTGTGTGTGTGTGTGTGTTATGACCTAGGTGCTCTCGTCTTAGTTGTACATTGTGAAGTAGCGAGCAATACTAGCTATAGAATTGTAAGTATCATGTGTACATGGAATAGAATGAAATACCTCCCAAAGTATGAAGTGTGTGTGTGATGTAGATCTCCTAGCTTGAATGCATGGCCCTATGTGAATGCAAGTGATGCAATGGATTCAACCCTAGATGAAGTGATAGTAGTTATAAAATGCAATGACCTAGGACCCTTATTATGGTCTTGTAACTTTATATTTATACGAATCTCAAGCTTAATTTCATAATTAATCCTGAAAAAGGCCGACTAAGAAGAAGATAAGGATGAACAATAGCTACAAGTGACCCAACAAGAAGTTCAAGAGGTTTTCAGATAGACCGGGCACCCATAATGGTACCATGGTGCCTTGGGGTGCCCCACTACAGCCAGGGCACCCTGGTTTCGAGGATAGAATGTTAGAAAGGTCATGAAATGGGCTGCTAGGTCTTTGGAAACACACAGAAATACAAAATAAAAGATAGTAAAAATGTGGCCAAAATGTGGGATTAATTAGTACTTTGTAAACTTGAGAACCTTCTAAATAGTAGTATAATATTGGGTTAAATATTGTCTAATGTGCATTATTTGTGTCTACATTTTCCCCACTTTATGTTGGTGAGCGAAAATCTCGGTAACATAAAGTAGATAGAGATGCATACCTGATAACCATGTAGAGTGTAGAAGAAGATGTGCTGATGGACTAGACTCAAGCATGGAATGAAAAAAATAAAAATGTGGAGGAGCATGGATTCTAAAGATGAAAAATGTGTATAAAAGTGATGAGAGTGAACCTAGGGTAAAACGCATGTGTAGCTATTGTTGTGTGTAGTGTACCTACATGGTTAGTATGGAAATTACCGCATTGCGGTGTGTTGTTGTTGTCATTGTCATTGTTGTTGTTGCCCCTAATTTGACTATTTGTTTCTCATATGGCGGACTTGCAAGGAGAAAATGATCAAGTAGTCAAATATGTATGTATGTAAAAATGTTGTGTAAAAATATGCAAATGTAAAATATGCTAGAATAGAAAGTGTAAATGGAAAAATGGAACATGTGCATTTGATCCATGTCAAGAAAAAGGGTGTAGAAGGATATCCTATAGTGTCGCGAGTTTTTCAGGGGATCTCACACCACCCTGGCTGAAGAAGTATAGGGAGGAACCATGTTGTATCCTCCAACCTTTAACCGCTTTTGCTATTTTTTTGAAGAGATATCTATACTATCGTGGTTTTTGGGCAATCGATGACACTTGATGGAGAAGTGTAGAGAGGCACACCCACTGTAACCCTTGAGCCTATAACCGCTCTGTAGAATTACCAAAGGACACCATGTCCTATTAAGGCCATTGTGTATGGAGTTCGTAAACAAGTCTTCAAGAATTTTGCGCTTGTTACCTGTCCAAGTTAATGTACCAAACTAAACACAAAAACCCTGAAAAACTCCAATGAAATCGATACCTGATGAAGATGTAGATGGATGAGGAAGCCGATGTAGACAAGACGGGCGCACACGAGCAATTTGCACAATAGATCCGAATAACCTGCAAAACACCGATGCTTGACAGAAAAAGACCACGTTAAAAGATATTTAAGTGGACTGCCCGAGAAGCGGGTCCGAGAAGCGATGAGCTTCCTCGACGGATGTCATCCATGTTTTAATAAAGAAAAGAAGCATACATGATAAAAGATATAAATAAAGACTAGATTTTACGATTGCGGTAATAAAACAGTAAACCGAAATGTGAGATGAAAGTACGTAAAACGAGGAACGAGGCGAAGTAATGCTGGATTTGTGTTACCTGTGACCTTTTACCCATCTCGCAGAGTGAAATCGGCCGCCCAGGTATAATCGGCGGCCCGATGTGATCGGGCGTCGCCCCGGGACCGATCGGCGCCGACCGGGTAAGATCGGTGTCAATCAAGGGATCGACCAATCGGGGCGTGGATGAGATTCGGGGTTGGAAGGTGAATGTAGTCTGCAAGATGTGCCGAAGATGGAGAGACGCTGGAACAGAGTCACCAGATGATAGATGGTGGTGTATGATGTTGATATGATACGGGCAGAGTAACGGTGCTCCTCTCAGGGATTGATTAGGACAGGATCTGCCCTAACTGAGACAATTGATGCTAAAAAGATCTCTCCTTCTTGCAACCTGAATCCTTCTCGCTCTCTGTTCGCTTTTTCGCTCGTTCGTAATCTCTTCGTTCCCTTCGGTCTCTTCCGTCGTTAGAACTGAGTTCTGGGCTTGCTTTTATAATCGGCGCCGCTCCTAGAAAATCGGCGCCGACCATATGGGTCGGCGCCGATCGCGGAAAAGACTCCCGAGGTGGCCAAATTGATTGATTCGAGAAAGAAAAGACTTATCCCGACTATGGAAAAAAATCCCGCTTAGGGAAGATTAAAAATGGATGCGATGCATAGATAGAATAAATTTGGGGTGGATAAGTGATTAAGATGCATGGGAAGAAGCGTAATTAAATATTTAATATTTAATTACTCATGGGTAAGATGTGATGTGATGAATTAAATTTGGAATAAGTGATTAAATCACAAATTGGATAATATCCCAAGGGGATAGTTGGTGACGCAAACGTGCCCCAGGTTACCTAAGCAAGTAAATGGATAAGAGGGACACTAAATTGAGTAACCAATTTTAAGTGTCTACATTTTGCCCCTTTTTGTCAAGTAACTTGCGATAAGCAAGGTTATGAGACAAAAACAAAGAGATGGAAGAAGAGAAAAATGTGTGATGATGTGATCCCCCTCAAACTAGGGATGGGATGGATGATAGAACAGACGATCCCGAGTTTGAAAGAGGTAGATAAAAAAATGCAGGATGCCCCAGTCGGATAGCTGGAGTAGAACTGATCATTGAGGACGCATAAAAATAAACACAAGGGCAGCAACCTAAGGAACTCACATTGGTAGGGAAAACTAGCCGGTCTCCTCATGAGACGACGTTAGTGCCTACAGACCCATGAGTGTAAGGAGAACTGCAAAATAGCCAACATCTAAAGAGAGACACATTGGTAGGGACAACTAGACGGTCTATAAGTCAGACGACGTTAGTGCCTACAGACCCGCGTAACTCTAAGCGGCTAAACAAAAAGCGAGTGCTCCACGCAAAGGGAACAAACTCGAAATAGATGGTGATATCGAAAATATGTGCCGAAAGACAACATGTAGCGCACAATAATGATCAGATAGACCAGCCAAGCATCAACACTATGGCAAAGAGATTAGCAGATGGAAGCAAACGACGTGGAGAAGCGATACCGCAATCCACGGGCAAAAATGAGTATAAATCGATAGACCGATAGATGATGATATAGACATAGACCGATAGATGATGAATAGAGCGTGATTGGATAGATATAGGTCGATAGAGGATAGAAATAGATGTGATTAGATAGATTGAAATGTGGATAAAATAGATGTGATTGGATAGATATAAACCGATAGATGATAGATGTGATGTGGATAGAATTTTGATTGATATGTGGATAAAATTTTGATGAAAAAGAGAGATAGATAGATGTAATGTAACTTGGATGCACAAGTTTTTAGATGTTTTGATGGATAGATGGATAGATGTAGCGTAATTGTGATGGATAAAGATATAGACTGATAGAGGATAAAATAGATGTGATTGGATAGATATAGACTGATAGATGATAGAAATAGATGTGATTAGATAGATCGATATGTGGATATAACTTTGATAGATGGATGTGATGCAACTTGGATGCACATGTGTTGGATGTTTGGATTAGATATGGATAGATATAATGTACCTTGGATGTACATTGTGATGGATAGATTTAGATATAGATAGATGCAATGTACCTTGGATGTACATTTTGATGGATAGATAGATGGATGTGTTTGATATATGGATGAGATATAGGTAGATGCAATGAGAAATGAATACAGATAGAATGTTTGGATAGATAAGATGAATTTAGATAGAAGATAAATTGTGATTGAATTAACATGCGAAATGTCAATTTAACAGGATGCAAGAGCCAAAGATGAAAGCGGAAACAACCGTGACT
Organism: Taxus wallichiana var. yunnanensis; assembly: GCA_018340775.1. Classification (NCBI taxonomy): domain Eukaryota; kingdom Viridiplantae; phylum Streptophyta; class Pinopsida; order Cupressales; family Taxaceae; genus Taxus; species Taxus wallichiana. Next base: position 63,079,683 of record CM031240.1, read on the forward strand.
TAGAAGAGAAGATACTCGGAGAAGAAGAAAAATGATAAGTTGGACTTCCAACCGACCATAGATAAAATCCAGAAAGGAAACCAAAAGACCAAGCATACAAGGCCCTATATAAGATTAAAATAAATCTGACACTAACTAGTCGCAAACCAGATCTAGGATAGAAATGGAAAGAAAAGTAAGTAAGTATCTTGTCGGAACCTACAAGGGACAGAATACATGTCCATAGTGGGGAAATAGGATTCTCCATATGATCGACAAAAGGTCCTAAATCTCAGCTTCATGATTTTGACAGAAAAGCAAACTGATCAATGCGGGAAGTTTGCTTGATATGGAAAGACTGATCGATGCGGGAAGTCTTTCAGTGATGCTAAAAAGTGTATAAACTGACTGGAAGGCTGATTGATTACAAGAAGCCTTGAATTTTTCTTTGAGAAACAGCCGTCCTTCAAGGGAGCGGTCTGTATTGTGAATTTTAATGATAGCCATCCTTCGAGGGTATGGTCTATTTTCTTTTTGATTCACTTGATAATTTATGGATAGCTGTCCTTCGAGGGATCAGTCTATCTTTTTGGATAGCATCTTTTTTTTTTTTTTTTTTTTTTTGTGAAACTTTTTGGAAGAAGCTGAGTTTAGACCTAGATAGATCAGATGGAGGGGAAGAGAACATAGAAGAACATGCACTCATGACCCGAGTAGATCCGATGAAGATAAGTACTTGGGACAGATGAAGTGGTGATTAAGGTATTCCTACCATGAGGAGGAACATATCCAAAAGAAATGTGCAATGAGTAGAGCCGCTATACTCATTTTTAAGATAAGCGAGGCAATAGGCGGAGAACCACACAATTTCAAATCACCACGAAAGTAGATGACTGGTTATTAGGACGGATGGAAGATCTGAGTAGCGACTAGATTTGTATAAGATAGATTTTAACAGTAGAAGGGCCGTAAATGCAAAGCATTAAGAGGTTCCGCTTCAGGGATACCATCCATGGAAGATAAACGATAAGCCCCAGACCCATATTTATGAGTGATAATGTAGGGGCCCATCCAATTGGGAGCAAACTTACCACGTTGACTCCTTTCGAGTGTAGTGACATTTTGATTTTCCTTAAGAACAAGATCACCAATTTTGAAGTCACGATGTTGCAAGTGCTTGTTATAAGCACGTTTGACACGCTCGAGATAGACCTGATGATGCTCAAGAGCGTTAAGACGTCGCTCATCTAATAATTCCAGTTGTGCTAGACGATTTTGACGATAATCCTCATCGGAGACAAATTCTCTGAGAGAAACACGGAGAGATGGGATTTGGACCTCCAAAGGAAGGACAGCCTCAGACCCATAGACGAGAGAGAAGGGAGTAGCACCAGTAGGAGTACGAATGCTAGTCCGATAAGCCCAGAGAGCAAAAGGGATATGTAGATGCCAATCCCTACCAGCTCGACTAGTTACCTTTGCGAGGATATTACGCAAAGTTTTATTGGAAGCTTCGGCTTGACCATTAGCTTGAGGATAGTATGGAGAGGAAAAACTGAGCTTGATATTGAAAGCATTGCAGAGATTCTGCAAATCAGCGTTTTTGAAAGACTTACCATTATCTGTGATTAGCTTGTGTGGAACGCCAAAGCGACAAATGATGTGTTGATAGACAAAATCAACTATGGGTTTAGCCTTTGTTGAAGAAAGAGGGATAGCTTCTACCCACTTAGTAAAGTACTCAGTGGCGGTAATGATAGAATGATGACGTTGTGAAGAACGGGGATTGATGAGACCAATAAGATCAAGACCCCACTGCGAAAAAGGCCACAAATCCGCCGCAGGTTGCAAAGCCTGACTAGGGATGTGCGTGAGATTGGAATGTTGCTGACACTTGACGCACTTCTTAGTGTATTCACAACAATCTTGATTAAGAGAAGGCCAATAATATCCCAAACGTAAGATGCGCTTGGCTACAGCTAAACCACTAAAATGTCCACCACAGATACCGTCATGGACCTCCTGAATAGCTTTAGATGATTCATGGGTTTTGAGGCATCGAAGCAAAATACCATCAAAGCCGCGTTTGTAAAGAAGGCCACCTAGAATAGTATAGCGGTTGGCGCGTTGGACAAAAGACCTTCTACCATTGGGAGTCAGATCTGGAGGAAGGACCGAATAAGATAGATAATCAACTATCTGTTGATACCACTCATCCTGAGTATGGGTTGTGACAGCATTGATTGACGTTAGTTGCCCAAGATGAGATGGTTGATCCAATCGTTGCACAGCCACATAAAGACGCGAGTCTTCGGTAAAAGGCGGGATAAGAGAGGCTAAAGAAGCCATGGTATCCGCGAATCGATTTGCAGTACGAGGAATGGCTTGGATAGTGAAGTTATCGAAAGATTGGAGTTGGGCAAGAACGATGTCGCGATATTTCTGAAGGATATCATTCTTGCATTGATAGACACCCGTGACCTGGTTAACGATGAGTTCAGAATCACCAAAGATGTCAATATGACGAGCGCCGAGATTAATGGCATTTTGAAGACCTAAGACAAGAGCTTCGTACTCAGCCATATTATTGGTGCACTCAAAGTTTAATTTGTGTGCGACTGGGATGGGCGTACCCCAAGGAGGAATCATCACAAAACCCGCACCTCCCCCTTGCTGGCATTTGGATCCATCAAAGAAGAGCTTTACTTTAAATGGAGAGAGACCAAAATCGATTTGTTGGATAAACTCATCGGGAAATTGAGCAAGGGGGTCTTGAGTGTCCGGAAGAGGAGCATCAGCTAATTGATCTGCAATAACCTGACCCTTGATAGCCTTTTGCGGGATAAACTCGAGGTCAAACTCAGTCATGAGCATAAGCCAACGAGTGATGCGATCATTGTGATAAGGTTTTGCATGGATTGTCTTGAGGGGATTGACACTTGTGACAATGTAAGTTTTGTGATTAAGGAGATAATGACGAAGCTTAGAAGTTGCGAAGAAGAGAGCACAACATAGTTTTTCAGCTTCGGAGTAACGTGTTTCATACTCATGGAGGGTGCGACTGATGTAATAGACAGCTTGTTCTTTACCACAAGTGTCCCGATGCGAGATCATGGCTCCCAGAGCATGGTCAGTCACAGAGATATAAAGATAGAAAGGCTCCCCCTCGCGTGGAGGTGTAAGCACAGGTGGAGAAAGAAGATAAGCTTTGAGATCATCAAAGGCCTTTTGGCAATGCTCATCCCATTCAAAATGAACATTCTTACGGAGAAGATGGTGAAAAGGTTGACAACGGTCCGACAATTGGGAGATAAAACGACGCACTGACTGAAGACGTCCTTGGAGACTGCGGAGTTGCTTTAAGTTAGACGGGGGAGGCATCTCAAGGATAGCTTTTATTTTTGCGGGGTCGACTTCAATGCCCCTGATGGAAATGATAAAACCTAAAAGTTTACCAGTGAGAACGCCAAACACGCACTTAGCTGGATTTAGACGAAGACAAAAGCGGATAAGCCTCTCAAAGAGAGGTGCAAGGATGAAAAGATGATCCTGACGGCGTTTGGACTTGCCGAGGAGATCGTCAACATAATCCTCTACAGTTTTGTGTAAGAGGTCATGGAAGATGTAGGTCATTGCTCGTTGATAGGTTGCCCCTGCGTTCTTAAGGCCAAAAGGCATGACACGATAGCAAAAGGTCCCCCAAGGGGTTATGAAGGAAGTCTTATGTTGGTCTTCTGGTGCGATGAGGATTTGATTATATCCAGAGAAACCATCCATAAGAGAAAGCATCTCATGACCCGCAGTTAAATCTACGAGTTGGTCGATATTAGGAAGAGGAAAATCATCCTTTGGACAGGCAAGATTAAGATCCCGGAAGTCGGTACAAATTCGAATTTTCCCAGTAGCCTTAGTTACTGGTACTACATTAGACACCCATTGCGGATAATCGATGGGTTGGATGAAGCTAGCCGAGAGCAAGCGTTGTAATTCTTCTTTAACAAGAAGGGCTACTCTAGGGTGCATTTTACGCAATTTTTGCTTAACTGGTTTGATGTTGGGAAGGGTAACGATATTGTGGACCACAATATCGGGATCGAGCCCTGGCATATCTTCATATGACCAAGCAAAGGCTTGACGATGTTTGGAAAGAAAAGCGGTAAAGTCCCCTAATTCCTGTGGATTAAGGGATTGGCCGACCTTAATGATGCGAGGGTCTTCAGAAGTCCCTATATTAAGGTCAATAGTGGCTTCGTTGAGAAGGGTAGACGTGTCAGAAGGAATAGTCTTGGGAAGGTATGAATCCTCTGCCCCTAGATAGGTGAGGACAGAATCATCATCCGCACAGTGGATAGTGTTGATAGTAGGAGAGTCGTCTCCAACTATTTCAGGGAAGATTAATGGTATAGAAGCGGACCGATTGTTAGTCTCATAGACCAACGGCCCTAAGGAAATGGTATTGATCAAAAAAAAAAGTTAGGTGGGATGGAAATGTCATCGTCCACATCGAGTGATGCTTTTGACTTGGTGGGGGAAGATGGTTCTTCAGTAGGAAGAGGCTCATCAAGAATAGTGACGGTGGCCTCTGAAAGGGGTTTGAACCCTAACCCAAATTTTTGATGTGGCATGAGAGTAGGAATGGATTTGAGGTCATGTATACCTTGTTCATATTTTCCAAGGCCAAAACCTTTCCACGCGCATCGATATAGATAAGTCTTTGCAAACGTGGGATTCTGTAGGTGATCAAACCCTGTTAGGTAAGGTTTGGCTCTAGGAGGAGAATCCGGGCGATGATGAGGCGTATCAAGACCACCGTAGATGAAATTGGTCTGTTGATTGGGCAGACCAATGGTGACGATGCGACCGAGACCTGGTTGATATTCAGGTTGCTTGTCTGGTCTACCATACTCATTAGGTTTGAGATGGGCATCGAAAGAAAGAGAGGAAGCTCTCCTAGTGAGAAACGCTGCAATGTCTCTTCCAGATTTTGTAAATCCGGTAGTTTGGTTGCAGGTATGGAAGAAGATGAGGCCCCATCTGGAGAAGATGTATTTTCTTTTAAAGGGGCGGACCTAATGGTCATGTCGCATTGTGCGGAAGGAAAAGGATCTCCTGGATGAGTATATATTTTGCCCTCATATTGATATTTTAGGCATCGATGGAGGGTGGATGGGACACAATGCATTGCGCGAATCCAGGAGCGTCCGAGGATCATGTTATAGTGGAATTTTCCTTCGACAATATAGAAGAGTTCATGGAGCAGCTTCTTACCTACTCGAATGGGTAAGACCACAGTTCCTAGAGTGACTGCTAGCTGATCGTTAAATGATCGAAGGGCGAAGGGTGGAGGTGACACCACATTCTTTGGTAACTTAAGTTGTTCGAATGTGTGCGAGGAGATGACGTTGAGTGCAGCTCCACTATCGATCATAACACGTTTTAAGGTAGTGTTATTGATTTGGACTGTGATGAAGAGGGGAGCCTCCAAATCTTCGGAAGAAAGAGAAGGAATTTCCGAATCCTCGAAAGAAATGGTAGTTGATGGTCCATTCAGTCCAACAACCAACTCGAAGGGCTGGGGCTCATCGGAATTTACTGCGATGCGACGCAGATTATCAATCAAAGCTTGGCGATGTTGTGGAGAGGATTGGATGAGGTCAAAAAGAGACATTTTGACCGGAGCTTGGGTGAGTTGCTTCATAACACTCTCCTCAACAGACACGGGAACTTGAGCCCGAGGTGGAGCACGAATAGAGACCCGAGGTCTCGGGGCTAATGAGGAAGGAGGAACTCCTTCGGGGGCCGCAGAAATGACAACCCGTGGTCTAGATGTTGGAGATGAAGATGGGTTATGATAACGTTGGGTTCTAGTGGCGATATGGATCATGTCAATTTGAGAGGGTGAAAGATCAGGCGGCGTGGAACCACTAGAGGTCTGAGTGGATGGTTGAGGTTTGGATGGGGCTAAGGTGGCAGGAGGTACTTGTTCCTCCTCTCTAGCAAAGGTCACTTTCTTCCAGAAGGTTCTTGATAACGGCTTGGAGAGCTTTACATCCCTCAGTATCATGACCCGGAGTACGGTGGTAGGCACAAATCAAATCAGAGTTAAACCAAGCCGGTTTCACTCCTTTCGGGTTATATGGTTTAATCGGAGGAAGGGTTATAGATGAAGATTGGATAAGTTGGTGAAGGATTTCGGTGTAAAATCCGGTAGACGAAGATGAGGATGGAGATGATGAAGATGGTTCTTTTACATTAACCGACTGCCGAGGTAAAAGAACTTGCATGTTAGGTTTAACGGTCTCTTTAGGGATCCTCTTGTTTGTTTGGACATTTGGAGGAGTAGTCTTGGGTGCTTGGGATGGGAGTAAATGAGACATGATTGACTTTGGTGGAGGGGGAGCCCCTAAGATAGATTTTGAGGAGGATGGAGATGTGACAGATTTTGCGGTCCTTGGAGACAAAGGGGATTGCTTAGTCGGATTTACGGATGATTTAGATAATGTTGATTTAGATGAGGAAGAAGTCCTCAAGGTAGGTGTAATAGGAGGAATATAGGGTGCTTTGGTTTTTGGTAACGAAGATGAGGATCTTGATAGAAGAGGTGGCATCTTTTTGGTAGGTAAGTCTACTTTTAGGGGTATTGATGAAGAATGTGTTGTGGAAGAAGATGATGGCTTTGATGGATGTGTAGAAGAAGACGCCTTCTCGCGGGCAAATCCAATCGTTTATGAGGCGTGGAGAGAGATTTTTGTGGAAGAGCACCAAGAGTTTTGATGGTCCGAAATATGGGCTTTCCTTTTTCAGGGATGGTGACAACTTCCACGGCATAAGGTGACTGTAACCTTTTCGGAGGAAGCAAGTGGGGAGGTACTGATGGTGTAGTGTTAGATTTTGGTTGTCGCGGTTTAGGTTGAGGAATCGAGTGTGCAGGTGTTGGTGTTACTTCTTTTGATTTTTCCTGAATAGGTGAAGTAACATTGGTGATGGAAGAAGGGAGTGATGAAGAAGGAGTGCCTTGCGGAGGGAGAACTTCTGATGTAGTAGGAAAAGAGATAGGAAGGGTCAAGATCGAAGACACTTCCGTCGAAGTTGGCACAATTATAGGTACATTTACCAAAGGCATAGTTGCGGCGGGAATGGGAGCAACGGAAGTAGATGTGTCCGTAGTGGAAACTCGGAGGGATGTGATTGCCTCGAGCATTGAAAGAATGTCTGATGATGAGACAGATGAGGATGACACTGTCTCGGGTATAGATGGAAGGTCAGACAAAGGAGCGGAGAAAGATAACTCCGTGCTTGTAACGTAGGGATATTCAAAGGTGGGTTATCTGAAGATGGAGGAATTCCAGTGATTGATGAAGAGGAAGGAGGATCTGATTCGATTGATGTGTTTGCAGATGGATTGGTTTCAGAAGAAGAGTCCTCGGTAGAGATGAAATTAATAGTGTGGGTGTTTGGTTTTTGAGATTCCGAAGAATTATGATTTGGGGCATGATTGGGGAAAGGTTGTTTAAAAACGTCCAGTGCTTGATTTGGGGGAGCATTCGGATTATCCAGGATGAGCTCGCCTTTGTCAATGAATTTTTGGACAAGATTTTTGAAAGTCTGACATCGTTCGATGTCATGACCTTTGGTTCTGTGATAATGACAGAAATCGTTTTCCCTATACCAGAATGGGCGTTCTCGACTTTCATCAATATCCCTAATGGGTGGAAGTTCGATCATGCGAACTTCCAACATTTTTTCTAAGATAGAGGCGTATGATTCCCCCAATGGAGCGAAGGATCGAGAAGATGAAGGCCCTTTTCGAGTAGATGAAGGGTCTCTTCGTGATGGTTGATTAGGAGTACTATCGGTTCTTGGTGTTTTTAATACGATAGCATTTGTGGACCCTTGATTCTTATCTTTAGGAGGGAAAGAATTTGGTTTGGTGAACCGAGAGAAATCTGGTTTAGATTTGGAGCGAAGTTTTAACTTTCCTTGTTCAATGGCACGAGATTCAAGTTTGCGTGCCATCGTAAAGGCCTCTTCAAAGGTATGAAAAGTTTGGATCCTTAGAGTGGAAGAAATGTGATTAGCACAAGATCGGGTGAACAACTCGATTTGTTGGGATTGAGGAAGGGAGAAAGACAATTGGTTAATTATCCCTCTCCAACGAGCGACAAAGTCTGCTATAGACTCATCGTCGAATTGGCGAATGTTATAAAGATCTGTGATTGAGATCTTATGTGCGATATTTATTGAGAAGTTTTCAACAAACATCTGGGCCAATTGAGAGAAGGAAAACAAAGAATGTTGAGGGATGTTATTGTACCAGTCCAAAGCGGGACCTGCTAGAGACATAGGAAAGGTACGGAGCATGAGCTCCTGATCTTGGACGATGAGGTAGCAAGCATGTTTGAATGCTCGCAGATGTTGTTGGGGGTCTTCCCGGCTATGAAATTTTGAGAATTTGGGAAGTTCCCATTGGGGAGGATAAGGCTTAAAAGCCACCGAAGGATGAATGGGTTCATTGCACACTTCTTCAAAGGAGTATGAAGGACGGGTTCCTTTTGTGGAGGCTTCCAAGTCTGCAATTTTCTTGAAGAGAATTTGAACTACATCGGATTGAGGAGTAGGCACATTGGTATGTCCTACATAAGAAGCAAGTGGTGGATGTTGTTGAGATGTCAATGGGGGATTCATCTGTTGTTGGATAGGATGATAAGAGGAATAACCAGGTGTTCTGGGTGACACCGGGTGGGGTATTTGCTGTGAGGCAGCTTGCGTATAGGCAGGCTGTGAGATAATAAGTGGTTGAGAAAATATAGGTTGGGTGACGGATGGAACCTGTGATTGGTGGACTCCTATGTTTGTTGATTGAATAGGGACAGATTGAGGAACATGGGTGTTGGTTAGATTGGACATGTTGGGGAACAAGACCTGAAAGGGACCTTCTACCGCCGGATTTGGTACCAAGGGTGCCGATACTAGGGGATGGGCGAAGGTCGCAGTTGCTGGAATATTGGAAGAAAGATTCACTGGAGGACGAGAAGTAGGAACCAACTGACTAGCCGGAGGGGGTTGGCTCATGAAGAGGTACTGACCTTGAGACACAATAGAGGGCATAGATGAATTAACAGCGATATGCGGGTGCACAGACGCACTCGTTATCGCCAAGGCAGAAGACCTCTCAAAGGTAGGTTGAGGAATAGTTGAGGTAACTGCAGTATTAGGAATAGGTAAGGCAATTTGAGAACTAGTCAACATGGTTGGTGAAAGAGAAAAAGGAGGCACAAGAGCCTCCCCCTTTTCCGTGGCTCGAGGCGGGAGAGAGGATGAAAACTGCTCTAAACAGGCCTGGGATGATCCACGAGGATAATCGTACACTTGTCGGATTGGTGGGTCTTGGTCAGATATTCGAATGGACTTGTGTACTAGGTAGTCCATGAGGGCTACCGGATTGCGATCAAGGAGAGCCTGAAATTCAGGATCCCCGCGAGGAATAGACTCCGAGTCAGAAGATATTTCTGATGGACTAGGAGAAGCTGGACGTGATGGGATTGTTTTGGCTTGATAGAAGGGATTATACGACCATGAGGGGGAACCAACTAACAGCGGTCCCGAGGAAGATGGGAGGGGTGCCGAAACATCCACGCTGGTGGTGATTTCGGAGGAAGAAGGAACCTGTTGGGCCATTTTCCTAGATTGTGACCGGGTGATAACCGTCATAAACAAGCAAGAAAGAAGATTGTCCTAACTAATGCACAAACAATTCAAGCAGCGCAAGTGATTATCTCCTTTAAATTTTGATGCTTTTAAGAAAAGAAAATGTTAGGGAAGGCTTTTTAGAACAGGAACTACTCAGATAGCCAAACTAAGGATGGTTTGGGTAATGTTTGGTGAGGAGTCCCGAAGGCACTTCAGTAAAAGACCGGTACGTGGCTTGATATAGGGGCCTACCCCCGCACTTCACACACCGCTGCGATAAGGGAGTCGGGTGCTTTGCCAATATATACCAAAATCTTCCGTGAATTTATAGCGCGGCCCGAGTACCGCGTAGGCTCTTCCTCTTGGATATCACTTCCAAGTAGGCGAGGCCAGGGAAGGAGTTTTGTTTAAATGCTTTATACCTAGTGATTTTGGCTTTGTGTGCAAGGGTGAAAAATAAAAATCAAATAGTGTCACTACCGATTTTGATCAATTCTCCAACCTAATTAAAACTAGATGAAAAAGCATGCAGCAATGACAAAGAAAAGGTTCTTTTTAAGCACTTAAAACGAAATGTTTGATTTCGATGAAGACAAGTCAAACAAGTTCTTTCCCAAATGCGATTAAGTTCCTTTTAAGCACCAAAAATTGAAGTGTTTGGATGTGATAGACAACCAACAAAGAAATCCTAAAAAGGAGAAAACACCGAAAAAGAGGAATACCTGTAGATTTAGCTCTCCAAGGTGTGTGGACTTCAAAAAGCGCGTTGTTGAGCTCTTCCCCTCGAACAATCCCACGATCAAGCAAAGTGCTCCGCAAGAAAAGATCAAGCAAACAACAAACAAGATCCGGAAAGATACATCCAGATAGTGGTGAAACGAAAAATTTCTATTTTAAGGAAATAGAAAAATTTCAAGATAATGAATTCGCCTAAAAGCAAGATTGAAATGATGAACAGAAATGCTCAAATAGGACTGATAGAAATCAGTGAAGAAAAGGAACACAGTTCAAAACTAGAAAAGAAATGAACTTACCAATGAGGGACTTTGGTTGGGTCCCACCGGGCGTGCCAGAATGTAGATCAAGAATTTTGCGCTTGTTACCTGTCCAAGTTAATGTACCAAACTAAACACAAAAACCCTGAAAAACTCCAATGAAATCGATACCTGATGAAGATGTAGATGGATGAGGAAGCCGATGTAGACAAGACGGGCGCACACGAGCAATTTGCACAATAGATCCGAATAACCTGCAAAACACCGATGCTTGACAGAAAAAGACCACGTTAAAAGATATTTAAGTGGACTGCCCAAGAAGCGGGTCCGAGAAGCGATGAGCTTCCTCGACGGATGTCAGTCCACGTTTTCAATAAAGAAAAGAAGCATACATGATAAAAGATATAAATAAAGACTAGATTTTCTGATTGCAGTAATAAAACAGAAACTGAACAGCAGACAGAAAGTACAGAAAACAGGGAACTGCGAAATAATGCTGGATTTGTGTTACCTGTGACCTTTTACCTGTCTGCAGTGAAATCGGCGTCGACTGGGTATAATGGCGGCCGATGTGATCGCGCGATCGGCCCAGGACCGATCGGCGTCGACCGGGTAAGATCGTGTGTCATCAATCAAGGCAGATCGACCAATCGGGGGTATGCGATGAGATTCGGGGATTGGAAGGTGAATGTAGTCTGCAAGATGTGCCGAAGATGGAGAGACGCTGGAACAGAGTCACCAGATGATAGATGGTGGTGTATGATGTTGATATGATACGGGCAGAGTAACGGTGCTCCTCTCAGGGATTGATTAGGACAGGATCTGCCCTAACTGAGACAATTGATGCTAAAAAGATCTCTCCTTCTTGCAACCTGAATCCTTCTCGCTCTCTGTTCGCTTTTTCGCTCGTTCGTAATCTCTTCTTCGGTCTCTTCGCTCTCTTCCGTCCTTAGAACTGAGTTCTGGGCTTGCTTTTATAATCGGCGCCGCTCCTAGAAAATCGGCGCCGACCATATGGGTCGGCGCCGATCGCGGAAAAGACTCCCGAGGTGCCTAAATTGATTGATTCGAGAAAGAAAAGACTTATCCCGACTACGGGAAAATATCCCGCTTAGGGAAGATTAAAAATGGATGCGATGCATGGGTAGAATAAATTTGGGGTGGATAAGTGATTAAGATGCATGGGAAGAAGCGTAATTAAATATTTAATATTTAATTACTCATGGGTAAGATGTGATGTGATGAATTAAATTTGGAATAAGTGATTAAATCACAAATTGGATAATATCCCAAGGGGATAGTTGGTGACGTAAACGTGCCCCAGGTTACCTAAGCAAGTAAATGGATAAGAGGGACACTAAATTGAGTAATGTAGACAATGTAAAATTACTAAGCACACTAGTATAAACACGTAAGAAAACAAGAAGACCACATAAAATGGGTTTCAAACATGGGAAATATCTTATGATGTCCCAAGACACATAAGACCATCATGGATGCAAAAATAGTCAAGTGTGCACACAAGAAAAGGGTAAAGCCCGTAAACAATAAAAATAATGCAAACAAGTAAAAACAAACATGTAGTCATGGAACCCTTGTAGTCCCTGCAAGCAAGTGTTGCACATGGAACACTGTTAGCATGTTAGAGTGATAACCAATATGTTGAAGATTTTAGAAGCAAGTAGTATAATATGCTAAGTACAAAATGAAACAATAACACCTATATAAGACGAATGTGGATGCCCTGAGCGACTAGTATAGTAAGGGTAGAAGACGAGCAACCATGCCACGTGTAAATGTCATGTATTTGTGATCACACTAAATAAAGGCATGAATGCACATGTGTGTATGATAATGATATAGAAGAAAGAAATGGGTAGCACCATTAAGAGGATTTGATATATCCTCACTACTTTAAGGTTGTGCCTTTCAACCAGGGTGAGAGGACCCTTTTGTATCCTATTGTTTGTGGAGGAGATGGAGATATCCTTCTTTGCAAAGTTGTTTAAGAAGACCTTGAAGAAAACATGATCAATACAACAAAATCTAACTCTCACGAGTTGTCACCCTAGATAATGGAGATATTTTCTTAGCAAGGTTCAGGCTACTAAAAACAATGAAAACCTGATTGCTTCTGCATGTTTTAGTAACATAAATTATGAATTTGTGCACACACAGGACAAACATGGGTAGTATGGGTACGATTAGTTTTTTTAAATGAATTTTGGTGGGAGGTGAGGTAGAGTGGATTTTTACTCGCCATATATTTGAGAGCTCTTAAAAAATGGAAGGCTTGACCAACAAAAATGCTTCAGAACAACTAGAATGTTCCTTTAACTAGAAGGTGTGCTTCAATGGAGGCCCAAATCAACACGTTTTCACACAAACTTTAAGGATCCAAGATGAAGGCTCAAATTGAAATATTTAATTAAACACTATCAACCTTTGTTTTATCACGCCTAAGATACCCTCAAAGGCTCACAAACAAACTTAGTCATCATGCTCGGAGTAAAATGATTTTAAACTTGTTTATTTCACTATCAAATGAAAGCTCTTCTGATAAATGAAATTGCAAGTGCCACCAAACTATCAAAAAGCTAAGATCTTGTGTGATTCACATATATTTTCAATGTAAGATTGTAATGGAAACAAGAAACTATTTGCAGACATTTAAAAATGAAGAAGACACAATTTTTCTCAAAATAAAACAGATTTACTCAAATTTGATTAAATTTATCAGCAGGGGAAAGTTTCTAGAACAATCTCAGAGCTTGTCAATGGCTGTACACTTCCAACCACCTTGACATGATCAAAATTAACACAAGAAATAAACAGGTTCCTCAGATAGTCTCTCAAAAAGATGGGCTCTGTCAAACTTTTTCTCTCAGAAATTAGCTCCCGACCTCTAAAAATTCCAACCATTTGCATGAAAAATTCATGTAATTTATAATATTTCACTTACAACCGAGTTTTCCCACCAAAAATAGAAAAATTCAAAGCACCATTGTGTGTTACGACCTTGATCATGACTCCCAGAATTGGATTTACAAAAAAGTTGTCAGGTGTGTAGAGGGAAAATCTCTCTAAATATTTCCAGAATTCAACTCTTCACCTAGTAAGTCATTCTTCATCTCGCACGCTAATTATTTCCTCCTCCAATCTATCAAATATAGTTCTTTGCATGTCGAGGAAGGAAAAAATTGAAAATTAGATCGAGGCCAATAGTCAGATCACATCTTAATGGCAAAAGATGTTTTCAGATTTTTTTCCCACCAAACCAAGATATCGACAGGTCTCTCGTGTGCTAAGGAAAGAAAAATCAGGTCGAATCCGATAGTCAGATTGCATTTTTAATGGTGAAAGACGTTTACAGACCTTTCCCCACCAAACCAGGATATCAAATTAATGTTCCTCTTCATTTGGCGTGCAAGAGACTCCAAGAAATGATAAAAAACCATAACAATACGCATCCCAGGAACTTTGGAGAAAAATGGCAGAAAATTAGATACAAACGCATAGTTGCGTCAATCTTTCTTTTGAATTTGGACCATCCACGTGGGAGATCCGAGTTAAGACGGGCTTGGGGTTCCTTTTTACTTTTTACACCTTTTTGGAAAAAATGCAAAATTTCTCAATTTACTCCATCCCTCCGCCTTTGAAAAATGGGCATGACACGTGTCCCAATGTGGGTTTGAAAGGAACCACGGCTAAATTCTACTATTTCACCTCTTTTTTTGGAAAAGGAAAATTTTCCAAGTTTTCCTTGCAGCTCCGCCCTTCCACTTCTAGTTTCTGATGTGGGTCCCAATGGAACCACGCTTCCTTTTACACTTTTAACTCCTTTCTCCACAAAAGGAATTTTTCCAAATTTCCCCGAAAATCTGCACCTCTGCCATTGACTAGAGAAATTTTTTGACTATTCTATGTCGGACCCATGGGTCATTTTGATGATTTTAATCTTTTAAATAACAAGGGGAAAAAATCCAAGTTACCCCCGATGGCCCGCCTCCCCACCTCTTGACTTTTTAAACGCCACACATCTCAATGACGCATCTTGAGGTGGTCCCCAAAAATAGAGACCCTAAATGAGCGCGGGCTCACCACGTGTCTCAAGCCCTTTAGGAAGTTGCTAAAAATTCTAAGGAAGACTCGACGGAAACCTCCACGTGTCTTTATGGCAACTTCAAGAACCTTATAAGGCTTCAATATGATTTGGTGGGGCACACTTCCATTTTAGAACCTTTACTCCATTTTTCCAAAAGGAAAAAATATCCAACTTTCTTCCGAAGGCCCACATCTCTACTTTTAACTTTGCCACATGTCCTTCTATGGGGTTAAAGTAAGACCTTTTCCCTGCTACTTCATATCTGTTGAATAACCAATTAGATGCTATCGGGGCCGCGAGGCCAGTTTTATATTTTTTACAAATGTGAAAAAAGTGGTAAATTTCACCAAAAAGACCCGTCAGGCTGCATCAAATAAAAAATGAACACGTATACACTTTTGGGGCAAAAATAAGAAATTTTCCCCGCCACTTAAATTTTTCTTTAATCAGAGCCTAGCAGGGCCATGGGGCTTTTTTCCAAAGTATCAAAAATAACAAGTTCATAAAACAAACCCACAACACGTCATCCAATTAGAAGAAGCCACATAAGTACCAAAAGAACCAATCAAAAATGAGCGGAGCTACGGGACCAAAATTACCTTTTTGCCAAAAAAGTAGAAAGTGACAAGTTAAAACATTTATCCACCGTCCCTTGGCCAACCAAAAGAAGCCATATGACCGTTGAATGTTGATGAATAATTTGACGGGAAAAAGATGCCCGTCAGATCGTCAAAAACACAAAAATTCACCATTTATGCCCAGAATCTAATTTTTCGCTAAGGATGATTTTTTTTGAAACAAAACCAAGTGAATCATGGTTCTAAGCATTTTTTGACCATGGATTTGGATTTTCAAAGGCATACAAATATAAATTGATCATTCTTGATCTTCCATGGTTGAGGAAAAATAGGAAAAAATAGCAAAGCCCACAGATTTGAAGAAATTAGGGAAAAAACAGGGCAAGCTCGAGACTTCTTCAAAAAAGGGCATGATAATAGATTCTGCAAACAATTCAAGGCATTCAAATGGAGGTAAAATCTTCAGAACATCCACATCGAGAGATAAAATGTTTCATAACACGCAAATCAAAGGAAAATTAGGGCAAATGGTGTGAGATCAAAACGAGCACCAACATCGGCTCCGACTCGGGGATGAGAACTCCCCGCGAGTGCCACAAGAACAACTAGCAGACCAAGTGCCAAGAATAGACCATTGGGAAACAGAGTCAAAGAATAAGGTATCATAGCAGAACAACCACAACCATCCTCCAAAAACTAATCCAAGAGACTAGCAAAATCAAGTCACCGAGGACCAGAATGAGAAAAACACAAAAGACAGAAAGCAACCAACAAGATGTACACTATACAAATGATGCTCACCTTGATTCTGGGGAATCAATCTAGGAAATGTTTCAAGTGCCTACCATTAACAGGAAATTCAAGCAATTCACCATCCAAGTCTTTCAATGAGAAGGTATGCTCACCAATCTGAATGTCAATGGAGTAAGGGCCCATCCACAATACATCAAAGTTACCAAGTTTTTGTCTTCATGTCTGATATCCCATAACAACACAAGATCTCCAATGTTGAAAGCTCTGGGAGTGACCTTCTTGTCAAATAACTTCTTCAATTTTTCTTTGAACTTCACATGCCTTTGGTGAGATTCTCTCCTTTCTTCATCAAGTTCAACAATCTGGTTAATGTGAGCCTCATATGGACTAACTTCTTGATCTTCTAGTTGTTGAATGAACTGATATGAGGATAATTGCATATGTAGGGGCAGCAGAGCTTGAGTGCCATATACTAGTTCAAATGGAATTTTTCCAGTGGCTCTTTTAGCAGTAATTATGTCAGCCCAAACAATGAACTTCAGTTGCTCACCCCATTTTCTTTTGTTTAGCTCCAAGGTTCTCTTGATGATTTTTAGTAAATTTTTATTACTAGACTCTACCTGTCCATTGCCTTGGGGGTTGTAGTTGGAGGCATATGTCAGATTGATCCCATATTCTTTACACATTACCACCAAAGGTTTAGCTCTGAAGCTCATGGAATTGTTAGCAACAATTTTAACTGGCACTCCAAACCTGCAGATGATATGGTTCAGTATGAAGTCCATGACAATTTGGTGTGTTGCTCTCTTGGTGGGGATTTCCTCCACCCACTTAGTGAAGTAATCAGTGACTACAAGAATCCTCTTATGGCCAGCACTCGAAGGGTCTGAAATCTCACCAATGAAATCCATTCCCCATTGCTTGAATGGGGATTTAATTGATACAAGATGCAAAGGAAGGGAGCCTGAAGCTTTCAGTCTTCCAAAAAACCACTAGAAACTCTCACATATTCTAACCAACAAATTTGTATCATTGAAAAGAGTTAGCTACCAATAACTAGCCCTCAAGTTCTTGTGTGCTGTGAATTTTCCAGAAAAATTCCCCCCACAAACTCCTCCATGGAGATCAACAATTATCTTGGGTGCTTCATCTTCAGTAATGCATCTTAAGAGGAATCCCTCAGGTTTTTTCCAAGCTAACCCAAAATCAGTAATGACATATTTCTGGGAAGCCAACTTAAGAGCTCTTTTCTGATTTTTACTCAAATACTCGTGGCAGTATAGATGTCTGAGATAAAAAATTATATCTTTGTACCACTCAAAACTCACCAAATTTTCAAATACATCCACCTTTCCTTCTTCTACCTCATTCACCTCAATAGTTTTCAGGTTACTCTCAGCCATAAGTTTAGCTCAGCCCAAACCTCTTACCAATTTTGTGGTTTGGATATCTATGTCATACTCCTGCAACTTGTTCACCCATCTGTATCTTTTTCTTGATATCTCCATCTCTGATAAGACATATTTTACCATGGTGTGGGGAACGTAAGAAAAAAATTTAGAGCTCAAAATATAAGGCATGAAAACCTTTATTGCTTTTACCAAGGAAAATGATTGCTTCTCCATAATGGTGTATTTCAGCTCAGCCCCTTGCAGTGCCTTACTAAAAAAGGCAATTGACCTCTAAGCCCCTTCATCATCCTTCTACAACAAGACATATGCAATAGTGTTCTCTGAAGCAAAATAAAACATTTGAAAAGGCTTCTTGTAATATGGAGCTACCAAAACAGGGGCATGCTTTAATGATTCCTTGATCCCATTGAAAGCCTGAATGACAACCTCTTCCCATTTGATTACTTGGTCCTTCTTTAGCATGCAAGTAATTGGAAAGGTCAACTCAGCAAAGTTTGATATGAATCTTCTGATAAAATTTATCTTCCCAAAGAAGGAATGAATTCCTTTCTTGGTTCTTGGAATTGGGACCTTGCTGATGGCCTCCACCCTCTCAGGATCAATCATGACACCATCCTTTGATACAATGTGACCAAACAACTTGGCCTTTTACACTATGAAATGACACTTCTTTGGATTGAGTGAAATGCCATACTCTCTGCATATTATCAACATCTTTTCTAAATGTTGCAGGTGATCACTTCTCTTTCTAGAGAAAATTGTCACATCATCCTGATACACAACAATGAATTCATTTATATATCTTGAGAATGCTACATCCATTGCTCTCTGAAAAGTAGCTCCAGCATTCATCAGGCCAAACGACATCCTCACATACACATAGGTACCCGATGGAGTAGTAAAAGTAGTTTTGATTCTCTTTGATTGCTTCACAACTACCTGGTTATACCCATAGAAACCATCCAAAGTAGAAATCAGCTTAGAACCAGTCACTAATTACAACATGTTATCCATGTTTGGTGAAGGATAATTATCCTTCATTGATTCTCTGTTCAGATTTCTAAAATCCATGCATAGCCTAACATCACCATTATTTTTTCTAACTGGCACTAAGTTTGCAACCCAAGAAGAATACCTTGTTGACTAAATGATCCCTCCATCTCTTAGATTTTTCAACTCATCTTGTATCTTCACAGAGAGGATTGGATTAATCATCCTTTGCTTTTGTCTGAATGGTTTTGCATTAGGCTCTAAAGGAATTTCATGCTGAAACAGATCCTCTCTGTATGCCTTTACCTCTGAATAGAACCAAGCCAAGTAATCCTGATACTTCTTCAACAAATGGAAATATGCCTTTTTTTCCTCCTTGTTTAGATTGCTTCCCAACCAGATATTCCTTAGTTTCTCCTCTATACCTAGGTCATGCTCTTCAATATCCCTTAAGGATGCTATATTCCTGTTAATAATGCAATCTACATTATCAAAGTTTGATTCAAGAGTAACCAATCCTCTAGGGATGGTATTAGTTTTCAGTTGAATGATATCCTTGCTAAACAAAGTTTCTTTACCCTCTGCTGCACATACCACTAGCTCCCAATCAATACACTGATCAAGCAAAATCCCCTTTGTTCTACATAAATCTTTTGACCTGAGCATTATCATCAAAACTTTGCCAATGTTTAATGTTTTCAGGGACATATGGCCTTGTTAACACTTCAACATCATATTCACAATATGGGGACATTACACAACTATCAAACTGAGATCCCAACACTACAAGCTTATCTGCCATAACATTGAACTTCCTATCATGATGTACAATGTTAAATGAATCAACCATTTCAATAAAGTCCCAGACTGCATGCTTGTACTATTTCATTCTTTGATATTTTGTAGCATACAGTGTTCTGATTTGTTTAACAATTAGTTCTGAATCTCCCTTAACAATAATGTCTTTAACATAGTATTTCCAAGCAATTGTCAAACCTAACAACAATGCCTCATACTCAACAATGTTGTTAGTACACTCAAAGTTAAGTTTGAAAAAAAAAAAACTCTTCCAAGCATGGAGAAATAAGAACTACACCAACACCATTTCTAAATTTAGAGAAAGCTCCATCAAACAACAGAGTCCATGGAAAGCCTACTTTCTCAAGATTCTTGCATTGATCCATTTTGTTTTCTTTCCCATCAGCAAACCCAATAAATTTACTAGCATCAACACTAGTGTACAACACTTCATAAGATGCATTGTTGGGGTCTTCAATAAGGTGAAACATCTTCTTTTCCCCATAAAAATTGACAAGGCTACCCTCAATTGGGATGGTGGCATAAGACATATCCATTTGAAAACTCACACCAACACTTGCAACCCATTTTCTAGACAACAACATACCCCACTTGGTTGGGCAGTAAACAATAACTACATCAAGTTTTAAGTTCCTTCCCAGATAGGCTGCAAGTTGTACCACCAGACCTTTCACACATCCCACCACTGGCACCACTCTGGATTCCATGGAAGTGCACTTCCCATATGCTGCTATTACTTTGATATCCAGTTCATTCATGACTTCTAAAGGCATAACATTGCATGATGCCCTTAAATCAAACATATAGTTATGCAACAATCTATCCTTAACGATCAGAGTGGTGAAGAATGGATCCACATTTTTCTTCACCAAGAATTCTCTCTCACATAATTATCTTGTAATTATGATACATCCATTACTTCTAAACCCTAGCTTTTATGCTTATATAGTCATTTATAAACTTAGGGCACTTAGCCATGCAATTACATCCAATAAATCTACTTTAATGCTAAAAATAGATTTAATTCCCGAGAGTTAATTAAAACTTTCTCGCACAGGTAACCGACGCCGGTTAACCCACCATGACCGACTGACCGATTAGTTAGCCCCCGACCGATGCGCGTTCGTATTTTCCAGCAAGTTCCAATTACATGCTAAAATGAAGTAATTAAGCTTCACAACTCAACAATCTCCCACTTGGAGTTTAATTACTACACCATACATGTACAACATCATTCTTGGATCCTTCCTTGGCTTTGTTTCTTCCTCTTCAAGTTTCAAACTCGAAGACCAACAGAAGTGGAGTGTAGCTCCAACTTCTCCTTTGCTAATGGCTTCGTTAGCATATCCGCAGGGTTCTTGCTCGTATGAATCTTTTCCAGATTCAACTGTCCATCCTCCAATACCTGCCGTATGAAGTGATATCTCAACTGAATGTGTTTCATTCTCGAATGAAATGTTGAGTTCTTTGCCAAATGAATTGCACTCTGACTGTCACTGAATAGTTTACAATTACTTTTGCTCCTTTCCCAACTCTTCCATGAACCTACTCATCCATATCATCTCCTTGCTAGCCTCTGTAGCTGCAACATACTCTGCCTCTGTAGTAGACAAAGCCACAACCTTTTGCAATCTCGAAATCTAGCTAACTGTCATTCCACCTACTATGAAAATATATCTAGTAGTGCTCCTCCTACCATCTAGATCTCAGCCATATCCGAATCAACATAGCCACGTAATGAAATATCCAAACCTCCATAGCATAACTGCATGCTAGATGTCCCTTTCAAATACCTGAGTATCCATTGGACTGCTTTCCAATGCTCTTTACCTAGATTAGCCATATATCTACTCACAACTCCCACTACCTGTGCAATGTCTGGTCTTGTACAAACCATAGCATACATGAGACTTCCAACTGCTGAAGCATATGGCACTCATGTCATGTATTTGACCTCCTCTTGTGATGAAGGACACTGATCTTTACTCAATTTGAAGTGTCCAGCCATAGGTGTGCTAACAGGTTTTGCATTCTGCATGTTGAACCTTTCTAACACCTTGTAGATATAATCCTCCTGAGACAAATACAATTTCTTGTTTTTCCTGTCTCTATGTATTTGCATGCCAAGAATTCTTTTTGCAGCTCCCAAATCCTTCATTGCAAATGTGTGAGCTAGCTTTCTCTTAAGCTCACCAATGTCCTGCATACTAGATCCTGCAATAAGCATATCATCCACATACAAGTAACAAAATAATATAGCTCCCATTTTCAAGCTTCTTGAAATAAACACAATGGTCGATTCACATCTCAAGTAACCATGCTCATGCATAAAACTATCAAACCTCATGTACCATTGCCTTGGAGCTTGCTTGAGCCCATATAGGCTCTTTTTCAACCTGCACACTAATTTCTCCTTACCCTTGACTTCATACCCAAGCGGCTGCTGCATATAAATCTCTTCATCCAAATCACCATGAAGGAAAGCCATCTTCACATCTAGTTGCTCTAAATGCAAATCTTCTACTGCAACTAAACTCAATACAATAAGTATAATAGAAGTCATCTTAACAACAGAGAAAATATTTCACCAAAGTCAATACCTGCCTTTTGTGTAAATCCCTTTACTACAAGCCTTGCCTTGTACCTTTTCTATCCACCCTCTTCTTCCTTAATTCTGTAAACCCACTTGTTCTATAATGTTCTCTTTCCTGCTAGCAATTTAACCAAATCCCAAGTCTGGTTCTGTTCCAAAGAGTTCATCTCCTCATCCATGCCATGCTCCCACTGAACGTGAGTTTTATCCTGCATTGCTTCTTCAAAGCTTTCTGGTTCACCACTATCAGTCAATAATAGATAAAATAGAGAAGGTGAAAATATTTCTAGAAGTTTACTTACCCTTTGTGACCTTCTCACAGGAGTTTGGGGTACCGGAGGCTCAATCTGGACCTCCTGGACATTAGTATCAACTTCTGACAGTGACCGATGCCGGTCACCTCTAACCGACGTCGGTTCGCTAACCGATGCCGTTTTGATCCTCTGTAACCGTCGGTGGTTCATCTGACCAATGTCGGTCAAGGCCTAACCGACCACGGTTACTGTGTATTTCTGAAGGTGTTTCTTTAAAACCCGAGAGTTCATTTTCATCAATAAACTTCTCAATTTTCTCATCCTTGGGTACCAAAATTTGATCCTTGTACATTCTCTTTTCATTCCATTCAACATCATGACTCCTAACAATTTTAGAATTCTCTAAATCCCAAAAATGAAAACCAAAATCACCAGATCCATAACCAATGAAAGTGCACCTCTTGGATTTTGCATCCAACTTTTTTCTATTTTCTCTATCAACATGCACAAAAGCTTCTAAACCAAAAACTTTAAGAAAAGAAAGATCTACCTCTTTTTCGGTCCATGCTTCCTCTGGTATTCCTCCATCTAGTGAACTTGAAGGGCCATGGTTAATCAAATAAACCATTGTATCAACTGCTTCTGCCCAAAACTGCAAGGGCAATCCAGAATGTATCCTCATACTTCTAGCACATTCCATGATTGTCCTGTTCATTCTCTCTGCAACACCATTCTCCTGTGGTGTTCTTGGAACCATTCTTTCTCTACGTATCCCATTCACTAAACAATAATCATTGAAAGCCTTGCTACAATATTCACCACCATTGTCAGATCTAAGGCACTTTAACTTAGAATTTGATTCATTCTCAACAAGGGCTTTCCATCTTTTAAAAGTTTCAAAAACATTAGATTTACGTTTAATACAATAAACCCATACCTTTCTTGTAGCATCATCAATGAAAGTAACATAATACTGGGATCCACCATGAGAAGCTACCTGAGCTGGTCCCCACACATCTGAGTGTACAAGCTCCAATTTCTGCTCCTTCTTAGTTGCCCCAACTTTGAGAAATCTCACTCTCTTTTGCTTTCCAAAGATACAATGCTCACATAAATCAAGATCTAAATCTTTCAAATCTGATAACTTACCCTTAGCCTTTAAGATCTGCATTCCTTTTTGACTCATATGACCCAACCGATTATGCCACATGCATGCATCTGAATCTGAAGTAGATAATGCAGAAAAGGAATCAATAATATAGGTAGATAAATATAACGTTCCTACCTTCTTACCTCTTGCCACAACAAAAGCACCCTTGGTGACTTTCCAAGAGTCTCTTGTAAAAGTAACCATGCAACCAGATTCACCTAGTTGCCCTGCAGAAATAAGATTCCTCCTGAGGCTTGGCACATGCCTCACATCTTTCAATACCCATGTATTTCCATTCTACAATTTTAGATGAACTTCCCCTTTACCAATAATACTGCAAGGTTCATCATCACCCAAATAGACATGCCCAAAATTGCCCTAGACATAATTTTTGAAATAACCCTTATTAGGGGTTGCATGGAAAGAAGCTCCTGAATCTAAAACCCATGATTCAATTCTACTATCTAAAGAAAGAATAAGAGCATCTTGCATTACCTCTGATGCAACAAGATTCACCTCTTTACCTTTGTCTGGTTGTTGGTTCTCTTTATTCTTTGACCAACAATCTTTCTTTGCATGTCCTTTCTTTCCACATTTCCAACAAGTAATTCCCTTACTGGATTTAGATCTGCTATCCCTTGACTTTGATTTCCCATTACTCTTACTCTTGGATCTCTCCTTCTGCCTCCCTCGCTTTCTACATTCAAAGCATTTCCAGATGATGTTTCCTCTGTACTTTTCCTATGAATTTCTTCATTCAAGATTATACTAACCACATCATCAAACTTCAAAATATTATTAGCAGATGTTGTATTACTAACAACCATTACCAAGTTGTCCCAACTATCAGGCAAAGAACATAAGAATAAAAGTGCTTTTACTTCATCATCAAATGGTATTGAAACCGATTTTAACTGATTTACAATAGATCGGAAATCATTCAAATGACTAGAGGTAGATTCACCTTCATGCATCTTAGAACTAAAAAGTTTCTTCATCAAATAAACTTTATTTGAAGCACTAGGTTTTTCATATAAATTAGCAAGAGATTTCATTAAGTCTACCGTAGAAGCCGCTTCTGTAATATTGGAAGCCACGGATGCTGCTAGGCTCAATCTTATAGATCCCAAAGCCTTTTTGTCAAGAATCTTCCATTCTTCATCAGTCATCTTCGTAGGTCTAGACTTCTCATCCAACGGTAAGTACAAATCTCTCTGATACAGATAATCCTCAATCTGCATCTTCCATAATTGATAATTTCAGCCATCAAACTTCTCTACCTTGTATTTATTATTATTTTCATCATTGTTGTAGCTCCCACTCAATCAGAAAACCCTCTGTGAGTAAATATGTCAACACACAAAACCCTCAAACAAAGCTCTGATACCAGTTGTTGGGGTTAGCACACCGTTGCCAGATGCATGACAATATATCAGATCTAAGCATACATGCAAATAAAAGTGGATATTCTACCAGAAGAATTATACAAAACAAGAGACATAAATCAACACCAGATTTAACGTGGTTCACCCAGTGTGGGCTACATCCACCAAGAAACAAGCCAATCTATTATCCAAAGCTTTGACAAGATATACAATGAAGATTTACAATCTTCTACACTTCTCAGATGTTCAGTACTTTCTTCCTTCAAATTTTTTTGATTCTTCACCAAGAATTCTCTCTCACATAATTATCTTGTAATTATGATACATCCATTACTTCTAAACCCTAGCTTTTATGCTTATATAGTCATTTATAAACTTAGGGCACTTAGCCATGCAATTACATCCAATAAATCTACTTTAATGCTAAAAATAGATTTAATTCCCGAGAGTTAATTAAAATTTTCGCACAGTAATCGATGCTGCGGTTAACCCCGACCGACGGTTACTGCCTCGATCGCGCGGGTTACTTTTCCTAACCGACTAACCGATATCGGTTAGCCATACAATGTTGGTTTAACCAACGATGCCGCGATTACTATATTTCTAGCGTTCCAATGCACTAAAATGAAGTACTTAAGCTTCCAACCAAAAATAACTACCTCTCATCTCAAGGTATTCCTTCATAGCTCTTAAATATTCAAAGTTATTATTATTTTCCAACAAGTTCCAATTGCATGCTAAGAAACACCGTCACACCGATCAATTACATATGTTTCTTAATAACATCAACTATAGCAGCTAGAGGATCAGAACCATTCGGTTTGCCCTAGCTTGGAGATGTCTATTTGCAGATCCCATGGGTCCTCGCCTCTATCATCAAATCTCTCGCTCATTTCTAGGATGATTGGTAAATCTATCTTGGCGTTGTTACTTATAACCGACCTTGTGAACTCGCCCAATCCCTTTCTCTCGCCGGCTAATTTGTATGATATTTCTTTTACAGCCCCTTGCCAGAGTTTTGAAAACCTCCTCCAAATCAACAGCCTTACTTGCTTGAGGTCTTTCCGGATTAACCAGTTCACACCTTCCCTCTTAAGATGTTTTCCAATTTCTTTGATCTTGTTCTCAATTTGTAGAGCCATAGTAAAGGCCCATCTCCGATTGGTAGGGTTTTTGTCCCTCACATAGTAAGAAACTTTGTTATCAAATGCATCAGAATACTTTATAATACAAGATTCATCACATGGCCTTAAACTTAACTAAAGTCACCTCAATGTCTTATTGAATTTAGTGTTGAATTCATGCACTGACTCATTAGGGTTCTTTTTGATATTCTCAAATTCTGACAAAAGAAACCTAGGATCCATTTTGTCACCATACTATAATCTAAATGCATTATTCATCTTGGTCCATGATTCAATGGAATTATCTGGAAAAGGCTTTGTACTTAGTACACAGCATCTTACTCCAAAGTATGGATAAACATTTTGATATATATATCTTCAAATTCAATCTCAAAAGTCTTCCATCATGTTGATAAAAGCTTTAGATGTTGATCACCAGTTGTAGGATTATTTCCTTGGAATTTTGGTAGTATATTTCTTACATCTTGGGAACTCGCATTTGGATAAATGAACATCCCTCTAAAATTTATAGGACCAAAATATTTAAAACAAAAGGAGGTCAGGTGGGGATGGTCCATGTTGTTTTAAGGAGGTGACCTTGGAGAAGAATCAAACTGATAAGGGACAAGGGGTTTTTGAAACATAGGAGTATAACTTCCAAAATGGATATCCCCTAAAGGCTCTATCTCTTGGAAAATCTATCAACTTCATAAAACACAGGAGCATAATGAGAAGCAAAATTTTAAAATTTAAATGAAGGCCCCTCTCCGTATGGAGAATTTAATTCCACAAAAAGAATACCTAAATTAGAATCACTTGAATGATAATCTTCAATGATAGGCTAATCACATTCATCAATAGAGACCTCTTTTCTTGACCGCGATCTCCAACAACTCTCCGTGCTCTTCTTCATTCCGACTTTATTTTCCTACTCTAGAAATAATTTCCTAGTAGGATCCCTAGCAAAGAAAGACCTTCTTCCTTCCAGCTTTGCAAATATTAGTAACAAATCTCACTTAACAGAGGTTAAGACACTAGTACTTATAAAAATCAGATCAACATGGAGTCACCACTAAGGATTTCCACCTTAGTTGTGTAAATGCACTAAAATATGATTTGTCAAATGTATTTAAACACTAGAAACTGGAAATGGAAATATTTGACCTTCCTTTTCCCAAATTTATCAATGAAACCTAGTGCAATAACTGTAGACAATGGAAATATTGCACATAACACTTGTAACTTTGAACACTTATTACAGGCCCGAACACAGGATGATGTTTGAAACAATGTACTAGCACTTAGAGCATATAAGAAATGTTTACCATGATCGAGTATGAATTACAATCATAATGTACCTAAAAATGGTGCCGTAACGGTGTTGGTACCCAAATTGATTCTCCCTTAGAAGCTAAGCATCATCATAGTTTTGATAGGAAGCTTAGAGGTAAGCAGAGCATGTTGTGTGTCATTTTGTAGCCGGGAAGAAATGCAGCTTTATCTTTGTCACTCAGATTGGAGAAATGGGTAGCACCCTTAAGAGGTTTTTATCTATCCTCACTACTTTATGGTTGTGTCTTTTAACCAAGGTGAGAGGAACTTTTGTAGGCTATTGTTTGTGGAGGAAATGGATATGTCCTTCGTTATAGAGTTATTGAGAATACCTTCAAGAAAACATGATCAATACGGAGAAAATTTAACTCTCACGAGTTTCACCTAGATAATGGAGATATTTTTTTAAGCAAGGTTTAGCTACTAAAGAAAATGAAAACTTGATTGCTTCTACATGTTTTGGAAACAAAAATTATGCATTTGTGAAACACAGACAAATAGAGGTAGTATGGGTATGATTGGTTGTTTTTAAATGAATTTTGGTGGGAAGTGAGGGAAAGTAGGTTTGGCTTACCAAATATTTGAGATATTTCACAAAATGGAAAGCTTGACCAACAAAATGCTTTAGAACAGCTAGAAGGTTCCTTTATACTAGAAGTTTGCTTCAATGGAGGCCCATATCAACATGTTTTCACACAAAATTTAAAGATCCAAAATTAAGGCTCAAATTGAAAGACTTAATTAAACACTATCATACCTTTTTGTTTATCACACCTAAGATACCCTCAAAGGCTAACAAACAATCTTGATCATCATGCTAGGAGTAAAGTGGTTTTAAACATGTTTATTTCACTATCAAATGAAATATCTTATTATAAATGAAATTACAAGTGCTACCCGACTATCACAAAGCTAAGATGATGTGTGATTCATAGAGATTTCAATATAAGATTGCAATGGGAACAAGAAACTATTTATAGACATTCAGAAATAAAGCAGACACAATTTTGCTCAAAATAAAACACAAATTTACTCAAATTTGATTAAATTTATCAGTAGGGGAAAGTTTCTAGAACAATCTCAGAGCTTGTCAATGGTTGTACACTCACAACCACCTTGACATGATCAAATTTAACACAAAATAAATAAATAGGTTCCTTAGATAGTCTCTCAAAAAGATGGGCTCTGTCAAAACCTTTTCTCTCAGGAATTATCTCTTGACCTCTAACACTCCAACCTTCCAACCATTTACATGAAAAATTCATGCAATTTATAATATTTTCACTTACAACATAGTTTTCCCCCCAAAACCAGAAACATTCAAAGCACCTTTGTGTGTTGTGACTCCTAGAATCAGATTTACAAAAATTTGTTAGGTGTGCAGAGGGAAAATCTCTCCAAATATTTCCAACATTCAATTCTTCACCTGGTAAGTTGTTCTTCATCTCACGCACCAACTACTTCCTCCTCCATTCTATCAAATCTAGTTCTTTGCGTGCCAAGGAAGGAAAAACTAGGAAATCAGATCGAGGCCAATAGTTAGAGCACATCTTAATGGAAAAAGATGTTTTCAGATTTTTTCCCACCAAACCAAGATATCAATAGGTCTCTCGCATGCCAAGGAAAGAAAAATCAAGTCGAATCCTGACAATCGAGATTACATATTTAATGGTGAAATATGTTTATAGACCTTCCCCACCAAACCAAGATATCAGATTAATGTTCTTCTTCATTTGGCGTGTAGGAAACTCCAAGAAATGATTAAAAACCATAAGAATATGCATCCCTAGGAGCTTTGGATAAAAATGGTAGAAAAATCAGATACAGATGCATAGTTATCCTTGATCTCTCTTTTGAATCTAGATCATCCACATGGGAGACCCGAGGTAAGACGGGCCTGGGGGTTCCTTTTTACTTTTTACACCTTTTGGAAGAAATGAAAAATTTCTCAATTTTTTTGCCCCTCCACCTTTGAAAAATGGGCTTGACATGTGTCCCAATGTGGGTCCCAAAGGAAATGCGGCTAAATTATTTTATTTCACCTCTTTTTTGGAAAAGGGAAAATTTTCCAAGTTTTCCCCATGCAGCTCCACCCTTCCACTTTTATTTTCTAGTGTGGGTCCCAGTAGAACCACACTTCCTATCATAATTTTAACTCCTTTCTCCACAAAAGGAATATTTTCCAAATTTCCCACGAAATTCTACACCTCCACCATTGACTGGAGCAAATTTTGACCATTATCTTTTTGGTTTACTGGGTCTTTTGATGATTTTAGTCTTTTAAACAAGGGGCAAAAAATCCAAGTTTCCCTCGATGGCCCCTCCCCCTCTTGAATTTTCAAACTGCCACATGTCTCAATGACACATCTTGAGATGGTCCCAAAAAGTAGAGACCCTGAATGAGCACGGGGTCACCATGTGTCCCAGTCCAACAAATCTGCTAAAACTTGAGAGTCTAGTAGAAAGTGCCATGTGTCCAAGGTCCGAGATGGTCTTCTCTGGCCATTGAAAAGTCTAAGAAAAAGTAGAGCGAGCGGAAGCCTCCAAGTGTCCTCCTGGTGCTTCTTCAAAACAAAACTCAAAGGCCAGTCTCCAAACATGCGCGGTCCCTCCACGTGTCTTTATGGCACAACTTCAAGATGGTCCTAAAAGTGGAGACCCTGAATGAGCGTGGGCTCACCATGTGTCCCGAACCTTAGAAAATTTCTTTAAAAATTTTAAGTCCCTAGCAAAGCTAGCGGAAACCTCCACCTGTCCCTCTATCACAATTGTTAAGGTGGGACCCTGAGATAGATCTTCAAATGAGTGCCATCCCACCACGTGTCCATGGACTACAAAACTATATCAATTACAAAATTTTTTTTTGTAAGTTTGGGTAAGGCAACAAAATCCTCCACGTGTCCTCCTTGCACAACTCCAAGGCCGGAAAAAGGTGAGTATTCAAATGGGCATCATTCCTCCACATGGACAAGTTTAGGTTATTACTTTCCAAACCATTGTAGAGTGTCCCACCCAGTGGGTCCAACCAAAAAGGGCCACGTTTCAATTGATGTAGAGATTTAAAATTTGACAGGAGAAACACACCCATCAAGCCATAAAAATGCAGGGAAACCATTGTTTGAGCCCAGAGATGAAATTTTCTTTAAGGAAAAAGCATTTGGAAATGTTGCAAGGTTCACACATGACCCCCCGAGCTATATCTATTCATATTTCTTCAAGTATCTGGGACAAAATGGCAAGGACAACAACACACGACTGTGAAAATGGAAGGGAAGGAATATCCCGAGTTTTACGCCCAATTGACAGACACCTTCAGATGGAAAGAGGAACAAATCAAAAAATTTAGGGCTTTTAAGAGTCCTTTGACTAAGGAGGAGCCAATCATGGCGAATAGAATGGAAGATAGAGCCTCCAAGTACTAACACGGGAGACAAAAATGTTACAGAGGTCAGAAGGCGAGGGATTTTAATGGAAAATGGGGCGAGCCTAATTCGAGCACCAACAAAACCTATAACATAAGCGTATACGATGTGTGGGAGGTTTGAGCGATGATTTATCCCTAAGCATATATCACTACATGATGGAAGAAGAAGGTGACGATTTAGCCTATAACGTATGTCACTATGATATGGGTGATGAGGGCGTATGAAGTGTATATGAGTAGGTAGTGGATAATGGAAGGTGGTGGTTTAACACTAAGCATGGACCACTACATGATGAATAAGGTGAGGGTGGTGATTTATCCTAAAGTGTATACCACTAAGTGATGAGTAGGATAAATGATGATGTAATAGGATAATAGAATAGGTGATGATTGGATGTAAGAGGATAATGTAGAATGGATGAAGAGAGTGGTGATTTAACCTAAGGTGTATACCACTATAGGATGATGGAAGGTGTGATGATGTAATGGAATAATTGGGAATTAAGAAAATTTAAGAGGAAAAGAGAGTAAAAAATGATAGGACATAATAGGATGATATAAAAGTGATGAAAAGAGTGATGATTTAACTAAGGTGTATTATGGCATGTGATGATGTGTGTGAGTGATGATATAGCCTAGAGCATTGGTCACTAGTCTAATGAATGTGGTATGGTGACATGTCACATGTAGGTAAGGTTTATTTGATTGGTAAACCCTCGGTAGTCGAGTATGGACCGAGGAATTAATGTGCGTCATAGGGTGGTGAGTGCAACACATAGAAAATGACACAGTGTAAACGACCAAGTAAGGAGTAGGGTATGTAAATGCATGGTGTAGGAAATGCAGTGTAGAATGTGTAGCATGTGAAATGTAAGAAAGGCACTAATAGGTGTATATAGAAATGGCATATGTAAAGATGATAGATGGAACTAGACCCATATACAATGGAAGCTAGTGTAGTATATAGAATGTATATGATGGATAGATGTCTATGTAATGCAAGATGTGGATATAGGTGTAGATAGAATATGTAATGATGATAGGTAAAGCTAGACCCATAGATAATGTGACCTACCGTAAATAGAGAAGGTAAGGATGAAATATGAAACTAGACTCATACATAATGATGAGTAGTACATGGGTGAAACATGAGGAATGTAGAAGAGAATGTAGGATGTAGACTATGATGATATAATGTAAGTGTGTAAGGCCTATAATGTAGTGTGTGGGGTTCAGTGTAATGGTAATCCCTCAATATTTGAGTGTGAAATGAAGCACAAGAGTGTGTCATGCGTAATGAAGGTGTGATAATATGTGATAAAGATGTCAATATGCAAGGGATCAAAGGAAGGAGACATGCAACAATGCTAGAATGAGGATGGGAGGAATGTATAGTGTCTATGCCCCCAAGTGATAATGTGAAAAAGGGGACTATGAAATGCCATCAAGAAAATCATCATTGTCTTGATCAAATCCGACAAGAACTACATTGGAAACTTTATAAGCGATAGAATGAGGTAGATCATATAAAGATGCATTACGATGAAGGAGATAATAATTCATCACATATTATTCATCCGTAAAATAAATTCGTAGCCATCCATGAGCACACCAAAGTGAAATGTTAATCATTGCGGGAGAAGAATCATTAATGGAGATAATATTGAAAGGCATGGAGAAGGAGAGTGAGGAATGGAGTGGGTCGAGTATGCACCAATATAATCGAGCCAAGATCTTGAAACGTAAATGGAATCCCATGGGGAGTGCATGTAAAAATATGATTAAGTGAAAAACTAATAATCCATAAACTATTGTAATATGGAAATAACCGTAATAAAGATGGGGTGAATGTAGAGGTAGAAATATGTCCTTAAGCATCATACCAAACCTAGGTAAGAAATCACTTGTAAAAATATTATCGAGAACTAGAGATATTAAGAGGAATGTGTTCCCAAAATGTCCTATTTATATATAAAGTGCATGTGAAGGGTGGTTACGAGACTACTTCTAGTGGAGAGGTAGATGAAACTACATGACACTATTAACATAGCCCTTATATAGGACCATGACATTAGTGGATGGAGGGTTTTTGAACTAGTACTCACCTGGGCCATCGAAGAACAAATGTTTCTTCAAAATAAGAATTGTCCACACCGAGAGGAGTAAAATCAAGATTTTGTAATGTTTCATTAGTGAGTTTAAAAACAACAACCTTGTTGTAATATTTGGCGGAAACATCAAGTGTGTGATCATCTATTTGGGTAGTGCTATCGAGGATGTTCAGGGTGGGGTAGACCATAGAAGTATAGGGTGGTGGGGGTGAAGTACTGTAGGAACAAGAACAAAAAACGGGGCGAGATAATAGCTGAAGTGTGAGTAGATATAGCAGGAGAAGGAATGATAGGAATAGTAGAGGTGGGTATACTAGATTGGTCGACATCATATTTATCCAAGTTAGCATACAGAATAGGTTGAGGTGGTGGGACATGCATATAAGTGATAGGGTCAATGTGACAATATTTGAATGGTTCCGAGTTCAGCGATAACAATATGTTCATAACCATCATGAAGGAATTTGACACATTGATGTATGGTGGAGGGTATAACTTGCATGGCGTGGATCCAAGGCCTACCTAAGAGGAGATTGAATTGAAAAGAAGCATCGAGGATGTAGAATTCAGTAAGAATGGTTTTAGGTCCAACTTGAATATGAAGGGAGACTATGCCTAGGCATGTACGAGTGGAGGAATCATAACCACAAATGAGAGTGGAGTTATGAGAGATGAGACTATCATTGATGCCTAATTTTTGTAAGAGGGAATGGGCACATAGATTAATGGCAGACCCATTGTCAATGAGGACACACTTAATACAGGTAGTACTAATGACAACGGTAATGAGAAAGGGTGCACAAGGGTTATTATGGGGCATGTGATATGTCTTTGTTTGTAAAGGAGATCAAATGGTAAACTACAAAGAGATTGAATGAGATGGAAAAAATTCAGTAGAGTGATCACGTTCAACATGAATGGCATGAAGAGTAGCCTCAAGTGTAGCTCAAAGTCTGGTGCATTACATAATAAATCGTAAAGGGATATCTTGACTGGTGTATTTTTAAGTTGGTCAATAATATCATAACCTTTAGGAGTAGATGATGGAGTGGTGGATGTGAAAGGCGGTGGTATGGAAACCGGTGGACCAGTTGGTGGAGTGATACTAGTGCAAAGAGTAGTGACTACATTGATGGATGAGTTAGATGGAGGTGTGAGAAAGTGAGGTGGGTGTTGAGTGTGGACACATATGAAGTCAACTACGGTAGAAGTTATATTGGTGACCATGGTAGGTGTATAGGTGGGGTACAAATATTGGGCCATGACTTGATAAGGAGGACATGGTAGGAGAAAATAGTGTGGGGACAAAAATTAGAAGATGGTAGAAAGAATGGTTGGGTTCACAAAATGATTAACAAAAATAAGGATTTTTCTTACATGACCTAAGGGGATATCTAGGGTATTAATGTTAATCTAATTAAGAGGACTAAAACACTATAAATTAACTAAAGTAATATGAAATAAATGTAAATAAGATATTCTAGATGAAATAAAACCCTAATGTGTAAGAGAAGAGCAAGGAAAAGACTCAACTGATAATAGAAAACTATCACACAATGTAGTAGATCTAGAAATGAAATCTAGAAGTGGAGATGTACCCTCAAAGACCCTACGAAGGGCAGATATGGATTTTTTGAGATGACACAGGCACTTGGGAGTGTACTAGGCGCATTGGGGGCACTATGGTTTGTAATCCGGCGCTCAAAACACTAAAATGCTAGGAATTTGAATTTGTTATGGTCACTAAGTTTCTTTGAGTGTTTCCTATCTGTCATGCTAGATTCATTGGATGAACTGGAGAATGACCGTAATGCAAGGAGAAGTATCAAACCCTATAAAAATGAAATATGCATATGAATGGGTCAAACTAACCTCAACCGCCAAGCTAGTGGACTTATCACTGAGCATTGCACTACATTACAAGCTCTAATGTAGATCTCTGTGTGGTATGCGTATTGTGCCCTAGAGCTCTAATGCTAGTCACACTTTGTGAAGTAGAGAAATAGTAGCTATAGAAATGTAAGTAGCATGTGTGCATGGAATAGAATGGAATCCCTCCCCTATGAAGTGTGTGTGATGCAAGATCTCCTAGCTTGAATGCATGACACTATGTGGATACAAGTGATGCAATGGATGCAACCTTAGATGGAGTGATAGTAGTGATAAGATGTAATGACCTAGGACCCTTATTATGGTCTTATAACTTTATATTTATAGGGCTCTCAAGCTTAATTTCGTAATTAATCCTAAAAAATCTGACTGAGAAGAAGATAAGGATGACCAATAGCTAGAAATGACAAAAATAATCCGAAGAGGTTGTGTATAGACCGGGAACTGGAATGGGACTAGGGCACCTCAAGGGGGCCAAAGACAGTCAGGGCACATTGATTTCGAGGATATAATGTCGTAAAGGTCATGAAATGGGCTGTTAGGTATCGAAACATGCGGGAAAGATGAAAT
Organism: Taxus wallichiana var. yunnanensis; assembly: GCA_018340775.1. Taxonomy (NCBI): domain Eukaryota; kingdom Viridiplantae; phylum Streptophyta; class Pinopsida; order Cupressales; family Taxaceae; genus Taxus; species Taxus wallichiana. Next base: position 63,114,837 of record CM031240.1, read on the forward strand.
AAAAGATAATAAAAAGGTGGCTAAAAGGTGGGATTAATTAGTACTTTGTACACTTGAGAACCTTCTAAATAGTGATATAAGATTGAGTTAAATATTGTCCAATGTGCAATATTTGTGTCTACAATTAGAGGTAGTAAAAGAGAGAGAGAGAGAGAGAGTTTCATTATTTTGTTCCAGGCTTAGTTTTCCTTGTATTATTTATCCTCATCCCTTTAGTTCTCACATACATTAGATGTATGAAACTTTTCTTACATCTCAACATCTCAACAATTTTTTCATCTACTTTTCGATCCAAGACACTTATTTTTCACCTCCATTGGACTTTAGCATTTTTGGTCAACACAATCACCTATGGGTGATTGTGTTGGGTATATATGTATTAAGAACTCAAATAATTAAGAGAAAGGAAGCTATAAATATCTTAGCTTCCATATACTTTGGTCTTATGTGCCAACTTCAAATCTATTCACTTATGTCTTCATTCATCGTGTATCTTTCTTAGATTAGATAGGAAAATCTTCTTCTTCGTTGGATTGCTTGCACTATTTGGACATCTATATTGATTCTATGGCAAGAACTCTATTCCCTTCTCCACTTAATAGTGATTCTCTCAATGTTTGATACTTCTCTAGAGAGATAGATGCATCTGCGACCACCACAAGTATAGGTGAGCTCTCTAACCCTCTTTGTCATTTTTCATATATTGTTTCATCTCATTTCCTTGTTATGTTATGTTAGTTTAGTGTTGTATTTATCTTGATAGTAGTTAGTATAGTAATCTTACTCATTATTAACTCTTTAGCTTATCTTTACTTTCATTTCAGTCATTTTGTTCATAATTACCCCATTTATCATTGATCTATACCTCTACACATGTAATCCCCAATATTTAATTAGGGTTCTCTCCTTTATCTTCACGCATGCCTTGGAAACCCTAATTTGACCTAGTGTAGGGATTACTACTCTCTAGATATATGACCATAGCACTCATTATATCCCCTTTAAAATCTATCCTCAGTATGCCAATTCATTTGCGTATCCTCTTGATACCTGGTAAAATATAAGATTTAGGAGTGAAAGTTAATGAGATACATTCTTCACCCACATACATCACATGTTTTTGGCATCAAACATATCATCTTTGAAATTTAATTCCCCTTTTATAGGCCTATGATCCTTAATTATCTTGTGAGAATCTGGGTGTCTCATGTTTATAGGCATCAAAATCCTTTGATATGACCTTATGCGACATTGGTTGAATCTTAACTACATTGATGTTGTTTGTGTTTTTCCTACATGTGTTGTTTCTACTAGTTTATTTTGTTACTACTATTATTTCATGTTGTTAGCATTGTTTTTATTACATGTAATGGTTTCAACCATATGCAAACAACTTTCCTTTTATATGTATAGATTCTCCAAGGTAACCACCTCTTAAATACACTACACATCTTCTAAGATATCATCTTCAATAGTATACACCTATTTATTTTGAGCCACATTCTCAAACATGGTTTTCACACATGCCTTAAAAGAGGGGGCATATATTCAGGTTCATTATAAATTTTAATAGATTTAATTTTTTGGGGGAAAGTGTAGGTAAAAATAGGGTACACTCACTCATAAATATAATTGCACAAAGTTTTAGAAAATTCAACTTATGTTAAAAACCATACAATTTGATCAAGACCATATGATACGCTCCTCACCATCATATATTTGGGTTTTGGGGAAATTTCAATAAAATATTTCAAATTTTTCTAGTTTTAACCTATATATGATATTTTTGCAAGTTTTCACAGTTCATATCAATAACGAGGAATGAAATAATTTATTCCTTTGTCACACCGATAATGTCTTAGATTTCGCTGTTAGGAATCCTTTGGGTATGAATCTACTTACTTGTTTAGTTTTTTTAGCACAGTTTCAATTTATTTTAGTACTTCTCTCAATTTATACTCATTATTTTAGGGTACACATTCTCCTCGGTAGTATATTTCCTTATTTATAAATTTGGGTTAGATATATCTCCAAAGGTGTTCTGTGTTGTTATAGAAGGTAAAAAAGTATCGAGATCTCTATGGGAAGGATTTTCATCCTATTACACCGAAAGGGGAAGATATCGAGTTGGTGAAAAAATTTCATTCAATCTTCTTCCTTTTTCTAGGTGTATTTATAAATATTTCTGGTTTTTCTCTTTCACATTTCCATGTCATGTTACATGCTCCTTAAACCTCCATTTCTCCTCAACATTGATTGGGGACTATCATCCCCAATCCTTCAAGAAAGTTCAACAAGCACAAAAAATATGCAATGGGAATTATTTCCTTATATTTTCACTTTATATATATGAAAAAGATAATATTTTCTATTACAATTTCTATTTGAGTTACAATAAATCATCTACCATAGACATTAACTAGACTAGATGTGTTATAGGTTTCATCGTGGAGCATGCAACACCAAGTACAATAATGTAACTACAAACAAAAATTTGAGAAAAGGGCAAAGTTTTTTTACATACACAGGTACATTTTCCTTTAAGAATGTAATTTTCAATTTCATACTTAAAGGGGGAAATGTAAACACTCAAATTTGACATTTTTAATTTATAAACATTTCATTTTACTTTGCACTATAGTTATGATAAACAAAACTTCTTCATTACTTGTTTAAAATTTATAAGTTCCATTGTTAAGTTTCAACATATTCCTTGCTCTTGTGTAGAGTCGTAGAGTCTAGATGATTTGAAACGGAAATAGATAAATCATGTGTCAAAACCCTATGTATAAGCAAGTAAACACCATCTGAAAATAGATGATTTCCTAACCTAGATAAACATGTGCAAAACCCTTATAATTGTGGAAGTTATGTGGTGGATTAATCTATGTTTGATAATTGTAAATATGTTTCAAGATATATTTACTAATTACAAAAGTAGATGTTTTGATTTAATATTTTCTATTAGTTGATTGTTAGATAAAAATATAAAACCATTACTATCCCTTTTTATACAATTCTTCCTAAATATGGAGTTATAATAACTCTCTTCAAGTTGAGGTTTATTTTGTTATTTTTTTATGTTTTTATTATTAAAAGTGTGTAATTTAATTTTAAGAATAATCTAATCTAAATTTACATATCAATAATTATTTTTTTATATTTTTTTCTTGAAACATAACAAATTAAAAACTTACAAAATTTGATTTATTGATGAATTGGTTAATTATTAAATATTTTGTTAGCAATCATTAATGTTGAAATGATCAACTCAAAATATTGTCATGGGAATACATATCCTAAACATTTGTAGATAAAATGATTGCACTAGGTTACATAAATAAGATAATGAGCGAGTTTATTGTTTTAAAAAATATATAATCGGGTAAGATTAATATTCTATCCATTGTGATCAAATAAATGAAGGCTAATTATAGGAAAATTAATATATTTGAGTGAAAAGTATTATTTTTTCTTATTGATTGAAATTGTTTCATTTGGGTGTAGGTTTATCAATGAAGGCATATCAAAGGAACACATACATAATTTAACAAGGGGAGGGTGTGATAGGATCATATGTCGCTATCTAAGGTATGCTTAAAAAAATAAATAATTATATTTAAATTTAAATAAAATTATATATATGTTTAATTGAAATTTAGTAATATTTCATTATCAAATTATTTAACAAAAACTGGTTAAATAGACCCGCAAATATTTTTGTGGTGATATATTCGAACTATTTGATTTTATAAGTTTTTAATCTGTAACGATAACAATTTTCTTAAGTTTCCATGCATCCCCATAATTTTTTAAGCGGGATCAACACTCTCCTTTTTAAACTTTTTAAAACAAGAAAAGAAAGAGTTTATACAGAAGATTGTCCCTGATTGATATATTTCTATATATATATATATACACACAATTCTACTGTTATATTCCTCAATAAATTAAACAAACATAATCGTTGAATACTATAGCTAAAACAAATTAACCGTTCTATAAAGACTCAACATTACCGGTCAGCAATATTTTGCATACCGTTTCAACAACGGTTATATGAATTTCATAGCCACAATATCATCTCCATATGCAGCATTTTATTTACGACAATATCATCCATAGATGCGTCATTTATTTTCCACAAGCTGGATCCCCGGGAAATCGGCACCCACAGCAAAGTGGATTACGGCCATAGGTACAACGTTCATTCCTCTTACAATGATTACAGTTCCCCTTTGGAGCACGGTAACAACCACCTGGATTAATACCGTGGCTTTCTGCCATTTATCAAACAAAAAAACTGAATCAGAAAACAATACTTGGTTCAACCCCGCTTTAAAATAAAATCTGTAAAAAAATTGCTCTAAAGAAAATATTCCGTTTGTTGGATCATCCTATCAGGCAGGTTCATCACGAACCTGCACAAAATTTTGACTAGGGCAGTCCATCCTTGCACTCAGCTGACCTTGAACCCACAATCCCAGTGGCCTATTTCCCATATCCCATCAACACTGCGCACAAACATGAAAGACTACTGCACTGGAATTTTTATAAAAATACAAACAGAAATTTGTTAATCTGTAACAACGTAATGGCGTTGTTACCTATTCTGTCAAAACTAACAGCGCCATGACAGAAAATATATTTTACCTTTGTACAAACTTTGCATGAGAGATAGGCCTAGCCAAGTTTGTTCACATTTTGAATCTTTTTTATGGAATAAAAGTTTGTACATTTACTGAGTATTATAATTTTGTTACATGTTTCATCAAAAATATTGATAGAGATATCCACAATCTATGCAAATCAGTATTTATTGTAATAAACCACATTCAATCAATAAAAAGAAAAGAAATTTCTATACTACAATTAACATTTTAACGAATAAATCATGAAAATATGTTTTAAAAAGGAAAAAAAAAGAAATTCACGGTCACCTATAGTTGCTTCTTGTGCAGCTGCAATGGAGAAGAGCAAGAGCATTGTGAGGAGGATAGTAAGAAATTTCTTTGCCATCTTTCTTTGAACTTCTTCAACAAATTATGAATTCTGATCAGTAAAGTGATGAGAAAAGGAGTGGCTGTTATATAGCTGAATGAATATAACGGTACGCCGTGAATTCTGGCGGCTAGATGAGCCAAATATTCTGTTGTAGGTATTTCTGGCGCTTTTTCTGGTACGAGATAACAGTTAAGGGGTGACTGGTATCATCTGGACATTTGCCCGAGTCTTTTGCCAGTCTCACGATGGAACAAAATCATTTTATCAATAAATAGATACCTGAAATAGTGGGTCTTGGGATTTGGCCGTATGGAGCCCGGATACTACAAATCTTATGTAGTAATGATTCGATAAACATATAAACATAGAATTTGACGGTCACCCCTGCCTGTCAAAAGGAAATTTTATGAGTTTAGATAGTGGCTGTAAATTCAAAAAGAATTATAGATATTTCTGTAATCTGTTCATATATACAAACATAGGTATAACATTTTTAATTTTCAGCGGAGTCATTATTGTTTCTAAAATTTTTAATTTAACATGTTAAAATTACGAAAAATGGCCTAGAGATCAATTTCCATAGCATATAAGTGCAACATCACCACACACATAGGTATTTGTGGCGGAGTTTTTGTTTTCTTGGGATAAGGTGCACTCTTTTTTATGTTTGGCAAGTTTTGTTTGTTTTTTTAACTAGCAATCCCACGTGAATTGTGTGATGTGAACACCGAAGGGGAAGTGAATGATGAGATTGATTTTGAGGGACCAAAACATAAAAGAAGGAAGAAGGTTATAAAAGAGGGGGTTAAAGGGAGGAGAAGGAATTGGGAGAGGATAATGTTGGGAGGGGGAGACGATTTTGTGGAAGTTTTTTTTTTCAAGGAGGAAGATAGGTATCATGCGTATTTTTTGTCAATTGTTTGGCAAAGAAGTGGGATACGGCATGCAGTTGGCCTCGTGGCAACCTGGGCTTTGGAGATATCATAGAATGCAAGGTTTTTTCAATGAATAGTTTAATGTGAAACTTGCATTTTAATGTTCAAATGTAGTGTATGATAATGGTTTTCTTCGATTTCAAGAACGCGATCAAGGTTTCCACCCATAAACCTTTGTATTGACCCGCATAATAGGTGTGGGACATGATTAAAGAAGTAATGAGTAATAAGAGACATCAAAATAAAATGAGTTTTCATTACAACTAAGCAAATTGTTACTAGGATATTTTAGATTTTAATGAAATTTAAGTAACTTCCATTGAGGTCCTTGATCTTTGTTTTGTTTGAATGCAAATTTTAAAACCTCTTTAGACATTTTCAGGTACATATACTAAACTTCAATGATGATGGTAACATGGTCCCATTTCATCTTTGTGGAATTTCTATCCTTGCAAGGGTTTTGAACAACCATTTCATCCCAATGGGTTTATGTGAAAGTGTTCGGCACTATAGTGAGACACTAAATACAATGGCAAAAGATGGCCATTTTAGTAGCGACGAGGAGAATCTTGTCCGCTTGATTTTAATGTTTTTAAGACCATGTTTTTTCCCAACTCTATTCTTCAAACAAAAATACTAATTCCCGATTCAGAGTACCTACCACCTACGCCTATGAGGAGCGAAGCGTAAACCAACGGACCACCTACAATGCAATCATGCTAGTCCTCCAAAGAGTATTCCATGCAGAGTAGTTAAAGTGAAGCATTTTGTAAGCATCCCTGAATGAGTCAAGTCTTTCCCTTAGTGAAAACCTTTCACTAACGCCCACTCCTCTTGTTCATGTTCATCATTTCTAAAAGAAACGCAAAATATGAACACCAAGATTATTCGATGTAATTTTCTCTCGTGAGCCACAGAAAGTTTAATTTTTGACCTTTAAGATGGTGCCCACAAAAAAAAAAGTGATGACGTGGAAGACAACTACTTGATAAAACACATACTTGTGGGGGTTCATATATAGAGAATGCATGAAATGTGTTTCACGAAGGTGATGTCATGCAATATAGAGTAGGGGTAGTGAAATCCCAATGGGGAATTCACTTCTGAGGGGACACCTCAATATATCTCTACCAAGCTGAGATTATTTTGTTCAATGTCCATGTGTGCCATAGACAACAACAACAAAAGCTATCTCAAGGTACATCCGCCTCCCTTCTTGAATTTCTAGCTTTAAATTATTGCACAATCAATCATCAAACCACCCATATTGGATTCCATCTTGGTCCATATGTGTTCCTCCCAACATCCATGCTAACCAAGTCTTTCCTTATAGTGATGTCTCCATGATTTTTTTCCTCTCAAATATGGTGTAACCTTAGTATGTGTAATAAGATGCCACTAACCACTCAACTTTTTCATCCTGTTTTTTTTGATTTCCATCACCAGCTTTTCCATTTCATCCAACCATTACTTTTTTCGTTTTGAAAAAACAATGCAATCTTCATTTTGTCCATGGACTTAAATATCCCCCAACCAAGGATTTTAGTCAAAGTAAAAATAGATACAACATGTGGAAGTGGAGCAGATATGGAAATTTGGACACAACTATAAAATTGATGACCTTTTAACATTCAAGATTATGGAGATGTAATTTCTTCATGACAAATCTTCTTCTTGTCTCTCTTCTTCTTCCACAGAAAGTTTAATTTTTGACCTTAAGATGGGCCCATGAAGGAAATCAACGTTTAAAGTAGAGTAAATGAAATTCATTAAATCCAATTAGTTGTACCCTTCGCTCAAAAAGGATTGAATGGGCATTTCCAATTTCAAGAAATAAAAGATAAAACACAAAGGTGTGGAGGGTCTTAGGTGGTTCCATTGAGGATGTCAACAAAAATAAACTTTGTAACTACCCCAAAAAAATTATTTCTTAATTCATCATTATTGAAGTCAATAGAATTAGGGTTTTAACCACCCCCACCCCAAACCCACCTCGACAAAAATGTCTTTGACGTGAATTATATATATTTTTAACTTTAATATTTATGATCAAACAATAATAATTTTATCAATATCGGAATAAAACGTAGGGCAAAAATATTTAAATAGTGGAATCCACTTGGGAATTCCAAATAGTGATAATGATACTCACATCCTTTAAATGATGACCTAATGATCCGAAATGACTAACTGTGATGGGAATGGATTTACGTTAGACCACCCCACCCCAAACCCACCTCCGACTCAAAAATTAAACAATATTAATTCAAAGTAAAAAATATTTAAATCTATAAGTGATTGAAATTCAATATGGAAACAACATTGACATATATGAAATACCTCAATATGGCATGGAGAAGCACCAATAAAAGCTTACATTTGAAGGAAATGATAAAGATGTGTGTTTGATAGATCATAATAAATATGCTAACATTCACTTGGTCTCTTTAATTGGATGAAAGAGACTGTAAACACATCTTTTAGAATGGAGATATTGGGAGACTAACAAAGCAACTTCCTACCAATATTTTTTTGCAGTAAAGAGGTGAGGCCCACTATAGTAAGGTATGACATGCATTTGAAGTGAGACACGTAGATGGTGGGGTGCATTTTTATTTATGGATTCAAAACCCTCGTCGGCCAAGAGGGTAAAAACTAATAGCGGTAAAAACAAATTACATAGGGCTAAAATAAAAAAGAAAAAAGTGCCACCTTGTATGCCTTTTTATCAATATTTCCTTGATATGAAAATTATAACAACAAAATTTTAGGGTCATAGATTATATATATTTTAGATTTATCCTTATCATGTATGCCATTATCAATATTTTCTTAATAAGAAAAGTTTAATGTAGGAAATTTAGGATTTTAGAGTTAGGACACATTTTATATTTGTTTTTAAGGGTTTTCGATATAGATATTCCTTAAACTGATAAGATTCTAGTTGAAAAGATATTATATGAATCATATAGCTTTAAAAGTATTGTATTTGTTGTTTGTTTCTCATGTATTTAATAGCAAAATAAAATTTGAATTGGAAAAATAGACCCATGTCAAACAAACCCACCAAATGGGTTAAGTGCTCTTCAAAACCCAAAGAAGAACATGGAGAGCGACACATCCTAAATGACCTTTCAAACCTATCATTTTCCTTGCATAACAATGTAAGCACTTTTTTTTAGATCCGAGGCATTAACCATGTTAAAACCAAAGTTCTTATTGTAAATTTAGTAGTAATTGGATAGTTGTAGTGAGAATTAAATTAAATAAATAAACATAATGTTATGGGGAACTATGTTAAATGGATCTCTCGCTAATAGCCATCCTAAAATCAACACCATTATGGGTTAAATCAGACCTGCACACAAAGATAAATTTGTAACCTTAATATATCCTCATTTTACAATATACAAATTGATTGATCTAGATCTACATCTATATCTACAAAGTGGGTTCAATTGTCTCTGAGAGGAAACTTCTCCCTCCCACTGTTCTCTTTGTTTTCTCAGTAACAAGAAGAAGATTGAGGATTACCTTAGGCGTTTAGTTGATACCCATTCGTTAAGCTTTAGGAGTGGCTAATATCATCTATCCTATTTATAAATTTTAGAATTAGTGAAGTTTGTTGATTTTTTCTATTGGAGTAGTGCATTGTAAAAGAAAAAGGAACTAGTATAAGCAAAATACATGGCATTTAAATTGTTAACCAGAGATTTTGCATGACATAGGGGCTTGCATGAGAAACAAGTAATGGTTGAATTAAATAAGAGACTTCACAATGATGAATGAGACACTCATCAATTTTTCCAAGTAGATAATCCATGTAGGGATGAAAATAGATGATGAACCATTGATAGGGAAATGAACCAAATGGTGAGGATCTACTTGAATCATTGACATGATGATCTAGAGGATCCTCACTAAGAAACATCGATCTATAATATCATAAAAATCAATTATAGGTAATATGATCATTATATGGAGGAAAATGAGAGATTTCGATGGTATCTTATTTGTAGAAAATGAAGCACGTATACAGAAGTTATGGCTGCTGAATATTTTGGCCAACTGGTAAAAAAATCAGGATTGCATGTAATGGCACATGTACACGTGGTCTCGCCAAGTGGACCAACTAAAATTTTACATGTGGCACAATGGATATGGAGTAAAAATTTGGTCTAAATGCTAGTATTGGACACTTGGTGAAAGAAAGGTGGGCCTTGTTATTTGCTTTGGTTTGGGGCCCTCAGCTAGGTTCAACACACTCGATTGTGGAAGATACCTTAGCCTCCATTTTTCTTCATATTAGCATTAAAAAGCTTATATATATATATGCTCTTAACTATAGTTGGAGGATCAATATGCGGGATTATGTATATTGCATTGTAAATATTTCTTTGGGACTGACTTGGTGGAAAACTTGACTTAGCCAACCAAGTCAACTTCGCCACCAAGCCAGCCTTACCCGCTCAACCGCTCCACTTCAGCTCATTGTTTAACTTCCACACATATTGCCTAATCAACCTACCTTATCTCTTCAACTACCTTATCTCCTTACCTATGAAGCATCTTATCACTCCAACTCAATGTCTATCTCCACATATCACCATAGTTGATCACATGCCCACACAGCCACATTGCACATACACGTGGTGCACCAACTTAACATTTCAACTAGGAAATACAACCACAACACAAAAATGGCTCTCAAGCCAATTTAAAATTCCCACCACATACAATTTAAACAAACCCCTCACCTTTTTTGTAGAGAATGTGGGACTAAGTCCCTTACATAGAAAAATAACGTGGATATGGGGGTTGAAACCTTTGTGGGCCAAGTAAAAATATATAGGCTTAGTCATACTGCCGGACAGGTGAAACATGTTATAAAAGGTGTTATATTGTATTCGAATAATATTGTTCAATAGATTGTGTGATTTTTAAAAGGCTTGTAGAGAGAGATAGGGAGATAATTTTATAAAAGTGCCAAAGAATACTAGGCTTATTTTTGGTAGAAGATCACAATGAGAAGATCAAAATCATGTAATACTACTTGTAATTATTATTTTGATAAATCTTTTCATTTAATTGGACCGGGAGGCATAGGCCACAAGTGCCAAAATTTGTTATCACACTTTTAGTCGCAACTCTCTCAAATTTTCCCTGTTTATTCTTTGTTTTTATAGTGTAGTCAAATTCTTTTAATATTAATTAAAAACACAAGAAAATTGAAATGATGATTTTAATTTGGAAAATATTTGTATAAGCAAAACTTTTGTTAAGTGTGCAATTTTTCTTAATATTTTTGATCACATGAAGTAGAATGCTTGAAGTAGATGGGGCGAGAATTCCACAAGCAACTAGAAATGAAGGCCATGATGAAGTTGGCCCTTGTTACGGGAAGAGTGAAGAATCCACACTAGTTAAAGCCTAGTTCATGGAGATCTATAAATAATTAAAGAGCACTAAGCTCCTTCTTGGAAACTTCCATTCTAGCTCCTCGCGAAGGAGATAATGCAAGACTTCCATATCAATATGCACTTTCGATTTTGTCTATGTTTGCACTGTATGATTCAATTTTAAATAAAACTATATATTTATGTCACCTATATGTATTTATTTTTGACACTCAAGATGGTCATCGAAAACTTTTAAACCATTAGATCTTTCCAGAGAGGCTCAGACTATTCCCATTGTAATAAATGCCATCGGGATAAAGAAGGTTTTTTTTATTGGAACGAAGGAAAATTTTAAGGATTCCCTTAGAAAAAATTGTAGAAATTGTGGCGAATGCCCCTATAACTTGATTTCATATTTTTGGCAAACTTCGTATCATGTTTCATAGTTTCGGCAAAAATCATAAAACTATAAAAAATAGTTCCAAATCGAATGGTGAATCTCCTAAACCTAGTTTAGAAAATACCCTATGTCAAATTTTCTCTCCATTAAAAGTTATAAATTATCTTTGTTTCACTAACAGCCACTTATTGTTTGAACACTAAGAATACTAATAAAATTTTCCAAATATTAATGAGAAAAAAGAGTAGTTTCAATGTTTTTTTTAAATTGAAAATTCTTCTATTAATAATAAAATGTTACGATAGTCACAAAACTAAACAATAATGATAAGAAATTCCCCAATAGAGATCAATATACGAACTAATTTATTGTTTCAGTGTTTCACATGTTACTATTTTGTTTTTTGCATAATAGAAGAGGGAGCTATTGGCACCATCATCCCGTAAACTTGTGTGTATATATATAATCAAAGTATAAATCAAAGTCATATAAGTGTAGTACTGAAGTTACAAAATATATCATGTAGGAGGAAACAACAGTCTTGACATACAACTTACAAATCAATAAAATAGATATACATTATACGGCTATACAATAGCATTCTTGCTCATAGTTCCATACGAGAAAGAGAACCTAATATTGGTGTAGAGCCAAAGAGTAGTCTCTATTTTCTCTCAAGAAATTCCTTGTAATCATCAATGGCCTAAAATAGATATAGAATTTGACTTATGCAGAAGCAGACATCCCCTTTTCAATCAAATTTCTCCGGGATGGAGGATGGCCAATTAAATATTTAGAATCTTAGCCTTCCCTTCGAGCATGGCCAATGAGTCTTACATCATAGTGGAAGGAGTTTCTTCCTCTTCCCAAAAATAATGTGACTTAGAGTTATCCCTCGAGCCCAATGTCATTCAAAGTTCTCTATTTGACGACCTTGCACACCTTTCACTCTAATATTCGTAATTTCTTTCAAACCGAGAAACAAATTTTATCGAGAATATATACAAAAAGGCTCGCACCTCGTACCCTCATAACCTTTCGGTGGAATTTTTATAGATAGACTCTAGGCTATCCTTGGATGTAAAATATCCTTGGGAAAAATCTTCTAAGAAAGGAATTGATATATTTAAAATTTTTGGTGAAATAATTTTCCGATGAGAAAAACTAGCTGATTTTAACCAACACTTTGGGACTAGGTCCCTCCTCTTAAACATGAAGCTTTGTTATTGTATGTTAACTAAAAGGAAAATATGTTATTGGCCTAGAGCCTAGGAATTCAACATGCACACTCCATTACACCTACCGAAAATGCTTGCAATCTTGTGCAAGGGAGGAATTTTCTAAGAAGGTGGGTAAGTATGAGGGAGAAATTAAGAGCGGGATTAATGTTGCAAGTAGGAAAAGCTATGATTCTTGCAAGGATTAATCTAAGATAGAAACACACATAATTATGGAAGAATAACAACTTTGTTAATAATATCAAGACAAGATAAAACTATGAACATAAAATTTTACTTATTCACTCATCCAGAAAGGCAGAAACTCATTTATTTATTTACATTCTCACAATAAAGTTGTACAATGCAAGAGAAAGAGGAAAACATATAGAGATAAATAGAATAACTTTCTATTTTTTGCTTATTCTTGGTAGTTATCTACTTAGAACTTACAAAATTCTTAACCCTTTGGAATGAGAAAGTCATTACAATTTATAATTTTTAGAAGAGACTCTTCACTTACCCCCACATGTCTTTTCACTTGTCTTTTACAACTTGTGACTCTTGATATTTCTAGGAAATAAATTAAGTCCCCTTTTTATTAATTGAGGAAAAATTACTACAATTTTGACTATAATCACATCAATGAAAAATAAAAAATTGAATAAGACGAAAATAAAAATTGCAACCTCCCAATGAAGAATTAGAATGTGAAGTAAGAGAGGAAGGGGAGTGAAGAGAGAAATAAGATATCTACTTAATTAAAATAAGATGCTTCCAGTTGATGGAGACCTACTTGCTAATGGAATTTTGGAATCCTCCTCGAGAGAACTATTAATGCCTTTTAAAATTTTGATTGTATCATACTACCTTAGGTTCAAATTTCTCAACTTGCGGGATGTGGGTAAAACTAAAAGAATTGATCTAATTTTTAGAGAGGGAGTTGATGTTCTTCCACTCCATGAACCAAGATTGGTGATCTCTCCGATTGTTTGATATGAAAAGTCTTATCTATGAGAGAGAATCCAACGTGTCTTTGTTGAAGGAAAAGGGATCTCCAACCTCTTTCCTAACCGAGATCTTGAATGGATTTAACAGATCATCCACTGAAGTGTCTTCACTCACTGCTAGAACTCCAAGAGTTTGTACCTTGACATTGACATCCACCCCGCATCTTTGCAATGTGTTCCTCGTATGTATATAAATCACCTATATCATGGTTTATTATATCATAATGAGAAACTATATTCCTTTCCCATACTTGAGACAAGTCATCGATGCATAAGATAATACTTCCTTTTTCACGACGAGGGATGAATTTACCATGCCCATCTCAATAACTCGTTGATACACCTAGTCCTAATGTTCCATTTCTACCACAACCTTTTGTCTAGTCATACTTACTTTCACAACTTTTGCACTCATATACTTGAACAAGGAAATGATCTTGGGAAGCAACATCTTACCCTTTTCTAGGATCTTGTTCACCCATTTTTCATTTCTCTACCTTCATGGGGAAGCCTTGTGTTTTTTTCGATAGAATTTTGGTCAAAGCTACGATGGGAGTAACTTCCTGGTCATGAGAGAAGTGGCAACATTCATGTCCAAGAATGTTTGTATGTATGAAGTGAGGTGCCTTATCCGATCTTATTCTTGATCAAGTTTATCTTTTTAATCTTGGTTTCTTATGAGAAGTAAAGTGGAAGAATGCTCAAATAGATTAGAATATCCCTTGTGTTTCGCTGGTCCAAGGGAATAGTCATGATCTCGTATTTTGATGGGGCCATCTCAATGATAGGCTTGATAATTGAAAATTATGGATCACCTTTGCATGTTGGATCGTGTATGTCTCTCCCTAATCATATCCTCTACCCATGACAATGTTTTTTTACTTCAAGGTCATTGTTGGGCATGATGGTCATTTCTTGTTCCGGTTGAGAAGGTGGATCTTGGGCTAATTAAAAAAAGTGTGGTTGTGGAGGAAGAGATGATTTGAGTTATTTAAAGAATTTGAGGTGAGGAGTTTCAACCTCATATTTTTCCAAGTCCTATTGATGCTATTGATATTCCTTGGCCTTCTTGTGTGTCCTCTTGTAGTGTGTTTACTTATATTCCATTGATTTTCTCTTTTAAAGCCTTTCATAGTGGGTGGAACGAGAAGCCTTCTCAGTTTCCTTTGAAGAAAAGTGAGGATGTGACTATTTCTTAATAAAATGAATACCTCCTAGCTCAATGAAAATTTCCTTATTGTTTTTGAAATAATATCTTGATCCCTGAATCACTTCCTCCTTCCTTTCTTAGATATCTCCCATTTCCCTAATCGTCTAAGAAACTTGTGGAAAAGGCAAAGCTTTCACCACTGGATACTCATGGTCGTACAACTCTATTCCATCATCATCAATGTCTTATTTGAAAAAATAAAATCCAAACTTCCTAATTTTATCTATTATCATCCTCATGTGATCTCTTTTCCTAACTTAGAAAATGTTAGAACAGTTCACCCAATAGTTATGAATTCACATCACACATGGTGCAAATAGGGGATGTGGAACATATCAGAAGTGCTCGCATGTCAAATTTATCCCTCAAAGTATAGGAATAAATATTCAACTTAGAGAAAGAGGATTCCAAATTTGATGCATCAATGAGAGACTTGTAAGAGAAAATTCCCAAAGAGATGGGGAAAGAAATACCTTTCTTCTTCCTACTCTTGAGTTTTCCATTGACATGGACAAGTTGTCTACAAAGCTCGAACATGAAAATATTATCACTGAGGTATCTTGGAAGTTTTCATGGAGTGAGGTCAAATATAGATACCCTGATGTATGATAAAGTCAAGAATTGTATGAAGAAGGATTTGTATCTTTGAATCTATGTGTAAATATGAGAGGACAATTTCAATTACTGATTTCCTCAAGCAATCTCATGAAATACATGTTGAAGGTATCATTCACCTATGGAAAGTAATTATTAGTCTCTTTCGGGGTTATCTCGTGGATATATCTCATAAGAAGGAGCATTCTGGGAGTTGTTCAATGTGGGATTCAAACCCCGAAATATCTCAGATCTTGGCAAGAGCATACACTAGGTATGATGTCATGGAAAACTTTCTTGTGACTGGAAGCTGGAGCAACTTGAAGTAGATGTTGTCACTGATGATTTGAACCCAGTCAATCATTTGGTTTCCTTAAATGATGGTAACAATGAACAACACCATCTAATCATGAAACTATTTGGTTTTTTTCTCTCCCATCACTCTCGCTCGAAAGAATGATATCATCCAAGAATCCTTCATGAAATTCATGCTTAGACCAAGACTTTAGCACATAGGAAGGTTTCCTTACCTACTTTATCCATGACCTTAATGCTAGGCCTTTGAGGTATGATTTTTTCTTTGACCATTCACCTCACGGAACTCCTTTGTGATGATTATCATATTGTTCCAAGTTCAGTCTGCATACTTTGTGATATTCCCTTGGGGGTGAGCACTGCCAAGATTGAACTATCATATGCTCATATGATCCAAGTTTCTTGTTCGTAATATTGACCAAAATTCATCACCAATAATGTGTTCTAGATGGATAGTGGGTGGCAACAATAGCACTCCAGGTCCGACAAACATCCATTTTTTCAGATCCTCAAAGTTGATGTGAGCGATATTGAAATATACCACATCTGAATAATATAATGAAAGGGTTGAAATAGGATCCCAATCATAAAAATTTAACTTCATCGTTGCAAAAATTAATTATTTGAAAGAAAATGAGAAAAAAAACAACTTTCTGCACCTAAAATAGACACTTTTTTTAGTAAGTAGGAATTGGGGACTCTTTTTCTACTTTTTACTTTTATTACTTTCTCAATGTACCATAACTCCTAACATACCATATACACATTCCTTGATGCTCTTTTGGTGATTTGTGACAATTACTACTTTTAGAAAGTGCTTTTTTGTTCTTTTGACCTGAATTTTCCTAGTTTGTCTTCATCATTGGTCTCTAAGTGCACTAAATTGAAAGGTATTGATTTTTAATAAAATTTCTATTTATAGTAATTGGAAATATCATATACTTAATAAATATATAAATAAAACTTCCCTCTATTGGTTCGCCATGAAAATAGCTTCACTAGAATAGGCATGTTTTCTGGATCTCGTGCTCAAAATTTCATCTTGATCCATCCACCTTTGGAATGCTTGAAATCACCCAAGCATGAGCTAGGGAATGGAAAGAGTGTTTTCTCGCCATAAAATATCTAGAGAATGAGAGTGTTTTCTATAACTATGTTCTTGAAGGTGCCTAGATTTTTGAATTGCTTTGAGAAAATTTTGTCGGATTGGATCACTAGTTTGAAAGATATGAGAATTTCTTTGTTTGATTTCATGGCTGCCCCATATGAAATCGCAAGAATATATGGAAAATTTTCAGGTGTTCTTGAGATTCAATATGTCAAAAATAGCTTCATGTTTCAACTTGATGAAGGAATGGAGTGAAAAATGGCATTATTTTTACTCTTGAAAGAGCACTTTAAATTTTCATTTATAAATCAAAGGTCCCGTGGGCCATATTTGTTTGCCCAAATTTCCCATGATGGTTGGAATAGTATGGGAAATAAAATGAACCCATCTCCCTAGGCTTGAGGTGAGTATGTGGGATGAGAGAGAAAGGGTATAAGACTTGTGACTTAGGAGATGAAGAATTGAGGTTTTATGAAAAACCTAAGAAGGGGCTAGGGGTGGGGTGCATTTTGTGTCCCAAATATTCCAAATTTCATGGACATTTGGGACATTAGGGGAATAAAAATGCGCCCAAGGGTTAGGAATCCAAAATTTGACCAATTTTTCATTATTAATGACTTAGCACCTTATCGAGAGAGGAGAAGGGTCACATGAGGTCCATGGACTTCAATTTAGGTGTAGGAAACATTTTTTTGTCCCTAATATCCCCAATATCTTGGATAGTTTGGAAAATCTAGACATTCTAGGCACTAAGTTGTGGTAGCCTTCAAACCGTGAATTTGATTAATTCTAAAAATTATGAAACCCTAGTTCAAAAAATGGATACAAATATTTAGTTGATTCACAATCAATCCTAGACTATGCCAAAGTGAGTAACTAATGAATAGAGAGGGATAAGTGTCACACAAAAGTTCAAACAATTATGTGACTGCCAAGATCTATTTGGAATGGGCGCGTGGAATGGGTCGGAGGAACTTGTGAGTGCTACTTCTGAGACGTGCTCTAGGCACTTGTGACTACTCAAAATTTAGAAAAACTCCTTTAAATGGTCGTAAAATGTCCTTTTTCCTTCACTTCCTTTCACTAGTATGTTGCATCAAGTTCGCAGATGTCGTATGTATCTTACTAATAAAGAAATGACCTATAAAACCCTTAAAAGAGCATCAAATCCCAAAAAGAAAATAATAAAAATGAGGCATCATATTATCCTCGGTTTTCAAACGAGTGAACTTATGGTGAGCATTACACTACATCTCAGACCTAATGTAGTTGTATGTGTATGTGTGTGTGTCAAAATTGTGACCTAGGTGGGTCTTGTGTCGGTCACACTTGATAACAAGCAAGTAGCTAGATGTAAAAGATGTAAATAGATGTGTGCATAAAAGAATGAACTTCACCTCCTATGAAGTGTATGTAGAAAAATGCAGTCCCTTGCCCTTGTCTAGATGTTAGATGGAGGCTTGAATGCTCTTGATAATGCCTTTGGATGCAACCTTAGGTGGTGATTGCTAATGCTTAGTGTTGTGTCCATTTATTATGGTCACATAACTTTATATTTATATGATTCCCTTGCTTGAATTTAGTAATTTTCTCAAAAAGGATGACTAACAAAAAAATAATATTCCCAAATGGCTAGAGAGGACCCAAAATATGTGAGAAAAGTACAAAGAGGTCACGGGGAACGCCTAGAGGCGACAGGGGAACCTAGTGTTGGCGTCTGGCTAGGCATTGGTGTCTAGAATAAAAATGTAGAAGTATGAAAAGATAGACTAGGAAAGTACAGTGTAAGAAAAATAGGAAACAAAAATAAAGAAAAGATGCCAAAGACATGGTTCAATTAGTAATTTTCTTAGTTGCGAATCATATTAATAGTAGTATGTGATCATGAATAGATAGATACCCAAAGCGCATGATTTAGTGTCTACATTTTCCCCACTTTATGTTGTTGAGAGAATGCATAATAATATAAAGTAGACAATCTATACATACCTGATAACCATGTAGATCGATGGTGAAAAGCGTCTTAGGAAACATGAAAAACCGTGGAGTGATAAAAAGTGAAAGGTGGAAGCTAGATAAGAGGCGGTGAAAAATAAGTGTTGATGAAGACTCTAGGCGAGAGCATATATGTAGATGGTGCATTTGTACCTCTTATGAGGTCAATTTTTGTTGATGTGGTGTGATTGATGTGACTAGTGGATCCTATAAGTATGGACCTACAAAGAGAAGAACGAACAAATAGTCAAATACGCGTATATATGATCAAAATGTGCAAAAAGTGTGTAAAAGTATGTAAACATGAAAATCATATCAAGGTAAGTGCCCTATCCTTCTCATTTTATTTCATACTTACATCTCTAAAAATTTCTTAGCATTTTTATCTCATTATACATCATTACAACAATTTTCTAATTTCAAATTTCACTAAATTTTTTTAGGATTTTATTTTAAAGAAATCATGTGGTAAGGCTCTCTCTCTTCTACTCTCTCCTAGCTCACTTGAGTCTATTCTCATGCCGCATCACACAAAATAAACAACATGGTACATGTCGTCACTATTATCGCCATTAGAACTTATAAGTGTGCATACTTACCAACGATAGCATCCACTCACTCCAACATCCCACCCCCACGATAACATCCATCAACACAATCTGCATTAATATACAGATCGATGTATCAAATATTGAAACCGATAAGCATCACCTACAACCATATATTGAAACATTAATTACTACACATGATGACAATAATCAAACAACTATGTAATAAACTACAACTAGAAACATATAAATACATATGCTCTACTATTGCTGCCATAATGTCATCGCCATCGAGGGAAGTTGCACTGCCCCTCTACTCCTCCAACAAGTGATGTTCATGTCACATCCACAACAACTAGAAACAATAACACCCATCAGTCTACTACCCACCATGCACTATATGCCTCATTACATCCCACATCGTCCACCTGTATCAAATCTATGGCCGCATCGATCTCGGTTGTACTGTGGGAACTATATGCACCACTGTAGATCCTGGTCTTGTACCCAATATCCTCAATGATCTAGTAGCTCACACCCTTACATACATATATGGGGTCATATCTTGAGTGATACAAAATTTTCATGATACGTGCTCCGCCTAAAATAACTCAATCACCCCAAGGAACCAGTCCTCCGGCCACGTGAGTACGTCAGATACATGAAGGGATCAGTAAGGCCTCTATATAATGGCCCTTGGCCCCATAAGATCTAACATCAATCTGTAAGTCTCGGTGTCCACCTTGTTTCTTTGCACACCTACCCATCTCGCAGCGAATATATCTGGTCTTGCCCACTCCGCACTCAGCCCACTATGTGGCCTCGGTATTTGCAATGTGATCATAAGCCCATACATGTTACAATGTGGTGGTTCTAGTCCATCCCATGTTCCTTCTATGATAACCTATATAGGTTAGTGTATAAATGTTCAATACATATCACACCCATGCATACCTTGTGCCATCCTCCTCTATATGTCGATAGATATCATGCATATTATATAATATTTCCACACCTCCACCCTTCATTGCCATATTGACGAAGTAATCATAACTATGCAATAAAATTCTAAAATCATTGAACACATCATCTCAATTTGGCATAAAATCTAATATGGGTCTCATCTGTACTCGTGTCCCAATAAAATAATCTCTATATGCTCTCATTTGTCTGCGAGAATCCTCTAATTCCATCACCTTGACCCTCTCACCCACAACTAGCAATCACAATATGATATACATCCTCTAGGGTCACAATCATCTCCTCGGTAGGAAAAACAATGTAGATGTGTTTGCACACCATCACTCGCATAATGTAGTAATCATCGACATACTATGGGGTACATCCCCCATTCTCACTATGTACCACATGCGAACATAATCTAGTATATCCCACTCATTGTCGATAACCCCAATCCCGAACGTATCAAGTGTTGACCCCTATGGAACACCCTCGAATGGATATCCCTCTACACAAAAAAACAACAATAAAAACAAAATGTTAGCAGCTTGTATGCAAATAAACACAACTACTAATAACACAAAAGAGAATCAATTTTCGCATTCATAACATTACGTGGTCAAAATAGCCTCTAGGTCACCAACACCCATGAGCAAGATGTGGGCACTCGAAGCGAGTCACTAGTGCCTAGAATGGGCATTGCTATCTCAAAATATGTTAACTCCTTTTCCACTCTCTAGCCCGGAGTCGACACGCCTACAAATTCAATAAAAAAAAAAATTCACGAAAATGAGCTCCTTTCAACACAATTTTCAAAATCATCATAATCACCAACTCGATGTCATGTGTGATGCCACGACCCACTTTGCCACCATCTCAAATCGACTTAATTTCGGTGCTCTAATTTGTAATGTCTTCACACACTTTGAGTTCATAATCACACTCAATCAGGGTTCAAATGAAGTCCCTAGTCACTTTTCAATGTTGCTATATATAGGACTTTTTATCAACACCTAATTTTCTATAGTCATTATTTAGGATCATTGTCCACCTAATACATGCCACATGTTTTCACTCGTATCTTGAGCTCAACTACTCTGTTATCCTTCCCATCTACATCATTTAGTTCATAATTTCTCTAACTATCATCTGATACACATTCCACAATGTTATATGGCACTCTCATACATAATCAATTTGATATACATTCAATCTTGTGATATTTCCTCACTCTTACATCATTTCACATCTACTTTTGGTTTAGCATTCGTTCCTTTGGTCACCCCCTTTCAAAAATAGGGGAATACAATTGAGATCACTCTATGATCCCCCTCACATAGCTACACAATCACGATCATTTCACATATCTAATTCATCATTATCAAAAAATTTCTCACACATTATGTGACATTTCACACTAATTTCTAGCGACTCCCCTAGTGACCTAATCGGGAGAAACAAGAGAAAAATATCTCCACGAGTAATCTATCATGCATATTTAATCTTAGCACAATTTTTTGTTTCTCGAATCAAATCAATCAATCAACACAACACAATATATTTTACTATTCCTCCGAGATGACCTAGCTTGGGCGTTGCGTAACTACTTTCCGGATGACCTAACATGGGAAGTTAATCTATACTTTATCGCTTTCATATGACCTAGCACGGAAGCCATCTAGCATCATACACATTGGGACACCCTTGGAGTCGGGAAATGAGACGTCATTTCCTTTCCTATACTACTCCTATATGGGTTATCCTCGTTGGATCGAAATGAAAAAAATCGTCTTTGTCATTTGCTTGATGGCTAGAACTTTTGAGAATGTATTCAAAGTTGTACTGTAAAACTAAACCTCTCTCCCTAACACTCTTCCTCTGGCTAAAGGATTCCCAAATCCTCATTTTTTCACACATACAAAATTGGGTTAGGAACTGATCACTCCCTACCCCACCAAATCTCCATCAAGCGACAATTCAAAATATCCAAATCATTTGCAATCATATCATCAATTTCACCAAGTGCTCCTCACAACGTTTCACTATCTTTCTTTACGCCACATGGATTGACATGTTGATCCATAGTTTTCCATGTTATATGTTCTTAGTCTACGTGTACTTCTTCAATAGGTCTTCAATAGGTCCTCGACATTAATTAGGGACTGATAACCCCCAATCCTTTAACGAATTTCAAGAAATACAAATCTCAAGAACAAGAAAACATGTGTATTCTTTCCTTATATATATTTTCAATTTATATATATGAAAAGGAAAATATTTTCTATTACAAGTTCTACTTGACTTATAATCAATCATCTACTGATGAACATTAACTACACTCTTTGTTATAGGTTTCATCGTAGCACATGTTAACAATAGGCGTTCAACATAAATACAAAACAAACATTTGATAAAGCGAAAAGTGTGTGTACATACACACGTACAAATTTCTTAAAAAATGTAATTTTCAATTTCATATTTAAAGGGGAATGTAAACACTCAAATTTGGTATTTTAACTTTGGAAACCATTGATTTAACTATACACTATTGTTATGCTAAACACAACTTCTCCATTCCGCATAACACTTCATGAGTTCCATTTTTAGCTTTTTATCCTTTCCCCGACATGTCATGACATCTCGAGAATTAAGTACATTATATCTATACAAAAATTTTATTTTACTATCTCCATTTTCATTCATCGTGTTCCCTACACATGTCTAGGATTGTATAGTCTAGTTACGAGATGTGCCATACGGTCCTCCCATCTTTGTATGGTCTTGGAATGCATTTCTTCCAACTACAATTCCAATGTAAAATATTTGTATATGTTTTATACTTCCTCTAAGTTGGCCTTTCTTATATAAATCATTTATATGACCCTATATAAGCAAGTAAACAACACCTTGTTTACTATCCTATAACTCTTAAGGAAATACACTAAAGCATTTACTTCATACACTTGCAAAAGGGATCCAAATCTCCCTAAATCACATAGTTATACATGTACTTTCATTAGGTAAGCACCTAGGTCTAAAGCTAAAGACAATGTAAAGATAATGGGGCCTCGGGATGAGAATTACGGTAGTTATGTGGCTAGTTAATGTATGTTTGATAAATGCAAATATGTTTCCTTAGATTTACTAGTTACAACATTTGATATTTTCTTGATCCATAAAACATATAATGATTCACTTTATAACTGATGTGTGTATTTGAGATTCATAGCTATGAGAAAATTGAATTACTTATCATTTCCTCTTATTCTTTGATTGGTGATTATAGAGGAAGTGCAATTTTGCGTTTTTGAGCACATTTCAAAAAAATTGATGTTTATGAATGTTTGGGATTTATTTTAATTTTTATTTAATATTTTTTAATCCTTGGGGTGTTAGATATAATTTGAAAACCATGACTATCCTTTTTACACAATTCTTCCTAAATATGGAGCATACAAAACTTACTCTTTGAATACTAACCTCACCTTCATTAGAGGGTTTAAATTTCAAGTAGTTTATATTTTTTTCACGGTTTGATCATAACAACTTATCATTTTTTTGTTAACAATCATCTCATATAAATTGTACATTTAATATATATATAAGATTTCAATTTGTATTTATATTAGTAATGCATTTAATCTTACTATTTTGTACACTTTAAAAAGGTAATATTGAAAAAAACTCATTGCTTAAAAATTGTTTGATATAAGTATATTTGGGAATCAAATTTCTTCTTACTTGATTGCACCATTGACACCATGGTGCTAGTAAGTTGAAGTGAGGAAATTATAAATACCAACAATTTTTTTATTGTGAAGCTCAATTTTCATAATTTTCATAACATTTTCAAACATCAATGTCCCTTTGTAGTGTTGTAAAAGGTGTATAGAAACATTAAGGAAAAATGTGCTAAACACCAAAGTGGATATTCTTATTCGATTGTCCTTTATTATGTATATTAAGTAGATATTATTGAAAATGCTTATTGTAATCGAATAATTGATACATATTGCAAATTTCTTGAAGAATTTAATTTTCAATTTCTTACTTAACGGGAATGTAAACACTCAAATTTGGTATTTTCACTTTGGAAACCATTGATTTAACTATGCACTATTGTTATGCTAAACACAACTTCTCCATTCCTACATAAAACTTCATGAGTTCCATTTTTTAGCTTTTTTATCCTTTCCCCGACATGTCGTGACATATCGAGAATTAAGTACATTATATCCATACAAAAATATCATTTTACTATCTCCAATTTTCATTCATCGTGTTCCCTACACCTGTCAGGATTGTATAGTCTAGTTAAAGATGTGCCATATGGTCCTCCCATCTTTGTATGGTCTTGGAGCGACATTTCTTCCAACTACAATTCCAATATAAAATATTTTTGTATGTTTTATACTTCCTCTAAGTTGGCCTTTCTTATATAAGTCATTTATATGACCCTATATAAGCAAGTAAACAACACCTCGTTTACTAACCTATAACTCTTAAGGCAATACACTAAAGCATTTACTTCATACACTTGCAAAAGGGATCCAAATCTCCCTAAATAACATAATTACACATGTACTTTCATTAGGTAAGCACCCGGATCTAAAGCTAAAAACAATGTCAAGATAATGAGGCCTAGGATGAGAATTGCAGTAGTTATGTGGCTTGTTAATCTATGTTTGATAAATGCAAATATGTTTCCTTACATTTACTAGTTACAACATTGGATATTTTCTTGATCCATGAAACATATAATGATTCACTTTATAACTGATGTGTGTATTTGAGATTCATAGCTATGAGAAAATTGAATTACTTATCATTTCCTCTTATTCTTTGATTGGTGATTACAGAGGAAGTGCAATTTTGGGTTTTTGAGCACATTTCAAAAAAATTGATGTTTATGAATGTTTGGGATTTATTTTAATTTTTATTTAATATTTTTTAATCCTTGGGGTGTTAGATATAATTTGAAAACCATGACTATCCTTTTTACACAATTCTTCCTAAATATGGAGCATACAAAAACTTACTCTTTGAATACTAACCTCACCTTCATTAGAGGGTTTAAATTTCAAGTGGTTTATATTGTTTTTCATGGTTTGATCATAAAAACTTATAATTTTTTAACAATCATCTCATATAAATTGTACATACATATATATATATATATATATATATATATATATATATATATATATATATATATATAAGGTTTCAATTTGTATTTATATTAGTAATGCATTTAATCTTACTATTTTGTACACTTTGTAAAGGTAATATTGAAAAAAACTCATTGCTTAAAAATTGTTTGATATAAGTATATTTGGGAATCAAATTTATTCTTACTCGATTGCACCATTGACACCATGGTGCTAGTAAGTTTGAAGTGAGGAAATTATAAATACCAACAATTGTTTTTATTGTGAAGCTCAATTTTCATAACATTTTCAAACATCAATGTCCCTTTGTTGTGTTGTAAAGGTGTATAGAAACATTAAGGAAAAATTTGCTAAACACCAAAGTGGATATTCTTATTCGATTATCCTTTATTAAGTATATTAAGTAGATATTATTGAAAATGCTTATTGTAATCGAATAATTGATACATATATACTAATTTTTAAATAAATCATTAAAAACTAAATAAATAAAATACTTCAATATTATGTGATATGCGATCAAAATGAAACGTTTCAAAAATATGTATTATATTATTGAAAGACCATTTTATCATAACGAGAATAAGACATCCTTACAAGCAAGTGAAAAGCCCTTATTGTACCAACTTTTTTCTACAATGTTACTTAGAAAACAACATTCTCACAACTACAATCTTACGATTGTAGAAGTATTTTCTTGAAAAATAGAAATACTCTTGATGAACTTATATAATTAGATTTACTAATGGATTGGTAAATTATTAAATATTTTACAATAAGTCATGAAATTAAGGTATAAATGTTAAAGCCAAGAAAGCTTTGCTCAACTCAAAATATTGTCTTGGGAATTGTAATCTAAAAATGATTACACTAGGATATAGTCATAAGAGGGTGAGTGAGTTTGTGGTTGAAAACACCATAATCAACTAAGATAGATGCCATCAAAAAGTTTTATTCTATGAACTTAACTGGATTTTTTTGTTCTAAGAGATAAATGCACTTGTACTTATATGTACTATCTTTTACCCAAAGCTACGTCTATGTGGTCATGAGAAATATTTCTGCAATCCATTTTGTATTGCATAAAAATCATAATCCACCAGGCACCATCTCTTATATGCCACTCCTACTAGCTTTGGCTTTTGAGTATGATTTTAAACCATAATACGTGATGTTATAACATCCATTTGTTTTCATTTTTATAAGTTTTACCCTCCACCAATATCATTTCCCAATATTACATACAAACCCAAATAAATATGATTTTATAAAATAAACCTTTGTAATCAAATAAATGAATGTTAATAAGGAAAAATTAACTTATGTTTGAGCGCAATGTACTATTTTCATGTTATCGATTAAAATTGTTTGCACAAATATGACCAATGTTTATGTCATTTAAGTGTCACCATATAAATGAAGGTATATTTAGGGAAACATATACATAATTTAACATATTTGAAGGTATTATTTGATCATATGTTGTTAGTTAAGATATATTGAAAATATAAATACATATATTTAAAATTACATACAATTAAATGTGTATATTTAGTATTTTTGCATTATTTCATTATCAAATGTATGTTGACATATACCAAAACCTTATGATTTATAAGTTTTAAAATTGTAACATTTTATTATTTTCATATATATCCATGCATCCCATAAATATTTTCATGCCGGAAATAAAAGCTCTACCGTTTAAAAGATTTTACAAGAAGAAAGGGAGTATAAACAAAAGTACAGTGTCCCATTTCTATTGATATGTTCTATAGTATGCCTCTGCGTCTCTCATGCAGCTATGAATGCATTTGATAATAAAAATAAGATTTTTGAAAAGTTACTATAACCTTCTCCAAAAAAAATTAAAATAAATATAATCGTTGAATTCCATAACTAAAACAAATTAACAATTATATAAACTCAACATTAGTGGTCTGCAATGTTTTGCATACCGTTCAACAACAGAAATATGAATTACGTAGCCACAATATCATCATCAGATGCATCATTTTATTTACCACACTATCTTCGAAAGATGCAGTCATTTATTTAATGAGAGCGTATCCTAGCAACGCCCCGGTGAAGGGCACCCGCAACAAAATGCGTTTGGGGCGTAGGTACAATCTTCGTTACTGTGACAACGATTGCAGTCCCCGTTTGGAGCAGGGTAACAACCTATATTCAAAGCATGGGATTCTG
The DNA here is from genome assembly GCA_018340775.1 of Taxus wallichiana var. yunnanensis. NCBI lineage: Eukaryota > Viridiplantae > Streptophyta > Pinopsida > Cupressales > Taxaceae > Taxus > Taxus wallichiana. The sequence goes on from CM031240.1 coordinate 63,142,905, forward strand.
CCATTTATCAAACAAAAATAACCCAATCAGAAAACAATTAATGGTTGAAGCCTGCTTATAAAAATTGGTATAAACAAATGCAAAGTAATTCGTTCAAATCTTGAATGTCTTAAAAGTAGTTAGGCACTCTATCAACTCTGTGGTGTTCTCTTACCTGTTTTGTTTCTTTTGCTCCTTTTGTTGCTGTTTGATTCATGTGTTGGGTATTAATTGTCTCATGGAGGAGATTTCGCCTAAAAATAGGAGTTCCACTGTTTTTACCCCTAAAGTTAAGACGATGGTGGAGAGGGTGGATGGGAGTTATGTCCTACAGTTTAGGATGATTTTTACCTATGTAAAACATAACATGCATTCTGGCCAATAATTTATGGTGATTTTAGAGGAAAATATGATTTTTATTTACCTGCAAATTACCATAAAACTGCAAGAGGATCCTATAATATCTAAATTCAGCAACACCCACTGGATATTAACGGAGCCCCACTCTGTGGGACCATGCCTTATTTTATAGTATTGAATTCTCTAGCTACCATTTAGTAATTTATGGATCCCCTCCATGGGACCATGTTTTTTTATAATATTTAATTCTCTAGCTGCCACTCAGTAACTTTTTTTGTTAGCCATTAAAAATGTGATCAATCTAGTCATAAACTCATGATTTTATTCAACCCACAACCCTTTTACTATAATCATGTACATAGATGCAATAATGCATTCCAATAAAATTATGTATATATTGTGCAGAGTCAAACTATTGAGGTCAGGATCATACTGTCGGTGATTTAAATAGCATTGATGCTCCAATGCCCCTTACCCATAAGTGAAACTGCTTGCTGATTTAGTTTATATAGTTACTAAGTATTACAATTACGCTTTATGTTTGACCAAAATATGGATAGAGATATAGACAATCTATAAGGGAGGGGTCCCATGGAGGGGGCTGCTGCTTCACCTGTTATCCCATGGGAGTTTCCACCTGCAGGATAAAATGGAATCTGCCCCTGAAAAATTGGAGCCCCTGATTTTTAGGGAGCATGGTTAAGTGGGTGGTAAAAGGGGGGCTAAAAATTTCCCTCACCCGCATAGTATTTTTTTCTGCCAAATTGCAATTTCCAACTCATAGAAAACTCATTCACTGAAATATCTATGCAGCAACCCCTGAATTTTTTAGGAGATGGGACCATAAAAATGCTAAAAGAAACATCTCTACAGCACCCACTGAATTTTTTTAGACGGCAACCCCATGGGACCACTAGGTAAAAGTTAGTATCCATTCTAACGCTTCACATTCAATTGAAATAAAAAGGAAAATTGCTATACGGTTTCTAAACTAAATTTAACATTTTAATGAATAGATCATTACAATAAGCTTTGAAAAGAAAAAAAAAAAGAAGGAAACTGCGTTTTAAGGTGACCTGTAGTTGTTGCTTCTTGTGCAGATCCATTGAAGAAGAGCAAGAGTATTGAGAGAAGGATAGTAAGAAATTTCTTTGCCATCTTTCTTTGAACTGCTACAACAAAATATAGAGGGCTGTAGTTTATGAAATCTGATGAGTAAAGTGATGATAAACCGAGTCACCGTTATATAGCTCAATGAAACCATGAATTCTACCGTCAAGATGAGCGAAGTATTCTGTGGTCAGATTTTCTTATGCGTTTTCTACGAAGTAACAGTTAAGAAAGGAAATGAGGGGCTCAATGGTATTATCTGGACATTTGCCCGAGTCTTCTTCTGATTCTCAGGATGGCTTGATCTTTAGATATGGAACAAAATCATTTTGCAATAAATAGATACCTGAAATAGTGGATTTTTGATTTCGCCAACTGGAGCGCATATGATAAAAAACTTGATATAGTAATGTTTCAATAAAGATATAACTGAAATTATGGGGATTGAAGGATTTTGCCAGATGAGCAAGAAGGATAACAAGGAAAGTAAAAACATTTGGCGGACGGTTTTTTCCTAATAACTCAGCTACTTAATTGGGTTAGCCAACCTGTACAGGAAAAAAAACAAAACTGCTTCTAATTATTGATTTCATCAGTCTTGGTCAGTCTGCAACATGTCCACATACATAGGTATTTTTGGTGGGCTTTTCTCGGTTAAGGTGCACTCTTTTTATGTTTGGCAAGTTTTGTTTGTTTTATTGATTGTTTTATCATTGTGTATATTGCGAAGGGTCTTATTTTTATTTATTGAAAAGGACCGAGAGATATATAATGTTGATAGTACAAAAATCATGGATAATGGAGTTCGGATTACTGACCCACAACTTATGTTGCAAGTCTTTATGCGCCATTACAAGTTTGTCTTTCAAGCTCAACCATCCTCTACACTTGTCGAGCTGCTCTTGAAAACCTAAATTTGAAATACAACCACCAACAAGAAGCATTCAATGCGTGCAAATCCACCTAAGAATATGTTGAATGCACTTCCCTAGGTTGTTTGGCATGTTGGAGAAGGAAGGAGGGAAGATCATATCAAATCATGTGGTTGAAGCAATCAGATTTGTTTCATTAATGCTCATAAAGACATTTTCCCATTTCTCACCTACCAAGTCCGCCAAAATTTGAATTTGAATGTCTAGCATTGTGGTTGATGTTAGCAGCTCTCTAATAAGTCTAGGCGTGCACCGATCGAGAGCTCTGTAGGAAAAGATACAAAATTGTCTCGAGGATGTCGAGCCATTTGCACCACGCAAGACACGTGGGGTGTACAAATTGGTTGAAAGAATGGCCAACTATGTAAAATGTTTTTGTTTCTACCATGTGTCACTTCGGTGATTTGTTGCAATGATTATGTAATGCCCCGCCTCGGGACAACGGAATCAAACCAAAAGTTACTAAAATTTTAGGATAAATTTTTTTTTTTTGAAGTGGACAATAATTACTAACCCTTTCCCGTTAATAATTAATTTAATAATTAATTTACGAAATTAAATAAACACTTGCCCAATATCAAAAGATTATTTTATCCTACTAAGTATTAACTAGAGGCACAAAATTTAATAAGTCTACACACCCTTTTAATTTAAATTTGTTTTCCCCTTTTTAATTGTTTGCCCACACACCCCCTCATTTAATTCTCATTCCCATTATATTTCCCATAACTTAAAGTGTGTAGGGTTTATTGTGAGCCCTAAGATCGAATCTAATCTTGGCCCTTGATTTCGAATTTAACCTAAAGTTGCCCTAAATTTCTCTATGTTTTATCGATTTCTCTTTTTTTTGTGCAGTTGAGGAATTGTGGAGGCCTTATGCTTGTTTTGAAAGGATCCGATCTTTATGATCTTTGTTTATGCAATCTAAATAACAATCCATTATTGAAATGTAGTTTATTTTAAACTATGTGTAGCGGATTTAGAGAGAGGCGACAATTTTAGGGAGTGACCCGTGGAAGGGAGGGAGGAATGTGTGGGTGAAGCGGTGGCAAAGTGGCATGGGGAGGGGACATGTCTGCAAATGGCAAGAGAGGGGAGGCTGGAATGGAGGGGGAGAGTGGCCGCGTGGGGGAAGGAGGTGCGTGGCCGTGGGGGGGGACAGTGTGGGAGGAGGAGCGACGGCGGCCGTGGGAAGTGGTGGGAGGAGGCGGTGCGAGGTCTCAGAGCATCGGTTGGGAGACAAAGACCACGTAGGGAGTGGGGAGGGTTCGGCCCTCCCCAAAATTTGTCTATTATATTTTTGTTTTTTTGTTTAAAATATAATTTTTATGTTTAGTTTAATATAATATATTATATATATATATAAAAAAACATATTTATATAGCATAATGTATTTATATTATAATAAATAAAATAGAATACATCTATATTTTAAAAATTAGAACATAATATAGATTAAAATATGATCACTAAGGAATCATAGGATGAAAATATAACTAGATTAATACCTGAAATAAATTTGTAACTATGTAAATTATTAAACAAATTTCCATAAGTTGTGAATAATAAGATCTAGTTTTGAAATCTATATGGACTATACAAATTTGAAAACTACATGATCTATATGAGAACAATAAGGTGATTCCTTCCTTATGTGAAAAGAAAAGATGTAGAAAACTATTTCACATGATAAAAGAGACTTGGAGTTAAGTTTTACAACTTAGTGAAGGAGAAGGAATGTTTATTTTTGCTTTTACTAATATTTCTATTTCATTTTGGTAAAAAAAAGGAAAAGAGAACTAGTTGTGCTCTATTCTCTAAGTTTCAAAGAAAATTTAAGAAGAGATTGCACTCCAAGAATGATATTTCATTTTGCATTCAAACATGTTACAACATTTTGCAAGAAAGAATTTTATATCAAAAATAACACTACATCCAATGATCTACTTTCTCTCCAAGTGGGGTTACAACAAGTTCATATAAAAGAAAAACATCTAATACAAGATTTCTTATCAAGGAGTTCAAAACTCACTATACAATGTTTCTTCTAAGATACATGAAACTACTCAAGAAAGACATATTACAAAGCTTCTTTACAATGTTGAAGAGAGATTGCTCAAGTTTACAATTAATACCAATTTACAAACAAGGAGGATTTACAAGGAAATGAAAGCTTCACATAGCCACACTCTTTAAGATACATTGAGAATGATGTCCATAAAAGAAGAAAGAAGCAAGGAGAATCCAAGTTGATAAGAGACTCCAAGTTTCCACCACAAGATCTCCAACTTCAAAAGCTTCCAAAAATCCAATGCAAGGAGAAGGGGCTTGTTTAACCACCCAACCTTTAGGCATCATTACATGTCTTTCCAAGGTTGGAATACATGCTAGCCTCCCCCAAGCCCATGGGAAAGAGGACTACTATCCACAACTTTGCACAAGAGTGAGGGTGAACAACCAACATTACATTCACATAAAGACAAGACAAATATTAAAACAAGACACCAATTTTGCAAAGATGAAAAGAGGAGAAACCATGTTCTACCTCTAAAATGGGGAAGAGAAGAAAGGAGTTCTCCAAATGCCAAAAGTGGTAACCAACATTGGTAATACAAAACCAAGATCTCCACACCCTCCTTATTCCTCCAAAGTCATTCAAACCCTCCTTATTTCTCCATCCTTTCACCAAATCCTTCTTGGAAGGATTTTCAAACCCCAAAGGGGTTTCCTCACCAAGAATGGGGAAGGAGGTTCAAGCCATATGAACCACCTTCCCCACCTCAAACCATTTGAGGGGAGTAACTAAAATCCTACAAGGCTTGCCCATCAAGCCATGAGGATTGAGAGGGAAAAATCCCTCTCTCTTCCCCCAAAACTCCAAAACTCCATCATGCCATATGATGGATGGAGAAAAATAAAGTAAAACAAAAATTAAAATCAACATGCAACAACACACATTTTAAATAACCAAGACTAATATCTAACATGATATAAAACACACAAATGAGCTCAAGGAGCCTACCTCCAAAAGCTCTCCAACTTCTAACTTTTCCACTTCTTGACCCAAGCAAGCTCTAGCTCCAAAATCCACAAGCCTCCAAGCAAAAGCTCCAAAAAAAAGTCCTCTTCTTTCCCCATGAGGGAGAATTTTAAGAGGAGCAAGAAAAAATCCTCACAAATGAGGGGTGACATGTGTCACCCTCTATTCCCTCAAGGTCAAAAATTCTCAAAGTAAAAGGGAGAAAGAATAAAATAGCTTTTAACCCTCTTCTCCCAAATTACCCAAAATGATAACAAAACAAACTTGTGCAACTTTTTAATAAAGCACACTTACCCATCCACATTACATGGATGTGACCAAAGGAAGGAAAAATGTGAGGGAAACTCCTCTAAGCCTTGGAAATAAGTCCCCCTATCTATTAGGTAGGGTCCAAGGACCCATTTTCATGCTAAGTGAACTCCCAAACTAAAAGGGGTCACTTGAAAATGCCTAAAATAGCCCAATTTTGGGTTTGGCACATTTGACCCAAGATTTCACATGTGACCCTAATCCCTTTTGATTAATTACATCATTATACAAACTCAAAACTTAATGTAAGTGGGGCCATTAATTCCCCAAAACAAGTTTACAACACAACTAAACACCCTAAGCAAGATTAATATTACAAGACATATTACATTACAAAAAGGGGTCACTCATGGTGCCCAAAACAATAAACTCTAATACTAAGGCCTCATACAATAAACATGGCTAGGACTTAGCCTCGTGGGCTGCTTGTGTAAAATTGTGTAGCTGGCCTAAATCCCACGTTCTCCTGTGACCTGTCACTGCACTCATTGCACACATTAAATGCACATGTCCGATAAAATGTGAATCAACTACTCAATAAGATATCAATGAATTCTAAACTAACATATCATCTTTCTAGAATCGAAAATGTGACAACATGCACAATTATACACAATTCACCATAAGTTAGACATAATGATAAAGTGACATATATCCATAGAATCCCAACATGCAACTAACTGAGTATCCATCAATATAATTATGGTCCAAAACAACATCATATCAATTAGTATCCATGACATCATAAGATAATGTGACAACATAGTAATCAAGCTAAATTGGCACTATACGCCTAAATCTCCATACATGTCTAATAAGATCAAATCTCCTAATGTAATGTCCAAAATATATCAAATCCTTATGCCAAAACATGTCTATGAGTAAAAGGAACAACAAGTAACTGAGGCTATAAAAATGTGGTCACTCTGATTCGGTGCCCTATTGGCGTGCTTTGACTAGTTGCATGTGGCACACTCAAGCATGTCAAAAGATCACCTAACATAGAAGGGCACAAGGTAGGGTGCGAGGAAAGGACGTGTGAAATAAAACAGAAAGGAAGGTGTAGAGGAATGCACACTGGGAAATGAGGTAAAATGGTGAGTAGAGAATGCATGGTCAAGGCACAACCATTACAAGATGATGTGCGGGTGCACACGAAAGGAACCAGCCTTCTCTAGAGATCCGTCCCAAGTGCACAAGGTCCCACAACTTGAGGATGGCTCCATTGTTGTCACAAACAACTCGGCTCTTCGAGATTCGAGACGTGGATGCAAGTTTGAAGACCAACACAAACTTAGGCCCTAATTTTTCCCTCCATTTGGTTTGATCCATAAATCAAGTAAACATTTTAAATTTTAAATACAACAGATTATAAGTGACCCAATCAGTGTCAGCCTAGCTAAAACCCAAATTATAAGTGCCAAAAATGGCTCAAAACCCCATGGGCACATTCTTAAAAATGACCTTACATAAAAAGTACACTTTTTCATGACCCAAAACCATTTATATATAAGTAATACATCATAAAAAATTCAAATATGGTCACACATTTAATCAACCAATCATATTATTTCATTTACTGGGCCTAGTTCCCTTTACTGATTCTTGAAATAGTTGTTTCCTTCACCATTCAACACCTCGTAAAATTTATAATGCCTTGAAATCACTTCAACTGATAAAATCATGTCATGTAACCACATAAAAGAAATGGAAAAACCTTTAGAACACTTCTAAGCAAGTTATAAGTCATGAAACATCCATCACTTCAAACCAAGGCTACTTTTGCCTTTACCATATAAACCTGCCAAAAATCGTTTCCAAAGGTTAACTCATAAAATCACTTATACATGCATTCAAGACCTAAAAATTGATTCATTTGATGCCCAATTCATCCATATTCACATTTCAGGTGATAGAAATCATCACCCAATCCATTTCATGCTTCAAGTATCATCAAACTTTCACCAAAACAAATGTTGTCTTAAACCACCAAAAATATTATTACTCAAAGAACTCCTGGACACCCTATCATATGACCTCATTAGGAGTCAAGAAATATACTTGAATCCTCTTTCTAACAATTTTTAATCATCTTTGGAATCCACTTGTAGCTCAATATATAGCCATTTTATTGGACCCTACTATTTGAGACCCCAAAAATGTCCTTTGACCATTCAACCTATTTAGACCTCAAAACACCATGAAACTATATGAAAATTTCCTTAAACATCCATGGATATCAAGAAAAAATTGCATAAATTATGCAACGTCAATTTTGCATGCTACTCCTTTGGACCATTTAGTCTTCAAACCTTCTTTCGCATAAACTACTATTTTTAGGTGGGGCCCACTTATCACCATGACCTAAATCATACATTTATGAAAATCCTCGAGAGTCATATACAACATCTAATCATCAATTTTGATGTACCAATCAAGAATATGTCGCAACACTTCACTTTCTGAACCTGCTCCTAGTTAGGGTTTAACTAGGGTTTTAAACGTCTTTACTTTCTTAAAATTGCGTTCATAAAAACGTGAAAATAAAATGATCTCATTAATTTTTGAAACATTCTAAACTAACCTTAGAAACAATCCTGAAATCCACAATGTCCCATACAAATTATGATGTTCAACGAGCATCGAAGTTCAAATTCAAGCTTGATTTTCACACTGTTCTTGACCTTTTCTCATAAAAATTAGTCATATCTAGTAAAATACAAAACATGGGAACCTAATTTTTTTGAGAGCATTAAAATTCATCCCTATGACATCTACAATCATCATAGTGTCAATTCCATGGTTCAATCTCCCACAATCACTAAGACTTACCTATCTTGCATGTTAGATTCTCACCGTAATAACTAGGAAAAACTGAAATATTGAAATAAATAAACATGAAACCTCTAAAAATAACCCAAAACATACTCATATGCCATTATACACCTGATAACATGCATCTATGAGCTCATCTAGCTCCAAAACACTGTGAAACTCAAGGAAGCATACATGCTCCTAATGAGCTCTGTGTACTTGCACCATGCCACTATTGAGTGCTTAAATACCCTCCAAACCTTCTATCCACCATGTAAACATTCTTGCTAAGTAACCAAGAAGGTCACGCTACAAAACAAAATCTCCTAGGCACTTGTATGGGCTTACAAGATCAAGAATGCATCACTTTCGAATCCTAATGTAACAACCTTGATGAACATCCGAACCATCATGTTAACACCACATACATCATCATGACATCATCCTACAACATTCACTTTGTTATTAATGTGGTTTTACATCAATTACAACACCTAGTACGAAATCATGCAAATAATCTCCCCTTTTGTCACTAATGTAAAACACCCTGAACTTCTACCCCTTTTACATTAGTGACAAAGGCATATCTATAACTTACCTTTTTCACCTTCATGAGCTTCATACCTCCATTCTTTGGTTAGAAACATCAACCAAAGGTCTCAATTTGACTCTTTCTCTTGATTTTTCCCAAAATCTTATTCTTGCCTCAATTCAAGGCATGCAAACAACAAGCTCCCCTTGAAAAAGCACTTAAAACATCTAAACATCATTAGTACACCATGGAAAATCATAATATCACTTTTTAGGGGCACAAAGCATCATTTCCAACCTCCTAGGCATGCAAAAACACCAATTTTCTCCTATAACCTTGTTTTAAGACTTTTAAGGGTATTGTAGCAGTCATAAAACAAAGGAAACATCACTCTTAACATGCCTACAATTCCAAACTAACCATGCCACATCGTTATTCCACCATTCGTGATAAGGATGCATCATTTATAGGAATAAATCATTCAAAGCAAGACATATTCTTGCTTCCATACTTAAGAGAAACACTATGAGTCCAAACCAATCTTTTCATATAAAATGACCAATTTCAACATCCATTTACATGTCCATTATGCTTAAAATTCACCAAATACTACTCCCCCTAGGCTTAAAGCACTTATTTCTATCTCATAGGCACAAAATTGATCAACCCTCCATGTTATAATGCCTTGAAATATTTATTAAAATTTCTAGTTATCCCAACCATCTTGTACACTCATCTACAATCATTTATGTCGACATATAGATCATTACATAACATAAATAGCATGGACAAGGGAAAATACAATTTACTCACCTTGAATGGCCTTGTGAACCTCATTTCAACTTCAAGAAGAAATAACCAAGTGCTCCCCCTGACTTGAAGAGCCTTCATACACCTTAATCAATCAATTTTCTTGCTAATCAACATTTTCAAACACTGTTAGGGGACAGAGACCAACAAATCAATACAACCACTCCATTTAGAGGACACTAACATGCCTTGAGGCTCTTAAAATATTACAATCACCTATATTTAGAGAAAATTCATGCCCCCTATCCTTAGAGGAAAAATTAAACCTTCTTACCATTTTATCCATTCTTTTTTTAGTATAGTAGCAATGTCTCGGCCTTTACTTGGGAGCACAAGATCAATGTATTGACCCAAAACTAGACCATTTCACCATGTAAACACACTTCTCCATACATATTTATCATGAAAATCTCATGCCAAGGAATGAGAGACATCATTTTTACTTCAACATCATTGCCACCAAACAAGAAATAAGTTCTTACATGCCTATAAATTGCTATTGTGGAGCAAGAATACATTTTCAAGCTTCATAAGGTACCTAAGACCTTATCCTTACAAAATTTCATAGAAAATCATGGATTGGATGAGAAAATATGTAGTCTCAATTATATGGGAGCAATAAGATACATCTTATACCTCTAAGATACCAACTACTCTACCTCCTAAACATGTAGGTCTTCATTCACTTCATAGGAGAAACAAGATACCTTCACAAGCATATGTCAATATTCCACCAACCTCCACATGCAAACCAACAAAATTTAAGAATGCACATACCTTTCATGATGAAAATGAGCTTTGAAGAACACTATCATACCTCTTGCAATCACTCAACACGGCCCTCTAGACCTATAGGTCATCATTTTCAACTAGAAGCAACATTAGGCTCATACAATCATACATTGACAGAGATCATCAACTGAAGAAGTTCCAAGCATCTTCAACACATCTCACAGGTAAGAGCACTTCAAGAGCCATGTCAAAATATATGGAAGCCTTTATTCAAACCTCTAAGTCATCCAACTCGCTCACAGATCGTGATATTAAACTTTAACATGAAAAAAGGTAAACTACAAACCAATATTCTTTCCAACCATACATAAACATAAATGTCACATCATAAATCATTTTAATATTTCTTATACTATTACACCATCTTGATTACCATGTCTAGGCTTCACGAATTCAAGAACTCTGGGTTTTATGCGGTGAAACCCTCATCTTTGTGATTTGAAGGAAAAATATTCAACACTGTCATGTATATCTGGAAAATTATACATACCTTGAGATCCACTTTGTTTTTCCTATAGCCCCATGTGTCTATGTAATTAATTCAAAATTTCAGACCAATATTCATTCATTTGACCACTCAAAATAAATTTTCCATGCATTCCACTTTTAAGAACTGAGAAAGCACCTTTCGTCAAGGGGGTGAAGTAGCATTTGTATGTATTCATCCCATTTGATATTCACACTAGCGAAAAATTCATGTAAAAACATATTCAAGAGTAAACAGCACCTTCTCCAACATATAGAAATCATGAATCAACATGATACATACATGTAGCCTTCATTTTTGCTTGTAGAAACCTGTTATTTTGCAACCTGAGTCATAGTGAGCCTTTCTTTCATAATCATTGATCAAGTTGACACTTGATCATTTTCATAATATTCTATAGGATGCTCCAATCCTATTGAATATGTATGAGGGACTCCAATATAGAAGTACAAAAGACCATAATAGCTCTAGAACCATGTATAGACACCTAAGGACTAACACCATGACTGATATGAATGCAAGACACTTGTTTTCAATGATATCACAAAGTTTGTGACTCCATACCCATGAAAGACACCATGACACATCTGATAGGACCATTTATACTTCATGAAAACTCCAAATATACCACCATATGACACAGATATGATAGTGAACATCATCACAAACCAAGGTGATACAACCATGACCAATATATGCACTCAAATGACATGAACATGAAACCTAAGATAGGCCATGAGATGTGACAACTTTTAGACTCTTAGAGGAACATGTCAAGATGACTCTAGACCATATATGACTTCACCATAGATGATTTACACACCATTAGAGCTAATGAACACACCATATAGTTGATGAGTGCATTATTTGGCTCATTTATATCATTCCTATGGTTAATAAATTGTCATTTAGATATGATTTTCTAATGCATGGGGATGCTTTGTATAGTTATATCTTAGCGAGTTTGATGCATTTTCCTTGCTTTTGTTCATGCAACCTGATTACCGTATAACCTCCTACTAACTGTCTTCGTGAGGGAAATGTGATGATGTGTGCAGGGAAATGATGAACGTTTATTGCCGATGTAATTAAGAAGTCCGAGTTTGGAGTTGGAATGCGGGAGCGGAAGACTTTTTCCACCCATCAACCTATAAGTATGGGACTTGTTTCTAACAGTCCCATAGGAATTTATGAGTCTTGGTTAATGTTGATTAGTGGGAGATGTTAGTGCCACCTATTATGGTGAATTTTGTAACTGTTTGTGTCTATATAAAGACACCTTCTTAAGAACATGATAGTAGCTATTATTTTTATATACTCTGCAATATATAGCTTGTGGTATTTAGAAATCTTATTTTCATGTATTGGATATGCTATGGAACTTATTTAAATTAATATAAGTAAGCATCATTTTGAGGATCTAAAGCTATTGAGATTTCCTCTGTCCCAAGGGAGAGCAAGGGCCCACTCGACCAAGGAGACAAGAGGTTGTTTACATTTACATACACATCTGGTTTTCTGATAAGTTTCACTACAATCTCTATTTCAGTATGTTTCTACTTTAGTATGTTTCATGCAATCTCAGTTTGAACGTATTTGCTTTTTCCTATTGGAATTTCTATTCAGAATGCATTTTTCCTTTATACAAAGTTTAAATTAGCATATGATTTTACTTCTATTGATTCTTAGTTATGAGTGTGCAATTTCAATTATGTTCTTTCAGATTATGTGTGTGCATTTCCATTTAATTTAGAAGTATATCTTTTAAACTTCATTTCATCGAATAATGGCAAATGGACCGCACTTAGAAGAACTAAATTTTGTAGATTTATATTGAGTTTACGTAGATTAGTAGCCAACTTAGAAAGATCTCACAACAACCCCCAACAGGAAAACTAGTTACATAAAGCTCCATTGCATATAACCTAGGACATAACCCCAATTTATAATGACACTAACAGAAGATTCAGCAAAATCTTGTTTAAATTATTGGAGAATACTAAGAATCATCATTTTTAGCACCATTTCGTTGCCTCTCATTGGGGACACCATAGCACACCACATCATTTTTCTCACTTCACATGCTATGGGTGTTAATGGAGTTCACATATGCAACCAATAGAAGTCTTGAGCCTTGTTTCAATAACCAACCTTGATGCATAGGCCACGAGACGAACAAGGGAGATTTACACCACACAACATCCAACAAATATCTCCAAATAGAATACTTGAAAGGATCGTCAAGTCAGGAAACCGAGAGTGACATGCGACTCCAAAATACAATTCCTATAAACCTTTTTGAGCATCGTGCATCCTCCATTCAACTAAAGCACTCAGAAATGGGGGACCACAAGAATAATGGAGATGGACCCTTGGGTAGAACCTTTACTTATCCCATTGTCTTGGATGAGGATGAGGATGCACCCATGAAAAATATCTCACCATCCATCCTCCCTATCTTTCAAGGCATGTCTACGGAAGACCCCGATCAGTTCTTGTTTGAATTCAAAGTTCTTTGCCAGACATATGACTACAAAACAGACAATCAAAAAACTCAAACTCTTTCCTTCCACTCTCAAAGACTCTGTATGAGATGGTTCATGGGGTTTCCCTCTAACTCCATTGATTCTTGGGAAGCCATGGAGACACCTTTTTGGATAAATACCAAGACTATTGTAGGGGAAGGGATAGGAAAGAAGAGTTCTTCTAGATACGGCAAAAAGAAGATGAAAATCTAGAGGATTATCTGGATAGATTTCTCTTTCTCCATTGATAGAGTGGTTATGAGTTACATGCCTCACGGACATTATGAAGAAAATTTTCCATCCCACCATCAAAAAGAATTGATATTTGATTTATAAAACCAAGGATTCCCTCCATCTTATGGGAGGAGGAGATGTGCATAAACTTACTATGGAACAAATCACTGAGCTATGCAAAAGTTACTCCGAACACGAGGGGTATAAGGAAGAGAAAAACATCCAAGCTTACCCTAGGTACCTCTAAACTTCTAGAGGAAATGGCTAACATGAAAAAAACACATTTGTTTGCAATTAGCATCAACCATATATGGATTAAGGAAAACAAGTGCTGCCAAAAAATTTTGGATATATATTGCCCCAAGTGTAGGAAAAGAGACATCCCCGAGAGAATGTCCTTTGGATGTTACAGACATGTGTTTGATCTGTGAATTTACTAACCATGACACTAAGCATTGCACCTTCTTATCATAGTTGAAAGGAGGCTTGAATGTTGTCTCTCAAGCTGATGCAAAGGTCAACTTTGTTCAAAGGCCAAATAATCAGGTTGTATATTCCCCTCGACCTGCTCAGAACCCTTGGAGGATGTCATGGCCCAATTACACAGGCTCCTCAGCCTACTTGGGGACAACCTGAGTGGACAACATAAAATTGGATGACTTACCCACATCCACCACCCTAGATGAATCCCTACACTTAGCCAGGTTGGACACCACCGACCCCAACAAGTCCATGGCACAACCAACAGTGGGTACCTCAAACCCTAAACAAAATCCTAACCAAAACCAACAATGGGCACCATAAATGTGCCCACCTTAAAAAAAAATTAATCCATAAGGAATGTTCCAAAAGAACCACAATAAGATTTATTTTCCCACCACAAAATATCAACAACACGGAAAGGAAACACAAACACAACTTCCAACCGAGAAGGACATAAAAGATTCCCTCCATCTTTGTGTAGAACAAAACCCTAAAAATTAGCAGATTGCTTCAATTGATGAAGCAGGACCAAGTAATACAATGCAGGTTAATACTATTGGTAATCTATGACTAAGGTCTGGGAAAACATTGAATCCTCCTATAGTATAACAATGGAAATGCTTGTAGACACTAATAAAGATGAGATACTTGAGGAAAATGAAGGAACTGCACCTTCTCCAAAAACACAAAACACTCAGAATGGTCCAGAAACTAATCAAAATGCTCATAAAGCTCCTTTTCTTGAGCGGTTATAGGATACTCAAACTGCTAATGAAACAATGCTAGTTCAAGAATTGAAAAAGGTACACATTGAGGTCCCACTTCTATGAGCAATAAGGGACATTCTAGAATTAAACCAAACCATTAGAAATGAGTGTATAAAGACACCTGGAAGAAAGAAGAAATACCCAAAGACCGTCAGGGTGGAAGGAAATTTGGCTGATCTTGTTGTTGGCACACTTATTTCACCAAAATATGGGGATCTTAGGAGTCCAGTCATTACCATTTGTATAAACAATCAATCAATATCTAACATTTTGGTGGATCTTGGTGCTGCCATAAATGTTATAACAACATATATGTTCAATTTGTTGTCCTTGATAGGACTACAACCTACCAATATCATTCTTCAATTAGCAGATCAGTCCATTGCTGTACCAGATGGTGTGATTAAGGATATAATGGTCACCATTGAATCTTGGAGTATCCTATCGATTTTATGGTCCTACACATTACAACTCGAAATTGGGATATCCAGGTCATCTTGGGATCTTGGGATGACCTTGGTTAGGGGAAAATGACTATTCTAAATGGGTAGAAATCCAAACATATTTCATTATATCCTCCTACCTAGCCTTATGTGTATGCTTGTGAACATGTATGGGTGGATTCTTTGGATACTAATTCTCTCAGTTCTTCTTATTTGGCCACCATTACTGATGCAAAACCATATGACAAAATTTGTTGAGTCATACACACTGACTGATGTAGAGGGCTCTGTGACTACAGAAATCAACACTGTGGCTATGGAAATTGGAACTCTAACTACAGACCCATTTTTTCTAGACATGACCAATATTATTTCCTTGGTAAGTAATACTTCTAATGAAGCTTGTAAAGAAATCTATGCTTATAATATGGAATCCATAGTCTCTGATTTCTATTGTCCTTTGACCAAGATTTTGTCTCTTGAAAATGTATCCATTTTGCACATGCTTCAGCCCCATGTTTTCCCATTGAATTATTTAATCACCAATGTAGAGCTCACCATTTTGGAAGATACCAAACAAGTGCCTGTTGACATAGGGAAAGAACTGACCATTGGTAATAATTTGGAGGCCAACCAAGAGGCTAGGGTTCTCGAGATTTTGAGGAAACATTCCCACACTTTTTCTTGGGATTACACTGACATGAAAGGAATTCATCCTACAATATGTACTCACCATATCTACATTGAAGATGTTAAACCCATAAGGTAGCTGCAAAGAAAAATTAACCCATCCCTTAGAGACACAGTCAAAAATGAGATAGAAAAATTGCTAAAGGTAGGATTCATCTACCCTATATCTGATAGTCAGTGGGTCTCACCATTAGTTATAGTTCCCAAGAAAAATGGTAAATGGAGAATCATGTTGACTATAGGGAACTTAACAAAGCCACCAAGAAAGATTATTTTCCCTTCCTTTTATTGACCAGGTTCTAGACAATCTTGTCGGTAAGAAATATTTTTCTTTCTTGGATGGGTTTAGTGGGTATAACCAAATAAGTATTGCACCTGTTGACCAAGATAAAACCACCTTTACTTTCCCTTGGGGTACATTTTCTTATCAAGTCTTACCTTTTGGGCTTTGTAATGCACCTGCTACATTTTAGAGAGTAGTCTTGGCCATTTTTGCAGATCTTACTAATGATTGTGTTGAAGTTTACATGGATGATTTCACTGTCCATGGATCCACTTTTGATGAATCTCTGAATAACCTTGAAAAAGTATTGAGAAGATGTGAGCAGCACCAACTATCCCTGAGTCATGAAAAATTTCTGATGATGGTTGATTAGGGAATTGTCTTAGGTCACCATGTTTCTACCAAAGGTATACAAAGTTGACCCCAAAAATATCGTAGTCATCACTCAGCTACCTACACCAACTAGTCAGACTGACATCAAAAGTTTCCTTAGACATGCAGGGTATTATCGACGGTTCATAAAAGATTTTAGTAAAATTGTTACACCTATGTTTTCATTGCTGACAAAATATTGTGTTTTTGAATGGTCCCCTCAAAGTGTCAGTAGTCATTTTATATTATCAAGGAGAAAATGACCACCCCTGAGCCTTACAAGGCCCTGATTGGGGAAACCTTTCCATATCCACATTGATGCCTCTAATACAACCATGGGCAAATTTCTTTGTCAAAAGATGCAGAAGATCACATGTATGCCATTTACTTTATCAACAAGAACCTGACTCCTATGGAAAGAAATTACACTACTATGGAAAAGGAATTCTTGGCTGTTGTATACTCCTTGAATAAATTTCATCATTACATCACTAGGTATAAAATATTTGTTTATACTAACCACTCTGCCATTCAATATTTGATGAATAAACCAAAGTGGTTGGAGGTAGGATTATTCGATGGTTACTCTTGTTACAGGAATTCAATCTTACCATTATTGATAAGCCCAAGAAATCTAATGTTGTTGTTGATTTCCTTTCAAGATTGAATGTTTCAGGTAATGATGAGGTAGTCCAGTGATCAATTTCTAGACAAATGCTATATCAACTAAGACTCCATGGTTTTCCAATCTTGTGAATTATTTAACTACAGGGAAGTTTCCTGCCTATTTTACTCATAAGGAGAGACGAAGACTGGTTAAAAATAGTGCAACATATAAATGGTGTAATGGAATTTTATTCAAATGTTGTCCTGATATGGTTCTTCACAGGTGTATTCGAGAAGATGAAGTATATTACATCTTTTGTGAGATTTTCATAAGGATCTAGGATGAGGAAATTCCTCAAAGAAAGAGGAAAATTCATAAAGTCCTTAGAGTAGGGTACTATTGGCCTTCCCTCCACAAGACTGTCAAAAAGTATGTGTGGTAGTGTGATGCATGTCAAAGAATGGGGAAGCCTACACTCTCAATGGAAATGCCTCTTAATCCTTAGCTAGTCTTAGGACCATTTGAGAAATGGGGAATTGATTTCGTTGGACCTTTTGATCCCCCATATTTTGGGAAAGAATACCTCTTGGTATGCATGGACTACGTCACTAAATGGGCTGAAGTTCAAGCATTGGCATCTGCCAATGAGGATGTTATTTTTGATTTCTTGTACAATTAGATATTTCTATGATTTGGGGGCCCCAAAACAATTGTATCTGATCAAGGTCCTCAATTTGTGTCAAAAATGATTGAGGATTTTGAGAAATCTATCGATCAATCACTGGAAATCGTCACCATATCACCCCCAATACAATGGGCAGGTGGAAGTAACCAATAGAGAACTTGAGAACATTCTGACTAAAGTGGTTAGTGCTGAGAAAAAATTAGGTACCAAAACTTCCCGAGGCGTAGTTTGGGCCTATAACACAACCTAGAAAACCACTACTTATTTTCCCCCTATGAGTTGGTATATGGGAAGAAGCCACTATTACCTATTGAGTTTGAATTATGCACTTGGAGAACAACACTAGAAGTTGGAATCAATTTGGATGAAGCACAACGTGAATGGGTGATGTAGCTAAATGAATTGGATGAAATGCAGATGGAAGCACAACAACAAAAGGAAATTCTTCAACATTAGAGGAAGACCTGACACGATGCTCATATCAAATCCAAGATGTTTCATGAGGGAGAATGGGTCTTACTCTTTGATTCCAAATATCAATAGTTTAAAGGTAAGTTATAGACACACTAGCTGGGCTCCTATCAAATGACAAGAGTGTTTGATAATGGCTTTGTGTGACTATTACCAATCGATGGCGACAAAAGGAATCTTCTTATGAATGGACACAAACTCAAGATTTATCAATGACCTCTTGACAAGAGAACTTTCACCAGTGACATCATGTTGAGTGAGGACATGCATGCTGAGGTGGATCTTTGCCCTTCGGCTAGGAGTAATTGTTGTCTTTCAATTTAAATAAAGGAGGATGGTCATGACCTTGATCTTCTTCCCTTAGTTAGCTATTTTTTTCAATAAATGCATAAATCTTCATTGTTTAAAAGCCACTAATCACATTTTATCTTGGACTACAGGACATGGGAATCTATGGATATTGGATTTGAACTTAGCATGGGTAAGTGCATTCTAATTCACTACGGATATTTCCTTATGAAGCAACTCCCCATGCATGAACTTATCATAATTGCATCCATACACAATGATCAATGTATTTATTATGGATATCCTTCCAAATCGATGCTACGACATGATGGAATACGAAAGTGTAAAGATTTGTGATTTCCACACACACCATATGTGTCACATTCTACGAAAGGGACAGGTGGAAATTCCATTTCAAGTGATGGGATGTGCGCCATATCACATATCAAAACCCTCATGGATAACTAGTCATGTCCACTTTTTTGCGCCACCACTTTTTTTTTAATTTTATGCAATCGAGAATCTAGGTGCATTTCAAATTAATAGTTCTTAACCACTTCATGTCGTTTCTTCATGAATATTGAACACACCATTCTACCTATCATCACACTGTGAATTCAAGCACACCCTTGTTCTTGTTTCTCTACTATCTGGATTCATTCACCTTCATCATGGGACAAAAGAAAAATTCAAATCTTGATTCTCTAGACCCATTAGTCATGAACACTACACTTTCACAACTATTTTATGATTCCAGTTTGGCTTGAATTCATCTGGAAATTTGAAGGTTTTGATGAAGGTATCGTGGATGAATTCCTGGAAAATTTTGAAGCTACTTTCTCATGCATTGGAGGGAAGTGAGTGGAGATTACCAGCCAAGTAGTTTCTAAACTATCCATCTTACCGTATTTTGGTCTGAAAGTCATGATGAATGCTCCCCTCAAAGACTTTATTTCTCTATTTCATGAGGAGGGTGAGGCATTTCCCGAGGTTATCCTTACCTCCTAGGGTGTTCAGAAAGGAGTTAAGAGGGACAGTCTTCCCGACATTTGGAGGGAGATGGCCAAATGGGTTAATAGATATTTTATATGTGACGACCAACCTTCGTCAGGCTTTGGTGAGATTCACTCAAAATTCTCATTCATTTAAGGAAAGGATGCATCAACCCTACCCTTAGGTTAAATTTATCTGAATACTTGGTGGACATAGTTATCAAAGTCATCCAAAAATACAAGATTGGGGGAGGAAAAGTAGTGCTAAAGCACCCAGGGCTCATTCACTTATTGTGCTTGCATCAACTTTTTTTAAATGAAAGTGAAGGATTGATAGGATGAATGTGGGGGCGGTTCCAAGCCAAAGTAGTTAAAATCAGGGCCATCTTCCACACCTCGGTCCACTCTTGCACCAACCTCTTACCCTACAAATAAGGAGGAACTTGGCACTCCGACACATGTGGAAAATTCTGGTGATCAAGTAAGTCCCTTTTCAACCACTTCCAGATCTAAAGGTAGGCATACCTTTCCTCCATAGATTATTCTATGTGCCCATGGCCACAACATTCTTGTACATTTCATAAACCTAGTAGTTCCCGGTCGGGGTTTCGTTGATGTTTCTACCCCTGTGTGGGAAGTAAGAGATGAGGTAGATAACCTAGTTGTCCCCACTTACAAATCACTAGACACTATATTCACTACAACTAATACTTTTCCCCCATATTCACCTGTGCCCATATCTTAAGAATTCCACTCTGTAGCTTCGAAAACTACTTCGGTACTTAAATTCCAAAATCCTACTCCAATATCCATTGCAATGGGCATTTGTTGCTTCAAATTATGTCAAGCTATCAATCCTCATAATTATTTGGAAGAAATTGCACTCCTTAAGGCCCAATTGAAAGGTATGGAGGAAACAAACTTGTCTTTACAAATTAAATTTACCCAATGCACAGTGGAGAAAGTTAGAGAAATAACTACTTTACAAATTGAAGTTAGTAGCTTAAAGTGACAAAAGGATAAAGGTCTTAGCATTTTGAATGATTTCCACCAAATATCTCTTTAGAATTCAAAATTAAAAAAGGAAAATAAGAAATTAAAGGGGGAAATGGAAATCATCCAAGGTGGAAAAAAAAATTGTAGTCTCTTTTGGACTTTGTCTGTCCTTTGGCTTGTAAGCTCCTGTCTTGTAGGAGACCATCTTCAATTTATAGCATGTTTGTTTAGGAACAATTTTACTCTTGGCAGTTGATGTAGTTGTGTTGTTAGGTGCCTTACGAAGCCCCTGATGGTAATGTTTTTGTATCCATTTACAAATCCAGTACCCCCAAAATTTAAAACCTACTATGTGAGTTCTACCTCCATAATATGTTAGTTACTAATGTCCCTAAATTTTTAATTAACTTGTTTGTGGGGGATTTTCAATTAAAATCCTTTCAGTCCTTGCTTGAAATCAAATCATGTGGGGTGAAAAAATGGATATCTTTAATCACACATATCAAACAATAGGATTCTATATTTGGCCTACACATCACAATGATGTGGCTATGTAGAAAAAATTTAGATCTCTTTACTACCAAGCTGGTATTGGAGAGAATACCTCAAAGATATTACTAAAATGTGTGGGGAATTTGAAACCTATAGTCAAGTAGCACTTTGGGGTAGCAAGGTAGGCTTGTGATAGGATATGGGACACTTTGAGCTTACCATTGAAGCAAAGGGAGGTTATCTCACCTCATAATTTGAGTTGGAGTATGCGATGAGGTGATTCCCTCATCACAATCATCGGAAGTTAAAAAAACTAGCAAGTAGTACAATGATGAATGGGTAGGACTTCAAGTGTGACCACCTCTCCTCTTGAGTCCTACTACCACCTGGAAAATAATGTTGCATAGTCAAATGAGGGTTTTACATCTTGGGTCGAAGTAACTTCAAACACTCAAGGATGTAAAGGTACCAGGAAGTAATATGCTGATCAGTTTGAAGAGTATGACATGGCTTAGCAGCTTGGTCATAGGGTAGGGCATAGATAAGTTGCATTGGGACATGCAATAGGTAAAGAACGGGGAAATGATGAGTGCATTATTTGGCTCATTTATATCATTCATATGGTTAATAAATTGTCATTTAGATATGATTTTCTAATGCATGGGGATGCTTTGTATAGTTATATCTTAGCAAATTCAATGCATTTTTCTTGCTTTTGCTCATACAACCCGATTATCATATAAATTTCTACTAATTGTCTTTGTGAGGGAAATGTGATGATGTGTGTAGGGAAATGATGAACATTTATTGCCGATGCAATTAAGAAGTCTAAGTTTGGAGCTGGAATGCGGGAGAAAAGAATTTTTCCACCCATCGACCTATAAGTATGGGACTTGTTTCTAATAGTCCCATAGGAATTTATGAGTCTTGGTTAATGTTGATTAGTGGGAGATGTTAGTTCCGCCTATTATGGTGAATTATGTAACTGTTTATGTCTATATAAAGACACCTTCTTAAGAACATGATAGTAGCTATTATTTTTATATACTCTGTAATATATAGCCTGTGGTATTTAGAACTCTTCTTTTCATGTACTAGATATGCTATGGAACTTATTTAAATTAATATAAGTAAGCGTCATTTTGAGGATCTAAATCTATTGAGATTTCCTCTATCCCGAGGGAGAGCAAGGGCCCACTCGACCAAGGAGACATGAGGTTGTTTACATTTACATACACATCTGGTTTTTTGATAATTTTTACTACAATCTCTATTTCAAAGTATGTTTGTACTTTAGTATGTTTCATGCAATCTCAATTTGAACGTATTTTATTTTCCTATTGGAATTTCTATTTAGAATGTGTGTTTCCCTTTATAAAAATTTTAAATTAGCATGTGCTTTTACTTCTACTAATTCTTAGTTATGAGTGTGCAATTTCAATTCCGTTCTTTCAAATTCTATGTGCGCATTTCCATTTAATTTAGAAGTATAGCTTTTAAACTTCATTTCATCACAACAGAACTAAATTCTGTAGATTTATATTGAGTTTCCATAGATTAGTAACCAACTTAGAAATATCTCACAATAACCCCCAACAGAAGACCCAATAGGAAAACTGGTTACATAAAGCTCCATTGCATACAGCCTAGGACACAACCCCGGTTTATAATGACACTAATAGAAGATTTAGTTAGTTAAATGATTGGAGAATACAACGACCCATCAATAGTCCCCTCAGTAAGAACAACATAGAGATGCAAGAAAAAATTTCAAGATACATGCATACATAATATCATCATGAACCATAAAAAACTATGAGTAACAACATGCACATACCTTAACCTTCAAGAGATGACACATACAAACATAAAATAGTCCCCCTCATGTAGATGCTTCATTTGTGCGGTATACCTTCACGAAGCATAGTAAAGTGGTATAATTTATCCATGGAGACCTAAAAGAAGGTATTGAAGAGGTCCCAAGCCTTCTTGGGCACCTACAATACTCCATCTTCCTCTCTTCTTTTCTTTGAAAATTTGTTATTGCTCTCTTCTCAAAGTGTCAATTTATTTTGTGGAGACAATATTGTCTTTTCTTGGTACCCATATTCTTCGAGGGCCATTACCTTGCAATCTAGCACCTTGAAATTTGTTCTCATGTCATCTATACCTCGATTCATTTGATTTTTTCTTTAGTAGGCATGAAAACATACTCTTTTTACATGACCAATCCCATTATAATAGTATCAAACAACTAATTTCTTCCTTCATAGCACTTCACTTTGACTAGGTCTATCATGTAATGAATACCTAGTAGTGTGTCCTTGTTCATTGCAATTATAGCATAGTGTAGTCAAAAATCACACACTTACCATTACATTTATACCGCTTGGTATGTTAAATTATATATGGATCTTGCATAATAAAAGTATTCACAAGTAACCCATCTTTAGGTCTAGTGGCCAATTAGTCATGTGTCATTGCATTTTTTCTAGTTCAATTGTTAGTTGTCTCTACAGTTTTAGAAATCTTTAGGGTGTCTTAGATGTCGTAATTTGGTCATTTTTCATGCTCAGGTTTATGATGGGGCACCTAGGGTTGCATTGGGGTGCCCCGGGTGCCCTAGTCCGTGATTTTAGGTTCCCATGTCATTGTAATTTGTGGTCTTAATTTATTTGTTTGAGGTTAGTCCTAATAGTTACCCCATGTATTCTTGTCAACACCAATCCAACACTCTAATAATATTTCACCGAGAAATCCTCATGGTATGATTATTTCAGTAATGCACAACTTTTGGTTTGGTGGTAGTAATCTAGAAAAACAACCGCAAACATAACAAAAGAATACCACAGACTATGACATAAAATAATGATGACAAATCTGAAATACAACTATAAAATATATTATTAATATGAAATTGTTACAATCTCACCCATGAATTACTCCAAGTATTACCAACTCCACTTATTTTCCAACAATAGTTATGGGAGAAACTTCACAATTACTCATCTTGATGGCTTCCTTAACACACCTTCACAATGAATCCTTTATTCATAAAATAATTATTACAACTTTATTCCATGATAAATGAGAGGGGTGGCCTCTCTATTTATAGAAATTTAGGCTTATCCACCCTATCTCTAAGATAGGATAGGAAATATCTTCCGCCAATCATATTCCATGCCTAAACTCTTACCTTTACATGTAGGCTTATCTTTTAAGATAAGATATACCTTATCATCTCACATGGGTTCCACCTTTATAGATATTACACAAATTTAATATACAAAATATTTAGGACACCACTCCTTGTCATTATTACAAATATAATATTTCTAATTCTAAATCATGCAGAACCTATTGAATTTTGACCCTTTTAACATTACCAAAACCACTTATGACAAATATTTACTTTTTACCACAACATTTCTATTATACTTTGACTATAATTCGTTTGTACATTATTCGGCATCATACTAATAGCGTTGTTATCTTCTATCGAATGCCATTACTAATTATATTTAACAACATCCTATTCCTAATACATACATTAATGAAATAGAAATTACGGAGAAAATTTTTAGTGTCGACATCTTCCCCCCCTAGCTTCTACCGTGTCCTCGGATTAGACTATTATGAACACTCTAAAGTTGGTGCTTGGGAAATTTTAAGCTTTCGTGGTTGACCCATTTTGTAATGGGAGTACCATCCAAGTCCTCCAGTCAATGTATGAACCATTTTCATGCACAACTACTATTCTATAGGGCCCCATCCATTTGGGAAAAAATTTTCTATGCCTCCTCTTTTTGTATCAGAATCATATACTAGGAGACATTCATTCACATGATATGGAGACTAGAGGATATTTTGAGAAAAGTACTCCTTCCGCTTCATTTTATTCTTATAGCTTGTATCCTTTCGATATTTCCCTCATTTACTCTAAAAATGAAGATGTGCCAACCTTTCCTTTACCAAATCACTTTCATCCACCCTTTCATTTTTCATAACTCTCACAAAGTGTGAATATCAAACTCAATAGGAAGAAATGGATCAATGTCATAAGCCAACCTGAAATGGGGAGTATCATGTTGCTAACTTTGATGTTTCCCTATATGACCACAATGTTACATGAATATTTTTATCCCACTTATGTACTGCAAAGATACATCTTTTCTAGGATTTGACACAATACATAATTTGTTCGCTCCACCTGTCTATTTTTTCTTGGCTTATAAGTTGTTTCCTTCCTATGCTTAATAGAAAACTTGTTTACTAGGGCTTCTACCACCTCATTAATGAAGTATATTCCTTGATCTATTAAAATTTCTAATGGACAACCAAATCTAGTGACAATGCACTCATACATGAACCTTTCCACTTCATCCATGGAAGTTGTTTTCAAGGGCCTATCTTCAACCCACTTGGTTAAATAATATATGGCAACTACAATATACTTATTTTGGCATGGGGTAGTTGGAAGTGGACCTAAAATATCAATTCCACACTTTTCAAAGGGACCAAGTGGAATAATAGAGCATAATGGAGCTGATGAAGTCTTATGGTTCCCATGTGTTTGACAAACATTACATGTCTTACAATAATTACAACAAACTCTAAAAAGAGTGGCCGGTGATAACCTACATCCAAGATCCTTCTTGTTGTATGTTGTCCATGAAGTGTCCTCCACATATACTATTGTGGAATTCTTCCATTATCTCCTTCCCTTGATTACATCTAACGCCCTCTTGTATTGTCCATTAGTCCCTATCCGAAATAATACTCCATGCTAGAATAGAATATGGATGATTGGCTTGATTAATCTTCCTCTTAGTCTTTACATTGGCACCATCAGGAAACCTGAAATCATTCATATAATTCCAAATATATATGTATTCACTAGGGATTGTGTCAAAAGGATAAAAATGCTACATCTAGGAAATCATCATCATCACAAGATGAACCTAAACCATCATAGGCTCGAGAGAGTGCATCTGCATTGACATGCTTCTTTCTTGGCCTATCTATAATATCAAATTCAAATTCTTGTAGCAAAATTATCCATCTTTCTATCCTTCCTGATGGATTAGGCTTATTTACAATATATTTTAGAGCCTCGATGATCTATTACAATAAACTTCTTTGTAAATTTATTCCCTAGCTCTAGTTTGAATTCTTTAAAATAGGTGAAGACACCAAAGCTTCCTTTAGTTGTTCAAAATATTATTTTGCCTTCTTTCTTCGTTCTTAAGTAGCATCCTTCTTCAAGAACTAGGTTATTGGCTATGTAAACTTTGAGAAATTCTTGATGAACCTTGTATAGTAACCCACATGGCCTAAAAATGATCTCAACTTGCTTCTATTCATACGAAATGGTAACTCTTTGATTTTTGACACTTTATTAGGATAAGTACCAATACCATCTCTAGATATAACATACCCTAATTAGAACCTTTAGAACATCCAAAGACACACTTTCTAGGGTTTAGTGAGGATTTTTCTTCATCTAACCTTTGAAATGTTGTCTCCTTCTTAAGTGTAGTGGTCTATTTTTCTCCAATAGATGAAAAACTCATCCAGAATACTTTTATGAAGCTTCCAATGTAGGGTTTGAACACCATATTCATCAAGCGCTAAAATTTTTCTAGAGCATTACACAACCCAAATGCATAACTCTATAAGAAAACAAGTTACCCAAGGAGTGGTGAATGGATTCTTATTTGATATTTCTCCCTATACCAACTTGGTTGTATCCACTATAGCCATCTCGCAAAACTATAACACTCCTAGCCACCTAATTTGTTCAAGATTTGATCGAGAATGGAAAGAGAGTAATGATATTTCTTTGTTTCATTATTGAGATTTTTGTAATTAACACAAATGTGTAGCTTCCCATTTTTATTTATTGAGATCACAATTGGAGAAACTCATTTCGAATTCTCCACAACAAATATGAGTCTTGCATCAAGAAACTTATCTATTTCTTCTTTTATACAATCTTGAATAAATTAGGATTCATTCTATATGACATTTTTTTAATGGTCTTAGCACCATCTACCACCTCAATAGAATGTTCTACCCAACTTACTTAACGAAGTTCCTTGTAATCAAAAGTGAATAAGTGCATTTACCTTTGAAAGATTTGGAGGTAGGATTCCTTCTCACTCTCCATCACAACATCACCAATCTTTATCTTTTAGAGATGATTTTCAATTTCTTCCGTAGATAATTTTATGGGTTCATGAGTCGGTGTGACTGAAATTTTATCTATCACCAAAACATCAACCTCACTTTATTCATATTTTGTGTCCACTTCACTGGTACTAGAGTAATCAAAGGATGTCCAATCATCAATTTCATCACTTGAATCCACAAGTTCTGCCTTATGATGCCAAGGGATCATGTTTATCTTCACCCTCTCTCTGCCACATCCAAGTGTCATGAAGCCTTCATTCCAGTAGTTTCTTGCATGAAATATCCTTAGCCATGGCCTTCCTAACAACATTGGGTATGTAACAATACCATTATTCATCACCGGAAGTCTACCACATATACAACACCCATGACAAATATTGCCACATTTGAAATGTCTTCTAGTTTATTTTTTTCCTTATTTAATGACCTTAACATAAGTGTCAGTAAGGTGATCAATTTTTAAACCCAACATATTCATTACAGACTTGGTCATTACATTAACTACATCACCTCCATATAATAATACATCATGAATTAAAATACCATTAGATAATACCTCATCTTGTGGAGCGTAGGGATCCGCCTCTACTTCCAAAACAAGGATCTCAACCTCCTTCCTTCACCGAGCATTGAGTCAACTTCACAACTCTTGCCTCTTCTCATAAGACACAACAAAAAGTTGACATATGTAATATTTGTAGGCCTTTTAGATAAATATTCTAAGATGGAGTATGGTACTTTCCCTATGTAATCAAAAAATCTTGCACACCCAACCTTCTTCTCCTATGTTTCTTACTAGTCTCTCCTTTCCTCTTCTTAGGATCATTTCCATATTGCAATCTTTTTTTCTTTCTTTTTATTACAAACACATCTACTTCATTATTTATTCTCCTATCTACTACATCAAAAGAATTCACAAGTGTTTTCCTTTATCATTATCTCTTATACCATATGTAGAAGCTCTATCTGAAAAATTATACTTATAATGACCCTTTTTATAACAACCATAACATAAAACTTCATATATATTTATTTTTGGACCTTTATCTCCTCCCTGGGAACTAAATTCCTTTCCTTGAAGAATATTAATAGTTAACCGGCCCATCTTCCTAAGGAGATATTCATACTTAGTGGAAGTACTAGAGGGTGGATTTTTGCTCATCAATAGTGGTTATGGTGTGTAGACCAAAGGTGTGTGTGTAGGCTCTGCCTTAATAAAAAATTCTTTGGGCTCCTCTTCCATGCTTTCTTCTTGTCTTCTTGCAATCTCCTTTGCTTGTTCGAGGGTTTCTGGGTGATCATACTTCACTCACTATCTAATCTCTAGCTTCATCCCAAGAATGAAGTGGTTACAAAAGAGATTATCCATGTCATTCATCAATCCTCCACTAATCCTTCCTTTTAGATCTGGTCATTGAGCTTCCTCCTTAGCTCTAGAACATGAGCATGATAATCCATTATCTTCTTCTTCTCTCCTTAGGCTAGCTTTGTGATCTTGATCATGAGGTCTGCATATTTTTCTTGTTCGTAAAATTCTTCAAGAAAACTTTCAATTAATAAATCCCATGAGTTTTTAACATTACCACCTATGGGCCAAACCATCCAAAAAGGTAGGAAAAAATTCAGTCCATTATTCCCTTCTTATTAGGCCATTACAAATGCAAGATCATTTAAATTCTTGAATGAAAGAGGGAGCATCTTCATTAGATTGGGCTGAAAAAATAGGAATCTTTCCCATTTCCAAAAGTAACCACAGTGAAATACCAACCCACAAGTACAATCAACAAGACTTATGTGCACAAATAATTGGAATCACCATAATAGAAAGTGAATTTACACCTTTCTACAACAAAATAGGAATGACCATGGTAAACTTACATTTACTATGGTAAAACTTGACTTACTGCGGTAAAAACTGACTTTATTGTGGTAAACACTATTCATGGTAAAAAGTGAAGTTACTATGGTAAATACTATTCATGGTAAAAAGTGAAGTTACTGTGGTAAATACTATTCACAGTAAAAAGTGAAGTTCCTATGGTAAATACTATTCAAGGTAAAAAGTGATTTTACCATGGTAACTACTATGCACGGTAAAAATAAAGTTACCCTCCAAATGATTTTCGACTAGTGGGAAATTATCTCTTGAAAATCAACCAACAAGGAATGATCTCGACAACAAAACCAAAACGTCAACACCAATCCGAACTCGATAATATTTCATAAGAAAATCTTTGTGCTATGATTATTTAAGTAATGCATAACTTTTGGTTTGGTGGTAGTAATCTAGAAACACAATAGTAGACATAACAAAGAATACCACAAACTATGACATAAAATAATGATGAAAATATTAAATACAACTGTAAAATATATTATTAATATGAAATTGTTATAATCTCACCCATGAATTACTCCAAGTGTTACCAACTCCACTTGTTTTCCAACAATAGTTATGGGAGAAACTTCACAATTACTCATCTTGATGGCTTCCTTAACACACCTTCACAATGAATCCTTTATTCATAAAATAATTATTACAACTTTATTCCATGATAAATGAGAGGGGGTGGCCTCTCTATTTATAGAAATTCAGGCTTATCCACCCTATCTCTAAGATAGGATAGGAAATATCTTCTAGTCCAATCATATTCCATGCCTAAAATCTTACCTTTACATGTAGGCTTATCTTTTAAGATAAGATATACCTTATCATCTCACATGGGTTCCACCTTTATAGATATTACACAAATTTAATATACAAAATATTTATGACATCACTCCTTGTCATTATTACAAATATAATATTTCTAATTCTAAATCATGTAGACCCTATTGACTTTTGACCCTTTTAACATTACCTAGACCACTTACGAAAAATATTTACTTTTTACCACAACATTCATATTGTACTTTGACTATTACCGTATTTTATACATTATTGTG
This sequence comes from Taxus wallichiana var. yunnanensis, assembly GCA_018340775.1. Classification (NCBI taxonomy): domain Eukaryota; kingdom Viridiplantae; phylum Streptophyta; class Pinopsida; order Cupressales; family Taxaceae; genus Taxus; species Taxus wallichiana. The sequence goes on from CM031240.1 coordinate 63,173,536, forward strand.
GTGCCGTTGTACTAAGAAATGCCTGTTATTTTCTATCGAATACCACTACTAATTATACTTAACAACATCCTATTCCTGATACATACATTGATGAAATAGAAATTACATAGGAGAAATTTAGTGTTGAAATTCCCTAGGTCATAGTCGGTAGTTTTGGGTCACTAGTGTCAAAATTTGAGTAAAATATCCATATATAAACAAAACATATTCACTACATTATGGGTGGACATCCCACAAATCAAGGGAAACTATCTACTAAGGGAAAGGATTTCATTTGGGCTTCTTGGGATTCTTCTACATCTACATCACATAAACACAAGGGGAAAGGGTTGTATTCTTTCCATTTCCATCCATTATTTTGCATTTTACATCTAGTTAATGCCCCTTATTATTGTTTCATTGGTGGAAGGGAATCCTAGGCACAAAATTAAACACAAATGCACGTAACTACATCAAGGTTGGTAATGTATTCTAGCACTCAGCCATAAGTCCATTGGTTTGGTAGTTGAGGTCATTCCGACCCCACTAACCTTTTTTTTTAGGTCATTATTTAGTTCATTTAGTGAATCCAAAGGTGACAGATAAGTAGGGTTTCAAATCTCCTTGCGACACCGAAAACACAGATCTTTAGTTCTTTCATAGCTCCCAATGCCTAGAATCTAGACCAGGCACCTGGGGTGCCCTAGTACACTTCCTGTGCACCTCAAGATAGACAAATAGTAGCTTCTTCCCTTCTTGAAGTTATTCGGTCATAAAGATGCCATGTCTCAACATAAATCCTAACACATAGTGAGGTAAGTTATTTACAAGTTAGTAATATATCCCTCTCATTTCTATTATTTTAATACATTTAAATATAAAAGAATATATTTAGATCTGGAACTTCAATAGAGAACTTAGATTCTATTTAGATTAACTTACAAAATAGTTTAAAACCACATAAAATATTATTTTTAGTTAATCATTTTGGTGAACCTGTCATTTCAAACATTGTTGTTTTTTATTATCTTTCATTAGCATAGCTCTTATTTTATTATCATGTCACATTTTAGTGTCAACCCTATTTATGATGAGGCTACCATCATTAAATTACAACTTTATATAGTACTCCTATGACCTTACCCGATGCCACTCAACAACTCCTCCTAGAAGGTCAAAAACATGTGTGAACCAATCTAGTTGACTCTTTTATCAAGCATATGCATTGTTGATGGCCCATTTGTGTTTACTCATTGTATGCCATACTATCCAGGTGTCTGTGATCCTTCTTATTCTTCTTTTGATATGCCACCAAATGTTTTAGATCCTTCTATCATTGATTATCTATTAGGCATTGATTCCCAACCTGGTATGCCTTCTACCTCTCCTCCAACCACTCCTATCGCTACTCCCATGTCTCCTACCACTTCTCATTATGTTTCCCTGACATCCCATTCTAGTTCATTGGAACATTCTTATTACCTTGATGATCTCATTGATAGTAGTGTTTTGGCTAGCATTGACCATATTACTTCATCTCTCATTCCTACGAAGTCTCCTTCTTTTACACTATTGAGATTTCATCCTCTCTTCCATCCTCATCTTCTCCTGAGAATTATTCTACCATAGTACATGAATCTCCTCTTGGTTTTGTTTCTTCTCATTCTACTCCTACCTTATCTATGCTTCCTTCTTCCACTTCACCCACACCACATGTTACTTCTAGTATTATTAGTAAAACTTCCCCTTCATCATCTCATGTGGCTCCTTTGACACACACTCCTCATGCATCTTTAGCTTCAGAGCCTACTATTTCACCTCTTGATATACCTATGATCACACATAATGGAAAGATCCAACCTCTTAATACATTGTTTCCATCTTATTCTATTCCATCATAGGACATCCTATCCCTCATGCATGTTGTAGGTCAACTTTAGTCTCAAGTTCACTCTCTCACCTTAGAAAGTAGGGCTTATTATGCATCTATAGATAACAATTCCTTGCATGGTAATCTCGTTCCCAAAAAAATACATAACTCATCCTTTCCTAAGGATTTCATCATGCCCACATTTACATGCTTTGATGGTACCGATGACCCTCATGCTCATATTGCACATTATTGCACTCTTATGGCCTCTTATTTCAATGATCGACTATTACTTAAGGATTTTTAGTTTAGTCTAGTTGATTATGCACTTCAATGGTATACCCATTTCCATTTTGGTTCTATTAGAACTTTCTATGACATGGAGGATGCCTCCTTCATATGTTTATTATAAATGCTGGTCCTAGGGTCACATATGATCACATTCTCAGTATCCATTAGGGATCTTCTCGAACCTTTTCGGGACTAATTTTTAACACTTTAATGAATGTATACATCAACTCATCTTTCATCCTAGTGACTTGTAAAATCAGTACATCTTTTTTCATGGTCTTATTCCTCCTCTAAATAAATGCTTATAGTATGATACTTGTGATTCCTTTATACTTTTGTGTTATAAGGTTATTTATCTAGAATAGGACCTTCTTGCTTCTTCTCTAGCAGAGCCTTCTCATGTTTCTCCACTTACTAAGCCTTATGCTCTTCCACCTCCACCTCCAGTTCTACATACTCAATAAATTCCACCTTTATCTCAAAATTAAAAAAACCATGCTACCTCGTAACAATCCAAAGAAACCCTTAGCTTAACCCAAAGTGCACATGAAATAACCTCATTCTCCTCCTCCATCTCCTACACATGTCTCTCCACCTCTACAACCAATTACTACTAATACTACTTCACCTCGTACCATGAGCCTCTTTTTTTTCACCTAATGCTTGACCTCATGATGTCTTTCATATATTACTTAATGAGTGATTAATTCATCTTCCTTCTAATCACCACCACCCTCCACACCGTTTACAATGCCAACATGATCAATATTACTATAATTATCACATATTACTAGCCATCATGAAAATGAATTTATTTCTTTACATGAGTGGTTAAAAGATTTAAATGAAACTCGGTGTCATATCTTTTACATCTCGTGAGTGATCATTGTCTCCTTTACATTGACAAAGATAGGCATACACCCCTACATCTTCTCCACCTAGTACTACATTTTTTTCATTAACCATCACCATCGCATGCACACTATCCACCACCTCCATTTCTTCCACCTCCATATTCATTACATTTGTGTCACTCACACTATCCATCACATGCATGGCATGGGTTTCCACAAGTCTCGCATATCCCATGGTCACTCCATATGCCACACACATTGGTCCATACACTCGTGTTCCATCTAATCCAAATGCATCCACCTCACCCTTCGTGATGCATCCTAGAATTCTCGATAACACCTATTCATGCACTAAGCACATCACTCAAAGACAGCCGAGAGCTCACGCGAAGTGCATGCCAAGGTACTAGGTTCCTCTTTAGGGATGTGGTAGCAAGATGGTAGCATTGTGAAATGATAAAGACATATATTTAGAAACTAAACCATCATTACACAGTTATACCAAACCAGATCTATAAAAGCATGCATTTATGTATAACTCATCAAGAAATCAATAGTATGTAATGATAACACATAGAAGACACTTTGGTTGACCAATATTCTTCATATATTAAACATGAAAATGTAATCAGAAGCTTGATACAATAATAGTCATGCGTGCATGGATCTGTTACAATTATCCAATCTCATGCACTTCATGAATCTCTAACCCTTTGACACCACTATCTATCAACTAGGTGATTCATCTAATATATAGGGTGGGAACTTGCCATTCATCACTAACTATGCCAAAAATAGGTCACACATTAATAATAGCCACACTATTTACAATTATAGCCATACATGTAAGTATGATATCTATAGATCACATCCAGTTAACTAGAGTGATGAATCTATTCTTGAATTACTTATATGCAAGATTTCTTCGATATGATCCTTGAAATATAGACATCACATGTAAGTCTCAAAGCATCGCTTTGTGTGTTCCACATGCCATCCTCTCGAAAATAGATGATCTAAAAATCGGCTAAGTCCTGAAAGTTTTTCTTTGCACCTTCGCACGTGACACCTTCCTATTCCTTCGCGCCTTTGATCCCATCCTATTTTCCCATGTGGACTCTGTGTGTGAGTTCTACTAAGTGTTTTATCTCGACCAAACATTACCCCATACTAATCTCATTGTCACCCTAATAATGGTGATGTCCACAACTGAGTAAAGAATAGTTGAAATATAGAATGTTGAATGAATCTTACATAAAGAATAGAAAAGAATTAAAGAATCAAAGAATTATTCAGGCTTCAAGCTCCTCCATTTCTTTCTAAAGTATCATCTCTGGATACTCCTCCTTTATGTCTACTTCTAAGTTCTCCCACTCTGTTAATGCCTTTCCTGATTTCTCTGGAACATCCACAATGATAGATTCCAGCTCCTCCTGAGTTAGTTTCCCTTTTCATTCTAGATTACAAGCATTATGCTTGACATAGATGTATGCATCCCTTCCAGCACATCCATCTTCTAAGCAATGAGCTTTCCGAGTTCATCTAACCTCTCTTTATGCAGTGCCTATGCCACAACCAATGCCTCACACTTCTGCTTTACCATAGTTAGTCATTCAACATGGCCTAGTGTGTCATCCTTCATGGCCTTTTACACGTCTTTGTCTTTTGCTAGTGTCTTTACCCTTATTAGCACATCTGGAGATGTGCATATAATCAAGGCATGATCAGATTTCTTTAAATCCTCTTGGAGTGCTTGTAGTAGGCCCTCATATGTAGCAATCTTCTTTGCTACCGTAGCCTATCGTGCTTTTTTTGCCTCTTTTTGGGTCCTTGGGATGTTCTCGTATATGCACCTATTCATCTTCCAATACTAATTTTATCATCGTCTTTACATAATGCATCACTGTGAAGAAAATTCTTTTGGTACTTGGGATTCCAAATGCGGGTGTACCTTTAGGACATCATCTCCAATTTCCTCCGCCATACTAACAAAATTCTCATATTTCCTTTTGCTCAGATCCCTCTCCTGTACTAAACACACTATTTCCACATTCTTCACCTTTAGCTCCTCTGTCAGTGCTTTAATTGTAGTAGATTTGTCAATGTTCCTTCTAGCTACCTCAGTAGATACTTTCACCAAGGCATTGCTTACCTGCTCATCCGTCATAATAGTTGGTTTAATTGTCATGTGTCGGGCTTCTGGTGTCTTTTTCAACCATCTAGAATGCACATGATTCTTCACAAACATCAAAATCTAGTTCATCCATATGTGTATGCATCGACCATGAAAGTTGTTTCGTGTTTTGTAATGTCTCTTTGTTCTCATCCATAAGTGCCCATTTGAATAAATATTTTTCAGTGACAATGCTCTAGAACCAAGCATGAACAATCTTCTCCCGGTCCTCTATATAACCCATTATTTGCACCCTTACGTCTTCACTTGTCCGAGCAGACCTTAGCCCCCTTTGGAATGGTGGCATCAAAGTTAGGAATACTGGTTGTATCCTCATCCTTACCTTGTGTAGCTTCTGATTACTCCCTTTCTTCCCCTTCATTCAGTTTTTCCTCCTCGTTTTGAGGCTCCTCTTCTACCTTATCATAGATTGGAGATGGAAGTGCTTTCTCCTCAGACTCTCCTACTTCTTAATCTAGCTTGAGCTTTCTTCTTTTCTTCTTCTCCTCAAATTCCTCTACCGATGAGAGTCATGGTGACTTCCTTGTTGTCTACTAGGCTTCCCCTTGCGAACTTGTGTGCTTGAACACCTTCTCGAATGTTGGTCTGCCCTGTGCTACCTCAGTATTTTCTTCTCCTTGTGAAGCCATCACGCACTCCTCCTCCTATCCACTAGATGGTTGCTTCCTCATACGCACACCAACCCACCACTATCCTCATGCTCTCCATCCTCTTCCTCATCATCTTGCATGGGTTTAGAAGGCCTATGTGTCGGGATGTTTTCCATAGTGTGCTTCCCCTTTGGTGGTCTGGGAGCATGAACTCATTCTCTACATACTTATTATTCTCCATCTTTGGTTTAAGTTGAGATATATGAACGCAGGCCCTAATATCCCCAACCGCAAGTGTTTCGGTTTGATATTCAAAATCTATGAGATAATATTCTCATTGTAAACATTCTTCCTGAATATCAATACTTCTTTCACAAGGTGTGGTATTCACAATCCACCTTGTCCGTATTAAAACTAACCTCATTGTATCGTTGAACCGATGAATGGAAGCTTGGAAATATCATGATGTGAATGCATATGGTAGTTTGCACCAAGGGCTCCATGATCCATCCACCATAAAAAAATATGCAATACAAAAATGCTAGTAAACAAAACCGAGTCTACTTCCCCAATATCGAGGGGAAATCCTTTGGTATGTGCCACACCTCTTCAAAATCCACATGGAGTCTGTCATACCACATCTCCACTCTCTCCTTTACCTCATCTGTCATAGACCCCTTGCATAGATACTTGCTTTGAATCTTTGGTTTGAGACTTTTATTCATGGGGTATTCCCATATATTTTCTTTCGTGCCATCAAGTACTCTAATCTCCATGAATACTAAAGACATTAAGATGAGACCAAAAATTATCTTACTTCCTATGCACGCAACCTCTACTATTTGTTTTGCAATGAAGTAGAAAATGTTGTAAATAACCCCCTCTGACATGCACTTTGCCACATGTAGCCACATTGAGTTTACTTGTGACCAATGATCTTGGTCATTCAATTTCATAACCAGGTGCACTGTCTGCTTTTACTATTGGACAATCATGTAATTTATCTATGTCCATTCCACATGGTCCTTTCTGGTATCCCAGTGCTTTGTGTGTTTCCAATATGGAAACCTTGTTAGTTAGGTCATTTTTGATGTCCTCACCCGTCACCTTTAAACCTGTTACCATGGCAATTAACATGGGTGTTAGTCTTACCCTTTGTCCTAGAAAATCAAAGAAGTCCTCATAGACTCGGGTCATCAGCCACCTATATAATGGTGCATATTTCCCGAAGTATGGGAGCTCATATAATTGGTAAACACCAATCCTTTTCAATAACTTCTCCCCCTACATCATTGTATAGTGGCATCCCTTCACCAATTCATCCGCTCCATTCAGAGTTAAGTAAATCATCCAACTTCTTCTAATTTTCCTTGTTTCAATGGTTGTACTAGCTTATTTTTCTCTATCATATGTGGGAATTCCATTCCTAGCCCACAATCACTTCTTTAGGGTATTGCATCTCTCTAAAAATTGCTCGGAGTCATCTCTTCCTCCTCTTCCTTCCACTATTACCTTCTTTTGTCCTTTTTGTGTTGCTGCTTCCTTTTTAGAGCCATTCTTCCTTTTTGTGTTGTGTTTCTACACCTTCTTCTATAACTCTTTAATGGGTTACTTTAAACCCTAATATGATTCAATTGTGCCCTAAATTGTAATCATGAAATTCGTGTGCCCTAGCTCTGCTCATCTGTCAATCTACTTCATTCAAACCCTTCTTCGGAGGACACAAGATTCTACAATACACAGTCCGCCTTTCACGCTTGGTTTACCCTCTTCACACCTGAATCACTTACTCAACTCTTCACACTTAGGTCTTCATCAAATTCTCGTAGTTGTAAGGGTAGAAATGAATTTGCATCCCATCCTTATATAGAATTGTTAGTTAACACCTAGTCACGTTGCACATCACTTAGCCTGGGCTAAGCACTCACCCAAAGTGCGTAAAGGTACCGGGTCCCTCTTAAGAGTTATAGTAGTAGAATGGTAGTAAACATATATTTTAGGAACTAATCCATCTATTCATCATTATATTTAACTAGATCTATAAGCGCTTAAAGGTAAATCATCATGAAAATAATAACATGCATTGATAAAACACATCAAACACTTGTTTGTTGGCCAATTTCCTTTATCTATTCATCGTACCAACAATACAGAAACTTCATACAATACCAGGCATGTGCGCATGGATCTATTACAACTATCCAGTCACATGTACTCATGTTTTCCCATTCTTCAAAGCATATGTTTTCCATCTGTATCTCTATATGTGTCTATATATTTTCTAAGTAATTCATTACATATATATATATATAGGGTGGGGAACTAGCCCTTCACCACTTAACTCTACCAGAAATAGGTCGCATGCTAATAATAGCCACGTGCACCTTCTTACAATTATAGCCATACATGCAAGTATGCTATCTATAGATTGTTGATAGTTAACTAAAGTGATGGATCTATTCTTAACTTATGCCCATGCAAGAGTGAGTTGACATGTCCTTCAAAAATCTCCATGAAGAGTGGTGCACAAGTCTCGGCATTGCTTTGTGTGCTCCACACGCCAATCTCTAAGAATAGACCTGATCCCCAAAATCAGCTAAGTCCTTGAGAGTCTGACTCTACACCTCGCATGCGTGATGCCTTCCTATACCTTCGCGCTTTTTCTCTGTGTTATTCTTCCACGTGGACTTGTGTGCAAGTTCAACTAAGTGTTTTCTCTTATCAACATTACCCCACACTAATCTCATTATCACCCCGACAATGGCGATGCCCAAAACTTATACAAAGAATGGATAAATAAAGAATAGTTGAATAAAGAATTTTGAATAAGAATCTTGAATAAGAATTTTGAAGAAGATATACACAACTAACAAAATTGTTTAAGCCTCAGGCCCCTCCGTCTCATCCTAAAGCAAGCAACTCTGGATATTCTTCTTTGATATCTACTTCCAAGTTCTCCCATGTTGTTAGTGCACTCCTGTTATTTCAGGCACGTCTGTAATGATGGACTGCAGCTCTTCCATGGAGAGTTTCCCTTGCTCATTTTGTATCACAAGCATTACGCTTGACATAGAGGTTTACACCCCTTCCAGTACATCCATCTTCTAAGAAATGAGCTTTCCTAGCTCCTCCAACCTCTCCTTATGTGGTGCCTGCACCGCAGCTAGTGCCTCACACTTTTTCTTTACCAGGACTAAGCATTCAGCGTGGCCTAGGGAAGCATCCTTCATCACCTTGTGGACCTCATTCTCCTCCTCCAATGTTTTCACCACGATCAACACATCTAGGGCTGTGCATATTGTTAGCGCATGATTGGCCTTCTTCAGTTCATCATGGGTGGCTTGTAGTAGGCCTTCATAAGTAGCAATCTTCTAGCTACTGCAGCCTGTGCCTTTTCTATCTTTTCCCTAGAGTCCTTGGGCTGTGAGGATACGTGTGCTTTTTCATCTTCCAACACTACTGTTATTATTGTCTTTACATAATGCATTGCAGAAGGAAATTCTTTTGGTACCGGGATTCTAGATGTGGGCATACCTTTAGAACATCATCTCCAATTTCCTCTACCATACTAACAAAAGTGTCATATTTTCTTTTGATTAAGTCCTTTTCCTGTACTAGGCGTGCTATCTCCACATCCTTGGCTTTTAATTTCTCTATCAGTGCCTTGATGGTAGCAGATTTATCTATGTTTCTTCTTGCTACTTGGAGGATACTTTTACTAGAGCATTGCTCACCTACTCATCTGACATCATTGTTGGTTTGATTGTCATATGGCATGTTTCAGTGCCTTCTTCAACCACCTTGATGCGCACATGATTCTTCACCGACATCAAAGTTGGGCTCATCCATGTGCGTGTGCATAGACCATGAAAGTTGCTTCCTTTGTGTGCAGAGTCACCTTGTCCTCATCCATGAGTGCCCATCGAATAAATCCTTCTACTCGATGGTGCTCTGGAACCGAGTGTGAATGATCAGCTTTGGGTCTTCTGCATACCCCATGGTATGTGCCTTGGCATCCTCCCCTGTTTGATGGGATCGGGGTCCTCTTGGAATGGCTGCATCAAGGTTGGGAATACCAGATGTATCCCCACCCTTGTCCTGTGTAGCCTCTGATTGACCCCCTTCTTCTCCTTCCATCTTCTCCTCCTCGTGTTGAGGCTCTTCTTCAGTTGGAGATGAAGGTGCCTTCTCCTCAGATTCTTCTATTTCCTCGCTCAGCCTGAGTTTTCTTCATTTCTTCTCCTCTGGCTCCTTCACCTGCTGGGGTTCCTCCTTGTGCCCTTGTGTGCTTAAACACCTTTTTAAATCTTTGTGCACCCTGCTCCTCCCCCATAACTCCTTCTCCTAGGGAGTTGTCACGTGCTCCCCCTCCTGGCCAGATGGTTGCTTCCTCCTTCAAACCAGGCCACCACTATCTTTGTGTTCTTCATCCTCTTCCTCATCATCTTGCGTGGGTAGAGGGCCTAGGTGCCAGAATGTTTTCCATAGTATGTATTCCCTTTGGTGGCCCTGGAAGCATGAATTCATTCTCCACATGTACTTGTTATTCTCCATTTTAGGCTTCAGTTGGAGGTATATTAGCGTGGCCCCGATATCCACAATGGCCACTGTATCTCGGCTTAATGCTTAAGATTTCGAGATGTTATTCTCGTTGTATGCATTCCTCCCTAGATATCCATAAGTCTTCCTCAGGGTGTGATACTCACAGTCCACCTTATCCGCATTAAACACCAACCTCGTGTGTTGGTGAACCGATGAACTATGCAGCTTGGAAGTACTACGTGGGAAATGCATATGGTAGTTTGCACCAGGGGCTCCATGACCCATCTACCATTGGAAAACACAATATAGAAGTGTTGGTAGACTACAAATTGTACCTATTTTCCAAGGACCGAGGAAAATCCTTGGGTATGTGCCATTCTTCTCCAAACGCCATGTGGAGCCTATCATACCACATCTCAGCGGCTCCTTCACCTCCTCCGTCATCGACCCCTTGCAAAGATACTTGTTGAATCACTCAGCTGGAGACTTATGATTCATGGGGTATTCCCATATGTTCTCTTTTGGGCCATCTGGTACCCCAATCTCCATGAAGACCAGACTTAGTAGGACGCTGACCAAAACTTATCTTACTCCCTTTGTGTGCTTCCTCTACTATCCGCTCTACAATGAAACCGGTGATGTTATAAGTGGTTCCTTCTGACATGCGCTTGGCCACATGTAACCACATAGAATTAACTTGTGACCAATGTTCTTGGTCATTCAATTTTGTGGTTAGATGTGTTGTTGCTATCTATTGGACAATTTTTCAATTTGTCAATGTCCATCCCATGTGGTCCTTTCTGATAGCCCAACACCTTATGTGTCTCCAAAATGGCACTTTTTTCAGCTAAGTCGGTCTTAATGTCTTCACCCATTGCCCGTAATCTAGTAACTATGGCAATAAGGATGGGTGTCAATCTTACCCTCCATCCTGCAAAGTAGAAGAAGTCCTCATGGACTCGGCTCATCAGCCATCTATACAAGGGTGCATACTTTCCAAAGTATGGAAGCTCATAAAGTTAGTAGACACCATTTCCTTTGAGTAGCTTTTCCCGGCATCATCATATATCGGCATGCCATCCTCAGTGCACTGTTCATTTGAGAAGTGAGCAGGTCATCTAATTTTTTCTAGTTTTCACTGGTTCGGTGATTGTATTCACTTATCTTACTCTGTCTTATGTGGGTATTCCACTCCTGCCCCACAATAACTTCCTCAGGGTACTGCATTTTGAGAAATTCTCTCTGGGGCCATCTCCTCCTCTTCTTCCACCACCACCTTCTTCTTTTCTTTTACCGGTGTTGCTTTCTTCTTTGGTGCCATTCTTCTTTCAGGGTTTTGTTTTGTAGATCAGGTTCTGTGTGTTTTGAGTAATTTGCCTTGAACCCTAACCGATTTTCATGCCCTAATTTGTAATCATGAACTTGCACCCTAGCTCTGTTTTATTACTCTGCTTGTCAAACCCTTTTCCTAGGGGATCAAGCCCTTCTAATAAACAAATCTCTTCTCCATGCCTGGTTCACTTGCTTTGTACCTTGAATCGAGTTAGCTTTATGCTCTTCGCGTATAGGCTCTTTATCAAATTCTCATAGTCACAAGGGTAAAAATGAAATCACATCCCATCCTTATATAGATTTCTACTTTTGCTGCATTAATTGCTCCTCCACCTACCAAATTCTCCTCATTTATGACCCATTTTTATCATTTCCGTGTGGTATATTTTGCGCCAAAGCTATAACCTTCTAGCGCACCTCTTTACCCTTTATCACAAACTTCTCTTCAGTGTGTGCTCTAGCACCCGAGTACCTCATCACTGCACCATCTCCTGGTAATTACCATGGCCACCGCTTACCTCACGTTATACTTTCCCTTATCCATCTTCATCCTTTCTTATCTTGAGAAGCAATCTTTTGTCAGTTACCCTTAGCAACCTTCTTTCTCAACACCCACAACATGACATCTTCACAAGCATATACCTGAGAGTCACCAACAATCCACCCCACATGAAAAGGATGTGTAGTCCTCTGTGCATCAACATGCTTCATATTGTAGTTAGTTTCATGTGTGCAAGTGCGCTTATTACACAAACAAGAGCTAAAATTGACAAAGCATAGTGATGATGAAAGAAATACATTAAGGAAATGCATAAAGGGAAACCTAATGTATCTAGCAATACTACCTTATTACAAACACCAAGAAGACTTATTTATAGTAGGGCTTAACCTACTCCCGTTAAAGAAACTGGGAAACCTTGTGCCATCAATTGTTTCCAACTGGAAAGCACCTGACTCAAGTATATGAGTGATAACATATGGCCCCAACCAATGCACCTTGAGCTTTCCTGGATGGCAAAAACTTGGAGTCATATAAAAGTACCATTTGCCCACCACAAGTTTCTTATCCCTGATGTGTCGATCATGCCATGCCTTTTGGTGTGCTTTTCTATTTCTGACTCCAGCGTGTGATGGCTCGGTGCTCATCTAGTTGAACCATCTTCTCAATCCATTCTTCCAAGGCTTTCTCATCAGCTAGACCTCCAACATGCATGTAATGCAAAGAAGGTAACATAAATTCTAGAGGAAGAACAACTTCCGTGCCAAACACTAATTGAAAAGGTGTGGCTTTGTTCAATCTTTTGTATGTTGTTCTATAAGCCCAAAGAATAGCAGATACTTTATCATCCCAATCTTTCCTTCCAACATCACAAATCTTGGTCAATGTGTGGCTCAAAATCTTGTTAAAAGCCTCAGCAGTCCCATTTTCCTGAGGGTGATAGGGTGTAGTTTTATGGTGGGCAACCATAAACTCGTCTAAAAGAATTCTTATTGTCTCATTTAAAAAATGTGTGCCCCTATCACTTGTTAAACTTAAAGGATAGCCATACCTTGTAAGAACATTCTCCCATAAGAACCGTGTTGTTGTAGCCATTGTACAGTCCTTTGTAGGTGTTGCTTCTGCCCATCGGGTAAGATAATCTATACAAGTGATGATATAGCGTGATCCAGTCCTACGTGTGGCTGGTGAAATAGGCCCGAAAAAGTCAATTGCCCATTTCTCAAAGGGTTCTGCACTTGTTATTGGTCGTAGGGGCATCTCATCCCTTTGTCCTGGTCGACCGAGACGTTGACAATGGTCACATGTCTTACAATACTCTTTACAATCCTTGTACATTGTTTCCCACCACAACCAGCAAGTAGGATCTTGCGCGTTGTTGCATCACCTGCATAATGGCCACCTGCAATACCACCATGTGCTTCTTCCATTATGTCCTTTGTTCATGCTCCAGAGACAATAACATGTGTAACACCTCATCTCTGCCTAGCTTGTACAAATCACCACTAATTAGCATGAATGGTGCCGCGTGAATAGCAAGTTGCTTCTTCTCTAAAGCTTTCATGTCGTGCAGCCATACCAGTCTTTAGAAAGACAACAATGTCCTCTAATTCGATGGCACGTGTTGTAACCTATACAGTTGTGCATCAGGCATGGTCTCTTCTATTGTTTGTGCCTCTTCCCTGATTGAATTCTAGACAGGTGATCCGGTCCAGAATTGCTTTTCCTAGTTTTACCACAACCGTAAAGTCAAACTCTTGAAATAAGAGTACCCATCGGCATATGCCCCTGTAAAATGGGCTTGTTCACCAAATATTTTAATGCCATGTGATCTGTATAAAACACAAATGGTGTAGCCAACAAATACTAATGAAATTTGTGCAAGGCATAGATCATGGACAAGGCCTCGCGCTCTGTAGTGGTATAATTTTGTTCTGCAGGGGTCAACTTCCTACTAGCAAAGCAAATGGGATGATCAATGATACCTTCTCTGGTTGAGCTAAGACAACACCAATGGTTGTGCCAGAGGCATCCACATGAACATGAAAAGGTTTATCCCATGAAGGAAAACACAAGATAGGTGCGGTAGTAAGTTTCTCCTTCAATATCTCAAACGTGCGTGCTTTGTGACTCCCCCAGTAGAATGTACCTTTTCCTGGAGAAATTCTTCCAAGGGCATGGAAAATTTTGCATACCCTTTTATAAACTTCCTGTAATACCCTGTATGACCCAAAAATCCATGCACCTCGCACTGACTTGGCGGTGCTTTCAAGCCAATGATGACTGCAACTTTAGTTGGATCAACCAACAACCCTTCCTTGTAGATAATATGTCCTAAAAGTGTGCCAAAGGGAGTAGTAAAGATGCACTTCTTGATGTTTAATGAGATACTCAACTATCGACATCTTTCAAACATTAAGTGCAGATTGTCACAATGATCCTTAATCAGCCCATAAATGGTCCAATCATCAAGATAGACCTGTAAGAAGTTATGAATAAAATCCTTGAAGGCTTGTACCACTATCCTTGAAAATACAATAGGTGCATTCTTCAATCCAAAGGGCATCATAGTATAAGCAAAGCTTCCCCATTCAGTAGTGAAGGTGGTCTTCTCTTGATCTTAGGGCAATCCTAACCTGATGATACCCTGAAAACCCATCTGTAAATGAATATATTTCATGCCTAACCACTCCTAATATTTCCTCCGTGAATGGCGTAGGAAAGGGATCTGTAACACATGTTGCATTCAACTCCCTATAATCAACACAAATTTGAATCCTACCATCCTTTTTATGCTTATCACCATAGGACTGACCCATTCTGATTCATCCAATGGTTGAATGATCCCGGATTTCAACATCTTGTCAATCTCCTCCTTTACTTTCTCATGCAAATTGGGATTCATCGATATGGTCACTTCCTAACAGGGCACGCACCTTCCTTGAGCTTAATCTTCATTTCTCCAAGTGATATATGCATGCCTTTAAGTTCATGGTATCCTCTTGGGAATAAGTCCTCATAGTCTGAAGTAACTCTATGATCTTTGCTACCTCTGATTCTGACCAGTAATCCCCAATTATCACCTCCTTAGGTTCAGCTTTTGTGCCTATATTGACCTTTGTTGTCTTCATAGGTTCATGATATGTGTGCATCTACATCCACACTGGATAACACTTCACGTGTTCCATGTGAATGATCCACATCCAAGTGCTCAACTTCCTCCTCATCAATTATGTAAACCATCTTCCCCTTATCTTTTTCCAGAGAAGCACGCTCAAGTAATATGATATCATCTTCTTCATCCGCAAAAAGTGTGCCCTGTCTCTGTCTCACCAAATAATTCTGAACAAGTTCTTCCACTTTCCCACTATCTCCCATGGTTAAGCACTTGATAAAGCTTAAAGTTGTGTTCACTGGTGGTGTAGATGAAAAGAAGTCAAAAGTTTGGATCATCCTATAGTCAAAGTTTTCCAATTTCCAGTGTCATGATGTAATTCAACATAGACATACCAAGCACGTGTGCGTAACCTTGTAGAGTAGAATAAAACTGATGCACCCAAAGTGAGGGTGGTAATGCTTCTGTCCTACTATCCAGAGTCTCTCACACTGTTGGATATGATGTTGAGTAGGTTGATCACCATGATAAGGGCTTATTTTTGTAGGTGCATTACTTCTTGAAAACCTGGTTGATAAGGTGGTCCCAATCGTTCCCCATTCTAAGAGATTATCCCTGTGGACTACCCACCAGCACGTGGCCATCCCACCCAAAGTATATGACAACATATCTCGTCATTTAAGTTGGTCAACCAGTTTGTTTCCATGACCTGTAAAAATCAGCCAAATCTTTAGATCTAGTATAGTGGGGTACTGTGTGACCTATACATCGAACAGAGTGAAAACCCATTTTGCAAGTAACCGCATGCTTAACTTCGTGCCCCACCAGTTCATAAGTGCCATGAGCCCAATTATCACAAGCAATACTAGTAGTATCATTGATTGACTGAGAATCTTCCCAATGAAGGATTCCTTCCTTAGATGGATCATTGACCTCTGGGTCCCGAATAGTGCGTACATAGATTCTGTTCAAATCCTCTTCACTTAAAGGTTCCACATATGGCATGGATTTCCCATCTATCAATGGTATTATGACCCTTTCCTCCTTGTTCTCAAAGCTGATATACCCTTTGTTAAACCTCAAATCAGCATTGTTCGCATAACACCAAGGGTGCCCAAGAAAAGCTAGGAAACTATCTACTTCCACAAGCGCTAGCACTTCAAAGTCTCCTGTGAACTTGGCCCCTTGTATAGTGATAGATGCATCCTTCAAAACTCCTATGGGAGTAGCTTTCATTCTATTTTCCATGAACAATACATTAGATGATGGCTGTAATGGGGGTCTCCCCATTTGTTCCCACACATCTAATGTAAGTACATTTACTTCACACTATGTCAATCAAGATATTGCTCAACAACCATCCGTCCACAACAACATTCAAAGTGATCTCCTTGTCGTAGTCAATGCTATCGGGGGAAGATTCACATGAAGTATTTGTCTCTTAGTCTCAGTTCCCATGTGTGGAGTATTCCCTTTCAACCAATTTCCTAATAAAGGAATAATATTCTCTGGCACAACATTCTACATACCTCTCTGATGTCATCAATATCCGATGGGGCTTGTTTTGTATCCTTGTGCTCCAATTTCGAGACTACTCTTTTAAACCTTGTATCTCACCTTGAAGGCTCCTAAGGACCTCCATTGTTTCTGATAGACTTCTTTTGATGAGTTGGATCTGGATATCTAGCATGCAAAACCTCCTCCCTAGTGATTGTTGGCTTCTGTTGCAACACCTCTCTTGTGTGTGCCACCTCAGCTCGTGTGGTTATCTTGACTATTACCACCTCAGGTTCTGGTGTTAACTTTGGCATCCACTAGTTCTCTATAGTACACTAGATTCTAACCATCCCCGTGCCCTTGTTTTCTTTCTTGTGCTACTTACTGAGATGCTCATACAAGTCGGACACTCTTCATAACTATGCCCCTTTCCACAAAATGAACAGGAAATATTCTATGGGCATTCGCACCTATAATGGTCAGGTGAACCACATGTATAGCAAGTTCCTCGAGGGAATTCACTCCTTCCTCCACCTCGGCCTCATCCTCCATATCCACCTCGATATCCTCATCCCTTTCATGAACCCCTTCAAACCTTCCGTCATTCCTGTCATAGCGCATTTTATTATAATCCCTATCCTGATGCTCATTCTTCCCTTTAGAATTATCAGCCACACTCACCTATCTGACCCCAATATCAATGGCATCATGGATCTAGCCAATCAATCTACAGTCCTTAGTATCATGGGTCGTGGACCTACAAATTTTACAAAAGGAGGACACATTCTTCTGATCGCGTTGTAGTAGTAGGGGGTGTGACTAGCATCATGGTTCAAATGGAAAATCTCACAGTCTAATAACAATGAATATAGTTCTACGAGGGAAACTATCCTTAGTGTGCCCTTCCACTTCACAATCTATACACCAGATTCTGAGTGCATGTTTCATGAGCTGAGTTTGCCGATAATTTCTCTAATTTTTCCATAGCTGTTATCTGAGCTTCCAAAAATGGACTAACCCTAGTGTCAATACTCCCAACTACTTCAACAGCGTAAAGTGGCTTCCAATGCTTCACGTGGATTGGTATAAGTCTTATGTGATAGTGCTCTTTGAAATGGGGTAATCAATCCCTGAAAAACCATTGTGCATGCTGACTTGCATGAATGTCATAAGAGAGTTTGGATAGAAGTGTTTTAAAACATGCATCATACTCACGTACACTTTTAGTAGTGCCTTGCTTTATATCCTTGAGTGTGCTTATGCTCTTCTGCTCAAACTCTGGGATGTGGAACTCTTTAAGAAAGCTTCTTTCAATGCTGCATAGTCAATACAAGTTTGATTGGGATCAAACTTCCTATACCAGTTGTGCATGCGCCTGCAATGTAGTAGCAAATTGACTTGCCTTGCGCTCAGAGGCCGTAATACCTTTTGCGTGCCACAATATTTCACACATATGAACATGTTTAGTAGCATCCTCGATACCTTTGTATTCTGGGAGATGAAGGGACATCTCCATATAAATGTTTTGGGGTTGTTGCGGGCCTTGACCACCCAACCCAGAACCTCCTTGGTTTCCTCTTCCTCCAATACCACCCGAACCACTAGAACTAGAACTACCCATACCACCCGATCCTCCTCCAGAATTTGGAATAGGGCCCATGGATGCACTCCCTGTGCCCCAACAGTGGTACTATACTGGACCCCGATAGTCTGGGAAGTGGTCCCTGTTCCAGAGGTGAATCCCACACTAGGCGCGCTCATATTCTATGTGTAGATGATGAGCTGAAAATGTACCCCAAAGAATAATGAAGTTTCTATGTTGCCATTGATGTACTTGTTATCTGACCTATTTCTGTGCTTTCACTTCCTAAATTAAAACTATTTTTACCTATTGTACTAGATACTGGAAAACCAAGCGCAAGGGCTAGGTCAACAGGTTGGCTTAGATGCGCATGCCCGGCCCAGGTCATATCTATTGGCATGCTTCCATGTGAGGCCAAAGAGGGTTCTCTGTCATGCTTTCCTAGATGGGGGAGTTCCTGATGCTCTTGCTCTTCTTCCTCCCCATGAGCCTCAAATCCTTCACGAGCCATCTCTCTCCACAACACCATCCATTCTGCAATTTCTTGTTTCTTGCATAATTCCCTCTCGCGTGCCTCATCATACTTCAGCCACCTCTCTTCCCTTTGTCCATGTTGCCACTAGGTCTGCCATCTTTCACCAATCTGTTCCTACCCCGCGCGTGGAGATTCTTTTAGCTTTCCATGGGTTTAGCTTCTAAGTTCAACGTTACCATTAGTATTTTGATTGCCAGTGGAATACCTTGCAAATACGTCCCTCTAGGATACCGTAGAAACTGGAACTCCGCTACTTCCGGGCATGAATAAGTTGAAATTGAATACTCCAAAATATAGTTGTTTAGGACACATGAAACTAGGTATCTACCATGTGAGTCAACTTAAGTCAAGCATCATATAGTGTTTGAAATTCCTCCTGTGTCCAAACAAGTGTGCGATACCTCCAATTCCACTTAGATGCATATGCAGTCAACCATTCATATAATTCTACTGGAAAGATAGCAAAGAAGCTTTTGTATAAACTATCATATAGATTCTGCTCTACCCAAGTACATGCGCTAAATCCGGATCAGTGTCAAACCTCCATGCGTATTCTTCCTCTAGATCATGAATCCATTCTTCAACACTTGCCAAAGTTAGCGGTATGTCTTCATCGTGAACCATTCTGAAACAACTGAAAAAGAGGTCCCAGCAATGGAACCAATGATGCAGCCTAGAATTGTTAGTTAACACCTAGTCGCGTTGGCACATCACTCAGCCTAGGCTGAGCACTCACCCAAAGTGCAAAGGTACCGGGTCCCTCTTAAGAGTTGCAGTAGCAGAATGGTGGTATGATAAAGTAGTAAACATATATTTTAGGAACTAATCCATCTATTCATCATTATATTTAACTAGATCTATAAGCGCTTAAAGGTAAATCATCATGAAAATAATAACATGCATTGATAAAACACATCAAACACTATTTTTCGGCCAATTTCCTTTATCTATTCATCGTACCAACAATATAAAAACTTCATACAATACCAGGCATGCGCGCATGGATCTATTACAACTATCCAATCGCATGTACTCATGTTTTCCCATTCTTCAAAGCATATGTTTCATCTCGTATCTCTATATATGTGTCTATATATTTTCTAAGTAATTCATTATATATATATATAGGGTGGGGAACTAGCCCTTCACCACTTAACTCTACCAGAAATAGGTCGCATGCTAATAACAACCATGTGCCTTCTTACAATTATAGCCATACATGCAAGTATGCTATCTATAGATTGTTGATAGTTAACTAAAGTGATGGATCTATTCTTAACTTATGCCCATGCAAGAGTGAGTTGACATGTCCTTCAAAAATCTCCATGAAAGAGTGGCATGCAAGTCTGGCATATTGCTTTGTGTATACCTTGCACTTTTGCTCCATTCTTCCAGACTCTGTGTGCCAATCTCTAAGAATAGAGCTCTGACTCTTCGATGCTTCATTCAAACCCTTCTCCGATGGGGAAAATCTGGCTAAGTACCTTTTGAGAGTCGAACTCTACTCAACTCTTCACACTTAGCTCTTCGTTGAATTATCATAGTTGTAAGGGTATAAATGAATTCATATCCCATCCTTATATAGATTTGTAATTTTTAATGCATTAAATGTTCCTTCACCTAGAAAATATTATACACGCAAGTGTGCTTATTACACAAAACAAGAACTAAATTGACAAAGCATAGCGACGATGAAAGAAACACATTAAGGAAATGTAGAAAAGGAAACCTAATCTATCTAGTAATACTAATTTATTACAAATACCAAGAAACTTATTTATAGTAGGGCTTCAACCTACTCCCATTAAAGTAACTGGGCAGCCATGTTCTATTAATTGCCTCTAACTGGCAAGTACCTGATTCAAGTATGTGAGTTATAACATATGGCCCCAACCAATGCACCTTGAGCTTCCCTGGATGGCGTAAAAACTTAGAGTCATAAAGAATTACCATTTGTTTGACTGTAAGTTTCTTATCCTGGATATGCCTATCATGCCATGCTTTCTGATGCATGCTTTCTCATATTTCTAACTCCAACGTGCTATGGCCGGTGCTCATCTAGTTGAACCATGTTCTCAATTCGTTATTCCAAAGCTTGCTCATCAGCTAGAACTCCAGTGCGCGTGTAATGCCCAATGAAGGTAACATAAATTCTATAGGAAAATGACTTCCGCACCAAACACCAACTAAAAAGGTGTGGCTTTGTTCAATCTCTTATATGTTGTTCGGTAGGCCCAAAGAATAGCAGATACTTTTCATCCCAATCTTTTTCCCACATCACAAATCTTGGTCAATGTGTGGCTCAAAATCTTGTTGAAAGCCTCAGTTGCTCCATTTTCTGAGGGTGATAGGGTGTAGTCTTGTGGTGGGCAACCATAAACTCATCTAATAGAATTCAGATTGTCTCATTTAAAAAATGGGTGCCCCTATCATTGGTTAAACTTAAAGGACAACCATACCTAGTAAGAACATTTTCCCATAAGAACCTTGTTGTTGTAGCTGTTATACAATCCTTCGTAGGAGCTGCTTCTGCCCATCTCGTAAGATAATCTATACAAGTAATGATATAGTGCGCGATCCAGTCCTACGCGCAGCTGGTGAAATAGGCCCTACAAAGTCTATCACCCATTTCTCAAAGGGTTTTACACTTGTAATTAGTCGTAAAGGCATCTCATCCCTTTGTCCTAGTAACCTAGATGCTGACAATGGTCACATGCCTTATAATACTCCTTATAATCCTTATACAATGTTTCCCACCACAAACAGCAAGTAGGATCTTTCACGTTGTAGCATCACCTGCATAGTGGCCACCTACAATACCACCATGGGATTCCTCCATTATATCATTTCATTCATGCTCTAATACACAATGGCATAACACCTCATCTTTGCCTAACTTGTATAAATCACCACTGATTAACATGAATGGTGCCACGCGTATAGCAAGTTACTTTTTCTCCAAGGACCTCATGCCTTCTAGTGTCATCCCCATCCTTAGGAAGATAAAAATGTCCTCTAATTCCATTGGTGCACGTTGTAACCTATACAACTGTGCATCAGGCATGGTCTCTTCTATTGTTTGTGCTTCTTCACCTGATTGAACTCTAGACAAGTGATCCGGTCCAAAATTACTTTTCCTTGGTTTTACCACAACTGTAAAGTCAAACTCTTGAAATAAGAGCATCCATCTACATATGTGCCCTTGTAAGATGGGCTTGTTCACCAAATACTTCAATGCCATATGATCTGTATAAAACACAAAAGGTGTGGCCAACAGATACTATCGAAATTTGTGCAAGGCATATATCATGGACAAAGCCTCGCGCTCTGTAGTGGTATAATTCTGTTCAGTGAGGGGTCAACTTCCTACTAGCAAAACAAATGGGATGATCAACTATACCTTCTCTAAGTTGAGCTAAGACAACACCAATGGCTGTGGCAGGCATCCATGTGAACATGAAAAGGTTTATCCCATGAAGGAAAGCACAAGATAGGTGCGGTAGTAAGTTTCTTCTTCAATATCTCAAACGCGTGTTGTTGCGACTCCCCCAATAGAATGTACCTTTCCCCTTGAGAAATTATTCCAAGGGTGCGAAAATTTTGCATACCCTTTTATAAACTTCCTGTAATACCTTGTATGACCCAAAAATCCGCACACCTCTCTCTGACTGGAGGGCACTTTCAAGCCTAAAATGACCGCAAAACTTTAGCTGGATCGACCAACAACCCTTCCTTGTAGATTATGTGTCCTAAAAGTATGCCAAAGGGAGTAGCAAAGATGCACTTCTTGATATTCAACGAGATACTCAACTATCTACATCTTTCAAACATTAAGCGTAGATTGTCACAATGATCCTTAATTAGCCCATAAACGGTCCAATCATCAAGATAGACCTGCAAGAAGTTGTGAATAAAATCCTTGAATGCTTGTACCACTATCCTTGAGAATACAGCAGGTGCATTCTTCAATCCAAAGGGCATCATAGTATAGGAAAAGCTTCCCCATTCAGTAGTGAAGGTGGTCTTTTCTTGATCTTCGGGGCAATCCTAACCTGATGATACCCTAAGAACCCATCTATAAATGAATATATCTCATGCCCAACCACTCCTTCTAATATTTCCTCTGTGAATGGTGTAGGGAAAGGATCTATAACACATGCTGCATTCAACTCTCTATAATCAACACAAATTGAATCCTACCATCCTTTTTGATACTTATCACCATAGGACTGACCCATTCTGACTCATCCAATGGTTGAATGATCCCAAATTTAAACATCTTGTCAATTTCCTCCTTTACTTTCTCACACAAATTGGGATTCATTCAATAAGGTCACTTCTAATAGGGCATGCACCTTCCTTAAGCTTTATCTTCATTTCTCCAAGTGATTTATGCACACCTTTAAGTTCATGGTATCCTCTTGGGAATAAGTCTTCATAGTCTCTAAGCAACTCTATGATCTTTTCCACATCGATTCGACTAGTAATTTGTAATTATCACCTCCTTAGGTTTAGGTTACGTGCCAATATTTACCTTTGTTTTCTTCATAGGTTCATGATATGTGCACGCATCTACATACGCATTGGCTAACACTTCACGTGCTCCATGTGAATGATCCAATTCAAGTGCTCAACTTCCTCATCATCAATTATGTAAACCAACTTCCCCTTGTCTTTTTCCAAAGAAGCATGCTCAAGTAGTATGATATCATCTACTTCATCCTCAAAACACGCCCTATCTTTGTCTCACAAAATAATTCCTGAATAATTTCTTCGCTTTCCCACTATCTCCCATGGTTAAGCACTTGATAAAGCTTAAAGCATTGTTCACTAGTGGTGTAGATGAGAATAAGTCAAAAGTTTGGATCATCCCTGTAGTCAAATTCTGCTTTAATGGCAAGTGTCACGATGTAATTCAACATATACATAGCAAGCACGCACGCGACCTTGTAGAGTAGAATAAACCGATGCACCCAAAGTGAGGGCGGTAATTCTTCCAATCCTACTATCTATAGTCTCTCACATTGTTGGATATGTTCTGAATAGGTTGATCACCGTGATAAGGAAAAATTTTGTAGGTGCATTACTTCGAAAACTTGGTTGACAAGGTGGTCCCAATCTCTCCCCATTCTAAGAGATTATCCCTGTGGACCACCCACCAGTGTGCTGCTACTATCCCGCCCAAAGTATATGACAAGCATATCTCATTTTTGATTAGTCACCTGGGTTTGCCACCATGGCCTACAAGAATCTATCCAGATCTTTGGATCCAGTATATCGGGGTATTGAGTGACCTATACATCGGACAAAGTGAAAACCTTTTTGTAAGCAACCACACGCTTAACTTCATGCCCCACCAGTTCATAAGTTCCATGAGCCCAATTATCACAAGCAATACTGGTAGTATCGTTGATTGACTAAGAATCTTCCCAATGAAGGATTCCTTCCTTAGATGGCTCATTGACCTCTGGGTCCCGAATAGTGCGTATATAGATTCTAGTCAAGTCCTCTTCACTCAAAGGTTCCACATATGATATGTATTTCCCATCATCAATGGTATTATGACCCTTTCCTCCTTGTTCTCAAAGCAAATATACCCCTTGTTAAACCTCAAATCAGCATTTTTCACATAACACCAATGGCGCCCAAGAAAAGCGGGAAGCTATCTACTTCCACAAGTGCTAACACTTGAAGTCTCCCGTGAACTTGGCCACTTGTATAGTGATAGATGCATCCTTAAAAACTCCTATGGGAGTAGCTTTTTTTTGTTTTCCATGAACAATACATTAGATGATGGCTATAATGGAGGTCTCCCCATTTGTACCCATGCATCCAATGTAAGTACATTCACTTCCGCACCTGTGTCAATCAAAATATGCTCAAAGAGTAACCATCCACAAAAACATTCAAAGTGATTTCCTTGTTGTAATCAATTCTATTAGGGGAAGATTCACATGAAGTATTTGTCTTCTATTCTCGTTCTTGAATGCGGAGTATTCCCCTTAAACTAATTTCCCAATAAAGGAATAATATTCTCCTGGCACAATGTTCTACATACCTCTCTGATGTCATCAATATCAGATGGGGCCTTTTCTGTATCCTTATGCTCCAACTTCCAAGACTGCTCTTTCAAACACTATATTTCACCTTGAAGGCTTCTAAGGACCTCCATAGTTTCTGATAGACTTCTTTCTGATGAGTTGGATCTAGATACCTAGCATGCAAAACCTCCTCCCTAGTGATTGTTGACTTCTATTGCAAGACCTCTTTCATGCATGCCACCTCAACTTGTGTGGTTATCTTGACTATTACTGCCTCGGGTTATGGTGTTAACTTGGGCATCCATTAATTCTCTACTATGCACTAGATTCTAACCATCCCTGCACACCTTTTTTTCTTGCTTGTGCTACTTACTGAGATGCTCATACAAGTCTAGACACTCTTCATAACTATGCCCTTTTCCACAAAATGAACAAGAAATATTCTATGGGCATTCACACCTATAATGGTCAGGTGAGCCACATGTATAGTAATTTCCTCGAGGGAATTCACCTCTTCCCCACCTCGGCCTCATCCTCCATATCGCCTCGATATCCTCATCCTCTTTCATGACCTCCTTCAAATCTTCCGTCATTCCTATCATAGCACATTTGATTATAATCCCTATCTTGATGCTCATTCTTTCCTTTAGAACTATCAGCCACACTTGTCTCTTTTGCACCCCAATATCAATGGCATCATGGATGTGGCTAATCAATCTATAATCTTCAGTATCATGGGTCGTGGACCTAAAATTTTACAAAAAAAGGATACATTTTTCGATCACTCGATGTAATAGGGGGTAGTGACTAGCATCACGATTCAAATGGAAAATATCACAGTCTAACAGTAGTGAACGTACAGATCTGTGAGGGCAACTATCCTTGGTGTGGCCTTCCACTTCACAATATATACACTAGATTCTTGAGCGCATCTCATGAGCTGAGTTTGTTGATAATTTCTCTAACTATTTTTCCATTGCCGCTATCTAATCCTCAAAGAATGAACTAACTCCAAGTGTCAATACTCCCAACTTCCTCGGTAGCAGAGAGCTACTTCCAATGCTTTCATGCGTCGATATAAGTTTTATGCGATAGTGCTCTTTGAAATGGAAGTAATCGATACCTGAAAAACCATTATGCATCTTTGACTTGCATGTATGTCATAGGAGAGTTTGGATAGAAGTGTTTTAAAATGGGCATCATACTCACGTACACTTTCAGTAGTGCCTTGCCTTATATTCTTAACTGCGCTTATACTCTTATGCTCAAAATCGGGATATAGAACTCTTTTAAGAAAGCATCTTTCAATGTTGCATAGTCAATACAAGTTTGGTTGTGATCAAACTTCCTATACTAGTTGTGCACACGTGCCTATAACGTAGTAGCAAATTGACTTTCCTTACGCTCAAAAAACCGTGATACCTTTTGTGTGCCACAATATTTCACACATATGAATGTGTTCAATAGCATCCTAGTTACCTCTATACTCTAGGAGATGAAGAGATATCTCCATATAAATGTTCTAGGGTTTTTGCAGGCCTTGACCACTTGATCTCAAAACCTCCTTGGTTTCCTCTACCTATAAAACCACTTGAACCACTAGAAATAGAAGCGCCCATACCTCCCGATCCTCCTCCAAAACTTGGAATAGGGCCCGTAGATGCACTCCCCTGTGTCCCAATAGTGGTACTATACTGGACCCCTACAGTCTGTGAAGTAGTCCCAGTTCCAGAGGTGAATCCACACTCGGTGCACTCATATTCTGTGTAGATGATGAGCCTGAAAATGTACCCCCAAAGAATAATGAAGCTGTCTGTGTTGCCATTGATGTACTTGTTGTCTGACTTGTTTCTACTCTTTCACTTCCTAAATGAAAACTTTGTTTACCTATTGTACTAGATACTAGAAAACCAAGCACAAGGGCTAGGTCAACAGGTTGGCTTAGATGCATACCCACGGTCAGGTCATATCTACTGGCGCACTTCCATGTGAGGCCAAAGAGGGTTCTCTATCATGCTTTCCTAGATGGGGGAGTTCCTAATGCTCTAGCTCTTCTTCATCCTCATGAGCCTCAAATCCTTCACGAGCCATCTCTCTCCACAACACCATCCATTCTGTAATTTCTTGCTTCTTGCATAATTCCCTCTCACACGCCTCATCATACTTCAACCTGCCTCTCTTCCCTCTATCGTGTTGCCACTAGGTGTACCATTTTCACCAATCTAGTTTCTACCCTCACATTTTGGATATTTTTAGCTTTCCATGGGTTTATCTTCCAAGTTCAATGTTACCATCATTGTTTTGATTGCTAGTGTAATACCTTGTAAATACGTCCCTCTAGGATACCGTAGGAAGGCTGGAACTTAGCTACCTCTAAGCATGAATTAGTCAAAATTGAATACTCCAGAATATAGTTGTTTAGAACACCGAGAAACTAGGTATCTACCATGTGAGTCCACATCAAGTTAGCATCATATAGTGTTCTAAATTCCTCCTGTGTCCAAACAAGTGTGCTATATGTCCAATTCGCTTAGACGCATATGCAATCAACCACTCATATGATTCTACGGGAAAGATAAGCAAAGAATCTTTCATACAAACTATCATACAAATATTGCTCTACCCAAGTACGTGCGTTAAATGCTGGATCTAGTGCTAAACATTCTTGTGTATTCTTCCTGCGGATCATGAATCCAATCTTTAACGCTTTCCAAAGATAGCTTGTATGTCTTCATCGTGAACCATTTGAAAACAACTGACTAAAAAGATGTCCTAGAAATGGAACCAATGATGCAGCCTAGAATTCTTAGATAACACATATTCACTTTGTGACATCACTCTGCATAGGTTGAGCACTCGACCCAAAGTGTGCCAAGGTACCATGTCCCTCTTTAGGGTTGTTGTAGCAGGATGGTAGCATTGTGAAATGATAAATACATATATTTAGAAACTAATCCATCATTACAGTTATACCGAACCAAATCTATAAAAGCATGCATTTATGTATAACTCATCAAAAATCAATAGTATGTAATGATAACACATATAAGACACTTTGGTTTGGCCAATATTCTTCATATATTAAACATGACAATGTAATGAAGCTTGATACAATAATAGTCATGCGCGCATGGATCTCATTACAATTATCAGTCTCATACACTTCATGAATCTCTAACCCTTTGACATGACACTTTCTATCAACTAGGTGATTCATCTAATATGTAGGGTGGGAACTTTCCCTTCATGGCTAACCATGCCAAAATATATCACACGATAATAATAACCACGTGCCATTTATAATTATAGCCATACATGCAAGTATGCTATCTATAGATCACTTCTAGTTAACTAGAGTGATGAATCTATTCTTGGATTACTTCCATGTAAGAGTGCTTCGATATGATCCTTGAAATCTAGAAAAAGTGTGGCGCGCAAGTCTCAGCATCGCTTTATGTGTTCCACATGCCAGCCTTTGAAAATAGATGATCTACAAAATCAGCTAAGTCCTAAAAGTTTATCTTTGCACCTCCGTGCGTGACGCCTTCCTATTCCTTCGCGCATTCGATCCCATCCTGTTTTCCCATGCGGACTCTATGTGTGAGTTCTACTAAGTGTTTTAATTTGACCAACATTACCCCATACTAATCTCATTGACGCCCGACAATGGTGATGTCACAACTAAGTAAAGAATAGTTGAAATACGAATGTTGAATGAATCTTACACAAAGAATAGAAAAGAATTAAAGAATCAAAAGAATTATTCAAGCTTAGATCTCCTCTATTTCTTTACGAAGTATCATCTTTGGATACTCCTCCTTTATGTCTTCTTCTAAGTTCTCCTACTCTGTTAATGCATTTCTTGCTTTCTCTGGAACATCTACAATGATAGATTCTAGCTCCTCCTAAGTTAGTTTCCCTTTCTCATTCTAGATTACAAGCATTATGCTTGACATAGATGTATGCATCCCTTCCAGCACATCCATCTTCTGAGTAATGAGCTTTCCGAGTTCATCTAACCTCTCTTTATGTGGTGCCTATGCCGTGCCAATGCCTCGTGCTTCTGCTTTACCATAGTTAGTCGTTTAGCATGACCTAGTGTGTCATCCTTCATGGCCTTTTGCACCTCATTGTCTTCTACCAGTGTCTTTACCCTTATTAGCGCATCTGGAGCTGTGCATATCATCAAGGCATGATCGCTTTCTTCAGCTCCTCTTGGAGTGCTTGTAGTAGGCCCTCATATGTAGCAATCTTCCTTGCTACTGCAGCCTATGCTTTTTCTACCTCTTTCTTGGGTCCTTGGGTTGTTTTGGTATACGCACCTTTTCATCCTCCAATACTAATTTTATCATCGTCTTTACGTAGTGCATCATAGAAGGAAATTCTTTTGGTACTTGGGATTCCAAATGCGAGGTACCTTTAGGACATCATCTCCAATTTCCTCCGCCATACTAACAAAAGTGTCATATTTCCTTTTGCTCAGATCCCTCTCCTGTACTAAATGCACTATTTCCACATTCTTCGCCTTTAGCTCCTCTGTCAATGCTTTAATTGTAGCAGATTTGTCAATGTTCCTTCTAGTTACCTCAGTAGATAATTTCACCAAGGCATTACTTACAAGCTCATCCATCATAATAGTTGGTTTAATTGTCATGTCTTTGGGAATCTAGTGTCTTTTTCAACTATCTAGATGCACATGAGTCTTCATAGACATCAAAATCTAGTTCATCCATATGTGTATACATTGACCATTGAAAGTTTTTTTTGTGTTCGTAATGTTGTTTTGCTCGTGTCCATAAACACCCATTTGAATAAATATTTTTTGAGTGACGGTGCTTTGGAATTGAGCACGAACAATCTTCTCCTAGTCCTCTGGATAACCCATTGTTTACACCCTTACATCCTCACTTGTCCGATGGGACCTTGGCCCTTTTGGAATGGCGGCATCAAAGTTAGGAATACTAGTTGTATCCTCATCCTTGCCTTGTGTAGCTTCTGATTGCTCCCTTTCTTCCCCTTCATTTAGTTTTCCTCCTCATTCTGAGGCTCCTCTTCTGCCCTATGACATATTGGAGATGGAAGTGCTTTCTCCTCGAGTCTCCTGCTTCTTCATCTAGCTTGAGCTTTCTTCTTTTATTCTTCTCCTCGGGTTCCTCTAATGGTGAGAGTCTCGGTGAATTCCTTGTTTTTCGATGGGCTTCCCCTTGCGACCTTGTGCGCTTAACACCTTTACGAACCGTTGGTCTCCCTGTGCTACCTAAGTATTTTTTCTCCTTGAAGTTTTCATGCGCTCCTCCTCTTCTGTGAATAATGATTAGAGATGGAGCGTTTTCTCCTCATACTCTCCTACTTCTTCATCTAGCTTGAGTTTTCTTCTTCTCTTCTTCTCCTCAAATTCTTGCACCGGTGAGAGTCGTGGTGACTTCCTTGTTTTCGCTAGGATTCCCCTTGCGAACTTGTGTGCTTGAACACATTTCGAACCGTTGGTTGCCCGCGCTACCTCAATATTTTATTCTCCTTGTGAAGCCGTCACGTGCTCCTCCTAATATCCACTAGATGGTTGCTTCCTCCTACGCACCAACCCACCGCTATCCTCATGCTCTTTGACCTCTTCCTCATCAGCTTGCATAGGTTTAGAAGGCCTAGGTGCTGGGATGTTTTCCATAGTGTTCTTCCCCTTTGGTGGTCCTGGAAGCGTGAACTCATTCTCTACATACTTATTATTCTCCATCTTTGGTTTAAGTTGGAGATATATGAGCATGGCCTCGATATCCCCAATCACAAGTGTTTCTAGTTTGATATTCAAAATCTCTGAGATAATATTCTCGTTGTAAGCATTCTTCCCTGGATATCCATACTTCTTTTGCAAGGTGTGGTATTTGTAATCCACCTTGTCTGCATTAAACACTAACCTCCTTGTATCAGTGAACCGATGAACGGAAGCTTGGAAATACTGCGCTGTGAATGCATATGGTAGTTTGCACTAGGGGCTCCATGATCCATCCACCATCGGAAAACATCAATACAAAAATGTTGGTAAACAACAAACTGAGCCTGCTTCCCCAATACCGAGGGCAACTCCTTTGGTATGCGCCACTCCTCTTCAAAAGCCATGTGGAGCCTATCATACCACATCTCTACTCTCTCCTTTACCTCATCTGTCATAGACCCCTTACATAGATACTTGCTGAATCTTTCAGCTGGAGACTTGTTATTCATGGGGTATTCCCATATATTTTCTTTCGGGCCATCGGTACTCCAATCTCCATGAATACTAAAGAAAGTAAGATGAAACCAAAACTTATCTTACTTCCTGTGCACGCTTCCTCTACTATTTTTTCTGCAATGAAGTTGGCAATGTTGTAAATAACCCCTCGACATGCGCTTTGCCACATGCAACCACATTGATTTTACTTGTGACCAATGATCTTGGTCATTCAATTTCGTAACCAGGTGCGTTGTTTCTTTTACTACCAGAAAATCATGTAATTTATCTATGTCCATTCTGCGTGGTCCTTTCTGGTATCCCAATGCTTTGTGTGTTTCAATATGGCAACCTTGTCAGTTAGGTCATTTTTATGTCCTCACCCATCACCTTTAAACATGTTACCGTGGTAATTAACATGGGTGTTAGTCTTACCCTTTGCCCTACAAAATAGAAGAAGTCCTCATGGACTCGGCTCATCAGCCACCTGTATAATGGTGCATATTTCCTGAAGTATGGGAGCTCATATAATTGGTAAACACTAATCCTTTTCAATAAATTCTCCCCTGCATCATCATATATCGGCATCCCATCACCAGTTCACCTGTCCATTTGGGAGTTAAGTAAATCATCCAACTTCTTTTGATTGTCCTTGGTTTGATGGTTGTACTCACTTATTTTTCTCTGTCATATGTGGGAATCCCATTCCTGGCCCACAATTACTTCTTGAGTCTACATCTCGATTGCTCTCGAGAGTCATCTCTTCCTCCTCTTCCACTACAACCTTCTTCTTTCCATTTATTCTTTGTTGCTTCCTTCTTTAGAGCCATTCTTCCTTTTTTGTTGTTTTTACTCCTTCTTCTATAACTCTTTAATGGGTTACTTTAAACCTAACCTAATTAAATTGTGCCTAAATTATAATCGTGAAATCACATGCCCTAGCTCTGCTCTGTCAATCTGCTTTGTTCAAACCCTTCTCCGATGGGGATACAAGCTTCTCCAATACATAGATCTACCTTTCACGCTTGGTTTCACCCTCTTCGCACCTTGAATCACTTACTCAACTCTTCACACTTAGCTCTTCATCGAATTCTCATAGTTGCAAGGGTAGAAATGAATTCACATCCCGTCCTTATATAGATTTGCAATTTTTAATGCATTAATTACTCCTTCACCTACCAAATATTTCTCATTTATTGCTCAATTTTTCCATTTCCATGCGGTACATCTTTCATGCCACAACTATAACCTTCTAGCACGCCTTCCTACCTTCAGGGTCGTAGACTTCCTTTTAGCGTGCACTCTATCATCCGAGTACCTCATCATTATACCTTCTCTTGGTAGTTATCATGGCTTCCACTTACCTCGTGTTATACTTTTCCTTCATTCATCTCCATCCTTGGTTACTTTTGAGAAGCAATCCTTTGTAAATCACCTTTATCATCTTACTTCCTCAACATCCATAACATTATACCTTCCAATCTTCACAGCATTATACCTAGGAGTCACCAACAATCCACCCCATACTAAAAGTATGTGCAGTCCTTTGCACATCAACATGCTTCATATTGTAGTTAGCTTCATGCACGCAAGTGCACTTATTACACAAAAACAAGAACTAAATTGACAAAGCATAGTGACGATGAAAGAAACACATTAAGGAAATGTAGAAAAGGAAACCTAATCTATCTGGAAACACTACCTTATTACAAACACCAAGAAGACTTATTTATAGTAGGGATTGACCTACTCCTTTAAAGTAACTAGGTAACCATGTTCCATCAATTTCTAACTGGAAAGCACCTGATTCAAGTATGTGAGTTATAACATACGGCCCCAACCAATGCACCTTGAGCTTCCCTGGATGGCACAAAAACTTAGAGTCATACAGAAGTACCATTTGTCTGACCGCAAGTTTCTTATCCCAGATATGCCTATCATGCCATGCTTTCTGGCATGCTTTCTCTTGTTTCTGACTCCAACGTGCTATGGCCCGATGCTCATCCAGTTGAACCATGTTCTCAATCTGTTCTTCCAAAGCTTTCTCATCAGCTAGACCTCCAGGTGCATGTAATATGCAGTGAAGGTAATATAAATTCTATAGGAAGATTAGCTTAGTGGAAAACACCAACTGAAAAGGTGTGGCTTTGTTAAATATCTTATATGTTGTTTGGTAGGCCCAAAGAACAATAGATACTTTTTTATCCCAATATTTTCATCCCACATCACAAATCTTGGTCAATTTGTGGTTCAAAATCTTATTGAAAGCCTCAGTTGATTCCATTTTCCTGAGAGTGATAGGGTGTAGTCTTGTGGTTGGCAACCATAAACTCATCTAACAAAATTTGGATTGTCTCATTTGAAAAATGGCTGCCCCTATCACTGGTTAAACTTAAAGGACAACCATACCTAGTAAGGACATTTTCCAATAAGAATCTTGCTTAAATTGTAGCCCTTTATACTGGTCCTTCGTAGGAACATTTCGCCCATCTCGTAAGATAATGCATATAAGTAATGATATAACATGATCCGATTAAATACGCATGGCTGGTGAAATAGGCCCTACAAAGTCTATCGCCCATTTCTCAAAGGGTTATGCACTTGTAATTGGTCATAAAGGCATCTCATCCCTTTGTCCTGGTGACCTAGACATTGACAATGGTCACATGCCTTACAATACTCCTTACAATCCTTATACAACATTTCCCACCACAAACCAGCAAGTAGGATCTTTCGTGTTGTAGCATCACCTACATAGTGGCCACCTGTAATACCACCATGGGCTTCCTCAATTATATCCTTTCGTTCATGCTCTAATACACAACAACGTAACACCTCATCTCTACCTAACTTGTATAAATCACCATTGATTAACATGAATGGTGCCACATGCGTATAGCAAGTTGCTTTTCTCCAAGGACCTCATGCCTTTTGGTGCCATCCCCATCCTTAGGAAGACAACAATGTCCTCTAATTACATTGTTGTGCATTGTAACCTATACAACTATGCATCAGGCATGGTCTCTTCTATTTTTGTGCTTCTTCACCTGATTGAACTCTAGACAAGTGTTCCGATCTAGAATTACTTTTCCCTAGTTTTACCACAACTGTAAAGTCAAACTCTTGAAATAAGAGCATCCATCTACATATGCGCCCTTGTAAGATGGGATTTTTCACCAAATACTTAAATTCCATATGATTTGCATAAAACAAAAAAGGTGTGGCAAATAGAATCTTTGTTGAAATTTTTGCAAGGCATATATCTTGGATAAAACCTCACGCTCTGTAGTGGTATAATTTTGTTCGGCAGGGGTCAACTTCCTACTAGCAAAACAAATGGGATGATCAACTATACCTTCTCCAGGTTGAGCTAAGACAACACCAATGGTCATGCCAGAGGCATCCACGTGAACATGAAAAGGTTTATCCCATGAAGGAAAGCACAAGATGGGCGTGGTAGTAAGTTTGTTCTTCAATATCTCAAATGTGCCTTCTGCGACTCCCCAATAGAATGTGTCTTTCCCTTGAGAAATTCTTCCAGGGTGTAAAATTTTGCATACCCTTTTATAAAATTCCTGTAATACCCTATATGACCCAAAAATCCATGCACCTCTCTCTCATTGGCGGGCAATTTCAAGCCTAAAATGAGCTGCAAGCATAACTTTAAGCTGGATCAACTAGCTTAACCCTTCCTTGCAGATTATGTGTCCTAAAAGTATGCCAAAAGGAGTAGAAAAGATGCACTTCTTGATATTCAACGAGATACTCAACTTTATACATCTTTCAAACATTAAGCACATATTGTCATAATGATCCTTAATTAGCCCATAAACGGTCCAATCATCAAGATAGACCTGCAAGAAGTTGTGAATAAAATCCTTGAATGCTTGTACCACTATCCTTGAGAATACAATAGGTGCATTCTTCAATCCAAAGGGCATCATAGTATAGGAAAAGCTTCCCCATTCAGTAGTGAAGGTGGTATTTTCTTGATCTTCTAAGGTAATCCTAACCTGATGATACCATGAGAACCCATCTATATATGAACATATCTCCCACCCAACCACTCCTAATATTTCCTTTGTGAATGGCATAGGAAAGGATTTGTAACACATGTTGAATTCAACTCTCATATAATTAATACAAATTTGAATCCTACCATCCTTTTTTATACTTATCACCATAGAGTGACCCATTTCGACTCATCAATGGTCGAATGATCCAATATTTCAACATCTTGTCAATTTCCTCTTTTAATTTCTCACGTAAATTGGGATTCATTAGATAAGGTGGCATCCTAACATGGATCACACCTTCCTTAAGCTTTATATTCATTTCTCTAAGTGATTTATGCATGCATTTAATTTCATGGTATCCTCTTGGGAATAAGTCCTCATAGTCTCTAAGAAACTCTATGATCTTTTCCACGTCGATTCGACCAATAATCCGCAATTATCACCTCCTTAGGTTCAACTTCAACGTGCCAATATTTACCTTTGTTGTCTTCATAGGTTCATGATATGCATACGCATCTACATCCATATGGCATTTAACACTTCACGTGCTCCATATGAATGATCCACTTCAAGTGCTTAACTTCC
Source organism: Taxus wallichiana var. yunnanensis (assembly GCA_018340775.1). Taxonomy (NCBI): domain Eukaryota; kingdom Viridiplantae; phylum Streptophyta; class Pinopsida; order Cupressales; family Taxaceae; genus Taxus; species Taxus wallichiana. The sequence goes on from CM031240.1 coordinate 63,209,263, forward strand.
TCATCATCAATTATGTAAACCAACTTCCCCTTTTATTTTCCTAGAGAAACACGCTCAAGTATTATGATATCATCTACTTCATCCTCAAAATGTACCCCTGTCTCTGTCTCACAAAATAATTCCTTAATAATTTCTTCCGCTTTCCCCCTTTGTCTCCCATGGTTAAACACTTGATAAAGTTTAAATCCTTGTTCACTTTGGTGGTGTAGATTTGAAGAAGTCAAAAGTTTGGATCATCCTGTAGTCAAATTCTAACAATTGCTAGTTTAGTGAAGTAATTCAACATATACATAGCAAGCACGAGTGCTGACCTTATAGAGTAGAATAAAACTGATGCACCCAAAGTGAGGGCGGTAATGCTTCCTGTCCTGCTATCCAGAGTCTCTCACACTGCTAGATATGATGCTGAATAGGTTGATCACCATGATAAGGGAAAATTTTTGTAGGTGCATTACTTCTTGAAAACTTGGTTGATAAGGCGGTCCCAATCTCTCCCCATTCTAAGAGATTATCCCTATGGACCACCCACCAAGCGTTTGCTGTCCCACCCAAAGTATATGACAACATATCTTGTCTTTTAATCTAGTCAGCCAGTTTTCCCCATAGCCTAAGAGAATCTGGCCGGATCTTCGGATCCAGTATATTGGGAGTCTTGGCGACCTATACACAAGACAGGCGAAAACCCTTTTTGCAAGTGACCACACGCTTAACTTTACGCCCCACCGGTTCATAAGTGCCATGAGCCCAATTATCACAAGCAATCTTGGTAGTATCATTGATTGATTGAGAATCTTCTAATGAAGGATTCCTTCCTTAGATGGCTCATTGACCTCTAGGTCCCAAATAACACGTATATAGATTCTATTCAAGACCTCTTCACTCGAAAGGTTCCACATATGATATGGATTTCCCATCTGTCAATGGTATTATGACCCTTTCCTCCTTATTCTCAAAGCTTATATACCCCTTGTTAAACATCAAATTAGCATTTTTATCACAACGCCAAGGCGCCCAAGAAAAGCTGGGAAGCTATCTGCTTCCACAAGTGCTAACACTTGAAGTCTCCTATGAACTTGGCCTTGTATAGTGATAGATGCATCCTTAAAAACTCTATGGGAGTAGCTTTTTGTTCTGCATTTACCATGAACAATACATTAGATGATGGTTGTAATAGGGGTCTCACCATTTGTACCCATGCATCCAATGTAAGTACATTCACTTCTGCACCTATGTCAATCAAAATATTTCTCAACAACCAACCATCCACAACAGCATTCAAAGTAATCTCCTTGTCATAGTCAATCTTGTGGGGTAGATTCGCATGAAGTATTTGTCTTCCAGTCTCAGTTCCCACGTGCGAAGTATTCCCCTTCAACCAATTTCCCAATAAAGGAATAATATTCTCCTGGCAACATTCTACATACCTCTCACGATGTCATCGATAGCGAGGCGGGGCCTTTTACGTATCCTTATGCTCCAACTTAAGAGGCCGCTCATTGAACATTGTATTTCACTTGAAGGCTTCTAAGGACCTCCATAATTTCTGATAGACTTCTTTCGATGAGTTGGATCTAGATACCTAGCATGCAAAACCTCCTCCCTAGTGATTGTTAGCTTAACATTGCAAGACCTCTTTCATGCATGTCGCCTTAGCTAGTGTGGTTATCTTGTATTATTACTACCTTAGTTTCGGTGTTAACTTGGGCATCCAGCGATTCTATACTACACGTTGGATTTTAACCATCCGCACCTTTGTTTTCTTTCTTGTCTTTGCTTCTTGAGATGTTCATACAAGTCGGACATTCTTCATAACTATGCCCTTTTCCAAAAAAATGAACAAGAAATATTACTGCGGGTATTCACGCCTATAATGGTCAGGTGAGCCACATGTATAGCAAGTTCCTCGAGGGAATTCACCTCTTCCCCCACCTCGGCCTCATCCTCCATATCCGCCTTGATATCCTCATCCTCTTTCACGACTTCATTTAAATCTTCCATCATTCCTTTCATAGCAAGTTTGATTATAATCCTTATCTTGATGCTCATTCTTTCATTTAGAACTATCAGCCACACTCACCTATTGCACCCTAATATCAATGACATCATAGATCACGGCCAATCATTCTATAATCTTCGATGTATCATGGGTCGTGGACCTACAAATTTTACAAAAGCAGGATACATTCTTCTGATCGTACATTATAGTGGAGGGTAGTTACTAGCATCATGATTCAAATGCAAAATATCACAGTCTAATATTAGCGAATGTACAGATCTGCGAGGGAAAATATCCTTGGTGTGGCCTTCCACTTCACAATCTATACACTAGATTCTTGAGCGCATCTCATGAGCTGAGTTTGTTGATAATTTCTCTAGCTGTTTTTCCATAGCCGCTATCTAAGCGTTCAAGAATGAGACTAACTCCGATTAGTGTCAATACTACCAACTACCTCGGTGCGTAGAGTTGCTTCCAATGCTTTACACAGGTTGGTATAAGTTTTATGCGACAGTGCTCTTTGAAATGGAGTAATCAATCCCCGACAAACCATTGTGCATGCTGACTTGCATGTATGTCATAGGAGAGTTTGGATAGAAGTGTTTTAAAATGGGCATCATACTCATGTACACTTTCAGTAGTGCCTTGCTTTATATCCTTAACTACGCTTATACTCTTCTACTCAAACTCTAGGATGTGGAACTCTTTTAAGAAAGAATCTTTCAATGCTGCATAATCAATACAAGTTTTATTGGGATCAAACTTCCTATACCAGCTGTGTGCACACACCTATAACATAGTATCAAATTAACTTTCCTTGCACTCAGAAGCCATGATACCTTTCACATGCCACAATATTTCACACATATGAATGTGTTCAACAACATCCTTGATACCTCTGTACTTTAGGAGATGAAGAGACATCTCCATATAAATGTTCTGGGTTTTGCGGGCCTTGACCACCCGACCCAGAACCTCCTTTTTTTCCTCTACCTCCAAAACCACGAACCACGGAAATAGAACTTCCCATACCTCTTGATCCTCCTCTAGAACTTGGAATAGGACTGTAGATGCACTCCCTGTGTCCGACGAGTAGTACTATCTTGGACCCCTACAATCTGTGAAGTAGTCCTAGTTCCAGAGGTGAATCCCACACTCGGCACGCTCATATTCTTTGTAGATGATGAGCCTTAAAATGTACTCGCAAAGAATAATTTATTTTTACTATTTGCCATTAACGTAGTTGTTGTTTGACTTTTTTCTTCTCTTTCACTTCTTAAATGAAAACTTTATTTACTTGTTGTACTAGATAATATAAAACCAAGTGCAAGGGCTAGGTCAGTAGGTTGGCTTAAATGGTGCGCCACATTCGAGGTCATATTTTGCTGGCACGCTTCAATGTGAGGCCGAAGAGGGTTCTCTGTCATGCTTTCCTAGATGGGGGAGCTCCTAATGCTCTAGCTCTTATTCATGCCCATGAGCCTCAAATCCTTCACGAGCCATCTCTCTCCACAACACCATCTTTTCTACAATTTTTTTCTTCTTGCATAATTCCCTCTTGCGGGCCTCATCATACTTCAGCCACCTCTCTTCCCTCTGTTGTACTGCCACTAGGTCTGCCATCTTTCACCAATCCTGTTCTGCCCCCTTTTGCACATGGAGATTATTATCTTACCATGGGTTTATCTTCCAAGTTCAATGTTACCATCGGTATTTTGATTCTAGTGGAATACATTACAAATAGTCCATCTAGGATACCATAGGAAGCTGGAACTTAGCTACCTCCGGGCATAAATAAGTTGAAATTCAATACTCTAGAATATAGTTGTTTAGAACTTTGTGAAACTAGGTATCTACTACACGAGTCAGATCAAGTCGACATCATATAGTGTTTGAAATTCCTCCTTTATCCAAACAAGTGTGTGATACCTCCAATTCGCATGGAAACATATGTAGTTAACCACTCGTATAATTCTATGGGAAAGATAGCAAAGAAGCTTTCGTAAAACTGTCATACAAATTATGCTCTACCCAAGTACATGTGTTAAATCTGGATCCAGTGCTAAACCTTCATGTGTATTCTTCCTCCAGATCATGAATCCACTCTTCAATGCTCACCAAAGTTAGCCGGTATGTCTTCATCACGAACCATTCTGAAAACAACTAAAAAAGAGGTCCTAGCAACGGAACCAATGATGCAGCCTAGAATTCTCAAATAACACCTAGTCGCATTGGCACATCACTCAGCATAGGTTGAGCGCTCACCCAAAGCGCGCCAAGGTACCAGGTCCCTCTTTAGGGTTGTTGTAGCAGGATGGTAGCATTGTGAAATGATAAAGACATATATTTAGAAACTAATCCATCATTACACAATTATACCAAACCAGATCTATAAAAGCATGCATTTACATATAACTCATCAAGAAATCAATAGTATGTAATGATAACACATATAAGACACTTTGGTTCGGCCAATATTCTTCATATATTAAACATGAAAATGAAACAGAAGCTTGATACAATAATAGTCATGTGCACATGGATTTGTTACAATTATCTAGTCTCATGCACTTCATGAATCTCTAACCCTTTGACACCATTGTCTATCAACTAGGTGATTCATCTAATATATAGGGTGGGGAACTTTCCCTTCACCACTAACTATGCCAAAAATAGGTCACACGCTAATAATAGCCACGTTCCCGTTTACAATTATAGCCATACATGCAAGTATGCTATCTATAGATCACTTCCAGTTAACTAGAGTGATGAATCTATTCTTGGATTACTTCCATGCAAGAGTGCTTCGATATGATCCTCGAAATCTAGACAAAGCGTGGCATGCAAGTCTCGGCATCACTTTGTGTGTTCCACATGCCAGCCTTTGAAAATAGATGATCTACAAAATTGGCTAAGTCCCAAAAGTTTGTCTTTGCACCTCGCGCGCGACACCTTCCTATTCCTTTGCGCCTTTGATCCCATCATTTTTCCGAGTGGACTCGTGTGTGAGTTCTACTAAGTGTTTTATCTGACCAACATTACCCCATACTAATCTCATTTTCACCTTGACAATGGTGATGTCCACAACTAAGTAAAGAATAGTTGAAATACAGAATTTGAATGAATCTTACACAAAGAATAGAAAAGAATTAAAGAATCAAAGAATTATTCAGGCTTTGAGCTCCTCCGTTTCTTTCTGAAGTATCATCTCTGGATACTCCTCCTTTATGTCTTCTTCTAAGTTCTCCCACTCTGTTAATGCCTTTCCTACTTTCTTTGGAACATCCACAATGATGATAGATTCCAGTTCCTCCACGAGTTAGTCTCCTTACTCATTCTAGATTACAAGCATTATGCTTGACATAGATGTATGAATCCCTTCCAGCACATCCATCTTTTGAGTAATGAGATTTCCAAGTTCATCTAACCTCTCTTTATGCGGTGCCTATGTTGTAGCCAATGCCTCGCGCTTCTGCTTTACCATAGTTAGTCATTCATCGCAGCCTAGTGTGTCATCCTTCATGGCCTTTTGCACCTCATTTCCTTCTTGCCGGTGTTTTTATGCTTATTAGCGTATATGAAGTTGTGCATATCATCAAGGCATGATCAACTTTCTTTAGCTACTCTTGGATTTTGCTTGTAGTAGGCCCTCATATGTAGTAATCTTCCTTCCTACTACAGCCTATGCTTTTTCTACTTCTTTTGCTGGGTCCTTGGGCTATTCTGGTATACACACCTTTTCATCCTCCAATACTAATTTTATCATCGTCTTTACATAGTGCATCGCAGAAGGAAATTATTTTGGTACTTGGGATTCCAAATGTGGGCGTACCTTTAGGACATCATCTCCAATTTCCTCTGCCATACTAACAAAAGTCTCATATTTCCTTTTGCTCAAATCCCTCTCATGTACTAAACGTGTTATTTCCACATTCTTCGCCTTTAGCTCCTTTGTCAGTGCTTTAATTGTAGTAGATTTGTCAATGTTCCTTCTAGCTACCTCGAGTATACTTTCACCAAGTCATTTCTTACTGCTCATCCATCATAATAGTTGGTTTAATTGTCATGTGCCGAGCTTCTGGTGTCTTTTTCAACCATCTAGACACACATGATTCTTCAGAGACATCAAAATCTGGTTCATCCATATGTGTATGCATTGACCATGAAAGTTGTTTTCATGTTCGTAATGTCACTTTGTTCTCATCTATAAGCACCCATATGAATAAATATTTTTATGTGGTGTGCTCTCTGGAACAAGCCTGTAAACAATCTTCTCTTGGTCCTCTGCATAACCCATTGTTTGCACCCTTACATCCTCACTTGTCCGAGCGGGACCTTGGCCCTTTTTGGAATGGTAGCATCAAAGTTAGGAATCTTGGTTGTATCCTCATCCTTGCCTTGCGTAGCTTCGATTGCTATCTTTCTTCCCCTTCATTCGAGTTTTCCTCCTCATTCTAAGGCTCCTCTTATGTCCTATGATAGATTGGAGATGGAAGCACTTTCTCCTCGAGACTCTCCTGCTTCTTCATTTAGCTTGAGTTTTCTTCTTTTCTTCTTCTCCTCGGGTTCCTCTCTTTGGTGAGAGACACGGTGACTTCCTTGTTGTCTGCTTGGCCTTCCCCTTGTAACCTTGTGTGATTGAATACCTTTACGAACCATTGGTCACCCCTGCACTACCTCATTATTTTCTTCTCCTTGTGATGCCGTCATGTGCTCCTCCTGCTGTCCACCAAATGGTTGGTTCCTCCTACGCACCAACCCACTGCTATCCTCATGCTCTTCGTCCTCTTCCTCATCATCCTGCATGGGTTTAGAAGGCCTAGGTGTCGGGATGTTTTCCATAGTGTGCTTCCCCTTTGGTGGTCCTGGGAGCATGAACTCATTCTCTACATACTTATTATTCTCCATCTTTGGTTTAAGTTGGAGATATATGAGTGCGGCCTTGATATCCCCAATCGCAAGCGTTTCTAGTTTGATATTCAAAATCTTCGATATAATATTCTCGTTGTAAGCATTCTTCCCGGATATCCATACTTCTTTTGCAAGGTGTGGTATTCACAATCCACCTTGTCTGCATTAAACACTAACCTCCTTGTATCAGTGAACCAATGAATGGAAGCTTGGAAATACCACGTTATGAATGCGTATGGTAGTTTACACCAGGGGCTCCACGATCCATCCACCATCGAAAACATGCAATACAAAAATGTTGGTAAACAACAAACTGAGCCTGCTTCCCCAATACCGAGGGAAACTCCTTTGGTATGCACCACTCCTCTTCAAAAGCTACATAGAGCCTATCATACCACATCTCCACTCTCTCCTTTACCTCGTCTATCATAGACCCCTTGCATAGATACTTGCTAAATCTTTCAACTGGAGACTTGTTATTCATGGGGTATTCCCATATATTTTCTTTCGGGCCATCTGGTACTCCAATCTCCATGAATACTAAAGAAATTAAGATGAAATAAGAACTTATCTTACTTCTTGTGTGCACTTACTCTACTATTTGTTATGCAATGAAAGTGAGAATGTTGTAAATAACCCCCTCGACATGCGCTTTGCCACATGTAGCCACATTGATTTTACTTGTGACCAATGATCTTGGTCATTCAATTTCGTAACTAGGTGCACTACTACTTTTACTACTAGACAATCGTGTAATTTATCTATGTCCATTCCATGCAGTCCTTTCTGGTATCCCAACACTTTGTGTGTTTCCAATATGGCAACCTTATCAGTTAGGTCATTTTTGATGTCCTCACCCATCACCTTTAAACCTGTTACCATGGCAATTAACATGGGTGTTAGTCTTACCCTTCACCCTGCAAAATAGAAGAAGTCCTCATGGACTCGGCTCATCAGCCACCTATATAATGGTGCATATTTCCCAAAGTATGGGAGCTCATATAATTGGTAAACACCAATCCTTTTCAATAACTTCTCCCCTTTGTCATCATATATTGGCATACCATCACCGGTTCACTGTTCATTCGAGAGTTAAATACATCATCCAATTTCTTGATTGTCCTTGGTTCGATGGTTGTACTCGCTTATTTTTCTCTGTCGTATGTGGGAATCCCATTCTTGGCCCACAATTACTTCTTCAGGGTACTGCATCTCTAAAAAATTTCTCTCAGGAGTCATTTCTTCCTCCTCTTCCTTTTCTTTTTGCTCCCTGCAGACTTCCTTCTTTGGAGCCATTCTTCCTTTTGTGTTGTGTTTCTACACCTTCTTCTATAACTCTTTAATGGGTTACTTCAAACCCTAACCTGATTCAATCATGCCCTAAATTGTAATCATGAAATCACATGCCCTAGCTCTACTTTATCAATCTACTTCATTTAAACCCTTCTCCGATGGGGATACAAGCTTCTCCAATACACAGATCTACCTTTCACGCTTGGTTTTTCCCTCTTCGCACCTTGAATCGCTTACTCAACTCTTCACACTTAGCTCTTCATTGAATTCTCGTAGTTGCAAGGGTAGAAATGAATTCACATCCCATCCTTATATAGATTTGTAATTTTTAATGCATTAATTGCTCCTTCACCTACCAAATATTTCTCATTTATCACTCAATTTTGTCATTTCTATGTGGTACATCTTCACATCACAACTATAACCTTCTAGTGTGCCTTCCTACTTTCGGTCACAGAATTCCCTTTAGTGCATGCTCTAGCACCAGAGTACCTTGTCACGGTAACTTCTCCTGGTAGTTATCATGGATGTCGCTTACCTCGCGTTATACTTTTCCTTCATTCATCTTCATCCTTGGTTACTTTTGAGAAGCAATACTTTGTAAATCACCATTAGCATCTTACTTCCTCAACATCCGCAACATTATACCGTCAATCTTCACACAAAGATTATACCTAGGAGTCACTAACAATCCACCCCATACTAAAAGTATGTGTAGTCTTCTACGCATCGAAAGCATGCTTCATATTGTAGTGAGCTCCGTGTGTGTAGCGCTTATTTAAAAAAACAATAACTAAATTGACAAAACATAGTGACGATGAAAGAAACACATTAAGGAAATGTAGAAAAGGAAACCTGATCTATCTGGCATCATTGCCTTATTAAAAACACAAAGAAGACTTATTTATAGTAGGGCTTCAACCTACTCCCGTTAAAGTAACCATGCAACCGTGTTCTATCAATTTCTGTAATCGCAAACACCGATTCAAGTATGTGAGTTATAACATACGGCCCCAACCAATGCACCTTCAGCTTCCCTAGATGGCGTAAAAACTTAGTGTCATACAAAAGTAAAATTTGTCCGAATGTAAGTTTGTTATCCCGGATATGCCTATCATGCCATGCTTTCTAGCACGCTTTCTCCTATTTCAGACTCCAACGTGCTATGGCCCAATGCTCATCTAGTTGAACCATGTTCTCAATCTATTCTTCCAAATCTTTCTCATCAGCTAGACCTCCAACGCACGTAATGCACAATGAAGGTAACATAAATTCTATAGGAAGAATAGCTTCCATGCCAAACACCAACTGAAAAGGTGTGGCTTTGTTCAATCTCTTATATGTTATTCGGTAGGCCCAAAGAATAGTAGATACTTTTTCATCCCACATCACAAATCTTGGTCAATGTGTGGCTCAAAATATTTTGAAAGCCTGAGCGGTTCCATTTGCTGAGGGTGATAGGGTGTAGTCTTGTGGTGGGTAACCATACACTCATATAACAAAATTGGATTGTCTCATTTAAAAAATGGGTGCGAGCAGATATGATCTAATATGATACGTATAAAACAAAAAACGTGTGGCCAATAAATATTGTCAAAATTTGTGAAAGGCATATATCATGGAAAATCCTCGTGCTCTATAGTGGTATAATTATTTTCGGTAGGGGTTAACTTCCTACTAGCAAAACAAATGGGATGATCAATTATGCCTTCTCTAGGTTGAGATAAGACAACAGCAATGGCCATGCGAGAGGCATCCACATTGTAACACCACGGGTGTAGTTACTTCCTCCTGAGCATACAAGTGTTGATATGTGATTTCTTTTGCAAAAAGGATGTGTTCCTTTGATTGAGAAGTCATGCTTGATATGTACTGTATCTTCTTTGAGATTCCAGATCTTTGACTGAGTCGGAATGTGATTGGACTCTTTTATTTCTTTCATTTTACACCTGAGTTTAATCTGATTTTGGAATGAATTATGGAGTTATCCATCTATAAGACCTAGCCTTGGATCAGTGGTATTGATCCAAGTGGTGCTTTAAGTTTATTCGTGATGAATTAAAATTATAGACCTTAAGCAGGTTGCAAGGTCTGGATGCATTGAATAAGCTAGTCCGGAGTATAACTCAGGCTGATCATGTTAAATGAACTGGTGCCAGATATCGTAATATATCTGGAAGGTCTTGATCATGGACTAGGTAATAATTCAGTTACATTTAATTCACTAGCCTATTGGCAGTACAGGAGTGAACCCTGTTCGTGAATGTATGTGGTAGATTCTTTTTCTAAGCATTTGAAATGTTAAGGACTAACTGAATTTATTAAGGTTAGTAACCTAAAACTAAACTATAACCTAGGGGTTAGATTAGTGTTAATCTAACCTAGACCTAGGCTAAGAGCTAATGTTCTAAGTTAGTATCTATGTGCAAAGTGGTTAGACTAGGTGTTATCCTAAATCCTAACCTAAGTTACTAACCTAACTATTGAACAAGGAGGAAGGGGACCTTTGGAAGGGTGCGAACCATGGGCGGTAGTTTCTATGTTATTAAATGCATGGATAAGCATGAGGGATAGGTAATTTGGTGGAGGTTTTTAAAACGGCTAACTAGAGCCGACGTGGCAGGTCGCCAAAGTTGGAAATGGTCTTTGATGTGCATTTGTCCATCGCCAACTATGGCGGTCGGTGGCAGTGGAGATTGAGCGGGAAATTGGGAGTAAATGCAATTAATGAACTCGGTAGTCGAGCTTGAGTTTCACGGGAAGGCAGGCAAAATGGAAAGTTAGTAGTTTATTGGGTTTTGCATGCGCTCCGGTTTTCCTGCAATACATTCACTAGTTCTTGCTTTTGAGTCTTCTTGGTGTTGCATGGCAAGTATGAGCGTAACTAGCTCTTTCCTCTGGCAAGGAAAATATATAAGTCATGGAAATAGCAAATTTTTGTTGGTGGCTCTAACTTGGAAAAGGAGGAGAAGGTTCGAGCTCTTTCAGTGGTCTGCTTCGAAATTTTAAGCAAATAACCAGGCATGTTAGGCCCTAACCTTTAAAAATCTTGCTCTCTTTCAAATGATTTCATTAGAACAACTCTGTTCAGATGATTTTTGGAATTAGATGATTTATATGGTAGCCTTGTGTGATTTTGTCACTGTATCTTCTTGCTGGTTCGATTTTTCAATTTAAACCTTGATGGGTGTATTTTATTTTTCGAACTGTTGCAATATTTCTTGGTGTTTTGCATTCCGGCTTTAATTTGTGAAATATATATGCAAGAATGTGTACTGGGCTTGCTCTGTGAGAGCCCATGAATTGTTCTCTTGATGGGTACAGGCTACTGTTGATACTTGTTGTCAATGTTTACTGTCGATACTTGTTGTTAATGCTTACTGTTGATGCTTGTTGTTGATACTCGTTGGGAAGAATACTGATGGACATTTTGTTCAGTTTAATTGGACTTCTTTGTAACTTCTGTCGAGGTTATTAAGGTAGTGGTTACTGAATCTTATTGGGTTTCGCTTTGATATTTAAAGTTATTTGTGAATGGATAACTTGTTGTGTTACAGTATTTCATTGCGACCTTGTTGAAGTTGTTTTTCCCTTGCATTGTGGTTATGGGATGCAACCCATTGATAGTATGCAATATATATATTTATTGTATTCGAAACGACTCTGTGGAATCCATTGAATGATTCGTGTATTATGGACCACTGTTGAAGCTATATATACATATATTTGAGTATTGGTAATTTGATTTTGTTGGAGTCCTGAAGGAGTAACAGGTATACGACCTATGTTATTTTGTAATGAATTTTTGGTACAGACTCTTGAGTGTACTTACGTTTCCTTTCTGTGTAAGCTTGTGCGAAAATATTGAAGAGGCTCAGTTGGATTCTTTGTCACGAAATCAGTAATTAGCTTTTGTATAAGCCTGATTTTGAATGTTTACCATTGTTGGCACAGTTGGGAATCATTAATTATTATTTATCTTGTATACTGTTACTCGGGTTCAGTTGAATCCTTGACAGGTAACTATAGTATCTGCCTCTATTTAACCTGATTGGTACACTTGTTGTTTTTGGCACTGTTGGATTCCTTGAGTATAGTTAGATATCATGTAACTTGGCTCTGTAAAAGTGGGTCGTGAATACCACACTTCAAACCCTGAATGCGTCCAGATGAGAATACGGTATGTCATGTTTCCTTTCTGATTATTCCAGTTAGATAAGGTTGTGCATGTTGTGGGAATTCTGTGTGATTATCTCGGCATAGTCTTAGGGAAACATCAATTGCTTAATGTCAAGGAGTCTATTGTTGATTGCGATAAAATAGAAGCTCTTTGATTTCGACCTTGGGTCTAAAAGCCTTACAGTGTTTATTAGGGACTAGAAGGGGGCTGTAGGTTGATGTGAGGGATTGTAGTCGTGTTTATGTATTCTGTAGCATGACTATCCTGCCTTGAGCTTGACTGAACTAAGAGCCGTCGACTGCACCTCGACAGGTGATGTGGTGAATATCTTCTTGTTTGCCGCTTCATGTGGAAGGTCTTGTGGAGTCTGTTGGTAGAGGGTCATCACTGTTTAGCGTGAGAGCTACTGTACTGCTGGATAACTACAGTAGTTGGTTATATTTGATCTTTAACAAATCTGTGGTGCTTTTGATGGTCTCGTCTGATTTATTTGCATGTGTTTAAGGTGAATGCCTTGCTCTTGGAAAGACGGTACAGTCATGAGCTAGTTCTGAAGGAAATATGTATGATTCGTTTATTTCTCTTCTGTTATAAAGTATAGGTTGATATAATTGTTTATCTAACTTTTGGAATTGTTCTATCATGCTGATGGAATCATGAAAGGTTATTTATTTATTATGTTGAATATATAATCCGTCTGATGTTGTTGTCCTTGGGATTCAGATGGATAGTTGGTTAGATGCATTTGTCTTCTTGGTCACTAACGTTTTGATGAAATAATTGAAAAGTATCTGAGACTATTTAGTGACTATAATATGAGCTACGCGTTTATAGTCATGTTGTTTTACAAAAGCATAGTCTGAAATATGTTTACTTGTTTGGTGATTTGATCTCATTTAAACAGGGTGTTTAATGAAAACAATTGATGGATTGCAATTGTTTTAAGAGTTAGTGCTTATCATGCTCAGTTCATCGAACTGACCCATGTTGACAATTTTTGCAGATGGATGCCGTAAGTGGTAAAAGCACGCAAATCTGATAGGATGATCAGATTGTTTAAATTTGATTTTATGTTGAATTACAGCTTAATTTTCTAAATGTACTATATGAGGAAAGATGTTCTTTTTCCGTTGAGCATTGTATCAAGTATGCTGAATGCATAAAATGTATTTGATTAGTTCTGAAGGAAATGGAAATAGATAATTGATACTTATATGTTTGCATCCGTATCTTGATAGTTTGACCTTCTTCGGTTCAAATGATCTAAAGAGCATTGTTATTATTGTTTATATTGGAGACTTTTGTGATTATCAATGTAAGCTTGCAAGAATATGTGACTGAATACTTATGATTGTTTAGTAATTCTAGTGTGTTCTAACTAAAGCTAAATTGAAATATAGATCACTGTCTTACTGGAAGCTAGGGTCAAAATAAACCTAAGCAGAACGCTAAACAAGCTGAATTAAATTATTAATTCCTAGTCTTGATTAAACCAGGACAACGTGTAATTGGAATCTTAATCACTATATCTCGATACTTATAAGTAAGATATAAATTCAAATTGAGAACTGAATTAAACCTAAATAGGGTTCAGATGGCAATCTCATGTGAAGATTTTGGGTTATTGTCCAATTTCGTTGATATAGAATTAAGTAAATTCTATGAACTCCTTGATGGGACCTTAGTCTTAATGACATCTCTGTGCAAAGGGTTTTATTAAGAAAGGTCATTCTAAGGTGAGGAACCCAGGGATCGGGAAAGGCTAACCTTAAGGGAAACGTCTTTTAATGTAATTTAAACTCAATGTGCGTAACGCTTATTAATAAGTAGATCTTTTCGAGGTGGATTTAAAGGTTGACGGCACAAGTCAAGCTTTGCAGGTTGATCGAGAAGATTAGGATCTTCTCAAAGATTCTACAACAATGCGTGGAACTTATCGACACCCTTTGCATTGATCGCTAAGATTTACACCTTGAACTCGAACAAGTTACTCTGGGACCGATTAGGAATGTGGTCACGTTATAAGGCTGCCTAGGAGATTCGGGGTATCTTGACACACTGGTTTAACTAGGGTTGAACCAGTATGTCATCGTATCCCTAGTCCTCGTGGGCATCCATATAACGTTATCACCTTACTAATCCATTTCCGAGTGATTAAGTTGGTATAGGAGGGACTGACAGAAGTCGGTATAAGACATTCTACATAACATAAGAATGGGGTGAAGGACGTATTCCAGATTGATGAGTATGCCGTTAAGGAATACGAGACATAAGCAGTATGTTTCAAATCTTTGGCCAAAGTATCATGCAAGCTATTGATTGCGTTGTCCTAAATCACCTAGTCTAAGGGATGAGATGCCGATGAATAATGGTAACAATTATTCAGATAGGTTCCTTGGACAGAGCATTCTGATTCCTAGAATAGGGAAGAGAACCGCAAGAGTGGGGTGTTAAATAAAAACGCCAACTCTTATCACTCATGAATAGATCGGTAGATTACCGAGTCATGGAATGAATAGATCGGAGGTACTCAGGAGTCATTCTGACGGCATATGGTTTTCTGTTATAAGAATGGTTATTTGATTTGTGAGTTCTAAATTATGTATTTAGAACTAGGATGCAATTATCAAAAATCAAAAAAAAAAATGACTTGTTCTAATGTATAAAAGGAGGATGTTACATCTTGGTATCGAGTTGAAGGTTTGCTCTTGGACCTATTGTGTCCATAATCGATAAAAACCTGAATTTTCTTGTGAGAAAATGGTTAGAACAAGGGGGAATGTTGTGAATAATGCTCCCACTGATGGAGGGCGGCAATGCAACCGAGAAACTTGATGAGATCCTTGCTGCCTGTTGGACACAAGAGATCGCTTAGCTGTACTTGAGCAACGAGGTGATGGGAAATGAGGAGGATGAAGAAGTGATAATAACAATCAGCAACCTCCACGAGGACAACCACGACATGGGAGTTGATGTTAATGCTAGAAATGCACTTGTCAACGAAAAACAAAAAGGCCGGGTTGGCGTGAGAACTCACTAATGATATAAAAGGATAAGCCCACCTAAGTATGATGGCACCACATTAGGAGATGGGGCGAGGCGGCTCGGTGAAATGGAGAAGTACTTTGCAATAAGGAACTTCTCGAGAGAAACCAAAGCTATTTGGGAGCCTATCAGCTTTCCCACGAAGCATCTTCATGGTGGGATAGCCGAAAAAGCTGAACTAAACATTGATGAGACCAATATTACTTGGGATCAATTTAAAGGCTATTTTAGGCAAGCGTTGGCTGCCACATGAAAAATTTTCTATGATCAAAAATGACAGAATTTTAGAACTTAGCTCAAGGGAAGTTAACAGTAACCGAATCTTTGGGAGCGGTTTACAAAACTCCTCAAGTATGTACCTGTGATATCAAACTGGCGAGAAGTTCGAATACTGGAAATTCATCATGGGATTGAATCCGTGATAGGGGGAGAAGGTCGATGTTCACATTCTAACCACTATGGAAGGAGTTGTTGAAAAGGCCATAAGGCAAAAACAGAAATTAAAGGCTATTTTGCTCATAAAGAGGAAGTGCGGAAGAAGAGGCGCATGAACCCTTCTTCAACCTCTCTTGCACCCAAAAAGGGACCATGGAAAAATTTTGGAAACAAAAGTAAGTTTCAGGGGATAATAGCAAAAAACAGTGTAACTAAGCCCATTTGCTGAAACGTAAGGGATAATTTTGCTAAAAATTATAACAATGGGCAGAAGCCCTATGGAGGACAACGTGACAATTACAAAGCTGGAGGCAATTTTGAGCCTAAAAAGGGACCTGTAGGAGGCTGCTACAATTGTGGCAAAGATCACTACGCAAATCAGTGCCCTTTGAAGAAGGATGATCGTAATCAGTAGCATAAGATACATGCTGCAGTAGCAGACAAGCAAGCTAAAAAGCAAGTGACACCTATAGAAGTTCCGGGTAAGTTATTTGGCATACCTGTCACTATTCTTTTTGATACAGGAGCTACTGAATGTTTTATTTCTAATAAACTTGCTTCTAAACTTAAGAGAAAAGCTGGAAAAATGGATAAACCTTGGACTATACAGTATGGTAATAACTCTGTTCATACAGTGAGTATGTGTCTTTTTGGGGCAGTCCTTGACTTACCTAACTTTTCCACGGAAGTTGACCTCTATGTTACACCCTTGGGATCGTATGACATTGTCATCGGTGTCAATTGGTTAGCTGACCATAAAGCAAAAGTAGACTGCTATGAAAAGAACATAAAATGTCTAGATGATCAGCTGGAATCAGCAGAGATTCAAGGGGTGAAACGGGAAATTTCAGTTAGAAAACTGTCAGCTATGCAGCTTAAAAAGGCTAAAAACAAAGGATGTACCCTTTATGCAGTAAAGATATCTGAATCTTCAGAAGAAGATGATGATTCCATGAAACGATTTCCTCTGCTACAAAGTTTCAGGGATGTTTTTCCTGAGGAATTACCAGGGTTACCACCCAAGAGAGAATTTGACTTCACCATCGAAATCAAACCAGGAACAGAACCTATTTCCAAAGCACCTTATCGGATGACTACTACAGAGTTGGTCGAGCTTAAGGCACAGTTACAGGAACTTTTGTCTAAAGGTTTGATCAGACCAAGTGTTTCACCTTGGGGAGCGCCCGTGATATTTGTGAAAAAGAAGGATGGAACGCTTAGGCTGTGTATCGATTATCGAATGTTGAACAAGGCAACAATCAAGAACAGATATCCACTTCCTAGGATCGACGATCTATTTGATCAGATGCGTGGAGCAGCGGTTTATTCTAAGATAGACCTTCGATCTGGTTATCATCAGTTAAGGATTAGAGAAGAAGATATTCATAAAACAGCTTTCCGAACAAGGTACGGACATTATGAATTCACGGTTCTACCCTTTGGATTAACTAATGCACCCGTAGCCTTTATGAACTTAATGAACAATATTTTTCAAGAATATCTGGACAAGTTTGTACTTGTATTCTTGGACGATATTCTCATTTATTCTAAAAGCGTTGAGGAGCACAATGAGCATTTGAAGATAGTTTTGGGAATTCGAGAAAAGAAAGTTGTATGGTAAGTTATCAAATGTTCTTTCTTTGATTCGGAAGTACACTATTTGGGTCATGTCATAAGTAAGGAAGGAATTGCTGTAGATCCTTCAAAAATAGTGGTAATAATTTGAGTGGCTGCGCACCAAAGAATGTGCACGAAGTAAGAAGCTTCATGGGTCTTCCAGGTTCTTATAGAAAATTTGTTAAGGATTTTTCTAAAGTATTTGCACCAATAACTTCATTGCAAAGAAGGATAAGAAATTCATATGGAATGATAAGTGCGAAGCGGATTTCAAAAGTCTAAAAGACCGGTTGACTTCTACACCTATATTAGCTGTCCAGGACCTAATGGGAGTTTTACTATTGTAACGGATGCTTCTGGGGAAGGCCTTGGAGGTGTTTTGCTTCAAAATGATCAAGTCATAGCATATGAAAGTAGAAAACTTAAATTACATGAGCTGAATTATGCCCCTCATGATTTGGAACTTGCTGCCATTGTTCATGCACTTCAAGTCTGGAGACACTACTTACTTGGGAAACCTTTTGAGTTGAAAACTGATCACTTAGGACTGAAATATATTTTTACTCAGCCTAACCTGAATGCCAGACAGAGAAGGTGGTTAGAATTTTTATCACAATATGATTTTGATATTAGCTATATCAAAGGGAAGGAGAATAGAGTAGCTGATGCTCTAAGTCGTAGGAGGCACATTTCTGCTCTTATAACATTAAGAACTTAGTTTAAAGATGAGGTAAAAAGTGCCTCAGAATCAGATGCATACTTTCAACAAGTAAAAGCAGCGCTTGCTGCAGAACCAAAGGATATAAGGTATAAAGGTTTTCATTTTGATAATGAAGGAATCTTGCGTTATGAAAACAGGGTATACGTACCTATGTTGAATGATTTGAGAAAGAAGTTGTTAGTTGAATTTCATAATTCACCTTTCTCTGGACACCCGGGTATCACAAAGATGCTTGCTGATTTGAAACAACAATACTTTTGGAAAGGTATGAAAAAGGATGTTATTAATTTTGTGACTCATTGTTTGGAGTGTCAGCGGGTTAAGGCAGAACATATGCACCCTGCTGGACTGTTATATCCTCATAGCATACCACAGTACAAATGGCAAGTAATAACCATGGATTTTGTACAAGGATTACCCATGTCCAGGAATAAACATGATGTTATCCTAGTAGTTGTAGATAAACTAAGGTAGCTCATTTCATCGGTGGAAATCTAAAGGATGATTCACGGTCTTGGCAAAAGATTCGTACATGAAATTTTCAGATTACATGGTGTACGAGAATTGATTATATCGGCGAGGATCCAAGAATGGCGTCAAGATTTTGGCAAGCGCTTAATGCAGCTCTTGGAACGAAACTAAACTTCAGTTCTGCATATCATCCGGAAACGGATGGACAAACTGAGAGGGTAAACCAAGTGTTGGAGGACATGTTGTGAATGTATTGCATGGATCAATAGTATAAATGGGAAGAGTATCTTCCATTAGTTGAGTTCGCATACAACAACACTTATCACTCATCTCTTAAAATGGCACCATTTGAAGCACTTTATGGAAGAAAGTGTAGAACTCCTGTTAGCTGGGATAGTGTTGAGGATAGAGTGGTAATTGGACCAGAGATTCTCACGAAATGGAACAGCAAGTTAAGCTGATTCGTGAATGATTAAAGGAAGTAGCGTAGATAGGCGGAAGAGCTATCTTGACCTTAAGCGGGTTGATAGAAGGTTTGAGCTTGGTGAGAAGGTTTTCTTCGTGTTAAACCCGAGAAAGAGCTCTATAACTTTTGGCAAGGCTGCCAAGTTGTCACCTCGATTCGTGGGACCTTTCGAAATTGTTGAAATAATCAATCCTGTAGCTTATCGATTAGCATTACCACCTGCTTTATCTCACATGCATGATGTTTTCCATATTTCTTTGCTTAAGAAATATGTTTCAGATCTGTCACATGTTTTAAATTGGAATTCCTTGTAGGTCCAAGACCCAAGAATAATCGTGGTTAAACCCACACGAGTGCTGGAAACTCGCCAATTGCATTTGAGAAATCATGAAATACGGCAATGTAAGGTCCAGTGGGACCAGTTTAATGAAGAAAGTGCAACTTGGGAAAATCTTGAAGAGATGAAGATTGCTTTTCCTTCTCTTTTTCAACAGAATGAAATCTGTTGACAAAACATTTCTTTTATGAACTTTTTTTTTTAAGTTTATATGAAAGCCAGATGGAGGCAAACATTATTCAGGATGAATAAAATGTGTTGTGACATTAATTTCTGGAACTATTCAAGTTGGAAATAGTCGCATTGTTTTGTGAACTAATAAATTGGTTGACCTGAAGGTTAATCGAATATGTAATCATCGGGACGATGAATCTTTTAGGAGGGAAGCATGTAACACCTTGGACTGTAGTTACTTCCTCCTGAGCATACAAGTGTTGATATGTGATTTCTTTTGCAAAAAGGATGTGTTCCTTTGATTGAGAAGTCATGCTTGATATGTATTGTATCTTCTTTGAGATTCCAGATCTTTGACTGAGTCGGAATGTGATTGGACTCTTTTATTTCTTTCATTTTACACCTGAGTTTAATCTGATTTTGGAATGAATTATGGAGTTATCCATCTATAAGACCTAGCCTTGGATCAGTGGTATTGATCCAAGTGGTGCTTTAAGTTTATTCGTGATGAATTAAAATTATAGACCTTAAGCAGGTTGCAAGGTCTGGATGCATTGAATAAGCTAGTCCAGAGTATAACTCAGGCTGATCATGTTAAATGAACTGGTGCCAGATATCGTAATATATCTGGAAGGTCTTGATCGTGGACCAGGTAATAATTCAGTTACATTTAATTCACTAGCCTATTGGCAGTACAGGAGTGAACCCTGTTCATGAATGTATGTGGTAGATTCTTTTTCTAAGCATTTGAAATGTTAAGGACTAACTGAATTTATTAAGGTTAGTAACCTAAAACTAAACTATAACCTAGGGGTTAGATTAGTGTTAATCTAACCTAGACCTAGGCTAAGAGCTAATGTTCTAAGTTAGTATCTATGTGCAAAGTGGTTAGACTAGGTGTTATCCTAAATCCTAACCTAAGTTACTAACCTAACTATTGAACAAGGAGGAAGGGGACCTTTGGAAGGGTGCGAACCATGGGCGGCAGTTTCTATGTTATTAAATGCATGGATAAGCATGAGGGACAGGTAATTTGGTGGAGGTTTTAAAATGGCTAACTAGAGCCGACGTGGCAGGTCGCCAAAGTTGGAAATGGTCTTTGATGTGCATTTGTCCATCGCCAACTATGGCGGTCGGTGGCAGTGGAGATTGAGCGGGAAATTGGGAGTAAATGCAATTAATGAACTCGGTAGTCGAGCTCGAGTTTCACGGGAAGGCAGGCAAAATGGAAAGTTAGTAGTTTATTGGGTTTTGCATGCGCTCCGGTTTTCCTTCTGTCTGTTCACTGGTTCTTCGCACCAGTCTTCTTGGTGTTGCATGGCAAGTATGAGCGTAACTAGCTCTTTCCTCTGGCAAGGAAAATATATAAGTCATGGAAATAGCAAATTTTTGTTGGTGGCTCTAACTTGGAAAAGGAGGAGAAGGTTCGAGCTCTTTCAGTGGTCTGCTTCGAAATTTTAAGCAAATAACCAGGCATGTTAGGCCCTAACCTTTAAAAATATTGCTCTCTTTCAAATGATTTCATTAGAACAACTCTGTTCAGATGATTTTTGGAATTAGATGATTTATATGGTAGCCTTGTGTGATTTTGTCTTTGTATCTTTTAATTTAAACCTTGATGGGTTATTTTATTTTTAAGGTAGTGATATTTCTTGGAATCTTATTGGGTTTAATTTTGATATTTAAATGTATTTGTGGCTTGCTCTGTGAGCCCATGAATTGTTCTCTTGATGGATAACTTGTGATACTTTTACATTATTTCATTCTTGTTGATGCTTGTTGTTGATACTTGATGGACATTTTGTTGAAGTTGTTTTTCCCGAGGGTTATTAAGCATTGTGGATATTTAAAGTTATGGGATAACTTCTTTGTGTTACGATATTTCCATTGATAGTTTCCCTTGCAATATATATATTATTGTATTGAATTTATTATATTTATTGTATTCGAAACGACTCTGTGGAATCCATTGAATGATTCGTGTATTATGGACCACTGTTGAAGCTATATATACATATATTTGAGTATTGGTAATTTGATTTTGTTGGAGTCCTGAAGGAGTAACAGGTATATGACCTATGTTATTTTGTAATGAATTTTGGTACAGACTCTTGAGTGTACTTACGTTTCCTTTCTGTGTAAGCTTGTGCGAAAATATTGAAGAGGCTCAGTTGGATTCTTTGTTACGAAATCAGTAATTAGCTTTTGTATAAGCCTGATTTTGAATGTTTACCATTGTTGGCACAGTTGGGAATCATTAATTATTATTTATCTTGTATACTGTTACTCGGGTTCAGTTGAATCCTTGACAGGTAACTATAGTATCTGCCTCTATTTAACCTGATTGGTACACTTGTTGTTTTTGGCACTGTTGGATTCCTTGAGTATAGTTAGATATCATGTAACTTGGCTCTGTAAAAGTGGGTCGTGAATACCACACTTCAAACCCTGAATGCGTCCAGATGAGAATACGGTATGTCATGTTTCCTTTCTGATTATTCCAGTTAGATAAGGTTGTGCATGTTGCGGGAATTCTGTGTGATTATCTCGGCATAGTCTTAGGGAAACATCAATTGCTTAATGTCGAGGAGTCTATTGTTGACTGCGATAAAATTGAAGCTCTTTGATTTCGACCTTGGGTCCGAAAGCCTTGCAGTGTTTATTAGGGACTAGAAGGGGGCTGTAGGTTGATGTGTGGGATTGTAGTCGTGTTTACGTATTCTGTTGCATGACTATCCTGCCTTGAGCTTGACTGAACTAAGAGCCGTCGACTGCACCTCGACAGGCGATGTGGTGAATATCTTCTTGTTTGCCGCTTCATGTGGAAGGTCTTGTGGAGTCTGTTGGTAGAGGGTCATCACTGTTTAGCGTGAGAGCTACTGTACTACTGGATAACTACAGTAGTTGGTTATATTTGATCTTTAACAAATCTGTGGTGCTTTTGATGGTCTCGTCTGATTTATTTGCATGTGTTTAAGGTGAATGCCTTGCTCTTGGAAAGACGGTACAGTCATGAGCTAGTTCTGAAGGAAATATGTATGATTCGTTTATTTCTCTTCTGTTATAAAGTATAGGTTGATATAATTGTTTATCTAACTTTTGGAATTGTTCTATCATGCTGATGGAATCATGAAAGGTTATTTATTTATTATGTTGAATATATAATCCGTCTGATGTTGTTGTCCTTGGGATTCAGATGGATAGTTGGTTAGATGCATTTGTCTTCTTGGTCACTAACGTTTTGATGAAATAATTGAAAAGTATCTGAGACTATTTAGTGACTATAATATGAGCTACGCATTTATAGTCATGTTGTTTTACAAAAGCATAGTCTGAAATATGTTTACTTGTTTGGTGATTTGATCTCATTTAAACAGGGTGTTTAATGAAAACAATTGATGGATTGCAATTGTTTTAAGAGTTAGTGCTTATCATGCTCAGTTCATCGAACTGACCCATGTTGACAATTTTTGCAGATGGATGTCGTAAGTGGTAAAAGCACGCAAATCTGATAGGATGATCAGATTGTTTAAATTTGATTTTATGTTGAATTACAGCTTAATTTTCTAAATGTACTATATGAGGAAAGATGTTCTTTTTCCATTGAGCATTGTATCAAGTATCTTTGAATGCATAAAATGTATTTGATTAGTTACGAAGGAAATGGAAATAGATAATTGATACTTATATGTTTGCATCCGTATCTTGATAATTTGACCTTCTTCGGTTCAAATGATCTAAAGAGCATTATTATTATTGTTTATATTGGAGACTTTTGTGATTATCAATGTAAGCTTGCAAGAATATGTATTTGAATACTTATGATCAACATGTTTAGTAATTCTAGTGTGTGTCTAACTAAAGCTAAATTGAAATATAGATCATTTGTCTTCTTTGGAAGCTAGGGTCAAAATAAACCTAAGCAGAACGCTAAACAAGCTGAATTAAATTATTAATTCCTAGTCTTGATTAAACCAGGACAACGTGTAATTGGAATCTTAATCACTATATCTCGATACTTATAGGTAAGATATAAATTCAATTTGAGAACTTAATTAAACCTAAATAGGGTTCAGATGGCAATCTCATGTGAAGATTTTGGGTTATTGTCCAATTTCATTGATATAGAATTAAGTAAATTCTATGAACTCCTTGATGGGACCTTAGTCTTAATGACATCTATGTGCAAAGGGTTTTATTAAGAAAGGTCATTCTAAGGTGAGGAACCCGAGGGGATCGAGAAAGGCTAACCTTAAGGAAACGTCTTTTAATGTAATTTAAACTCAGTATAACACTTATTAATAAGTAGACCTTTTGAGGCGGATTTTATTAATAAGTAGATAGGGTTTTTGAGAAGATTAGGATCTTCTTTACAACAAGTGTTGTGACGCCCTTTGCATTGATCGCTAAGATTTACACCGGAACTTCGAACAAGTTACTGCGGGACCGATTAGGAATGTGGTCACGTTATAAGGCTGCCTAGGAGATTCGGGGTATCTTGACACCTTTGGTTTAACTAGGGTTGAACCCGGTATGTCATCTTATCCCTAGTCCTCGTGGGCATCCATATAATGTTATCACCTACTAATCCATTTAAGTGATTAAGTTGGTATAGGAGGAGGATTTGTGCGAAGTCGGTATAAGACATTCTACATAACATAAGAATGGGGTGAAGGACGTATTCCAGATTGATGAGTATGCCGTTAAGGAATACGAGACATAAGCAGTATGTTTCAAATCTTTGGCCAAAGTATCGCAAGCTGCTGATTGCGTTGTCCTAAATCACCTAGTCTAAGGGATGAGATGCCGATGAATAATGGTAACAATTATTCAGATAGGTTCCTTGGACAGAGCATTCTGATTCCCAGAATAGGGAAGAGAACCGCAAGAGTGGGGTGTTAAATAAAAATGCCAACTCTTATCACTCATGAATAGATCGGTAGATTACCGAGTCATGGAATGAATAGATCGGAGGTACTCCGAGTCATTCCAGTGGCATATGGTTTTCTGTTATAAGAATGGTTATTTGATTTGTGAGTTCTAAATTATGTATTTAGAACCAGGATGCAATTATCAAAAAAAAAAAAATGACTTGTTCTAATGTATAAAAGGAGGATGTTACACACATGAACATGAAAAGGTTTATCCCATGAAGGAAAGTGCAAGATAGGTGTGGTAGTAAGTTTCTCCTTGATATCTCAAAGCAGCGCTTATTGCGACTCCCCTCGATAGAATGTACCTTTATCCTTGAGAAATTCTTCGAGGTGTGGAAAATTTGCATACCCTTTTATAAACTTCTTGTAATACCTTGTATGACCCAAAAATCCATGCACCTCTCTACGAATGACAGGCGCTTTCAAGCCTAAAATGACCATAACTTTAGCTAGATCGACCAAATGACCCTTCCTTGTAGATTATGTGTCCTAAAAAGTATGCGAAGGGAGTAGCAAAGATGCACTTCTTGATATTTAATGAGATACTCAACTATCTACATCTTTCAAACATCAAGCATGATTGTCACAATGATCCTTAATTAGCCCATAAGCAGTCAAATCATCAAGATAGACCTACAAGAAGTTGTGAATAAAATCCTTGAATGCTTGTACCACTATCCTTGAGAATACGGTAGAGTGCATTCTTGATCGAAGGGCATCACATTATAGACAAATCTTCCCCATTGATAGTGAAGGTGGTCTTTTCTTGATCTTACGGGTAATCCTAACTTTGATGATACCACGAGAACCCATACGTAAATGAATATATCTCGTTCCCATCCACTCCTTCTAATATTTCCTCTGTGAATCATGTAGGGAAAGGATCAGCAACACATGCTTTGCATTTGACTCTCTATAATCAACACAAATTTGAATAGTACCATCCTTTTTATACTTATCACCATAGGGACTGACCCATTCGACTCATCCAATGGTCGAATGATCCAATATTTCAACATCTTGTCAATTTCCTCCTTTACTTTCTCACGCATGATTGGGATTCATTGAATAAGGTCGCTTCCTAACATGGCGTGCACCTTCCTTAAGCTTTATCTTCATTTCTCCAGTGATTTATGCATGCCTTTAATTTCATGGTATCCTCTTGGGAATAAGTCATCATAGTCTCTAAGCAACTCTATGATCTTTGCCACATCGATTTTGACCGGTAATCCCTAATTATCACCTCTTTAGGTTCGAAACACGTACTTGATATGTACCTTTGTTGTCTTCATAGGTTCATGATATGCACATGCATCTACATCCGCACTTTCCGCCTAACACTTCATGTGCTCCATGTGAATGATCCACTTCTAGGTGCTCAACTTCCTTATCATCAATTATCTAAGTCAACTTCCCTTGTCTTTTCCAGAGAAGCATGCTTTAGTAGTATGATATCATCTACTTCATCCTCAAACGTGTCCCTGTCTTTATCTCATAAAATAATTACTTGAATAAGTTCTTCCACTTTCCCCTTTGTCTCGGTGGTTAAGCACTTGATAAAGCTTAAAGCCTTGTTCACTGGTGGTGTAGATGAGAAGAATTTAAAAGTTTGGATCATCCATGTAGTCAAATTCTACCAATTTCTAGTGTCGCGATGTAATTCAGCATATACATACCAAGCACGCACGTAACCTTGTAGAGTAGAATAAAACCGATGCACCCAAAGTGAGGCAGTAATGCTTCTGTCCTGCTATCGAGTCTCTCACCTTTGTTGGATATGATCTTTGAACAAGTTGAGCACCATGATAAGGGAAAATTTTAGTAGGTGCATTACTTCTTGAAAACTTGGTTGATAAGGTGGTCCCGATATCTCCTCATTCTAAGACAATATCCCTGTGGACCACCCACCCGACATCTTTGTTGTCCCGCCAAAGTATATGACAACATATGTCATCTTTTAATGCAATTGTCCCATTTTTCCCCCATGGCCTACTGAGAATCCATCCAAATCTTGAGATCCGATATATGAGTCTTGAGCGACCTTACATCAAATAGAGTGAAAACCCTTTTTACAAGAAACCACACTCTTAACTTCACGCCCCACTAGTTCATAAGTGTCATGAGTCCAATTATCACAAGCAATATTGGTAGTATCACTGATTGACTGAGAATCTTCCCAATGAAGGATTCCTTCCTTAGATGGCTCTTGACCTCACGGGTCCCGAATAGTGCATAAATAGATTTTGTTCAAGTCCTCTTCACTCAAAGGTTCCACATATGGTATGGATTTCTCATCATCAATAGTATTATGACCCTTTCCTCCTTGTTCTTGAAGTGATATACCCCTTATTAAACCTCAACTCAAGCATTGTTTGCATAACACTAAGGGCACCCAAGAAAATTTGGGAAGCTATCTGCGTCCGCAAGTGCTAACACTTCAAAGTCTCTATGAACTTGACCCCTTATATAGTGATAGATGCATCCTTCAAAACTCCTATGAGAGTAGCTTTTGTTCTATTTACCATGAGCAATACATTAGATGATGGTTGCGATGGGGTATCCCCATTTTTACCCATGCATCAATGTAATTACATTCACTTCCACACCTATGTCGATCAAAATATTGCTCAACAACCAACCATCAAAACATCATTCAAAGTGATCTCCTTGTCATAGTCAATCTTATCGGGGAAGATTCGCATGAAGTATTTGTCTTCTAGTCTCGGTTCAGCAGCGTGGATTTTTGCCCTTGACCAATTTCCTAATAAAGGAATAATATTTTCTTGGCGCAACGTTCTACATACCTCTCTAATGTCATCGATATCAAATAGGGCCTTTTACGTATCCTTATGCTCCATGTCGAAGCCTCGCCTCGGGACACCGGAAAATAGACCAATAAGTCAAAAAAAAAAATTGAATAGTGAGAATTAATGTTTTCCTAACTATTTCCCATTAAATAATTAATTTATACTAATCTAATTTAACCGATTACTAAAACATTAACTATAATTAATTTTATATATTTATATTTTATAAATTTACTAGAGACAACCTAGGAAAAGAGTACCCCTCTTTTAAAATTTAAATAGATTTTCCCCTTTCTATTTTATTTTATTTACATACACACACACTAAACTTTATTTCCCATTTATATTTAAAAATACCCATGGCTTAAAAGTGAACAGGTTATTTGTGAGCCCTTGGATCAAATCTGATCTTGACCCTTGGTTTTGAAAATACCCTAAAGTTTGCCCTAACTTTCTTTATGTTTTCTATCCCTTTTTTTCTCTTCTCATTTTGTTGGGTTATGTCTTTTGCAACTATAGGTTGGAAAGGAGCTTGAATATTTGCTTCCATGGAGACTTTGATGAAGAGTCTCCATATTTATTTCATGTATATTTATTGTTTTTAATATATATGGATATATATATATATATATATTAGTTTATTTATTTATTTGTTGTTTGAGGTGTGTGGATTGGTTGTGGTAGTGTGATGTGGAGCGGGGTGTGTGGAGAAGGGGGTACAATGACTTTGTGGAAGGAGAGAGCGGTGTGGGCGGTGGTGGAGGGTGGGCGGTGGGCATAGCGAGGATAGTGTGGGGGACACCGGTGGCAGCGGTGGCATGGGAGGGACAGCGCGGAGGGGAGGAGGCGGCTGATGGTGTTGGCGCGGGGGAGGGGCGTGGATGGATGGGAGGTGCTTGTGGGGTCAACTGTGCAGGGGGGGTAATGGTGGATGGGGGAGGTTTCGGCCTCCCCTAAACAATTTGTTTTATATTTTTTGTTTATTAAAAATAAATATAACATATATTATGTATAATATATGATAAATACATAATATGCATAATATATATTATAATATATAATATTTATAATATATATATATATATTTAATATTTAATACATTTTTAAATATAAAAGATTATATATATATATTCCATAATATGTATATGATTCACTTTATAAATCTGCAATACAGATTTATATTAGGAAAGCAATTAAACTAAGACTATTAATATTTTAATTTTGAATATGATTATTTTTTTATACAAAATGATAAATAATCAATGATTTCAACTCATAAGATTACATGATTTTAATTTTATTATTTTGATGCAAAAAGGAACTTAAAATTTTCAACTATTCACATTAAATGATTTACCTATTTTGATATTGCAAATGATGAAACCAAAAATTTGAAAAGGAAGATATTGACTAAGCTAACACTTAGTGAGAGAGATAGGCACATCAAATCTACTTCTACATCCATTCAAATAAGATGACCAAAAAGGAAAGTAAAACCAGTCTTATTCTATTCTCTAACTTTTCAAAACTTGTAAGAATAAGGGTGTTTCAAGAATGATATTAAATCTTACATTTACACAAGTTTTCAACATTTTACAAAGATGAAATCTACCACAAGAATAAATGAACTTTCCAATAACTTGTCCTTCTTTCAAAAAGTAGTCCCAACAATTCATATTAAGAAAATTTTCACTATCTTACAAGCCTTTATTTCAAAGGTTTAAGTTTCCAAAAGGCATAACATAGTTCTATAACATTCCAAGTATTCAAAGGAAAACAATGCAAGGTAACATGCAAATATTGAGGGTAGATTTATCAACAAATGTGATGCTAGTTTACATATAACTCCAAATACAAAGGAGGATTTTACACACAAGGAAAGCTTCCACAAGCCATTATTTTCAAGATACAAAGAGGTAATGTCCACAAAGAGAGAGAAGATGCCAAAGGAACTCCAACTACCACCAACTTCCATCATGAGATCCAACTTCATATGCCTTCAAGGAATCCAAACAAGGAGAAGAAGCTTGTTTTTCCACCCAACCATAGGCATCATTACATGCCTTTCCCAAGGTTGGGATGCATGCTAGCCTCCCCCAAGCCCATGGGAAAGAGGACAACTATCCAAAACTATGCACAAGAGTGAGGGTGAACACACAACATTACATCCACACAAAAATAAGACAAATATCCAAAACAAGACTCCAAATTTGTAAAGATGAACAAGAGGAGAAACCATGTTCTACCTCTAAAATGGGGAAGAGAAAAGAGGAGTTCTCCAAAAGTTAACCAACATTAGTTACACAAAGCCAAGGTCTCCTTACCCTCCTTATTTCTCCAATTTCATTCAAGCCCTCCTTATTTCTCCACCCTTTCACCAATCCTTCTTGGAAGGATTTTCAAACCCCAAAGGGGTTTCCTCACCAAGAATGGGGAAGGAGGTTCAAGCCAAATGAACCACCTTCCCCACCTCAAACCATTTGAGGGGAGTAACTAAATCCTACAAGGCTTTCCCATCAAGCCTATGAGGATTGAGAGGGAAAAATCCCTCTCTTCCCCCACAACTCCAAAACTCCATCATGCCATATGATGGAGGGAGAAAAATCAAGAAAACAACAAATAAATTCTACATGCAACAACAAACATTTCCAAGTAAACAACTAATATCTAGCATGATATAACACATACAATAGAGCTCAAGAAGCCTACCTCAAAAAAAGCTCTCCAAAATCAATCTCTTCCACTTCTTGACCCAAGAAAACTCTAGCTCCAAATCCACAAGCCTCCAAGCAAAAGCTCCAAAAAAAAAAAGTTCTCTTCTTTTCCCATGAGGGAGAATTTGAAGAGGAGAAAGAAAAAATCCTCACAAATGAGGGGGTGACATGTGTCACCCCTCTCTTCCTTCAAGGTCAAAGATGCCAAAGATAAATGAGAGAAAGGATAAAATGACTTTTAGCCCTCTTCTCCCAAATTACTCAAAATGATAACAAAAAAATCTTGTGCAACTTTTAACAAAGCACACTTATCCATACCCCTTACATGGATGTGACCAAAGGGGAGGCAAAAAGGGAGGGAAACTCCCTCTATGCCTTGGAATTAAGCCCCCTACCTATTAGGTAGGGTCCAAGGGCCCATTTTCATGCTAAGGGAACTCCCAAACTAAAAAGGGGTCCCTAAAAATGCCTAAAATAACCCAATTTCGGGTTTGACAAATTTGGCACAAGGGTAGAGGGTGTGGGGCCCACCCAAGGGTTCACATGTGACCCTAAACCCTTTTGATTAAGTACATCATTAAACAAATTCAAAACTTAATGTAAGTGGGGTCATTAATTCCCAAAACAAGTTTACCACACAAACTAATCACCCTAAGCAAGATTAATAATACAAGACATATTACATTACAAATGAGGGTCACCCATGGTGCCCAAAACAATAATTCTAATGCTAAGGCCTCATGTAATAAACATGGCTAGGACTTAGCCCCATGGGCTACTTGTGTAAAATTGTGTAGCTGGCCTGAATCCCACGTTCTCCTATGACCTGTCACCTGCACACTCATTGCACACATTAAATGCACATGTCTGATAAAATGTAAATCAACTACTAAATAAGATATCAATGAATTCTAAACTAACATATCATCTTTCTAGAATCAGAAATGCGACAACGTGCACAATTATACACAATTCACCATAGGTTAGACATAATGATAAAGTGACATGTATCCATAGAATCCCAACATGCAACAAACTGAGTATCCATCAATGTAATTGCATTTCCAAAACAACATCATATCAATTAGTATCCATGACATCATAAGATAATGTGACAACATAATAATCAAGCTAAATTGGTGCTATATGCCTAAATCTCCATATATGTCTAATAAGATCAAATCTCCTAATGTAATGTCCAAAATATATCAAATCCCTGTCAAAACATGTCTAAGAGTAAGAGGGACAACAAGTAACTGAGCTATAAAAATGTGGGCACTACACTCCAACTTCCAAAACATTTGCTCTTTCAAACATTGTATTTCACCTTAAAGGCTTCTAAGGAACTCCATAGTTTCTAATAGACTTCTTTCTGATGAGTTAGATATGGATACCTAGCATGCAAAACCTCCTCCCTAGTGATTGTCGGCTTCTGTTGCAAGACCTCTTTCACGCATGCCACCTCAGCTCGTGTGGTTATCTTGACTATTACTACCTCAAGTTCTGGTGTTAACTTGGGCATCCACTGATTCTCTACTACGCGTTGGATTCTAACCATCCCTGCACCTTTGTTTTCTTGCTTGTGTTGTTTACTGAGATGCTCATATAAGTATGGACATTCTTCATAACTATGCCCTTTTCAAAAAATGAACAAGAAATATTATGTGGCCATTCGCACCTATAATGGTCGAGTAAACCACATGTATAGCAAGTTCCTCGAGGAAATTCACCTCTTCCCACGCCTCGGCCTCATCCTCCATATCCCTCGATATCCTCGTCCTCTTTCATGACCTCCTTCAAATCTTCCATCATTCTTGTCATAGTGCGTGTTTGATTATAATCCCTATCCTGATGCTCATTCTTTCCTTTATAACTATTAGCCACACTCACTGTTGCACCCCAATATCAATGGCATCATGGATCTGGCCAATCAGTCTACAATCTTCAGTATCATGGGTCGTGGACCTACAAATTTTACAAAAAGAGGATACATTCTTCCTGATCACCATTGTAGTAGGGGGTAGTGACTAGCATCATGATTCAAATGGAAAATCTCATAGTCTAACAACTAACGAATGTACAAATCTATGAGGAAACTATCCTTGGTGTGGCCTTCCACTTCACAATCTGTACACCATATTCCTGAGCACATCTCATGAGCTAAGTTTTTTGATAATTTCTCTAACTATTTTTCCATAGCCACTGTTATCTAAGCCTCCAAGAATGGACTAACTCCAGTGTCAATACTCCCAACTACCTCAAAGTGCATAGAGATGCTTCTAATGCTTCGCATGGAGTCTCAGTATAAGTTTTATGCGATAGTGCTCTTTGAAATGGAGTAATCAATCCCCTGAAAAACCATTGTGCATGTTGAATTACATGTATGTCATAGGAGAGTTTGGATAGAAGTGTTTTAAAATGGGCATCATACTCATGTACACTTTCAGTAGTGCCTTGCTTTATATCCTTAAGTGTGCTTATACTCTTCTACTCAAACTCTGGGATATGGAACTCTTTTAAGAAAGCATCTTTCAATGTTGCATAATCAATACAAGTTTGATTGGGATAAAATTCCTATATACCAGTATGCATGCGCTGCACTGTAACCTAGTATCAAATTAAATTTCCTTACCTGCGCTCAAAAGTCATGATACCATTCACGCGCTTACAATATTTCACACATATTAATGTGTTCAACAACATCCTTAATACCTCTATACTATGGGAGATGAAGAGACATCTCCATAAAAATGTTCTAGGGTTTTGTGGGCCTTGACCACCGACCCAGAACCTCCTTGGAACCACTCGCCTCTAAAACCACCTAGAACTTCCCATACCTCCGATCCTCCTCTAAAGTTGGAATAGGGCTCGTAGATGCACTCCATGTGTCCCGACAAGTGGTAATATATTGGACCCCTACGATCTATGAAGTAGTTCCGAGTTCAGAGGTGAATCCCACACTCGGCGCGCTCATATTCTGTGCAGATGATGAGCCTGAAAATGTACCCCCAAAGAATAATGAAGTTGTCTATGCTGCCATTGATGTACTCGTTGTTTGACTTGTTTATGCTCTTTCACTTCCTAAATGAAAACTTTGTTTACCTATTGTACTAGATATTGGAAAACCAAGCGTAAGGGCTAGGTCAAGTAAGTTGGCTTAGATGCACACCCATGGTCTAGGTCATATCTATTGGCATGCTTCCATGTGAGGCTGAAGAGGGTTCTCTGTCATGCTTTCCTAGATGGGGGAGTTCTTGATGCTCTAGCTCTTCTTCATCCCCATGAGCCTCAAATCCTTCATGAGCCATCTCTCTCCACAACACCATTTGTTATACAATTTCTTTCTTCTTGCATAATTCCCTCTCACGTGCCTCATCATACTTAACCACCTCTCTTACCTCTGCCAGTGCTACCCGCTAGGTATTCCATCTTTCACCAATCCTGTTCGCCCTACACATGGAGATTTTTATCTTTGCCATGGGTTTATCTTCCAAGTTCAATGTTACCATTAGTATTTTGATTACCAGTGGAATACCTTTCAAATACGCCCTCTAGGATACCATAGGAACTGGAACTCAGCTACCTCCGGGCACGAATAAGTTGAAATTGAATACTCCAGAATATAGTTATTTAGAACACCACAAAACCAGGTATCTACCACACGAGTCCAGATCAAGTCAGCATCATATAGTGTTTGAAATTCCTCCTATGTCCAAACAAGTGTGTGATACCTCCAATTCCACTTAGACACATATGTAGTCAACCACTCATATAATTCTATGGGAAAGATAGCAAAGAAGCTTTTGTACAAACTATCATACAAATTCTACTCTACCCAAGTGCGTGCATTAAATCTAGATCTAGTGCTAAACCTTCATGTGTATTCTTCCTCCAGATCATGAATCCACTCTTCAATGCTTGCCAAAGTTATCCAGTATGTCTTCATCATGAACCATTCTAGAAAAAACTAAAAAAGAGGTCTCGGAAACGAAACCAATGATGCAGCCTAGAATTCTTAGATAACACCTAGTCGTGTTGGCACATCACTCAACACAGGTTGAGCACTCACCCAAAGCATGCCAAGGTACCAGGTCCCTCTTTAGGGTTGTTGTAGCAGGATGGTAGCATTGTGAAACAATAAAGACATATATTTAGAAACTAATCCATCATTACACGCTTATACCGAACCTGATCTATAAAAGCATGTATTTACGTATAACTCATCAAGAAATCAATAGTATATAATGATAACACATAGAAGACACTTTGGTTTGGCCAATATTCTTCATATATTAAACATGAAAATGTAACAAAATCTTGATACAATAATAGTCATGCACGCATGGATCTATTACAATTATCTAGTCTCATGCACTTCATGAATCTCTAACCCTTTGACACCATTGTCTATCAACTAGGTGATTCATCTAATATATAGGGTGGGGAACTTTCCCTTCACCGCTAACTATGCAAAAATAGGTTGCATGCTAATAATAGCCACACGCCATTTACAATTATAGCCATACATGCAAGTATGCTATCTATAGATCACTTCCAGTTAACTAGAGTGATGAATCTATTCTTGGATTACTTCCATGCAAGAGTGCTTTGATATGATCCTCAAAATCTAGAAAAGCATGGCGCAAGTCTTAGAATTTCTTTATGTGTTCCACAACCTAGCCTCTTAAAATAGACGATCTCCAAAATCAGCTAAGTCCCAAAAGTTTGTCTTTACACCTCCACGTGCGACATTTTCCTATTCCTTCACCTTCGATCCCATCCTATTTTTCCACATGCAGACTATGTGTGTGATTTCTACTAAGTTTTTATCTAACCAACACTTCATCCTAGTCATTGTTAGGTGATCATTATCACCCTACCCCCGATGACACACTTGTGTTCTTACGGTTCTTACACAACTGTTGAGAGATTAGTTCTAATAACCTTTCACCACGCACTTTGTAATTATTCTACTACATCTGTTTTCATTTTTGATGACACACTCTTGCTTACGTGGCTCATACTTGACTACTGAGGGGTCTTATTACATGATCCTATTCATCCATACACTAGGGGCATCGTTACTCTCCCCACTTCCCTCCTATTTTTGTCACCTTATCATATTACCATTATATTACATTTTCACATCTTAATTATGATACACTTATCTATTTTCACATTTATTCTATTATCACCATTACAGTACCTACACACTACATACTTTATTCATCTCATCAATCACATTACATTAGTTATCTACATCATCATTTACCATGCATATTTTATCTACCATTACTAACATCATCATACAAATTTATATTCATCACATACATATACAATACACATGCTAGAATAATAACCATACAACCATACGATATCCATTACATCACAATAAAAAAACATCTCAAATATCGATCTCATATATATATCCAAAATAGGTGTCCATACATATAGTGTTCATACAAATCATCATCACAAAACTATGTTTCATCATTGGGGGCAAGGACCATAAAATTAGATACACTCATCACTATTAAACCTCATCATCATTATCACCCTCGTGTATCACGATAGCCCTATAACTAGATGCCTCACCACCAATGCGACACCACGTTTTATGGACTCGAAACTCTCCATCTATTTATGTAACATGGAAATTCCATATTCTCCTCGAGAACCGACATTTAAAATCCACATAACAGTGAACACGTCCTGAGCCAAGGGACCACCACCTACCTCCTCTCAAGGCATAATGAGTATCCTCACATGCCTCGTCCCTCTCACTAAGTAACACCATACATGTCGTTGTTGTTATAGCTACCTTCTCAAATAGAAGGGCATGTTCACCCGCGATGTCATCCACATGCTCTAGTATCCCTCCACATAATATATCACTAGGCACATTCTACGTAAGCATGTAGATTGATGTGTCTATTATCAATGATCAATAGGCATATCCTACATACATAACATACAACCTCATATTAGCCAACCATGTACACAAAACAACCTAAATAATTCATTGACAACACTTTAAGCATACATAAATACTTACGATCTGCCACCATTGTCGCTACAGGTTCAAGGACACCTCCCTCACTTGTTCTCTTACTAGTAACTCCATAGCACATGTATATTATAGGTATAAAAAAATCATCGATGATCTTCCCACCATGCTCGATAATCCTTCATACTCCTCACATCATCGCCATCCACAACCACTATCACTGGTTCTACCACATCTAACTCTAGTGGTACTAACTACTCCGTTGTGGTCCCTAGCCTAACACCTAGATTTCTAGGGGCTCTAACAACCCATAACCATATATATGGCTCTAGGGAACATCTTGTACCATCTCAAACTTTTTTGATACTCTCTCCACCTGAAAATATATACGATACATTGGAAAGTGGTCCTCTAACCACATGGTCCTCCAAATACATCACAACTGTCACATCCTTAGGCCATCCCTTGTAATCACAATATGGCCTCCATATCACCGAATCGGATCCCATCCTATCTATCAAGGCTCTGAAACTATTTGTGTCCATCTTCCTACCATGGATATCAACCCACCATCAATAAAATATCTCTGGCTGAGCCCACTCCCCTCATGGCCCTGTAATTGGTCTCAATATGACTATATGCTCATATGCCCATACATGTAGTAGTGTGGTGGCCCCTATACCCCCACCATGCTCATCGTGCATGAACCGATACAAGTCCCTATACATGTGGGCCAACACACACCACACCCATGCATATCTTGTCCCATCCTCCTCTATCCACTGACATATGTCATGCATCTTATATAAGATGTTGACACCCCCTCCCTCCACTGCTATACAAGACACTATCACCACTATGTTGAACTTCAAAACCTCATAACCCTAGACTATAATATTGCATCCAAAATAATATGGGCCTTCGTAGGAACCTAAGCCCCTACAAAATATCATCTATTCAAGTTCATTATCCACTCCATATCCACTACCACCATCACCTATACTCTCTCCCTAACCACAGAAACCACAATATGTGATATACATCCTCCAACATCACAGTCATCTCTCCCATATGTAACCAAAATGTGGATGTGTTTACACACCACTCTCTATATAATGTAGTCAACATAGGCATATTACGGGGCACATCCCCATCCACTATATTTCAATATGCCCATACATGGTCCAACATATCTCACTCATCATCCAACAAACCCAATACCAATAGTGCACTCAAGTGTCGACCACCGTGGAAATCCCTTGAGTGGATATCCCTCTACACAACACCAAACAATAATAACTATAACAATTAGAACACTTTTTATGATCAAAAACAACTACCCAACATGTTAGAAACATATTCCATAGTCATATCCACAAAACCAAAATTTTTTGGACCAGGGTGCCTTAGATTAAGGACCCTGGTGCCTAAGATCGGACCCAGTCTGGTTGTGCTCAAGTCTAAAGGGTCACTAGCACCCTCACCACTCTTGTCTAGGTCCCAAATGCTAATAAAAATACAAAAATAAAAAATACAAGAATTCACTTCAATAACCTATTCAAACCTACATTTAAGCAAAAATAATGCACTTAACAACTCCACAGTAGTATGCGATGCTACCGTGGTCGCTACTCTCTCAAACCAGGTCAAACATAACGATCTCACCTAAAGCATCCTTACTCACTCCATATACACTATTAGACTTGTGCCAAAAACAAATGAAGTGATAAGTTACCTTTTCACTTTACTATTTATAATCACATTACAATTTCCACCTTTACTATGGTCTACATTTCACGCTTCTCACAAAAATAATACACGTAATACCATTTTGGTCATATCTTGAGTTTTTTTACTCTGATTTACACCCTATTTACAACATTATTTTCAAAATTCCACCTACCACCGTACTACACATGTTTTGCACATGTTATACACCTTACCAATATTTTATATTCCTTACAACCACGTTTTAACCTCTTGTCATTACTTTCAGCTTAGAGTCATTCCACTCACCACTCCCTTTTGCCAAAAGGGGGAATATCATGGGGGTCCCCTATAATCCCCCTTATGTCACCACACATCCCAATATCATGAATCAACACCTCACAACTTATACCATGACACTTCACCATCAATCTCCCCTAATGACCTAATCTGGGGGAAACAATCATTTAACATTTTCTAAACACCTTCACATATCATAACTTATCAATTTCCCCCTAATGACATAACTTGGGGGAAACAAGTAACTAAAAATAATTTTATGTGACATCTTATCAATTTTTAAAAACCTTCCCCTAATGACCTAACCTAGGGAAATTAGCAAAAACCTCACCACGAGTAACCAATCAAAAACAACTAACCAACCAATCAAAATCAACGCGATTAAATCAAACCTTTCAAATCCACGAACAAACTCCCAGATGACCTAACTTAGGAGTTACATTCACCATTCCATTCCCAGAAGACATAACTTGGGATTTTATTCTATACTTTGCATTCGATTCCATATGACCTAATATGGAAGCCATCTCATTTTCTATCGCATTCACTTCTAGATGACCTAACTTGGAAGCCATCTCATTCTCTATCGCATTCGCTTCAGATGACCTAACTTGGAGGCCATCTCATTCTCTATTCTTCATCTTGACCTAACTTGGAATCCTTTACATTGTGGTGACACCCATGAAAGTGGGGAAAGAGTGCCTTTCCCCTTATCACTCCTATATGGGTCAACTATTTAAACTGAATTCATCTAGATCCAAAATCAACACATTTTGATCTGAGTCCATCGGTTTGGCTAGATCTTGGGGATGTAGTTAAAGCTTGGATAATAACACATTTTTCTCCCCAAAATCTTCCTCTTAGTGTCAGGACTCCCTAATCCTCCCATCATTCCATTCATATACAAGTGTTCGAGTCGGGAAATGATCACTCCCTACCCACCTATTCGATATTTAACTAGGTTAAAAATCATCGCATCATAATTTTCATTTTTCACACTTCAAAGTGACACTTACGCTTTATATGTTTCATGGATAAAATCACTCGATCCATGGTTTGACACACTTATATTATACATCTACGTCTTCTTCTTCATCTTGGGATTCTCCAACTTTTCCTCAAGTATGCTTCTCTATTTACTTTATTTTACCTAGCTTTTTGCTCACCAAAATAAAGTGGGGGAAAATGCAATCACAAAATCACACACTTACCATTACATTTATACTGTCAAATATGTTAAATTATATATGGATCTTGTGTAATAGAAGTATTCACCGGTGACCCATCTCTAGGTCTAGTGGTCAATTAGTCAGGGGGTCATTGTGTTTTTTCTAGTTTAGTCATAAGTTATCTCTATAGTTTTGGACATCTTTCGTGGTGTTTCAAATGTTGTAATTTGGTCATTTTTCATCCTTAGGTCTATGTTGGGGCACCTAGGGTTGCATTGGGGTTCCCTAGCATGTGATTTTAGGAACACCGTGTCATCATAATTTTTGGTCTTAATTTCTTTGTTCAAGGTCAGTCCTAATGGTTACCTCATGTATTCCCTTAGGTCATATTCGATAGTTTTGGGCCACTAATGTTGAAATTTGAGAAAGAGATCCCTATATAAATAGAACATATTCACTACATTATGGGCATACATCCTACACATCAAGGGAAGATATCTACTAAGGTAAGTGATTGCATTTGGGATTCTTCTACATATGAATCACATCTACATTTTGGTTGTATTCTTTCCATTTCCATCCATTATTTTGCATTTTACATTAGATATTGCCCCTTATTATCATGTCATTAGTGTTAGGAATTTTACACAAAAAATTACACACACATGCACCAGAACTACATCAAGGTCATGTAATGTAGTGTAGTGCTTTGCAATAAGTCCACTAGTTTGGTGGATGAGGTCACCCAATCCCACTAACCTTTTATTTTGTAGTTCATTATTTAGTTCATCCGATAAATCGAGTGCAATGACGCCAGAAGGGTTTCAAATCTCCTTATGAAACTACCGAACATAGATCTAATATTTTTCATAGTTCCCTAGTGCCCAGAATCCATACTAGGGTTCTTTGAGGTGCCCTAGAAACTCCCATGTACCTCAAGATAAACAAACAATCAGCTTCTACCCTTCCTAAAGTCATTCGATCATACTTCCCAATATGTATACTAGTATGGTACATTCCAAAACACAATGAGGTAAGTTATTTATAGTTTAGTAACATATCCCTCTTCTTTTTATTATTTTAATACATTCAAATATAAAAGAAAAATATTCAAATCTAGCACTTCATTATAGAACTTAGTTACTATTTAGATTTACTTATAAAA
Organism: Taxus wallichiana var. yunnanensis; assembly: GCA_018340775.1. Lineage (NCBI taxonomy): Eukaryota > Viridiplantae > Streptophyta > Pinopsida > Cupressales > Taxaceae > Taxus > Taxus wallichiana. The sequence continues at coordinate 63,249,712 of CM031240.1, forward strand.
TAGTAAAAACCACATAAAATCATATTTTTAGTTAATCACACACAATTATTTTAGAAACCTCACTCTTATTGTCTCTCCAAGGATGATCATATCTTGGATATCTTCTACACTCTTTAGATCTATGACCAAAAGCATTACAAGTAAAGCAATAACCATTGAATGTTATTTCATACTTTGAAGCTTGGGTTTGTCTAATGGACCTTGATATTTCATTGTTATGGATAGATGTCACCTTCCTTTATTATTTCACAGTAGGTTTATCTGATTCTTTTCTTGAAACATCAACTTATTACTCAATTTATTTTCCCTTAGACTCTTGTTTGAATCCCACACTAGTCTTATCAAATGCAACTCTTTGTTTCCCAAGTAAGCCATCTAGATTTATATCACTCTTTAAAATTTTTGCAAGGACATAGTCTTCTTACTAATTTCTAACAGCTCAGCCCTCAAAAAAATTCTATATATTGTTCATACTTGTACACAACTTCTTTGTATCATGCAGGTTAGAGATAAGAAACTTTACTTTTCTTCTGTAGCACCATGTTTGCTTTAATTAACTTTGTAGACTCAATCACATATTGCTCATCCATCTTATGAAACTTATTTTCATATTACTTAATCTAAAAGTTAATTTTTTTATTTTATTTTTCATCTTGTTCAAGGTCCGTTTTGACACTTTCAAAATCATCTATGTCATATTCACATTCCTTATCAAAATAGTTACCATAACCAGAAATAAAATCACCTAATAGAGAAGAACCATCACCTAAATATATTATAGCTTTTTTAATCATGAACAAAGCTTCATTATCTATGCTTTCATACTCATTTTCAGATTCATAATATGATACACCACTACTATAATTTGAAAAATCATCATCATGATTTGAGTAAAAACCTTTTTTCTCCTTTTTATAGTTAGGCTTCTTAAAAAAATTCTTACCTTTGCCAAACTTGTAGTTCTTCTTCTTAGGTTCTTCCTCTTGATCTTCAACATCATCATTTTATTTCTCATGCCTATGAGGACACTTAGCAACAAAATGTCCTACTTCTCCACAATTAAAGCATTTGAAAGGGATTTTACCTTTATACTTACTAGAACCTTGTTTCATTCTTCTAGCCAACATAGCAAAGAGCTCTTCATCTTCAATCTCTAGAGTGGTATCATCCTTCTTTACCTCCTTTTAATTTTTCTTCATTTCAGATTTAAAATAAAAATTCTTCTTGGCTGATTTTGAATAGCCTATCCTCATTTCATAAGAAGTCAAATTACCATGTATCTCATCCAATGTCAAAGTGGTTAGATCTTTTGCTTCTTCTATAGTAGATACCTTAGAATCAAAATTAGAAGAAAAGGACCATAAAAATTTTGAACTAAAAATTATTATTTTATTTCATCACCTTAGCCTTTTGTGCTATTCACAATTTTGTCATCTCTAAGATGGTATACAAAAATATCATCATTATCATTAGTTTTTAGGATTTTAAACTGATTTCTAAAAGTTTAAAGTTTTATAATTTTTACCTTTGAGTCACCTTTATAAAGAACTTGAAGTTTTTCCCATGCCATCATTCTTCACTTTACCCATTTTAGATTCTCCAAGTCCACTTAGGATGGCACTGAAATCCTTTGAGTTGTTGGTATAATCAGCCTTTTCTTTTTCAGTCCTTGGAGAAGTAACAGGAGGATTATAAGAATTTTCAACTACTTCCCAAACATCAAACCCTTGTGCCATGATGAAAGTCCTCATTCTCATTCTCCAAAAGTAATAATTCACACCATCAAACATTGGTGGATTTCCAATCACACTGTTGCTTTTCATTTTGTGCTTCAAGGATCTCCTTTCAAGTTGTCAAAATTCTACTAAGGGAATTTCTCTAATACCAATTGTTAGAAGCACAATGGACTAAGAGGGGGGGTGAATAAGTCCTTATAAAATTTCAAATTAAACTTTAGATCTGAAACTTAAAATACCATAAGCATTCAATCACAATAACCACTTATTCAACTTTAAGAGTGTGCACACCATAAACCATCATCAAAACATATAACCATGAAAGCAAGAGAACACCATAAGAACACAAGATATAAGTGGGAAACCCTCAAGGGGAATAAAACCCACTAAAACACTATATTTTATTAATATCTTTATTTAGGATGCATCGACCCCTAGCTTAGTAGAGCACCAACCCCTAATTTTTGATACATGAACTCCATAAGGAGACTACAACCCCCCAAGATGATCAAGAACCCACTAAACCACCTTATGATGTGATTATATTTGATTTTTTTCTACCACAACTAATGGAGATCCAATATTCAGCTCGTTTTCCTTCACACAAACCCTTGGTGATCAATATTCACCAAACAAGCTCTTTAATCACTCTACAAATCATCAAACCTCCTTGCTCTCTTGTTCTTTGATTTTTATTAACCTAAAACACAATTAGATCAGCCTTAAATCATGCTCAAACACCTGCAATCAAACCTCTCCTAGGTCACTCTACTTTCACACACTCAACTAGTTTAGAAAAGCACCCAAAAACATGCTTTTATATGTTTCTCCTCCTTTCAAACTTGGGCCCAAATATTTCCCTCCATTTGATTCAACCCATACATCAAGTGAAAATTTAAAATTTGAAATACAACAATTATAAGTGACCCGAATTAGGTTGGCATAGCTAAAACCACATTACAAGTGTCAAAATGGCTCAAAACCCCATGGGCACATTATTAAAAATCACCTTACATCAAAAGTAAAAATTTTCATCACCAAAAACCATTTACATATGAGTAATACATCATGAAACATTCAAATATGGTATCACATTTAATCAACCAATTAGATTATTTCATTTACTGGGCCTAGTTCCCTTTACAATTCTCAAAACAGTTGTTTTCTTCACCCTTCAACACCTTGTAAAATTCATAAGGACACGTGGAATCTCCTAAACCAATGCAGGGAAGGAAGGGCGATGGGAAGAAAATTGGATTAATTCCCTGAAGGGCTAAGAGGATACATAGACCCATGCCTCTGCGACACCTCATGATGCTACGTGGCAGCCCCTGATTGGCACATGGGCCATGCAGCGGGACAGTGGGGAAACTTGGAAAATTTCCAAAAAAATTTTGAGATGTAAAAGACAAAAAGGGACCCATTCCTCCATAATGATGCCTCGTGATTCCATGTGACATCACCTGATTGGTCATGGGCGGTGGGGAAAATTTGGAAAAAATTTCCAAAATTTTCTGAAAATGCTAAGTTAAAAAGGGGATCCACCCCTTCATTGTCACCTCATGGTGCCACATGGAAGCCTATGATTGGCTGTGGGGTGGGGTGGTGGGGAAAATTTGGAAAATTTTCCCAAAAATTTTCCTAAGCTCTAAGGGAAAAATTTGGGCCGTCGGCCCGCCAAGGAAAATTTTCCCAAAATTTGACGCCAAGGAAGAAAAACTTCAGAGGGCCATAACTTTTGATAGAGAGCTTAGTTTTGGGAAAACAAGGACTTTCTTGAAAGATATCAATCTTCCTCTTTAGTCTAAGATCATTAATTCTAATTTTTTAAATAAATTTTAATGGGTAAATTTTAAGAAAATGACCTTCAAGCTTTTACAGTGCGAACTGGTGAATTTTAACTTGTGAGATTTATTCAATTTGATCTTCCTCCTCTCTCAACATGTCAAATAGACATGGAGGATTATTCCTAAATGGATTTAAGGAAGGATTAAAGGTTCAATTTGTCTCTTTGATTTGCAATTTGAGCATTTCTGTTTCTTGATAGAAAATGACTGCAAAACGGTTTGAGCCCGATTTTGCTAAGTTTTGAAATATTTCCTTAAGTTTTTATCAAATTGAACTCATTTATACCTTGACATGTTCAATTTTAATGTTTCATTGTTATTTCTTTCTTGTAGGTTTGAATTGTGCATTTTTGGTTTAGATAATTGTCAGTTTGAAATTACAAATAACAGGGATCAAATTTTAATGGGTCTATTTGCCACTTTCTTCTTCCAAGTATTTAGGATACATTCCAATTCCAAGCTAACATATTTGGTTGATTCAAAACAAACCATTCAAGACCAAAATGCAATACTGATTTCAATTATTTTTTACATTTCAAAGAGACAAAATATTGTATTTTTCTCACACGCATTTCTTCCTTTCAAACAAAGATTTCAATACATTGATATGATCAGATTCAATACAACAATGCAATTTGAGAAAGGCATTACATTCATTTATTGATTCCAAAAGACAACTTACAACTTCCTTCTTTCATTTCTTCCAAAATCATTTATTGTATATAGGGAAGACAATACATTTTCTTTCACATGTTCCACTTTACCACTTTTCAAACATAGATTTCAATGGAATAACATCATATGGACAAGAAAAAACCATTTTCATTAATTCAAATGAACTCTTACAACTTCCTTTCCATTTGATTACAAAATACAATATACCAAACACGTATCATTCTTTCACATTCTTTCTAAATAGAATACAGAGTATAACTCTTTTACATTTCAAATTTCACTTGCAAAAATGTACAACATCTTTCCATTACAAACATTTACAAGATCATCCACTTTAGTGGGAAGGTTAAAATGAGATTTCATTTCACAAGGGACTGCCAACTGTCTTTTCTCAACTCTAGAACAACAACATGCATTCTTCTCATTCCTCCAATTTGATCACAATAGGATTAGATGAAAGGCAACACTCTCCACCCAACCAAGACATCCAATGAAGAGGAGAAGCCATCCTTCTTCATTGGCCCCCGAGCCCCAACCACAAAGCAATAGAAGATGTGATCCAACTCATGGCAACAATAGGCTTCCACAAAACATACACACAACATTTTCACAAAGAGACACAGTCCAAACAGAATGTAGTTTACAACTACATTAAAACATGACAAACAACACAAAGGCTTCATCAAGCAAGCCAAAGGAGCAAGAAGCTATGGGGATGTTGCTTATGCCTCCCAAGGGGAAAAATGGGTATCACCACTTGAGTACAACCCACCAAATATATATATATATATATATATATATATATATATATATATCATTTCAAACCCTATCATGCCCTTATGCTTCCCCAAGTACCCCTTATTCCTCACATTTTCTTATATCTCCCCAACCTCTTATGGCACCCCATAATGAGTAAAGAAATGCAAGCTATTTCTTTGTAAGGTGGAACCCAAATTCCTAACTCCCTCCACCCTTATACCTCCCTAAAACCACTTGTTCCTCCCACAAAATAACCCCATAGTATTCTCCTACACCATTCCTAGGACATCTACCCAACACCCACAATATATACCAAAACATTCACACAAGAACATTTACATAAATAAAATAAGAGCATTTCAAGAGCAAGCTCTTACCTCTCATGATGATGGAGTTGTTCTAGTTCAAAACAAAAAGATCCTTCCAATGCAAGCAATCCAAAAATCAACCCAACACAAGCATGCAACAATATTCCAAAAACTTCTCCAAGTAAGAGCTCCCAAAATAGAAAAAATTTTCCCAAAATGAAGTCTCCCAAAAGTGAAGCAACCCAAAACAAGGCAAGAAATTCAAATTTTATAGAAGAGGGAAGAGAAGAGGATGAGGTGGATCCATGTAGGATGCCACATCACACATCCTCAACCCCAAACACAAAGTCAACTTCATTCTCCAATGCATAATAAATAGGTGGGTGAATAATATGACAATTTACTTACACACTCTAATCCAACCCACACACCCAAAAGGACTGAAATTAAATTATGTAAGAAAAGTGCAATTACAACATTCAACTTGACTTGTAAAAATGCATAAAAGGTCTAAATTTAACCCTCCAACCATAGGAAAGGTTGGTATGTAAATTTAAGAGGTATGGGACAAGTTTAACTTGTCCCACAAGCCTCCAAAATCAGCCTCCAAGGACAAATTCAAATTTCTAAGAAGGTGGAGTGTTTCACACTCAAAATTTAACTTACACATCACTTACAAAGTCACTTACACATTACTTACAACACTTTAAAACATGGCCAAAAACTCTATTAATTACATTCTTATGACATCTTTTAATTAATTAACTAAACAATATGATTACTCACAATATTTACACACCATTAAATAAATAATGAAAGGGTAAGTGCACCACAAAATAAACACATGAAAAAATTAAACAAAAGGGACCAAAAATAAAAGAAATACATAAAATCCCTTGGTCACATTTAAAGGTGATCCCCCATGGGAATCCCTAACACTAACAAACACACACACAAACAAAACTAGTTGCCATGGTGACCTTGTTGAATTCATCTAGAATTCCAATGTGGTTAGTCTCAATCCCCGATGTTTGTTGTGATATTTTAACCTGCAAAACACAAATACCTCCTTGGCCTCGTGGCCATATCAGAACATCTAAAATAATATAAATATAATTAAATTTCCAAAATCATCTAGATATATGAATCACAACAACATCAAAGCAATATAACAATATCATTATAGTTTTATCAACAACTATATCATCATCCAATAATTTTCCATTTCTAGGGCTACTCACAATATCCAAATATCACAAGTCGAACAACATCCATCATATAACCATGTCCAATAGTATAACATCATCAACATATAAAGTATCTCTAATAATCATCATGCATCATATAAGAATCAAAAGTTAACAATAATCCATGATCCAATATCTAACATCATACTAAATCAAAACTATAATAATGTCCATAATATAATCGGCGTAAAGTGTCATGATCGTATCGAAAAGGTGTCAAAGGGAAGTGGGAACTACATGGTACAACCCCTAGAGTGGAATAGAGGATAAAATTCAAACATGGAGATGGATTGAAGGTATGATAACATCAAGGAATTTATTTTTTAATATTTGGGAAAGATTTGGAGGAGTTGGGGAAGATTCATCAGAAACAGGGTTCTCAAGCCTAGGATGTGCACATAAAGCCAAAAATGATATGAGCTTAGGGAAGTGATTCTAGGAGTTATAGAAGGATTTAGGAGCTAAATAAGACATCATCAGAAAGGTAATTTAAATCTATATAATATGGTGAAATTATATTTTTCACAACACTTTGATGCAATAGGTTTATATCTAGTTTTTCCCATGCTCAACTAGGGATCTAGAAAAACAAAATGCACTTTTAAGGTTTAAAATGGATGAATCATGAGCTGAGAGTCCACCATTGGAATCATAATTCCATTTTATGTAAAATTAATATATAATTTCACCTTCAAAATCCACCAGAACTCTAGATACAACATTCACAAGTTTGCTCTCAAGTTCTCATACTTAGTCATTTTTTGAAGTGGACACGTGTCATCTCTAGGTACCTACAACATTTTTATTTCACTTTCATCCCTTTAGTAAAGGAACATAGGGGATGATAAAATTTTCCCAACCCTTTTTGAGCCCCCATAACACTAGTATGAATTATCGTTTTTTAGTTAAGCCTCCAAGAGCTAAGTTTGCACCTTCCCTCTCCCTGCACAGATGATCACCAAGTGTCGCGATGAGGAAAAAGTTGAAAATTTATGTCCCTTTCATCCCTTTTAGAAAAGGGACATAGGGGACATAAAATTACCCCAACTCAGTTGATCCTTTTGGTTCCCATGCGCATTGAAAATCAGCTCCTAAATGTGTTTTCTAGCCTCCCTCTCATTCTCAACTGCAAATAACTTCATTCTCATACATTTCCACCTCTATGATATCTGGAGGTTGAAGAATTCATTAATGGATGTCATGAAAATTAGTAGAGAAAAATTCAGAAATTTACGTCTTCATTTATCAAGGTTCCAGTGGGTGAGGTCACGTGAAAATTAGAGGGAATGATCGTTGAAAAATCTAGTTTCACATGAACTAGTTTTCATACCATGAAGTACCTACAATTTTTAGGGAAACGAAGTTATACATTTTCATCAAAACTATTCCTTATTACATGAAGAATAGTAGAGAAAAATTTAGTGAGCTACCTATTCACTTATCAAGGTTCCAGGTCTAAATCACCCGAAAATTTGAAGGAATGATTGTTGAAAAATCTAATTTTGCATAAACTAGTTTTTGTGCCATAAAGTCCCTATTTTTAGGGATATGGAGGTCTATGTTTTTTATCAGTATTCTACCCCTTCGATGAAAATATCATTTTCCCAATTATTCATACAAAGATATTACCCAAAATTTGGAGTTCAAAACCCCATAATTTCAATACTTTGTTTTTTCAAAATATGACACCAGTAGAACAATTGCACTTACTAAAAATAACATGTGTCCATGGTGAGGTATAATAGAAATAGAAAGTGGATAAAATATAAAACATCATAAAAAAATGAGGATTGAAGTGTTCCAAAGGGTTTGAAGGCATCGGGATCAATTCGGCAGAGCCTTTTTGGAGTTGATTAAGTAAAAGTGGGTTTTCGGGCCTAAAAGAGCATACACTGCGAAGGAGTACTTGAGATTTAAGAAATTATTATGGGAGATTCATAAATATTCAAGAGCCCAAAAAGTACCAATGGAAGGTATTTTCCATTTCCTAAATGGCTGAAAAATGAGGCTCATGAAACATCATACACATCCCTAGGTAACTCCTTTTAGAACACAACTAGAAATCCCGAGAAAAAGGGGGAATTTGAAGGTGATGAAGTTAGAATTGGAGCTCCAAACCATCACCATTCAATTCATTGAGTTTTTTAGTCAATATCATATATAATTTAACCTTTCAACTCATCTGGGAGCCCAAGTTATCACCATCACAAGTTGGCTCAAGGAATGCATTCAACACTTAGCCAAATTCTCAAGTGGACACGTGTCAGCTCTAGGAGCCTAGCACATTTTGGTGTCCCTTTCATCCCTTAAGAAAAGGGACATGAGGGATAGTAAAATGTTCCCAACCCTATTTTTCCCTCTGGTCACACATGGAACCTTTATTTCATTCATCCCCAGAGATTATTGGAGGCTATCCCCTCGAGTGCTCAAATCGCGCCAAGTGTCGCAACATGTTATGATGTGCAAAATGATGAACCTTTTGTCCCTTTGTAAAAGGGACATAGGGACATGAAAATGCACCCATCCCCCTATGGCCCCCAAGTCATCAATGCAACCTTCTACAGTGCAATATTCAGCCCCCAGGTGCTTTTCTCCAGCTCCTTAGCCCTAATGCTCAATCGCATGATCTTGATAAGCATTTGAGGCACAATGTGAAATTTGATGACCATTTCATATTTAACTGTACATAAATACAAATTTACCCTATGATCTTGAATATTTTAAATCGCACTTATCTTTCTTTCCCTTCATTTCTTCTTCACAACTTCATACCATGTCATAGCTCTATTTGTGCTTGTCCAGACACCAGTCCATCATTCTGCTCTAAAATAGATCCTCCATGGCCAAAAAATCATACACTACATAAAAATTTAATATATTTAAGAGGATGTACTAAATTAAAGAGTGAAGAAACAAATGAAGAGAAGAAGAACAAAGAAATTCATCCAAAACCCTTGTTGCCGTGAGACGAAGAGAATCCCATGATATATCTGCAAAGTACTCCATCAATCAAAGAATTTTTTTGTGTTGCATTCTTCATTTTAGAGGCCATAAAAACCTCTAGTAATATATCTCCCTTCCCCAACATAGATATTTTAACAAATAAATCCCCATTTTGCATAATGTTGTCGCCCTCAAAATTCCCTCTTTTGAAGTCAAGTTTGAAAATTTTGAGTTTTTCCTTGGATTATTGGATCACATTGAGCCTGAAATTGTTTTTAGTTTTCCATTCATGAGAACAATTTGAAAGTTGGGCATAATGGTGAAGTTTCTTCCCTTCTTTTTATTTTCTTCCCATAGTCGGGAATGACAGGCATATCTTCCCCATTAATTTTTGCCCCAGCATCCACAGGTAGTATGTGGATATCTATGATTAGATACAACATGGCCATGTTTCAAGTGACATTGGAAGCCTCCACATGTCCAAATGGTGTAACTTTAGGGGCAAGGCCCAAGGGACAATCCTCAAATAAGCGTAGGCTTTCCACGTGTCCCAGGTTCAAAATAAAGGTAGAACAAGCTCAAATCGGCTAAGTATGGAAGGTTCAATGGATGACACCACGTGCATCATCGACATAACTTCAAGAGTCAAAGCTAGGGGTAGTTCTCAAACTTACGCTAGTCCTCCACATGTCCTAGGTCCAAAAAGAGAAAGAGACGATCATTGAAATTGACTAAGTATGGGCGGGTTGGGGAAGTCTCAACGCCTGCCTTAACGATGTAATTTTAGAAGTGAAATCAAAGGGTCAATCTTCAAATGAGTGTCAACTCACCACTTGGTTAAAGTCAATGTAGAGATAGAGTTTTTAGAAGTTGAAAATTTCAAGACCAATGGAAAGAGCGACACGTTAGCGCTGCGTGGCTATAATTTTAGGAGCATTTCCAAAATGGAAACTCAAATGAGTGCTAGCTCTCCATGTGTCTCAAGGGGTCAACATAAGTCAAGCAAGAAATAGGATAGAATCAGGAAAGTATAAAGGAATTGGGGAGCTCCCCACGTGTCGGCCAGTGCAACTTAAAAGGTAAAAATGCAAAAGGCGTCTACTGGCCCACTCCAATCAATTTCTTCCACATGGGTGGCCTAAATTTAAAGTTGTAAAAGAAAATCAAATGGACCATGTTTTAATCGACGAAATAATGTAATGGTTGTATATTTAAAAACCTGGTTTTTCTACCATTAACATTTCTTTGAGAATCAAGAATTGAAAGGGCGTGAATGATTGGAATAAGTTATAATTTTTTCTTTCTTGCTCTAGGAAGTTGTAAACATATCTTGCGAGCTATTTTAGGGGCTTTTAAATCCATTGTATGGGGTCGGGAATTTTGATTTGAACTATAATTTTAATGAAGAAATCAATACTGAGGGTTTTCACCTTTTTCCTCTTTTTCACTTTCCTTCTTACTCGATGTGAATCATTTAATCCTTGCATCTTAAGAAACTTTGTTCTATTTTATACAATCTCAAGAACTTTGAGTCTACGGATTGTGCCCATTATAAACATGAATGGTTCTACTCTATATCTCATTTGATCAATACATATAAGGGTTTTCTCTACCATCTCTTTTCCCTAGAATTATTTTCTTCTTCTTCCACCCTCCTCTCTTGAAGTCTTCTATCCTCATGTATTAATAAATTTTAGGCATAAAACACATTTCAAGATATCAGGAAACCACCATTAAATGAAAGATTGTGTATTTTATATAGGTTTTGCCTCTACTTTCAATAAGGGAACCTCTCCCATTAAAGAGGAGGATTTTTTGTCCTCTAATTTTGGTTTAATTCCAAGTGAAAATTTGAAACCAAATAATTTTTTTGACTCCACTCGGGATTTGTTCAACAAATTTCGTTTCTAAAAATAATAACTAATTTGATCATTTTGTGAATGGAGACTCTAAGATATACGCATGGTAGAAGGGATTTTGGAATTGAATATCCCAAAATTTCAATTCTTGGATCAACAAGGTTAAAGATATTACCCAAAATTTGGAGTGAAACCCCATAATTTCAATACTAGTTTTGTAAAATATGACACTTTCAACATGTACATTACTAAAAATAACATGTGTCCATGGCGAGGTATACTAAAAATAGAAAGTGGATAAAATATGAATACATCACCAAAAAATTATGATTGAAGTGTTCCCGAAGGGATTGAAGGGATCGGGATCAATTCGGTGAGCCATTTTGGACTAGATTAAGTAAAAGTGGGTTTTCGGGCCTAAAGGAGCATATTTGCAAAGAGTACTTGAGATTTAAGAAATTATGATGGGAGCTTAATAAATAGTCAAGAGCCCAAAAAGTACCAATGGAAGGTATTTTCCATTTCCTAAATGGCTGAAAAATTCTCGCCTCATGAAACATCATACACTTCCCTAGCAACTCCTTAGAACACAGGAATTCGAGGAAATCCCAAGAAAAAGGAGGAATTTGAAGGTGATAAAGTTATAATTATAGCTCCAAACCATCACCATTCACTTCATTGAGTCATTTTTTAGCCAATATCATACACAATTTCACCTTTCAACTCATCTGGGAGCCCAAGTTATTGTCGTCACAAGTTGGCTCAAGGAACGTGTTCAACACTTAGCCAAATTCTCAAGTGGACACGTGTCACTCTAGGATACTATCACATTTTGTGTCCCTTTCATCCCTTAAAAAAAGGGACATGAGGGAAGTTAAAATATTCCCAACCCTATTTTACCCTCTGGTCACACATGGAACCCTTTACATCCTGGTTCATCCCCAGAGATTGTTGGAGGCTATCCCTCGTTGTTCGGATCGCGAAAAGTGTCGCAACCTTTGTTATGATGTGCAAAATGATGACCCTTTTGTCCATTTTTAAAAGGGACATACGGGACATGAAATTGCACCCATCCCCCTATGGCCCTCAAGTCATCAATACAACCTTCTACATTGCAATATTCAGCCCCAGTGGTGCTTTTAACTCCTTAGCCCTTAATGCTCGATCGCCTAGATCTTGATAAGTGTCGCCAGGTTACGATGTGCAATTTGATGACCCTTTCATACCTTTAACTAAAGGTACATCTATGACATAAAAATTCACCCCACCCATTGTGATGAGATTTTTGAATATTTTAAATCTGGCACTTATCTTTCTTTCCCTTCATTTCTTCTTCACAACTTCATACCATGTCATAGCTCTATTCATGTTTATCTAGACACCCAGTCCACCATTGCTGCTCCAAAATAGATCTTCCATGGCCACAAAATCATACACTTCATAAAAATTTAATATATTTAAGAGGATGTACTTGAATTAAAGAGTTGAAGAAATGAAAAACAGAGAAGATGAACAAAGAAATTTATCTAAAAACCCTTGTTATAGTGAGATGAAGAATTTGATATATCTTGATGAAAGTACTCCATCTCAAATCAAAGAACTTTTTTTTGTTGCATTCTTCATTTTTAGAGGCCACAAAAATCTCAAATTTTAACATATATCCCTTCCCCAACATAGATATTTGCAGCAAATAAATCCCCATTTTTGCTGGTTGTCACCCTCAAAATTTTATAATTTTGAAGTCAAGTTTCAAAAATTTTGAGTTTGTTCCTTGGATTATTGGATCACGTTGAGGACATTGTTTCACATTTTCCCATTCATGAAAAACAATTTGAAAGTTGCGCGTAATGGTGAAGTTTATTCCCTTATTTTTATTTTTTCCCATAAAAACGGGAATGACAGCATATCTTCCCATTAATTTTCCCACCTACTACGTGACATCCATGGGCACACGTGGATATCTATGATTAGATACGGCATGGCCATGTTTCAAGTGACATTGAAGCCTCCACATGTCCAAATGGTATAAATCCAAGGGTAGGGCCCAAGGAATAATCCTCAAGGGCTAGTCCCCAAATAGGCCCCAAATGGCGAGGCTTTCCACGTGTCCCTAGGTTCAAAATAAAGGTAGAAAAGCTCAAATGGCTAAGTATGGAAGGTTCGGCGGACGACACCACGTGCATCATCGACATAACTTCAAGATTCAAAGCTAAGGGTAGTTCTCAAACTTTTACACCATTCTTCCACATGTCCCGAGGTCAAAAAAGAGAAAGAGACGACCGTTGAAATTGACTAAGTATGGGAGGTTGGCGGAAGTCTCAACGTGCCTTAACGATGGAATTTTAGAAGTGAAATCAAAGGGTCAATCTTCAAATGAGTGCCAGCTCACCACTTGGTTAAAGTCAATGTAGAGACAAAGTTTTCTGTTGAAAAGTTCAAGACCGATGGAAGGAGCCACACATCATCTCGCGTGATATTTCAGAGGCGTTTCCAAAACGGAAACTCAAATGAGCGCCAGCTCTCCACGTGTCTAGGGGTCAACATAAGTCAAGCAAGAAATAGGCCCGAATCAGCTAAGTATAAAGGAACATGCATGAGCTCCCCATGTGTTAGCCTAGTGTAACTTAAAAGGTAAAAAATACAAAAAGGTGTCTACAGGCCCCCACTCCAATCAATTTCTTCCATATGGGTGGCCCGAAATTTAAAGTTGTAAAAGAAAATTGAATGGTACCATGTTTTAAGCGATGAAATAATGTAATGGTCATATATTTAAAAACCTAGTTTTTCTACCATTAACATTTCTTTGCGAATCAAGAATTGAAAGGGCGTGAATGATTGGAATAAGTTATAACTATTTTTCTTTCTTACTTGAGGAAGTTGTAACCATATCTTGCTCGAGTTATTTTAGGGGCTTTAAATCCATGTATTGGGTCGGGAATTTTGATATTCGGAACTATAATTTCTAATCGGAAGAAATCAATATAAAGGTTTTCCCTTTTTCCTCTTTTTCACTTTCCTTCTTACTCGATCATGAATCATTTAATCCTTTCATGGTAAGAAACTTTGTGTTCTATTTTATACAATCTCAAGAACTTTGAGTCTACGGATTGTGCCCATTATAAACGTGAATGGTTTTACTCTATATCTCATTTGATCAATACATATAAGGGTTTTTCTTGCCATCTCTTTTCCTCGAAAGAAATTATTTTCTTCTTCTTCCTCCTCCTCTCTTTAAATCTTCTATCCTCATGTATTAATAACTTTCGGGAATAAAAAACATTTAAGATATGGGAAACCAACATTGAATGAAAGATTGTGTATTTGTATAGAGGTTTTGCCCTGCTTTCAATAAGGGAATCTCTCCCATTAAAGAGGAGGGACTTTTTGTCCTCTTATTGTGGTTTAATTTCAAGTGAAAATCTGAAACCTAACGGTTTTTGTGACTCTACTAGGGAATTTTTTCAAAAATTTCCTTTCTAAAAAGAACAAATAATTTGATCATTTTATGTGATCTGGGAGACTCTAAGATATACTCGTGGTAGAAGGGATCTTGGAATTGAAGATCCCCAATTTCAACTCTTGGATCAACAAGGTTTTCAACTTCCTCCAACAAGAAGAAATAGAAGAGCTCATTCCACAAGCACACCTCCTATTGAAGACAAAGCTTCTAGTAGTAGCATTCCTTAAGCACAACTTAGCCCTAATCTCCGTGCCCTAATTCTTACTAGTGTCTCAGTTCCACTTCAAGAAATATTTCCAAGGATGGCAGCACCTCGGCCTTAGGGACAAAGATTTGGGCCTCTGGCTCTTCCTCAACCATTGCATGAGTTACCTAGGGGTAACAAGAAGAATTTTCCCAAATTTAGAGGTGATGGAAAAGTACACCTTGATGAACACATTGCAGCCTTCATTGTTGCATGTGGGGTCCTTGGAGTTAAACATGAGGATGTCTTTGTTAGGCTATTTTGTGGAAACCTTGCAAGACAATGTTGTAGATTGGTTTTACCATCTTCTTGTTGGGACCATCATCGATTGGACTACTATGAGGACTGAATTTGAGCAATGTTTCAAACCTATTGAGGATGTGCATGCTTTTCTAGCTCATATTTCTCAAATCAAGAAGGAGCCACATGAGCCTATGAGATAATTTTTGGCCAAGTTCAACAATTTGGTTAACAAGATTCCACTAGATACTAGGCATGTTGATCAGATTCAGAAGTGTTTCTTCTTGAATGCTCAATTGAAGTAAGCTATGCCCTGAGGAGAGAAAATATTGTAACTTTGGATGTTGATCAGATATTGGTTGTTAGTGTGGAAGATGACTTGATCATGTCTGGCAAGATGAAAAGGGAGTTTTTCAAATCCAAAGCATCTTCTTCTTCCTCTCCTCTTGGAGGTAATGTGGATCAGTTAGTACAAAAGTTGGCTAATGACCTCATTGCCATTAAGAAATAATTGGCTCAGAATGCTCCATATCAAGATGTTCCAAGAAAGAACTTTCAGCCTAGGAACCGCTTACCCTCTTCTCAAACCAGGTTGGCCATTGAAGGTCCACCCCTCAAGGTGCTGTCAATGCTACTTGTGACAGTTCTTGAGCCTGATGATGAGGAAGAAAATGGGCTCTATGATGAACAAGAAGAGGAAGATGATGAAGAATTGGAGGATCCTGGTGGTTCTCGAGTTCATTTCCTCACCACTGAAGGTATGGATGATGAAGATGAATATGATGATGTAGTGGCTGAGATGAATAGTGATTCATATGCTATTATGACCCAAGATAATACCAACAAAAGGAAAAAGTGGTGCAACATGCAAAAATATCCAAGGAGTACCCCATCACCATCCCAGTGATTGCAAGAAGAGGAGCTCCTATTCCTAATACTTCCACCCAAAAGGTAAGCTCTGTTAGTCCTTCTTCCTCTACTTCTACTTCTAAGAATTCTTCTCCAAAAATGATAAAGTTGATAGATCAAAAGCTCTCCTCCTACTCTTGGTAGTGATTCCCCATCCACATCTGGATCTTTTGACATTATAGACCATCTTAAAAGACCAAGATTCAGATTTATGATGTAGAGTTTTATCAAACCCATCCTAAAGCCTTTGCCAAAATGGTTAACTTTGTAAATTCTAAATCTAAACCCCAACCAATTATTCTAAAGGAATTTTTCCCACTCCTTCTTCTCTCACCTAACTCATCCTTGTGGCTAAAGTCACTTCACCCAATGAGAAGATCAAACCCTTCTATGTGACTCTCTCATAGTTGGCCATAATTATTAGCAATTGTGTCATTGATTTAGGTGCATATGATAATGTAATGCCTACAAAAGTGGCTCATGCTTTGGGTCTAACCCTAACCCACACTTATGGCTCTTGTTATTCCATGGAAAGTAGAGAAGTACCTTTGGTTGCCGAGAATCAAGGATGCACAAGTAGTTTTTTTGCTTTACCGAGAGAAGAAGGTCTTAGGTACCATCTTGGTTGTTGATATCCCTCCTTCCTATGGCATGCTACTAAGTAGGAAATTTTGCAAAGATGTTAGAGGTGAGACCCAAATGGATTGGTCACAATCCTTGATCCCTGTCAATGGGAAGATGAATACGTTGCTACTTGAGAAAAAGCATGAGTATATTGTGTAAAAGATAGATGATCCTAAAGCACAAATACTATATTAAGACATTGGGCATGGGAACTACATGATCATGTCACAAGAGGAGACAAGTTTTGCAAAGAAAGTGAGTGTTTTGATCCTAATGGTGTGTGGACTTTGGAGTTTGATGGAAGCTACTCTTCAGCTGGTTCTAGAGCTGGTGTAGTGCTCATTTCTCCTAGGGGTAAGGTTCATCATTTCTCCTTCAAATTTTAGTTTGAAAATACCAACAATAGTGCTGAGTATGAGGCCCTTATTGTTGGGTTAAGCATCATGAAGGAAATGGGAGTGAAGAACCTTCTTGCTCATGGAGATGCAGAGCTAATTGTAAAACAAGTTAGAGACCTTTATCAAGTAAAGAACAGAAGGTTGAAGCACTATAGGAATCTAGTTTGGGATTCCATTGAATTCCTTGATGCTTTTTCCATTGAAGTTGTGCCAAGGGAAAGGAACACTAGGGCTGAATATAGTTGTTTTGAGGTCCTTATTGATTCCTCACCCTAATTTCCCTCAGGAGAAATTCACCATTGAGCTGATCCATAGACCTAGTGTGCCTGACAATGTAAATAATTGGAAAGTTTTTAATGATGACCAGCATTTGCTTTCTTTCTTGGAGCTGGAGACAACTTTGAAATTTGTATTTGAAGGAAGTGACAATATTCCTAGAGAGTGTGTGTCATCAAATGAAAATGGTGTCAAAGAAGAGATGGATCAAGATGGATGCATCAAACTAAAAGGAAACAAATTTCCTAAAGGGTTGTGTGAGTTTAGAGGATTTTTTTTATAAACATGATAGATATATGAAGTCTAAAGTTTCCCAAGGATCCTAATAATCTGTTGAGACTAAGAAAGTGAATATTGAGAGTCTTGATGATCCCAAAATGGTCAACATTGGAAAATGTTGCACTCGGGAAGAGAAAAAGAAGGTGGTGAATCTATTGAAGAGGTATGTTGATGTTCTAGTTTACTCTTATGATGATCTTAAGGCTTTTCAGCCTAAATAAATGCAACATTTCATTCCTCTTAAGCCTAGGATCAAACCATTCAAACAGAAGAAAAGGCAATATAATCCAAAGATAGCTGATACAATTTTCCAAGAAATAAAAAAATATTTGAAGGATAGATCATATTCCCCATCCACCATTCAATGTGGATTGCTAATATAGTGCCTGTTAGGAAGAAGAATGGTGAGATCTGGATCTGTGTGGACTTAAAAAATCTAAATCGGGGTTATTTGAAGGACAAATACCCTCTCCATGATGGACCAAGTATTGCAAGTTTTCACGAGGCTCGAGAGATGATATCTATGTTAGATGGATTCTCAAGGTACAATCAAGTAGAGGTGAATACTGCAGATCAACATAAGACTTCCTTTACTACTCCTTGGGAACCTTTGCATACAAGAGGATTCCATTTGGTCTCATCAATGTTGGTGTTACTTTCCAGAGGGCCATGGACTTGGCTTTTGGTAGTTTGAAAGGAAATGCATTGTTGTGTATTTGGATGACTTGAGAATGTTTTATAAAGAAAGAACAAATCACTTCCAACACCTTGAAACAATATTGTAGAAGTGTAGAGAGCATGGAATTTCTTTAAACCCTAAGAATTCTATGTTTTGTGTCATAGAAGGAAAGTTTTTGGGACACATTGTTTCAAAGGAAGGGATCAAGATTGATCCAGAGAGAGTTCAAGCCATCCAACAAATTCCTCTTCCATCAAGTAAGAAAGGTATCCATTCTTTCTTTGGTAAGATCAATTTCCTAAGGAGATTCATCCCCGATTTTGTAGAACTTACTATGAGAATTGCTTGCATGATGCAAGGGAAGAAAAATTTTGGTTGGTCCTCTGAAGGGAAGAAATCATTTGAGGACATTAAATAAGCTATTGCAAAGACTCCAATATTTGTGTGCCCTGACTTTAGAAAATATTTCATTATCTATTTTTATGCCACTAAAAATACCCTAGTTGTTGTTAGCCTAGAAGAATGCTTAAGATCATGAGCTTCCAATTGCATTCATGAGTTATGTATTGAAAAATCATGAGCTGAAGTACACCATGATGGAGAAACATGATTTTGCAGTTGTCAAAGTTGTCAAGTAGTTTAGGTTTTATATCCTTAATTCTCATTCTATGGTGCTGGTGCCTGATACAAAAATCAAATCCATTCTTACGCAAGAATTTGGAACCAAGAGAGGTAATTGGGTAGAAAAGGTGCAAGAGTATGATCTTGACATCAAGCCAAAAAATTTGGTTTGGGATAAGGGCTGTGTGAACTCATTGTTGAGGGAGATGCTAAGGATTTGTCAAAGATGGAGTTGATGTCCCTGTTGTTCTATTCCTCAGCTCGATAGATGTATGGTATGTTGACATTGCTCACTTTCTAACCTATGGAGAGTGTCCATATCACTTGAGTGCCAAAGAGAAGAGAGCCATCAAACTAATTTCTGCATAATATGTGATATGGGAGAATGCTTTGTTCAAATGAGACATAGATGGAAGGTTTTTGAAGTGTGTAGAAAAGGAGCAACAAAAGAAGTTGTTCTCTGATTTTCATGACTAGGCTTGTGGAGGTCATTTCTCCTCTGCTATAAAAACTCATAAAATAATTAGTGCTAATTATTATTGGCCCACTGTATTTAGAGATGCATCAAAATGGGTTGGTAAATGTGAAGCATGCCAAATGTTTGTTGGAAGACCTAATTTGGCTGATTTGCCACTAAAGCCTAGTAGTGATTGATGAGCCCTTTCAACAATGGGGATTGGATTTCATTGGAACTCTTAACCCACCTTTTAGTGTTGGACATACCCATGTGTTGAATTCCATAGATTACTTCACCAAGTGGGTGGAATCCATCCCAGTCAAGAGCACTACTTCCGAGGTAGTTTGTAACTTCATTAAGGAGAACATATTGATCAGGTTTGGGACCCCAAACAAAATTGTGACTGACAATGCTTCCAACTTTTCTTCTACTGAGATGATGGAATTTTGCTATGCATGTGGGATCTCACTTTCTCATTCTTCAGATTACTACCCCCAAGGGAATGGACATGTAGAATCAACAAACAAGAACTTGGTGAACATAGTTAGAAAGCTTGTAAATGATTCTCAGAGGAATTGGCATAAGAAGCTATATGATGCACTTTGGGCTGATAGAATTACACCCAAGAGAGAAATTAGAATGTCTCCTTTCCAAGTGGTGTATTGTGTGGAAGCTCAACTTCTAGTCATGGTGGAATTTCTAGCCTTGCATATGATGAAAACCATTGAAGATTCAAGTTTTAGTAGCTCTTTGGACAAGAGAATTTTGTACCTTTAGAAGCTTGATGAGGAAAGATTGTAAGTGGTTGATAGGATAACAACTCATCAATTGAAAGTGAAGGCTTTGTTTGAAAAGAAATTCAAACCTAAAGTTTTGAGTGGGAGACATTGTGCTACTTTGGGACAAAAGACATGAGCCATGAGGAAGCCATGGTAAGTTATATTCTCTTTGGCTTGGTACTTTTAGAATAAGATATTTTATTAGAGAGAACTCTTTTTATTTGGATTACATGGATGGTTCTCCTCTCCCACTTCCTTATAGTGGGCAATACCTAAATTTTTTCAAGTCCTAGGTGGCTAGGAAGTCCTTTTGTACATTGCATTTGGTTTTTGGTTTTTGGCTTGTGTCCCTTTCTTGTTCTTTGTTGTGTGGTGTGTTTTGTTTTGGGTCTTCCCTTTTGGTTTGTTTTGTTTCTTTTCCCATCTTATGTGTGTTTCCTTGTATTGGTTTTTATTTTGAATCCTTTTCCCAATGGATAAGGCACTGGTCCTCTTTCCAGAGTTATCTACAATTCTTGATCTTTCCTTGTGTCTTTGTTCCAAGCCAATTCATCCCTAGAAAGAGCCAACTATTGTCGCCCTTAAAATTCCCCTCTTTTGAGTTTGTTCTTTGCGGTATTAGATCACATCGAGCGAGGCATTTTTGTAGTTTTCCCATTCATGGAGAACAATTTGAAAGTCGGGTGTAATGGTGAAGTTTCTTCCCTTCTTTTTATTTTCTTCCCATAGTCGGGAATGACAAGTGTATCTTCCCCATTAATTTTTTTCCCCAGCATCCACGGGTAGTACGTGGACATCTCTGATTAGATATGGCATGACCATGTTTCAAGTGACATTGGAAGCCTCCATGCATCCAAATGGCACAACTATAGGGGTAGGGCCCAAGGGAGAGTCCTCAAATAAGTTCAGGCTTTCCGTGTGTCCTAGGTTCAAGATAAAGGCAAAACAAGGGGCTCGAATGATTAGAATAAGTTGTAATTGTTTCTTGCTTGCTTGAGGAAGTTGTAACCATCTCTTACAAGCTATTTCAGGGCTTTCAAAGCCATTGTATGGGGTTGGGAATTTTGATATTCTGGAACTGTAATTTCTAATCGGAAGAAATAAATACAAGGGTTTTCCCTTTTTCCTCTGTTTTCTCTTTCCTTCTTGCTCTGATCTATGAATCATTTAATCCTTGCATTCTTAGAAACTTTGTGTTCTATTTTATACAATCTTAAGAAATTTGAGTTTGTGGATTGTGCCCATTATAAACATGAATGGTTCTACTCTATATCTCATTTGATCAATACATATAAGGGTTTTCTCTACCATCTCTTTTCCCTGAAAGTATTGTCTTCTTCTACCTCCCTCCTCTCTTCAAGTCTTCTATCCTCATGTATTGATAACTTTCTAGGCATAAAACACATTTCAAGATATTGGGAAACCACCATTGAATGAAAGATTGTGTATTTGTACATAGGTTTTCCCTTTCTTTCAATAAGGAACCTCTCCCATTAAAGAGGAGGGACTTGCTTGGCCCTTGACTATGGCTTCATTCCAAGTGCAAATCTATGAAACCCAACACATAACGAGAAAAAAATTTCAATTACCCGATCAACCGAAAATTGGTTCAGAGAAGAAAACTAGACCTGTAATATTCAAGCTCCATTAATGGCTACCATATCCGTAGCTTTTGCTAGGTGAAAAAAATTAAAATTTTAAAATGTCATAAACTATTGATTGGGAAAGCCTTAAAATTTAGAGGGGTGATATTGGGAAAAAAACCATATAAAAAATTTGTTCCACCGTGATCCAAGCACCGAAGTGTAGTTCTAAAATAATACGCCTTTTACATGGGAGACTACTATTTAGGGTAAGCCACGATCCACAAAGAAGATGTGAAGGAGATGATGAACACAAAGAAGATATTACAAGTGAAATTAATTAAAAGGGTCGTCTCGGTCTAGAATTACTACTTACTCAAAATAGTAAGTAGTCTCATGAACACCTACAAAAAATAGCAAAATAGTCCAGAAGGTGAGGAGAACACGGGGAGAAAGAGAAATTAAATTTATCACATCTAATCAAATTCAAGAGAGTTGAATTTGCACTTACTAAAAATAGTAAGTCATTCCAAAGGGTGAATTTCACAAAAGGAGCATTCTGAGAGTTGAACATTTAAATTGGTAGTTGTAGTTGGAGTTTAGAGAAGAATTTTCATACTTACTAAAAATAGTAAGTTGCTCTTTCTAGAAATAGTAAGTTACTCCATTCAAGAATAACAAGTGTTGAAGAGCCATTCATAGTTTCTTGGTATGTTCATCGGTACCTAGCTTTTTGTACGGACAAATGTATCATTCGTAGGACACATGTCGAGCAGAATATGACATTGTTACAAAGGGTATCATCATTTAGGATCATCCATGGGAATTTCTCATAGGGTATTCAAGATCCATCCAAGGGAACTCAATAGTTTCTTCAATACTCATTTCATTATTCGGGTCGAGGTATATCATGTGTAGGGTAGAATTTTCAATCCTCGGTGAAACAATTCATTCAAGTTGGAAGGATTTATTCCAAGGCTTCAGTCTCTATAGAGGGGATCTTCATGAGTGAAGCTAATGGTCACCAATGAATTCATTCGACATCATTTTTAAACACTTAGTTCATGCGTCATCTAAATGAAGTTTCTCGGTGTAAAGAGTTCGGGAATTCAAAGTTCATCACATTGGAGCATTCCATCAAGTCATCTAGAAGGATCAATGGACTTTATCAGAGGTAGAATATTTCATCATCAACATCATTCTTCCTTCTTCTTCTTTGTGCTCATTCTCTCTCTCTTCTCCCCTAACTTTTTCTCTCTCCTTGATGTTCTAATTTTGAATTGTGGTTGTAATTTTTGTATATCTTAATAATGTTCCTAATGTAATAAGTCACCTTTATGTTATGAAAAGGGACTTATTATTTTCCTAAGAAGGCGAAGATGTTTAAGTCATGTTGAGACATACAAAGAGCCATTGGGGGGTATATGAAGAATCATCTGGAATATGAATAGTTGTTCTTCTTCTATAAATTTTAATGCACTCCTCATTTGGACTTATTCTTAGCTATTTTTTGTGAATACATGAGAGAGAGATCCTTTTAAAAAGAGTAAAGAGATATAAAATTCTTACATTCTCCCCTACTCTCAAGTGTCTTCCATTATCATACTATGGACAATTCTCGCTTGAGCATGAATACAAGAAGAAGGAGTTTCTAGCCTTTTTGACTAAGGGATATATTTATATTGTGTGTTCATTAAATTGTAATTCATCTTATTTCTATTTGAATAATTATTTCTTCTTAATTTTAATGCATGTGATAAACTTCTAACTAATGTATGCAAGACTTTTATTTTCTACTTAACCATTCATTCTCTTATCTCACATTCTCACTCCCTTCCCATTTCCTTGACAAATTCCTCTCTAGCAAGCCATTGATAAATTTTCTACATGGTCAATGGAGTGCCCCTATTGGATCCCCTAGTTGCAAGGCCACCCTAGATAAAACTCACCTTACTTACACATGCATATAGGGAAGTTATACCGTTTAAGTAGAGGGACCGAGATTCCTAGAGCGTTGCAAGAAACCCATAAAATTTCCCTGAAAATTTTTTTCACCAACATTTTTTGGAACCCTCCATGAAGCGGACTTGGCAGCATTTGCACCCAAAATATGGCCATAATATCTAAAAATCCAAAAAAATCATATTTCAATAGAAAATTATTTTTGAAGGTGACTTCATCAAGGAACAAACCCCTATCACGTTCATTTCTACATCATGATGAAGAAATTTCTAGATTGGAGTGAAGTACCAATGAGTGACAACGAAGAAGAAGAAGAAGAGGATTGCCGAGAATTGTAAATTTTTATCAACCATCATTCTGGAACATCTCTTGCAAAGCCAAGAAAATTGAAGGAAATAAGGCTCACACTATCTCCACAAAATCCAGAAAGAGACTTTAGAATAGAGAAAATCATCATATGTGAAGACCCAACTATCAAGTCATGGTGGTTACAATTCAAGAAGAGTGAAGCCAAAGAAAAAGGATGGGAATTTCTCCTACTGATAATCAAGAATCTAAGAGATGGATGAAGAAGGTTCAAAAGAGATATAAAAGGTTGTATGAAGGACAAGATGGTGTAGAATCCACTGAAGGTAAATTTTTCAACTTCATGCAGCTAACCAAGAAACTCATGACATTGTCTTTCATCTCCCTTCCTCTGGATGACTTCCTTGTGTATGGTGACAAAGAAATGGACATTATGAGAAGGTAATATGTGTGAAGGCTTACGGATGCGGTGAAGGAAATCCTAACCTTGAATCCTACCATGAAGTTTGGAGATATGCTTTAGCTTTACAAAGGAGATATGAACATCTTGAAGCACTCGTCAAGAGGAGCAAGAAGAATATATTTTTCCTATGGAGGAAGACCCCGAAGATCATTCATACCATAGGGTGTTCATCCCCAAAATTTTTTTGAATGTTTCTGAAGAATATCTTATCCTAGAGCCTTCCATGATGAGAATCAAAAAGTTTTATAGAATATTGTGAAGGAAAGGTGGTGCGGAATCCACTGAGGAATAATTTTGTAACCTCACACAACTCACTACAAAATTGAGAACATTATATTTTTTTCTACCACTCTATAGATGAATTCCTTGCATACGGTGATGAAGAAATGAACATATTGAAAAGAGAATATGTGGAAAGGCTTCAGAGCATAATAGAAGGAGATTTTGATCATGAAGCCTATCAAGAAATTTGGAGGTATGCTCTAGCTTTACAAAGAAGGTATGAATACCTTGAATCACTTCATGTTGTCTACAATAAAGAAGCTCAAGAGGATCTTGATGATTTTCCACGCTATGAAGTGTTCATCCCTGGGAGATTCTTGGATGCTCTGAAGAAGATCCTATCCTTGAACCTTCTGACGATTATCAAGAAACATCATGGAAGATGATGATGAAAGAGACATGGAGGTGGAACCGCCATTCATTAATTCTTTTTGGCTTGAGACACAACCCATTGGAGGAGAAATATCTTCAAGAGAAGAAGATTCTTGTCACATAATGGATGATTCAATGCTTCTGAAGACTCCACCAATGATGAAGAGATTGAAGATGACCAATTTGAAGTAAGCATGAATAATCTCCTTTCAAATTTTGATCTTTCGATTAATGATGAAATGGAGATATGTGAAGAAGAACCTGAGATCAATCCTACATCATGGACTAAAGATGGTGAATTCAAGATGGTCATGGATGATTTTCCTTCCTATTTTGATCCTTCAAGTGATGAAGAAATGTTGAATGAAGAAATGGAGACAGTTGAAGGATCAAACTCTACCCCCAACTCAATCATGGATGATCTGATGCAAGAATCTGCTAGGAAAATATCATTTTAGTGCTCACATATTTAATATTTATCATATGGTAAATGTTTCGGCTATATTGTTATTTAATATAATATATTGTTTCAACAAGAATATATTTATAGAGTATGTTGTACCTATGAATATTATTCCAGGATATTAGTTGTAACACCTCCCTATTATTTCAGAGGTTTTTTTGGCTATATCTTTGGCTATATAATAGCCATGTATTGTACGTTTGAATAATAAGAAGAATTATTAATTTGTTTCCTGTGTGTTCAATCTAAACCAAATTCAAGATTTGGTATCAGAGTGGGTCAACCTTTAACCATGAGATTCTTGTGCAAGTGATTCAAGAGCAGCACAATGCATTGGATTGGAAGTTATTATGTTGAACATACAGATCTCACTATATTATTCTGGTATATTCTATAAGTTTATCATAAACTTGTATCTAAATTCATTTGTTTAAAACTAGATGGATCATAGCATAAGTATATGATAGTAATGTGCATCTTTAGTGCATTCTCTACCATGCTCATTATCTCACTCTTGAATAGCATTCAAATTCATGTGCATATAATCTCTAGATCAACATTCTAGAATTATCTACACTTTAGCATATGCTTCACATCAGATCTTTACCATCATTTGACCTTTGCATTGAGCTTCATTAATTATATATTGGAAAAAGCTCAAATCACAGGGACTATAACATCCTCTAAGTTATTGGAGATATGAAAATACTATGCGGAAATAATTATGTGTATTGATGAATAGGATCAATCAAATATTCATCCATACCACACACTACCATGCATAGAGGAAGACAAATCTGACATTGCCACACCATATCAGTCATAAACAAATTTTATATCATGTAACAATATCTTCTAATTTTGGTACCATTTTGAAGCTCTCAGAACAAGCTCTCCAACGCATTAAATGGTTTGAAAAATGGAGTTTTGCATCTCAAGTTATCAATGAAACATCGAGTTCATGTCATGTGCTTCCATATTAATGAGTTTTTTAAAAAAATTAAAGTTGTTTTAGGTGTGAATTCATGGTATTTGATAAAGTAATTTTATTTTAAAAGGTATATAGTTTCCTTTAATTGTGTCTTATAGGTTTTATGATATTATTCATAAATAATCATTAGATTCGTTAAAAAAAGTAATTTGCATATTATTTTTTTATCATTTTATCATTTGTTAATGGTTTATAGGGCTTTAGTATCAATAAGTCATGTTTTATATTTGTAATTAAGAGTTTTCATCTCTTTATATTCAAAACTATGTAATGTCAAAGTATTATTATATTTTTGCTCTGTAGGTTATATGTGTGTGTGTGTGGTTAGTCTTGTATTGCTTAGTCAAGTCGTCTTCTCATGTTGTTTCATTATCAATTGTCAATCAAGGGTGTTAGTCAAACTTTGAATCTTCATATCGTCAAGATATTCGTTGTCAAATTTGATTCAAAAGTGTGAAAAGTCATGAAAATACAACTTTAATTGGATTTTTTATTGTCAATATTGTAAAAATAAAAAAAATGCCTTACGGATGCATTTTAAGTTTAACCCGATGTCTTAGCAACCAATGAGCTTCATTGACACATTTTCTAAGTAAGTAGCAAGATAACTATAGGATGGGGGCATTGGAGGCTGGAGGTCAATCAATGACCTCTCATTAGTTTCAACGATGGCGCCACATGGAGATTTGGTGGTACATTTTGTTATGTGTTTTATTTCAGTTATGTTGGCGTTCTTACGATTTTAGTGTCCTTATATGTAGTATTCATGGTTGTTTTGTTTGCAGAATAAGTGGAAATTTCACATTGAGGGGGAACATGATCCAATCTTCCATTTCAAGTTTTCATTTTGTGTGTATGAGCATCATAATTCAGTGGATTTTTCTATGTTATTCCCTAAAGTGAGATAGTGATGAGAGCCGATGATACTACTGTAACATCATGATATTGTGGTTATTAGTTATCCACTGGAAAAAATCTTCATAGGTTGTTGGTACTGTCCTCAAAAACCATCCATTGTATGGTTGTTTGTTAACCACTTATAAAACCATCTAGAGGTTGTTGGTATTAAAACCATCTAGATCATGAGCAAAGCTACATAGTGGCACATTGTAGTATAAGACACATTTTTCCCATGGTCACACTAAGGGGGGAATGTTAGGAAAATATTATTTTAGTGCTCACATATTTAATATTTATTCTATGGTAAATGTTTTAGTTATATTGTTATTTAGTATAATATATTATTTCAAAACCAATATATTTGTAGAGTATGTTGTACCCATGAATATTATTCTAGGATATTTGTTGTAACACCTCCCTATAATTTCAAAGGTTGTTTTGGATATATAATAGCCATGTATTGTACATTTGAATAATAAGAAGAATTATTAATTTGTTACCTGTGTGTTTAATCTAAACCAAGTTCAAGATAATCTCACATCCTTTTTGAAGCACAAGAGAATGAATGACTCAAGAACAATATCTTCTCATCCAAGTAGTGGAATGACCATCACAATGAGTATGAATTATTTCATTTTCCATCTATGGAAGAGGACTCAATAATAGACTATCAAGACAATACTGAAATTTCTTCCCGTATTATTGCCTCAACATGGACCCATCGAGAGGATGATGTGGATTTTAAGTTCGAAGGAGTTCCATTCCCATAAAGCATGGACCTCTTCTCCTTGTCAAAAGGTGTCATGAATCGAGTGTTTCCATGCTAGAAAGAAATATAATCTTGGACAACACAAAACATGAAAGGAGTATACGAGGATGTGGCAAGTGAATCATGGATGCGGATGGATCAAATTTTCAATCAATTCTTGATGGCACAACACACGTGTCCTTACATATGTAGAAAATACAATAATCATCATGGGGAAACTCCCCTGAATCATATACAATCATGACAATCAATTCTCATTTACAATAAGACTCTCGGGTACTACGAGAGCCCTAGAACTAGATGCCTCACAAATCACTCTACGTCGTTATTCGTTGCCTCGATATCGCTCCACTTTCCTACGTAATAAGGTGTTTTCTTCATACTACTGTGTAAACTAATTCTATAATTTCATGAACAATATAAATACATATTGCACCAAATGGCCACCACACAACTCTCATGGGATAATTGAGTCTCCTCACATGCCTCATCCCTCTCGGCCAAGTAATATAGTACATGTGGTTTCCGCTTCTGGACACTAGATCAAATAGATGGGCATGTTCACCCATGATATCATCCATTCACTCCAATATACCTCCACCAAGAATATCCTCAACACATTCTACGTCAATGTTTGGATGGATGTGTCCATTGTAAAGGAAAATATGCATCACCTAGAATACAAATAATACACCACATTAGACAACTATTACTAAAATATAAGCCATCAAACAATGTACATAACATCACTATATGTAGATAATCATGCTCTGCTAGAGATAATGCTAAAGATTCAGGACATCTGCTTCCCCCTCCTCCTCCTCCTCCCTACGTGCTATAACCCCACTAGATCAACAAATAATAGGAACAATAATACCCATAGATATACTACCCACTAGGTACTGATATTCCTTTGTACTACCAAAGCATCATCCACATCTACTATCTCTATCACTGCATCTACATCATCCGGCCTAGGAGGAGCTAGCTTTTATGTTGTTGGACCTGGTCTAGCCTCAACTTTCCTCGGTGCTCTAATAGCTCTCAACCGTAAATATGGCTATGTGGGCACTTGAGCCATACCAAATCGATGTGATAGCCTCTCCACCTAGAAGAGCTCTGCCACACTTAGAAATCTATCCTCTAGCCACATCATCCTCCACATACATCATAGCTCTGTTGGAACATAATGATTAAGTGGTCCAGCCAACCCTTAATGTATATGGGTCCATCACTAATATATAGGTTAATATTTAATAATATTTATATTTATATTTCTATTATTAAATATGATAACCTAGATATATACTTTAGGTTAAATATTTAATATTATGAAATGATTATATTTCTAGCATTAAATATTATAAACCTAGGTGTATGTGTAAACCTAGGTGTAATGCCAATTTATTTTGGCATTACATTTGTGTAATTAAACTCAAAGTAAAATTTTTAGGGTTTTCAATTTTAAATCCCTAATTTTTTTTTTTTTTCAAAGGGGAGATTTGATATGATATGATTTTTACTTGCATTTACATTTTATAAATTATATGGAATTAATGTTTGTTTGGAGATTGATGTGTGCATAGGTGAAAGGGGCTTCAAATATTTACCTACGTGAAAGTCACATATAGAAAAAGAAAGGATTTATTACTATATGAAATAATTTTCATGTTTTCTATAATTTCAAATGTTTGCAAGTTAAATATTTCAAAAGGTAAATTCATACCCATGTTCTTTGGTCCCTCTAAAAGGATTTGATTTGAAAAACTATAGTTTATAGTTAATCTATAACTATATCCTATATAATTTGAAAACTATATTATTATTTTTAAATAAAAATATATATAATATAGAATAAGGTTTATATAATAATTTATATAAATATCATATTAAAATTTATATAGTTTTGGAAAAAAATATATATTAAAAGCCTTAAACCATATTAAAATTACATGGGATTGAGGGAAGAGTCAACAGACCATATTCTAATCCTAAGTTTAAATCATATTATATATATATATGGATAGTTTAAACCGCTTAAAATATAAATTTTATTAGATTTGGTCTATATATGTTTTTACAAAAAAACTAAGTGCTTATTTTTTTAGTAAGGGGGTTCATGTTTATTGCTTGGCCATGAAGGAATTATTTTTTAAATCTTAATACTTATTAAATAAAACCTAATATGTGTCCTAACCATTTATATTAGCCATGTAAAGGGGGTGACCCCATTCATTTATATCTTATAGTTTATAAAAACTATATAAATAAACCTATTTAATGGTTTACATTTATATAAGAGTGGGAGTAGAGAATAAAATGAGATAATATCTCGGTATAAATAGAGAATTTTTAAAAAAATAACAAAAGCTAGTTTATGGGTGGCCCATGTGAAGTGTGGTAAACATTTATTAAAATATTGGTAGTTATAGCCACATAAAAGTTTTAAATTTTTTAGCTTACTTGTCCCCTGTAAAATATGTAGGTTAATCTATACTCTCATAAATCTACTTACACTTGGTAAAATTCTTTTAACCTGGTCTATGTCCTTTAAACCCCTTTAATAAGTGAGGGTTGTGTTTTTTTAATAAAAAAATTATACTATAGTTTATAATTTTTATGAACTATATGTTGTTTTTTATTTACATTCTATAAACTATATACCTCTTTTTTTTAAAAGTATATATATTTTTACATTATAAATTATTAGAGGTTATTATAATGTATTAAAATATAACCTCCCTAATATTATAAAGAAGAAAAAATTATGGAATTTCACATTCTAGAAATACACACCATTTTTGTGGATTCATTAATTTAATGGTCAAATGATCACACGGTAGACCAAACATAAGCATGATGATGGTCATTTAGACGTCATATTTAAGATGATCGGATCTTTTTCTACATTAATTTTTTTTTTCAAATTGAAGTTATTATGCATTCTTAAGGGTCTCTTCTTCACTTCTATATGGTCAGAAATATTTTTTTATATAAATGTGGGGTATAATGCAAAGCCCTTTATATTGTGGGTTATTATTTTGATCATGGGAGGGTAATTAGTATGCATTGTAATGACATAATTAGTTATGATCAAATAGTTTCTTTAGATCTATAAAATTTAAATATGATTCTATTAAAAGTGTTGTTTTTATTATCAATAAATATTTATCTAACTTTGTGGTACATTGTATATTATAATGAGGTGTGTTTTATAAGTTTAGGAAAACAATGGTGTCCAGATATTTCTGTCTTGACAAAACCTAGATCCTAAATGAAACCAACTACAACATTTGGGTCAAAACATAATTTATGGCGAGGAAACTCTACATGATTGTTTCTGGATCTAAGGTTGCTCCCACCGGTCGTCAAACTATAGATAACATGAATACATTCTTACAACGAATGCATGAGGGTCTTTCAATGATTCTACGTAATATGAACGATGAGTACCTTCTATACATTGGTAATATCAAACATCCAAAAGAGGTATGGACATAACTATAATTCATACATGAAGGATACTTGGTATATCGAGGATAGTAATGAGAGTACAATATTTGTAGGAATTAAAAGAAATGATCTGTATATTTTTATGATTTCTCTTACGCACTTGTTTTATATCCGAAAGTTTGAATAATTCAAAACTATGGTACAAAGGTTAAGACATGTTATTATTAAGATTATATGAAATGTCTAGATATAATCTAGTGAAAGGTTTATATGTGTTATCTTCTTCTCTTGAAGTTACTTCATTAAAATACTTTTAAATGATGGTTTTGATTCTGATTTAGTAAATGATCATGATGATGTTTTGATGTTATAGATGTTTCTGAAACTCTTATCTTCCTAGATAAGAAATTAAATTAGGCTCAATCTATGTTAGAAAGCTCAAATCCTATTAATCTTAGGAAAATGATCATAAGCCATCATATGTACCATGTATTAATTACCTTGTATGAACATGAGGCAAAGTATTATAGGGTCTAAGTGGATATACAAAGTAAAATATAATGTTGATGGTAGTATTAACAAACATAAAGCTAGACTTGTTCTTTAGAGGTTCAATCGAAAACTGATATTGATTATGTTGAGACATTTCCTATAGCTAAAATGAGTACTGTTAGGGCCTTTTTTGCAATCGCCTCTCAATTTGGGTGGGAAATCCACCAAATGGATAAGGAAAATGATTTCTTGAATTACGATTTAAAAGAAGAAATTTACATGTTTCAACCTAAAGGATTTGAAGAAACTGATAAAGAAAACTATGTTTGTAAGTTGAGAAATCCTTGTATGGTTTAAAACAAGCTCTTAGAGCTTGGTATGCAAAAAATATTTCTTTCTTTAAATTGTTAGGTTTTGTTAATTATTCTTCTAACAATGATATATTCATTAAGCAATAAGGCTCGCATATTATCATTATATGTATATATGTTGATGATTTTCTTATGTCTGGTGAAAATCTGATTTAATTCATAGGATTAAAGAGAAATTGAAGTAGTACTTTGAAATGAATGAGTTAGGTCTCTCACATCATGTTATTTGTATGATTGTATTTCATTCTATTGTTATTTTTCAAAACACAATATGCAACCATTGTATTGAAAAAGTTTCTTATGATTTATTGTAAACCATTTTCTACTTTAATGGAAGTTGGAATAAATATTGATCCTAAATCTGCATATGAAAAAGGTTGATCCTATTTTATATACGTTGTTAGTTGATAGTTTGATTTATCTAACTATAACTAGATCAGATATTTCCTATACAGTAGGAATTACTTCAAGGTTTATGCGAAACTTTTTTAGAGATCATTGGAATCTTGTAAAAAGAATTTTTAGATATTTGAAAGGAATAATCAATTATGGGTTGCATTATACTAAGAATGAAAATGCTATCTTATATAGATTTTGTGATTCTAACCATACTAATGTTGTGTTATAAAATATATTGGATATGTGTTCAAGTTTTTGGTGTAGGAACCATTACTTGGAACAAAAAATATAATCAATAGTCTTCATTTCTTCTACTAAGGTAGAGAAGTACAATGGAAGAATTAAAGAAGTCCATGTGGCTACAATGATTGTTGGTAGAGATACACATGGAAGCTAAAGGAAGTATTTATCTTCTATGTGGTAGCCGAGTTGTATTAGTCTTGATTAAAAATTTAGTTCAATATCGGAGGACGAACAAAATTGAGATATATATACGCTTCACCCATGAGAAGGTGCAAAGTGATGAGATAAATCTCAAGTTCATTTTGATTGAAGAGTAGGTTGTTGACATCTTCACAAAGTCCCTGAGTGTTGCAAAGTTTTTTCACTTTTGTGAAAATCTTGGATTGCAGAGTTTCCATTGAGGGGAGTGTGCATGAAAATGTCACCTCCTAATGGAACTTGGTTTTGTAAAAAGACCCTCGGACATTTGTAAAATACCTTGGGCAAGTGTAAAAATTCCTTTGGGAAATTGTAAAAAGACCTTCGGGCATATATACCTCTTCGCTTATTTTTAGAAAAAAGTGTAGAAAGATCTTAAAGGCGGTCTTGATAAACTCTTTAGTGCTTTATTGAGTTTACTAGTAAATATCTATTACAATCATATTGTTAAGGAGGTCCTTGGTTGAAAAGGCTCCTATATGCTTGGGTTGATAACCTTTAATGAGAACACTCGTGAGAACATGTAAAACTCATAAATCATACTTAACCACCGATCATGGGATGATCTTTGGGATTCCAAATCCTTTGTACCAAAAGGTAAATTGAGTATGATGAAGGTGTTATAATTCCTTCAACCTGATATGCTAGCCTAAAACCTTTATGGTTTAAAGATTATAAATCTTGTGTGTACCACATGAGAAAGTAATCTATTGACATATGTTATGTTATCCCACTTAACATTAAAGGGGAGTTTTGGAACATAATGATTAAATGTTCAGCCAACCCTTAATGTATATGGGTCCATCACTAATATATAGGTTAATATTTAATACTATGAAATATTTATATTTCTATTATTAAACATGATAACTTAGGTATATACTTTAGGTTAAACATTTAATATCATGAAATGATTATATTTATAATATTACGAATATTATAAACCTAGGTGTATGTGTCAACCATTTATGTTGAAAAGGTGGGTCGGGAGACATACCCGATTACCTTATATAAAAAGGACTTTAGGTCTTCATTTGATATATTTAGGATATATCAAATGTCATATCAGTGATTTGGTTTTACCCTTGGTAAATAGGGTTTTAAAGGAGGAGGTGATCTTACTAGATGTAAAATAAGTTCTCTGAAGTAAAAGGTTATTTTCAAAGTGATTTTTACCCTATTGGGGTTTTCTACTATAAATAATGTGTCACTTGTGTTATTTATTTCCTATAAGTATTTATTTATTTACTTATGTTATGTTGTAATCTTTATTTAAATATTTATTGTAACATTATATAATATGTAAGTTGATTAAATATGTATTTATTAGAATCCTCAAATTCTAACAAGCTCTAGGAAATCCTTTGGGCCATCCTCCATAATCATGGTATGGCCTCCCATGTAACGGACCTCACACCTCATCATATCTATCGAGTTCCCTTTAGGTATAAGTATCCATCATACACCTAATGAGTGTTAATCCACCTCCTTACATATATCTCATGCCTCCCCACTCTTCTCGTGTACCCCCAATGGGCTTTACACTCTTATGTGATCATATACAAACACATGTAATAAGCATCATAGCTCTATCCCACCTCTATTCCATCATGAGTAAAATGATATAGATCTCTCTATAGGTGGGCTAACACACATTGGGCCCATAGATATCTAGTAATCACCTCTTATATATGTCATCATATATCATGCATCTTGTACAATATTCCTATAGCAACTCCCTCCACCACTATAGATGAAGTAATAAAAACCACTATGAATTTCAACATAAACACGGAACACCAAATCTCATAATATCATCTAGATCGATATGATCTTTGGCAGTGTTCGAATCCCTACTAAATACCATCTTGCCACTTACATCTACCTATCCATTTCCTCTAACAACATCACCTATATCCTCTCCCCAACAACAACAATCGTAATATATGATATACATCCTCCAACATCACTATTATCTCATTCGTAGAAACCAAAAAGTACACATGTATACACACCATCTGTCACATAGTGCGTTAACATTGACATATTATGGGGCTCATCCCCCATCTATTTTATTATCCATAAGCCAACACAATCCATCACATCCCAATCCTCATCGAGACAAACCTATACCCGAGGTTGTTGGAAACCGAAACCTTTGTGGAATTCCCTCATGTGGATATCCCTTTGCATAACATAGAATAACAACAAAGAATGACTTTAGAATTCTTTATAGGTACAAGTACACATGCTTATCATGTTCATTCACATTAAAAATATGATATTTCATCATTCTAATCAAACAAACACTCTCTGGAAAGGGAACCTAGATGTAGGACTAGGGAACCTAGAGGAGGAAACCAATGCCCGATTTGGGTGCTCCTATCCTAGGGGTCACTAGCACCCTCACCATATTTTCCACGTCCAAAAATCTTTGAGAAAATTAAAATTCTCAAAATTGTGAAAATTTAGTATAAACACCTAATATACCATACATTTTATGAAAAACATGGCACTTACCAACTCCACGGTCATGTGTTATGCTACGGAAATCACCACCCTCTCAAAACCGGCTAAGATACTTTGCTCTCACTTGTAGCATTTTTCACTTGCTAAGAACTCAATCTCGATAGTGCAAAAAACAAATGAGGTGACTAAACACTTTTTTTTTCCTTACTATTTATAATTAACTTTTTATCACCCACTTTACTATAGTCATCATTTCATGCTTTTCACCACTACTAATACACATTACATGATATTTTCCATATCTCGAGTATTTCTACTCCAATTTGCACTCTTTTGTGGCATTATTTTCATAATTCCACCTAACACCATATTGAACAATTATCTGCACATTAACTCTACTTAAATTTGTCTCCCAACCAAGGAATACACATTTTTTATTTCTATCACTTTCCTACCTATTTTGTGTTTATTTTCAGCTTATCATTCCTTATTATCATCACTTCCCCTTTTTCTAAAAGGGGGCATATCATTGGGGTCATCCTATAATTCCATTTATATCACCATGCATTGAAAATATGACCGATGTAACCATTCCAAGACTTTTTATAATTCACAACGTGACATTTCACCGATAATCCCCCTAATGACCTAATCTAGGGGAAACAAATACAAAAAAATTTCTATGTGACATTTCATCAATTATCATTAATGAACTAACATGGGTGAAAACAAGAAATAAAAAATCTTTCCATCTAATCATTCACCGACTTCTAACAAGCCCCCTAATGACCTAATCTAGGGGAAACTAGTGTAAAAACTCTCCATGAGTAACCAATCAACTAATCGATCAATTAATGTGTTTAAATTTCTATATCATATCATTAAAAAAATAATTCAACACAATTAACCTCTTAGATGGCCTAACTTAGGAAATTACATTCATAGTTTTCCCAGATGACCTAGCTTAAGGAAACTATTCTACATATCTTGCGTTTGTTTCCAGATGACCTAACTTGGAAGCCATGATACATTTTTTTCTTGCTTTAGATGACCTAACTTGGAAGTTATTACATTTCGGTGACACTCGTGGAGTGGGAGAAAGATTTCCTTTCCTATACCACTTCGTTATATGGGTCAACTATTTGATAAAATTTGTCTAGATCTAGAAACCATCAAATATTTAATCGAGTCCATCTACATCGGCTAGATCTTGAGGATGTAGTTAGAGATTTGAGAATAACACACTTTTCTCCCTACACTCTTCCTCTAGTGATAGGATTCCTAAATCCTTTGGTCGATTATTCGTATACACGCATTCAGTCATGAAATGATCACTCCCTACCCCATCTTATCGTCATCGTTACACGCATTTAAAATCATCATATATCATAATCATCATTCTTTCTAGTGTAATTCATCATACTATTATGATCTATTTCATTACATACATGGATCAAGCCGTCGATCCATGGTTTGTCACACAATTGGTCAATTTGGCATACTTTTACTACACATTTGTGTATTCTACTACAACATGGTCTTCTTCGACTTCTTTCAAGTATGCATATCTATCTACTTTATGTTACCGAGCTTTTTCGCTCACCAATATAAAGTGGGAAAAATGTAGTCACAAAATAACGCACTTATTATTACATTTTTACCTCTAAGTATATTATTCTATATATGGATCACACGTAAGAAAAGTATTCACTAATGACTCATACCTTAGTCTTTTCATTAGTTGGTCCATCATCATTATCACTTGTCTTACACAGTCATCAATTATTCTCATAGTTCTGGTCATCTCTCAGAGATTCTTAGTTGTCATTATTTGGTCATTTTTCATCTATAGTCCTTGACTAAGGTACCTAGGGTAGTTTTGGGGTGTCTATGGGTGCCCAGATCCATAATTTTAGGCACCGTGGTCCCCGTAACACTTGGGTCTAATTTACTTATTTCAAGTCAGCCTTTTCATGTTCCTATCATGCCCCTAGGTACTTAGTTGGCATGTTAGGAAATTTTTGTTGAAATTTGGACAAGAGATTCCTATATAAACATAGCATAATCACTATCTTATGGGAAAACTATCTATTATTAAGATCTATCTATCTACTAAGAAAAATGACTACATTTGGGCATCTTCTACATTTTCATCACATAAACATAGGGGGAAATGGTTGTATCATTCTATTCCATCCACCATTTTCATCTTACATCTAGTTATTTCCCCCTACTTCTGCATCATTGACACTAGGAAACCTATGAACACAATTTCACACAAAATCACACAAAACTACATTGAGTGTGGAATGTAGTGTAGTGCTTAGTCATAAGTCCACCATTGTGACAGATTAAGGTTAGTCGACCCCTTCATTTGCATATTTCATTTTTAGGTATTTGATGCTTTGTATGGGGTTTTGGAGGTAGGTATTCATTACACAAATATAGAAACATAAACGAGTTTATTACAATAACTAAGTGACGAAGATGAAGATATTTCAAATACCTTGAGACACTTTTATATTCAGATCCTGAGATTTTTTACAAACCATAGCACCCAAATATTAAAACAAAATTCACTTAGCACTTTACATAAGATATTTCATCATTATTACTAGTTTAGATTAACATAGAAAAATTACATTTTTAGTTAATCAACCTTGGAATTGAAAAGGAACAATAAATTTGAGTGAATAAAAATCCTTCCTCGTCACTTTTTTAAAAAAATTTGTGGAGGAAAGTGTCACAAAATATCTTGCTACCCAAATCAGTTTGCATGAGGAAGAAAGAGATGAGTTTGATATTTCCAAACTTCATGCTTAAAGAAAAGGATGAAGATTATGAATCCACTACCAAATAAAAGATCATCATGGATGGTAATTTTGAGTTTTTACACATCTTTTTGATAAATAAAATCACAATACAAGTGTGGAAAAATGGTGTTTATACAAGAACAACTAGAACATAACACAAATCAATTTGTAGAACCCAAGGAAAGGAAGAGAGTGATCCTTGTGACTCCATTCATGGGGATATAAATAAAGAATATAGGAAAATTGAGAGGATCAGACCTTTGCCTAATAGGTATTTAGCTAGTCTAGAGCAAAGAAGGAGTTACGACTAGTCATGCTCAATTTGGAGCATGAGTAATAGCTTCTGATGTACGAGGATAAACTTAAATTCCTCTCAAATTGAAATGTAGAACAAATAAAAGATGTATTTTTCTATTTCAACTGATACTTTAATGAAAATGGTGGAAAACGAGCTTTAAAAAAATTCACTCTCAATAAAGACCATTTTCAATGCAAATCAGTCATACGGTCTCAATTTGTGAGAAAAGGCACCTATTTCTCCCTTCCTATTGCAGGATTTGTTTGATTTTCATTTTACTCTATTTAGAGTAAGGTAGTGTAGGTTTTTTTATTAAAGAAGCATTTATGCACACTCTACACTTGGAACATGTATGATTTCCTTTTGTAAATATGCTTTGTGGTATCATTATTATTGCATATTCCGTTGGAGGAAGCGAGTGTTTATGGTGAAAGTAGAATGTTTAGGACATTTCCAAGTGCATGCATTAAAAAATCAAATCCATAACTCTGCAATGTTTCATACTTATCAAGAAATCAATGTTTAGGTCCATCTTTGAATAGTTTTCAACTCTCATTAGGGATGAAGTTCTTAAATTTCTTAAATCTTGACATAATCAAATTTTGGGACAATTTTCGGGAATGTTCATTCAATCCCAACAGAGATAAGTTGTAGAGGAAATAGATGAAATTTCAAATTTAAAACAATTTTCCACTCTCATTAAACTTAATTCAGAAAATTCTTATGATGAGATGGCTAGTTCAAGCTTAAGCTTAGCTCCATGTTCAAATAATGCTTGAGAGGATTCGGGGGATAGAATTTCAAATTTTATATTAGTTTCTTAATTATGAGGATGACCCCGTGCCTAATGGATGTTTTAAGGCTAGTGATATTTTTAATCTAGCAAGAAGATTACCCCATGAGTCACCAAGTTGTTATTTAATTTTCCCCTTACCAAACTTGGCTAACTTACAAAAGCTAAACTTTGGCATTTTCATTGGACCTTGTGAAGAATATGATTTTTTTGTATTTTTAATGTTTTGTGCACTTGGAATTATTCTAAGGAATTTCCTCCTTTCTCCAAGCTCAAAAATTTGAAACAGATTAGAAGATTTGGAAAAATTTAAAAAAATGGGCCACTTCTAGTGTATTAAAGATTTGTGTGGTGTGGATGGAAATGGTTCCCCATAGTAGATTTGGATCCACATCACAAAGGGTTAGAACATTGAAAAATTTAGGGTGCATGGAGGAACGATGGAAAAATTTCCTTCGAGTCGTGAGTTCCCTTTAATTAAAATATGGCCAAAAAGAAAATGATTCGGGAATAAGTGAGGGGCATAACCTAATATAGTGCACAATGGGGAATAAGTGATGGGGCAAAACACTTCGAGAATGGTTACGCTAAATGAAGAGTTAAAATCTAGGCCTACAAAACGAAAAATGGAGAGATACGGGAGAAAGGAATGCTAAGGAATTAGAGGTGGTCCAAGTTTTAGAAGACCAATAAGGTGATCAAAAAAAAACACTTGGACAAGGTAGAAAAATAAGGAACAAATCCTGTTACTAAGTGTTCGAAAAATGAATAATACAATAGAAAAAAGATTTAGATGGCTGAACCCATTTCCTTCCTGGTTGTCTAAATTTAACAAACTTGAACTTTGTGGGTAGCTCTCATTTTAGCAACTTAAAAATTAGTTAGGTAGTAGTGTAGAGAAAACATCCTTAGTATTAAAATATACCTTCAACTAGCAACTTTAGAATTTTTGAGAAGTAAGAAATCATGAAAGAATGGACTTGATAGTCCCACAACATCTTGTTGGTGGGAGGAAATTTTGTGTTTCTCTTTTCCCTCTCTTTCCTCATTTTTTAGATTATAAAAAAACATTGATTGTTTATCCACACATAGATGACAATTTAAAGTGTGTTGTTTTTAGTATACAACAAGTATAGTTTTTAAAAACCTCCATATTTTTTATTTATGTTTTTCAAGGTTAGGAATATTTTACTTTTTTCCATTCTAGTATGAGCATGTAAACAGGTTTATATTGTTGTGTTTCATGGAGAATATAGATCGATTCTTTTTAATTAAACCATGTGACCCCCTTGTTTATAGAATAAGAGTTTGATTATCCCATTCCTTCTTAGGAGTAGTTTAGAATAGTATTAGGTAGAGGAAAACCTTCTCTAGAGTTTTGAGAATCAAGTATGATTGGAAATCCCATGTTCTTGATTATCTAAAGATGTGTTTTTTTTCATCAATTATTATCCATCTTTTTAATTTATTTGAGGTTAGGAATAATAGTATTTTATTCATACAAACAATATGTCTAAGGACCATGTGGATCAATATGATGATCATTCATCAAGAAGACTAGAATTTCAAACCTTATT
The DNA here is from genome assembly GCA_018340775.1 of Taxus wallichiana var. yunnanensis. Lineage (NCBI taxonomy): Eukaryota > Viridiplantae > Streptophyta > Pinopsida > Cupressales > Taxaceae > Taxus > Taxus wallichiana. The sequence continues at coordinate 63,291,249 of CM031240.1, forward strand.
GGTTTTGGTTACTGGATGGTTTTTTCATAATGATTATGTAATTTTGAGTTGGTAACACTAGGAACATGTGAGACCATGTGATCTAAACTATAAGTAACATTCAATTTTCACCATGAAATATAAAAAGGTACAAATGCAAAGTATATGCATATTAAAGAAGCTATGATAATTCATAAAATATAACACCAATTATATTTAATAACTAAGCTAATCTAACATAAACATTAAGATAAATCCAATAAAAGGAAAAGCTTAACTAATGCATCTAAACTTAAGAACATGAAATACAATTCACCTTTGATATTTTTCATGGGATTTATATTGTAGATACTTTCTTAAGAGATTTTACATAGCCACGTGCACTCAAATGATTTCCCACAAGAAGAGGAAAAGGTCTCACCAATATGGCTTAACTGCCATTTTTTCATTCCCCTCTTACTACTCTTACCAAGTAGAAAATTAAAAGGTGTTTTATATAAATAATCTTTTCAATTGGTAAATACATTTTATCTTATGCTAATGTCTTACCAAGGACATGGGGTGTAAAGGTGTAACCTTAGAAAGGAGGGGGTAGGGTTCTATATATAGTTTTCCAGTTTGGAGAAAATATTATCCTCATGAATGTGGGATAAAAGAAATTTATGGATTAATAAGTTCTAAATAGATTTGGAATGGGTTAAGTATGATTAGGGGAAATTAATTGGAATTTTCCAACTTAATTGAGTTATATGTGATCTAAATTAATTGATTAATGCACAAAGTTAGGCTTGTAAAAGCCAATTGGAGAGAAGAATTGATGGATTTTGAAGGATCGGAGAGGGAGAATGACCCAATAGGAGGGTAAATTATCATTTAGAGGATTAATTAATCAATTTTGGTCGATTAATTAATTAATTAGAATATGATTATAACTAACAAAGTAGTGTTAATTTGTATCTAGAATGAAGGGGGGACTAGTTAATTAACAAATTATTGTTAATTGAATGAGATGGATGGGATTGTTAGCTAATTAGTAAAAAAGATGCTAATTATAACCAAATTATATAAAATAGGATAAGAAGTGCAATTTTAGTGTTAAAATTGCATAGCTAGATTTAGGTTTCTACATTTTCCCCTCATTGATGTGGTGTAGTGCAATCAATGCCACTTCAAAGAGAGTAGAAAATTATGAAAAATTAGATTTTGTAATGGTAGAAGAAAAATTAGTAGGATGGATAATTCTCCCTCAAGTTTCGATGGGGTTATTGAAGAGTTTGATGGAGGCTCAAAAGAAGAAGGAAATGAGCATAATGAAGAATAAGACATTACAACAATGGAGAGTTAAACTAGGATAGGTTTCCCATTAGTCAAATTGATTGATTGGAGAAGAAAGGATCTGGGAATCTTCATGTGGAAGAAATAAGGGGGATGTGGGGGATGAAAATGATCCCTATTACCCCATATTCCATGGAACAAAGTGAAGATAAAATAGATGGGGAATTAGAATATTGCAGCGTAGTTGAAGTACCATCTATCAGCTCTCGAAGTGGCTTTTTATTTGATATAAGCACATAAAAAAGGGTAAAGTGACATGAAAATCCATAATATTGATTTTTGTTCCATGCTAAAGAATTGAGTGAAAGAAATATACTTAAGCAAAGAAGTATGAGAAAGTAAGAAAATAGGAAAGTAAATAAACAAGCATATATATATAAACTTAAATAAACAATGCGCAAGAAAGTTGTACCAATGTTTTTGTTATCTAGATTCAGTTCCTAAGTGCTCAAGTTATATGACATGGGTTAAAATGGTGCCCAAGAAAGGATACATACAAGGAAATAAACAAAGGATGTAAAAGTCCCATGAAAATGTAATCTTGCACTATAAAAATTCCCAAGCAATAATATATGCCATGGAAGATAGACAGTAAAAAAATCAGCTTTGTGAATGAAGGAAGATCAGAAGATGATATTTATTTTATGCACTAGAACAAGCATGCCTTTGAAGTAGGATGTTTTGTAGTATAGTTTACAATATTTAGTGTTTTTTAGTTTTTCACTATTTTTAGATTTTGTGAGTTTGTATGTTTAGGATTTTTAGGGTTTTGTGATTTTTTCTAATTTTTATGGCTTCTGAAACTATGTATAGGAAGAACTAAGTTTCATGGTGTCCCTATCAATAGGTGATAATATACAAGGGTGAATATCACACATATATATAAGAAGAGGATCATTCAGATCAAGGCAAAGAGGGACATGTTCAACAGTAGAACACACAAATAATAAATGGGAAGCTAGGAAGAAGTGACCAAGCCCTAAATACGAGTTGCTTGTGAACTAAAAAAATTCTCCCATGGGGTCAAAAATAGTTTTAACCAAAGGACATGTCCAAAGTGCCACAATTTTGTGGTTTTCACATTTGAACGAATTGACTTCTCTTTACTTTTTGATTGTTTGATTTTTATTTTTTTATGATTTACTCGTAGGTCTCCATGCTTAAGCATAGAAGCACTTGAGATGCATGGCATTCATGGGTTCCCAAATTTCATCACCATTAGGATAGGAAAGCTTATAAGCACTAGAACCAAATTTAGCCACCATAATGTATGGCCCTAACCAGTTAGGTTCAAACTTTCCTTTCTTCTCACATTCTTTGGTGGTATTAAACTGATTCTCCTTAAGAACAAGGTATGTTACCTTGAATTCATGAGAGTTGTGAACTTTTTGTAGTTATTATGAACTCGATTCTAATACACTTTAAGATGATCCAAGGCATGGAGGAATTTTTCATCAAGTAGTTCCATCTCTGCTAGCCTATCCACTCTATAATCCTCATCATTATCCACATAGTCTCACTAGAAGAGTCTCAAAGTAGGAAGCTCAATCTCATGGGGTATAATGGCTTTAATTCAATGTAAAGGGAATAAAGGGTTGCACTGTAGATTTGAGGATATAATTTTTTTAATCCTATATGGTAGGATGGATTTGAAGATGCCAATTACGGTCGGGTTTACCAACCATTTTTTCCAAGAGACAAACAATAGTCTTATTAGAATTCTCAGCTTGTCCATTACCTTGAGGGTAATAAGGGATAGACCACTTCTCATGGATTTTAAAGTGTTGACATAGTTCCTTTACTTGTTTATTCTTGAAATATTTACCATTTACAAATATAATGGCAAGAGAAGGCATACCATATATTCAAATTATGTGGTTCATAATGAACTTGGATATATGAGCACTAGTAATACAAATGAGAGGAACAACCACAACCCATTTGGTAAAATATTCGAGTTTTAGTGATAATGTTCTTTTAGCCATCATATGAAATTGGTGTGAGATTCCCTATGAGATCAAGTCCCCATTTTGAAAATGCCAAGGTGTAGTAATAGGTTCTAAAGATTGTGATAGAGCATGTATTAGGTTGCCATTTTTCTGACATAGTAGACATTTCCTCAAATCCGACAAAAATTTCTTTCCATAGTATGCCAATAGCATCGACACAAAGAAGCTTCTTGGAAAGGACCATGCCACTTTACGAGCACTGCAAATTACTTTGTGCACCTATTTGATTTCTTGGAAAACCTCTTCTAAATTTAGACAACATAACAAAGTCCCATCATAGCCTCGATAATAGAGAGTATCCCCAAATAGAGATTAATGGGATATTCTTTGGATAATGGTTCATTTTTGGGTTTGGGTGATGTTGAGAGGGAAGGTACCATCTTGTAAGTAATTAAATATATCAATGTACCAAGGGTAAAAGGAATCAACTTCACACACCAAACATGATTCTAGCATGTCATATGTAGGTACCGTTACATGATCAATAAGGATCTAAAAGTCTATAGTATCTAGTGATAAGTGTAGCAATGATCCAATGGTAGCAATGACATTTGCTAAATGGTTTTTACTCTTATGAAAATTCTTGCCCACAAACCATTAATGGTGAATGACCTATCAAAGTATATCTACCATGTGGAATATTATTAAATATATAACACATAAGCGTTTGGTAGATCCAAACTCAACACTTTTGTTAGGTAGAGGATATTTAGCTAGTTCATCGGTGAGCACTTGTTCTTTAATTACTTTTAGTTGACATACTCAAAATCAAAATTTCTAATAAAGATGATCAATTTTCCATCCTCCCAAGTAAGCGCGGGTTGAGATAAAAGAAACTTGAGTAGGTCAAATCCAAATATTAGCTTGATTTTATTATTCGGAAGGTAGTGATGGATTTTTAAAAGATAAAATAACAACTAAGCATGCTTTTTCAATTTGTGGATAATTAATCTCATGAAATCATTGTGTGGCTAAGGTAATGGATGACTTTCTCTCTTTGTGATTAAAATCATATTGAGATAAAAATGTGTCGATATAAAATTTATTAGAGATAATATATAGCAGAAGGGGTTTCTAGGGTAACTAGTACAAGAATAGGAGGTTTAGTAAAATACTCCTTGAGTAAGAAGAAAAATTGTTGGAAATTAGGACCCCAATGAAAATCAACATCTTTTTAAGAAGATGGGTGAATGAATGGAATTTATCTATGAGTTGGGAAATGAATTGGCAAATGGCTTGGATTTTACCTTGTAAATTGTGTAGCTACTTGAGGTTCTTAGGAGGAGGATTGTCTATAATAGTGGTGACCTTTTTTGGGTCTATAATCCTCTTATAGAAACTATCAAGCATAGTAGCTTACCTCAAATCACACCAAAGAAAAACTTATTTGGGTTGAGTTTGAGATTATGATATCTTAGTCTTTGAAAGATATGAAGTAGGATTTCTGGATATTATGCTCTAGTCTTAGACTTACTAAGGGTAACATTGACATAGTCTTCCACAATATCCTACAACATGTCATGGAAGATGACATTCATAGCCCATTGATATGTTACACCTGCATTATTGAGGACAAAAGGCATAAATTGATTAAGAGAATTTACCCTAATGGGTAGTGAAAATAGTTTTGTGTTGCTCCTCTTATGAAATATTTATTTTATTATAGCCTGAGAATCCATCCATGAGGAATAACATTTCATGACCACCAGTGGAATTGACAATAATGTCCATGTTTGGAAGAGGTATGTAATCTTTAGGACATGCATTTTAATATACCTAAAATTTGTGCAAATTTGGGTCCCTACTATCTTCTTATGAACAATAACTACATTGGATATCCACTTTGAATAGTTGATGGGTCATGTAAACACAACTAATAATTTCTCTAGCTCTTCTTTAACCAAAAGAGCAATGTGTGTATGCATCTTTCTTAGTTTCTATTTTATAGGCTTTGCATATTCATGTATAAATATATTTTCACCACTAAAGATAGATATAAACCCGACATGTTTGCATAAGAACAAGTGAATATATCCATAAATTATTTAAGAAAAATAGTAAATGTTTTCTAATCTGTGCTAAAATTGAAGCCCCAAATTTGACTATTTAGGATCCTTCTCTTAACCAAGGTTGAAATTAATAGTATCCTCTACTAGTAGCTTGTATTCTTATCTTACCCACCGAAATCACAACGTGCGATGCACATCACCCGGGAAGAAAATGAGTGCTCACTCGAAGTTCACACAAGGGTAATAGCTCCCTCTTTTATGTGAGATCTATCGAGGAGTTAATATGATGAACATATATATATATATATATATATATTCCAGATTCATAACAAGCATTCAAGTATATTACAGAATATAAGCTAGATCTAGATCATAATCCTAAGATTAACTCATACAAGTATCAATATTAAATCCACCATGCAAGAACCAGTAATGAGAGGTGTTTCTGACTAATATCTAGCACAAAGATCCATTATATTAAGTACTCTAAAAAAAAAAATTCATACATACATAACATTGTCACCATAAGTTATGCACGCCCATAAACCAACATAATAACTCTATTAAGAAAGTGATCATACTATCCTATGTAGATTGTACATATATAGAGAGGTGGGGACTTTCCTTCACCACCTATACATCCTCAAAATAGGCTACACATTAAGAATAGCCATGCATTGCTAAAAGATAAATACAAAATTATGCAAGTGTGCATTAAATAATTTAAATACGTATCACCACTTCCCTAAGTGTAGTTAATTAATTAATTAATTAATTAAATGAATAAATAGTCTCACACCTCACCATGCTAACTTGGACACCTTCACTAGTTATAACTAACTAACTAGTTTACTAACCTTCCAAAAATATCACTAGACCACCCCCTAACTTATCCACACCACCTCTTCCACACTTAACTAGTTAGGACTAACTTAAAAATAAAAACCTTCTAAAATCACTCACATCCTCATCCTAACTAACTTGGCCCAAATTTTGAGTCACTCCCACTTCTCATCCTAACCACTTTTGAGATCATTCAAAATCAAGTTTGAAATAGAAGGAAAATCACTCCTTTTGGACACCTAACTAAGATTTCCAGGTGAAAATCACTAGTGATCTATATAAGATTGTTTCCAGACCTCTTTTGGGAGGAGGATTTTGGTGTTTTGAAGGTAAATTTTGATCTTTTTAGACAAACCTAGAGATCATCCATCATCAAAAAGGATCCATCATTGTTACTCTACTCTAAAATAGCCAATTGATCATTGCTTCATTTATGGTCATCGTCAAACCATCTTCACTTGATCACCATCCAGTTTGATCATTTTCACAAGGTAATTGTGTTAGTTCATCAATTCCTGACACCATTGGTAGGTAATATTGTTTGTATCATAATTATCATGTCATATATGCTCTGAAAATTACTTTAAATCATATTTTAATTAAGTTTTTGTCTTTATTTTTAAAGACTATTAAAATTAACAACAATTGTCCATGATTTGCACGATCATCGATGATTCTATCCAATATTTATTTATTACCTATTTCTTATAATTTGTCTAACATTTCTTGTTTGTCTCTATCATTTTCTAACATGTTTGCCCAACATGGTGATTTTAGATGGCCTTAGGAGGTAAAAATTACCTGTTGCCAGCATTGACTCTTTTCCCATTGTCTTCATCCTTTATACTGGGAGTAATATGAGTTGCTTCATGATTTAGAACTTTGTGCAATTCAAGCCACACCTTTGATCATCTAGAGACCATTTTTGCATCAACTCAACATATTTGAGAAGAAATAAGCATTTTGGGATGCGTATTACGAGGCTCAAAGGCTCCAGGAAGACCTTGCACAATATGAGCATAACTATGAATCTGGTTTAGACATACCGGAGGACTACCATGCACTACATCAGAGTTCGACACTAAAAGTTATATCAGCATCCTTGACACTGACACCACACTTGCACATCTCTATGATACTCAGGAAGAAGTGTCAGACTTCTTTGTAGAGGATTTTATTTCTGAACCCGAGTCTTATTTCACTGAGGAGGAAGATCTAGTTGGTTTTGTAGGATCCAACTTCTCTGAAACTTGTACATGGATAAAGAATCCGATATTTGGTTCTAAGCTTTTTATTATGCTTTTATGTATCTATCCACCTAAATAAATGACATCAGCTAGTCATATTCTCCATTTTTCATATTGTATTACAACATTATTATCAATAAAAACTTAATTGTTTCTTAAGTAGGTTGATATCCATTAAAGGAAGTCTTTGGGCTTCTAGGGATTGCTTATCTAGACAACCTACCCACTTATTTTACTAACATTATCTTGTTTAAGTGCTTTGATTTGTAAAAGGAAAAGAATCCTTGTTCACTTTCTTCACGGAGCACAATATCACACAACATCCATCCACATCATGGGTATCCTAGAAACCCCACCATATTGAGGTTGAGTTAGGTTGTTACCCCCTTGAGACATCAATAAAACCTACAATGTAAAACCATGCTCGACATTCTGGCATTGAGTGGGACCCTTGTCCCTTCTTTTCTTGTTTTACTTTATCAATAATTTATCCACTATTTTTCACTATGTTAATCATTCGATTAGGATAATCAGTAATGAGGCTAATCACTGTCCATGATTCTCTTTTGTAGTTCTTATTTTAATTTCATAAAACAATTATTTTGTTTCTTTTTTTCTATTCTACTTGCTAATCTGATTATAGATTTCTTTTTTTGGGAGTTTTTTTCTACATTTTCTAAACACGCGTGCTTTGGAAAATTGCTAAAATAAAAAAAAAATAGGAGCACTCTCATGGTAAGTTCTAAAAACCATATTTTTACTTTCCATTTTGCATTCTTGTTTACTTTTCCTCATCGAAATCACTTTTTTTCATTTTGGGTCTTAAAATGAACCATTATAATTCTTGATCATCTAGTTTTAATTAGGAAGGTAAATCATTGCATTCACCTATATTTCCTCACACACAACCAAATCACTTCAAATCAAAAACACATTCAAACAATTCCCACCAGGTGAAATTGATTGGGATTTCATCACCCAATAGGAAATCGACTTATTGTTTTCCCAAGTATAATCTTCTTTCTCTTTCGGTATATTTTGGCTTAGCACCGACTCCCTTATCACAGTGGGACCATGAAGTGAGGGGTAGGCCCCAAATACACACTCATACTAACAATGATAGAGTTGGGCCTCATGTACCTTTAGGTATATCGAGGAATCAAACCTTAAACACACTCAAAACCATCCATAGCTTACCATTTCCTAGGACCCTCATTCACCATATTACACATTTCACTTTTTTCCATAATTAATCAAGATTAATATAAAAAAAAATCTTCTTTCCTTTGCTTATTGTTTGTAAATCAACCCATTTAGTTACTTTTTATTTCCTAGGAGTTTTTGTGTTTTCTTATCATGGTACTTACTACAAAAAATTTGTAACCAGATCTCTGAAAACATGTCTACTCCACCCCCTACATTTCAACAACAAATCCCTTATTATCAAACAAACACATCCAATCCCTTTTCTGACACCCAAAAAACTTGAAATGAATCAGGGATCAACTATAAAAATGAAATAGAACAACAATCCTTTTATTCCCACATAGATATCATGGTCAGATTCCTCATATGCTAGAATTAGAACATCCATTCTCTCCTAGAGCATCTGAACCTCCTTTCTACAATAAGGGAGACCTTGTCTTTGAAGAAATGCTAGACTCAAATCCCATTTCCCTTAATGCTTATTTAGCAAAGAGGAATGTTCAAATAACCATTCACCCCCCATGTTCCACACACTCTACAACCCTTCGTCTTCCAGAATTCACAACTCATTGATCAAAACCAAGACCATGTTTTCCAGCAATTATACCCATACACTTCAAATCATCTTGAAACACCAAATAATAATCAACCCCAGATCTCTGCTAGCTCCACTAACCCATTTGATACATCGAATGAAAAATCCTTCACTAGTCAATCCAAAGTGACCAAGGTCTCCTCGGTCCCCATTTATGATCTCCACATGATCTCATCACAGAATACATATACTCACCAATCCACATCTTTGTCGGGTTTTATAGGATCCACACCTCCTCTAAGTAGTACCACTCCTCCTTCTCGTCTACTCCTCCAGTCTCCTCAAGAATTAAAAACTTATTCATTAGGTTATGTGGCCTTTCTACTATTGTATCTTCCCAATAAGTTACTAATCCCATTTAGAATATCACTATGTCCATTCCTACAACTACACCATTAGTCAATACCGGTGCCATTTCTAGTACACATCCTATTTTGCAATACATACCACAACCTTCACAACCATTGATTTCCATGCCATAGTCCACACCTCAAAAAACATTCCACAATATAGTATCTCACAACAAAGCATTCCACAATAGGCACCATCCTTTGTTACCTCTACTATATACTCCCAACAAACACCCATGTATTCACAACCACTCACATATATGATGATGCCATTGTAATATCAATATATTCAAACCTCACATCCTATGGCTTCACAACAAGGTTTCTCATCTCATCAAAACATCCCACAATAGAACAACCCTTATCATTCAGAACATCCCTCAACAAACATTCTTTATCCACAGAATGTAGCACAACACAACATTCCTCAATATGGAGTACCTCAAAATATCATATCACCAAAACTTGTTCCAACAATACCCATATCCCTCAACGATATAAACTTTATCAAGACAACACCTTGTACCATAACAAAACACTCTATACCTTAACAAAGCATTCCTCATAAAACATAATCCTCAACAATATCAAGCATACCCACAACATAGCAGACCTTATTTAACCTAGCTCATCCTCACAAACAACAAAACAAAATTGAGCCCCCTCAGCCCTTGTTAAGCCGCATATCTAATCTTGAAGCTACTTCATCTTCATCCAAGAAGGTAGTCTCTTATGATCAAATTTGTAACAAACCCATTCATCCTTTAGTACCATATAAACCATATCCACCCCCACATGGGAACTTCCTAAACTTACAAGTTTTATAAAAAGAAGATCCCCAACAACACATCTATGCCTTCCATCATGCATGTTATCTAATAGCTCATGATCAAGATATGATGTTGAGGACCTTTCCCATGTCCCTTACTAGTCCCACCTTAGATTGGTACAACAACATTCCACAACACTCCCTATTCTCTTTCACATAGCTTGCAAAATTTTCTTAGATCACTTTTCCATCAACATAGCCCTACAAGGTCACCATAATGACCTATATGCCATTAGAAAATTTGAGGATGAATCCATCACTAATTTTTTCACCCATTGGAGGGCCATCACCAATCAACTATCCTTTACGCTACCACATCTAGAGTTAATTGAAATCTTCTATCATGCATGTGCCAAACATATTTCTTCCACTTTATAGATTCAATCATTCCAAACTTTGATGAGGCTTTTACCATGGCCCATAAATTAGAATTGTGAGCTTTAGAGGATGGTTAGGTAAAGCTTCATCCTAAGAAACCAAAAGTGGAGTTCCCATCCAAATCAACATCCTAACTCAGATAAGTCAAAACAGTAACGCCAATGCCAGTTGTGGTGAAAGTCTTCTTTAAAGAAAAGCCGCACTCCTAAACGCATTCATCAACAACACAACTATACACCCATAACAAAGACTTATGGCATTTTTTTGACAAATTTTGCTTCCAACATAATATCACTTCCACCCATTGACCCATCGACATATTAGTATCAAAACCCATTTGGTATCGGAGATAATGATTATTACAAATACCATAGGGTCAATGAGCATGACATTGAAAGGTGTCACACTTTTATGCAATGTGCTTCAAGACTTGATTGATAAAGGTGACCTTCACTTAGAAAATCCAAATGCACCTCTTGAATTAGAATCTTGACATATTTAAACAACCTTTTCCCAAATCACCCTTCATCTTCACGATCAAAATAAATGAATGTTGTCCACACTATTAATACAATAACAAAAATTGAGCCTATCCCTCAATCCACCTTGTCACTTAGTGAAACAAAATCGTAGAATCAAATAATAGCAACCAATGAGCCTAAAATTATGACTACAAAGTCTCCCTCTATTGAAACCATCACTCAAACCCTTCTTGCATCCTTGTCACTTACTAAATCAACACCCACCAAATCAACACTAGAATCTAACAAGCTTAAAATTACTGAAAACCCTTGCTTGTTACTAAAACTATTCCTATGCCCTCATCACATACCACTATTGAGCCTATACCCACATCCTCTAGTACATTCACATCTCCACCTACATCTGGATTTGCAAACATAACTATGATACCTCTTGAAACATTCTTAGCACAACCACCTCTGCCTAAGCCAACCATGGGTTTTAGTCATCCTCAATCCACAAAAAGTAAATGATCTAAAACCTATAAATCATTTAGACTACATTAATCACATCATCCAAACTCCTCTTCCTTCATTAGCATCACTTCAAAAATATACCTAGTTCATCCAAAACCTCAAAAGGGCCTAAAAACAAGGTGTCATTAAGTTTTTAAAATCCCTTATTATGAAAAAACATATCATTTCCTTGGCCCTCCCCCTTTTCATCCACCTCCTCCTACGAGGGGAATTCCCACTTTTGGAGACTCTCTTGTCATGCCAAGACCAAGTCTAAAGAGACCTTCTAACCAAGACATCATTTGAGATTTTAAGGGCCCTTATTATGTCCCTCCTAAAAAAATTCCTAAATGGTCCTTGCTCTCTCATACCGGTTAATCACCCCATTATTATAGGGGAAAATCCCATTCACCAAGCTTCCATAATGAGTCCATACTCTATGTTTGTCATTCCCGCAAAGGGGTGCCACACCGACCCTTGCCCTCCATCTCTTGCACAACCCTACTTCTCTACCCAACTCCGATATAGGATCCTTTTCCTCCATCTTATTATAACAGCTATAAATCCTCCATGACCGAGTAAATAAACAAACCTAAACTAAAAACCTACCTCACCTCTCCTCAGAAGGATGAGGCCTAGCCCTTATTTCCATCTATTCTAAGGCCTAAAGGGCATTACGCCACTATCTTAGGTGACCTCTTACAAAAATCACTCATCACATTACCACCACCCAAGTTATTTGATCATCATGGGTGGAAGCCTTCCTAGTATGACTTTAATGCCTTTTGTGATTACCATAGAACAGAGGCCACTCATAGAGAATGTTGATCTTTTCATCAGAAAGTTCAAAAGATTGGATTCGCTCTTCCTTCCTTCACAATCAGGACAATAACAACAACATCAAAACTGAAGCATCTATTCCTAAAACATCTACCCTTGATTGATGACATTCACATCACCACCCACTCACAAAATTATGACAAGGAATCATCTAAGCCTAAGAGAGGTAAGACCTTCATCACTATACCTCCACCTCTTGAGTTATCACCCTCATCTTGATAAACCCAAAATATCCATTTCTTTGGCTCTTGATGATTCAATCAAACACCACCATCAAAAGCTAAAATTTATATACAAGTGGTAACACCACCTTCCACTGCAATTCAAAAAGTGGTTGTAAAAACAATTACATCAATCTCCTATCTAGATGTCACTTTATGAGCTTTTCCAAACATCACCTAGTCATAATAGGCCATGATAGAAGCCCTTCAATCCATCACTATACCAACTAATGACCCAATCCATTCACAAACTTTGTAGGTGCTCTTAAAGCATCTACCTCCATATCATTTGAACCATATGAAATTCCCTCTCTTAGGCCGAAGACCACGACTTGCCACTCTTCATCACTACCCAAATCAATGATATTTCCATCAAAAGAGTCATGATTGATAGTGGTGCTATCATTAATATCATATCCTCCCTCACATTTGACCAGCTTAAGTTACCAACACAATCATTTCTCAAACACGGTCTTGTTACGGTCCTTCAATGACACTATCGCACCCACACTAGGCATTGTCATCTTACCACTCAAATTCGGTGTTAAAACCCTTACCAAAACTCTTCTACATTATAGAAGGAGAGTTTCAATATAATATGTTGTTAGGATCCCCTGGATATGTACCATACATTGTGTTCCTTCCACTCTCCATCATTGTCTCAAATACGAACATGAAGGATAAACCTACATTGTTCCTGATCCAAATCCATTCATTGATGCTACATGATGTATCATCCAAATGACGTCCTTATACCAAAATCTACACCTGAATCATTTGATCAAGCATCTACTAACACATCTATCCCTTCTTCCAAATTACTAGATGATTCTTCCCTTAGTGAGGCGTAAAATTCCTTACTCTTGGGGAATATCATCTCCTCATGCTTAATTCCATCCCTTCACCAAAAATGTATGGTCATCTTGATAAACAACCCATGTACAACCCTGATATAGGAGACGTTATCTCCTATGGTCCAACATACCTCAAGACAAATATTATTTATGGTGGACTTGATAATCCACCATCCCATCTATTAATCCACATCATGCCATGCCATTTATGCTAAATTTTAAATCCCTTGACAATCCAAATTTTTTCCTACATGTATATCCATCATTGCGTATGGAAGGGTTTTGGCCTTAGGCATTATGAACAAGGGACACATGACCAACCCATCTTACACACCCTTAAGGATCATGAGAAAAGTGGTTTAGGTTATAAAATTTTACCCCTAAAATAACTGAAGCCACCACATCTAAACAAGATACACCCATGCCCACTTCCGAACCAAAACTATCACCTCTCAATAAGACCTAAAGACCCATGGATATATATGACATTGTACCCATCCCATCTAATTTTTTTAATCAATGTCATATCTTTAGGACCACTCATTTATCAATCAGATCACTCCACCAAATCATTACCACTTGTTTTTACTAGAAATGGTTGAGCAAGATTCACCCACAATAGATATCCTCAATGTTCAGGATGACTAAGATATTCTTTCTCACATGGGAGATGAAGACCATTATCTTTAGAAGTCTCTACCATCTAAAACACCAACTCTTCTCAATGAATCCACCTTGACATTAACTTAGGAACCCCACAAGATCCCGTATAGTTAAGGTTGATCAATCTTTAAGTCCATAAGAATTACATGATTTCACAACATTCTTAACAAAATATCATCAAACCTTTCTGGTCATATAGTGATATGCTGGGATTGACTCCAACATTTTCATACACAACATAGTCACATACCTTGACTAAGCCAAATAAAACTTCATGCAAAACACACCCTTGTATAGCTCTCCTTGTTAAGGAAGAGTTGCAACATCTCTTATCCACTAATTTATCATACCCATTGATTATCCAATGGGTTTCCAATGTTGTCCTTATGACTAAAGCCTCAGGAAAAATATGCATCTGCATAGATTTCAGGGATCTCAATCTTGCTTGTCCAAAAGATGATTTCCTCTCCGAACATAGATCAACTCATTGACCTGACCACAGGCCATGAAATGCTTTCCTTTATGGATGGTTTTTTTGGTTATAACCAAATTCTCATCCCCTAACGATCAACATAAAACCTCTTTCATCACCCCTTGGGGAACCTTCTACTACTGTGTCATGCCATTTGGGCTTAAAATGTGGGAGCCACGTACCAACATGCCATGACATACATCTTCCATGATCTTATCCACAAATTCAAAGACTACGTTGATGACCTCTTAGGAAAGTATAAATCATGCAAAAACCATCTTGATATCTTGAATCAATCTTCACTCGTCTCATCCAATTCTATCTTCATCTTAATCCTAAAAGTGTGTCTTTGGTGTCCTTACTAGAAAATTTTTAGGATTCATCATATCCTTCTAAGGAATTGAAGTTAATCCCAAAAAGTTAGAGCAATCATTGAAATGCCTCCACCTTCTAATCTTAAGTAGTTGTGTAAGCCTTCAAGGTAAGTTGTAGTCCATTCGACATTTTCATATCACAACTCTCTGACTGTGTCAACCATTTCACCATTTTCTCCATAAGGACATAGAATTTCATTGGGATTCTTGATTGCCAAAAATCCTTTGATGAAATCAAACAATATTTTTATCACCACCTGTGCTTACTCCACCTCGTGAAGGGGATCCATTTTATTTATACATATCCACTTTAGAACATGCCTTAGGAGCCATGCTTTCCCACCATGATGGTCAAGGTCACGAATAAGCTATGTATTACATTAGTCACACACTCCATGAATATGAGACATATTATAATTGAAGTTGAAAATTTGTGTTGTGTTTTATTTCACTACCTCCAAACTATGACATTACCTCTTAATCACAAAACATACGTCGTCACTAGTTTTAATCCTCTTAAAGCCATGTACACAAAACCTTATCACAATGACCGCATAACCGATGGCTTATGCTCATGAATGAATTTGATCTTGAAATTATTCCCGAAAAAATCCATTAAAGGTCAATCCATTGTAGATCACTTGTTGAAGCACCTCTTTGGATAATCAACCACCCCATGAGTACTTTCCTAATGAGTCCATCAATAACATCAATGAATCAAAAACTATGAATCATATTTCGTCCCTATCAAAATGATCCTCTTCTTTGATGGTGCTAAATGTCAAGAGGGAGGAGGAGTCGATGTCGTTATCATCCCACCCTGGAACATTCCATTCCATTATCATTCAAACTCAATTTTGAGTGTACCAATAACATGGTAGAATATGAAGCCTTAATCATGGGTTTGCAAACCACTATTCTCTTAGGTTTCCAAATCCTAGAAATCTATGGAGATTCACAACTTGTCATTAGTTAGGTCAAAGGAGAATACCAATGTAAAAATGAAGTCCTTCAAAAATATAAGTTGTTTTCAATTTTCTCCTTAGTGCATTCGATCATTACACTATTCAATCCATTCCATGATCTTCTAATAGGTTTGTAGAAACTATGGATTCCCTCGAATCCCTCATCCCATTTGAAATAGAAAAATCAAAGGATAAAACCAAGATGTATGTAGTAGTTCAATGCTTAGATTATCCTTCACATCAAAATGAGTTCCTTCCATTAACATCATTGATGAAAATCCATCGGATCTATGGTATACTCAGATATACGATTATCTCATTGAATCCAAACTTCCATTGGATCTATCACAATGCACTAAGTGATCATTCCTTCAACGTGTCACTCACTTTTTCATCATAGGAGGTATCCTTTACAACATAGTTTCGATGGTATATTATTGCGATGTCTTAAAATCAAAAGAATCAACCAAAGAAATCGAAGAGGTCCATGATGGCATATGTGGAGGTCATTTCATTGGTAATGCCATTGCTAAATACATCATATGGCTAGGGTATTACTGGCCTACCATTACCAAAGATTGTTGTGCATACATAAAGAAGTGCATCAAATGCCAACTCCATTATGATCTCATTCACATTCCTATTCAAGTGCTACAACCTGCTCAGGACCTATGGCCTTTCTCTCAATGGGGTTAGACCTCATTGGTACAATCAATCCAAAATCATCCCAACAACATCACTCAATCATCACTACAAATGAATACTTCACTAAATGGGTTGAAAGCTATTCCTTAACCTCAACAAAATCTAGACCCATCATAATTTCATATATCAAAACATCATATGTCATTTTGGCATCCCACATAAGCTCATCACAGACAATGGAAAATCCTTCAAAAATAAGAAGGTTAAAAATATCTATGATACATTCAACATCAAACTTAGCTTTTCATCACCATACTACCCTTAAGAAAATGGAAAAGCTGAGGCCTCTAAAAAAACACTCAACAAAATCCTCATGAAAATTATAAATGATGCAGGTAGGAACTGGCACATCTAATCCCATTTTCCCTATGGGATTATCAAACTAGCATCCACACACCTACAAGAGCTATGCCTTATTCACTTGTTTATGGATTTGAAGCTATTGTACCCCTCGAAATTCAAATCATCACTTCATGTATCTCTAAAGATTTTATCCCTGAAGAAGAATATCGCCAAGACTATCTAGCACAACTATAATTATTAGATGAAAAGCATCTAAAATCTCTTGAACATCATCAATTTTATCAACAATGCATCAACAAAGCATATAATAAACATGTTAAGAATGTGACTTTAAAATTGGTGATCTTGTACTTAAAGAAAATCAAAATGTTACTACATTAGAGTAGAGTAAACATGGAAAATTTTCCCCCAATTGGATTGGTCCCTGTTATCACACACAAGTATGGGTCAAGAGCATATCATCTCACTTCTCTTGATGGGGAACCTGAGGTGGAACCCTTGAATGCTTTGCACTTGTGGCCTTTCTACTATTAAATGATTGATCATCATGATGTCAGTTTTAATCAAATCCTATCCTTCCATCATTAAATAACAACTTTCTTTGCACAAATTCCTCAAAATCACTACACCTATTTATCAATATCATGACATGGGGCATGTGGGTGTAGGTCACATATACATTTATCCCCTCCTCAAAAATGGTTTATAGGGATTTTTGTCCTCGTCTTAAAAATGAAATAAACTCATTGGATGCTTAAATAGACTGATCCCTCGAAGGACAACTATTTACAAAATATAAATTATCAAAAAGTAGATTGCTCTCTTGAAAGACAACTACCTGTCAAAAATCATGGACTGATCCCATGAAGGATGGCCATTCAAAACAAAATGTCAAAAAGTAAAAAAAATGTAGACCATACCCTTGAAGGATGGCTACTCATATATAAGGCTTCTCACTTTGATCAGCCTTCAAAAATGAACAAAATCAAGAGCATCCAGGAAAGCTTCCGCATCGATCAACTTTCCCATCATAAGAAAGCTTCCCACATTGATCAATTTTCTTCAAAATATTACAAAAGATGGGGCATCAATTCTCTATAAACCCATTAAAAAGGAGAACCTTTTCCCCATAACGACATACACGCCCATAAGGCCCTTTTCCATTATCATAGCAAAAATACATTTTTCCCAAATCCATTGTGATTTGCATGAACTATCCATTGACGGTCTTATTTAACATCTTGAAAGGCTACTAGTGCAAAGTGTTATTTTAAACCCATTGTGTATACATATCAGATTTATAGTGGGCGTTCTTTCCACTTTTACTTCATTTAATTTAGTTACATTCCTTGATTTAACATTTCAATTTGACACATTTTCAAAACACATTTACAATATTATATCAAACATCTCATCATTTATCATAATCATCGCATATAAATGCATGAGAAAACACAATATCATCATAATCATATACCTATCAAATATAATATATATATAAATCATGGGTTACATATAAAAATAAGCCTATAACAACATATACAAATACAATATATAGGTATAAAACCATCATCATCACATACATATATATCAAAGTCTAGATACATCAAAAATGTCTACATAATCACATCATATAAAGAAAATGGGCTTCTATGAGCCTATATAACATATATACAAATCATGTGGTAAAATCCACATCTCCTAATACTATGCTAGCACCACCCTCTCCTTTAGGAGTAGGAGTGCTCCTCTTGCTGCACCTACATCTCTAAAAGCACCATACTTGGCTTCTCTCTCTGACATCACCCCCTCTATACATCCGAGATGGATGTCCCATGCACTACCTTGCACTATCACTAGGCCTCATATATGCTATATGGAACCCCCTTGGGAAGCTACATGATCAACATACAAGGTGGCATCAGGGTAGTTCTTAATGATCATGTCCATGTATAATAATCTTTGTCTACTCACATGGCCTCGTAATGTGATACCAAAATCATAACAAATTGTTGTAGATGCTCCCTCTATCGAAGCCATCATCGTTGATAACTCCATGCCATAGAAATAGAAGGCCTTGTGATCCCCTAAGGCCTTCCTCAATGTATCTATGTGTCCCTTGTACTTATCTCTATCAGAAGATACATGTACAAGTTTCACATATAAGCCATCATGCTATGTAATCATACCATCCCTCTCTATAATAAGGGTGTCATGACCCACAAGATCATCATGCTCTCTCTCGAGTGGTCTCTCTCTCATTCTCCATTGTGTCCTTCTTGAAGCCATCACTACTACAAAATCTACGGCTACAACATCATCACCCTCACCTCTCTCCTCCCTGCCTCATATGATCTCCTCACCACAACCTAAGCACACACTCATTTGTATGATCATGTGCAGCCCTCTCTGCTGCCCTTGCCCTCTAAAAATCCTCAAGCCATTGTTGATAACTTTGTGTCAACGATCGGGCCCACCATGTCTTTACAAAAATATGGGGTCCCCTGCATCATCCATTAGAACAATATACCCATCCTCATCAAGACCCATGAAACCAAGTGATTATCTTAATGACTATAAACCTAACTACTCAGCCCTACTTGGGGTCTCAGTATCCCCATCCTCCCATCTATATTGAACTAGATCCTCATAATATACTCTAAACAAGGCCAAACTATCTCTGACTCTGAATAAAACATAATATCTCATCCTCCTGGCTCTCGACCTTGAATCCAAATGTCTTTCTATAAACACAATAAATCCATAGGGAACTCAGGCCAATCATGAAAATCCACATATGGCCTCCAAATCACATCACCCACATAAAAATTGATATCAAGTCCCTATAATAAATAGGCCCCTTGGCCTTCCTCATCACCAAGACTCTGACTCCACCTCATGAAACCTAGATGTCTCACATCAATGACACATGGCAGCCCCAATGGATGAGCAATGGCAATGTTCTTGTGTGCCCAACATTGTAGTAAAAATATGACATCAATCCCATGCTTGTGGGCAGTCCAAGCCCAAAACTCTCTAAATTTCTAAGCCAACAAAGTAGGAGCCCACTCAAACAATGTGTGGTGCTCCATCATCTCTGTAACTACACAATATCTCATTATCCACGGGAAGTGTCCACCTCCTTAATCCAAATGAAATGCAAAACATGAAATAGGAAACATCATCATGGTCATATGGCCATGACAACCACTCTCCCACCTCATATAGTGATTGGTTGTAAAAAAAATCTCCTTAAGCATATATCACATCCCAGAATCTCCTCCATACAACCTATGCATGTGAGCCTTCTCCTCCTCGTGATACTATAGATGGCAAGTCCCCTAACAAAAATCTTGTAATCTAATGAACATCCTCCATGGTAATAAAGTAATCTCCCACATAGGAAGTCGAATGTATTGGTGGAAGGGTTCCACCTCTCTAAATGAGCCAACAAAGTAGGAGCCCATTCAAACAGTGGGTGGTGCTCCATCATCTCGTAACCACACAAGTCATTATCCACGGGAAGCATCACCTCCTTATTCTAGAAATGTAAAACATGAAATACCCAACATCATCATGGTCATCCATAGAACAACTATCTCTCTTAGCCTCATATAGTGATTCGTTATTAAAATCTCCTGAGATATATCACATATTGGGATCTCCTCCTACAACCTATGCATAGTGTCACCCTCTCCTCCTCTGTGATCAATAGATGGCATGTCCCCTAACCAAAAATCTTGTAATATAATGAACATCCTCCATGGTAATAGTGATCTCCCACGTAGGAAGTCGAATGTATTGGTGGAAGGGTTCCACCTCTCTAAAAATGCTAGTATCAAAATATGGCATCTATGGATTTACCTATAAAATATCATACCACCAAACCCCACTACCTTCAAGTGCTCCCATTCATCATCAAATAAATCCTCTCAGACATCATCAAACATTAAAGGGATGTCTGGATGGTCAACTTTGCATCAACCCGTGAAATACAAAAAACAAACATCAATAACATCACAATGAAGTTGAAAAACAACATTTGTCTCCAAAAAGAAATCAAAATATTAGGATAACTTTATAAACATCAACACCAAAACATACACCATGCATAAAAACAAACCTTAAAATCAAAAATTTCTTCAAAATCTAAACCTTCCCTTTAAAAATGCAAATTGTTTTTATAACAGGTGAATCTTTGATGATTCACCTCAATCGCTAGTGATTGAGGAATCGTCGGTGACACCTCAATTGATAGCGATTAGATGAATCACCAATGATCCCTACTAAATGAAATAAGGGCATATGTGCCCTAATATTTCATCGACTCATCAAAATCATAAAAATATTCACAAAAATGAAAAGAAAATGGATTAAAAACATACCTCAACTAAAATGGGCTTTCACTTTAGCTCGAATATGCCATTTCTACACTCTTTCCCCTTCAAAAGATGTTTTCCATGCTCACTCTGAAAAGGTCACATTTTCATTGAGTAGTTCTAAATGTGGTAAAAACAAAATGACTTTGGGTTATTTAACCCTTTTTACATGATGCAATCATTGATGATTTCCCTAATCGTTGACAATTTTCTACAATCACCCATGATTGGTCTATTTTGGGCCTTTTGTCTACATTACCTAAAACCATATCATTTTTACTCCTTGCACAAGTGTGCCATGTTTCTAAAAGGTATTAGCCTTCAAAACCTTTGATCAAACCAACATAGTCAAAATTAGGATTTTACCATTCGTCTATGGGAGACGAGCCCTTTGGCCCCCATCACTTGGTTTTCCCGTTTGTCAACTTTACCTAGTAAGGGTCATACATCCACAGGCGTCGAGCCCTTTGGCCACCCTATCAATTGATTCTCTAGTAACCACTTATACTCCCCTTTATTTGGGCATATTTGAAATGAAACACATTGGTGTTCATTGTATTGCACTATAATAGAATCACCCATACCAATGTAACCTTTTTCATCATTTTTGTCTAACGATTTGCCAAAAATCACTAAAAAAAAGTGGAAAATATAGATACAAAATCTAGAATACATATTTATCACTTTCTCAAGCTCATTAATGATCAAAATAACTCATTTACGACACTCTGACATTAAAACACCCATTGGTCCCCTTTGGATTAAATAATTTAAATACGTATCACCACATCCCTAAGTCTAGTTAATTAATTAATTAATTAAATTAAATGGATAAATAACCTCACACCTCTCACACCTCACCATGATAACTTGGACACCTTCACTAGTTATAACTAACTAACTAGTTTACTAACCTTCAAAAATATCACTCAACCACCCCTAACTTATCCCTAACCACCTCTCCACACTTAACTAGTTAGGACTAACTTAAAAATAAAAACCTTCTAAAATCACTCACATCCTCATCCTAACTAACTTGTCCCAAGTTTGAGTCTCTCCCACCTCTTATCTTAACCACTTTGAAATACTTCAAAATCAAGTTGGAAATAGAAGGAAAATCACTCCTTTTGGACACCTAACTAAGATTTCCCAAAATCATGGGTGATTTTCGATCTGCGATCTATATAAGTTTGTTTTCAAACTTCTTTAGGGGGAGGAATTTTCATGTTTGTAGGTAAATTTTGATCTTCTTCAGAAAAATAGAGATCATTCATCATGAACAAGGCTCCATCATTGTTACTCTGCTCTAAAATAGCTGATTTGAATATTTTCATTTATGGTCGTCGTCAAACCATATTCACTCGATCAACATCCAATTTGATCAAATTTTGCAAGGTAATCATTGTTCATCATTTATTCCTATCACTATTGGTAGGTAATATTGTTTGTATCGTAATTATCATGTCATATATGCTCTGAAAATTCCTTTAAATCATAGTTTAATTAAGTTTTTGTCTCTATTTCTGTAGAATGTTAAAATTAACAACAATTACTAGTGATTGGCCTAATGATCGCCAATGATTCTATCTAATATTTATTTATTGCCCTTTCTTATAATTTACCTAATTTCTTCTTGTTTTCTTTATCATTTTCTAACATGTTTCCCAGCATGGTGATTTCAGATGGCCTTAGGAGGTAACAATTGTTGTTGGCATTGACTCTTTTCTCATTGTCTTCCATCCTCTATACTAGGAGTAGTATGAGCTACTTCATGACTTAGAACTTTGTGCAATTCAAGCAACAAATTTTGATCCCCTAAAGGCCATTTTTTCATCAACTCAGCATATTTGAGAAGTAAGCTAAGGCATTTTGGATGCATATTATGAGGCTCTAAGGCTCCATGAATACCTTGCACAATATGAGCATAACTATGAATCATGTTTAGACATACTAGAGGACTAGCACACGCATTAGAGTTTAACATGAAAAGTTATATTAACATCCCACGACTCAATGACACCACACTTGTACATCTTTATGATACTCAGGAAGAAGTGTCGACTTCTTTGTTGAGAATTTTATTTTAAACCCGAGTCTTATTTCACTGAGGAGGAACTATTAGTTGATTATGTAGGATCTAATTTCTCTAAGAACTTGTACATGGATCAAGAATCTGATCTTTGGTTCTAAAATTATTATCATGATTTTATGTATCTATCCACCTAAATAAATGACATCAACTGGTCATAGTTTCCATTTTTTCATGATGTATTACAACATTATTATCAATAAAAATTAATTGTTTCTTGAGCAAGTTGATATCCATTTAAAGGAAGTCTTTGGGATTCTGGGGACTGGATTTGCTGACACTTACCCACTTATTTTAATAACATTATATTGTTTAAGTGATTTGATTTGTAGGATTTCTTGAAGGAAAAAGAAGCCTTGTTCACTTTCTTCACGGAGTTTAATATCACACATTGTCCATCTACATTACGGTTATCCCGAAACCCCATCATAGTGAGGTTGAGTTAGGTTGTTACCCCCTTTAGGCATCAAAAAAACCCAAGGTAAAATCATTCTTGACAAAACTACAGTCTAGTCCTATTAATAGCTAAAAACTATGCATGGCACTTGATCTCCCACTTGTCTAAAATAACCCATGCGTGCTCTTCAAGTCTTCACACATGACATGATCTGCACTCCATGTCCATATTTAGCCTTATACTAAAAACGCCTAAGTCCTAAATCCTTTATTTTCTCATGTCCACCCTATTCCACTATTATTTTGCATGCACCTACATGCCCTATGTCTGCAAGACCTAATCCTGATGTACCTTGATTACTTAGGATACATTTCATCACCCAACATTACCCCACATTAGTTTCATTATTGCCTCCTGTAATGGGTAATCATAACTTATTTCTCCATGAATAATGAATAAGTAAATGAAATAATGATTGTAAAAAAGAATAAAAGAATACTTAGGTGCTCTATGCTTCGTAGGTAAAATCAATTGTGGATAATCTGTTTTTGATTTCTACTTCAAGTTCATTCCAATCATTTAGCACGTTATTAATTTCTTTTTGATGTCTACAAGAACCCCATCCATTTCATCTAAGGTCATGTTCTCACCTTCATTTTGCAACACTCGAGAACATTGGCCATGCTTGAGACCATCCCTTCCATCACATCCATCTATTACACTATCAATTTACATCTCTTTTATTTGCTTCTTGTGAGGGACCTATGTTGTTGCAATCACCTCATGCTTTTCCTCTACCAATGTGAGCTTTTCCTTACACCCAAGTGCTTCATTCTTTGTTTCCTTGAGGAATTCACTTTCTTCTTCAATAGTCCTTCTATTTATTATCACATCGGAGCTCCGCACACATATTCAAGGCCAAATCTTTATTTTTAGTTCATCTTTCAAGGTATAAAATATAGACTCATAACTTGTAATTTTTCATGCAACAGCTTGCCTTGGCCTTCTCTTCCTATCTTTGCACCATCCTTTGGTTTCACAATGTGCATTGGATATTTTGATATTAATAACTTAACAAGTGTGTACATGTAGTGCATCACGGAGGAATTTTTTTGGCACTTTCTCTTCCAAGTGTGGCCTTACCTTCAAAATGTCATCCCTAATTTATTCTTCCATATTTACCAATGCGTTCACCTTTGCCTCAAATTTCTTCTTCTATTTTGTTAGGTGCTTTATTTCGGTATCTTTGACCTTCTTTTCATCCGAGAATCACTCGAATAGTTTCATATTTTTTAATGTTCCAACGTGTAACCTCAACAAACACCTTTTTAGTGTGTTGCTCACCGATCATATGACATAATATCAGGCTTGAAAGTTGAATGGAGTGAATGTGACACCTTCTTCATTCTCCTTAATACACATGATTCTTCACACACATCAAATTCAGGATTGTCCATGTGAGTCTACATTACCCATGATAATTATTTTTATGTGTGAGTGGTTTCCATTTATGAGTCCATCAACTCCTAGCCATATAATTCCTTAAGTTCCAAAGTGCTTTGGAACCTCCCATGTATGATCTTACTTGGGTCATTAACATACCCGACTATTGGAGTCTCATAGGTGCCTTCATCTTCCTTTTATTTTCTATATTTCCTTCCCTTAGGAATGTGAATGCCCGAATATAGCACTGAACCTCCATCATTTGGCTCATCAGATGGTTCACCCTTATCCTCACCTATTTTTGTGTCGATGACACTAGTGTCTATATCATGATCCTTGAGATCCTTTGAAACATGTTGCAGCTTCTTCTTCTGAGGATCTTACATATTTTTAACATGAATTATATACTTCGCATGTTATCGTCTCGATTTCTCCCCATCATCATCCTCCTTAGGCGGGACATACCCATGCCTTTTTTTCACCATCTCTGTCTTTATGGGAGAAGTCCTAGGTGACCTACTCAAAGGTCTGTAAAGGTCCCACACCTTGAGTTCTAGTTCTTCTTAACACTCTTCTATACTGGGGGTCCACAATGCCCTATCCTATCTCAACTTCACTTGTCTCCATTTCCACTTCTTCACCTTATTTCTGCAAGTAAGGGATATCTCGTGCTATTTCTTCTCCCCTATAGTGGGTTTCCTCCTCGTGTCATGATCCAAGCCATCAATGTCTTCTTTCTCTTGTTCCTCCTCCTCTTATTCCTCTTCAAAAATGGGAAAAGTGCCCTCTTCATCTTGAAGTGTTCCACAATATGCTTTCCTTTAGATGCATCGTTAGGTATATTAAACTCATTTTATATATAATTTTAATTTTCTAACTTGGGCTTAAGGTATATATATACCTTAGCCACTTCCATGTTTTCAATAGCTAAACTCATGGAACTTATATTAATATCATCCAAAATCAAATTTTCAATGTATGTAGATATACCTATATAGACATATGTTTTCCTAAGTGTGTGATAGTCACAATCTACCTTGTCTACATTAATTATCGGTTGGCATGCATTTGAAAACACGTGCATATATTCTGAAAGTAGTGCATAGTGAAATCATATGGGAACTTACACCAAGGGCTCTACTTTCCATCCTTCAAACCAAAATGCGCTATGCAAAAGTGTTGGTATTATTATCCAAAATAACTCTCCTAGTTATTTGGATAACTTACATCCCACCTCGCTCTGAATTTTCTACATTATAGGTTGTTCACACTCTAGTTATCTCCTTGACACATTTCCTTGGTGGCAATTCCTTGCACACTCATATACACTCTGCATCTATCCTTTTCTTTTCTCATTTCTTTTTCCTTTTCCTCTTTTTCATTCTCCCCTTGTGTGTGCACTCCTTACACACTCATCCTTTCTTCCCAACAATTTATGTACCTTTTATGCATTCCTTAGACTTGCTTCCCAAATCAGCTAAGTTTCAGCAATCTCGCACCCCCACACATTATTTAGTAATAATTGTGCCTCTACCATATGTTCCTATGCAATTGTTTATCTCCTTCCTCCCGCATGTAATGATTTTGCACACACCTTCCCTCTATCTTCCTTTCAAACCCCACTCTTCCACCTACATACCTTTGTGCCTTATTCCATGCTATTTCTATGCCATGTCATCATCATAGGGTGTAAAATCCTTGCAACAAACCAATGAAATACATGTGATAGAAATGACAAAGCACTTGCATAGTTGGTGGGATTTTGGCTGGATTTTGAGTCAATTAGCGCACACCACATGTCTTGCAAGTTCGGATAGCTCGACATATTCTAACAATGGTATCTTTTTCTACGGGTATCAAACATGCACACACCATAGTATCATTGAAATCTAATGACGTGGGATACACTCTAGAATGTTCAAATTCAAATTTTAGTGGGATTTGGTAGGTGAGAAGCTAGAAAATGTCTTTCATGCCATTAATGAGTAGATCTGATTTCTCCAACCACCTGATTTGATATGGATCTCACATCCTTCCTTATCCTATACGCCTTAAATGCCAGGACATGGGGAAACACATTACACAAATTTATAGCCAGATTTGTAGGCATTGAATACTTATTATTGGTGGTTATGTTTCAAATTTAATTTTTCCTCCTTTTCCTTTTCTTCTCTCATTGATTTATCTATAAATATAAGATCTTGGCTCATTGTAAAGGGTTAGACATTTTTTAGATCCTCTAGCATTTGCTAAGGACTTCATATCTTTGAATTTTGAGTGACATACCTCTTGATCTAGTTTTTACATGTGGATATTGGCCTCATACACCATTGTAGTTAAATGTGCATTCTTGGAAATAATAAAGGCATCATTTTGCGGTTATTCTCTGGACCCATTTTTTATTCTTCTTTCTTTCCTCTCTCTTGCATTGTGTGCTTCTATTTCATTTTACATCCCTTGCAGCTCCATTTTCTAGTTGTGTTTCATGAAACTGATCGTGTGAATGAATCCTAGTCAGTGATATGTATGCTTAGACTCCTCGAAGACTTTTATTTCATTTTCAATCAAAATAGATAATGTTCATCCCTCTTTTTCTAGTGCTATCGACATCCTTATTTTATTTTTCTTTTCTCTTATCCTTCTATCCCTATTCCCTTAGTATTGTTAGCTTAGTTTTCCCTTCTAGTGTTAAGAGTAGTAGTAGCAGTAGAAATGGATAGAGGAATTGACCTTCTCACGGAGGTTTGTTTCAAGCACAAAAATTCCTACACTTGGAGGTAGTCCCATTATTTACTCAAGGACTCATCTCTTTCAGATCTCGAGACATAGGTGGATGATTGGGAACCAATAGTTTCTAGTATGCCCTATGGGACCAACCATTGAAAGCTTAAATTTCATTATTACTAATTTTTTGTGTGACTCGAGAAATTTCCAGCCTTTGGAGTCTTGTTTCAAAATTCTAGTTACTCCCAATACTTCAAGATCTCCTATTTTTAGTACTCTTGAGTGCCTTTCATGAGAAAAGTGTACACTGAAGGAAAAGCAATGATTCAAGCTTATTTTGGGTACCTTCATCTCTCCTCGAGGAAAGTATGTAGTAAAATACCCATGTGTGCATCTCCATCTCTAGCACATTTTTCTCATTTAACTCCTCATAATAGACAACCTACACACCCTACCATGGTACTCCAACTACCTCCTCCTCTAAGGAAATGTATCAATTTCAATGGGAAGAAGTCATCTAGTTCTAAATGCACAACATGATATATCAAGTATCCATGTTAAAGAGAATTCCATATTTTCTTGGTGAGAATTAAGTCACCTCTGTGCAGAATATCCAAGATGTAGAAAATGTGTGCTCTGTCTATTTTATCACGCATGATGATATAGCAATCAGGATCATAGCCTCATTAAAATGTAAGGCACTCTAGTGGTATAGAGGTTTAAGACGTGCATAAATTACCACACAGGATAATCTTGGAACAGTTCTTTATAATTATTTGAAGACAAGTCGATCACATGTCTTTGGTGGAGTAATTGACTACAATAAAGAACTCACCTAATGAAAAAATGACTGATTTCAAAATCGTATTTCGAGAAAACTTGGGATAGAATCCCTCAAGTGGTAAGGTCTAATACCTAGCATGGTTTCTTATATTATCTAAGGTCTCTAAATAGTTATATCTTTGTCATGATTCAATCCATGGGGGGCAGAACCTTGCCTACATCTTACAATATTGTAATAAGGGAAAAAAATAGTCTCATCTAGGAGGGAAAGTTAACTCCTAGACCTCTTGTGCCCTTGTTCCCTAAAATTTCTCAAACGCCCCATCCTTCTATTGCTCTTTTTCCTAAATAGAGCACGCAACTAGTTGCATCTACATCTTACTCTCTGTGTAATAGAGAAAAGATAAAGAAATGAAGGCCCTAATTAGGAAATTATCCAATAAGGTCATATCCTTAGAGAAATAACATGCAAAAGCCTTAGAAATAGATCTAATCAAGTACATAATCAAAATAACCAACCATGGAGGAATCGGTATACAAACTAGAGATATGCGTAGAACTTAAAAAATGATAGATGACACGCTAGTGCACATCTGCCCTTGTAAGTAGTCCCTCTAACGTAACCTCTTCTAGTGCCCAACAATAGTCAAGCACTAGTTCCAATTCATAACAACATGGCTCAAGATTTTGAATGGTGTTTCCCTTGTAATATGCCTCATAGTCAATATCACTGCGCCATTTCTATACACGCTCATGCGTATATGATCTAGAATGCTTCTAAATGTTATCCTCCCACTAGCATAGCTGAAAAACAAAATCAAGAAAGACCGAAGCTCCTCTAGAATAAAATTTGATGTTCTTTGGTGTCGAGGACTTATGTTCTTTCAATCAAGTGTAGAAAACTCAAGCAGATTGCACATCCAAGTGTCCGATAACACAAGGTACAAGAAGAGAATGTTAGACTCGGGTGAACAACCTTTAACTCCTATCAAGTAGGCAAACCCTCAAAAAAAGGACATAGTTAAGGTATCTAGTAGTAAAATAACACAAGCTCCTATGTGTGAGGCTCCACGTAATGCTTGTTTTAAGGAAATGTGCGCCCCTCCTTTAGTAGGTCAATCTCTACTTCATCTAAGGATCCTACCTATTTTCCCAAACAACCAAGAAAAGATGTTGTTGTACCCTAGATACACAAATAAATGGGCCTTCCATTTAACATTGTGGACCAGATGAAAAAGACAAATGTAAATGTCATAATGTTGGATTCCGATCCATTCAATCTCATCATGACATTTTGCATGAAGATCGACCCAACTTCCATGCACCGATTCATTTGTACAAAATCCACACGTTGTTTTCAATATCTATCAAGAAGAGGAGAGGAAAAGAAGTAATTTTTCTAAAACTCCACCTTTCTATTTGTCCTTAATCATGGGAAAACACCTTGTGCATAATTACATGATTAACTTAGGAACTAGTACTTCTATCATGCTGAATAAAATAACTAATGTCCTAGGTTTGAAGCACAACCCCTTGTCTCAAGGATTCCTACAACATAATGGCTCAATTTTTATAACTATAGGAATCATCAAGTATCTTGAGTTAACCCTCCATGCATGTCCAATCCTAACCATACCTCAAGATGTGTAAATCATTGACCTAACTCCTTTGTTTTGCCTATTCCTGTCAAGGGAATTTAATACTAAAGTGGTTGGGTACTTGTCTTTTGATTGGCCACATATGCTTTACTCAAGACAAGGTATGGTACCAGTTTACCATACAAGTTGGGCCAATTTTTTCCTATCATGTTGAGTTGTATGACCCATCCCCTCTCAACCTAACTACCTAATCCAAGTAAGCCAAGAATAAGTTTTTGAATGGAAGCCTCTCCCTCCTCATCTACCTGACTTAGTGTTGGATGAGTGGGTGGAAAGACATAAAAACATTTATCCATATATTGAGGAGATTGAATATTTTGAAACTGGACTTTGCATTTATTGCATCCTTGAAGAATAAGTTATGCTTCCACATGCAATTAAGAAAAATGAAGAAAACTATGGGCTATGGAAGCTGCATTTTGATGGATCTAGAATTAGAAATGGCATGGGTGCAAGATTTTTTTATTATTTCTCCCAAAGATGATAAATTATTCTTCGTGTAAAGGTTATAGTTCACATACTCTAACAATGTAGCAAAATATGAAGCATTGGTACATATCCTTCTCATTTCGAGAAGAAAGGAATTAAGGTAACTTGTATGTAGATATTTAGGTATACAAAATAGGTTATCCACCCTATCACCAACAAGTTCATGATAAAGAATAAGATTCTCAAAAATTATAGACATAGAGTTTGGGACCTTCTTGAGATCTTTTATGCTTTGAATTAGTAGGTGGTGACACACAAATTGAACAAAGAAGATGATTAGATGGCCACACTCGGTTTGTAGTTATCTCCTACTAAGGAATTTTTCAAAGGAAATGCACATCATATCAAGATGGTAATTAGACAATCCATTTGAAACAATAACACTAGATGGAAAGTGCTTGACAATGATGAGAAAATTGTCTAGCTAATTCATAATGAGGTTGAGTTCTCTTCAAGCGTGAAAGTTGGCTTGCATGACACCTATGGTGACCAATTGATCCAATTAAAGACAAACAAGTTTCCTAAAGGGATGGTCACATTAGAGAAATTTTTTAGCCCCGATGATGAGTTCAAGGATGAAGAAAAGAAATTGTACACGGTGCAAGAGGACTTGATCTAGTCACTATTGTGTGTGATGAGGAGTTATTTCTCAATAAATCTTTCACGCATGATGAAAAGAAGGCCTAAATCACTCTCAGTTAGAGATACAATGATATATTTTCATCAAATTATGAAGACCTCAAAGGTTTTGATCTAAGTGTTTCTCAACACTCCATTGACCTTGATCCTAGTATCAAGCCCATCAAACAACAGAGGCTAGTTAATCCAAGGATAGATCCCCTTATGAGAAAAGAGTTATCCAAACTCATTGAGGGAAAGATTATTTTTCCCATTACATACTTTACTTGGGTCATGAATCTAGTTCTATTTCACACATAGAACGGTGAAATCGGGCTCTGCATTGAATTCATAGATATAAACAAAGCGTCACTAGAGGATCATTATCCTTTCCTTCTATAGAGAAGATTTTGTAGACTGTGGTGGCACACAAATATTATCCATGCTAAAAGGGTATTAGAAGCTTCAATGAGATTTCGGTCAAGGAACAGGATCAATTCAAAACATCATTTGCAACCAAGTGGGGAACATATGCATACCATAAAATTCCCTTTGGTTTTTCAAACATAAGCACAACATTCCAACATGCCATGGATATTGTCTTCAAAGGTTACATCGGTGAGTTCATCTTGGTTTACCTAGATAACATTACATTCTTCTCAAATTAGGCCATCGATCACATAACACATCTAGAGAAATTATTTGAGAAGTGCAAAAATTGGGTTGTCTCTTAACCCTATGAAGTGCAATTTCACGATGGCACAAATAAAGCTACTAGGCCATGTGATTTCAAAGTATGGCAACACAATTGACCCTAAGCATGTTTCAACCATCTGGCTCTTTCCTACTAGCGCACAAGAAAGCCTTGTAGTAATTCCTTGGAAAAATTAATTTTGTTAGCCACTTTATCTATAACTTTATAAGATTTAGTAAGGCCCATCACTCTAATGCTGAAGAAGGATACATCCTTGAGATGGACATCATAAGGAAGAGAGAGATTCAATAAGATTAATTAATAAATTTTATGTGTGCCAAAAATCATTAACCCAGATTATTCAAAGGAGTTCATCCTTTATGCTTATGGTATTGATGTAAATGTTGTTGTTTTCACGACACAATAAAATGAACAAGGATTTGAACAACCAGTGGCTTTCTTGAGTTAGAAGCGAAGGATTATGAAGTGAAATATAGTCACACCGAGAAGTAGGTCTATACCATCATGCGTGCACTTAAGAAGTTCAAAATTATGTTTACCACAAATCATATCAAATTGTTAGTTTCTCACTCTAGTGTTAGAGAATTCATCATGGGGAAGAAATTAGTGAGAAGAAAACAAGATGGGTGACCAAAATCATGGAGTATGATGTGATTATAAAACCAACAAAGTTGGTAAGAGGTAGCGCACTCTTATTGAGGATACATAGAATGAACCTAAGGCTTCATTATTTTAGATTAAGATATCCCACGTGTAGAACTTAAAACAATGTAGATCTGGTGTACGTGACTAGATGAAGAATATGATCACATTCCTTTCCAAGGAGCATACCCTCCTAGATTAAACAAAAAAAAGAGAATACATTTGAGGCTGCAATATATTCCATATGTTTTGATTGATGGTCTTCTCTTCAAGAAGAATCTTGATGGCATGCTATTAAGGTGTATTGATGGTGTGCAGATTGAAAAAGTGTTAGTAGAATTTCATGATGGATTCTCTGGTGGAAACTTCTCTGCCAAGACTATAGTAATGAAGATCATAATGGCAGGACTATTTTAGCCTACCCTATTCGTAGACATGCACAAGTGGGTCATGAAATGTAAAGAATGCACTTTCTTTGTAGGTAAGAAGAAATTGGTAGTGCTTCCCCTCCGACCAATCCAAGTGAATCATTCATTTGTGTAATACGTTATTGAATTCATAGGCATGATCAATCCTCCTTTAAGAACTAGCTACAAGTGGGTCCTGACAACTATGGACTACTTCACCATATGGAAATAAGATGCCGCAGCTTAAGGAATTTATTGAATCGGTCATCATTTAATTTCTCGAAGGCATTGTAAAAAGGTTTGGCATTCCTCAAATAATCATTTCAAATAATGAAAAATCGTTCCTTCATAATAAAATCATTGATTGGGATCATAGTCTTGCTATATACTTGAAAATTTCCTCCAACTATTACCCTCAAGGAAATGGTTTGGAAGAATCTACAAACAAGAAGTGACCAAAACCATGAAGTGTACAATGAGCATCAGCCAAAGATAGTGGAATACAAATGTCTTTCTTGTTCTCTAGGCAGACAGAATCCTAATGAAGAAGGAAATAGGAACTTCATCTTACAATCTTGTCTATGGAAAGGAGTATACACTTCCTTTGATACATGAGTTGAATTCGTTAGCACTTGCCCAAAAGATAGAATTTGAAGGCATAGATAAGAGATAAATCAAAATGACAAAGTTGGTTGAACTTGAATAATCAAGGAACTCTATCATGATCAAGCTAGAATAACATCAACAATCAACAAATAAGTGTTTTGATAGAAAGGATAGGCCCCAATATTTTAAAGTTGGTGACTTAGTATTGAAGTGGGATGTTGATAGAGCTAAACCAGGGTGTCATTCAAATTTTGATTCACTTATGAGGGGCCCATATGTAATTAGATCTTATAAAGAGGCTAACTCTTTTGAGTTATCTCATATTGATGGAGGCGCACTATTAATCCCGTAAATGGGATCTATCTTAAACCCTTTCATTAAGCTTTACTGCATCACTATGTAAATATTAGATTAGTTTCCATTCCTCCAAGTACGTTACATACACATTGTTTTGTCTATACATATTTCTTTCTTCTCGTGTTCTCCTTGCGTGAACTATTTTTTTGCTTCAAAATACCAGGTTGTATTTTCTAATAGTTTTCAAAAGTTTGTAAGATTTAGAATAGAGTTCAGAATATGTTTCCACAAGTGACTTCAAGGGGAAACTCTTCAAGGTTAAAAATTAGAATTATATGATTACTTAGTAGACTCCATGCCCAATTGATGCTCCAGGGATATTGATATCCTTCATATAATAGGAAAATGGCCCTTGAAAGTTGGAAAACTATTATCTAAAATAACTCTCCTAATTATTTGGACAACGTACATCCCCATTCTAGCTCTAAAGGTTATACATTATAGGTTGCACGCACTCCAGTTATCTCCTTGGCACATTTCCTTGGTGGTAATTCCTCGTGTGCTCATACATGCTATTCTTCTCTCCTTTTATTTTCTCATTTCTTTTTCCTTTTCCTCTTTGTCCCATTCTCCCCTCATGCGCGCACTCCTTACACACTCATCATTTCCTCCCATTATTTTATGCACTCTGCGTGCACACCTTAGAATTTCTTCGTAAATCAATTAAGTCCTCGGAACTCTTGCACCCCCACATTATTTTTTAGTAATTGCATCTCTACCATACATTCCTCCAACGGTGTTTATCTCATTCCTCTTGTGTGTAATTATTTTACATGCACCTTCCCTCTGTCTTCCTTCTACACTCCAATCTTCCATGTGCATGCCTTTGTGCCTTCTTTCATGCCATTTTGTACCATGTCATCATCTGAAAAGCTTGAGTGTTCTACACAAAACCAATTAAAGTGTGTCAATAGGGCACTGAGTCCTTGCAACAAACCAATGAGTGACATGTGGCAAAAATGACAATGAACTTACACATTTGGATGACTTTTAAGTCAATCAGCATATGCCACATGTATTTTTTGTTTAGATAGCTTTGACATATTCTAATAGCCGTATCTTTTTCTAAAGAGCTCGACACACACACACACGCACACACCTAGTCTCATCTTAAAGTTGTTGACATGGGATACATTGTAGGCTATTCAAATTAAAATTTTAGTGGGATATGGTGGGTGAGAATATGGAAAAGATATTTTATGCCATGAATGAGAAAATTTGATTGTTCCAACCACCCAATTTTATATGGATCTCACTTCCTTCATTCTCTTACACACCAAATAGAAATGGGGAAGCACATTAGATAGATTTGCAAGTGGATTTATAGGAATTGCGTGCATGTTGTTGGTGGTTGTGTTTCAAATTCATGTTTTCCATCCTTCTCTTCTTCTTCTCTCATTGATTCATCTATAAATGTAAGAGCTTGGCTCATTATAAATTTTGGACATTTTTTGGATCCTCTAGCATTTGCTAAGGACATCATATCTTTGCCTTTTGAGTGGAAGACCTCTGGATTTGGTTCTTGCATGTGGATATCGGCCTCATATTCCATTGTAGATGATTGTGCATTCTGGAAGTAATAAAAGCATCATTTTGTAGATATTATTTACATTGACCCATTTTTATTATTCTTTCTTACCTTTCTCTTATATTGTGTGTTTTCTATGTCATTTAACGTCTCTTGTAGCTCCATTTTCTAGTTGTGTTTCATGAAACTAATTATGCAAATGCATCCTAGTCTATGTAACACTATGAACTATTATTACTTCCTCCTGAGCATTCAAGTGTTGATATATGATTTCTTCTATATAAGGATGTGTTCCTTTGATTGTGAAGTCATGCTTGATATTGATTGTATCTTCTTTTCTCTTGAAGATCTTTGGTGAGTCGAGATATGCTTGGACTCTTTTATTTCTTTCATTTTTAGCACGAGTTCAATCTAATTTCGGGATGAATTGGGATTTACCCATCTTTATGACTCAGCCTTGGATCAGTGGCATTGATCCAAGAGATGTTTTGAGTTTATTCTGGATGAAAAAAATTATAGACCTTACGAAGGTTGCAAGGTGCGAATGTGTTGAATAAGCAATTCGGAGTCTAACTCGGTGATCGTGTTAAATGAATTGGTTCCGATATTGTAATATCGAAAGGCCTAGACCTTGAGCCGGGTAATAAATTAAGGTATATCTTGCTAGCTTATTATCAATGCTGGATAGAATCCATTTTGGGAATGTATATATGTGGGTTCTTATCTTGAATGATTCTATTTGTTAGACCTAGATTTGGATTTATTAAGGTTAATAACCTATGGGTTGGATTAGTGCTAATCTAACCTAGCCCTAAACTATAAGCTAAATGTTCCTAAGGTTAGCGACCTAGCACTATGGAAGTAAGACTAAAGTATTACCTTATGATCTAACCTATGTTTCTAACCTAACTAATGATCATGGATGAAGGGGGACCTATGAAGGGTACGAGCCATGGGTGATAGTTTCTATGGCATTTATGAGATGGATAAGGATGAAGGACTTGGGATTTGGCGGAGGTTGTAAATATCTAGTGAGTCCAACGTGGCAGAGTCGCCAAATCTGGGAATGGTCTTTGGTTTGCATTTGTCAATCGCCAACTATGGCGGTCGGTGGCAATGGAGTTTGGGCGGGAATTTTGGAGTTAATGTCATTAATGAACTTGGTTCCCGAGCACGGATTGCTCGAGAAGGCATGCAAAATGGAAAACTAGTTGGTTGTTTGGTTTTCCATACACTCCGGTTTTCTCTCTGTTTGATCCTTTGGTTCTTCGAACCGATCTACTTGGTGTTGCATGGAAACTATGAGAATAACTAGCTCTTTTCTCTGTCGAGGAAATTTTATAAGGCATGAGGGTAACAAATTATTGTTGCTGAATCTATCGTGGAAGAAGAGGAGAAGGCTCGAGCTCATTCAGAGGTCTTCTTCGGATTTTTTTAAAAGCGACATTACGGGAATGATAGGCCACGACTTTTAAAAATCTTGCTTTACTTCAAATGCTTTCATTTAAACAACTCTGTTTAGGTGATTTGATTCGAGTTGGTTTGAAGCAATGTTTTGGTTCTTCTTTTCTATGGAATTATGAATCTTGGGTTTTTGAAGACCTTGATGGAATGGTTCTTGTATTTATTCTTCCTTTTGGATTCATTTGGATTAAAGAGATTGGTTTGTGCTCTTATTGTTGATTGAACCCTGTTTATTCTTGTTGTGAATACTTGAAGTTCTTCTATTGGGAATGCTTGCTGTGATTATTCTACTTGATTGTGACTATTGTAGAAGTCCTTATTGAGTTTGTGATTTTGGGTTAGAATCTATTGAAAGTAGCAAGGATTAAATACGAAAATGACTCAGTGAGAGTCTTTGTAATGTTTCGTATGTTTCGACTTCTGTTGAAGTTTTGTAGTGGATACTTTTAGCATGATATGGTTGGAATTCTTGAAATTGATAGTATGTTACGACTTCTGTAGAAGTTTAGTTGAGAATGCTATATGGTTTCGACTCCTTTTGAATCCTTGAAACGTAACTTATGTTTTTAACTTCTGTAGTAGTTTCTTTGTGCATACTGTTGGAATCCTTGAAATGGGTAGTATGTTATTGACTTCTGCGGAAGCTTGTTGTGGATACTCATTGGTTTTGAGTCTGTTGGAGTCCTTGAATTGTTGTCGTATGAATTCAACTTCAATCAAATCCCTGGTTGTGAATACTGTTGCTTAGTTGTGAATACGGTTGGTATTGACACAGTTGGAGTCCTTGAAATGTAACTAGTGTTTTCGACTTCTGTATAAGCTCAGTTGTGAATACTTATTGATATTGATTCTATGGAATCCTTAATATGTATCTTGTATACGACTTCTGAAGAAGTTTAGTTGTGTAGACTGTTGGTTTGATTCAGTTGGAGTCTTGAATGTTTTCGTACGAATTCGACTTTAATCTTAACCCAGGGCTGTGAGTTCTTGTGGGATACGACTCCGTTGGAGCCCTTACAGTAATTCCATGTGAACTCGACTCCTGTTGTAGCCCTGATGTGTTTGTGGGATGGCTCTACATAGGTTAAAACTTGGATGAGCTTATGTAATGGATGTGACTTCTGTAAAGTCCTTGTTGTACATTCATAGAGATTAGATTC
This sequence comes from Taxus wallichiana var. yunnanensis, assembly GCA_018340775.1. Lineage (NCBI taxonomy): Eukaryota > Viridiplantae > Streptophyta > Pinopsida > Cupressales > Taxaceae > Taxus > Taxus wallichiana. The sequence continues at coordinate 63,329,862 of CM031240.1, forward strand.
AGTTGAATGAAGTTGTGCATGTTTGTGTTTAGATGTAGTATGAATATCATTGTATTGCATATGGAACGTCATTTGTTTTAAGTGTTATCTAGTCTCGTGGCTGACTATGATAAAAAGCTCCTAGCTGTGCTCTGTTAAACAATGGCGATGGGTATATTCATGTTGTTGAATGTTATAAAAAAAAAGAATTGTTGAGTCTGTTATGGTTGGATTACTTACTGTTGCTTGGCGCGAGAGCTCTTGAATTGCTTAGTAGCTACAGGTGACTTTTATAATTGGATTTAGATGGAACTGTAGTTCTTCTTGTAATCTCAACTATTTAGTCGCATGCGTAAATGTATTTGCATTAATCTAAAGGAATCGGTACAGTCCAGAATGTTATTGACTTAGGATTCTGATGGACTCTGTTTCTTTCTTCTAGACTGTAATTTATATGTTGATGTATAAATAAGTTGAATAGGAAAATTCTCTCTCTCCTAGTCAGGAAACCTTGTGTGCTTTCTTCTTGCATCCTTTTGCGATCTCTACGGTAAGGGCATAACAAGAATAAACTGTGGTATTGTATGGAGAGACTGGTATAAAATGTGTGTTGCTGTATAAATGGGTATACTTGTCAATACCATTGAAATGTGTTATGATGATAAAAGAATTAAGACAGTGAGCTTGTTGAATGTTTTAACTGCCTTTGAGAAATTGTTAGAAACAATCTTGTAGGAGTTTTGCTGTCTTTAGAATGGTTGTATTCATATGTTCTTAGTCTCTAACATATAGGATGATTAGCCTGATTTAAGTTTGGAATGTGAAGAAATGATTTCATATAAACAGGTTGTTTAATGAGAACAATTGGTGGATTGCAATTGTTTTAAGAATTAGTGCTTATCATGCTCAGTTCACCGAACTAACCCGTGTTGAAAATTTTTGTAGATGGTTGCCATAAGTGGTAAAGACATGTAGATCTGATGTGATGTTCAGATTGTTTAATTTGGTTTTATGATGAATTCCAATTTGATTCTCTAAATGTACTACTTGAAGAAAGATGTTCTTTTGCTATTGAGTATTGTATCAAATATGTTGAATGCATAAAATGTATTTGATTAGCTTAGAAATGAATGAAATGAGGTATTTGTTACGTATGTGTTTGCATTCGTATCTTGATGGATTGAACTTCTTCGGTTCGAATGATTTTAAGAGCATTGTTATTATTGTATACCTTGGAGACATTTGGGATTCTCTAAGTAAGCTTTGCAAAGATTATGTGACTGAATACTTGTGTATGTTTAGTAGTTCTGTTATGTTCTATCTAAAGCTAAATTGGAATTTAGATCACTGTCTTTCGAGAAGCTAAGGTTAAAATAAACCTCAACAGGAAGCTAAACGGGCTGAATAAATTATTACTTCCTAGTCTTGATCTAAGTCAAGACAACGTTTAATTGGATTTTTAATCACTATATCTCAATACTAATAAGTAAGATATATTTCAGTTATGAGAACTGATATAAACCTAAAAGGGTATGGTTAGCAACCTTATGTGAAGATTAAGGGCTATTGCCCAGTTTCGTTGATTTAGATTTCTATTTTTCAATGAACTCCTTGATGGGACCTCAAGTCTTAATAACTTCTCTTTGTGAAATGGGTTTTATTAAGAAAGGTAATTCTAAGGTGAGGAACCCAGGGGTTGGGAAAAGACTACCCTAAAAGGAGCGTCTTAAAGTATAACTTTAACTCAACGTATGTAACACCTTAAAAATAAGTAGATCTTTTCGAGGTGGATTTGAAGGTTGATGGCACAAGTCAACTGCAGGGTTGTACCTTCGAGAAGATTAGGATCTTCTCGAAGATACAACAATGCAGGTGACTTATGGCGACACCCTTTGCATTGATCGTTAAGATTTACACCTTAAACTTGAACAAGTTTTACTCTGGGACTGATTAGGAACGTGGTCATGTTATAAGGCTGCCCCAGGAGACTTGGGGTATCTTGACACACTGGGTTAACTAGGGTTGACCCAGTATGTCAACATATCCCTAGTCCTCGGGAGCATCCCTATAACATTTTCATATTACTAATCCATTCCTGAGTGAATAACTTGGGGCAGGAGAGACTGTCAAAAGTTAGTATAAGACATTCTACATAACATAGGAATGGGGTGAAGGATGTATTCCAGATTGACGAGTATGCCGTCAAGGGATATGAGACATAAGCAGTATGTTTCAAATCTTTGGCCAAAGTATCACAAGCTACTGCGATTGTGTTGTCTATGTCACCTAGTCTAAGGGACGAGATGCCGATGAATAATGGTAACAATTATTCAGATAGGTTCCTTGGAAAGAGCATTCGAATCCCAGATTAGGGAAGAGAACCGCAAGAGTGATGTGTTAAAATAAAAATGCCAACTCTTGATACTCATGAATAGATCGGTAGATTACCGAGTCATGGAATGAATAGATCGGAGGTACTCGAGTCATTACAACAGCATATGGTTATCTGTTATAAGAATGGTTGTTTTGATTTGTGAGTTCTAAATTATGTATTTAGAACTAGGAAGCATTTATCAAAAAAAAAAAAAAAAAAATTCTTGTTCTATTGTACTAAAATGGAGATGTTACATCTTGGTATCAGAGCTGAAGGTTGTAGCTCTTGGACCTATTGTGTCCATAATCTGATAAAAACCTGAATTTTCTTGTAACAGAAAATGGTTAGAACAAGGGGGAACGTTGCGAATAATGCTCCACCAGAAGGAGGGGCAGCAACAACCCAAAAGCTTGATGAGATCCTTGCTGCCCTATTGGACACAAGAGATTGTTTAGTTGTACTTGAACAACAAGTAATGGGAAATGAGGAGGAAGATGAAGCTGGTAATAACAATCAACAACCTCTTGAGGACAACCCCGATATGGGTGTTGATAATAATGTTGAAATGCACTGTCCAACCAGAAAACAAAAAGGCCAGGTTAGCAGCAGAACTCACTAATGATATAAAAAGGATAAGCCCACCTAAATATGATGGCACCACATTAGGAGATGGAGCCGAGCGCTCGTGAAATGGAGAAGTACTTTGCAATAAGAAACTTCTCAAAGGAAACCAAAGCTATTTGGGGAGCCTATCAGCTTTCCCACGAAGCATCTTCGTGGTGGGATAGCCGTAAAGCTGAGCTAAATATTGATGAGACCAATATTACTTGGGATCAATTTAAGGGCTATTTTAGGAAACGTTGGCTGCCACAACTTTTCTATGATCAGAAAATGATAGAATTCCAAAATTTAGCTCAAGGGAAGCTAACGGTAACTGAATACTGGGAGCGGTTTACAAAACTCCTCAAGTATGTACCACAGTATCAAACTGACAAGAAGTTCAGAATACAGAAATTCATCATGGGACTAAATCCCGTGATAGGGGGAGAGGTCGATGTTCACAGTCCAACCACTATGGAAGGAGTTGTTGAAAAGGCCATAAGACAAGAACAAAAATTAAAGGCTATTTCTGCTCATAAAGAGGAAGTGTGGAAGAAGATTACAAACCCTTCTTCAACTTCACTTGCACCGAAAAAGAGACCATGGAAAAGTTTGGAAAGCAGTAAGTTTCAGGGGATAATAGTAAGAAAGCAAGAGCAAATAAGCTCTTTGGAAATGTAAGGGATAATTTTGCCAAAAATTATAACAATGGGCAGAAGCCCTATGGAGGACAACGTGATAATTACAAGGTTGGAGGTAATTTTGAGCCTAAAAAGGGACCTGTAGGAGGCTGCTACAATTGTGGCAAAGACCACTACGCGAATCAGTGCCCTTTGAAGAAGGATGATCGTAATCAAGAAAGCATAAGATACATCTTTGTAGTAGAGAACAAGCAAGCTGAAAAGCAGTGACACCTATAGAAGTTCTGGGTAAGTTATTTGGCATACCTGTCACTATTCTTTTTGATACAGGAGCTACTGAATGTTTTATTTCTAGTAAACTTGCTTCTAAACTTAAAAGAAAGGCTGGAAAAATGGATAAATCTTGGACTGTACAGTATGGTAATAATTCTGTTCATACAGTGAGTATGTGTCTTTTTGGGGCAGTCCTTGACTTACCTAACTTTTCCACTGAAGTTGACCTCTATGTTACACCTTTGGGATCATATGACATTGTCATCGGTGTCAATTGGTTAGCTGACCATAAAGCAAAAGTAGATTGCTATGAAAAGAATATAAAATGTTTAGATGATCGGCTGAAAGCAGCAGAGATTCAAGGTGTGAAACGGGAGATTTCAGTTAGAAAATTGTCAGCTATGCAGCTTAAAAAGGCTAAAAACAAAGGATGTACCCTTTATGCAGTAAAGATATCTGAATTTTCAGAAGAAGATGGTGATTCCATGAAACGATTTCCACTGTTGCAAAGTTTCAAGGATGTTTTTCGGAGGAATTACCAGGTTTACCACCCAAGAGGGAATTTGACTTCACCATCAAAATCAAACCAGGAACAGAACCTATTTCCAAAGCACCTTATCGGATGACTACTACAGAGTTAGTCAAGCTTAAGGCACAATTGCAAGAACTTTTGTCTAAAGGTTTGATTAGACCAAGTGTTTCACCTTGGGGAGCGCTAGTAATATTTGTGAAAAAGAAGGATGGAACACTTAGGCTGTGTATTGATTATCAGATGTTGAACAAAGAAACAATCAAGAACAGATACCCACTTCCAAGGATCAACGATCTATTTGATCGATGTGTGGGGCAGCGGTTTATTCTAAAATAGATCTTCGATCCGGTTATCATCGATTAAGGATTAGAGAGGAAGATATTCATCATAAAAACAACTTTCCGAACAAGGTACGGAAATTATGAATTCACGGTTCTACCCTTTGGATTAACTAATGCACCATGCAACTTTTATGAACTTCATGAATAATATCTTTCAAGAATATTTGGACAAGTTTGTACTTGTATTCTTGGGACGATATTCTCATTTATTCTAATAGTGTTGAGGAGCACAATGAGCATTTGAAGATAGTTTTGGGAATTTTGAGAAAAAGAAAGTTATATGGTAAGTTATCCAAATGTTCTTTCTTTGATTGAAGTTCACTATTTGGGTCATGTAATTAGTAAAGAAGGAATTCTGTAGATCCTTCAAAAATAGTGGATAATTGAGTGGCCTACACTAAAGAATGTGCACGAAGTAAGAAGCTTCATGGGTCTTCTTTGGTTATTATAGAAAATTTGTTAAGGATTTTTCTAAAGTGGTTTGCACCGATAACTTCATTCGAGAAGAAGGATAAGAAATTTATTTGGAATGATAAGTGTGAAAGCGCTTTCAAAAGTCTAAAAAGTCGAGTTGACTTCCGCACCTATTTTAGTTGTACTGCAGGACCTAATGGGAGCTTTCTTGTTGTAATGAATGCTTCGGAGAAGGCCTTGGAGGTGTTTTATTACAAAATGATCAAGTCATAGCATATGAAAGTAGAAAACTTAAGTTACATGAGCTGAATTATGCTCCTCATGATTTGGAGCTTGCTACCATTGTTCATGCGCTTCAAGTCTGGAGACACTATTTACTTGGGAAACCTTTTGAGTTGAAAACTGATCACTTAGGACTGAAATATATTTTCACTCAGCCTAATCTAAATGCTAGACAAAGAAGGTGGTTAGAATTTTTATCTCAATATGATTTTGATATTAGCTACATCAAAGGGAAAGAGAATAGGGTAGCAGATGCTCTAAGTCGTAGGAAGCACATTTCTGCTCTTATAACATTAAGAACTCAGTTTAAGGATGAGGTAAAAAGTGCCTCAGAATCTGATATATACTTTCAGCAAGTAAAAGCAGCGCTTGCTACAGAACCTAATGATGAAAGGTATAAGGGTTTTCATTTTGATAATGAAGGAATCTTACGTTATGAAAACAGGGTATACGTACCTATGCTGAACGATTTGAGAAGGAAGTTGTTAGTTGAATTTCATAATTCACCCTTCTCTGGACACCGGGTATCACAAAAATGCTTGCTGATCTAAAACAAGCAATACTTTTGGAAAGGTATGAAAAAGGATGTTATTGATTTTGTGACTCATTGTCTGGAATGTCAGTGGGTTAAGGCAGAACACATGCACCCTGCTGGACTATTATATCCCCATAGCATACCGCAGTACAAATGGCAAGTAATAAGCATGGAATTTGTACAAGGGTTACCTATGTCCAGGAATAAACATGATGTTATCCTGGTAGTTGTAGATAAACTAACTAAGGTAGCTCATTTCATCGCTGGAAATCTAAAGGATGATTCACCAGTGTTGGCCAAAAGATTCGTGCGAAATTTTCAGGTTACATGGTGTACCGGAATTGATTATATCTGACAGGGATCCTAGAATGACGTCAAGATTTTGGCAAACGCTTAATACAGCTCTTGGAATGAAACTAAACTTCAGTTCTGCATATCATCCGGAAACGGATGGACAAACAGAGAGAGTAAATCAAGTGTTGGAAGATATGTTGCGAATGTATTGCATGGATCAACAGTATAAATGGGAAGAGTATCTTCCACTAGTTGAATTCGCATACAACAACACTTATCACTCATCTCTTAAAATGGCACCTTTTGAAGCACTTTATGGAAGGAAGTGCAGAACCCCTGTTAGTTGGGATAGTGTTGAGGATAGAGTGGTAATTGGACCAGATATCCTCACTGAAATGGAACAGCAAGTAAAGTTGATTCGTGAATGATTAAAGGAAGCAACAGATAGGCAGAAGAGCTATGCTAACCTTAAGCGGGTTGATCGAAGGTTTGAGCTTGGTGAGAAGGTTTTTCTTCGTGTTAAACCCAGAAAGAGTTCTATAACTTTTGGCAAGGCTGCCAAGTTGTCACCTCGTTATGTGGGACCTTTTGAAATTGTCGAAATAATCAATCTTGTAGCTTACCGATTAACATTACCACCTGCTTTGTCTCACATGCATGATGTTTTCCATATTTCTTTGCTTAAGAAATACATTTCAGATTTGTCACATGTCTTAAATTGGAATTCCTTGCAGGTCCAAGACCTAGGAATAATCGTGGTTAAACCCACACGAGTGCTGGAAACTCACAATTGCATTTGAGAAATCGTGAAATACAAGCAATGTAAGGTCCAGTGGGACCAGTTTAACGAAGAAAGTGCAACTTGGGAAAATCTGGAAGAGATGAAAATTGCTTTTCCTTTTCTTTTTCAACAGAATGAAATCTGTTGACAAAACATTTTTTTATGAACTTATCTTTTTCATGTCTATATGAAAGCCAGATTGAGGCAAACATTATTCAGGCTGAATAAAATGTATCGTGACATTGATTTCTAGAACTATTCAAGTTGGAAATAGTCACATTGTATTGTGAACTAATAAATTGGTTGACCTGAAGGTAAATCAAATATGTAATCATCGGGACGATGAATCTTTTAGGAGGGAAGCATGTAACACTCTGAACTATTGTTACTTCCTCCTGAGCATTCAAGTGTTGATATATGATTTCTTCTGTATAAGGATGTGTTCCTTTGATTGTGAAGTCATGCTTGATATTGATTGTATCTTCTTTGCTCTTGAAGATCTTTGACTGAGTCAGGATATGCTTGGACTCTTTTATTTCTTTCATTTTTAGCACCTGAGTTCAATCTAATTTCGGGATGAATTGTGGATTTACCCATCTTTATGACTCAGCCTTGGATCAGTGGCATTGATCCAAGAGATGTTTTAAGTTTATTCTGGATGAAAAAAATTATAGACCTTACGAAGGTTGCAAGGTCTGAATGTGTTGAATAAGCAATTCGGAGTCTAACTCAGGCTGATCGTGTTAAATGAATTGGTTCCCGATATCGTAATATCAGGAAGGCCTAGACCTTGAGCCAGGTAATAAATTCTGGTATATATTGCTAGCTTATTATCAATGCTGGATAGAATCCATTTCGGGAATGTATATATGTTGGTTCTTATACTGAACGATTCTATTTGTTAGACCTAGACTGGATTTATTAAGGTTAATAACCTATGGGTTGGATTAGTGCTAATCTAACCTAGCCCTAAACTATAAGCTAAATGTTCCTAAGGTTAGCGACTAAAGCACTATGGAAGTAAGACTAAAGTATTACCTTATGATCTAACCTATGTTTCTAACCTAACTAATGATCATGGATGAAGGGGGACCTATGAAGGGGTGCGAGCCATGGGTGATAGTTTCTATGGCATTTATGAGATGGATAAGGATGAAGGACTTGGGATTTGGAGGAGGTTTGTAAATATCTAGTGAGTCCAACGTGGCGAGTCGCCAACTGGGAATGGTCTTTGGTTTGCATTTGTCAATCGCCAACTATGGCGGTCGGTGGCAATGGAGTTTGGGCGGGAATTTTGGAGTTAATGTCATTAATGAACTCGGTTCCCGAGCACGGATTGCTCAGGAAGGCATGCAAAATGGAAAACTAGTTGGTTGTTTGGTTTTCCATACGCTCCGGTTTTCTCTCTGTTTGATCACTGGTTCTTCGAACCAGTCTACTTGGTGTTGCATGGAAACTATGAGAATAACTAGCTCTTTTCTCTGTCGAGGAAAGTTTATAAGGCATGAGGGTAACAAATTATTGTTGCTGAATCTATTGTGGAAGAAGAGGAGAAGGCTCGAGCTCATTCAGAGGTCTTCTTCAGATTTTTAAAGCAACATTACCAGGCATGATAGGCCCTGACTTTTAAAAATCTTGCTTTACTTCAAATGCTTTCATTAAAACAACTCGTTGAGTGATTTAAGTTCGGTTGGTTTAAAGCAATGTTTTGGTTCTTCTTTTCCTGTGGAATTATGAATCTCAGGTTTTTCGAAGACCTTGATGGAATGGTTATTGTATTTATTCTTCCTTTTGGATTCATTTGATTAAAGACCATTTGTGCTCTTATTGTTGATGGAACCTTGTTTATTCTTGCTATGAATACTTTAAGTTCTTCTATTGGGAATGCTTGATGTGATTATTCTACTTGATTGTGACTATTGTAGAAGTCCTTACTGAGTTTGCGATTTTGGGTTAGAATCTGTTGAAAGTAGCAAGGATTAAATATGAAAATGACTCAGTGAGAGTCTTTGTAATGTTTCGTATGTTTGACTTCTGTTGAAGTTTTGTAGTGGATACTTTCAGCATGATATGGTTGGAATTCTTGAAATTGATAGTATGTTACGACTTCTGTAGAAGTTTAGTTGAGAATGCTATATGGTTTCGACTCCTTTTGAATCCTTGAAACGTAACTTATGTTTTTAACTTCACGTAGTAGTTTCTTTGTGCATCTTATTGGAATCCTTGAAATGGGTAGTATGTTATTGACTTTATGCGGAAGCTTGTTGTGGATACTCATTGGTTTTGAGTCTGTTGGAGTCCTTGAATTGTTGTCGTATGAATTCGACTTCAATCAAAGCCCTGGTTGTGATATGTTGCTTAGTTGTGAATACGGTTGGTATTGACACAGTTGGAGTCCTTGAAATGTAACTAGTGTTTTCGACTACTGTATTAGCTCAGTTGTGAATACTTATTGATATTGATTCTGTGGAATCCTTAATATGTATCTTGTATATGACTTCGAAGAAGTTTAGTTGTGTAGATCTGTTGGTTTGATTGGTTGGAGTCTTGAATGTTTTTAAATTTAATTTGACTTTAATCTTAACCCGGGCTATGAGTTCTTGTGGGATACGACTCCGTTGGAGCCCTTACAGTAATTCCATGTGAACTCGACTCCTGTTGTAGCCCTGATGTGTTTGCGGGATGGCTCTACTTAGGTTAAAACTTGGATGAGCTTATGTAATGGATGTGACTTCTGTAAAGTCCTTGTTGTACATTCATAGAGATTAGATTCAGTTGAATGAAGCTGTGCATGTTTGTGTTTAGACGTAGTATGAATATCGTTGTATTTGCATATGGAACGTCATTTGTTTTAAGTGTTATCTAGTCTCGTGGCTGACTGTGATAAAAAGCTCCTAGCTATGCTCTGTTAAACAATGGCGATGGGTATATTCATGTTGTTGAATGTTATAAAAAAAGAATTGTTGAGTCTGTTATGGTTGGATTACTTACTGTTGCTTGGCGCGAGAGCTCTTGAATTGCTTAGTAGCTACAGGTGACTTTTATAATTGGATTTAGATGGAACTGTAGTTCTTCTTGTAATCTCGACTATTTAGTCGCATGCGTAAATGTATTTGCATTAATCTAAAGGAATCGGTATAGTCCAGAATGTTATTGACTTAGGATTCTGATGGACTCTGTTTCTTTCTTCTAGACTGTAATTTATATGTTGATGTATATAATAAGTTGAATAGGAAAATTCTCTCTCTCCTAGACAGGAAAACTTGTGTGCTTTCTTCTTGCATCCTTTTTGCGATCTCTACGGTAAGGGCATAACAAGAATAAATTATGGTATTGTATGGAGAGACTGGTATAAAATGTGTGTTGCTGTATAAATGGGTATACTTGTCAATACCATTGAAATGTGTTATGATGATAAAAGAATTAAGACAGTGAGCTTGTTGAATGTTTTAACTGCCTTTGAGAAATTGTTAGAAACAATCTTGTAGGAGTTTTGCTGTCTTTAGAATGGTTGTATTCATATGTTCTTAGTCTCTAACATATAGGATGATTAGCCTGATTTAAGTTTGGAATGTGAAGAAATGATTTCATATAAACAGGTTGTTTAATGAGAACAATTGGTGGATTGCAATTGTTTTAAGAATTAGTGCTTATCATGCTCAGTTCACCGAACTGACCCGTGTTGACAATTTTTACAGATGGTTGCCGTAAGTGGTAAAGACACGCAGATCTGATGTGATGTTCAGATTGTTTAATTTGGTTTTATGATGAATTCCAATTTGATTCTCTAAATGTACTACTTGAAGAAAGATGTTCTTTTGCTATTGAGTATTGTATCAAATATGTTGAATGCATAAAATGTATTTGATTAGCTTAGAAATGAATGAAATGAGGTATTTGTTACTTATGTGTTTGCATTCATATCTTGATGGATTGAACTTCTTCGGTTCGAATGATTTTAAGAGCATTGTTATTATTGTATACCTTGGAGACATTTGGGATTCTCTAAGTAAGCTTTGCAAAGATTATGTGACTGAATACTTGTGTATGTTTAGTAGTTCTATTATGTTCTATCTAAAGCTAAATTGGAATTTAGATCACTGTCTTTCGAGAAGCTAAGGTTAAAATAAACCTCAACAGGAAGCTAAACGGGCTGAATAAATTATTACTTCCTAGTCTTGATCTAAGTCAAGACAACGTTTAATTGGATTTTTAATCACTATATCTCAATACTAATAAGTAAGATATATTTCAGTTATGAGAACTGATATAAACCAAAAAGGGTATGGTTAGCAACCTTATGTGAAGATTAAGGGCTATTGCCCAATTTCGTTGATTTAGATTTCTATTTTTCAATGAACTCCTTGATGGGACCTCAAGTCTTAATAACTTCTCTTTGTGAAATGGGTTTTATTAAGAAAGGTAATTCTAAGGTGAGGAACCCAGGGGTTGGGAAAAGACTACCCTAAAAGGAGCGTCTTAAAGTATAACTTTAACTCAACGTATGTAACACCTTAAAAATAAGTAGATCTTTTCGAGGCGGATTTGAAGGTTGATGGCACAAGTCAACTGTAGGGTTGTACCTTCGAGAAGATTAGGATCTTCTCAAAGATACAACAATGCAGGTGACTTATGGCGACACCCTTTGCATTGATCGTTAAGATTTTTAAATTAAACTCAAACAAGTTTTACTCTTGGGTGATTAGGAACGTGGTCATGTTATAAGGCTGCCCCAGGAGACTCGGGGTATCTTGACACACTGGGTTAACTAGGGTTGACCCAGTATGTCAGTGTATCCCTAGTCCTCGGGAGCATCCCTATAACGTTGTCATATTACTAATCCGTTCCTGAGTGAATAACTTGGGGCAGGAGAGACTGACAAAAGTCAGTATAAGACATTCTACATAACATAGGAATGGGGTGAAGGATGTATTCAGATTGACGAGTATGCCATCAAGGGATACGAGACATAAGCAATATGTTTCAAATCTTTGGCCAAAGTATCGCAAGCTGCTTGATTGCGTTGTCCTATGTCACCTAGTCTAAGGGACATGAGATGCCGATGAATAATGGTAACAATTATTCAGATAGGTTCCTTGGAAAGAGCATTCCGAATCCCAGATTAGGGAAGAGAACCGCAAGAGTGATGTGTTAAAATAAAAATGCCAACTCTTGATACTCATGAATAGATCGGTAGATTACCGAGTCATGGAATGAATAGATCGGAGGTACTCCGAGTCATTACAGCAGCATATGGTTATCTGTTATAAGAATGGTTGTTTTGATTTGTGAGTTCTAAATTATGTATTTAGAACTAGGAAGCATTTATCAAAAAAATAAAAATAAAAATTCTTGTTCTATTGTACTAAAATGGAGATGTTACAATTTTCTAGTTGTGTTTCATGAAACTAATTATGAAAATGCATCCTAGTCTCGTGTAGCATGTGCCTAGCATCCCTTGATTCCTTTCCATTCATTTTCACTCATAATGATATTGTTCATCCCTCTTTTTCTAGTGCTATCACCGTCCTTAGTTTAGTTTTATTTTTCGTTATCCTTTTATCCATGGTCCCTTAACATTGTTAGCTTAGTATTTCCTTCCAACATTAAGAGTAGTAGTAGTAGCAGTAGAAACAGATAGAGGAATTGGCCTTGTTTAAATGTGTGTCTCAAGTGCACAAGGTCCTACACTTAGAGACTAGGGATAATTTTAGTGGTGAATATTTGTAATATGGCGAATATTCCATTTTTGAAAAATTTGAAAAGGTGAATTTTCTAGCGCATGGGTCAGTGACCTATTCACCTAAAAATTATAGTTTAATTTTTTTAGGGTCAGCTTCACCTACCCTTGAAACTATCCCCTATATAATCCTATATTATTCACCAGGTAGAACACTACTAGCTCACTCATACCACCTGGGGGCATATGTATTATCAAGTACAATAAACACGCGACAGGAGGGCGGAGGCTACAGATGCACGACAAATAGTTTTTTGATGCATGATAGGGAGAGTTTGTTGATGTGTGACAGGAGTGCGGAGGAAGTAGATGCATGACAAAGAGTTTTTTCATGCGTGACACGGAGATTTGTTTTGTTGTGCGACTAGATGGCGGAGACCTGCAGACACGCGATAGAGAGATTTTACGTCGTGCATCAATAAAATGGTTGACACACGTCAAAAACCTCACTGACGCGTGTCAACAACCTTGTTGACATGCATCAATGAGGTTCATTGATATGTGATAGAAAATCTCTATTGTGCGTCTGTAGCCTTTTGTCCCACCACTTAAAAATTAGGAAAAAGTTTTGTTGTCGGACCCCCAAAAATTACCTTCCCGAAACTGGCGGTTCCAGGATATTCGCTGTGTATTTTCTACATCCGATTTCTAAGAGGTCTCTTAAAATGAACCCTATTGGAGATAGTCCCATTGTTGACTCAACAACTCGGATCTTCTAGATCTAAGACATGGGTGCCGACGATTAAGGAATGAATAGGTATACAACAAATTGTACCTATTTTCCGAATACCAAAGGAAGATGCTTAGGTATTTTCCATTCCTCCTCAAATGTAGCATGAATGCACTCATACCACAACTCTACTCTCTACTTAAAGGGTCCACTCATGGATCCATCACATGTATACTTAGCAAATCTCTCTGTAAGAGATTTCTTCTCCTTAGGGTATTTCCATATTTTATCCTTTGGCCCATCAGGCACTCCAATTTCTACAAATACAAGAGACAAGGATTGTTCCAAAACTTATTTTCTCACCTTGGTGCACCTCTTCAATAATGGTTGCAACAATAAAGCTAGCTAGATTTTATATCACACCTTCTGTTATATTTTTGGTTATATGTGCAACCATGCCCTATACACCTTCGACTAGTGCTATTGATTGTTTAACTTATTTATGAGGTTTGATACCACCGAATAACAGGATACTTCGTAACTTGGGGATATCGTCCCATGCCCTTCCTTCATGTATCCAAATTCTTTCTTTGTCACTTTTATACCCTCCTTGTTAGAAATATCACTACCAATTTCAGTTCCCAAACTCCTCATTCCTATGAATTTCCCAATTAAGGGCACAGTAAGCCTCATTCATTTCCCAACAAAGTAGGAAAAATCCTCATGGAATCTTCTCATCAACCATTTGTATATCTTTTCTAGTTTTCCAAAATAAGGGAGTTCATATAGTTATAAAACTTTGACATTGGTCAACAAATTTTCTCTTGCATCATCATATACTACCATATCATTTTATGTCCTCATGGATGTCTTTACTATGAAAAGATTAGCTAACTCATCCTTTTATCCTTCATTCTATGATTATAATAACTTACTTTATAATGAAGAACATGTGATTCCCAGTCGTGACCCATAAAAACCCCTTCTAGATATCGTGCATATCTGAAAAAGCAGCTTTCAAAGCATCTACCACTTTGTCCTCAAATTCCTTCTGCTTCCTTCCCCTTTTTCCAATCCATGTGCTCACTTAGGTGCCATAGAAATAATAAAGGTTTGTTTTTGTGGTAAATTCAAGCTTTATTACTCAAACTTGTGTGCCCTAACTCAAATCCACATGCCCTAGCTCAAACGTGAACCCTAACAACAAATTTTTCTTCCTAAACACCTTTTCTTTGTTCAAACACTTCTCCAATGGAGCACCAAATAATATCATGCATAAAATTTACAAATCCATCTGGTTCATCTTTATAACACTACTCTTCACACTTCAAAACTTGCTCTTTACACTTCACAACTCGCTCTTTAGCTTGCTCTTCAACTCGCTTGAATTCTCTTAATCGCAAAGGTAAAAATCATTTCACAACACCACCTTATATAGATTTTGAAAATTCATTTACATTCATTTCTCTCCACCTACCACCATACTCAATATTAAATTGGTATTTTCTTCCTTTTCATGTACTTATTTTTTTGCGCCTCATTGATAACCTTCAGTGCACCATCTACTCCTTGAACACAAACCTACTTTCACACATGTGTTCATGCATCAAAGTACATATCCACTATGCCTTTCACCAAGTAGTTTCCACTACTACAACCTACCTCGCATTACATTGTGCATCCATCCATTCGTGCACGCGGTCTCCATTCATGAGAAATATTTCTGTATTTGCACCTTTACTTAATCACCTACAAATATTTCTCTATGCATATCCAGATTCCAGAGAATGTTCAAACTCAATCCATTTACCCTATATACACTCCACCCCAGACTAAAATAATGCACGTTCCTCTGCACATGAATTCAATAGATAGTAATAGGCTTTTTGTGCATAAACATGCTTATTACATAAAACACTAAACTAAATTGACAAAGCATAACAATGATGAAAGGAAACACATATAAAGGAAAATGCATTAAAGGAAATATAATCTAATGGAAATATTGTCTTCTTCAAGACGTCAAGAATACTTATTTATAGTAGGGCTCAGCATTTACTCCCATTAAAGCAACTAGGAAACCATGTTCCATCCAACGATTCTAAGCTGGAAAGTGACTAAATCAAGTATGTAGGTAACAATATATGGTCCCAAAAAATGCACTTGGAGCTTTTAAGGATGGCACCGAAACTTAGAATCATACAGAAGAGCCATCTAATCATCTTCAATATTATTTTTCTCAATATGTCGATCGTTTCTATGCATTATGCCTGGCATTTTTTTCTTCTCGAATCCAACAAGCTACAATGTGCCTTTCATACAACTTCATTAGTTTGTCTATACACTCTTCAATTACTTGTTCATCATCCAATACTCTTGCACATGCAATATGTTGGGAGGGTAACATGAATTCTCTTGGTAAAATAGTTTTTGTGCCAAACACCAACTAAAAGGGTGTGGCTTTGTTCTATCTTTTATAAGTTATCCTAAATGCCAAAGTCCATCCTAGTCCTTCCTTCCAACATCACAAATATTTTTCAATGTGTGGTTTAATATCTTGTTGAAAGCCTCAATAGTTCCATTGGCCTATGGATGATATGGGGTTGTCTTGTGATGTGCCACCATAAACTCAACTAATAAGATCCTCATAGTCTCATTCAAAAAGTGTGTGCCCCTATCATATTTGTCGATACAAAAACATCCATATCTACTCATAATTTTCTTCCACATAAACCTTGCTAATGTAGTTATCACGCAATCCTTTGTAGTTGTTGCCTCAACCCACCTTGTAAGATAATATGTAAAATTTATAATGTAGCACAACCAAGTCTTATGTGTGGGTGGAGAAATAGGACCCACAAATTCAATCACCCATTTTTCAAAAGGTTTTGCACTTGCAATTGGTCTCAAAGGCATCTCATCTCTATGCCTAGGATTTCTAAGGCACTGGAAATGGTCACAAGCCTTGCAATATTCTATATAATACTTATAAATTGATTCCCACCAAAGGCCTACTAATAGAATCTTGTGTGTAGTGGCATTTCCTACATAGTGACCACCTACAATTCCACCATGATCTTCCTCCATAATAGCTTCATGCTCATGCTCTAGTACACACCAGTGCAAAACCTCATCTTGGCCTAACTTGTAAAGATCTCCACCTATCAGCATATAGGGAATGGCATGTTTAGTAAGTTATTTCTTCTCTAGGGACTTCATGCCTTCAAAGCGCCACACTAGTATGTAAAAAGACTATAATATATTCAAATCGGAGAGGGTGTGGTTTAATCTAAATAATTGTGCACCGAACTTAGTATCCTCATTTGCTTCTGCATATATTCCCTAAATTAATCTGGATAAATGATCTAGTCTTGAATTAATATTTCCTAGATTAACCAAAAATGTAAAGTCAAACTCCTAGAAAAAAATAATCCATCTATATATGCGCCCGTAAAATAGGCTTATCGACCAAATAATTCAATGCCATGTGATCTATATAGAATACAATTAGAGTTGCCAAAAAATAATACCTAAACTTATGTAATTATAAATCATTGAGAAAGCTTGGAGCTTTGTAGTCATATAGTTCTCTTGGTTGGGGTCAAATTCCTACTTGCAAAACAAATAGGGTGATCAATAATATGCTCTCCAGGTTGGGCTAATACTACACCAATAGCCATGCCGAGGCATCCACATGAAAATGAAATGGATTAGTCTATGAAGGAATGCACAAAATAGGTGCAAAATTAAGCCTTTCCTTGATGTCTCAAATGTGCATTATGCCTCACCCCAATGGAACTTACCTTTTCTCTTCAATAATTCTTCCAAGGGTGTGACAATCCTAACATACCCCTTATTGAATTTCTTATGGTACCCTATGTTTCAGGAAACTCGTGAACTTCACTCTTTTCAAGAGGATCCTATAAGCCCAAAATAACAACAATCTTAGTAGGATCTACCAATAATCCTCTTTACATATGATATGTCCTAAAAGAGTTCCAAAGGGTGTAGCAAAAATGCACTTCTTGATGTTGAGAGAGATGTTTAGCTACCTGCACCTCTCAAACATAAGTATTATATTGTCACAATGGTCTTTAACTAGCCCATAAATAGTCCAATCATCTAAGTAAACCTATAAGAATTTATGTATAAAATCCTGAAATTCTTTCACCACAATGCATGAAAATACTACAGGGACATTATTCAACCCAAAAGGCATAAATTTGTATGCAAAACTTACCGATTTAAAGATGAAAATTTTCTTTTCTTGATCTTCTTTATCAATCCACACCGATGATATCTAGAGAACCCATCAGTAAAGGAGTAGATCTCACACCCTACCACTCCCTCCAAGATCTCATTTTTGAAAGGTGTGGGGAAAGGATCTATAACACAAGTAGTAAATAACTCCCTATAATCCACACAGATCCTTATCTTGCCATATTTCTTGATACTTATCACCATTGGGCTAACCCATTTTGATTCCTCTATGGGCTCAATGATTCTATATTTCAACATCTTGTCAATTTCTTCTTTAATTTTGACATGTAGGTTAGGATTCATCCTATAAGGCCTCTTCCTAACTGGATGCACACCCTCCTTAAACTTGATCCTCATCTTTCCCAAAGAGTCATGCACTCCTTTTAACTCATGATATCCCTCTAGGAACAATTTTGGAAGTAGTGCAACAACTCAATGATCTTAGTAACCTCTAAATCAGACCAATAATCACCAATGGTGGCCTCTTTAGGTTCATCTTTTGTTCCAATGTTGACCTTCTTTGTTTTCATAGGCTCATGGTACATGTGCGCTCATTCATCTGCACTATCCATGACCTTGTGCATACCCACAATATGATCAACATCCAAGTTCTCTACCTCTTCATCATCTATCATATAAACCATCTTACCTTTTTCCTTTACTAACCAGGTGCACCCAATTTTTTCTTCATCGAGTATCCTCTTCTTCAAATTGTGCCTAGAGGTCCGATTCACCCAACAACTCTTAATGATTTCCTCGGCCTTTACACTATCTCCCATAGTCAAACACTTCATTATCTACAATGCCTCATTTACTAGGTGGTTTAGTAGAGAATTAATCAAAGGTTTGAACCATACTTGCAGTCAACTCTACCCAATTTCCTGTCACTCTATTCAACTCGACATATACATACTATGCGTGCACATAACCTCACAACGTGAAATAGAAATTATGCACCCATAGTGAAGGTGGTAAAGCTTGTTGCTCCTCTGTAAGAGTCTCTCACACTTCTAAATGTGGTCTTTGGACATGATTCTTCCCATGAAATTCATAGATCTGAGAGAGTACATTGATCCTTAGAAATATAGTAGAGAGAGGTATTCGGACTTCATGTGACACTATAAGATTATCCTTGTGTGTAATCCACCAGCCCCACCTACTACTCCACGTAAAGTACAAACAAGCATATTTCTTATTTCTATTTGGTTTGTCCATCTGAGCCTCTATAATGTGTAGAAACACCTAAAGATTTCTATCACCAGTGTACCTTGGTACCTAGTTACTCTTAGAGTTCCTAATAGAGCATGGCCTCTTGATGTGCATAAATTCACTCTTCATTTCACATCTAACCATATCATAAGTAACATATGCCTAGTTGTCACAAGAAATACTTGTTGTATCACTCATAGATTTTGAATCATCCCACTAAATTACTCCTTCCTTTGATGGTTCAAGTATTTAAGGATCCTTGATTGTATGCACCTAATTTTTTTTATATCTCTTCACGCAAAGGTTTTACATATGGCCTATCCTATCCATGTCAAAGGGATGATCATGCTCTCCTTCTTTTTTCAAAGCTGATATAACCTTTATTGAAATGCATATTAGTGTTATTTTCATAACACCAAGGGCACCCAAGTAATGCTAGAAAATTATATGCTTCTATGAGCACTAAGACCTCAAAATCACTAGTAAAATTACACCCCTGAATTATAATAGTAGTGTCCTTCAAAAATCCAATGAGACATGAATTTAGTCATATTTTCCATGAATAACACATTTGAAGATGGCTGTAATGGTGGTTTCCCCATCTGTAGCCACATGTCCAAAGTAAGCACATTTACTTATGCACCTGTATCAATCAAGATGTTACTTAAAAGCAAGCCATCACCAAGTGCATTCAATATGATCTCTTTATCATAATCAATACTATGAGAAGGAAGTTGGCATGCAAAATATGTCTCCTACACTTAGACTCAATGCATGAAACCTTTTCTCTCGGACATTCCCCTAACAACAGAATGATGTTCTCTTGGCGTACCAACTTACAAACCTCATTAATGTCATCCACATCTTTCTAGGGTAACATGACTTCATTTTCTTATTATAACTTATGTGACTAGTCCTTTAAGCATTGTATCTCACCTTGCAAGTTCTTGATAACCTCCATATATTCTTGATACACTTCCTTCGGTGCTTAAGATCAAGATACTTTACATTGATAAGCTCATGATTTGAAATAGAAAGCTTATATTTAGGAACATCACATGGGTACATGCAGATTCAACATGAGTAGTCGCTAACATAAGTATCATATTAGGATCAGGTGCTAATGGGCATCCATTGATCTCCAACTACGCACTACACTTTTATCATCCCTGCACCTTTATCTTTCTTGTAGTACTTACACATATTTTTATACAATTTTGAGCACTCTTCATACTTGTGATTCTTTCCACACTAGGAGAAAACTAGGTTCTGGGGGCATTCACACCTATAGTGATCAAGTGATTTGCAATCGTAGCGTGTTCCATAAGGAAAACCATTACCTCATCCGCCATGACCATGACCTCTAAAGCCTCCATTATATCCCCGACATCGAATTCCTCCATCGAGTACCCTTCATTATTAATCTAATTTTTTCCATAATTACCATCTTTCTCCTTAGAGTTGTTTGTAATACTAGTTTGTCACACACCAATATCAATTGCTTCATGAATTATCTCAATCAAAGTTCAATTCTCTTTTCCTACCTATGTGATTTGTAAATCTTACGAAGAACTAGACACGTTTTTCTTGTTAGCACATTGTAGCAAAGGACACCTACTTGAATCATGATCCGGATGAAAGATTTCACAATCCAATGAATAGTGTGTACTCATCTATGAGGGAAGATATCCTTGGTATGAACCTCCACTTCAAAATCATACACCATAGTCCATTGCACACCTCATGTGTTGAATTGGATGATAAGGTTTCTATCTTCTTAGCCATAGAAGAAATCTATGCCTCTAAGAAGGGGCTTACTCTAGTGTCTACACTCCCAATGGCCTCGGCATACATAACTACCTCAAGAACTTTGTGTGGATCTGTAATGTCTTGTGTGAGAGTGCCCTTCTAAAATATGTGATTAATCCTCCAAAAACCATGAGCATGGTGACTAGGATGAATATCATAGGATAAATTTGATAATAGAGTCTTAAAATGGACATCATATTCCCTTACACTTTCAACCATGCCCTATTTGATATCCTTTAGTGCATTGATGCTCTTTTACTCAAATTTAGGAATATGGAATTATTTTAAAAATGGATCACAAAGCACCTCGTAATTCACACAAGTATGATTTAGATCAAACTTATTATACCAACTATGTGTGTACCCCTACAACGTGGTTGCAAAATGACTTTTTTTTTTCACTTTGGGATGTATTGCCCTTGGCACACCATAGTATCTCATACATATGAACATGATCCATGGTACCTTTAATACCTTTTTACTTTGAGAGATGAAGGGACATCTCATAATACACCTACTGGGGTTGGTGTGGACCATGCCCACCAGATCCAGATCCTGTATTACCTCATGTGTTCCCTCCACCTCTAGAACCACCATATCTACTCAATTCCAAACCTCCGAATCCTCTTGATCCTCCTCCTACTATGGGAATTGAACCAGAGGAAGTTTTACCTTGTGTAATAACTATTGAACTAAAGTG
Organism: Taxus wallichiana var. yunnanensis; assembly: GCA_018340775.1. Classification (NCBI taxonomy): domain Eukaryota; kingdom Viridiplantae; phylum Streptophyta; class Pinopsida; order Cupressales; family Taxaceae; genus Taxus; species Taxus wallichiana. The sequence continues at coordinate 63,351,296 of CM031240.1, forward strand.
AACCCCATGGTCTATGAATTTTTTCTTCTTCTAGATGTGTTCCCAAAGTTTTGTGCACCCACACTCTATCCTGATGATGTGCCAAAAAGTATACCTCCAATCGACCCTAACAAGGATGTTATCACTTGTGATGCCATAGATGATTTTGTTTCTTAACTTATTCATGTACTCAAAGGAAATGATATCTACTTGTTTCTACTCTATTACCACTGCTAACCTCATTATTACTAATTGTTTTAGAAATTGGAGCACCATGTGTAAGGGAAAGGTCATCATGTGGTATAGATGCATGCCTATGGAACTTAATATTTCTTCTTCCTACAAATTATCATTGGAAGGTGAGGGGGATTCTCTTCACAATTTCATAAATGGGGAGTACAAGATGCTCGGGTTCCACTTCCTCTACATGAACCTCAAATCTTTCATGTATCACCTACCTCACAACTCCATTGAATCCTCAAAGTGATATGCTTATTTTCTAATTACCTCTCTCGCACTTCATTATACTTATGTTGATTTTTTCTCTTTCTTGATCTTCGTAGGATCCACCATCCTTCACCACATATGTTCCTACCCCTATACATGAGGAGGTTTAACTAGCCACATGATCCTCTTCCAAAGCTAGATTCACCATAAATATCTTAATCACTAAGGGGATAATGCATAGATAAGATTCTCCGGGATCACACAAGAACTAGAACTCAGCTACCTTAGGATAGGAATAAGTAGACACATCATACTCCAATATATAGTTGTTGTAAACACCACTCCACTAGTGATCTACAAAACATGTCCAAGGTAAATCAACATCATGAAAGTTCTAATAATCTTCCTACATCCAAACAAGAGTTCTATACCACCAATTCCTATTTAATGCATACCGTACCAACCTATCATATAGCTTTATGGGAAAATAGGAAAAGAACGTCTCATAAATTTTGTGATATATATTCTACTAAACCGATGTGCTTGCATTAAATTCAAGTCCAGTGTTATATCTCTATGCAAAATCATCTTCCAAATTCTCTACCCAATCCTCAACAATGTCCAAATTTATTTGGTATGTCTCCATCATGCACCATCCTTGCAATAACTTCAAAAAGAGGTCCTGAAAAAGGAACCAAAATGTAGTCTTATTTTACCCACCAAAATCCCAAGGCATGCTAGCACATCACCCAGGAATAACCTAAGCACTCACACAAAGCGTGCAAGGGTACTAGGTCCCTATTTTACCAAGCTCTATTAAGTATTTAACATGATGAACATATATATATTCTAGATTCATAATAAGAATTCAAGTTTATAAGCATTCAAGTATATTGTAGAATATAAGCTAGATCTAGATCATAAGCCTAAGATTAACTCATACAAGTATCAAGATTAAATCCACCATGCAAGAACCAAGTAATAGAGATGTTTACAACCAATATCCAGCCACAAAGATCCATTATATTATGTACCTATAAAATAGAGAAGCTTCATACATACATAACATTTTCACCATAAGCTACGTGTGCACATAAACTAAAGCAACATAACTTTATTAAAAAATGATCATACCAACGTATGTAGATCATACATATATATAGGGGTGGGGACTTTCCCTTCACTGCCTATACATCCTCAAAATAGGCTACATGCTAAGAATATCCATAGATTGCTATAAGATAAATACAAAAGCATGCAATCTTGCTAATAATAGGTTATCTAATAATAAATAGCAATCTAATCCTATTAAGTCTAAAACTATGCATGGTGCTTGATATCTCACTTGTCTAAAATAGGCCATGCCTTCTCTTAAAGTCTTCATAAAATACATGCTCTGCACTCCATGTCTATATTTAGTCTTATACTAAAAATGGCTGTCTTGAATCCTCACTTTTCCTATGCATGCCTTGTTCCACTATTCTTCTACGTGTACCTACGTGTCCTATGTATGTGTGCCTAATCCTTATTCACCTTCAGTATTTAGCTAAATTTCATCATCCCAACATAGCTTAGAACCATCTTCCATACACATAACATTTTGAGGGATATTAATTTCTTCCTTAATTGGTGTCTCTATCATATTTTCACCAGTGTGATGGCTATCAAGATCATCCATTTTGGATTAAGCATATTATTTATCCGTAAGTTTCTCAAAGATATTTTCACTATAGGACTTGGATGTATTAGTCTTTAGTTTCCAATAAGGTATTTTGACCTCCTTTTCTCTTTGTTGAACAAAAATCATCTTCCTCTCCAAAATACGGATACATATCAAGGTCAATAGAAAATCATTTCTTATGATCTCCCAAAGGAACATCATCATGGATCCCCATGAACTCTCCAATAACTTCCTCATTCGAAAATATCAATCACTATATGTATTTTTGGCCCTAATTAATGAGGGATGGATGTATAATATTTATTTATAGGATATAGTGGGATAAGGTCAAAATGGCCGTATGAGAAAACATGTTTGTTGAGGAAAGGTATTCGTAAAGAGTATAAAAGGACTGTGTTTTGCTATTATAAATAGAATAACTATCCTCATGTTTAGAAAATGTGACATTGAATTCTATAGGATGAGACCCATAGGGCTAAATACCTATTTTGTATCATTCGATCTTGTCATGTTTAAGAAGAGGTTCCCTGCAAGCCTTGTTCTTTATTTTTGCATCAATATCCTTGGTAGCCTATGACATACATAATCTTGTTAGGGATGACATATTTAGGGGATTGATAGTAGGATCCCATCCATTCATTAGGAGATTAGGATGTGGATATATTTCCTAATATTTCATAAGCTAAAAGAAAACCATAAGAAATTTGTCAAGAGTGCTAGGAATCTTCTTTATTTTTTGTCGAAGCTAGGCCTACCACGTGTTTTAGGAGATAATGGAATATCTCGACATAAGAAACTATTTTTAAAGATCATATTCCCATAGCTATTATCAAGGGTTTTCATTTCCCATGAAGAAAATGGGGATATAGTAGTAGAAGTACCACCTTCATGTGGTTCAAGGGTATGGATAGATTCGAGAGGTGAGGGCCTATGATTTTAAGTAAAAAACCAATTAAATGGAAGGACATTCATAGGCAGCCTGATAATAACCAGCTAATGCTCTGCAATGAGAAAATGGTTGGGTCACTGCGAATGGTAAGTTCTTGTCCTTGGAAATGGAGCTTGATAAATTGGTGGAAACTGAAGGAATGTCTTGCATGGCATGTATCCATGGGAGAACAAGAAAAATATTATAGGGAAGATCCAAGTCAATGACACAAAACCTTATATCTTGTGTGATAGGCCCAATTTCCATGGGTAAAGTGATAGTCCCCGGAAGAATTTCTCTCGCATTTTCATATGCCTTGATAGTGATCACATTAGGCTCTAGCTCATCTTATTGTGTCCCAATTGTTTCACAATTTTTATGGTGCAGATATTGAGACTAAATACGTTGTCCATAAGCACCCTTTTAATATTTTTATGAGTAATGATCACTTCTAGATATAGGGAAATTTGTATGTCTAATTATCCATTGGAATCCCATTTTGGATACAAACTATGTGTTTAGATGAGGAGATTTGTGCAAGAAAGTATTGGAAGCACAAAACATCAATATCAAAAGGAAATATTGACTCCTAAAGGGATTTATAGAGGATATCCTTATGAACAATAGATATTTTGAGAAGGTCCAAGATAGAAATATTGGTGGTTGTGTTCTCAAGTTGTTCCAATAGATTATAATGAGCATCCGAAGGAGTACACAAAGGGGGTCTTGGGAAAATACGATGAGTTCATCCGGTTGTAATGATATACTCATGTGATTTTATTTTGATGGTATGGATATGGGTGTTGATGGGATGGACATAGCCAATGAGAGAATCAAAGGGATTGGAAGTTTGACCAATAACATGGTTGGTACTTTTTCCTTGAGAGGATTGACCTTGATCCAAATTATTTTCTATATTTTTATCCTTGTATATTCCCAACTATTTGTTAGATATTTTAGAGGTTTCTTGGGAATCAATCTTCTAATTGATATTTCTCGGTCGAAGGGGTAAGGGCACAGTTCTTCTAATCGATATTTTTGGATATGCTCTTCATTACCTTCTTGTAGACCAATGAGGTAATATTTCATAGACTTCCATTCTTGGTCAAAAATTATCTCGCACAATGATGTTTCTGATATATAAGTGTGGTTAGATTTGAAGGATTTGCCACCGTGTTTTTCAATGTAGCTTTCTACATAAGTGACTATGGTTTTTTTAGTCCTAGGAGATCTACTAGTGTCTTGATAGATGTGAGAAGATAATGTTGATATATTCCAACCGAGGGATTTAAATTTTCATTGCATAGTGGTGAAATCATTTTGAGTCTCATGTGGTAATTCCTCTCTTAGGGAAATTTCATCCTTTATTTTATCAAATGGATTTTCCTATCAAAAGGTATATGATTATCATATCTAGGTGAAGAGACATTTACATCTTCATCATGACCTCTTGTATGAATGGAAATGGATTCTCATTCATGATTTGGAATGTCCTTATCCATCCTAAGATGTGGAGAATGATTTCTAGTCTTCATTCGATCATGTGAGAAAGGAAAGTAGGATCAAAATTAGAGGGAAATTTAGCCCCTAACTCTATAAGACACAATAAGGTTTGGTCCTTGTTTTGAAATAAATAGTTGTCTATATGAGCAGAGGCATCTATAAAGGGATTTTGAGGTATCTCCCACTTAGTAACACTATGGTAAACAATATTTTTTTCCTCCTTAGAAGAAATAAACATTAGATTTCGAAGAGGATGGGAATCACTTCATATATCCTACCCGATTTTGAGGTTCCATGACACGACTAACAAGTAATAGATGTGTAACAAGGGATATATAAAGGGATACACTCAAATATGAATAACGTAATGATGTACATTTTACACTTAAACCAATTAAAAACAAGCCTTCAAGTATTAAATGTGATCATTACAATGTGAACAATGTAACCATGAAAATTCAATATTTAGATCAAGTTTTAAGGAAACAAGATGTAAGTTTCAAAAAGGCATTGGTATAATGTGAGCGTGTAACAACGTACCTCCAAGACTCAAATCAAGTTTTTAGGAAATAATTTCTAAGAACCAAAAGGGGTTTGATATAATACGAGCAACATAGCAACACAATGTAAATACCTAGATCAAGTTTTACGAAACAAGATGGAAGCATCGAAAGGGATTAGTATAATGTGAGCAAGAAAAATCACGGTGAAAAGAAACTATCATATGGGTGAAATGTCCTATTTTTTGTTTAAGACTACCACAAAAATATGAATACGTACCAACACACTTTAAACACTTAAATCAAGTTTTTAAAGAAAAATTATATAAGTGGGTGCAAAAGTGGTAGACATAATTTTGGAAACACTTCGAGGAGTTATATTTTGACCAAATACTATCAAAATAACAACAAGGAATGTATGAATAGTGATGAAAAGTACTTGGTGTAACTTTAGAATAGTTTCACCTTGTTTGAACAATAAGGTTTCAAATTTGAGGAATTTTTCTAAGTACGATCTGTGATGAAACATACATGAGGAACAATTTTAATGGAATCTCACCTTATTCAAAAAACAAGGTTATGAATCCAAGAAATTTTTTCTTTGTAATATCTCTTTGAAACACAAATTTGGATATGGTCAAGTTGGCCCCAATTCTAAATGGCTCCCTAGGATTTTGTTCTTAACACTTGCTAATAACTTGTCTGAGAGATGTACACTTTTCTAGAATAAATCCAGAGAAAGGTACATTTTTTTATTTAGGCAAATAGAAAGGGCTATACCCTTGTACACCAATCCGAATTGAAAGTTACAACACAAGAGATGGATCAAAATCTAAATAGAACAATAGAGCCCACAGAAAATCGGTGAACAATAGTTAATGAAAAAAAATGTAAATACAAAGAAACAAACAGCAATGGCATAACAACACCATTGGAAGCAACCTGCTATCCGGCCAAGAAAAATGAGACCCATGTAGCCCAGCCAGCCAATAGCAGAGATAAGAATCATCAAGGTGAAGTGCTACCCTTCAAAGGGGTAGATTTTTTCTTTTTGCTGACCGTAACCCATCCTGATGGATCCTTCGCGGTTGGAGAAGAAGACAAAGGAGAAAATTACATTACCCCACAATATAATTAATGAAAAATTCCTCATACGGACAACATTTATCACTCCTCATGGGAATTTCTAGTCAAGTAGGTGATGGGGAACTTTTCCTTTTGTCAACCAGTTCTCAATGTGCTGACTACTTTGGGTTTCCTATGGTAATCCTCATAATGAGTTTTATGGCTTATGCCAAGATACTTCCCACACTTAAAGTGATTGAGTCATATCCTTTTTAGTCGCACTTGCAAATACAAGTGTGAATGAATGACACATTTTTTATCTTGATCTTGATGTTGTTTTACACTTCTTTTGAAACATGTACACAATGTACTTAGTAGTTTTTTTCGATTCCTTTCTTTGATGACCGATTGATCCTATAAAAAAGTGTTTAGTAGTTTCTTCATGTAAGCAGAGGATCACGTTACTTTTAATCTCAAGGTCACTCAAAAATGCAAGAGAAGAGCATACACAATGTTGAATCCAACTAAGTAAAATGGAAAAAAATATTAACTAAAAATGTAAATTCCTTCAAAATTTAATTTTTAAACAATGTAAATGATTATTTTGTGTTTGTAACCAAATTTTAGAATAAGGATAAAAAAATTTTTTCTCAATGTCACTTGAAAGCATAAGAGAAGAGCATACATGAATTCAATCCAACTTAAGAGATGGATAATAAAACTAAATCAAAGCACTAATGTTAGAAATCTATTTTTTTAATAAAAAAACCTATAAGTTAGAAACATGTAAACTTATAAATATAGTAGAGAAAAATAAATCAAACTCTAAAACCTCAAATTTTCAGCCAAAAATTTCATAGTACACTAGTGCATGCAGCGTAAACGCTAGCATGTGGATGGATAATATTAAAAAGACAAACAAAATAGACAGAATGACATAATACATAGACACATGAAAAGGTGAAGCTAGAGTTTGAATAATGATTAGCATATGAATAGTGATGTTAGCATGTAAGTAAATGTGAGATATGTGTGCAAAGTAAACAATAGTGCATGAAGTCTCTAGTGATTGATTAGCATAAATAGATATACATAAAATGGTAGTGCGTGAAGTCAAACACGGACATAGAATGCATGCACCCTAGCACATGAAATTTAATAGAAATGTAGATAAATTAAAGTAGACACAAGTAATTTAAACGGTAACATCCGAAGGGCAACAACAACACCAAAATTTTATCTTTTTTGAAAAAATGGGAAAAATTCAAAAATCATGGTTATTCGATGTTGAGCTCCAATTTTGGTAGCACTTTGCCTCCTTCTTACCTATAATAAACACTTAACACATGCCAACTCAACACAAAATTTTAAGAAACATTAGTTAATTAAAAATATGCAAAAAGAGAGGGTTAGTATGCAAAAAAAAACTCAACATAATCTAGATGTGTGTAAGATAAAGGGGTTTCTGCCAGAGAATTCCACATATATGTAAATTAAATAAGATAAGATAATAATTTCATATAATCTAACACCAATTAGATTCAATAACTACACTAATCTAACATAAACATTAAGATAAAGGCAAAAAAGAAAATCTTAACTAATGCATCTAATATTAAAAACATAAAATGCAAGCCATCCTTTGATGTTTTTGATGGGATTTGGATTGTAGATACTTCCTTAAGCAATCCATACATATCAACGTGAATTCAAAGGATTTCCTAAGGGAGAGGAAGACGTCTCACCAATATGGCTTAATGTCCATTTTTGTTCTCCTCTTACTACTCTTACCAAGTAGAAAATGGAAAAGGGTTGTTGGATCAATAAGCTTTTCAATTGTGATTTTTTTATCTTATGTTAATGTCTTACCAAGGACATGGGGTGTAAAGGTGTAACATTTGAAAGGAGTAGCTAGGATTATATATATAGTTTTCTACTTTGGAGAAACTATTATCCTCATGAATGTGGGATAAAATAACTTTATGGATTAACAAGTGCTGAATAGATTTAGAAGGGTTGATTATAATTAGGGGAAGTTAATTATATATTTTCAACTTAAGAGAGTTGGATGGGATTTGAATGAATTAGTTAGATTGATTAATAGACCAAGTTAGGCTTGTAAAAGCCAATTGGAGAGAAGTTGATGGATTGTGAAGGATCAGAGATCGGGAATGACCCAATAAGAGGGTAAATTATTATTATGGGGATTAATTAATCAATATTTAGTCAATTAATTAAATAATTAGTATAGGATTATAACTAAAAATTTAGTGTTAATTTGCATCCATAATGAAGGGGGAAGACTAGTTAATTAAAAAGTATTGTTAATTAAATGAGATGGAAGGGATTGTTAGCTAATTAGCAAAAAAAGACTATAAATATAATCAAATGATAGAAAATAAGATAAAAGTGCAATTTTAGTGTTAAAACTATGTTGCTAGATTTAGGTGTCTAAAAAAGAGGAGGATGATCAATGATAAAAACATATTTTTGAATGATGAACTTTAAGAATACAAACAAGGTTGAATTTAATCCTCAAATAACTTTGAGAGTGATTACTAGTGTCCCATCAATCTAAAATAATCCTTTAGAAAGATGTCCGTAATCTACACCGAGTTTATCGATAACTTGTTTGGGAATAACTGAGCTAGAGGCTCAATAATGAATCATATTTATATGTGAACTAGATGCTAACTTATAATTAATGAAACATAGAAGGTAGGTGGTTTGAAACTCTTGTTTTCTTGAGTATCTTTTATATCAGATGTATTGGTGAGAACAAAATTGGATGGTTCTTTTGATGGTTGGAATAAGAGAGTGATATTATATAATGCATCTTGTAAGAGGTATTTTTATCTTGGGAGAGACAAAGTTTCCCACATTGACATATTATATTTGGTTTGCTTCATATGATCAAGGATATTAAAATATGGAGTACTAAAATTTTGTTGTAATTTTCTAACAACACCACCTTCTTACACTAATTTCATGGGGATAGGAATATCTTGCTAATTTTGGGCGTTTTAGGTTGACTTCTTTGATTGATTTTCTGAACAACATTTTTAATAATGTAGGATATTGATACTTGCTCTTATTAGTGGGTTTCTCCACTTCAAGTACTCTTTTATTTGACCTTGTGTTTTTTGCCACGTAAGAAGAACTTTGATTTTTCTTATTATTAAGATAATTTATTCCACAAAAATCATTTTCCTGCAAATTTAGGAATGTGGCATCTCCTTATACCATCTTTGTTGAAACCTCTTTCTTTGGTTGTGCCTCAATTTGAAGAACTAGTGGTTATTTACACCATGAGTGCTTGATTTTTAATACCATTGAAGAATGTGTTTTTATCATGGGTATGATTACATGGATAACACCACTCATAATCTTGGATCAGATTGTTCAAGACTAGAATGATTACTTTCGATGTGCTATGAGCATTTGCATTAACCATTTGGATGGGTTTGACATTAGAAAACTTTTTTTTTACAAATCTTGTTGAAAAAGAGGTCATTTATACTTGTTAGGAGGATATTAGGGACTTAAACACCGACTTTTTTACATTTTTCTTACGAAAATATCTCTTTCCCAAACTCTTTTAATATTCCTTTTATCTCTTGTAAATCATTTGATTGGGTTGGAATTAAATTGATTTGGCTCAAAGGCTAATAATTAGGCATTAGAATTAGAGCTATTATAGATACTTAGTAGGAAGTGGAAGGAGGAATATCTAGAAAGATGGGCATATGAGGCCTTGGAGATATTTTCCCTTCTTGTATAGTATTGTTTCCAACTCGATTACCATGTATCAAGTATCACGTAGTGTCCTCCCATGCATTTATTGTATTATTACTAAATATTACCTGTTATCCAAAATGAGCCCCCTTACACATTTTGTGGCTAACTCCCTTCATTCTTCCCTCTCTTGTGCCTCAGTCATAATTTTTTGTTTTTCAAGCACTCAAGACCTTCTGGAAATGGCACCATTAGATAGAGCTTTTTCTCAGCTTTCGAAAGGTAAAGTTTTCCTCCTAACTCCATGTATTTTTGAAGTTATGGCTCAGTGGAGATTTTGTGGGAAAATTTTCCCTGAAAAGCCCGAGCCAATAAGATGAGGCCATGTGTCCTCAGAAGGGCGGAGGCGGAGGTAAACTTGGAATTTTTACCAAGTGTTTGGCAAGGTTTCAGAAGGAATTTTTCACCCCGAAGGCCCACCAACGAATTGGATGTTGCCACGTGTCGTGTGGGGAGAGTTGAGAAAATTTTCCTAAGGGTTGGCTGACACAAACAAAATTTTCGATGCCGGCCCGCATCCAATCACATTGCGCCACGTGTCCTTAGGCCAAAGGAGTGGCGGAGGGCAGAGATAAAATTGAAAATTTAACAAAGTGTTTCAAGCGAGAGGAAAAGAGAAATGTTTTCCGTAAGGCCTGCGTCCAATGGGAGCTTGCACGTGTCTCGGTGGGGTCGGAGCTTCACTGCCGAGGAGAGATTGGGAATTTTTCCCAAAGGATAGCACAAAGAGAAGTTTTCACCCCCATGGCCCGCAATGAATGGAAACCCACCACGTGTCTTCAACCGGTGGAGTGTGGGGAAAAATTGGAAGATTTTCCCAAAGCAAAATCAAAGAAAAATTTCAAAGGAAAAGCTCGCCAAAACGCGAGACAATGGGATCGTGCCACGTGTCCAGTGGCGGCAGAAAATGCAAGATAGGCCCGTAGGGAAAAATAGCAAGGAAAGCCAGTGTCCAATTAGGTTACGCCATGTGTCCAACTTAGGGAAAGTGGTTGACAATGATGGAAAATTTAAGAGAAGATGCCCACGGTGAATCATATCACGCCACGTGTCCTCAGGTCATCGGCCTACAGAGAATTTTTGGAAAATTTTCCAATGGCCAAAACGGTGGAAAATGAAGCAGCAGAAGAGCCTCGACCAATGGAATCATGCCACGTGGCACTAGATCGGTGGGGCATGGGGATTTTGGGGAAATTTTCCCAAATGCAAAAAGTGGGAAAATTTCAAATTTTGGCCCGCAACCGTTTTGGCCCTATTTTTCCCTAAATTTTCAAACGACCATAACTTTCGATCCAGAGCTCGGTTTTTCACGTTCTTTATATCAATGGAAATCTGGTGAAATTATCTACATGATTTCAGGCTCAATTTTTTATTTTTATGGATTTTGGAGAGATAAAATTTAAAAACACCTTTGGCACGTGGTAATCAATAGAAATGACATTTCAACCACCATTTTTAATGAAGAATGGCTCGCATTCTCTCCCAGCATGGTGAAAATGTCAGGGAATGGACTTGTAAGGATGCCCATGCTATTTTATTGCATTTTGGTCAGTGGTTGAAGCTCCTCTCATGTTTTCCACATTTCTCTGCCTTGGGCTCTGCTTACATCATTGTAAAGCCAGATTTGGCTCATTTTTGAGGGGTTGGACTTTTTTTATGTTTTGCAGGCTCCCTCTTTCACCCTAGAAAGTGATTTTGTGGAATACCAGACCTTTTTCAAGGCTACAACACATTTTCTACCTTTGATGTAATGCATGTATTTTGATATTGGAAAATGACAATGCAAGCCCTATGAATGAGTTTCAGTCCTCTCTTGTGTTGTTTGATTTACCCGGATCTTTCATTGCATTTTATCAATTTGTGTATGGTGTTTTGTTACATTTATGTAATCTATGTCAATCTGCAAAAGTAAAAATTCTCACCATTCCTTTGGTGCATCACCTTATTAACATTAGTTTTAGTTCTTTTGTATTCTCTATCTCTGTCCACTTGGAATTTTGAGTGGGATTTTGAGTAGGATTTTGAGTTTAAACCTCTGCACTTGCAAGTAATACACCTAATCAAAGGAGTTGAGGAACCAGCCTCTAACCTGGAGATTCTTTTCCCATTTTTACAAGTCCCACACTTGGGGAAAAGATTCAATGTTGTGTAATCACATTGGATGTCCAAAATGTCAAACTAGAAATCTGATCAACATCCATGGGTGCTGCTAATTTGCACTAACAGTTTTGGCATGCCGATGGGACCTTAGATGTCTTCATCTTCATTGCAATAAAATTTATGTGCATTTGTTGCAAGTTTCTTGCTTAAAAGAGCCCTAAATTGCACATCTGGCGACTCCAAGGAAGAAGAATCATTTGGTTTTAGCAGTGCAGACTGAAAACTCATGAGAAGAATCACCACAAGGTCAAGAGTTAGAGAAGAAGAGGTGATGTTTGAGTATCTGCAATTATCTCCAAGAAGAAGGCAAAGAGGGAGGAGAATTCAAAGGTCTCCATCTCCACCAAACAGAACTCTATCAACTCCTCCCCAGTAGGCCTTTCATTCAATCAACAAGGGTTCTAAGGCCAATCAAAATGGCAAAACACAACCCCTATGTCAATTTCACTAACAAAAGAGCCCACTTGCTCTCAATGCACAAAATCCAATCCCGGTTGCAGCACTAAAGAACATTCCATACTTTATCTGGAGAGAATCGCAGACCACTCCGGTGATCATGTCAAGGATATTGCTAATATTTGTGCAATCCATGAGATTAATGAAATGTAAGTTGTTGTCAAACTGCTAGTATCTTCATTCAAAGGGAAAGCTTTGCAATGGTTATGGAGTCTTGCCTCGTGTTCTATTCAAAATTGGAACCAATTATGTATATCCCTCCATGAGAAGTTTGGAGAAAAGGAGATAACTTTTCCTTTTCCGGACACAGGTTGACAACCATCAAGAGAGATCCCAATGAGTAAATTGACCGACTTCAACTTCAGGTTTCAAATGACTTGGGAGAGAATTCCCGGTGGCATAAGAAGGCCAACAGCAGTGAAGGTGCTTTTCTATATTACCTTAAAGCTCTAAATTTGATATTTCTATGTTAATTTAATCCATGGGGGCACAACTATCCCTGTTGCTTTATAAGCATTGCCATTAGAGCTGAATTTTTTTATTCAAGTTGGAAAGCTAGCTCCTAGGCCTCCAATGCCATTGTATCCAAGTTTAGAGAACCCAAGTACTAGTCAAGTGCCTATTTTAGCTCCTATTCCCACTCCTAGAAATTAGAATTCAAGTGAAGCTTCTACTTCATCTTCTAGTGCCTCAAATGAACTTCAAGAAGTCATGAAGCAATTGCAAAATTTAGGTAATGATCTAGTTACACTTAAGAGGCAAAAGAAGCCCAAGGTTTTAGACCTTCTTTCCAGCCTCAAGCTCAGCCTAATAGGCAGCCATACTAGCCTCAAAGACCACCCAATCCAGTTGCAAATTTAAATCAAGCAAGACCTCCTACCAATAGACCATTTCAGCCCTATAATCCCAATGCTACATCTGCCTCTAAAGCAATAGTGCCAGTGCAAAACAACATAGCTCAAGAGTATGATTGGTGTTTCCCATGTAATGAACCTCACAACCAATCTATGTGTTTCAATGATTGCCTTAAATCAAGCATTAATGGTGAAAAATACTGGTGTGGAGGGTGAAGGGAGTCAAGGAAATAACCAACAACAAGAAACATTCCAGCAACAATTAGCTCCAAATGATACCACACTTGTAAACTGGCAGGTAGAAGATTTTTGTGGCATGAATCAAACAATCTCCCAAAGTGTTGCAACCAACACAAGGTCAAAAAGGAGAAATTTGGGTGAAGAACAGCCATTGGCTCCAAGTAATCCACAACCTTCTACCACTCCACAAATTATTGGCAAACAAAATGTAGTTCCAAACACGCAAGGGCTGCCTAAAATAACTCCTAGGCCAACTCAAATGCCAGTTGTTGCTGCCCATGTGCAAGGAATAAATGTGCAAGGCCAAAGGAAAGAGAGAGATGCTTCATCTCCATTCAACATCATTGATCAGATGAAGAAGACAAATGTAAACATATCAATGTGGGAATCACTATCCATCCTAGGCCAAAGAGATTTGCTACAAGCTTCCATGAAGGACTGGTCAACTTCAAATCAGCAGGTCCAAATGCAAGAGAAGGTACTCACAAATGTTTCCCAGCCTGAGGGGAATCATGGAGGACAGCAAGGTAAAATGTTGAATCCCCCTCCATTCTATGTTTCGTTGATCATTGGAAACCAATTAGTACACAATTGCATGATTGATTCCGGGGCAAGTAGTTTAGTAATGCCCAAGCAAATAGCTGATCAGTTGGGGCTTCAATATGAAGTCATATCCAAAGGGGTAGTGCAATTGGATGGGGACAAGTAGTAACAATAGTTGGAGTGATCAAAAACTTGAGTCTTACTTTGCATGCATGCCCCAACGTTGTTGTTTTGCAAGATGTCTCAGTAATAGATCTTCCACCACTCTTTGCCCTATGTTTGTCAAGGGATTTCACAGCTAATATTGGAGGTTATTTATCTACTGATTGGTCACACATGTTGTTCAGAACAAGATATGGAACTAAAGCCACAATCAGATCTGAGCCTATTGCAAACTTTCACATTGAGCCTCACACTCCAAGCCAAATCAATACCAATTGTTCAACATTTGATCAAGAGGATTATCCAAGCACTGATGAAGCTAACACCAAGGTTGGAAGTATCCCGATTTGACTCTTGATGAATGGGAAAACAAGGTGCATGCTTTTGATCCTTATCAAGAAATAGAAGAATCTGAGTTAGGAGTCTATTGCATGCATGAAGAAAATCAGCCTATCCCTAGCATCACCAAACCAGACCACAAGGATGACAATGAGGTATGGCAGTTGTTTTTTGATGGATCAAGGAGTAGACAAGGTGCAGGAGGGGGAGCTATGCTTGTTTCACCTCAAGGAGTTAGGTATTATTCAGCTTTTAGATTTTAGTTTGCATGTTCTAATAACACTGCTGAATATGAAGCTTTGATACAAGGATTACATTGGTCAATCAAGAGAGGAATAAAGAACTTGCAAGTCTTTGGTGATAGTGAGTTGATTGTCAACCAAGTTAAGGTGGAATGCTACAAGAATGATCTGCTCAAGAGCTACAAAAATAGGGTGTGGGACCTCATTGAAGATTTCGAGGATTTGGCATCAAATCCATTCCTAGTGAAAAGAGAACCAAGCTGCCTGGATAAAGTGCTTTGTGAGTTAGAGCAGCCTTTGATGTTGTTGAAAGCATCCAAAAAGACAAGGTACAACCAAACATCCATGTGATTATAAGGCCTTCGGTTCCAGACAACAATGTAAGTTGGCAAGTGTTTGAAAATGATCAACAAATCATCCATTTCTTGCAAGAAGAGGTTGAGTTCTCGCCTAAAAATCAGGAAAAGTGGAACAACAGTATGGTGACCAAGTGGTAGAGCTGAGAACCAACAAACTACCAAAGGGAATTGTCACTTTGGAGTCCATTTTCAATCCTAATGATCAGTTTAGGAAGGAGAAAGCAAACATCCAAGTCAAGGGAGAAGATTCAGTGTCCATCTTGGTGGAAGAAGGCAAATCACTCCAAATTGGTAAGATGACAAATGAACAAGAAAGGTATGAGTTCATACAAATTTGTAAAGACTTCCCTGATGTGTTTACTTGGAGCTATGAAGATTTGAAAGGTTTCAATCTTGAGTTAGCTCAACACACCATTGAATTGGACCCGAGTTCTAAACCCATCAGGAAAAAACAAAGGCCAGTCAATCCACACATGGAGCCCCTCATGAGAAAAGAATTGAATAAGTTGATAGAGTCAAGTATCATATTCCCTATCAAGCATTCTAGTTGGGTAGCCAACTTGGTTCCGATTAGGAAGTAGAGCGGAGAAATCAAATTGTGTGTTGACTTCGAGAGATTTGAATAGAGCATCCCTCAAGGATCATTGTCCACTTCTTTCTATGGAGTAGATTTTAAAAGTTATTCCGACTCGAGAGGTTTTCATTACTTGATGGCTATTCAAGGTACAATCAGATTATGGTGAAAGAAGAGGATCAGTTCAAGATAGCCTTTACAACCAAATGGGGAACTTATGCATACAGGAAAATGCCATTTGGGCTGTCTAACGCTGGAGCTACTTTCCAAAGGGCAATGGACATGGCGTTCAAGGATTTGATTAACAACATGGTGCTGATATATCTTGATGATATCACTATTTTTTCAAAAAATGTAGCAAACCATCTCTTTCATTTGAGACAAGTGTTCCAAAGGTGCAAAAGATTTGGGGTATCCTTGAATCCTAAAAAGTGTATTTTTCTAGCCCATGAAGGAAAGCTCCTTGGCCACATTGTCTCCAAACAAGGGTTAGCAATTGATCCAGAAAGAGTTGAAGCCATAAGAGCACTACCATTTCCAAGCCACAAGAAGGCCCTTCAAAGTTTCTTGGGAAGAATAAATTTTTTTCAGAGGTTTGTCCCAAATTTTGCAGCCCTAGTCAAGCCTATCACCAAGATGTTAAAGAAAAGCATAGATTTCAAATGGATGAGAAGGCAACGCAAGTTTTGAAGAAATCAAAGAAGCCATCTCATAAGCCCTAACTCTCATTAACCCGGATTTCTCCAAGGATTTCATCCTCTATGCATTTGGGGGTGATGATACTATTTCTGCAATTTTGGTACAGCAAAACAAAGACAATGATGAGCAGCCAATTGCTTTCTTCAGCCAAATCCTAGAGAACTATGAGGTGAGGTATTCTTTCATTGAGAAGCATGTTATTGTAGTAATCGGGATCTTTAAGAAATTCAAGTATCTAGTTCCAAACAACAAGGTTCAATTGCTGGTTTCTCATGTGGGAGTTAAAGACTTCCTCCTCAACAAAGCCCGAATGAAAAGAGAGCAGGTTGGATTACTCATGTCATGGAGTATGACATTGAGATAAAAGTCACCAAGTTGGTCGGGAGGAAAAGGATTGTGTGAGCAGCCGGTCTTGGATAAGCACAAGGAAGCATGCAATGAGAAGGAGGTTGTTTTGGTGTTGTAAGACATGACCATGAGAAAAGTACCACTCAAGAGGAAAATGATGGTGTCCTCACTCCTTGCTGGACCCAAGACATAATGCACTTCCTAAACACAGTCTATACCCTCCAAAGATGAACAAGACCAAAAGGAGACACTTCAGATTGCACAGGCTGTCCCTTATGCCCTTGTTTATGGCATTTTGTTCAAAAGGGATGTGAATGGAGTGCTGCTGAGATGCATTGGTACAAATCAAATTCACAGGGTGTTGGAAGAGTTCCATGGTGGATCAGTTGGTGGTCATTTTGCACCGAGAGTGACAGCTTTGAAGATCATGAGGGCTGGCTATTATTGGCCCAATATTTTCAGTGATTGTTATGCATGGATCAAGAGGTGCAAGAATTGTGCATTCTTCATGGGTAAGGAGAGGCTAGCTGCCCTTCCATTGCATCTAATTTCAGTTGACCAGCCATTCATGCAATGGGGTTTAGACTTCATTAGAGTCATTAATCCAAATTCAAGCCAAGGGCACAAATGGATTCTAACAAAGCAGATTATTTCACCAAGTGGACTGAAGCAGTAGCACTCAAGGAAGAAAATGAATCTAGCATCCTAGACTTCTATGAAGGGATAGCAACCAGATTTGGCATACCTGCTACAATAATATCAGATAATGCATTGGCATTCATTGGGTCTAAAGTAACTGAATGGGCTGTTAAGAATGGGATCTACCTAAGCACTTCATCAAATTATTACCCTCAGGGTAATGGCCAAGCTGAATCCATGAATAAGAACTTATTAAGGATCATTAGGAGGACTCTTGATGAGAATCATAGGTCTTGGCATACTAATTTGAAATCAGCCTTATGGGCTGATAGGATAACTCCCAAGAGATCTACGGTGTAACTCTCCATTCAACCTTGTTTATGGAAGAGAGGCAATTTTTCCCATGTCACTTGAGTTGCCAACATTGGAACTCATGAAACAGTTGGAGTTGTTGGAGTTTAGACCCATGGAGGTTAGATATGTAGAATTGATGGAGCTTCAAGAAATCAAAAATAAAGCATCCCAAGCAATGGAGAAGGATCATGCTTTGATCAAGAAGACCTTTGATAGAAAGGACAAGGATAGATCTTTACAAGTTGGAGATCTAGTGTTAAAATGGGATGCAGACAGAGAGAAAACTAGGAGGCATTCAAAATTTTATGCCATTTGGAGTGGCCCATATATGGTCACAAAGTGTAAGGATAGCAGTGCCTTCCAATTATCTTCATTGGATGGTGAAAAGTTGCAGATTCCATCAACGGAATCCATCTCAAGCATTTCTACCGAAAGAAACTCTCCACCTTATACATATTAGCTTAGGTTTTCATTCCTCCATTTCGCTTATGCACATTGTTTTATCAGTAGTTTATTTTTTCTTTCCCTAAGTGCTTTGGCATAGCTTGCTGTTCTAGGAAATGTGTTTTTACAGCCTTGCTACAATCGGATGGTTTTCTACCTTCCATCTTCCTCCTTGCGTTGTTCTAATCGGTTGGGGTACCAAGTAGAGAATTTAATGACTCCATGCCCAATGGATTGTTTCTAAGTAACTGTAACTTCATCCAGCAGGTAGATGACCCCTTTGAGTCACCAAAATTGTTATCCAAAATGAGCCCCTTGCACATTTTGTGGCTAACTCCCTTCATTCTTCCTCTCTTGTGCCTCAGTCATAATTTTTGTTTTTCAAGAACTCAAGACCTTCTCGGAAATGGCACCATTGGATAAAGATTTTTCTCAGCTTTCCAGAAAGGTAAATTTTTCCTCCTAACTCCATGTATTTTTGAAGTTATGGCTCGGTAGAGATTTTGTGGGAAATTTTCCCTTGAAAAGCCCGAGCCAATAAGATGAGGCCACGTGTCCTCGGAAGGGCAGAGGCGGAGGTAAACTTGGAATTTTTACCAAGTGTTTGGCAATGTTTTAGAAGGAATTTTTCACCCCGAAGGTCCACCGATGAATTGGATGCTTGCGCCCGTGTCAGGTAGGGGAGGAGTTGAGAAAATTTTCCTAAGGTTGACCACAAACAAAATTTTCGACGCCTTAAGCTCGCATGCAATCACATTATGCCACGTGTCCTTAGGCCAAAGGAGTGGTGGAGGGTGAAGATAAAATTGAAAATTTGGTGAAGTGTTTTGGCGAGAGGAAAAGAGAAATGTTTTCTCCCAAGGCCCGCATCCAGGGAGCTCGACATGTGTCTTAGGGGCTCGAGCTTCACCGCCGAGGAGAGATTGGGAATTTTTCCCAAAGGATAGCACAAAGAAAAATTTTCACCCCATGGCCCGCAACGAATGGAAACCCGCCACGTGTCTTCAACCGGCGGAGCGCGGGGAAAAATTGGAAGATTTTCCCAAAGCAAAATCAAAGAAAATTTCAAAGGAAAAGCTCGCCCCAAAACGTAAACTGATGGGATCGTGCACGTGTCTAGTGGTGCAGAAAATGCAAGATAGGCCGCGAGGGAAAATGGAAGGAAAGCCCGCATCTAATAGGGTTATTTCATGTGTCCAAAGCTCGGGGGAAAATGGTCAACAGTGATGGAAAATTTAAGAGAAGATGCCCGCGGTGAATCATATCATGCCACGTGTCCTCAGGTCATCGGCCCGGCAGAGAATTTTTGGAAAATTTTCCAATGGCCAAAACGGTGGAAAATGAAGCAGGAAGAGCCCATGACCAATGGAATCATGCCACATGGCACCAGATTAGTGGGGCATGGGGATTTTTGGGGAAATTTTCCCAAATGCAAAAAGTGGGAAAATTTCAAATTTTCGGCCCGCCAACCCATTTTGGCCTTGTTTTGCCCTAAATTTTCAAACGACCATAACTTTCGATCCAGAGCTTAGTTTTTCACGTTCTTTATATCAACGGAAAGATGGTGAAATTATATACATGATTCTGGGATCAATTTTGTTTTTGATTGATTTTGAGAGATAAAATTAAAAACACCACCTCGGCATGTGGTGATCGCAGAAATGATGCTTCAAACACCATTTTTAATGAAGAATGGCTCGCATTCTCTCCCAGCATGGTGAAAAATGTCAAGGAATGGACCTGTAAGGATGCCCATGCTATTTTATTGCATTTTGGTTGGTGGTTGAAGCTCCTCTCATGTTTTCCCATGTTTCTCTCTCCTGGGCTCGGTTTTTACATTGTAAAGCCGATTCGGCTCATTTTGAGGGGTTAGACTTTTTTTTGTGTTTTGAGGCTCCCTCTTTCACCCTAGAAAGTGATTTTGTGGAATACCAGACCTTTTTTCAAGGTTGCAACACATTTTCTACCTTTTGTTGATGTAATGCATGTATTTTGATATTGGAAAATGACAATGCAAGCTCTGTGAATGAGTTTCAGTCCTCTCTTGTGTTGTTTGATTTACCCATGATCTTTCATTACATTTTATTAGTTTGTGTATGATGTTTTGTTGCATTTCTATAATCTGTGTCAATCTGCAGTAAAAATGCTCACCACTCCTTTGGTGCATCACCTTATTAGCATTAGTTTTAGTTCTTTTGCATTCTCTATCTCTGTCCCCTTGGAATTTAGAGTAGGATTTTGAGTTTAAACCTTCAGCTGTGCTTACTGCAAGTAATACACCCTGATTAGAGGAGTTGAGTAACCAGCCTCTAACCTCGGGAGATTCTTTTCCCATTTTACAAGTCCCACAATTGGGGAAAAGATTCAATGTTGTGCACTCACCTTTGGATGTCCAAAATGTCAAACTAGAAATCGATCAACATTCGGGGTGTTGCTGATTTGCACTAATAGTTACAATTCAAAGCTCTTAGATAATACAAGAAAGCATACTAAGGATTAAGCCTTACTTGTTTGTGGAATTCTATCCAAAATCCTCTTAAATATGTAGTTAAAATCAGTCATGAACTCTTGTGGTGCTCTCTTGATAGTAGTTAGTTGTTCCACTAATGAAAAATGATCTAATTTATCCTCAAAGTTCTTGCAAAACACTTCTCCAAGTTAATCCTAATTGGTAATGTCGAATATGATTCCAACATTTGTTTCAAGTTTCAGGTGAAGGATAAAAATAAAATTCTATATGGTTTATCGTGCTTTTGGAGGAGGGGACACATTAATCAAATGCCCAAGACCTAGTGCTTCTAATAAAGCGGCTCTCTGAGTAGGGGAATTATTTAACAGATCCAAGAAGGAAAATTGAGATAAGTTTTTGGTTAGGTCATTGATCAAGTCATAAGCTCCTACTGGATTGTCTAGTGTTTCACGAGTGGCATCCGATATAGTCGGGTAGATTGGGATAGGTTGCGAAGAATAATATTTGGTTCTAGTGGTAGTGTTAATTTGAGGTTTGGTGTCCAACTCTACCAATCCCACAATTTTTGTTTGTTGGTGACCATCCAAAGGAGGTGTTACCTGTGAGTTTGACAAAGTTGAGGCTTCATGATTGTTGGTTCCTATTGCAATTCATTTTTTGAACCATTGGGATCTATTCTACATCTTTTGGGCATATGGGAGAGGATTGCTAAAGATCCTAAGTGGTGTGTTCTGTGGGGATATCGGTCCCATGTAAGTGTTATGAGTTGGCGTTGTTGGGTTTTCCAAAAACATGTCAAAAAATAATTGTCTTTGATCCTCCAAAAATGTTGTATAAATTTTTACAATCGCAGCATGTTCTTGCACCATGCCCGTGAACCCTATGGAAATTATATTAAAAACTAGGATCATAATATCAAGGCCTTTTATTTGCACTTTGTTGCGATCTGAAATTACAATTTTGTTCAAGTTGTTGATTGTTATAATTAAAATTTGGAACCCCTACCCTTGGTTTTGGAATTGGTTTAGATGCCCTCCTGCAGTCTGATTAGGGCCTTGGGTTTGTGATTATCTTGGTTTTTGAGGATATTATTTCTATTGTTTTTGTTGTTCTGTAGAGTATGATTAAAATCCACGACGTTGATTGAGGTGAGAAGTCATTATTTCTACAATTATTGCCATTTTTATTTTTGGTAGTATTTGTATTAGGAGAGCTAACAACATTGGGTTTCTTGGGCTGATTGGTAACACCATCAGTTGTAACCCCATGATTCTTATTAAGGACCTTTGGTCCCTAATTATTGTTTGTGTTGTTGGAGTAACAGGGTTATTTTGGTTAGGAGTGACTAACCTCCCATTTGTTCCATAAGTCTTATGACCACTATCAATGGTTTCTTGATCAATTTAGAGAGCACCCTATAACACCTCTTCATAGCTCCTTAGCGGGAACTTTTGAAATTCTTCCTTTATCTCTCTATTGAGGGATTGGAGGAAAAAATCACAAAGCTCCATTTGATCCATGTTTGGAGCACTTGCAGAGGAATAGAGAACTATTGCCACCTTTGAATGAAGTGGGCAAAGACTCATTGTGCTCTTGTTTGATATGAAGGAATTATCTTATTCCTGTCCTTAAAAGTTTGTTCATATCAAAATCCTTAATAAACTCTGACACAAGTTTCTTGAAGGAGTGTATTGAAGCCTTTGATATCCTATAGTACCAATCGAGAGTGATACCTTCTAGCATCTTAGGGAAAATCTTCACGGTAATTTCATCCCATATGAGAAACTCTTGAATGGACGTTGCATAAACATTGATGTGAGCGTTAGGATTACCCTCCCCTTTTAAATTTGGAATATTGGGAAAGCATCTTGGGAACATGATAGTCTGGATGGAGAAGTCTAGATACTCCTTAAGATATTCAGAATAGGTCCCCATTATATATTTTTCAACCACCGAAGGTCCTTGTCAGAGGTGGAGGTTGCATTGGTTGCTGAAATGGTACAATGTAAACATTTTTGGGGCATATGGAATCCCCTGTGGCTGACCATATGGACCTAGGTAAGTGTACATATACCCCTATGGTGATTTAGAGTACATGTGTATGTAAGGGGGTTGATTGTTTTGATATGGAGTTGAAGGCACAAAGCCGGAAACGTTGCATTTCTTGCTGGTATGGCATTTGAGAATGTAATTCTAAATGGTGCCTATTTTAGATATCCATAAGTGGCATGGGGGAATATTATCAACACCAATCCGAACTCGATAATATTTCATCAAGGAACTCCTCGTGCTTATGATTATTTCAGTAATGCACAACTTTTGGTTTGGTGGTAGTAATCGGAAACACAATAACAAACATAACACAAGAATACCATAGACTATGACATAAAAGAATGATGAAAAATCTGAAATACAATTGTAAAATATATTATTAACATGAAATTGTTACAATCTCACCCATGAATTACTCCAAGTGTTACCAACTCCACTTGTTTTCCAACAATAGTTATGGGAGAAACTTCACAATTACTCATCTTGATGGCTTCCTTAACACACCTTCACAATGAATCCTTTATTCATAAAATAATTATTACAACTTTATTCCATGATAAATGAGAGGGGGTGGCCTCTCTATTTATAGAAATTCAGGCTTATCCACCCTATCTCTAAGATAATATAGGAAATCTCTTTCGCCAATCATATTCCATGCCTAAACTCTTACCTTTACATATAGACTTATCTTTTAAGATAAGCTATACCTTATCATCGCACATGGGTTCCACCTTTTCATACTATTTACAAATAAAATACACAAAATATTTATGACATCACTCCTTGTCCTTATTACAAATATAATATTTATAATTCCAATCATGTAGACCCTACTTCTCTACTTACCCTAATTTTGACATTTTAACATTACCATACCACTTACGAAAAATATTTACTTTTTACCTCAACATTTCTATTGTACTTTGACTATTACTATACTATACTTTATTGGTGGCACCATACTAATAATGTCATTATCTTCTATCGGATGTCACTACTAATTATACTTAACAACATCCTATTCCTAATATGTACATTAATGAAATAAAAATTACAGAGGAAAATTTTAGTGTCGAAATCTTCCCCTCCCTAGCTTCTATCCTTAGAGTAGAGTACTATGGATAATCTTAAGTCATTGATTCTAAAATTTTAAGATTTTAGTGGTTGACCCATTTCGTAATGGGAGTACCATACAATTCCTCCAGTTGATATATGCCATTTTCATGCACAACTACTATTTGGTAGGGCCCCATCCATTTGTGAAGAATTTTTCTATGCCTCCTATTTTTATATCGGAATCATATACTAGGACCAAGTCAATCACCTAAACTTAAGACTAGAGGATATTTTGATCAAAGTAATCCTTTTGCTTCATTTTCTTCTTATAACTTATAGCCTTTGATATTTTCCACATTTCCTCTAGAAAATGAAGATGTACCAACCTTTCCTTTACCGAATCACTTTAATCCATCATTTCATTTTTCATAACTCTCTTAGTGGGAATATCAAACTCAATAGGAAGAACTGGATGAATACCATAAGCCAACTTAAATGGGGAGTATCTTATTGTAGACTTTGATGTTTCCCTATATGCCCACAATTCTACATGAATCCTTTTATCCCACTTATGTACTTGAAAAGCTACATCTTAAGCATCAATATACATAATGAATGGCTTGCTCCAGTTTGGATTCTTTAAGACAGTGAAGACACCAAATCTTCCTTTAGTTTTTCAAAAGCTTTATGCCCCTTCTTTCCGGTTCATAAGTAACATACTTCTTCAAGAACTCTGGGTTAGTGGTTTTGTAATATTTGAGAAATTTTTGATGAACCTTCTATAGTAACCCACATGGCCTAAAAATGATCTCAACTTGCTTCTATTCATAGGAAATGGTAACTCTTTGATTTTTAAAACTTTATCGGGATTAGTACCAATACCATCTCCGGATACAACATGCCCTAACAAAACACCTTTAGAACATCCAAAGACACACTTTGTAGGGTTTAGTGAGGATTTTTCTTCATCTAAACTTTGAATTGTTCTCTCCATCTAATGTAGGTGGTCTATTTTTCTCCCGTAGATGCAAAAATCATTTAGGAATACTCGATGAAGCTTCCAATGTAGGGTTCAAAAACCATATTCATCAAGCACTAGAATGTTACTAGAGCATTATAGAACCCAAATGATATTCGGCCAATCATATTCGATGCCTAAACTCTTACCTTTACATATAGGCTTATCTTTTAAGATAAGATATACCTTATCATCTCACATGGGTTCCAAATTTTTATACTATTTACAAATAAAATACATAAAATATTTATGACATCACTCCTTATCCTTATTACAAATATAATATTTTAATTTCAATCATGTAGACCATACTTCTCTACTTACCTTATTTTTGACATTCTAACATTACTAGACCACATACAAAAATATTTACTTTTTACCTCAACATTCCTATTGGACTTTGATTATTCTTTGTACTATACTTTGTTGGTGGCACCATACTAGCAATGTCATTATCTTCTATTAGACACCACTACTAATTATACTTAACAACATCCTATTCCTAATACATACATTAATGAAATAGAAATTACGAGGGAAAATTTTAGTGTCGACATCTTCCCCCTCCCTAGCTTCTACTCCGTCCTTGGAGTAGACTACTATGGATAATCTTAAGTCGATGCCCGGAAAATTTTAAGCGTTTTGTAGTTAATCCATTTCATAATGGGAGTACCATCCAATTCCTCCAAAGAGATATGTAGCATTTTCATGTACAAATACTATTTAGGGCCCCATCCATTTGTGAAGAAGTTTTATACACCTCTATTTTTATATCGGGAATCATATACTAGGACCAAGTCATTCACCTAAAATTGAGACCAGAGGATATTTTGATCAAAGTACTCCTTTTGCTTCATTTTCTTCTTATAACTTGTATCCTTCGATATTTCCACATTTCCTCTAGCAAATTAAGATGTACCAACCTTTCCTTTACCGAATCACTTTCATCCATCCTTTCATTTTTCATAACTCTCTTAGTGGGAATATCAAAATCAATAGGAAGAACTAGATGAATTCCATAATCCAAATTAAATGGGGAGTATCTTGTATACTTTGATATATGCCTGACTTTGATGTTTATGTACTTACAAGTGCATCTTAAGCATCAATTACACAATGAATGGCTTGCTCCAGTTTGGATTCTTTAAGACAGTGAAGATATTAAAGCTTCCTTTAGTTTTTAAAATCTTCATGTGCCTTCTTTCCCGGTTCATAAGTAACATCTTTCTTTAAGAACTAGGTTAGTGGTTGTGTAATATTTGAGAAATTCTTGATGAACTTTATATAGTAACCAACATGGCCTAAAAATGATCTCAAATTGCTTCTATTCATAGAAATGGAAACTCTTTATTTTTAAACTTTATCGGGATCAGTACTAATACCATCTCTAGATACAACATGCCCTAACAAAACACCTTTAGAACATTCAAAGACACACTTTTAGGGTTTAGTGAGGATTTTTCTTCATTTAAACTTTGAAATGTTCTCTCCATCAAAGTGCAGGTGGTCCATTTTCCTCCTATAGATGCAAAAATCATCTAGGAATACTCTGATGAAGCTTCTAATGTAGGGTTCAAAAATGCTATTCATCAAGTACTAGAATATTCTTGAGCATTATCTAACCAAAATTAAATAACTCTATAAGAAAATGTTCCCCAAGGAGTGGTGAATGTAGTATTCATCTTATATTTCTTTGTTATACGAACTTGGTTATATACATTATAGCCATTTGCAAAACTATCACACTCATGGCTAGCTACTTTCTCCAAGATTTGATATGAGAATGGAAGAGGGTAATGATAATTATTTGTTGCCTTTTGAGATTCATGTAATCAACACAAATACATAGCTTCCCATTTTTTTATTGAGATCACAATGGGAGAAACCTATTCTAAATTCTACACAACAAATATGAATCCTGCATCAAGCAACTTATCTATTTCATCTTTTATAGTCTTTGAAAAATTAGGATTCATTCTATATGGAATTTACTTTATTGGATTAGCACAATCTACCAACTCAATAGAATGTTCTACCATACTTACTTGGTAGATTTCCTTGTAATCAAAATTGAATAAGTGCATGTGCTTTAAAAAGAGTTGGAGGTAGGATTTCTTCTCATTTTCCATCACAACATCACTAATTTTTATTTTTGGAGATGATCATCAATTTCTTATTCAGATAATTTTATGGAATCATGATTCGGTGTGGTGGAAGGATATCCATGAAGAACACATCAACCTCACTTTATTCATCTATTGTGTCCACTTCAATGGTACTATAGTAATCGAGAGGATGTCCAATCACCAATTTCATCACTTGAATCCATAGTTATGCCTTATGATGTTAAGGGATCACATTTATCTTCACCTTCTCTATGTCATGTCCAAGTGTCATGAAGCCTTCATTCTAGTAGTTTTTGCATGAAATATCCTCATCCATGGCTTTCCCAATAACATTTGGTATGCAAAAATACCATTCTTCATCACCTAAAAGTTTACCACACATACAACACCCATGAAAAATATTGCCACATCTGAAACAACACCTTATGGTTTAGTTTTTACCTTGTTTAATAAAATTAACATAAGTGTTGAGGGTGATAAATTTTTAAACTCAACATATTCATTCTGAGTAATCAATCATTACATTAACTGCAACACCTCCATCTACTAATATATCATGAATTTAAAGACCATTACATAATGCCTCAACTTGTGGAGCATAGGGATCTACCTCTGCTTCAAAAATAGGGACCTAAACCTCCTTCCTTTGTCGAGCATTGAGTCCACTTCGCAGCTCCCACCTCTTCTCAGAAGACATAGCAAGAAGTTGACCATATGTAATATTTGCAGGCCTTTTGGATAGATCTTATAAGATGGAGTATGGTCCTTACCCTTGTGAAATCAAAAAATCTTGCACACCCAACTTTCTTCTCCTATGTTTCTTACTAGTCTCTCCTTTCATATTCTTAGGATCATTTCCATCTTGGTTATCTTTTTCTTTATTTATTTTTTTACAAACACATCTACTTCATTATTTATGCTCCTATCTACTACATCTAAAGAATTCATAGGTGCTTTTCCCGCATTATTATCTCTTATACGAGATGTAGAAGATCTATCTAGAAAATTATACTTATAATTACCCTTTTTATAACAACCATAACATACAACTTCAAATATATTTCTTTTTAGACTTCTATCTCCTCCCTGGAAACTAAATTCCTTTCCTTGAAGAAGATTAATAGTTAACTGGCCCATCTTCCTAAGGATATCTTCATACTCAATGGAAGTACTAGAGGATGTATTTTTTCTCACCAATAGTGGTTGTGGTGTCTAGACCAAAGGTGTTGGTGTATGCTCGGCCTTAATAACAAATTCTTTGGGCTCCTCTTCCATGATTTCTTCTTACCTTCTTATAATATTCGTTTTCTTGTTTCAGAGGTCGCTGGGAATTCATACTTCACTCATTGTCTAATCTCTGGCTTCATCCTCAGAATGAAGTGCTTATAGAGGATATTATCCACACCATTCATCAACCCATCTACTAATCCTTCCTTTAAGATCTAGGCATCAAGCTTCCTCTTTAGCTCTAGAACATGAGCATGATAATCCCTTATCTTCTCCTTCTCTCTTTGGGATAGCTTTTTGATCTTGATCATAAGGTCTGCATATTTTTTTGTTCACCAAATTCTTCAAGAAAAATTTCAATTAATAATTCCCATGAGTTTTTAACATTATCACCTAGTGTTTCAAACCACCTAAGGGATAAACCATCCAAAAAGGTAGGAAAAATTTAGTCCATTGTTCCCTTATTATTAGGCCATTACAAATGAAAGATCATTTAAATTCTTGAATAAAAAGAGGAGCATCTTCATTAGATTGGGCTGAAAAAACAAGAATCTTTCCCATTTCTAAAAGTAACCACGTGAAATAACAACCCACAAGTACAATCAACAAGACTTATGTGCACAAATAATTGGAATCACTTCTCATAATAATTTAGCTATTAAATTTCATGCTCTTGAAAATGACACAATCTTGATCCTCTCAAACATTTATGCTCCCAACACTCTCTTGGTAGAAGAAAATTATGGGAAAGTTAAAACTCTTTAGAAGTAGTTTTAAGGATTATAATTGGTTGGTAATGGGTTATTTAACACCCCTTTAAACCCTAGTGAAAAATATGGGGTTATCTCTTATTTCTCGTTATTATGGGTGACTTTGATGATTTTGTGTCCTCTCTTAATCTCATGGATATTAAGCTTTCAGAAACCAATTCACTTGGTATAACGAGGAAGATGTGGTGAGAATCTAATCAGGTAAGATTAGATAGGGCTCTCATATCTGCTAATTAGATTTTGAGTCAGGATTTTCACCTCTCTTCATTACCTAGGATTGGAAAAAAGCATAATCCCATTGCTCTAAATATTTACAACTAGACCAAGCCATTACATAACTCTTTCAAATTCAAAAAAATGTGGCTGGAGCATGAAGACATTATGGATAGAATCAAATATTGGTGGCATTGGGATGGAGAAGGTACAACACAATTCAGGTTAATCTAGAAATTGAAAAATGTAAAATAGCAAGTTAGAACCTAGAATAAAGAAGTTTTTGGCAATATTTTTGAAAAAAAAAGAGCT
Organism: Taxus wallichiana var. yunnanensis; assembly: GCA_018340775.1. NCBI lineage: Eukaryota > Viridiplantae > Streptophyta > Pinopsida > Cupressales > Taxaceae > Taxus > Taxus wallichiana. Next base: position 63,380,851 of record CM031240.1, read on the forward strand.
AAAACAACAACTTGAAGAGCTTGAATTAAAAATCTCAATCAAAGGTATGAATTATGAAGATCAACAACTGGAAAAGAAATTACTTTCTGATTTACATAACATCAACAATAGAGAGGAAACCTTTTGGAGAATGAAATCCCAAGCTCTATGGTTGAAAGCTGGGGATAGGAACACAAATTTTTTCACATGACCACCCTTAAGCACAGGGCCTATAATAGAATCACTAAAGTATCCAAAGGAAATGGTACTATTACCAAGGATCAAAATGACATAAAAGCAGAAGCTCTAAAATTTTATGAAAATTTGTTAATGGAAAGTAATACCTGTAATGAAGAAGTGACTTCTTTCCTTTTGGTTCCATCCCAAATAATGTTATCCCTAATGAGAGATTTACAAGTCTTACAAAACTTGTTTCCATGGAAGAGATGAAGAAGGAAGTTAATGTTACAAATATATTGTGACATTATTAATAAATTGTAATATTATTAATAATGAGTTTATAGAACTCATATTAATAATATAATTGTAATAGTTAGTATTAGTATTTGGGTGAGTTGTGAGAACAACTCACGTAGCTATTTTGGTGTGTGAGATAATAAAGGGATTAGAGAGATATCCTTGGGATAGATTTGAGAGATTCTAGGAAGGGGTTGAGAGATATGAGGGATGACTATTGACTCCTAGAATCAAGGAGATCAAACTCTATATATTGTAATCTCATACATGGATAATATATCCCGAATGAATTCAACTTCTTCAATATAATATTTAGTGTTTTATTATGTAATTTTTTTAGTTTTTGTGCTTGAAGGAGATAAATCACCAGGATGGATGGTTTTTCGCTATTTTATTTCAAAAATGCTGGGATATATGCTCAAAAGATTTATTGAAAGTTGTAAATGAATTCTATAGAACAAGAAATATAATAAAGGAACTGAATAATACTCACATTGTGTTAGCCCCAAAGAAGTTGGATGCTAAAGACTTCAAATATTTCAGACCCATCACCTAAAAATGTTGTTTATAGAAATTTTACCAAAATTATTGCTTCTAGATTACACCTTTGCTTGTGATCTTATCTCTAAAAAAAATTGGCTTCATAAAAGGAAGAATCATCCAAGATGGGGTAATCATGGTTCATGAAAGCATTAATTCCATCGATAAAAGTAAAAACGTTGGTATCGAAATAAAACATGACATGCATAAGGCATTTGATAGAGTTTCTTATATTTTTTTAGATAAGGTCTCATCAAAATTTGGGTTTTAGAGAAAATTTAGAAAAATAATTTAGGCATGCTATTGGGCCCCTAAAATATTCGTTAAGTACAAGAAGGCATGTGGGTGTGTAAGGCCAAAAGTGCAGGCAAGCACACATAGGAGTTTTAGGAGGGTTTAGTAGAACCAGTGGCATGCACACAAGGAAGAGAAAAGGTTTTGGGACTTAGCCATTATTTTCATATCAGAAGACCACAAAGAAATCATGGCCTCACTACGCACATGTGGAGGGATAAGGTGTAATCCTAGCAATTTGGAGCTCACGAAAGGAATATACCTTGTGATAGAAGATTCTAGAAGTTTATCATGGTGAAGAATAGAGAGCTCGTATCGAAGGAGCATGCTCCCATGGAGGACCACTTGGAAACTTGGAAACCGATCTACTACTTTAGAAATGGCGGTGTTTGTTAAGGTTATATATACAAACGCTCGGTAGAAGAAAAGGGATGGATGCAGAGATAGAGAATGAAAAGAGGTGAAGCTATGCAAGAATACTATGAGAGCTCTATGGGTTGGGTTTAGAGGATTTGTAGGAATATGTTATATCAAGGGGATGGATCTAAATATTTTTATTTGTACTAAGAAGGGCTTAAGTCTAGTTTTGATGCATGACATTGGTCTACACTATTATATGGATATGTGATTGCCTTAGTAAATGTAATGTGGTTATCAACATACTTAATATGAATATATGTGGTTCCAATTTTTACTTATATCTGTATGGATTAGTTTTATATATATTTCATATGAGTGGGTGTAAACCCTTGTGCATTTCCTTTTCTGCTATGATTCAGATCTATGTTTTATAATTTTTTCTTTTCTCGAATTAATTTACATTGATCTAGAATCCCATTCTGAGCTCTAAGATGAATGTATGGTTCATTTCCAATCTCTTCACTTAAGTTTCTATCATAACTAATGCATTATCACACAACTCACATAAAGGAGGGGCTCGGTACCCATGCATGCCTCAGGTGAGCACCCAACATCCGCTGGGTGATAGGCCGACGTGTATGGGATTTCCTTGTTCTTTGAAAGGGCATAAAAATGACTACATCTTGGTTCCATTGTTGGTACATATTTTTAAATTTGTTGTGAGAAATGGCATGCATCTTTTTCCTTGTGATGTGTGATGATAGAGCGCCTAACTTTAGAAAGTGTTGAAACGTGGTTCAAGAGCATGGAGGATGAGTTTTCTCAAAGATTCAACACTGGACCTAAGTTCAATGCATGTAGATGGGTAGAAGAGAACATATACCATGAGCTATATGAGAAATTATTTTTCTGCTTCCTAGTAGAGCTATATGAATGGCTTTCAACATACGCATCCAGATCAAGCTGGTACTATAGATCACGCATGTGGACCCAAGATGACTATCGAGGCTTCAGAGTGCAAATATGACTTGAACACATATTATTAATCACTTTGGTGGAAGGGATTACTAGCTAGTTACACCTTATAATATGCCATTTAGACCTATTCTTACCCAAAAATTGTTGAGTTCGAGTTTTTGAGGGAGCCTAGAGGATCATTTTTGAGTGTTTTCCTCGGATATGAAAATTTTGGCCATTAATTTGAGTTTAGAAGCATTCCCCATGGTGGATAAGCTATTCGAGAACTTGTTGAGGAAGCTAGGGTGGAGGAAGATGGTAGACATTACATCTGAAAATGAAAGGGGGAAAGATGACTCAAGTATAGTGAAGCTCGTGAAAGGGAGATGACTAGACAACGCAAGGTTGTAATTGTGATGGATCTATGGAGGCGAGACATTGCGAGAGAGTGTTGAAGTTTACTTGGAAGATGTGTAGCACGAGAAGTCTTTACTACCCCATCTTGGAAATCATGGGAGATAGAACCTTTCATCTTACGATGAGAGCTCATCGCATGGAAAAAGAATCGTTGGCATGCATCTCGAACCCATATGGCGACCAACCCCTGGTGCTTGGTTTTCCAAATCAAGGGAGAAGTATTGATAACCCAATTGGTATTGGTGGGAGTGACCGATCGGCACCTAGGAGATATAATTTTTCATTTGGAACATCCATGGTTGCACATACCATTCCAGTGTTTGGAGGAATTTTTGGGAAAAGTGCAAGTATGTAAGGTTTGGGAAACACGTCTGGGAGTGGCATGGGATACACTTCTGGTAGTGGAGCAATCTCACAGACCATTGGCATGTAGTTTAGTGGGATGTTGGGGACACTAGGAATGACCAATTTAGGCCCATTTCCAGCTACAAAAGGATGCGGAGTGGAATTGGTGGATCTAGAGGCACATGTCCTAATGGATCTCAGTGGATTTGGTGGAGGGAACACCGGAGGAAAAAACAGAGAGAACCAAGGATCTAGATCAGGAGAACAGGGCCTCAACCACCTCCTCAGGTGTTCTTTGAAATTTCTTTACACTTGCCAGATTACCAAGGTATAGAGGATGCTATGGAACATGTGCACAAGTGTGAATTGTTATGGTGTGTGAAGAGGAGCACTACCTCGGAGTGGAAGACAAGTCAATTTGTAACAACATTGTAAGGGCACACGCATAGCTGGTATAGGAAGTATGACCCCTATCAGATAGTGGTAGACTACACCGCATTGAAGAATTCCTTCCTAGTAGAGTTCTATATACCGAAGTTTGAGAAGAAGAGCATTAGTGCTTTGAAGGAGATCTAATAGGGAATGGTAGAGAGTGTGTGGGAGTATGATGCATGGTTTAAAACTCTCTTGTCAAAACTGTCATATGACATTCACCCTTCACAACATGCTCAATGGTTTGTTGGAGGGTTGATCACTCCATTTAGGAGGGCATTGTCACATAAAACATTCACTGACCCACGAGGATTTAGAGGTTTCCTTACATGCTGAGGTAGTTGGGAGCATTGATACTAGTGTGAGCCCTTTTGGAGGCTCAAATCACTGCAATGGCCAAACAATTTAGAGAATTTTTCTGTAAAATCTATGCATGAGACTTGTAGTGTTATTTGGTGCGTAGATTGTGAAGTAGAGGGCATGCCAAGGATAGTTTCCCCCAGAAGTCATTACATGCCATAGCAGTAGATTTTGAAATTTGTCATGGGGACCATGATGCGAGTAGATGTCCCTTATTACAACATGTAATTTGGAAGAATGTGTCTTACTACTACAATATCTATACCTCTACGACCCATGATACTAAGGATTGTAGGCTTATTGATTAAATCCATGAGGCCATTGATCGGTGTGGGTGCACTGATTAGCCTTGTCAGTAGTTCCAAGGAAGATGATCATCATTATTAAGGACGTGCATATGGAGGGGTGCATGGGATAGGTTCTTGCAGAGGATTATTTTGTTGCGGAACTATGGAGGAGGAAGAAGTGAGTTCCCATGAGGAACCTGCTATAACTATGGATCTACAGAACATTATAGGCACAAGTGTCTAGATTTATTACAGTGCTCATGGTGTGGGAAGAAGCATAAGTATGAGGAGTGCCTTGAGTTTTTTGAGCACATGAGCCAATGAATCGAAGGACAAGGGCGATGGGATGGTGAGTATAAAGAAGGCCGACACATAGTGGATTCCTAGAGTGGCGCATGAGTCAGGGTTAGAACCTATTTTAGTGACAACACGAGTAGAGGTTACACGTGCCAAAGAAGTACCAAGGAAAAGGACTCTAGTCTCAAGAGAAGAAGTGGTGCATGGAAGTATCTAGACCCTTCCCACCAGAAGGAAGTGTATCAAGAGATAATGGATGTCATTCAGATTTTGTAGGGATTTTTTCAGTGTCTAAAGGAGTAGTCCAGGAAGCAGGAGCAAAGGAGGAATGATGAGGCTCCATAGAAGGACCTGGATGAGGTGAAGGAAGTGTGTAAAATGTTAAGGAAAGAGAATATTATTCCCTTGCTAGGAGAATGGCTACGAGAGAATATACCACATGCCGAGTAGAGTGTGAAAGGTAAGTATTACATACAAACCTCCCTCCCCACAGCCTTGACTATGAAAAGAATCACTGCTTGAATGTAGTTGTGGATGGTTTGTTATTGAGTAACATATTTATTGACACAGGAGTATAAGTCAATGTTCTTACATTAGATGCTTGAAATCAAATGGGAAGGCCCACATTACAGCCATCTTTGAATGTGTTGTATATGGAAAACAAAACTAAGGCAATGCCCATTAGAGTATTGAAGGATTCAGTGATCACCATTTAGGGGGAAATTTTACTAGAGACTTCTAAGTCTTGGGTGCTTATTTAGGCACACAATTTTCTAACATTACTGGGCACCCATGTTGCTATAAGAACAACATTGACCTAAGGTTCAAAAAATGATATATTAGTTTTGAGAAAAAGGAAGAATGGTTCATCATCCCTTTGATGGATGGGAATTTAGTGCCTTACAATGAACCTTTGGGAGAAGAGGTCCTTGATAGAATTTATGTGTACTCCATCAAAGACCCGGAGATAATTCACCCTATAGAAGGAGTTATCAATTTGAGGATGCCCAGTCTGTGAGTGATACAACAAGCATGACATGTGAAAATTGGGCACACGGGACCTATGAGTTAATTGGATGATAGTTGAGGGGGTTTGTAAAAAAAGAGTGACCAAGGCATGCTCACTCAAGTGCCTAGGAGGAAAGAAGTTACCAAGTTACTCTGGAGGGGCATACCCTAAATTTTTCTTACGGGACATGGAAGATTAGTGGAAAAATGAGGACGAAAGAAGAGGGATTCTCAGTTATAATCTACTCGGGACTTCAATGCACTGGTGGGCTACACATCAAGAGAACCTCCTAGAGTGGCACAAGGTAAGAATCATGTTTTCTATAAGGTTTTCCAAGAGCAACATGCCCATAGTCATTTAAGACTACCATGGTAAAGAGACCACTTCATTTCATATCCAAGCATGTGAGAAGGCTTGGATAGGAGGTGTAGAAGCCTTACCACCATCATTATGGGTGCATAATCTATATTCCACACTACAAGGTTGTGCGCGTGCATGGTATATCCACTTAGAAACACGCCGCTAGACAAGAAATTGGCAGGAGCTAACAATTGATCTCATCCAAGATTTTGAATATCGAAGCACAAATCCATCAATGGATAAGGCATTACAAGTGATCAAGTGCCTTATGATGGGGGATAGTTCCATGGTGGAAGATAGGGTACTAGATTTTCTAGAGGTGAGCCTAGTTTAGAGGCACACTTTGATGAGGATGAGTCAGAGGAGATGTAGTTTGAGTGTGCATGCATAGAGAAGGAAAAAGGAAATATGGTTTATGTCATAGATGGAGAGGAAATGGAAATTCTATATGTTAACCACTTTGTGTAGGTATGCGCGATGTTATAGATAGCACTGATGAAAGGATGCACACCTACCATGAGCCCTTGAAGATGAATAAGGTTAACATTGGGTCAAAAGCATAACCCAAGGAAGCTATCATTGGAGACTATTGGTCGAGAAGGAGGTCTCAAAGATCATTGATCTGTTACATGAATTCTAGGATTTATTCCCTTGTGGGTATCATGAACTCAAAGGTGTCCACCATTCCTTGGGGGAGATGAGGATAAAACTGAAGGAAGGTGTGCATTGAATCTAGAAGAGGCCATATTGGATGAACCTAAATTTGTGTGTACAGGTCAAGGAGGAGATAGAAAAATGATAGCGTCATGTATCATTGAGGTTGTGGAAGAATCATAATGGATAAGCCCAATGGTCATCAAAGCATCAAAAAGGATGGAAGGATCAAGATTTGTGTTGACTACAAAGACCTGAATGTAGTATGTGTCATTGATCCCTTCCCAACCCTGTTTACTAAAGAAATATTAGAGGGAGTGGTCGGGCGCGAAGTCTACTCTTTCACGGATGGGTTCTTAGGGTACCACTAGGTGAGGATTACAAAGGAAGACCTAGAGAAAGACAACTTTTTCCACTGAATGGGGAATTTTTCCTATACGGTCATGCCTTTTGGGTTGAAGAATGTGCTTTTTGTGTTCTCACGCATTGTAGTACAATCCTTTCAGGACTTCATCCATAAATTTATTCAGGTCTATTTGGATGATTGGACTGTGTATGGTCTAGTCAAAGACCATTGTGATAACTTAAGACTAATTTTTGAAAGGTGTCGGTAGTTGAGGATATCCCTAAACATTAAGAAGTGTGTCTTTTCTACCCCATTTGGAACCTTATTGGGACATATCATATGCAAGGAAGGCTTACTAGTAGATCCTACCAAGGTTGCAGCCATTGTGGGTTTAGGGGAGCCTACTAGCCAAAGCATCATGCGTAGATTCCTTGGGCATATAGGTTACTATAGGAAGTTCATCAAGGGATATGCCAAGATCTCTATGCCCTTAGAGGAATTTCTTAGACACAAGAGTGTCTTTCATTGGGGAGAGGCACAATAGAGGGAATTTGACACTTTAAAGGATAGGATTATCACAGCACCCATACTTTGTTTCCCCATTTGGGATAAGCCTTTCCATGTTCATGTGGATGCCTCTTGTACAACCATCGGAGTAGTATTGGCACAAAATGGTGAAGGGATTATTGAACATCCCTTTTGTTTTACAAGTAGAAATTACACCACTACTAATCATGAAGCATTATCCATGATCTACACGCTTGCACAAGTTCAAGCAATATCTACTAGTAACACCATTTGTATTCTACATGGACCACATGGCATTAAAATACTTGGTAAACAAGCCCATTCTACAAGGGTGCATATGTCAATGGGTCTGTTATTCCAAGAATTTGAGTTCACAGTGGTTGTCAAGCTAGGAAAGAGTAATTCTAGACCCGATCACTTGTCTAGGATTGACTCAGGAGAGGACACACAAAGCATTAAGGATACCATGCCAGACATGCAACTATTTAGGTTACGGCATGTGCCCTCAGACTTAGAGGATATTTCAGTGTTTCTCAAAATAGGTGTGGCACTAGAAGGGATGAAAGCATTAGAAAGGAAGCAATTAGCCATACACACCACACCCTACATGTTAGTTAGTGGTGATTTGTACAAGCTAGGACATGATGAAGTGTTGCACGGTGCATGCTAGAACATGAGCACCTAGCTATTATGGAGGAGGCACATGGAGGAAGTGCAGGTGGACACTATGCAGGGGATGCCACTATGCACAAGATATTACAAGTTGGGTTATGGTGGGAAACCCTATATCAAGATTACAAAGAGTATTGCAAGGCATGTGATCATTGTCAGTGCCTTAGAAAACTAGGGTGGAGGGATGAAATTCCTTTGTGCCTATTCCAAGTATAGAGCCATTTGAAAAGTGGGCCATATATTTTGTAGGCCCCATTTCACTAGCCACGCATAGGACAGGATCACACTATGTAATCACTTGCACAAATTATTTGACAAGATGGGTAGAAGTAGTGCCTACCAAGGATTATATGTAGCTACAATAGCTAGGTTTCTATGGGAAAATATTATTACAAGGTATGGATGCCCGTTGAGCTTAACTAGTGATAGGGGTATGCATTTCCTAAATGAGACCATCAGGATTATGTTAGCAGAGTTCATGGTGGCTCATCATAAGACTACCCCTTACCATCCACAAGAAAATGGAACTGCTAAAGCATTTAATAAAATACTGAGTCATACCCTAACCAAAATTTGTGACATTGGTAGACAAGATTGGGATGACAAAGTATCAGCAGTTCTATGGGTGTATAGGACAACCTACAAGAGGTTGAATAAAGCCACACCATTCCAATTGGTGTTTGGTGCAGAGGTTGTCCTACCCATTGAATTCATGTTACCTTCTCTGCGTATAAGCATGCAAATAGGAGGATTGGCCAATGAACAAGCATTGGAGGAAAGGATTGAAAAATTGATGAAATTGGATGAGAGATGATCATTGGCTAGGTGGAGTCAAAAGGATGAAAAGGCTAAACAAAAGGCATGGCATGACCGCCACATCAAAAAAAATAATTTGAGGTTGGGAAGATGGTATTGTTATATGATTCTAAGTTTTTGCGCCATCTGGAAAGTTGAAAGTCCATTGGTTGGGGCCCTATATCATCTTCGGACATCCTTAATTCAAGTGCATGTGCTAGTTGAGAGTGCTAGATGGGATGAGATTACCAGGCCATTTCAATGGGAGTAGTTTGAAGCCCTATTATAAATAAGTCTTCTAGGTGTTTGTAATAAGGTAGTATTGCTGGTTTGTTTTAAAAAATTCTATATGTAATTTCTTTTCTTGTGTTTCCCTTTCTCGTCATTTGTTCTGTTGTTTGTTTTGTGCCTTGGGCATTGGTAACCACATTACTTTTTGAAGGTTGTGTATGCATAGAGGACCACACATTTGTTTTAGTGTGGGGTGGAGTGATGCAAAGTATAGGCCTGTAATACAAGTTGAACTGGTAGTAGAAGTTGTGGTGAATGGCGGTTGATGGATACAAAGTGCGTAAGGATGAAGGAAGCACATGGAAGAAGAGGTGGATGAAAAGGTTGGTGTTAGGATAAGACTTCAGAGAAACCACATAAAGAGGAGAGGAAAAGCATAGAACAACATGAGGTAGGCGAGAGAAAAATTAGGTGAGGGAAAGAAGAAGTTGCCTTTGGTGCTTATTGACACACACATAAGAGTCTTCTATCAGGATGATTTTTTGCACACCATAAGGTTATAGAATGTTTCTCAAGATTTGATGCATAAGTGAAGGCACGTAAGGCCATATTGGTGGAAAAAGATGCATTTAGTGTTAAGTATGGTGGTAGGTAAAATAGAATTTAATGTTGGAAAGAAGGAAAAGCTATAAATAAGAAGTCAAGAACTTCATTATTTTACCTTACGTTTACAAAGTGAAAAGATTTCTCATAAACTAGGGCATCCAAAAGTGATCTATGTGAAGAATAATTTAAGAAATCTAAGAGGACATGACTAGAGTATATCTGCAAACTAGTAGGAAAGGAGTACGGCGTATGGGGAAAGTTGTTGAGAAGTGCCAACTTGTGTAAGAATTATTCGAGTTAGAGTTTGGCATCTAGGGGCGGTTTTAGGAGGGTTTCTTTCACAAAATTAAGCATTAGGGTTGGATACGGTGGTAGAGAGAAGAGAAAGGATAAGATGCGTTTGAAGTGTTAACCTAACCAAAAGAATGTAAACAAAGAAAGCAACCTTCTCACATAAAAAAGGAGAAGGGAAAGGAAAAGGGGAAGAAAGCTTTGCCATCTGTTGTTTGAAGAGTGGTACAGAGATGTAATACCTGGATGGGGTATTTCTAGGAAAATAATGGGAGTCTCATTTGTAGAAAATGATTATGAGTGACTATAATCATCACACCAACACGATAGAAAAAGAAATGGCTTTGGAGCTGGTTCACCCAAAAACAAGAGGACACCAGAGGGCATGCCCATATATAATGATGAACTAAAAGTTAAATTGGAGAAGGCAGGGTTACTGTAACTTTACAAATTACCCTACTTAGCAAACGAGTGCTCTATCGGTGGTTAATGGCACATGTTCACGAAGACCATTTTTATTTCATGGGGCGTAAGATGCACATAACTCCCTGGTTGATTTCGAGTTCACATGCCTTATCTATTAGGGGGTTAGCATTGATGATGACCTAAGTGACATGAGGCCATAAAGGAAATAGTAGCCGTGTATGACTACAAGAAACAATTGTATACTTTGACATCATAGAGATTCCAGACCCTATGATGAGGATGGCCACACACTTGGTAACCAAGCTCAATGATCAAGAAATATGGACTCAAGTGAACAAGGCATGGCTGAATGTATGCTGGAAAATATCTAAGGGGACCATCTATAACTTGTCCCCTTTCATCACGGATGAAATCATTAAGCGAGAATGTAAGAGGGTGAGAAGATACTATTTGGCAATGTCCTCCTCACATTTTTTCCTCGAGAGATCGAAGTGCTCAATGGGATGGAAAGGTTCATTTGGGAGTACCTAGAAGAGGAGCCCTCACCCGCGAAGAGGTTCGTGAAATAAACTTGTGAGACCATGAAAATGACTCATAAAGGCACACTTAGAAAAGTGGTACAAGTGCATGAGGGATGCATTTGGGGAAGAATGGAGGATTCTAGAGAAGTTATCTAGGATCGTGAAAGGAGAGGCATAATTCACAGTGTATCAACATTTTTGCATTGATAGATTTAGGTTGACAAATGAAAACATGGGTCTATGGTGCAAACTACCCTTCTCCTTAATTGTGCAATACTTCCAAGTGGGGGTGAATAGGTTCAAAGAGGGAAAGAGACTAAGGTTTGACCTTAGTGAGGTGGATCAATACCACAAAGAGCTTCGCCGAAACGTTATTCTATGCCAAGAAGTGCACATACATGGAGAGATATGTTTCCACATGATACAAATGATGAAGCCTACAACATTGTCAATCACTGGAAGGGATGCTGATAAGGATATACCTTTGTGTAAGGCTGAAATTTGAAAAGGGTGCATACTTATAAAATGATGTATCCATCCCGGAAGACCCCATAGGAAGGAAGAATCACGCCAAAGAAGAGGGATAGATAAGAGGTACATAAAGAACTAAGTGTTCGGACTACACAAATGGTAAGCACGGTGGAGATAAGTGCTAAGCCTATTACTTATGCATAGAGAAAGAATTACCCTATGAAAGAAAATAATCTATAAGAAAAATATTTGGAGCACGAAGAACCCATCACTCGGGATAAGTCACCGGAGGAGGAAGAGGAAGCGAGAATCTCCTATCAAGAATAAGTAGAGGGTAGCATAAGAGGATGACTTGGAGGGTACATAGAGCTTGGAGGCCTATAGAGGAAAAAGAGATGATGATGATGATGATGATGAACTTGAGGCAGTTCAAGGCCCCCATATTCAAAGTACATGACTCATAGGAGGGAAGAGAGGAAGAATGAAAAGGAAGAGGAGGATACTCAAGACAAAGGGGTAAGTGAAGAAATTACAAAATAAGAAAAAAGGAACCCAAGCCTCACAAAGGAATATGTAGATGAGGTTGTGGAGAAAGAGGTATCAAAAATCATTAAGGACCTTGTAGAGAAAGAGATGAAATGCAACGCATACATGGTGATGAAGGAAAAAGAGGAGGAGAGAGTAGAAAAGGAATATAGAAGCATGGGGGAGATACCGGTTTGGATGTGAGATTTTGTAAGGTGTGTGCGCATGGGGAGAAAGAGCATAGAAGCATCACAAGTTTATAGGATGGGATACATTGATGATCCAAACAAGGTGTTGCGTGAGTTCTTTCAAAGGACCGTACCATCAGAGTAAATCTTGCCTATGGCATCATTTGATGAGGAAGGTGCATACCCTCGACGAGGAAAATGCTTTCTAAGGAATTTGAGTCCCACATCAATGAGGCGAGTTCAAATTCAGTTAAGGAGAAATAATGAAGGTATCAGATTCAAAAGGAGACAACCCCTTGGTAAACACTTAGCGGCTATTAGACAAACAAATCTGCAATGCGTTGAAAATGGTTTGATTGAAGTAGAAGCCAGGATCTTTGGGAGGAATGACAGGGTGAAGTTCCTAGAGGCAAAACTAGAGAAAAAGGAAGAAGAGCTCGAGGAAAGAACCAAGGACTTAAAGTAGGAAGAAATAATTAGTACTCAACTAAGGCATGAGTTAAAATAAGATAAGGCAAGGGTGCACGAGGTTTACAAGAAAGTAGAGATGATCACAGATGCCATTATCTTGAAGCATCTAGATCTGACACCACCAGTGCAGAAGTATGGATCCACCTTGGAGTTCCTAGAGGACTTGACCCACATCCTCACAATGGAAAGGCAACCATTGGCCTTGGAGTCTACAGAAGGAGGCATCAATGTGTAAAGAAAAGGAGGAAAAGATGAAGGTTATGGCAATTGTTGCTCAGTATAAGAAATTCCTCACTGATGTGAAAGTTTTCACCCAAGTCGTTGAGGATGCCTATGACAACTACACTAATAGAGATAGAGTGGCAAGCATTCTTGTCACCACTCATGAAGGGAGCTCAAGGAGTTCTAAGAGAAGAACAAGGGAATAGAGCAGAGTGTGACATGAATTATAGCCAAGGTTGAGAAGAAATCAGAGGCTATTGAGACCTTGGGGCTCAATCAAAAATTGGATGAAGGAGTTGTATCCCTAGATCACTCGAAGGATGGAAACACTCGAGGATTTGGAAAAAATTGGAGGGGATTGTGGAAATAATGAATACCCAAGGAGAAGGGATAAGCTTTGAAGAGGTGAGCGCCCTAGTCGGTGACCTCTATCAATAGGCACAGAATGAGGTCGATACCTAGAATAAGTTGGAGGTAAACTTGAAGAAATATTTCCCTCTCCTCTTACAGAAGTAATCATAGTTTCCCCATTCTTTCATTTTTCCCAAATTCTTCATTCCTTTATTATTTCCCCAAACTATTCAAGGACAATCATTCTTTATTCATTGAGAAAATTTTCTCGAGGGTGGAGAACAGGCATAGTGTGGGGTGATGTTGGGCCCCTAAAATATTGGCTAAGTACAAGAAGGCACGTGGGTGTGTAAGGCCTATTTGAAGAAGGGCGTGTAAGGAGAAAGCGCGAGACAAGGTTTTAGGAGGGTTTAGTAGAACTAGTGGCGTATGCACAAGGCAAAGAAAAGGTTTTGGGACTTATCCATATTTGTCATATCGGGAAGAACACAAGGAAAGCATGACCCACTATGTATGCGGAGTGGATAAGGTGCCACTTGACAACTTAGAGCCCATGAAAGGAATATACCTTGTGATAGAAGATTCTAGAAGGTCATCATGGCGAAGGATGGAGAGCTCACGTTTGAAGGAGCATGCTCCCATGGAGGACCACTTGGACACTTGGAAACCGATCTACAACTTCATAAAGGCATGGTGGTGCTTGTTAAGGCTATATATACAAGTTCCCGAGTAGAAGAAAAGGGATGGATGTAAAGATAGAGAATGGAAAGAGGAAAAGTTATGCAGGAATACTATGAGATCTCTATGGGTTGGGTTTAGAATATTTGTAGGAATATGTTATATCAAGGGATGGTTACGAATATTTTCTTTTTCTAAGAAGGGCTTAATTCTAGTTCTAATGCATGACATTGGTCTACACTATTATATGGATATATGATTGCCTCAGTAAATGTAATGTGGTTATCAACATACTTAATATGAATATATGTGGTTCTAGTTTTTACTTACATCTGTATGGATCAGTTTTATATATATTTCATATGAGTGGGTGTAAACCCCTATGCATTTCCTTTCTGCTATGATTCAGATCTATGTTCTGTAATGATTTTCTTATCTAAATGAATACATTGGTTTAGAAGCCATTTTGAGATCTAAGATGAATGTATGGTTCATTTCCAGTCTCTTCACTTATGTTTTTGTCATAACTAATGCATTCTCACACAACTCACATAAAGGAGGGGCTTAGAGCCCATGCGTGCCTTGTGTGAGTTCCCAACCCTTGATGGGTGATAGGTCGATGTGCATGGGATTTCCTTGTTCTTTGAAAGGGCATAAAAAAATGACTACACCTGCATTACCACTTCTAGATTTTATGTGTTCATTAATGGTAGTCCGATGAGTTTCTTTGCCAATAGTCGGATCTATGTTCGGTGATGATTTTCTTATCGAATGAATACATTGGTTTAGAAGCCTGTTCTGAGATCTAAGATGAATGTATGGTTCATTTCCAATCTCTTCAGTTAAGTTTTTGTCATAACTAATGCATTCTCACACAACTCACATAAAGGAGGGGCTTAGAGCCCATGCGTGCCTTGTGTGAGTTCCCAACCCTCGATGGGTGATAGGTTGATGTGTGCAGGATTTCCTTGTTCTTTGAAAGGGCATAAAAAAATGACTACACCTGCATTACCACTTCTAGATTTTATGTGTTCATTAATGGTAGTCGATGAGTTTCTTTGCCAATAGTAGGGGTATAAGACAAGGTATCCCATATCCCGTTACTTTTTATAATTATGGCTGACATTGTTAGTAGATCCATAGCTAAATTTGTGAATAATGGGATGCTAAAAGGTTTCAAACCTAATTCCACCAATCATCTTGCTTTGCATTAACAATTTACATCGACAACATTATCTTGCTTCCTGATGGATTCTATTCTTGAGGCTAAAGCTATAAAGACCCTCCTTAGATTTTATGAATTAGCTTACAGTTAGAAGGTCAACTTTGACAAAAGCTCGATCTATTTTTCAATACATCTAATGATAGGTAGAAAATAATTGCACTCATTTTGGGGTATAAAATCAGCTCTTTACCCACTCCCCTATTTAGGGTTACCTTTGGGCACCAATAAAGTATCTAATTCTATTTGGAATTCCTTGTTAGATATATTTCATAAAAAAATAGCTAGATGGAAAGGTGTTATTCTTTCTAGTCTTTAGAAAATGTTTAATAGTCAAAAGTACACTTTAGAATTTTCCCATATATATCATGTCAATGTACAACATTCCAACAGCAATTGTGGACAACATTGAGAGAATTCAAAAACACTTTTTGTGGCATGTGACAGAGGAAATATTTAGATACCATTTAATCACTTGGGATCGAGTTTGTATCCTAAATAAGATTGGGGGATGGGCATTAAGGATATTAGAAAGATGAATGTTGCTTTAATTACCAAACTTGGTTAGAGACTTCTAAAGAAAAAAAAACCTTGGACTGCACTTATTAGGATAAAATACTTGGCTCAAAAAAACATGAATTCATTCCTTTTAAACAAACAAAAAACTTCCCATGGGTCCATTTTCTAGACAACAACTTGCTTCAAATCAAGAACATTATTATCAAAGGAAGTAGATGGAAAGTTGGCAAAGGTTAGGATATACATTTTTGGCAAGAAAATTGGACCGATTTCAAGATGAGTGATAAATTTGGCTCCCTCAAAGACAACTTAAATGAGAAATATGGAAATAAGTTCAAAGATTACATTGAATGGGATGGAAATAAGAGAAATTGGAAACAACTCAAAGTGGACAAGGAAAATTTACAAATTAATGTCTCCTCTTTCTAACAAAAATTTCTCTCATTACTCTAAATTAAAAGGATAGAAATGATGAGATCCTATGGGTTGATTATTTTGATGGGGACTATAATGTCAAATCGGGTTACAATGTTTTTTTATACTAATCAACGGGATATAAATTGGAGTCGAATCTGGATGCCTGAGTTAACCCCAAAAGTCAACTTATTTATGTGGATTTTTTAAAAGGTAAGATTCTTACTAATGATAATCTAGTCAAAAAGGGTTTTAATATGCCCAAAAAAATTTGCATGTGCAAAAAAGAGGCTGAAGACACCAAAAATCTTTTCTTGCATTGTGAATATGCTTCAAAGGTATGGAGTATTATCTTTGCAAATTTCAATTTGTATTGGATTCTTCCTAATACCTTTTTTAGACTTGGGAGCAATGGGATCCACCATATAAACATTTCATGATAAGAAGATTATGGAATTTGTTCCTACCTCATACCATATAGAGATTGTGGAAAACTAGAAATGATATAATTTTCAGAAATAATGACATGTTTGGAATAAAATTTTCAAAGAAATTTTTATTGTTTTCAAGGATAACATTGAAAGATTTAGCCCCCTAAAAATAGACCATACCCCAAGGAAGAAGAACATATTCTTGCTGCTTGGAAGATTGATGTAGGAAATATACGAAAAAGGACCAAAATAGCATTAACAGATCAAAAGTTCATTGGATTCAGCCACCCACATTTTGGTTCAAGTTGAACTTTGATGGAGCTTCCAAAGGAAATCCTGGGGCATTAGGAGGAGGTGGGGTGATAAGAGATCACAGAGGCTATCTTGTTGTTGCTTTTGTAGGAAAAATGAGCCACTAAAAAAATCACTATTCTGAAGCCTTTGCAACATTATGGTGGATTAGGCTTGTTAGGGATTTGCAATATATCCAATATTATGATTGCGGAGACACTTTAAACATAATAAACCTCTTGAATTAGGTTCATCTCGCTTGTTGGAATATTAGGGATTTCATTTATGAATCTATTGAGATTTGTAAATCCTTTGCAAACTACCAAATCATCCATTCCTATCGTGAAGGCAACAAAGTGGCGAGATAGTCTTGCTAACTATGGTGTTAGTAATAATATGCAAAATTGGTTTAGTGATGACATTATCCCTAGCAAGGTACACAATGACATCATCAAGGATAAATATGATATTCAAAATCATCATTAAGGAGTCCTCTGATGCTTTGAGAGTAATTATCTCCTTTGCATGCAGGGTCATTAATATCACTCACACTTCACACGCTTTGTGGGTATGCAAAGGTGTTTTTGAAAAGTGGTTTTGGGGAAGAAACATTACAGTTGGAAACTGAAGAAATAACATCAGTAAAATGGGTGGACCTCCATGCAAAATAGAACCCATTTTTGACCCGTCCTGGAAGGATGATGTGATATTATGGACTTATTTGCAAATGGGTGGGGTCTCTAACCTCATGGAAAAAAATGCAAGGTCATGATCAAGATATTCTATTCAATTTGCATTTGGGTGGAAACAAATGATGGTTGAATATAGAGAGATCTTTGTTAAAATTATTGAAGAACTCATTTCGAGAGGTCATAGGGATGATCTTAGAAGGGGCTAGGTTCTTGATAAAAGAGTCGACAAGGATCTTTGAAGCCAAGAAATTCCTTGTAGAGGTGAAAATCTCAAATTTTTCATGGAAATAATAAAATTAACCTCCATCCTAGAACCCTTCGATGAAATAGTAAGGATGATTGTCAGGTATGTCACTTTGGAGGGAAGATATGTCATAGTTCCTAATAAACATTTGGTTTTCCTAAATCACTTCAGAAGGAATTTGCATGTTAGCTTTCGCACTACCTCTTAAACTCCTTGGAGTGCTTTGTTCTTGAATTTCAAAACCACACTCGTCCCACCCCCTTCACCAAGGTCTAATCCTATTGCTTCATAGCCATTGTCTTTCCAAAATCCACTTAATCCCATGTACCCCTTCCCCCTTCACACTGACTTCATTACCACCACCACCACTTCTAAGAGAAGAAAAATTAGAACTAAAAATCCCATCTACCCCATAAATCAACCCTCCCCCTCCCAAATGGTACTTCGTAGCAGTAAAGAGATTGAACCACCAAAAAATTTACTACATATTAGCAACCCTACAAATACTTATGCCAAGGGTAGGGAGGAAGGTCTTATCAAAAGAATTGAAAAGCTGGAAAAGGAAGTTGGAAACCTAAACGAAGAGCTCAAACAAATTTGTAAGAGAGATGGAAAAAGAAAGATGCATAATCACCCCATCAAGGATAATGAACAAACTCAACAAATTTTCAAGAAAGCTCAAATATATAGACAATAGACAGGTAATGTAAAAGGCATGCATGATTGTACCATTTCTCGTATTCAAAGTAGTTTACAATTTCATGGGGCAACATCTTAAAAGTGTTTGTATACTCGGTGAGATTCCTGCCGCAATCTAGGACTCGGATTCAACAAGAGACTTGGTTCTCTCACAATTTGGATAAAAATGATCCCTCCTATGTCACCTTGCACGGCATTATTCACCTCTGAAACAGAAGATAAATATAAAAATTGATAAAAAAATTCAATTGAAGAGGACTTTTCTTGCTTCGAGTTTTCTATTTTTTATGTTGTTTGGTTTTTTATCATGTTGTTTTGTTACTGATTTGATACTTTTGGTTCTCTCATTATATTTTTGTTTAAACTATAGTTGGTCCTTATGTATATCCTTGATTCATATCCTTTTACTATACTATCTATTTCTAAGCCTTATTGTAATAGAGTATAGTCCCTTTAAAACTATGGACAATTTTTTGATCCTTTATCCGGCTTGTGAGATTTTGTATCGGGGTATAGTCCCTACAAAATTGTTTACCCCTAGTAAAAAAAAAAATTGGAATCGTCATAATAGAAAGTGAGTTTACATGTTTCTACAACAAAATAGTAATGACCATGGTAAACTTACATCTACTATGGTAAAAATTGACTTAATGCGGTAAAAATTGAATTTAATGTGGTAAACACTATTCATGGTAAAAAGTGAAGTTACTGTGGTAAATACTATTCACGGTAAAAAGTGAAGTTACTATAGTAAATACTATTCAAGGTAAAAAGTGATTTTACCATGGTAACTACTATGCATGGTAAAAAAGGTTACCCTCTAAATGATTTATGACTAAGTGGGAATATCTCTCTAGAAAATCCACCAATGAGGAATGGTCCTGGAAACAAAACCAAAATGTCAACACCAATCTGGCACTCTAATAATATTTCATAGGAACTCCTCATGCTATGATTATTTCAGTAATGCACAACTTTTGGTTTGGTGGTAGTAATCTGGAAACACAATAGTAGACATAACACAAGAATACCACAGACTATGACATAAAAGAATGATGACAAATCTGAAATAAAACTATAAAATATATTATTAACATGAAATTGTTACAATCTCACCCATGAATTACTCCAAGTGTTACCAACTCCATATTATATTTCGCCCATATTGTAAACAAATAAACCATATAAAAAACACAAAATTCAATTAATTCGGGACATCAAATACATAGAGGAAGATTACATATATAGAGTTTGATCTCCTTGATTCTAGGATTCAACACTCATCCCACATATCTCTCCTAATCCCCGCAATATCTCACTCAAACTCTCAATCCCATTATTCTCTAACAACAAACCTTATCTAGTTACAACTATTTACATGAGTTAACAATTCATAAATAGTTGTGTTAGATTACACTATGTAATTTATTTCCAAACTCATAATAATGTTCACAATATCTAATATTATTCCTAACACTCCACTTGTTTTCCAACAATAGTTATGGGAGAAACTTCACAATTACTCATCTTGATGGATTCCTTAACACACCTTCACAATGAATCCTTTATTCATAAAATAATTATTACAACTTTATTCCATGATAAATGAGAGGGTGGCCTCTCGTATTTATATAAATTTAGGCTTATCCACCCTATCTCTAAGATATGATAGGAAATCTCTTCCATCCAATCATATTCCATGCCTAAACTCTTACCTTTACATATAGGCTTATCTTCTAAGATAAGATATACTTTATAATCTCACATGGGTTCCACCTTTTTAGAATTTTTAAAAATAAAATACATAAAATATTTATGACATCTCTCCGTGTTCTTATTACAAATATAATATTTCTAGTTCCAATCATGTAGAATCGTACTTTTCTACTAACCCTAAATTTGAAATTTTAACATTACTGTAAGACCACTTACGAAAAATATTTACTTTTTACCACAACATTCCTATTGTACTTTGACTATTGCCATACTATAATTTATTGGCGGTGTTGTACTTGGTAGCGTCATTTTCTTCTATCGGACACCCTTACTAATTTTACTTAATAACATCATATTCCTAATATATACATTAATGAAATAGAAATTACAGAGGAAAATTTTAGTGTCAACAGTAGCCAAGGTGCCCATCCCGATTAGCAAATATCTAGGGCTTGGAGCGTCGTGTATAAATAAGAGGAGTCTACGTATTAGGTATTTGTCCATATTTATGTGGATAGTGAGAAAATATTACTTTCCTTGCATATGAATTTTGAGTGTTTTGGGAAAGCTCTAACTCTTTGACTTTGTCTACTAATACCGAGATTAACTTCACTGTTGATGGGGTGGTGTTTTGTTTTGAGTGCTTGTTGTTGAAATTTTGGAGGTTGTTTAGGAGTGTGGTATCTTACTATGAATTGTTCGTTGTTTTTCCAATCCTCATTTGCAATTTTTTTCAGTTGTCGAGAGGGTAGTCTTATTGCTTTAGAAAGACATCAACATGTCCTTGTAACCTATCAAAATCCTAGTTTATATTCTAGAAGAATTGTTATCTTTTGGCATATTGTGCTAAGTAATCCTCATATAGAGGTGGGAGTTAGTCCGATTGCATGCTAATGGGTTATTGGAACAAAACCCGAGGAGATGAACTTACCTCCCAATGAAATTCATGTTGTTAGAACTTGACTTACTCAAGAGGATGTGTCTGTGTGATTTGGTCAAGCTCCTCGATATGTACAAAGGAACCAACATTGGTTCCTTGAAGAAGAGGATTTTGAGCCTGAGCAGTTGAATGGTTATCTACCCATGTAGAGAGCAAAGGTGATTATTGTTGTCTACCTATTTGATAGTTGTACACATTGAAACCCAGGAGGGGTTAACCATATTCATCATATCTCGACATATTTGGGGGGTATAAGAATACTTGAAGAATAAAGAGAGAGAGGAAGGTGGAAAAAGAAAGTGGAAATGTTAAGAGACTATATCTTCACGTCAGGTTCACCAATTTCTATAAAATAAAATAAACATGTGATCTTCTTAGCACTTGACTTCCCAAGGTTGTGTCGAGACAATCTGGTGTAGAATATAAATGGATGTGAGTGTGGTAACAATGAACAAGCTAACAAGGTAACCTTATATCTTCAATACGTAATATTGGGATCTGAAATTCTAAGGAAAATAAATCCATCCTAAGCTAAAGTTGTGTGATGGATTGATAGGATAGAATAGCTACTTGGAGGATGCAGTCAATATCAATCTTTGGTGAGATTATATTTTTTGGTTATAAAACACGTGGAAAGTGACCTACGGATGCCTCTTATATATTTCCAGATAAGGTCATAGAAGTGAGAATGAGAGGTGTAATGAAACTACGGGACTATGGGAGGTTTTTCGATCTAGTCCAAAATCCCCGGCCTGATCGGATGCTATGTTCAATAATGAAAGTTGTGCAATGATGTTAGGTGGAAGTGGTGATGATCTAAATACCAATGCATGCAAACTAGTGTTAATGTTTAATTGGTCAACAGGCCCATTGGGTTGTGGGACCTAGGGATCACAACCGTAAACTCGTGGAGGTTGTGGTCCTTATATGGTCATGTGCATAATCAAGCCTTATTTCCAGGAGTAGTCCAATAATCGTAGGCTTAATTAGCTGTAATTTTTAATGTGTTTAATTATTCTATCTTCTCAGAATACCTAACATGTATACATAAAACTAAAAAGTGTAAACCTATATCAATTTCAGTCAACAACTCTAGCCCATTGGGTTGTGGGACCAATGGATCACAACTGAACGTTTTCTCTTGTTGTGGACCTTTGATGGTCATGTGGAATGAATTGAATTGATTTTGATAAAACTAATTATTATCCAAATATCTCTCCTATCGATTTGGGTAACTTGCATACACATTCTGGCTCTAATTTATTCATTGCAATATTGTGCATGCTTAAAATCACTTGGCACATTCCCTTGGTCACAGTTTCCCTATGCGCCCTTTTTCATTCTCTCCTTCCACTTCTCCCTTGCACCAACCTTATGCGCATTCACCTTCTTCCTAATCAGTCTCTTCCCTTCCTATGCACCCCGTACTTTCTTCTATCAGCCTAGGTCTGTGGCCCCTCATGCACCCCACCCATTATTTTGTAATAGTTACGCCCTTGACCATGCATTCTTTACTCATCATTTTCCCTATTTCCTTTATACGCATCGCACACACCTTTTTGTTCCTTTCTTTGTTTTCTCGGTGCACCCTTCTCTTGTTCCCTTCTATGCTATGTCATCTTTTGATATGCTTAAGTGTGTGTGCGTGTAACCGGTCAAAGCATGTCAATAGGGCACTAAATCCTTGCAACAAATTAGTGAGTGATATGTGGTAGAACTAAAAATATTTGCATAGTTGCCCATCATTTCAGCCAATCCTCACACACCACGTGTTTTACATGCACCAAAAACTTCTACATCTTCTGATAGCCATATCTTCTACAACAAAGCTTAGATTGGTGCATGCCTAGACTTGTCAAAGAGCTGCTGACATCAGCTACAATGCCAGAAATTCAAATTCAAATTTTGGTGGATCTGGTAGGTGAGAAATGGGAAAACATCTTTCTAAACATTGATGAGCAAATCTGATTACTCTAACCACCCAATTTGGTATGATCCGCCATCCCTTTTCTTCAACACATCAAATAGGCATGGGGAAGTGTATTTCATAGATCTATAGGTGGGTTTATAGGCATTGAATGCTTCTTGTTGGTTGTTGTATTTCAAATTCGGTTTTCCCTCCTTCTTCCCTTCTTCCTCCATGGATTCATCTATAAATGTAAGAGAAAGGCTCAATTTTTATGTTGGACACTCTAGATTCTTATGAATTTTCTAAGGACTTCATATATTTCGTATTTTGAGTTTGAGACCTCTATGTTTGGCTCTTGCATGTGGATATTGGCTTTATCATTGTAATAGTTCGGTGCATTTTTGGAAGTAATAGAAGCATTGTTTGTGGTTGTTCTCTGTCATAACATGTTTGCATTCCTTCTTCTTTCCTTTCCTCTTACATTGTGTGCTATTTGTGCTATTTCAGAGTCCTTGCAGTTCCATATTTAGTTTTGTTCCACAAGAACGATGTGGTGGATGCATGTTTCACTTTGCTACTCATGCAAATCATCTTTTCATGCATTTCCCTTCATTCTCACTCGAGCATGATAGTGTTCATCCATCTCTTCTAGTGCTATCACCTTTTACTATAATTTCCTTTCTTGTTATCCTTCTATCCTTGGTCCCTTGACATCATTAGATTAGTTTTCCCTTCTGAAGCACTAGGAGTAATAGTAATAGAAATAGATAGAGGAACCGACCTTATCCGAGAGATCCATCCAAAGCTCGTAAGGTCCCATAACTTAGGGACGGTTCCATTGTGGTCTCAAACACCTCAGCCCTTCCAAGATCCAAGATGTGGGTGCACATTTGAGCAACCAATAGTTTTGGCATGCCCAGTGGGACCAGCATTGAAAGCTCAAATTTCATATCTCTAAGTTTTGGTGTGTAGACCTTGTGTTTTAGCATTTGGAGGCTCATTTCAACACATCTAGTGACTCCCAATATTTTAATATCTTTGTTTCAGCAATCCGAGTTCCTTTCATGAGAACAATGCACACAAGAAGAAGTGTAACAACTGAATATTATTTTGAGTACCTCTAGTTATCCCTGAGAAGAGTTCATTCCAGAAATCCCACACACGCATCTCTATCTCTAGCATGCCATGCCCACTCAACTCCTCCTCAAAATAGACAACTTGCACGCCTTACAATGGCACATTAGCAACCTCCTCCATTAAGAAACTTTGCAAATTTTTTGGAGGGAGTCCTCGCTCCTATTCATACAACATAATATTCCAAATGGAGTGCTTAATAGTATTCCATACTTTACCAATGAAAATAAAGTCACCCTCAAGAGCATATCTAGGATATAGTGAATGTGTGTTCACTCTATCTAATCACACATGACAATGTAGCAATCAAGCTCCTTCGCAACCTCTTTCAAATTAAAATCACTTTAGTGGTACCGAGACTTGAGACTTGGATATATCACCACATGGGATGAGCTGGGAATAGATCTTTGCAATTAATTTGAAGATAATTCGGATCACCTATCTTTGGTGAACCAACTAACGACAACAATAAGGAGGGCACCTAATGAGAAGATGACTGATTTCAACATCAGATTTCAGAAGACTTGGGACAAAATCCCTCTTGTGGTAAGACCTACAACCCCAGCATGCTTTCCTATATTATCTGGAGTCTTGAACAATGACATTTAAGTTATGATCCAATCTATGGGAGGTAGGACTTTACCAGCTACTTATAGTATTATAGTAAGGGCAGAAAACAACCTTATTCAAGTGGGAAAGTTGGCTCCTAGACCATCTATGCTCTTGCTCCCAGAAATGTCACAAGTGCCTCAACCTTCTATAGCCCATATTCTGTCTCGAGAAAAGTGCACAACTGGTTGCCTCAACATCATAATCTCCATCGAAGTAAAAGGAATATGAAGAATTGAAGGCCTTGATTAGAAATTTATAAAACAAGTTCATATCATTAGAAAAGAAACAAGTGCAAGCCTATAGAGGCAATTCTAATCAAGAGCATGGTCAAATAAATCGGCCTTGGTGGAATCAATATGGTAATCAAATATACATGCCAAACCAATAGAATGATAGATGGTATCCTAAAGCACATCTTCCTTGCAAGTTGTTCCTCTTGCACCTTCTCTTCTAGCACCCAGTGAAGTGGGAACTTGTTCTAGTTCAGAACAATTTGGCACAAGATTCAGAATGGTGCTTCCCATGCAACATGCCTTATACTCAATATCACTTTGCCAATGTTACGTGTGCCCAAGCCATCATGATCTAGAATTCTTCACTTGCGAACCTTCAACAAAGTTCCTGAAGAAGATAACCAAGAAGGACAGAAGCTCCTCCAGAGAAAAATTTGATGTTCTTTGGTGCGGAGGACTTCTATACAATCAATCAAGATACAAAAAGACAAAGCAAGGCCATGTGCCCAAGTTGTGGACAACACAAGATATAAGTAAATAATGTTAGAGTTAGGCACGTAGGTAATAATCCCAACAACACAAGAATATTCTAAGAAGAAAGAAACAAACAAGATATCTTGTAGTAAAGGCACTCAAATCCCTATATAGGAGGCCCGCGCATAAATCTCCTTCTGAAGTAGCACGCACCCATCCTTTGGTAGGTCAAACCTTTTCTCTAGCTAAAATTTAGGTTTCCACTGCTGAATAATTAGGAAGGGATGTTGTTCCTCAAATTCATAAGATGGGGGATTCCATTTAGCATTTTCAACCAAATGAAGAGAAAAAACATAAATGTCATGATGTGGGATGCCCTGACCATTCCATCTCGGATTTGTTGCATGAAGCTCGAGTGCAACTCCCACACACTAATCTAGTTATGTAGAATCCATGCACTTCTATCAACATCTTCCAAGAAGAGGAGAAACAAGTAAGTAAAGTTGTTAAAATCCCACCCTTCTATATGTCCTTGATTATAGGCAAACACCTAGTGCATAATTGCATGATTGACTCAAGCGCTAGTACTTCTGTTATGCCTAAGAAGATAACGATGTCTTAGGTCTGAAATATAGCCCTTTTTCTAAAGGAGTCATGCAACTTGATGGCTCAATTGTCACTACCTTAGGATTTATCAAGAATCTTGAGCTAACCCTTCATCTATGTACAAGCCTAATAATCACTCAAGATGTGTCAAAAATTGACCTACGTGATTTGTTTTCCTATGTCTATCAATATAATTTTACTAAAGTGGGTGGTTACTTGTCTTCTTATTGGTCTCATATGTTACTCAAGACAAGGTATGGTACCCGGATTTACTATACAAGTTGAGCCTATATTTTCCTATCATGTAGAGTCATATGTCCCATCCTCTCTCTAAGCCAATTGTTTGATCCAAGAAGAACAAGTTTCAGTTCTGAAGAGAAGTCTCTTCCACCCTTTGTCCCATACCTATTGCTTGATGAATGAGCAAAAAGACACCACAAGTTTGATCCCTATGTTGAAGAATTGGAATCCTATGAAACCCGGGCTTGGTACTTATTGCATTCTAGAAGAAGACACTATGCTTCCACACATGCTCAAAAAGATAAAATTCAACTTTGGTCTATGGAAGTTGTACTTTGATGGATCTATAAATAGAAACTATGTGGGAGTAGGAGTGGTTCTCATTTCCCCGAGGATGAGAAATTATTATTTGCACATAGGATGCAGTTTTCATGCTCTAACAATGTGGTAGAGTATGAAGTGTTGGTGCATGGATTTCTCATATACGAGAAGAAAAAAATTAAGGTGTGTAAATCTTTGGGGACACATAATTGATCATCAACTAGGTTAAAAAAGTTCCAGGACAAATAATAAGCTTCTCAAAGCTTATAAATAAAAATTTTGAGACTTCCTTGAGAGATTTGATGCTCTTAATCTCAAGTGGTTCCACACGAATGAAGCAGGAAGTGACTAGATGGTCATGCTCGGTTCATATGTTTTTCTCTTGAAGACTTTTTCAAAGGAAACACTTAGCACATTAATAGGATGATTAGACCATCCATCCCAGACAATAACACCTAGTGACATGCATATCATCCAGTTTATCTAGAATGAAGCTAAATTTTCATCAAGTATGTAAGCTAACTTGCATGACACCTATGGTGACCAAGTGATACAGATTGAAGAAAAATAAGTTTCCTAAAGGGCTGGTCACCTTAGAGAAAATTTTCAGCCATGATGATGAGTTCAAGGGTGAATAAATATACATGTGCACCACGCAAGAAGACCACTCCTTCGTCACTATTGCATGCGGGAAAGAGTTGCTGCTCAATCAGGGACTTGTGTGCATGAAGAGAGGTAGGCATTCATATCTCTCATCAAAAATATAGTGATATCTTCTCATGGGAGTATGAAGACCTTAGAGGTTTTGATCCAAGTTTTTCTCAACACTCCATTGACCTTGATCCACGGCATCAAGCCCATCGAATAAAAGCAACAACTAGTCAATCCAAAGATAGAGCCCCTCATGAGAAAGGAATTATCAAAACTCATTGAGGAAAAAATAATTTTCCTATCAAATACTCTACCTAGGTCGCAAATCTGGTTCCACTACGCAATAAGAATGGTGAAATTAGACTCTGTGTTGATTTCCAAGAATTTAATAAGGCATCTCTAAATGATCATTATCCTTTTCCTTCAATGGAGCAGATTTTATAGATTGTGAGAGATTCTCCTTGCTAGATGGGTACTCAGGTTTCAACCACATAATAGTCAAGGAAGAGGATCAATTCAAAACAACATTTATAACCAAGTGAGAAACATATGCATATCAAAAAAATCCCCTTTGGTCTATCAAATGCGGGTGCCACATTTTAGTGGCTATGGATGTTTCCTTCAAAGGACACATTAATGAGTTTATCTTGGTTAAACTTGATGATATAAATATCTTCTCAAAGCAAAGCGAGTGTAGATCACATGGCACACCTGGAAAAGGTCTTTGAGAGATGTAGAGAATTTGGGGTGTCTCTTAACCCCAAGAAGTGCAATTTTGTGGTGGCACAGGCAAGCTCTTGGGCCATGTGGTTTTAAAGGATGGCATCACAATTGATCCTAAGTGTGTTTCAGCCATCCTAGCTCTTTCCTTACTAGCGCACAAAAAGGCCCTACAGTCCTTCCTTGGAAAGATCAATTTTGTTAGGCGTTTTATCCCTAATTTTGTAGGACTGGTTTGGCCCATCACCTTGATGCTCAAGAAGGACATAGCCTTTAGATGGATAGTAGAAGGAAGAGAAATCTTCAACAAAATCAAGTAAGAGATTGCTTCTATGCCAACACTCATCAATCTAAATTATTCAAAGGATTTCATACTTTATGCCTATAGCACTGAGGCAAGCATTGTTTTTATCCTAACACACGAAAATGAATAAGGGCTGGAACAACCAGTGGCCTTCTTCAACTAGATGCTGAAGGATTATGAACTAAAATATAGTCACACAGAGAAGTAAGTCTTCACCATCATGCGTGCACTCAAGAAATTCAAGAGTATGCTCACCACCAATCATATCAGGGTGTTAGTCTCCCACTCTTCTATAAGATACTTCATCATGGGAGCAAAAATCAGTGAGAAAAGAGCATGATGGGTGACCAAAATCATGGAGTATGATGTGACTATCAAGGCCACAAAACTGGTAAGAGGTAGTGCACTCTACAGGTAAATTGTTGAGGATGCGAAGAGTGAACTTAAAGCTTCATTATTTCTAGATGAAGACCTTCCCCGTGCAAAACTTGAACAGAATATAGACCCAAGTGCACATGACTAGATGAAGGACATGATCACATTCCTTTTTGAGGGTGCCTACCCTCCTAGTTTAAATAAATAAAAGACAATACATTTGAGGTTATAATTTTTCCCTTATGCATTGATTGATGGAATTATCTTCAAAAGGAATCTTGATGGTGTGCTGTTAAGATGTATCAATGGCATGCAGATGAAAAAGTGTTAGAAAAATTTCATGATGGATTCTAGTGGAAACTTCTCTGCCAAAACTACAACAATGAAGATCATAATGGTAGGTATCTTTTGTCCTACCCTATTTGCAGATGCACACAAGTGGGTCACAAAATGCAAGGAATGCACTTTATTTGTAGGAAAGGAAATATTGGCGGTGCTTCCTCCGACCAATCCAAACAGATCAGAATTTTGCACAATGGGATCTTGCCTTCATAGGCATGATCAACATGCCTTCAAGTGCTAGACATAAATGGGTGTTGATAGCTATAGATTGCTTCTCCGATGGACAAGGTTTGGCGTTCCTAAAACCATTATCTTTGATAATGCAAAGTCCTTCCTTGGTACTAAAATCATTGATTGGGCTCTAAGTCTAGGAATTTAACTAAAGACTTCTTCCAACTATTACCCTAGGGGAAGCAATCTAGCGAGAATCAGAAAATAAGAACCTAATCGAATCATGAAATTCACAATGAACATCAGCCAAAGACAATGGCATATGAAGGTCTTGCGTGTGCTCTGGGTAGATATAATCACAATAGTAAAAAGGTAGTAGGAACTTTGTCTTACAATCTTGTCTATGGCAATGAAGCTAACCTTCCTTTGACAATTGAACTAAATTCATTAGTGGTTGCCCAATGAGATGGAATTTGAAGGTGTGGACTAGAGAGAAATCAAAATGGTAGAGCTGGTTAGTCTTTAAGAACTCGGGAACTTTACCATAATCAAGCTAGAACAACATCAACAAGAAACAAAAAGAAATGGTTCAACAGAAGGCTAGGTCTCAAGCTTTCAAAATTGGAGACTTGGTTCTAAAATGGGATGCTTGTGAGAGATAAACAGGGTATCATTCAAAGTTTGATGCACTTTGGAGTGGCTCATACATCATCAGTTCTGTAAAGAAGCTAACTCTTTCGAGTTAACTAATCTTGGACGTGCTTTGCAAATCCCGAGTAAATGGGATCTATCTCAAACCATTCCATTAAGGTTGCTACATCATGATTATATATATTAGAGTAGTTTCAATTCCTCTAAGTGTGCTCTACACACATTATTTGTCTGTACATAGTTCTTTCCTCTCATGTGCTTCCTACATGCACTCTTTTGTTACTACCGAAGTGTAGAGCTTCTCTCAAAAAGTTGCAAGAGTCGAACAAAGTGAAGAAACAATTCTTAGGTGACTACGGGAGCAGCTTCATGATTATATAAGTAGAATCCATGCCTAATGGATTCTTTAGGCTCCTGATCTTCTTCATCTAATAATAATATGGCTCTAAAATTCACCAAAAATATTATCCAAATATCTCTCCTAGCGATTTGGGTAACTTGCATACACATTCTGGCTCTAAGTTATTCATTGCAATATTGCACACACTTAAAATCACTTGGCACATTCCCTTGGTCACAGTTTCCCTATGCACCCTTTTCTATTCTCTCCTTCCACTTCTCCCTTACGCCCACCTTTCATGCATTCACCTTCTTCCTAATCAGTCTCTTCCCTTCCCGCGCGCCCCACACTTGCTTCTATCAGCTAGGTCCTTGGCCCCTCACGTGCTACGCCCATTACTTTGTAATAGTTGTGCCTTGACCATGTATTCTCTACTCACCAATTTTCCTCATTTCCCCACATGCATCACACGTGCCTCTTCTGCACCTTCCTCTATTTTCTCTGTGTGCCCTTCCCTCGTGCCCTTATGTGCTAGGTCATCTTTTGACATGCTTAAGTGTGTCGCATGCAACTAGTCAAAGTGTGCCAATAGGGCACCGAATGTAGTCATGTTTACACCCACCAAGAACAAGGGAACCCCATGCACACTGACCTATCACCCAACGGGCGCTAGGCACTCACCGAGGCACACGTGGGCGCCGAGTTTCCCGTTTATGTGACCTAAGTGGGAAACATCATCTATGATAGGATCTTAAAAAGAGTGAGTGGGAACGAGACATGCATTTATCATAGAACTCAGAACAGATTCTAGACAAATGCAGTCATCCCATACCAAATGGTACTTAACAGATTATAGAGAGGAACCAAAACATAAAGGAAATGCATAAGGATTTATATTCATTCCATAAACATTCATGAATCAGAATTATAAGCTATAAACATGGATCAGAAACATTAATAACCATATTCATCAAGTCTAGTAACCTCACTATATTAATTAGATTCATTATAGACTACCACATGCAATGCGAGTGAATTCATACATCATGGATGGATTTATACCCACCATTCTCAAGAGAAAATTTACAATCCCAACCCCTTATTACATCCTTTTCCTATAGATCTCTACCTAACTTATGGAGCTCTCACAGTATTCATGCATGGCTTTGCTTCCTTCTTCTTCTATCTTCCTTCCCTCTTCTCTTTCTCTGGTGGGTGCTTGTATTTATAGGCCTTCTCAACATTATTAAGCCTTCGAGGGAGTTTTAGACCCATTGCCAAGTGTCCAAGGTGGTCCTTCATGGGAGCATGCTTCTTCAAGCCCAAGCTCTCCACTCCTTGCAATGATGGTCTTCGAAAACTTCCATCATAGGGTATATTCCTTCTTAGGCCAACCTATCGCTAGGATGACACCTTATCTATTCCACATGCAGTCAAGTCACACTTTTCTCGTTCTCTACCTGATGTGTCAAATATGGATAAGTCTTGAAACCTTTTTATGTCTTGTGCATACACCACTTGCTCTATTAAACCCTACTAGAACCATGTCCTATGCGCTTTCTCCTTGTGTGCCCACGCACCTTATATGTACTTGGCCAATATTTTAGGGGCCCAACATCACCCCACACTATGCTTGTTCTCCACCCATGGGAACATGCCCTCAAAGAATAAAGAAAGAGAGAAAAGAATGACGGAATTGAAGAATATGGGAAGAATGAAAGAATAGGGAAACTCCACTGCAAGAGGAGAGGGAAGTTCTTCCTTAAGTCTGCTTCTAATTTATCCCAAGTATCCACTTCGTTATGTGCTTGTTGACAAAGGTTTCCAACCAGGGTGCTCACTTCATCAAAACCCAACTCCTCTCCCTTAGTACTCATAGTTTTGACAACCTCATCTAATTGTTTGCCCATATCCTCAAGTACATCCATCCGATGAGTGATCTGTGGATATAATTTTTTAAATCAGTTTTTAATTGAGCCCTGCAAGGTCTCAATAGCCTTTGATTTCTTCTCCACTTTGTCTAGAATTTTATCCCTCTTAGCCCTATTCCCCTTGTTCTTTTCCTGAAATTATTTTAGCTCTTGCCTCATAAGTGGCAATGAAGATACTTGTCACCCTATCTCTATCTACATAGTTGTCATAGGTAGCCTCTACTACCAACGTGGTGGCCTTAACATTGGCGAGGATCTTGTTGTATTGAGAAAAATTTCCACCACCTTCATTTTATCCTCCTTTTTTTGGTGCGCCAACGCCTCTTTTATAGATTCTAATGCTAAAGGTTGCCTCTCTATGGTGAGGACATGAGTTAAATATTATAGGCAATCTAGGCTTGATTTATATTTATGGACAATTGGAGTCAAGTCACGATGCTTCAAGATAATAGCACTTGTGATCATCTCCACCTTCTTAGATACCTTGTGTACCCTTGCCTTTTCTTCCTTTAACTCCTACCTTAGCTGAGCGCTGACTAATTCTTCATGTTTTAACTCCTTAGTTCTTTCCAAGAGATCTTCATCCTTCTTCTCCAACTCTTCCTCTAGAACCTTTACTCTGTCGTTCCTTCCGAGCAGTCTAGCATCAATTTTGACCTAGAATTTGTTTAGCGTGTTACGAGACTTTCTCGTCGAGATAGCTCTGCGAGTGTTCACTAGGAGGTTGGTTCCTTTAGACTCCAAAATTTCCATCAAATCCCCTTGGCTCACTTCAAACTCTAGCTCATCAAGGTGGGACTCAAATTCCCATGAAATCATTTTCCTTGTCTATGGGTATGCACCTTCCGCATCAAATGATGTCATGGCCAGGAGTTGCTCTATTGGAATGGTGCTTTGGAAATGCACACACAACACCTTGTTTGGATCATCAATATAGTCCATTCTTGGTCTTTGGATCTCTGTGCACCTTCCTCCTATGCGCGTGCCCTTAGGAATACATACCATCAAACTAGGGCCTCCTCCTATGCTACCATGATATTTTCCCACACTTTCTTCCTTATCTTCATTCATTACTAATTCAGCATTGCACTCCAACTCTTGTTCTACCAAGGCTTCAATGATTTTGCCACTTCTTTTTCTGCCGCCTCATTTATCTGCTCCTATGTGAGGCTTGGAGTCTAATTTTTTGTACTCACTTCTTCACTTCCTCCCTTATCTTGGGCACCTTCCTCCTCCTAGATACCCTTCCTCCGCACAAAGAGAAACTCATTTTCCTCTTCTTCACCCTCTTCCTTTGAATCATGCACATCAAACACTGGTGGTTCCTAGGATCCTTTGGGTTCATCTTCTTCATCATCATCCCTCTCACCTTTGTAGGCCTCTAAGTCCTCTGTGTCCTCCGAATCAGCCTCCTCTATCACCTTCTATTTCTTCCTAACTAGGGATTCCAATATAGGAGATTCTGTTCTTTCTTCTTCCTTCTCTGGTGATCTCTCCTTTGTGATAGGATTTTCTTGTTCTGGTGCCTCCTCTCTGACTAGGGACCTCTTCCTACGTGTGTAAGTACTAGTTCTAGCACTTTTCCTTGGGGCACCCACTTGTGGCATACTTTGGACACTTGGTGCCTTCTTCCCTTGTACCTCTTCTTTTCCTTTCTTTGTCAACACGGGCCTCTTTCTTCCCATGGGGTTTCAAGAATGGTGAGATCACATTCCAGGTATGTGTCCTTCTCAAAATTTGGTGTTATGCGCACGTATACCCTTTCAGGGGTCTCTCCTGCTATTGATTAAGTCAGAGATTTTTTCATTTGAACTTCGTGGGAGACATACCTCTCCACGTACACATGCTTCTTAGGGTAAATGAGATTTCTTTGCAGCTCCCTATGGTCTTGATCTACCTCACTAAGGTGAAACCTTAGTCTTTTGGATTCTTTAAACCTATTTACCCCTACTTGGAAATTTTGAGTGGTGAAGGAGAAGGGAAGATTGTAACAGGGGCCCATGTTTTCATATGTCAATTTAAATCTATCAATGCATAAATGTTGGTAAAATGTAAATTTTGCTTCTTCGTCAATGAGTGCTAGTAGCTGCTCTGGGATCCTCCACTCCACCCCAAATGCATCCCTTAAGCACTTATACCATTTTTCTAGGTGTGCCTTGTGAGCAGTCATCATGTTATCGCAAGTGTACTTTGCGAATATTTTCGTGAGTGAGGGTCTTCCTCCGGATATTCCCAAACAAACTTATCTGTCGCATCTGGCACTCCAATTTTTGAAAACACAATTGTCAAGAGGAAATTGCCAAAGAGTATCTTGTCTCCTTCCTACATGCTGCTGATAATTTCATCTACGATGAAAGAAGACAAGTTGTAGATGGTGCCTTCTGATATTTTCCTACACACATTTAACCAGGCCTTATTTACCTGTGTCCACCTTTCTTGGTCATTTAGCTTTGTCACTAGGCATGTGGCCATTCTCATGACAGGGTCTTAGATCTTCATGATATCAAAGTACCATGACCCCTTCTTATAATCATATGCATCGCGATTGCTTTGATGGCTTCCTTTTCACTTAGGTCATCATCTATACTTTCTCCTTCACATATGAGGCCTGTGAATTTTGAAATCAGCTAAGGAGTTATGCACATCTTATGCCTGTGAAGTAAAATTGGTCCTCATGTACACATGACATTAACCATTGATAGAGGCACTCAAGTTTTCCAAAATAAGGCAACTCATAGAGTTGCAATAATCCTACCTTCTCCAACTTTACTTTTACCTTGTCACTATAGATAGGTAAACCCTCTAGTGTCCTCTTGTTTGTCAAGCACACTAACTCCAATGCTAATTCCTTTTCTGTCATGTTCAGTGCAATGGTTGTAATCATTTACCATCATGTTTCTTAAGTGGGACTCCCATTATTTCTTGAGAAAAACCCCATCCGGGTATTGCATCTCTATGTACCATTCTTCATTCATGCTTACGGGGTTTCTAGTTATTTTCCCTTGCCCTTGCCCTTTCCCTTTCCCTTTGGCTTCTTAGGTGATATAGTTGGTTTCTTAGGTGCCATGGTTTAGGTTATCTTAGCACTTCAACTTCTCTTACTTGCTCTACTTTTCTACCTTCTCTAATCTTAGACCTCAAACTTGTGAGAAAACCCTTTTCAGCTCATGCCCTAGCTACCAAACCCTAATTGGAATAACCTTGTTCACAAGATGACACTTCTCCACAATTTTTTTCT
The DNA here is from genome assembly GCA_018340775.1 of Taxus wallichiana var. yunnanensis. Taxonomy (NCBI): domain Eukaryota; kingdom Viridiplantae; phylum Streptophyta; class Pinopsida; order Cupressales; family Taxaceae; genus Taxus; species Taxus wallichiana. The sequence goes on from CM031240.1 coordinate 63,416,361, forward strand.
ACACCTATGAAATTCTTTCCTTCTGGTTTGCAGATCAAATCTAGTAACTCACGCCTTAATTCCTCAAAATTTTCTTCACACAGATCAACTCTGGAAACCCTAGTCCACAAGAGCTTTCTTTTTTTGTATTCGTAATGTCCATAATGAAATGCCCAACCTTCTATTTATAACTTTCCATTCTTTTTAGCATTAAATGCTACTTCACCTACCACCGTACTTCAACACTTATTGTGGATTTTTCCACTAAGCCGCACTCTAGCGCCCCCACTCACGTGCCCAACCTTGCATAGACAATCCTACAACCTTCTGGTGCACAAACAATCTATCTGACAGAAGACTCTTACATGCGTGTTACCAAGACTTGAAGGTACTTCTTCCTCCCTTGTACGTGGAACCAAGATGTAGTCTTATCCTGACACCAACCATCCTCATTCACCCCCTTTTTTCACAGGGCCATCCATGCACTTCCTTTCACAGGGCCATTCAATCTAGGATTTCCAATGCAATCCTTCTTGGTACTTCACACCTTATAATTTATTTCACATCATTCCACCCCATACTAAAATGATGCATGGTCCTCTACACATTCAGAACCTTTAAAAAGTAATGAGGTTACCGGCGCCCAAAGCACAACACAAAATAACAATGAGAAAGGGAAACACAAGAAAAGAAAAATGCATTAAAGGAAGTCCTAACTATCTAGAAATACTACCTTATTACAAACACCAAGAAGACTTATTTATAGTAGGGCTTCAGCCTATTCCCATTGAAGTGTCCTGGAAATCTCATCCCATCCAGTGCTTGTAACTGACACATGCCTAAATCAAGGATGTACGAGATGATGTAGGGACCCAACCAATGGACTTTTAACTTCCCAAGATGGCGTAGAAACTTGGAATCATATAGTTGTACCATCTTCCCAACCTTAAATTTTTTTCTTAATGTGATGATCATGCCATGTGTTTTGTTTTAATTTTTCAGTTTTCTAGCTCCACCTGGTGAGTGATCGTCTTTTGTCCAATCGTATTAACTTGTAAATTCTTTCTCCCAGCACTTGTTCATCGGCCAATCCTCCTATGCATGATATACATAGAGAAGGTAATATGAATTCAATTGGTAGGAAATCCATTATGCCAAACACGAATTGAAACTATGTGGCCTTATTTAACCTCTTGTAGGTTGTCCTCTATGCCCAAAGAATGGATGATACTTTTCATCCCAATCTTGTCTACCAACGTCACAAATTTTTTTGGGGTATGACCTAGTAATTTATTAATGCCTCCATGATTCCATTTTATTGTGGATGGTAAGGGGTAGTATTGTGATGATCCACCATGAATCCCACTAGCATAATCCTTACTATCTCATTTAAGAAATGTGTACCCCTATCGTTAGTCAAACTCAAAGGGAACTCATACCTTATAATAATGTTTTCCCACAAAACCTTGCTACTGTGGCTTCTATACAATCCTTGGTAGGTTTTACATCTACCCACGTTGTCAAGTAATTTGTGTAAGTGATTATATAATGTGACCCATTCCTACATGCGGCTGGTGCAATAGGGAATATGAATTCTATAGCCCACTTGTTGGGCCCCTAAATTATTGACTAAGTACAAAAAGGTGCATGGGTGCGCAAGGCCTAAGTTAAAGGGTGGGTGCAAAAGAAGAAAGCACACAAGGTAGGGTTCTAGGAGGGTTTTAGAAGGACCGTGTTATGCGCGAGCAAAAAAAGGTCTCGGGACTTAGCCATATTTGGCATATCGAGGCAATACATGAGAAAAGCATGACCTAACTACGCATGCGGAGTGGATAAGGTACTAACCTAGTGCAAGCTGGCCTAGGAAGGAATATGCCCTGCGGTGGAGGCTTCTAGAATGCCATCATGGAAAAGAGTAGAGAGCTCTGGATTGAAGGAGCATGCGCCCATGGAGGACCATATTCGAGACACTTGGCACTAGAACTAAGTTCGTAGAAGGTGGGTTGGCGATTAAAGGGGCCTATAAATACAAATTCCCATAGAAGAAAAAGAGAGAGATCGATAGAGAGAGATCTCGTAGAAATACTACGAGGAGTCATATTGGGTTGAGTAGATGAAATATAAGAGAAGGATGTATCAAGGGCTTGGGGTTATAAAAATTATTTTTGAGAGATAAAGGATATGGATCCGGTTATGATGCATGACTTGGCCTTCCATAATGTGGTGTTTTCTATCGATTCTAATGAATGTAATGAGGTTACCAAGTTATCTAAATATGATCCTTCTTGGTTCATGTTCATACATGATTCTTCATAGTTCTTTTTCATGTATGTTTATAAGATGAATATGAATCCCTATGCATTTTCCTTTCTGTTTTGATTCAATTCTTTAAGTCTGTTAAAGTATCTCTATCTATAATGACTGTAATGGTCTAGAGCCATTCTGAGCTCTATGATGTTTACATGTCTCATTCCCACTCACTTTCTTTAAATTTTGGATCATAGATGATGTTTTCCCACTCAAATCACATAAAAGATAGAATCAGCACCCGTGCATGCCGTGTGAGTGCCCAAAGTGCCCGCTAGGTGATAGGCCAAAGTGCACATGGGATTGCCTTGCTCTTTGGTGGATGTAAAAATGACTACATCTTGCTTATATTACTGGGACCTATTTTCAAAGTTTTAGTGGGAAATGACATACATTATTATTTATGAAATGAGTGATGACAGAGTGTTTAACCTTGGAAAGTGTTAAAACATGGTTTAAAAGTGTTAAGGATGAATTTTCTTAGAGATTCAACACTGGACCTGAGTTTGATACACGTAGATGGGTAGAAGAGAACCTCTACCATGAGTTGTATGAGACTTTTTTTTGTTGCTTCCCAGTAGAGCTATATGAATGGATCTCTGCATATGTGTCTAGATCAAGTTGGTATTATAGATCATGCATGGACCAAAGAAGAGTACCAAAGGCTGCAAGATATAGATTTGATGTGCACTAGTGTTGTGGATCATTGGTGGAAGGGAGTATTGTCTAGCTACACTTTGGAGTACACTATTTCCACATATTCTTTTCTAGAAGTTGCTGAGTTTGAATTTTTGCAAGAGCCCAAAGGATCATTTCTATGTGATATCCCTTTGGAAATGACGATATTGGTTGTTACCTTGAGTTAGAGGAATTTCCGATGGCCGGCTAAACCATTGAGTGTTGGGAGAGGGAGCTAAGGTGGAGGAAGATGGTAGACATTACGACATGGAGAAAGAAAGGGAGGAGAGACGACTCAAGTATAGTGAAGGGGGTGAAAGGGAGATCACTAGACAATGTGAGGTTGCAAGTGTGATGGATACATATGAGCGTAGACATTACGGGGAAGGATTTAAGGTTCACGTAGAGGAAGTGGAACCTAAGTAGTCTGTGTTATCCCATCTTGGCAAGTGCATAAGAGAAACCCTTTAGATCTCAATGAGAGTTTGTCGCATGGAGAGAGAAGAGTTGTTGACATGCATTTGAACCCACCTAGTGAACAAAACCTAGCACTTAGTTTTCTAGATCAAGGAAGAAGTATCGTTGACCTGGTTGGTATTAGTGGAAGTAACAAATTTGTGCCTAGGAGATACAATTTTTCATTTTGCACTTCTATGGCTATGGATACTATTCCAGAAGTATTTGAAGAAAATAAAAGGCTTGGGTAATGCGTCGGGGGGAGTAGCATGGGACACACATCTAGTAGTGGAACAATCTCGTAGATGGTTGGCACATAATTTAGTGGGACAATGGGAACCCTAGGTGCAACTACTTTAGGCCAATTGCGACTACCTTGGTGGATCTAGATGTGGAACTAGTGGATCTGGAGGTACGTGACCTAGTGGATCTAGTGGATTTGATAGAGGAGGAAACACTAGTGGAAGTCAAGGAACTGGATCAGGAGGACAAGGGCCCCAACCACGTCCTAGAGTCTTCTTTGAGATGTCTTTACATTTTCTAGATTACAAGGGTATTGAAGATGTTGTGGAGCATGTTCACAAGTGTGAGTTTCTATGGCACACAAAGGGGATCACAACCCCGAAATAAAAGGCCATATAATTTGCAATGACGCGTTGCAAGGGTGTGAATATAGGTGGTATAGGAAGTATGACCCACATCAGATGGTAGTATATTACATCGCATTGAAAAATGCTTTCCTAGAAGAATTCCACATCCCTGAGTTTGAAAGGAAGAGCATCAACACCTCTGAAGGAGATTCAATGGGGTATGGTAGAGAGTGTGTGAAGTATGATGCACGCTTTAAGAGCCTCTGTCAAAGTTGTCATATGACATTCACCCTTCATAACATGGTTAATGGTTTGTTGGAGGGTTGATAACACCTTTTAGAAGAGATTTATCTCGTAATAATTTAATAGACCCGCGTGTGAGGTGTTGGAAGCTACCCTCTGTGCTTTGAAATTTGTTAGGAGCATTTACACTGGTGTTAGCCCTATTTTGGAAGATCAAATCGCTACTATGGCTAAAGCAATTGGAAACGTTGCTAAGTAGCTGGAAATGTTATCTACGAACTCATCTCATAAGACTTGTAGTGGAATGTGGTGTACAGATTGTGAGGTAGAGGGGCATACCAAGGATAGTTTCCCTAGAAGATAGTACGCGTTGTAGCAAAGACACTATGAGATTTTTGTGGGGACCATGATGCAAGTAGATGTCCCACTGTTACAACGCATAATTCGAGGAAGAATGTGTCTTACTACTATAATATTTTCACCTCTACAACCCATGATACCAAGGATTTTTGGCTTATTGACCAAATCCATGAGGCCATTGATCATGGTGTGCACCACACCAGCATTTCTAGTAGTTCTAAGAGTGACGACCACTATTATAAGGAGCACGCAAATGGATGCGCATATAGAAGGGGATTTCATAGAGAATTATGTGGTTGTGGTAATGTGGGGAGGAAGAAGTGAATTCCCACGTGGAACCTGTTTTAATGGTGGGTCTATACACCACTACAAGCGTGAGTTCTTAGATTTTTGTAGTGTTCATAGTGTAGGAAGAAGCACAAGTATGAGGAGTTCCTAAGTTGTTTGAGCATATGCATCGTAGCACTGGAAATACAAGGGCATTGCAATGGTAAGCATTAATAAGGCTAACACATAATGGATGCCATAAGTGACACGTGATGTAGGCTTGGAACCTGTTATGGTAACAACAAGAGCAGAGGCTATGCGCACGCAAAGGAAATGATAAGGTAGAAGAACCTGGTTTCAAGGGAAGAAGTGGTACATGGGAAGTACCTAGACCCTATGCATCAGAAGGAGGTACATCAAGAAACCATGGATGTCATTCAGAGTTTACAAGGAAAAATCCAGTGTCAAAAGGAGAAGTCCAGGAGGGAGGAGCAAAGGAGGAAGGTCAAGGCGCCAAAGGATGGCCTAGATGAGGTCAATGAAGTATGTAAAATACTAAGGCAAGAGAATATTATTCCCTTTTTAGGAGCATGGTTGAGAGAGAAGGTACCATGCACCAGAGAAGAGTGTGAGAGGCAGGTCTTGCATGTAAACCTTCCCCCTCACAGCCTTGACTATGATAGGGAGATCACATTAAATGCGGTCATGGATGGATGGCTCCTTAGTAATATCCTCATTAACACAGGCGTGAAGGTCAATGTTCTCACCTTAGATGCATGGCATCAGATGGGAAGACTGCATTACATCCATCTTCGAATGTGTTGTATATGGAAAAAAAAATGAAGGAAATTCCCATCGGTGTCTTAAAGGATGCAGCTATCACCATTCAAGGGGCTAAGTTTACTGGGGACTTTGAAGTCTTGGCACTCACCGAGGTAGACAATTTCCTAGCATTACTTGGGTGCCCATGGTGTTATAAGAACAATGTGGATCTTTGGTTCAACAAGGGATACATAAGATTTGAAAATGAGGAGGAACGGGTCATCATACCCTTGGCTGATGGAAAATCAACACCCTATACTGAACCTTTGGGAGAAGAGGTCCTAGATAGAATATATGTGCACTCAATTAGGGATCTAGAGGTAATCCATCCCACGAAGGAGTTATCCAGTTTGAGGATGCTCAGTCCTTAAGTGACACCACCAATATAACATGTGATAATTGGGCACATGGGACCTATGAGTTGATCAGACAACATTTGAGAGGATCAATAAAAAAGGTGACAAAGGTGCTGTACGGTCCAGCACCTAGGAGGAAAGAAACTACCTAAGTATTCAGGAGGAGCCTTCCTTGAGATCTTTTTACAGGAGATGGAAGTTCATTGGAAGAAGGAGAATGAGTGAAGAGGGATTTTAAGCTATTTCCTACTCGAAACTATTGCTTGTTTGTGGGTGACACATCTTGAGAACATCTTGGAATGGCACAAAGTTAGAATTGCCTTCTATGTAAGATATTGTATGAGCAACGCGCCCATGGCTATAAAAGACTACCATGGTAGAAATATCACGTCCTTCCATATCCAAGCATGTGATACAGCCTAGATGGGAAGCACATAAGCATTTCCACCTTCATTATGGGTTCACAAGTTATATTCCACCCTAAAATGTTATGCGCGCGCATGGTACATTTATCTCGAGATACATTGTCGAGATAGGGTATTGGCAAGAGTTAGCAGCTGATCTCATTCAAGCATTCAAGTATCAGAGTACAATACCCTTGGTGGATAAGGCGTTATAGGTTTTCAAGTGCCTTACCATTGGGGATAGTGCCATGGCAGAAGATAGGCTCTTTGGAGTTGCTAGATGAACCGCCACAGAGGCACACTTTGAGGAAGAAGAAACATAAAGAGATACAACTTGAGCATGCATGTTTGGAAAAAGAAAAAGGAAATATGGTGTATGTTATTGATGGGGAAGAAGTGAAAAACTTGGATGTTGACCATTTTGTAGGGACGTGTGAGGTGTTAGATAGTTCTAATGAATGGGCATGCACCTATCATGAACCTTTAAGGACAAAGAAGGTTAACATCAGCTCAAGAGAGGAGCCTAAAGAGGCTATCATTGGAGACTATTGGTCAAAGAAAGAAGTCTCTAAGATCATTGATCTTTTACATGAGTTTGAGGATTTATTCCCATGCGGGTATCATGAACTCAAAGGCATTCACCATTCCTTGGGGGAAATGAGAATTAAGTTGAAGGAGGTGTGTGCCCGGTCCGAAGAGACCATACCGAATGAATCCTAACCTACGCATGAAGGTCAAGGAAGAAATAGATAAAATGATAGCATCAGGTATCATTATAGTTGTTGAAGAGTCAAAGTGGAGAAGTCCAATGGTAATTAACATCAAAAATGATGGAAGCATAAGGATTTGTGTGATTGAATACGGGGACCTGAATGTAGTATGTATCATTGATCCTTTCCCAACCCCTTTTATTGAATAAATCTTACAGGAAGTGGTCTAGCGTGAGGTCTATTCTTTCATAGATGGATTCTTAGGCTATCACCAAGTAAGGATCGCAAAGGAGGACAAAAGGAAGATGACTTTCATCATTGAGTGGGGAATTTTTTCCTATAAAGTCATGCCGTTTTGGTTGAATAATGTGCTTGTTGTGTTCTTGTGCATTGTGGTATAAGCTTTCCAGGACTTTATAAATAAATTCCTTCAAGTCTACCTAGATGATTAGACAGTATATGGGTTAGTGAAGGACTGTTGTGACAATTTAAGGTTGATGTTTGAAAGGTGTCGGTAGTTGACGATATCCCTCAACATTAAAAATGTGTCTTTCTTTACCCTATTTGGAAAATTACTCGGGAACATCATATGTAAGGAGGGCCTACTAGTAGATCCCATAAAAGTTGCAGTAATTGTGGGATTGAGGGAGCCTACTAGTCAAAGCACAGTGCATGGATTTCTTGGGCATATGGGGTACTACAGAAAGTTCATCAAGGGATATGCCAAGATCGTCGCGCCTTTAGAATATTTTCTTAGACATAAAAGTGCCTTTCATTGGGGGAGAGCATAGCGAGAGAAGGCATTTGAAACTTTGAAGAATAGGCTTGTCACCGCACCCATCCTATTATTTCCCCTCTTTGGATAAGCCCTTCCATGTTCATGTTGATGGCTCATGAACCACCCGTTAGAGTAGTACTTGCACAACCTAGTGAAGGGATTGTTGATCATCCTTTATGCTTTTCAAGAAGGAAATTGACACCAGTAGAGAAGAATTACACTATGACTAAGTGTGAGGCATTGTCAATGATCTACGCATTTCACAAGTTTAGACAATATCGCTAGTAACACCTTTTATATTTTACACTGACCATATGGCATTGAAATACTTGGTGAAAAATATTGTTCTACAAGGGCACATATGTCAGTGTGTACTATTGTTCTAAGAATTCGAGTTCACAAAGTGGTTGTAAAACCAGGAAAAATTAATTCCATACTTGATCATTTGTCTAGGATTGATTCAGGAGAGGATGTAGAGAGCATTGAGGATACCATGCCAGATGCATAACTATTTAGGTTACGGTGTGCACCCTCAGACTTAGAAGATATTGTAGGATTGCTCAAAATGGGTGTGGCACCAAACAAAATGAAGGCCTTAGAGAGAAGAAGTTGGCCATATGCGTCCTATTCTACATGCTAATTAGTGGAGATTTGTATAAAATGGGTTGTGATGAGGTCCTATGTTGTTGCGTACTAGAACATGAGTGCATTACAATTATGGAGGAGGTACATGGTGGGATTGTAGGAGGACACTATGCAGGAAATGCAACCACGTGGAAGATTCTACTCACAGGGCTATGGTGGGAGACAATTTATCAAGATTGTATTGAGTTTTGTAAGGCTTGTGACCATTGTCAGTGCCTTGGCAAACCTGGAAAAAGGGATGAAATGCCCTTGCACCCAATAGCCAGTATAGAACTATTTGAGAAGTGGGCTATCTACTTTTCAAACCAATCTCGCTAGCGCAGACAAAGGAATTGTTTGTGGTATATCCTCACTTGCACTGATTATTTGACAAGGTGGGTAGAGGTAGCACCTACAAAGGATTGATGCAGTGGCTGCCATTGCTAATTTATATAGGAAAATATAATCAACGGTATAGATGCCCATTGAGTTTAACAAGTGATAGAGGTACGCACTTCCTCAATGAAATGGTCAGGATTATGTTATTAGAATTCATGGTGGTCCATCACAAAAGTAACCCCTATCACCCTCAAGCAAACAAAAATGGGCTAAGGCATTTAACAAAATAGTTAGTCACACATTGAATAAGATCTGTGATGTTAGTAGACGAGATTGGGATGACAAAGTATCATCCATTCTTTGGGCATATAGGAAAAACTAAAAGAGGTTGAATAAGGCCACACCATTTTAATTGGTGTTTGGCGTAAAGACTATCCTACTAGTTGAATTCATGTTACCTTCTCTACGTATAGCGCGTGTAGGAGGGTTGGCCGATGAACAAGCATTGGAAGAAATAATTAACAAGTTAATGTAATTAAACGAAAGAAGATCACTCACTGGTGGAGCTAGACAAATTAAAATGTAAAACAAAAGGCATGGCAAGATCGTCACATTAAGAACAAGAAGTTTGAGGTTGGGCAGATGGTCTTACTATATGATTCAAAGTTTTTGTGCCATCCTGGGAAGTTGAAATTCCATTGGTTGGGCCCCTACATCATCTCGTATATCCTTAATTCAGGTGCGTGCCGATTGCAAGTGATATATGGGATGATATTTATAAGACACTTCAATGGGAGTAGGCTAAAACCCTACTATAAATAAGTCTTCTTGGTGTTTGTAATAAGGTAGTATTGCGGTTAGATTAGGATTTCCTTTAGATAATTTTCTCTTCTTGTGTTTCCCTTTCTCATTGTTGTTTTTTGTTACACCTTAGGCACCGGTAATCTCATTACTTTTTGAAGGTTGTAACTACATAGAGGACCGCGCATCATTTTAGTGTGGGGTGGAGTAAGGTGGAAGAAATTACAAAGTGTGAAGCGCCAAGAAGGATTGTCATTGGAAAGCCCAGTTGGATGGCCCTAGGAAAGGAAGTGCATGGAAGGAAAGGTGAAAAAGGATGGTTGGTGTCAGGGGAAGGCTACATTATGAATCCATGTACGGATTGGAAGAGCGCAAAAGTAACACAAGGTAGGTGAGAGAAAAAAAATCATGATAGAAGTACCTTTAGGTCTTTGGTGACATGCGTGCAAGAGTCTCCTATCAAGATGGATCGGTTACATGCTTAGAAGTGTGGATAAATATCTAGACAGGATTGGGTGCATGAGTGAAAGTTCTAAAGTCACGCTTTGTTGAGAAATTTGCATTAAGTGTTGAAGTATGGTGGTAGGTAAGGTAGCATTTAATGTTAAAAAGATGAAAAACTATAAATAGAAGGTTGGACACTTCATTATTTACATTATGAATACAAAGAAGGAAGTGATTTTGTGAACTAGGCTTTAGAGTTGATCCGTGTAAAGAAAAATTAGAGAAATTTAATCGTGACTAGTTTGGATCTACAAACCAGGGGAGGAATAGTTTTCGGTCATGGAGAGAGTTATGGAGAAGCATCGTCTTATGAAGGGGATATTCCAGCGAGGGTTTGGCAGCTAGGGCATGGGTTGGAAAGGAGTTTCTTCACAAGTTCGAGATCTAAACTTGGAAAGGGTAGAGAAGTAGAGAAAGAGAAGTTGAAGTGCAAAGATAACCTACATAGTGGCACCCAAGAAACCAACTGTAACACCTAAAAAGGCAAGGGCAAACAACAAGAAACTACCACAAGTACCAATGAAGAATGGTATGCATAAATGTAGTACCTAGATGGGGTTTACTTGGAAAGGAGTGGGATTCCCATTTAAGAAACATGATAGTAAGTGATTATAACCATTGCACAAACGTGAATGAAAAGAGATGGCGCTGGAGTTAGTGCATCGACAAACAAAAGGACACTAGAAGGGTTACCCATTTATAGTGACGAAGTAAAAGTGAAGTTGGAGAAGGTGGGATTGTTGCAACTCTATGAGTTTCCCTACTTTGGGAAGCCTGAGTGCCTCTATCAATGGCTGATGTCACGCGTACACAAAGATCACTTTCACTTCATGGGGCACAAGATGCGCATAACCCCTCAGCTAATTTCAAAATTCACAGGTCTCATCTGTGAAGGAGAAAGTATAGAGGACGACCTATGTGACAAATAATCCATCAAAGAAACCATTGCTACATATGCATACAAGAAGGGGTCAAGGTACTTTCATATCATAGATATCCAAGACCCGATGATGAGAATGGCCACACTCTTGGTAACCAACCTTAACAACCAAGAGAGGTGGACGCAAGTGAACAAATCATGGCTCAAATTTTACAAAGGGATATCAGAGGGTTCCATCTACAACTTGTCTATGTACATCACGGATGAGATCATAAGTAGTGCACAAAAGGGGGTGACAAGATACTTTTCTAAAGCAAAGTCCTCTTAACTATTCTATTTTCAGAGATCAGAGTGCGGATGCAGCAGATAAGTTCATGTTGGAGTAGCCAGAGGAAGACCCCTCACTTACAAAGAGATTCAAAAATAGACTTGGAATAGCATGATGTATGTTCAAAAGGTGTGTCTTGAGAAATGGTATACGTGCTTGAGGAATGTGTTTAGGGTAGAGTGGAGGATCCCAAAACAACTTCCAAATCTCACAGAGGAGAAGTTGAATTCGTAGTATACCAACACTTCGCATTGGTAGATTTAGGTTGGTTGATGAAAACATGAGCCCTTGGTGTAAAATTCCATTTTCTTTCACCGCTCAGTACTTCTAAGAGGGGGTAAACAGATTCAAGGAATCCAAGAAACTAAATTTTACCTTGGAAGTATGGATCAAGACCACAAGGAGATGCGCAGGACATTGGTCTACCCCAACAAGCGGGCATACATGGAAAAGTATGTGTCGCATGAAGTTCATATGATGAAACCTCTGACTTTTCCTATTGTAGGGAGGTCCGCGACACATGTATACCTTTGCATAAGGCCCAATTTTGAGAAGGGTGCTTATCTTGAGAACAAGATAGCTATACCTATGGACCTAGTAGGTAAGAATAAGATCGTGCCCAAGAAAAAGGAGATGGAAGAGATAAAGAAAAAGGCACCAAGTTTCCAAGATACTCAAGCGGTGGGTGCCCCGGGAACAAGTGCTAGAATAAGTACTTACACACACAGGAAGAGGTCACTAGTCAGAGAGGAGGCGCCAGAGCAAGGAAAGCTTATCACAGAGGAGAAATCACTAGAGGAGGAGGAAGAGAAAGTAGAATCTCCTATACTAGAATCCCCAGTTAGGAAGAAACAGAAGGTGATGGAGGAAGATGACTCAAAGGAAACAAAGAGCTTGGAGAAATACATAGGTGAGAGGGATGACGATGAAGAAGATGATCCTAAAGGGGACCAAGAACCACTTGTTTTCAGCATGCATGATTCGGAAGAAGAAGGAAAAGAGGAGAAGAATGACTATCACTTTGTGCAAAGGAAGGGTAGCCAGGAGGAGGAGGGCACCTAGGACATGGGAAGAGGTGAAGAGGTTAACATGAAGGGTTAGAGGACCCCAAGCCTCACTAAGGATGAAGTAAATGAGGTGGCAAAAAGAGAAGCAACAAAAATCATTGAAGCCTTGGTAGAACAAGAATTGGAGTGCAGCATTGATCTAGTGATGAATGAAGATAGGGAAGAAAGCGTAGGGAAAGATCACAGCAGCACGGGAGGCCCCAGTATATCAAGTAACTATTCCTAAAGCCATGTATATGGGAGGAAATAACGTGGAGATATAGAAGCCAAGAATGAGCTACATTGATGATCTAAACAAGGTGTTGTGCACGCATTTCCAAAGCATAGTCCCAACAGATCAACTCTTGGAAATGAAGTCATTTGATGAAGAAGGTGCATACCCTCAGATGAGGAAAATTATTTCATGGGAAATTGAGTCCCACATCGATGAGCGAGTTGAGGTAAGCCAAGGAGCACTAATGAATATGCCTAAATCAAAAGGAGACAACCCCTTGGTGAGCACTTAACAGCTTTCGGATAAACAAGTCTCGCAATGCGTTGAATAAGGTCTCAGTTGAGCTAGGAAGCGAGTTGCACCTAGGACATGGGAAGAGGTCAGCACAAAGGGTTAGAGGACCCAAAACCTCAATAAGGATGAAGTAAACAAGGTGGAAGAAAGAGAAGAAACAAAAATCATTGAAGCCTTGGTAGAACAAGAATTGGAGTGCAATGTTGATCTAGTGATGAATGAAGATAGGGAAGAAAGTGTAGGGAAAGATCACGAAGTGCGGGAGGCCCCATTCTATTGGTAACTATTTCGAAGGCACGTGCATGAGAGGAAAGCACATGGAGATCTAGAAGCTAAGAATGAGCTACATTGATGATCCAAACAAGGTGTTGTGCACGTATTTCCAATGCAGTCTCAACAGATCAAGTCTTGGCAATGAAGTTGTTTGATTAAGGTGTATACCCTCCGATGGGTCATTGTATTCATCCAATCATTTAACCGACATACTCTTTGTCAGTGTCATTCTAAACCAGGGTTGTGTCCAAGGCAATATGCAATAGAGTCTAGAAGAACCAGTTATACGTTGAGTTTGTTGGGGGATTGTTTTAGTTTTAATGACTATTCTATGGAAGTGCAGTTGAAATCTACGGAAATCAAATACAAATCTATGGAATTCAACTATGTGCAATGGAATGGATTTCAACAACTAATCTTCTACTGTAAAGTAAAATGCGCATACACTTATTCTTAATAAATTAAACCATAACTGAATAACTAGAATTTTCAGCAGAAAGCAAGACTATTCATGAATTAGATTTGCATAACAAGAGCATCTACTCTAAGTGAAAGCGATAATGGAGAAAGTAGAGATAGTTAATCAAAGCATGCATGTAAAACTCATCAAATGACAACTATAGTAAAACTAATCGAAGGACTGTATGCATGTAAAACATAGAGTAACCTTGTATCTCCTCGGTTGAGTGGGCCCTTGCTCTTCCTCAGGATAGAGTGATCAACAACTTCTGATTCTAAAAATGCCAGAGATTTCATTAACTTCCAAATGAGTTCATAACATATCCAAAAACAAATCCAGAATAGAACAAGTATGCAGATAATCCTCTTTTTTCACGATCAAAAAGTGGTACTCCGTTCTGAAGACAAAGTCTTCATATAGATAATGTTTGTTACAAGATCCGCCATATCAGGTGGCATTAAACACTGTTTCATCAAATATCAATTAAAACTCTTAGATTCCTATGGGCTGTTAGAGTCAAGCCCAAACTAATAGGTCAATTTGGAAACAGTCTTCAGCCACATGCATCGAACTCGGGCAACTTATCCACCAGTAACCTCCATCATTCCTGCACACATCATCATATTTGATCTCATAAAAATAGTTAGTAGGAGGTCATGTGATAAACAACTTTTATAAATAATGGCAAGGAAAAATGCATCAATCTACTAAGACATGACTATACAAAACATCCCCATATACAAATAAGTCATATCACAAAGAGCATTTCTAGTCTGAAGAAGTGATATTAATGAGCCAATCTATGCACTCATCATTCCCCCGACTTTACCTATTGCATGTCCCAATGCAACTCATCTGCGCCCTGCTCACCTTCCAAGTTGTTCAGCCATGTCATACTCCTCGAATTGATCAGCGTATTGCTTTGTGGTATTCTTGCAGCCCTGAGTATTGGAGGTAATTTCCACCCAGGCAGTGAAACTATCATGGGACTGTGCTGCATTGTTCTGCCATGTTGTGAGAGGGCTCAAGAGGAGTGGAGGCCATACCTAGAGGCCTACCCATTCATCAGTGTATTGCTGGCTGGTTTTCTCTGTAGTTTGTTTGATAATGGCGATGAGGGCATCACCCCTTTGCATGCTCCAGCTCAAATTCTGAGGAGAGAGGACCTCCCTATGTTTTAAAGGTAGGATTAAAGTATCCCATCTCCTATCGCAAGCTTGCCAAGCAGCTCCAAAATTCTCCTGACTATAATTTTCAAAATCAATAATACACTAAAGCAAAATCTGAGAAGTATGCACCCCAACCCTGCCTGGTAATATAATGATCTAAATTTCTTCCACATGGTGACATCTATGTGATGGGTTGGGCGAATGTAAAATCTGATTGACTGAGCAGTGTTATTGAAACTATCTGTTTGTTATCTCCAAGTTATCTGATTCCTCAATACAGACTGAAATGCTTTAATTTGAAAATCCCCCACAAATAGGTTGATCAAGAAATCAGGGACATTGGTTACTACCATGTTATGTAAATAAAATTCATAGAGCAAATTTTGAATTTCGGGGTGTTGTTCTTGTAGACTGATAAAAAAATAGGTCCATCGGGAATTTTGTGAGGGGCTTGAGAACAAGAATTGAAATAAGCGCCAAGAATAAAATTTTTCTTGGACATACATGATGTAGGCGAGGAGGGTTTCCTACTGAGAGACGGTAGTTTGATGGCTAAAGGACAAACAAAGTCTAAGATAGATGTTAAATTTTTTTCCTCTTCCAAAGATTCTTTTTCCTTTTTAATTTTTGATTTTCTTGCTGCAATTCCCTTTTTTGAAGGGAAAACTGTTGGAAATTATCCAAGAGGGTAAGACCTGTATCATGTTGTCACTTTAGAAAACTCACCTCATGCTGTAGGGCAGTAATCTCCCGAATTTTTCTACTGTCTTTTGTGTAAATTCAACTTGTAATAAAAGGGTGGATTCTTCCATACCTTGTAACTGAGATTTTAGTAGTGCTATCTCCTCCAGATAGTTGTAAGAAGGTGCCACTTGAGTGTCAAGCATTTCCGGAGTTACAGTGTGAATTTCCATAGATGACGGAACAACAGATGATGGAGCAGCTAGGACATCCTCCGTATGCAGCTCCTCCCGAATGTGGGCGAGTCATCATGCAAGGACTCCGATTGGAAACCACAGTGCGTAGGGATGAGCCAAGCCGCCGGGACCGTAGTTGCATGGAGGAAGATGGGGCCATGGGACACTTTCCTTTTGAATCGAAATGGATGAGGATGGTCCCTCGGGAATGTCGATTGCCTCTGCTTGACTATGTGAAGGGCCCGATGCAAGGGTAGGCGAGGTGCGAAGAGATGCAGATTTTAGTTGCTTAGGCCTAGACCCTTCGCCACCAACACATCCCTCGAGTCTCCACTTTGGGTGAAAGAAAACTTGGTGTGAACACAACAGATGAATCAACCCTAGGTGCTTAAGCATGGACTTTCCCCCACTGGACCGGTGCTTCTGGCATACCTTAATGATAGAATCTGTGAGGTACTCTGGCAAATTGACCCGAAGGGCCCTGTTGACATGTCCCTTTTTAAGGTGAATGAGCATTTTGAGCACATCACCACCCAGAATAGAAGCTTGTCCGTCACATATAAAATACCTGTTGACCCATTTAGCAATCTCACCCTAGATTCCAGGAAAACTTTTCCACTTAACACCCTTACGAACAACCAATGGATTCAGGATGACCTCGGGAGTGCCTCTCCTTCATCATGGAACTGAGTAATAAGAATTTGCAAAGGGGCATTTGTCATAACCTTTAATCTAAAATTTGGTAAGCCAGACAAGTTAGAAATGACCTGACTGGTGATTTCAACTCATCATCCACCAACTTGCGAGCATGTGGACTCAAAATTGTTCAAGAACTCTTCCACAATGTTCTCATCAAACCCTTCAAATTTCGAATGAAATCTAACCATCCAAAATCATGAAATACCTACGAAAGGGTGGAATTCCTGAGCAAGGCATCAGGTGAAGCAGGTTCAGATGTGTTTCATGGTCCCATGCTAAGCCAAAAATAGAGAAATACATGGTAGCGAGGAAAAACTAGAGTTGAGCATCCCTTCCACTTCTGTCAGTGTCAATAAAACCGAGTCGTGAATGATGGGCATACCACAATGGAAAGAAGTAGTTTGAAGAGCATTAAATTTCAAATGACACCAAATTCCTTGGGTAGCGCAATCATCAAGCGAGGGTGACGGTAGAAAAATAGTGATGAGACCGGCCACCCATGTGAGATTAAGATTTTGTTGTGGCACATATCCCATGGTTAAGGAGCACACACCACCTGTCCCGATGTTGGAGAGTGTGACACATCAAAGCATGTGGTTATTTATGAACCATTACTCCTCTTATGCCATCATTCATAAAGCCAAATTTAGAAGGAGATCCAAGATGACCATAGTAATCATTTGATGATGGTGTCATAATGACAAATGGATACATGGGGAAATGTTCACATAGAAATATCATTAGCAGGTTAAAATGCACTTACCCATGCCACATTTAATTAGCTGATATCCATAGATTCCTACGCCCTGTAATTTTGGGATGAAACATGATTAGTAGTAGTAGAAATAATGGAAATTCCTACATTTATTGGAAATTACAATGAAAACCACTAACTAAGGGAAGAAGATCGAAGGAAGGATCATCTTCCTTTATTGAATTTGCAAAAGATTAATTACTCCATGTGTGAGAGGCAAAGAGCCTCCTCAACATGCATATCTATTTGTAACAGAATGTCATCGGTGAAGGTCTGCTTATCCAGTGGTTGGTGGTAAACTCGGAGCCTATGCCCATTCACCAGAAGAGTGCGTTTGTCTCCATCAATCGGTATTAATCAAACAAATCCATTATCAAATACTTGATGCACTTGATAGGGACCTAACCAACGCATACGCAAATTTCCTTTAAACTGCTGATAGCGGGAATCAAAGAGTAAAACCCATTGTCCTTCATAAAATATCCTTTTTCTAATGTGAGCATCATGCCAAGTTTTCTACTGATGCTGTAGAATTTCAGTCTGCTGTTGTGCCTCCATCCACATTTCATCTAGTTCATTCAACTGCAACACTCGTTCACGTTGTGCTTCATCCAAATCGATCCCAACTTCCAACGTTGTTCGCTAGGTGTGCAACTCGAACTCAATAGGTAATAGTGGCTTCTTCCCAAAGACCAGCTCATAGGGAGAGAAACCAGTAGTTGTTTTCTCAGGTTGTGTTGTAGGCCCAGACATGCCTCAGGAAGCTTTGGTACCCAATTCTTTCTGTCGGCATTAACCACCTTAGTTAGAATATTCTCAAGCTCTCGATTGGTTACCTCCACTTGCCCATTGGATTGGGGGTGATATGGTGATGATTTACGGTGCTGATTACGTGAGATTCCTAAGAAATCTTCAATCATATTTGAAACAAATTGAGGACCTTGATCAAATCTGATGGCCCTTGGTGCTCCAAATCGTAGCAATATCCGGTTGTAGAGAAAATCAGCAACAACATCTTCATTGGAAGATTCCAATGCTTGAACTTCAGCCCATTTGGTGACATAGTCCATGCATACCAAGAGATACTCCTTCCGAAAGATGGAGGATCAAATGGTCCAACAAAATCAATACCCCATTTCTCAAATGGTCCTAGAACCAGCCCGAGGGTTAAGAGGCATTTCCATAGAAAGTGTAGGTTTTCCCATTCGTTGGCATGTATCACACTACCGGACATACTTATTGACAGGTCTTATGGAGGAAGGCCAATAGTACCTGCTCTCGAGGATCTTGTGAATTGTTGTTTCACGAATAATGCCCACCCACGGCTCATCATGACATACATGCAATATGTCATGTACCTCATCCTCACGAACACACCTACAAAGAACCATGTCAAGAAATCATTTGAATAAGAATCCGTTACACCATTTATATGTTGCACTATTTCTAATCAATCGCCTTCTTTCCTTATGAGTAAAATAAGCAGGAAACTTCCCTGTTAAATAATTTGCGAGATCAGTGAACCGGGAGTCTTAGTGGAGATAGAAAACAAGTGTTCATTGGGAAATTGATCTTGGACTGCTTCATCATCACCTGAAACATTTATTCTGGAAATAAAGTCAGCAACAACGTTAGATTTCCCAGGCTTATCTATGATAGTGAGATTGAATTCTTTGATAAGAGCAACAAAGAAATGAGCCTTACGCCAACCACTGGTTTGTTCATCAAATATTGAATGGTAGAGTGGTCAGTGTAAACAAAAATTTTATATCCAGTGATGTAATGATGAAATTTATTCAAATCATATACCATAGCCAAAAACTCTTTTTCCGTAGTAGTGTAATTCTTTTCCGTAGGAGTCAGATTTTTGCTGATAAAGTAAATTACATACATATGATCTTCTGAGTCTTTTTGTCCAAGGACAACACCCATAGTTGTATTAGAAGCATCAGTGTGGATATGGAAAGGTTTTTCCCAGTCAAGGCCATGTAAGATAGGGGCTATTGTCAACTTCTCTTTGATAGAATCAAATGCTGTTGACATTGAGAAGACCATTCAAAAACACAATCTTTGGTTAGCAATGAAAACATTGGGGTGACAATTTTGCTAAAATCTTTTATGAATCGGAGGTAATAACCTGCATGGCCAAGGAAACTTTTGATGTCAGTCTGATTAGTTGGTGTAGGTAATTGGGTGATGGACCGATATCTTTTCGGATCCACCTTTATACCTTGGGTGAAACATGGTGACCTAAGACAATTCCTTGATCAACCATCATTAGACATTTTTCATGACTCAGAGATAGTTGGTGTTGTTCACATCGACTGAGTACTTTCTCAAGATTATTCAAAGATTCTTCAAAAGTGGATCCATGGATAGTGAAATCATCCATATAAACCTCAACATAGTCATTAGCAAGATCTGCAAAAATGGCCAAGACTACCCGCTGAAATGTGGCAGGGGCATTACAAATCCCAAAAGGTAAGACTTTGTAAGCGAATGTACCCCAAGGGCACGTAAAAGTAGTCTTATCCTGATCAGCAGGGGCAATACTAATTTGATTATACCCACTAAACCCATCCAAGAAAGAGAAATATTTCTTACCAGCCAAATTGTCTAGGACTTGGTCAATAAAAGCGTAGGGAAAATAATCTTTCTTGGTGGATTTGTTAAGTTCACTGTAATCAAAACATATGCACCATTTACCATTCTTCTTGGGAACAATAACTAATGGGAAACCCACTGATTATCGGATATAGGATAGATGAAACCTACCATTAGGAGCTTTTCAATCTCGGTTTTGACTATGTCTCTCAATCTAGATTGATTCTTCGTTTGCAGTGCCTTATGGGTCTAACGTCATCGGTGTAAATATGATGTGTACAGATGCTAGGATGAATTCCTTTCATATCAGTGTAATCCCAAGAAAAAGCATGGGAATGTTTCTTCAGAACCTCAAGCACCCTAGCTTCTTGATTGACCTCCAAGTCGCTTCCTATAGTCAGCTCTCTACCCATACTAACAAGCACCTGCTTAGTATCATCTACAAGAGCAAGCTCCGTACTAGTGATAAAAGAATTCAATGGGAAAACATGGGGCTGGAGCATGTGCAGGATGGATACGTTATCAAAAGATAGAACCTTAGTTAAAGGACAATAGAAATTAGGAATTAGATGTTCAAAATTATAAGCATAGAGTTTCCTACTAGACTCAATGAGTGATAATGTCTTACCAACATTCCGACTTCCGTAGAAGTAGTCTTGATTTATGTAGTTGCAGAGTCCTTAGAATCAGTCAACACATAAGACTCTCTGACTGCATCATATGATTGTGTCTGCAATAGTGGCGAGAAAAGAAGAATTCAAAGAGTTAGCATCGAAGAATCCACCCATACCTGGTCACTGATTGTTCGTATAAGGTGGTAAGGCACGAGGATATAACGAAATGTGTTTGGATTTCTGCCCATTTAGAATTGTCATGTTACCTAATCTACAATCAATGTAAGCAGCAACCGTAGCTAACCAAGGTCTCCTCAAGATGAATGGATATCCCAACTTCCGAGCTTTAGGCTACAAAACCATGAAATCAACTGGGTATTCCCATGATTCAACAAAGTGACCATTATATCTTCAACCACACCGCGCACAACAATGGATTGATCTACTAACCGTAGAACAATGTTGGTTGGTTGAAGTCTGTCGAGATAGTTGGTTAAACATTTCTATTTTGATGACATTAATAGTAGCACAAGATCTACTAAAACATTAGATATTGACTAGTTGTTTATACAAATAGTAATATCAGCGCTCCCAGGATCCCCATATTTTGGTGAGATAAGGGTGCGACAACTAAATCAGTGAAATTTCCTTTGACTACGACATTCTTTGGGTATTTATTTTCTTTTCTTTCTAGTGTCTTTATACATTCATTTCTAATGGTTTGGTTTAGTTCGGGGATGTCCCTTATTGCACGTAGCTAGTGGAACCTCAATATGTACTTTTTTCAATTCCTGAACTAGTTCTGTTTCATCTACGCAAATCCGAGTGTCCTGTAATCACTCAGGAAAAGGAGTTGTAGTTGGTGTGGGTATTTGATCATCCTGTTTATCTGGGAGTGGTAAAGAACCAGTGTTACCCTCAAGTTTTTCTTCCTTATTGGCATCATCAGGTAGTTCTGTGATAACAACAGGAGGGTTCAATATTTTTCCAGATCGTAATCATAAATTTCCAATAGTGTTAACCTGCATGGTGTTACCCACATCTGTGTCATCAATCGAAGTTGTCTATTGATTTTTAGGATTGGCCACTGGCTGAGCTGGAATTTGTGTTTGTGTTGCTTGTCCTTGATTTTGGTAGGCTTGAGGTGGAGGCATTAAATCTTGTTGTGGCTGCTGGAACCTACGTTGTTGATTATTGTTTTGTGGTGGTGCCTAGGACTGATTTTGGCTAAAATTTTGTTGAGGACCCCACACTTTTGATTTTCCAAGGATTGGCTATGGGTGGTGGAGCCCAACCCGGTGAGTGTAGGGATTTTTCCAAGGTGGTGGATATGGATAAGTCATCTAGTTTGAGTTTTCCCACTCAGGTTGTCCCCAAGAAGACTGAGAGGCCTGATTTGACCATGGCATTCTCCAGGGATTCTGAGTTGGTCTAGATGGGAATCCACCCTGATTGTTTGGTCTTTGGACAAAATTTAATTCAGCACTTGTTTGAGAGATTGCATTCAAACCTCCCTTCAATTGTGGTAAAAGTGTGCAATGTTTAGTGTCATGGTCAGTTACTTCGTAGATTAAGCACATATCTGTGACATCCAAAGGACATTCTCTCAAGGGGTGTCTCTTCGACATTTAGGGCAATACATGTCCAATGGTTCTTTAGTAGGGGTGGCTTTTGCCTTGAGTCCATCTATGGTGGATGTCAATTGCAGTAGAATGTCTGTTTTCATGTTGGCCATTTCTTCTAGAAGTTCAGAGGTACCCAAAGACTTGGATGTTGGTTTCCTTCTTATTCCTCCACGTGTTCTAGAATATATTCTACATAGCTCAGTAATTTGTTCCATGGTAAGCTTATGCATGTCTCCTCCTCCCATGAGGTGGAGAGAATCCTTGGTTTCTTCATCCGAGTCCTTTAAGAAAGACTGTTTTAGTGATGTCTGCATGTAATTCATACCCACTGCATTTATGGAGAAAGAGGAATCTATCCAGATAATCTTCTAGATTCTCATCTTCCTTTTGTTGTATTTGAAAGAACTCCTCCCTCCTATCCCTTCCTCTACAATAGTCTTGGTATTTATCTAGGAAATTTGTTTCCATGGCTTCGGGAATTAATGGAGTTAGATGGTAACCCCATAAACCATCGCATAGTAGAATCCTTTAGAGTGGAGGGAAATAATTTGAGTTTTTGATTGTCGAGTTCGGTAATCATATATACAGCATGAGATTTTAAATTCAAACAGAAACTAATCAGGGTCTTCTTTGGTCATTCCTGAAAGAGGGGGAGGATGGATGGTGAGATGTTTTTCATGGGTGCATCCTCATCTACATCGAGGACAATGGGGTATGTAAATGTTCATCCTAAAGGTTGTTCTTCAGCATTCCCAAGATCCCCCATTGCAAAATGATGTGAAGAGGATACAGAATGCTCAGAAAAGGTTCTAGGCATGGAATTGGAATCTGTATCACTCTCAGTGTTTCTCTCTTATGAAGTGTCTAAAGAGATTTGTTGAATATTGCGTGCTATAAATCTCCCTTGGTTATCTCGTGACCTATGCATCTAGGTTGGTTGGTTTAAATCAAGGTCGAGAGAACTACTGGTTTCCTATATGAACTCTATTAACACCCATAACATATGGAATAAAATAATGGAGCTTATGGTTATGTAGTCCCCGACAATGGCACCAAAAATGATGGGTCATTGTATTTGTCCAATCATTTAACCGACATACTCTTTGTCAATGTCATTCTAAACTAGGGTTGTATGTATCAAGGTAATATGCTGATAAAGTCTAGAAGAACCGAGTTATACGTTGAGTTTGTTGGGGGATTGTTTTAGTTTTAATGACTATTATACGAAGTACAATTGAAATCTATGGAAATCAAATACAAATCTACGGAATTCAACTATGTGCAATGGAATGGATTTCAACAACTAATCTTCTATTGTAAAGTAAAATGCGCATACACTTATTCTTAATAAATTAAACCATAACTGAATAACTGGAATTTTCAGCTAGAAAGCAAGACTATTCATGAATTAGATTTGCATAACAAGAGCATCTACTCTAAGCGAAAGTGATAATGGAGAAAGCAGAGATATTTAATCAAAGCATGCATGTAAAACTCATCAAATGACAATTGTAGTAAAACTAATCGAAGGACTGTATGCATGTAAAACTCAAAGTAACCTCGTATCTCCTCGGTTGAGTGGGACCTTGCTCTTCCTCGGGATAGAGTGATCAACAACTTATGATTCTCAAAATGCCAGAGATTTCATTAACTTCAAAATGAGTTCATAACATATCCAAAAACAAATCCAGAAGCGAGCAAGTATGCGAGATAATCCTCTTTTTCATGATCAAAAAAGTGGTCCTCGATTCTAAAGACAAAGTCTTCATATAGATAATGTTTGTTACAAGATCTGCCATATCGAGGTGGCATTAAACACTATTTCATCAAATATTAATTAAAATTCCTATATTCCTACGGGCCGTTAGAGTCAAGCCCAAACTAATAGGTCAATTTGGAAAGCAGTCTTGACCGCATGCATCAAACTCGAGCAACTTATCCACCAGTAACCTCCATCATTCCTGCACACATCATCATATTTGATCTCATAAAAATAGTTAGTAGGAGGTCATGTGATAAACAGATTTTATAAATAATGGAAAGGAAAAATGCATCAATCTACTAAGACATGACTATACAAAACATCCCCATATACAAATAAGTCATATCACGAAGAGCATTTCTGTCTGAAGAAGTGATATTAATGAGCCAATCTATGCACTCATCACCCTCGACAAGGAAAATGATTTCATGGGAAATTTAGTCCCACATCGTTGAGCGAGTTTGAGGTAAGCTAAGGAGCACTAATGAATATGCAGAATCAAAAGGATACAACCCCTTGGTAAGCACTTAGCAGCTTTTGGATGAACAAGTCCATGCAATGTGTTCAATAAGGTCTCAGTTGAACTAGAAGACAAGTTACTCGGAAGGAATGATAGGGTAAAATTTATATAGACAAAGCTTGAAAAGAGGGAAGAAGAGTTAGAGGATAGAACCAAGAATTTGAAGCGGGAGGAACTAATTAATGTGTAGCTAAAGCATGAACTTAGGGAAGAAAAGGGAAGGGTACACAAGGTATATAAGAAGGTAGAATCCATCACAGATTCCATTATTTTGAAGCATCCGGACCTAGCACCACCCATGTAAAAGTATGGATCTTCCCTTGAGTGCCTTGAATACTTAACGTGCATCTTTACCATGGAAAGGAAACCTCGGCTTTACTGTCTGCGGAAGAAGTAGCGAGCACACTGGAAAAGGAGGACAAATTAAATGTTGTAGCAATCATTGCCAAGTACAGCAAGGTACTTACTGATGTGAGAATTTCTACCCATATTGTTGAGGCCACATATGATAGTTGCATGAGACAAAGATAAAGTGGCAAACATTCTAGTCGCCACTCACAAGGTAGAGCTCAAGGAATTCCAAGAGAAGAACAAAGGAAAAGAGTGGGCGGGAGAGGATCCTAGCCAAAGTCGAAGAAATCAAAAGCTATTGAAACCTTATGAGGTTCAATTAAAAATCAACTGAAGGAGTTGTACCCATAGATTACAAGGATGGATGCGCTTGAGGACATGAGCAAGGAATTGGAAGGAATGGTTGAAACATTGAACACTTGAGGAATGTACTTGGTTTTGAGGAGGTAAGCTCCCTAGTCAGTGACCTTTGCCAGAGAGCACAAAATGAAGTTGGAGGCTAACTTACAAAGAGATTTTCCTATCTTGTTGATGTAATGACAACACTTCCCCATTATTTCATTTCTTTTTCCCAATTATCTATTCCCTTATTACTTTTCTAAGGTGTTAAGCCTATTGCAATCATTTCTTTGAAGAAGTGTTCCCACGAGCAGAGAACAAGTAAAGTGTGGGGTGATGTTGGGCCCCTAAAATATTGACTAAGTACAAAAAGGTGCATGGGCACACAAGGCTTAAGTTAAAGGGTGGGTGTGTAAGAAGAAAGCGTGCAAGGAAGGGTTCTAGGAGGGTTTTAGAAGGACCGTGTTACGTGCCGATAGAACAGGGTCTCAGGACTTAGTCATATTTGGAAGGACATAATAAAATCATGACCTGATCGCGCATGCGGAGTGGATAAGGTGCCACTGGAAATAGGATCGACCTAGGAAGGAATATTCCCTACGATGGAGGCTTACAGAAGGCCATCATGAAAAGAGTGGAGAGATCAGGCCTGGAGGAGAATACAACCATAGAGGACCACATTCAGACACTTGGCGCCAGATTTGAAGCTACAAAAGGTGAGTTAGCAATTCAATGGCCCTATAAATACAAACACCTGCATAAGAAAAAGAGAGAGATCGATAGAGAGTAGAGCTCGCAAAAATACCATGAGGAGTCTTATTGGGTTGAGTAGATGAAATATAGGAGAAGGATGTATCAAGGGCTTGGGGTTATAAAATTTTTTTTTGAGAGTGAAGGATATGGATCTAGTTATGATACATGAATTTGGTTTTCCATAATGTGGTGTTTTTTAGTGAGTCTAATCAATGCAATGAGGTTACCAAGTTACCTAGATATGATCCCTCTTGGTTCAGATTCATACATGATTCTTCATAGTTCTTTTTCATGTATGTTTATAAGATGAATATGAATCCCTATACATTTTCCTTTCTATTTTGATTCAGTTCTTTAAATCATTAAAGTATTTATATACTGTAATGACAACAATGGTCTAGAGTTGTTTTGAGCTCTATGATGTTTGCATGTCTCATTCCCACTCACTTTCTTTAAAGTTTGGATCATAGATGATGTTTTCCCACTCAACTCACATAAAAGAGAGACTCAACACCACACATGCCTCGGGTGAGAGCCCGGTTCTGTTAGGTGATAGGCCGACACACATGGGATTCCCTTGCTCTTTAGTGGGTGTAAAAAGGACTACACCACTTTTTGAATGGCTCAGTCTTTGGGAATAGGGCACAGAGGCATTTCATCTCTTCGCCCTAGTTTTCCAATGCACTGAAAATGGTCACATGCCTTGTAATATTCCTTGCAGTCTTGATATAGGGTCTCCCACCATAATCTAGCCATCAATATCTTACATGTAGTGGCATCACCTGCATAGTTCCCACCTACACTACCTCATGTGCCTCTTCTATTATGGCTAGGTGCTCATGTTCTAGCACACATAGGTGCATAATCTCATCATGTCCTAATTTTTATAAATCCCCACTAATCAACATGTAGGGCGTGGAGCGTATAGCTAACTGATTTTTATCTAATGCCTTCATTCCTTCTCGGTGCTACACCTATCTTGAGAAATATTGCAATATCTTCTAAGTATGAGGGCACGTGCCGCAACCTAAATAGTTGTGCATCTAACATGGTATCCTCAATGCTTTACGCATCCTCCCCTGAATCGATTCTAGACAAATGATTAGGTCTAGAATTACTTTTTCCTAGTTTGACAACCACCATGAACTCGAATTCTTGGAACAACAAGTACCCACCGACATATGCACCCTTGTAGAACGGTATTTTTCACTAAATATTTCAATGCCATATGGTCAGTGTAAAATATAAAAGGGTTGCTAATGAGATATTATGTCGAACTTCGAAGCAAGTAGATCATTGAAAATGCCACGCGCTCGGTTATAGTATAATTTTTCTCCGCTAGTGTCAACTTCCGCTTGTAAAGCATAAAGGATGATCAACAATCCCTTCACTACGTTGTGCAAGTACTACTCTAATGGCAGTTCCTAAGGCATCAACATGAACATGGAAGGGCTTATCCCAAGAGGGGAATTGTAGTATGGGTGCGGTGACAAGCCTATCCTTTAAAGTGTCAAATTCCTTATGTTGCGCCTCTCCCCAAAGGAAGGAACTCTTGTGTCTAAGTAACTCTTCTAAAGGCGTGGCGATCTTGGTGTATCCCTTGATGAAATTCTGTATTAACCCGTGTGTCTAAGGAATCCACACTGCACTTTGACTAGTAGACTCCCCCAATCCCATAATTACTACAACTTTGGTAGGATCTACTAGTAAGCCCTCCTACATATGATGTGCCCCAATAATGTTCCAAATGGGGTAGTAAAGACACATTTCTTAATGTTGATGGATATCCTCAACTGCTTTGACACCTTTCAAACATCAACCTTAAGTTGTCACAATGGTCCTTCACTAACCCATATATTGTCCAATCATCCAAGTAAACTTGAAGAAATTTATGGATGAAGTCCTGGAAAGCTTGCACCACAATGTGTGAGAACACACAGCGTACATTATTTAAAGGAATGGATGATGTATAGGAAAAATTCCCCACTTAGTGGAAAATTTATCTTTATCTGGTCCTCTTTCGCAATCCTTACCTGGTGATAGCTCAAGAATCCATCCGTGAAAGAGTAGACCTCACATCCTGTCACTCCCTCTAAGATTTCTTCAGTAAATGGAGTTGGGAAAGGATCAATGACACACTACATTCATGTCCCTGTAATCAACATAGATCCTTATCCACCTATCCTTCGATACTAATTACCATTGGAATTATCCATTCCAACTCTTCCATAGCCTCAATGATACCTGATGTTATCATTTTTTCTATCTCCTCCTTGACCTTTACGTGTAAATTAGGATTCTTCGATATTGCCTCTTCCGATTTGGGCATGCACCTTTGTTCAGCTTTATCCTCATCTCCCCCAAGGAATGGTGGATGCCTTTAAGCTCATAGTACCCACATGGGAACAAATCTTGGAATTCATGTAATAGATCAATGATTTTAGAGACTTATTTCTTGACCAATAGTATCCAATGAGTGGCATCGTTCTTAGGTTCTACTCCTGAGCCAATGTTAACTTTTTTCATCTTTAAAGGTTCATGGTTAAGCATGCATGCATTCATCATTAACAGATTCAATAACATGACTTCATGTGCCCCTATAGAATGGTTAACATCTAAGCTTTCTACCTCTTCCCCATTAATAATAAACACCATCTTCCCCTTTTCTTTTTCTATACACGTGTGCTCAAATTATATCTCTTTTGTTTCTTCTTCCTTAAAGTGCGCTTTTAGGCTAGGTTCATCTAATAATTCTTGTATTTTGTGTTCCACCATAACACTATCCCCTATTGTAAGGCACTTGACTACCTGTAACACCTTATGTACTAATGGATTTTTACTGATACTTGAATGTTTGAATGAGATCAGCCACCAATTTTTTCCAATTACCATTTTGACGACACATCTCTGAGTGGATATACCACATGCGTGCACAACCTTCAGTGGTGGAGTACAACTTGTGAACCCATAATGAAGGTGGTAATGCTTATGTGCTTCCCATCCAGGCTATCTCACATGCTTGGATATGGAAGATGATGTAGTTCTCTTTACCATGGTAGTCTCTTATATTTTGTGGGCACATTGCTCTCTGCAAAACTTATGGAGAAGGAAATTTTCACCTCACTCTGCCATTCCAAGAGGTTCACTTGATATGTCGCTCCACCGGTGTGAAATAATTTTGAGTAGGTTTTAGTTAAAAATTTTCCTCCTTTCCTTCTCATTTATCTAATGGGCCTCCATTTCTCACAAGAAATCTTTTGGATTAGCCCCTTCCGAGTAGGTTGGTACATTTCTTCCTCCCAAGTGCTAGAAACAAGGTTACACACCTTTTTAAATTCTTGGTCCTCAAGGACTTATATATCCTTTGTTAAACCTTATGTTTGTCTCTAAGTATTGAATACTTTTATGTATACTACATATACTTGGTTTTCTTACCCTAATCTGGAATAATGAGTGTACTCTTTAAAGTACTTAAGTGAACTATTTAAAGAACCTATCTGAATATTTGTTACCAATATTCATCTAAAATCACATTCCTTAAACTAGGTGACATCAAGACAATGCAACCAGTAGTTTGTGATACTTTGGCCAAAGATTTCCAACATATTGTTCATGTTACTATTCCTAGATGACATATTCATCAAATGGAATACATCCTTCACCTCACTCTTCTGTTATCTAGAATGGTCTTCTACTGACTTTGTCAGTCCACTTGCCCAAGGTTTGACCCTAACCCAAGTTAGTGACATAATTTGTTATAGGGAGACACTCATGATGACTTAGGGTATATGGGCATACTCATCCGACCTAAGTCGACCGAATGTGCCAAGGTACCCTGAGTCATAGAAAGCTACTTCCTATTCCAATTCATACTACTAGCTTGGCCTAGAGAGAAACTAAGTTCAAGTCTAGATGTGTGTAGATCTAGATGAACTAATGTGGAAGGGTGTTGCAACATGTCAACTGCTACAACATTGTATCCTCGTGAAGACCTTAGTCTTCATGCAAGTATAGTTCTGTAGTTGGCATGTGCCAACATCCGAGAACTACTTCATCATGATGTACATACCCCTAGGAGGTCATTAACACTTAATTAATTTTGGATTAAGATTCAAATTATGGAAACCTTGCCAAACCCTAAATCCAACACCCCTTAAGTTCTTCATCCATATTTGATTTAATTAATATTAAATAACTTCATTAACTCATGATTGCTTTTATGTTCGTTAACTATGACTTGCCGAGCAATTATCCAAAAATAGAACAACATACATCGTAAGGTTAAATTAATGTAACTCAACTATTCAAATAAGGTGTAGCAAACAACACACAAGTTCAACTAGAGTAGACTTCATAGAAAATGAAGTCTGAGTGATTAACGATCATAAACACCATTCTTTCACTTTACATTCTTTTGAGAGAGGAAGAGTCTTCCTCTCTACATGGTTATGTGTTAGGGTTTATCATACCCTTTTATATCTTTCACACTTTCTATAGTTTAATTGTATATTCAATATACATCCCATTATCATTATATATTATTTAGATAAAGAACGTAATCTTATGCAACTTAACAAGTTTCTTTCAATTAAGAGAGAGATTGAACTATTTCTCTTCATCCAACTTATCAAATGACAAATAGAAATAAGAATACAAATAGATATGCCAAATATCAACAAGATAGTATTCCAACTACCTTCATAAAATGTACAAGAGAAATTACACAACAATTTGAAGTGAACCTCCAACCTTTTCAATTCATCATGATAAAATACACAATTTACAAGACTATGCATCTTAAACAAACTGCATGTCAATCAATACTAAGATCATTAAAGAATACAATTTTCCTTTTCAATACATCTCAAGAATGAATCGGAGTTCTCTTTAAAAGAGATAGACTTTAAATCAGCCAATACATCATAAAATTTATTGCCTTCTTTTATCACTTATGAAGTCCATCTACAAAAATTGCTAGCATGGGTCAGTTCATTGAACTGAGCATGATAAGCACTAAGCATTAAAACAAAGTGCATTCCACTAATTGTTCCATTAAAACAACTCTGCTTTAATGAAACAATTAATGTAATCATCCAAATAAATCATAAGTAATAACAACCATAAAAGAAGCACAAATAACAATATGAATTCACTTTTAAGAAAAGATCATAATATAATCAAGCAAAACTACTTGCCTTATAATAGATAAGTATTGTCCTAAACAATTACTCATTTATATCAAATAACAACTCCTAACATTAAATTATTTCATAATTCTTTCTGAATTTGAAATATAAATTTAACTTCAATAGATAAACAAAAAGAGTTACTTTCAGAATCAAGACCTTCTTGTCATCTTTACCAAGTTTCCAGAAAACATGTGAAGACAAGTTCATTTCAGCATCGTTACATTTTTAAGATGAGTCAACCATCAACTTAAATAAATAAGAGATTCACAATTCAGATGTGACAACCTAATTTCTTGGTCAAATAAATATAACCTAGGTTCTTAGATTAGGCCTCTTATTAACAATGGAAAAGTATTTCCCAGCAACAATGTTTCATTTCAATTAACTGAAACAATTATTATTTCCTTAAATATAATTTAAGTAGAGAAGTAATTAGTAACAACTACTAATCAATTACTTTAATAAAGTAATACAAATGATTCAATTAAACCTATGATAGGTTTTATACAAAGAAAGGAGAATGAGCTGAAGAGTAAACAATTTACAATTTCCTTTATCATTTGGTTAAAAAAGGAACCGAAGTTCTCATATTCATCTTAGAAAAGAGACATCTACCCACATCCTACATCCTACCCATCATTCAAAAGAAATAAGGTAAGAAAAAAATTATTAACTTACTTTGCAACCTTGATGAATCTTTCTATATCTTAGAAGATTCAAAAAAATTTTTAAATAAGTCATTGATTCAATAAAAACCATTTATTCCATCAAAATAAAGTAAGACTATAAAAATTTCACCCCTTAATCATGACCAAACAGAGAAGGAAGAAATCATCCATTGTGTGCACAAAGAAGAGTCCATCTGAAAAACAATTTCATAATGATGCATGACTCAGCCATTGAAAAATAATCAGTCAAGAAATGGTTAAGTTTTCCTTTCTACAAGACAGGCTCATTCTAACACACATTGCCATGAATCGACAAGACATTCGATTCCACACAAATAAACAAGAGATCAATAAAGCTTATAAACCGGAATAGTTTGGTTGGTTCCATATACAAAAGTAACAGTCCAGAAGTTGATTATACATTCAATGATTCCCATGAATGTACCACAATCAGCTCATAACATGTGAGTTAACAAACTACAAGGAAGTTTCCAACTCTGGCGAGTAAGTTTTCATCACCTCACCCAAGCCCAAAAAGGATAGAAAAAATCAAACTTAAGAAATGTCGAACAGACCTAAGAGATAATCACCATAATGACTTGGAGAAGGCCGACTACCAGAGTATCACAACATCAAAAGGAACTTCAACCAAAGACAACCATCTCATCTTCAGATTTCAATAAACCAAGTAATCACCTTACAAGAGTTTTGAGAAGAGAATTCCAAGTAACAAACAACCCAAGTAAGACAACTCTCATTCTTATCTCCTACGAGTTCAACTGAACAGTAATTCCAAATAACAAAACTTACCCAACTCCCATCGAATTATGATTCGAAGAAGAGGAGATTTAAAGAATAAAATAAGAACATGATATTTCTTCTAAGATCTTATACAAGTTGAAGTATAACACCAACAATTCCATAAACCTCAAACACCCATTAACCTTTTTTTTAAGCAAGTTTGAGTTCATACTGAAGAACAAAGTATACAAATATAGTCCCGAACAAGGAGTATAAAACTTAACAGAACAAGATACAATTTAAAAAGGGTATTCTTCTACCTTTCAAAACAAGCAAAGGCATTCAATATAAGCATGCAAGTTTTAATAGTATAAATACAAACAAGATGTCCATTCCTCACTTTCACACAAGTTTGTGTTCATACAATGAGATAAACATATATCCATACAGATCATAGAAGGAGTAATACAACTTTAAAACTCAAAGATGCATCAGAGAAAAGTACCCATTTACATACTACTTCAAAAGAGACTTCTAGTTCGAAGCTTAAGACAAAAACTAGCTACTCAAACTCTTTTTTGAGAAGATAGTCAGAGTATATAATCCAATCAAAACACTAAAGTCTCGATAGTTGTAAATGCATTTCACCATTTTAACTCACTCAGAGAAAACACCCAAAAAAAACATTATCATGCAAGGGTTCCAAAACCAAAAACACAGAGATTCTTTCAACAAGAAAGAAAATAACTAAACAAAAATAGAAACCCATTTATCTCATGAGAGAAGAGTCATTTTAATGAAACATTTAGAGAAAAGAAAGAAATCTTAATGGATAGAGCCTATCATGCCTGATAGTGCTTCTACCGATTCGAAGAAGACTTCCAGCCGAGCTTCCAACTCTTCTTCTTCTCCAAGCAAGATCAACAACCAAAAATATCTTTCCCCAATGTCTCATATACTTTCCTTGAATCAAAAATAGACCAAGGAAATAAAAAATAGCCATAAACTAAAAATAGAACTGCTGGTTGAAGAACTAGATAGCTCCATGTAGAGAAAAAATCAGAGAGCATGAATGACCAAACAACCTCCAACAAATCCACCCGCATAGTTTCCTAGGTGGTTTGCTCACAAAAATGAGGCTCATTAATGCCATTAATTCTCAAATTCCCACCTATCTCTCTCTTCGCCACCACCATCCAAAATTTGCGAGACCTAATTCAACTTCTGCATGCATCACTAAACCTTAGTGATGACTCCACGTGGATTCCACCAAATTTCATGCTTCTACCTAAACTGGAAGTTCGTTGTCATTTAATACAAAAATCAAATCACATAAATAGCTTAGGAACCATCACCAAGATTACCACTTGCCATATGACCCTTAGGTCCCCTTTCCACATTTCATTAGTTTAGGGTAGATTCCATTAGTTTAGGATATGACCATAGGATAGTTTAGAAGTATTTACCTTAGGTTTAAAAACATTTCAATAGGTAAATTTCCATCTTAGGTTAGGTCATAGCTCATAGCTATTTAGTATTAGGTATAGGTTAGAAATAAGCCTAGCATCACCTTAGGTTATTTCCCCATACCCCAATTTAGAACATGCAACCTAGGTTAGGATGTTATCCCAAATGAAATAGGCATAGATAAAAGATAGGTACATTTACCTTAGTTTAGAATCCCGTTAGGATAGATCTCATAGGCCTAGGACTTAGTTTTAGTTTTTATTTTTCCTCCATAGTCCTAAAGTAGGTCTCATACCACTTGATGACATTAGCATCCTAAAGAGATCAATCAAGAAGATCGAGCACATAACATACAATGGAATGTAGGCACGATCTTACAAGAAAATAAAAGAATTTGTAAACATACAAGAGTTCAGTCCATTATGTCATCCAACCTCTGAATGTTAGTTTACCATTCAGATCAAGGTAAGAAGATTTAAAACATACCTTGGATCAATGGAATTGATCCAAGGATTTGTTAATAAAAAGAGATAAGTTTGCAAACTTCATTTCCAGATTACAACTTATCTATCGAAAAAAAAATGGATTCTTTGCAAGCAATATCATTTCAGCCTAATGAATCCAAGAGCAGAAATGACTCATCCATGGCAAGCATGATTTCCAAAAATCAAAGGAACACTCCTTATCCAGAAAAATCACATGTCAATGCTTGCAATGCAAAAGAGGAAAGATAACAATTTTTCAAAGATGTTACATGCTTCCCTCCTAAAAGAATCATCATCCCGATGATTATCTTAAAACAATTTACATCAAGGACAATCATTTTTATTAACTTTCTTTTCATATGTTCAAAACATAACAAAATTTTAAAATTCCCAAAACAATCAACATTTACTTAGCTATTTATTTTAAATAAATGAAATATCTACCCAAAACTGGTAGGTTTATTGTCATAAAAGAATTAAATCACAATTTATATCAGTCAACATAATCAATTCTATTCAAATAAGTATGGAAAAGTAGTTTTCATATCTTCCAGATTTTCCCAGGTTGCACTTTCTTCATTAAACTGGTCCCACTGGACCTTACATTGACTTATTTCATGATTTCTTAAGTGCAACTGGTGAGTTTCTAGCACTCGCAAGGGTTTAACCATGATTATTCTTGGGTCTTGGACCTATAAGGAATTCAATTTAACACATGTGATAAATGAAATGTATTTCTTAAGCAAAGAAATATGGAAAACATCATGCATTCATGACAAAGTAGGAGGTAATGCTAAATGATAAGCTATAGGTTGATTACTTCAACTATTTCAAAAGGTCCCACAAAATGAGGTGATAACTTGGCAGCCTGCCAAAAGTTATAGAACTCTTTTTTGGTTTAACCGAAGAAAGACCTTCTCACCGAGTTCAAATTTCCTATCAACCCACTTCAAGTCAGCATAACTCTTTTTCCTATCTACTTTGCTTCTTTCAAGTGTTCATGAATCATTTTAACTTGTTGTTCCATTTTAGTAAGGATTTCAGGTCCAATTACTCTCTCTATCCTCAATGTTGTCCCAACTAACGGGGTTCTGCATTTTCTTCCATATAATGCTTCAAAAGGTGCCATCTTAAGAGAAGCATGATATGTATTATTGTATGCAAATTCAACTAATGGAAGGTACTCTTCCCATTTATACTATTGATCCATACAATACATCGTAACATATCCTCTAAAACTTGATTAACTCTTTAGTTCATCCATCCATCCTTCGATGATGATACGCAGAACTGAAATTCAACTTAGTTCCTAGAGTTGCATTAAGGGTTTCCAAAACCTTGAAGTCATTCTAGGATCTCTATCAGATATGATTAATTCAGGTACTCCATGTAATATGAAAATCTCATGTACAAACCTTTTTCCAAAATAGGAGAATCATCCTTAAGATTACCAACAATAAAATGAGCTACTTTTGTTAGTTTATCCACAACAACCAAAATAACATCATGTTTATTTTTTGACATAGGCAACCCTTGTACAAAATCCATGCTTATTACTTGCCATTTGTACTGTGGTATGTTGTGAGGATACAATAAACCGGCTGGATGCATATGTTCAGCTTTAACACGTTGACATTCCAAACAATGTGTCACAAAATCAATAACGTCCTTTTTCATCCCTTTCTAAAAATATTGTTGTTTTATATCAAGCAAAGCATCTTTGTAATACTAGGGTGTCAGAGAAAGGTGAATTGTGAAATTTATGCTAACAATTTCTTTTTCTTAAATCATTTAAAGGTATGTATACTCTATTTTCAAATCGTAAGATTCCTTCATTGTCAAAGTGAAAACCTTTATATCTCACATCATTTGGATCTGCAGCAAGTGTTATTTTTACTTGCTGAAAATAAGAATCAGATTCCATAACACTTTTTACTTCATCCTTAAACTGAGTTCTTAATGTTATAAGAGCATAAATGTGCTTCCTATGACTTAGAGCATCAACTACTCTATTTTCCTTGCCTTTAATGTAATTTATGTCAAAATCATATTGAGACAAAAACTCTAACCATCTTCGTTGTCTTGCATTTAGATTTGGCTGAGTGAAAATATACTTCAGCCCAAGATGATCAAGTTTTTAATTCAAAAGGTTTACCAAGTAGATAATGCCTCCAAACTTGAAGTGCATGAACAATGGCAAGCAAGCTCTAAATCATGTGGAGCATAATTCAACTCATGTAACTTTAGTTTTCTACTTTGTAAG
Source organism: Taxus wallichiana var. yunnanensis (assembly GCA_018340775.1). Lineage (NCBI taxonomy): Eukaryota > Viridiplantae > Streptophyta > Pinopsida > Cupressales > Taxaceae > Taxus > Taxus wallichiana. The sequence goes on from CM031240.1 coordinate 63,453,015, forward strand.
CTATGACATGATCATTTTGTAACAAAATACCTCCAAGACCTTCCCCAGATGCATCCATTACAATAGTAAAGTCTCCATTAGGGTCTGGTACAACTAAAATAGGTGTTGAAGTTAACTGATCCTTCAAAGTTCTAAATGCAGATTCACATTTCTCATTCCAAACAAACTTCTTATCCTTTTTTTGCAATGAAGTTATTGGTGCAACAACTTTGGAAAAATATTTTACAAATTTTCTATAGTAACCAACAAGACCCATGAAGCTTCTAACTTCATGTACATTCTTTAGTGTAGGCCACTCAGTTATAGCTACAATTTTAGAAGGATCTACAACAATTCCATTCTTACTTATAACATGACCCAAATAGTGCACTTTTGTGTCATAGAAAGAACATTTAGATAGCTTACCATATAACCGTCTCTTTCTCAAAATTTCCAAAACTATCTTCAAATGCTCATGGTGTTCCTCAATACTTTTAGAATATATGAGAATGTCATCCAAGAATACAAGCACAAATTTGTCCAAGTATTCTTGAAAAATATTGTTCATCAAATTCATAAAAGTTTGCAGTGCATTTGTTAATCCAAAGGGTAAAACTGTGAACTCATAATGTCCATACCTTGTTCTAAAAGTTGTTTTATGAATGTCCTCATCCTTAATCCATAATTGATGATATCCAGATCAAAGATCTATCTTAGAATATACCGATGCTCCATGCATATGATCAAATAGATCATCAATTCTAGGGAGTGGATATCTATTCTTGATTGTTGCTTTGTTTAACATTCTGTAATCAATGCACAATCTAAGTGTTCCATCCTTCTTTTTCACAAAGATTACCGGTGCTCCCCAAGGTGAAACACTCGGTCTAATCAAACCCTTAGAAAAAATTTCTTGCAACTGTGCCTTAAGCTCTACTAATTCAATAGTAGTCATTGGTAAGGTGCCTTAGAAATAGGCTCGGTTCCAGGCTTGATTTCAATTGTGAAATCAAATTCTCTTTTGGGTGGAAGACCTGGTAACTCTTCTAGAAACACATCATTGTAGTTTTGTAACAACGGATATCATTCCATGAAATCATTTTTTCCTCAAGTGGATTCAGAAATTTTTACTGCATATAAGGTACAACCTTTATTTTTGGCCTTTTTAAGTTGCATAGCTGATAGTTTCCTAACTGAAATCTCATGTTTCACACCCTAAATCTCTTTTTTTTATAGGTCATCTAAACAACTAATATGTTTTTCAAAATAGTCCACTTTTGCTTTATGCTCAAGCTAACCAATTAACACCTATGATTACATCATAAGACCCCAAAGGAGCAACATAAAGATCAACTTTCGGTGGAAAAACTAGGTAAGTCAAGGACTGCCCCAAAAAGACACATACTAACTGTATGAACAACATTGTTTCCATAATGTACAGTCCATGTTTTATCCATTTTTCCATCTTTTCTTTTTAGTTTCGATGCTAATTTACTAGAAATAAAACATTTTGTAGCTCCTGTATCAAAAATAATAGTTACATAGGTATGCCAAATAACTTACCCAAAACTTCTATGGGTGTGACTTGTTTTTCAGCCTGTTTGTCAGCTACTACAGTGTGTATCTTGTGTTGTTGATTATGATCATCCTTTTTCAAAGGACATTGGTTTGTGTAATGATCCTTGCCATAGTTATAATAGCCTCCTACAGGTCCCTTTTTAGGCTCAGATTTATTTCCAACCTTAAAGTTATCATTTTGACCTCCATAGGACTTCTGTCCATTATTATTATTCTTGACAAAGTTGTTTTGTGGATTTAGCAGACTTATTTGTTGTTTTTTTCTTATTATTATCAGCTAAAAACTTACTTTTCATACCAAACTTCTTCCATGGTCCTTTCTTAGGTGCAAGAGATGATGAAGAGGAGTTGGGAACTTTCTTCCTCACTTCCTCCTTATGAGCAGAAATTGCCTTTAATTTTTGTTCCTGCCTTATGGATTTTTCAACAACCCCTTCCATAGTGGTTGGGCTATGAACATCCACCTCTCCTCCTATAATGGGATTCAATCCCATGATGAATTTTCATATCTGAACTTCTCGTCAGTTTGATACTGAGGTACATACTTAAGGAGTTTAGTAAACCACTCCCAATACTTAGTTACAATTAGCTTTCCTTGCGCTAAGTTCTGAAATTCAGTCATTTTATGATCATAATAAAGTTGTGGCAGCCAACGTTGCCTAAAGTAACCTTTAAATTGATCCCAAGTGATATTAGTTTCATCAATATTCAACTCAGCCTTATGGTTGTCCCACCATGAAGATGCCTCATGGGAAAGTTGATATGCTCCCAAATTGCCTTTGTTTCTTCCGAGAAGTTCCTTATTGCAAAGTACTTCTCCATTTCACTGAGCCAATTCTCAGCTCCATCTCCTAATGTGGTGCCATCAAATTTAGGTGGACTTATCCTTTTTATATCATTAGTGAGTTTAGTTCTTCCACCTAGCCTTTTTTTTTTCAGCTGATCAGGCATGTTCACATTGTTATTATCAACACCCAAATTGGTGTTGTCCTCAGGAGGTGGTTGATTATTATTACCAACATCTTCTTCCTCCTCATTTCCCATTACTTGTTGTTCAAGTACAACCAAATGATCTCTTGTGTCCAATAAGGAAGTAAGGATCTCATCAAGTTTTGGGAAGTTTGTTGCTCCTTCCTTAGGTGGAGGATTATTTGCAACATTTCCTCTTGTTCTAACCATTTTTGTTAACAAGAAAATTTAAGTTTTATCAGATTATGGACACAATAGGTCCAAGAGTCTGCAACCTTCAACTCTGATACCAAGATGTAACATTCCCATTTTAAGACTTTAGAAACAAGGAAATTTTTTTACACAATGTTCTCTATTCTAAATAAAACATAATTTAGAACACACATTCCATGCCAATCAATCTCATAACAGATAACCATATGTAGTTGTAAATGACTTGGTGAATTACCGATCTCTCATTACATGACTCGGTCTCTAACCGATCTCTCATGTTTGTCTCTAAGTATTGAATACTTTTATGTATACTACGTATACTTGGTTTTCTTACCCTAATCTGGGTACTGAGTGACCTGTTTAAAGAACCTATCTAAATATTTGTTACCAATATTCATCTGAAATCATGTTCCTTAAACTAGGTGACATCGGACAACAACAACCAATAGTTTGTGATACTTTGGCCAAATATTTCCAACATATTGTTCATGTTACTATTCCTAGATGACATATTTCAAATCAGAATACATCCTTCACCTCACTCTTTTGTTATCTAGAATGGTCTTCACTGACTTTTGTCAGTCCACTTGCCCAAGGTTTGACCCTAACCCAGGTTAGTGACATAATTTTTTATAGGGAGATGCTCATGATGACTTAGGGTATATGGGCATACTCATCCGACCTAAGTCGATCGAATGTGCCAAGGTACCCTGAGTCATAGAAAGCTACTTCCTATTCCAATTCATAGCTAGCTTGACCTAGAGAGAAACTAAGTTCAAGTCTAGATGTGTGTAGATCTAGATGAACTAATGTGGAAGGGTGTTACAACATGTCAATTGCAACATTGTATCCTCGTGAAGACCTTAGTCTTCATGTAGGTACATTTTATGCAGTTGGTGTGTGCCAACATCCAAATAACTACTTCATCATGATGTACATACCCTAGGAGGTCATTAACACTTAATTAATTTTGGATTAAGATTCAAATTACAAAACCTTGCCAAACCCTAAATCCAACACCCCTTAAGTTCTTCATCCATATTTGATTTAATTAATATTAAAGAACTTCATTAACTCATGATTGCTTTTATGTTCGTTAACTATGACTTTTGAGCAATTATCCAAAAATAGAACAACATACATCGTAAGGTTAAATTAATGTAACTCAACTATTCAAATAAGGTGTAAAGCAACCACATAGGTTCAACTAGAGAAGACTTCATAGAAAATGAAGTCTGAGTGATTAACGATCATAAACACCATTCTTTCACTTTACATTCTTTTGAGAGAGGAAGAGTCTTCCTCTCTACATGGTTATGTGTTAGGTTTATCATACCTTTTATATCTTTCACACTTTCTATAGTTTAATTGTATATTCAATACACATCCCATTATCATTATATATTATTTAGATAAAGAACGTAATCTTATGCAACTTAACAAGTTGCTTTCAATTAAGAGAGAGATTGAACTATTTCTCTTCATCCAACTTATCAAATGACAACAAAAATAAGAATACAAAAAAATATGCCAAATATCAACAAGATAGTATTCCAACTACCTTCATAAAATGTACAAGAGAAATTACACAACAATTTGAAGTGAACCTCCAACCTTTTCAATTCATCATGATAAAATACAATTTACAAGACTATGCATCTCAAACAAACTGCATGTCAAATCAATACTAAGATCATTAAAGAATACAACTTTTCCTTTTCAATACATCTCAAGAATGAATCGGAGTTCTCTTTAAAAGAGCCAGACTTTAAATCAGCCAATACATCATAAAATTTATTGCCTTCTTTTATCACTTACGAAGTCCATCTAAAAATTGCTAGCATGGGTCAGTTCATTGAACTGAGCATGATAAGCACTAAGCATTAAAACAAAGTGCATTCCACTAATTGTTCCATTAAAACAACTCTTCTTTAATGAAACAATTAATGTAATCATCCAAATAAATCATAAGTAATAACAACCATAAAAGAAGCACAAATAACAATATGAATTCACTTAAAGAAAAGATCATAATATAATCAACAAACTACTGCCTTATAATAGATAAGTATTGTCCTAAACAATTACTCATTTATATCAAATAACAGCTCCTAACATTAAATTATTTCATAATTCTTTCTGAATTTGAAATATAAATTTTAACTTCAATAGATAAACAAAAAGAGTTACTTTCAGAATCAAGACCTTCTTGTCATCTTTACCAAGTTTCCAAAAACATGTGAAGAAGAAGTTCATTTCAGCATCGTTACATTTTTAAGATGAGTCAACCATCAACTTAAATAAATAAGAGATTCACAATTCAGATGTGACAACCTAATTCTCGGTCAAATAAATATAACCTAGGTTCTTAGATTAGGCCTCTTATTAACAATGGAAAAGTACTTTCCCAACAACAATGTTTCATTTCAATTAACTGAAACAATTATTATTTCCTTAAATATAATTTAAGTAGAGAAGTAATTAGTAACAACTACTAATCAATTACTTAATAAAAGTAATACAAATGATTCAATTAAACCTATGATAGGTTTTATATAAAGAAAGGAGAAGTTTGAAGAGTAAACAATTACAATTTCCTTATCATTCGGTTAAACCAAGTTCTCATATTCATCTTCAAAAAAGAAGAGTCAACATCCTACCCAACAAAACAGTTATTAACTTACTTGCAACCTTGATGAATCTTTCTATATCTTTGAAGATTTCATTCATTGATTCAAAACCATTTATTCCATCAAAATAAAGTAAGACTATAAAAATATCACCCCTTAATCATGACCAAACAGAGAAGGAAGAAATCATCCATTGATGTTGTGTGCACAAAGAAGAGTCCATTTGAAAACAGTTTCATAATGATGCATGACTCAACCATTGAAAAACAATCAGTCAAGAAATGGTTAAGTTTTCCTTTCTACAGGACAGGCTCAGCTGAACACTATCATGAATCGACAAGACATTGATTCCACACAAATAAACAAAGATCAATAAAGCTTATAAACCAAAACAGTTTGGTTGGTTCCATATACAAAAGTAACAATCTAAAAGTTGATTATACATTCAATGATTCCCATGAACGTACCACAATCATCTCATAACATGTGAGTTAACAAACTACAAGGAAGTTACCAACTCTGGCAAGTAAGTTTTCATCACCTCACCCAAGCCCAAAAAGGACAAAAAATGAACTTAAGAATGTCAAACAGACCTAAGAAGATAATCACCATAATGACTTGGAGAAGGCCGACTACCAGAGTATCACAATATCAAAAGGAACTTCAACCAAAGACAACCATCTCATCTTCCAGATTTCAATAAACCAGTAATCACCTTACAGAGTTTTGGAGAAGAGAATTCTAGTAACAAACAACCCAAGTAAGACAATTCTCATTCTTATCTCCCTATGAGTTCAACTGAATAGTAATTCCAAATAACAAAACTTACCCAACTCCCATCGAATTATGATTCGAAGAAGAGGAGATTTAAATAAATAAAATAAGAACATGATATTTCTTCTAAGATCTTATACAAGTTGAAGTACAAAACACCAACAATTCCATAAACCTCAAACACCCATTAACCTTTGTTTTTAAGCAAGTTTGAGTTCATATAAAAAGAACAAAGTATACAAATATAGTCCCGAACAAGGAGTATAAAACTTAACAAAATAGGATACATTTTAAAAAGGGTATTCTTCTACCTTTCAAAACAAGCAAAGGCATTCAGTATAAGAATGCAAGTTTTTACAAGTATAAATACAAACAAGATGTCCATTCCTCACTTTCACGCAAGTTTGTGTTCATACAATGAGATAAACATATATCCATATAGATCGTGAAGGAGTAATACAACTTTAAAACTCAAAGATGCATCAGAGAAAAGTACCCATTTACATACTACTTTCAAAAGAGACTTCCAGCTCAAAGCTTAAGACAAAAACTAGCTACTCAAACTCTTTTTGAGAAGACAAGTCCAGAGTATATAATCCAATCAAAACACTAAAGTCTCGACAGTTGTAAATGCATTTCACCATTTTAACTCACTCAGAGAAAACACCCAAAAACAACATTATCATGCAAGGGTTCCAAAACCAAAAGCACAGAGATTCTTTCAACAAGAAAGAAAATAACCAGAACAAAAATAGAAACCCATTTATCTCATGAGAGCAGAATTGTTTTAATGAAACATTTAGAGAAAAGCAAGAAATCTTAATGGATAGAGCCTATCATGCCTGATAGTGCTTCTGCCGATTCGAAGAAGACTTCCAGCTGAGCTTCCAACTCTTCTTCTTCTCCAAGCAAGATCAACAACCAAAAATATCTTTCCCCAATGTCTCATATACTTTCCTTGAATGAAAATAGACCAAGGAAATCAAAAATAGCCATAAACTGAAAATAGAACTGCTGGTTGAAGAACTAGATAGCTCCATGCAGAGAAAAAATCGAGAGAGCATGAATGACCAAACAACCTCCAACAAATCCACCCGCATGGTTTCCTAGGTGGTTTTCTCACCAAAAATGAGGCTCATTAATGCCATTAACTCTCAAATTCCCACCTATCTCTCTTCGCCACCGCCATCCAAAATTGGTGAGACCCAATTCAACTTCCACATGCATCACTAAACCTTAGTGATGACTCCACGTGGATTCCACCAAATTTCATGCTTCTACCTAAACTGGTAGTTTGTTGTCATTTAATACAAAAATCAAATCACATAAATAGCTTAGGAACCATCACCATAGATTACCACTTTCCATATGACCCTTAGGTCCCCTTTCCACATTTCATTAGTTTAGGGTAGATTCCATTAGTTTAGGATATGACCATAGGATAGTTTAGAAGTATTTACCTTAGGTTTAAAAACATTTCAATAGGTAAATTTCCACATCTTAGGTTAGGTCATAGCTCATAGCCTATTTAGTATTAGGTATAGGTTAGAAATAAGCCTAGCATCACCTTAGGTTATTTCCCCCATACCCCAATTTAGAACATGCAACCTAGGTTAGGATGCTATCCCGAATGAAATAGGCATAGATAAAAGATAGGTACATTTACCTTAGTTTAGAATCCCGTTAGGATAGATCTCATAGGCCTAGGACTTAGTTTTTTTATTTTTCCTCCATAGTCCTGAAGTAGGTCTCATACCACTTGATGACATTAGCATCCCAAGAGATCAATCAAGAAGATCTCGAGCACATAACATACAATGGAATGCAGGCACGATCTTACAAGAAAAAAAAAGAATTTGTAAACATACAAGAGTTCAGTCCATTATGTCCTCCAACCTCTGAATGTCAGTTTACCATTAGATCAGGTAAGAAGATTTAAAACATACCTTGGATCAATGGAATTGATCCAAGGATTTGTTAATAAAAAGAGATAAGTTTGCAAAACTTCATTTCAGATTACAACTTATCTATCAAAATAAGGGAATAATTCTTTGCCTCAAAGTTTTTCATACCTCTTTGATCTCATCCATTCATTTCTTGGAACCTCGTTATCCTTTCACTTCCCCCTACCTTGATTTCTCCTTGAGACACTGTATCTCCCCTTATAAACTCTTAATTATGTCCATGGTCTCCTGGTATACTTCTTTCTAATGGGCAGGATCCAGGTACTTTTCATGTGGTACCTCCTCTCTAGAAACTAATTTCCTTGGTCTGGTCATTCCTTAGCACACGCGGCCTCTCTGCACGTGTTGCCACTAGTACAAGTTCTAGCTCTAACTCACATACCACTCTTGGCATCCATTGTGAATTGTCCCTTTTTACACTCACCATAACAACACCCTTATCTTTCTAGTGTTTCTAGTTCATATGCTCATAGAGTTTGAACACTCTTCATACTTGTGCTTCATTTCGCACCATGAACATTATAATAGATCGTAACATTTTCATTTATAATGCTATGTAGATCTATAATTATAACATGTTCCCCATGGGAACTCACTTCTTCCTCCTTTGTGGTTTCCATGACCCCGAAATACTCTGTGAGAACTTCTTCCATGCGTGCCTCCATTTGTAAATCCTTTATAATGATGGTCATCTTCCTTGGAACTACTTGAAAAGTCTAGTCTAAAGACACACCATGATCAATGGCTTCATGGATCGGTCAATAAGCCTACAATCCTTAGTATCATGGGTTGTAGAGGTGCAAATATTATAGTAGCAAGATACATTCTTCTGAATTGTGCACTACAATAAGGGACATCTACTCACATCATGGTCCCCATGACAAATCTCACAATCTACCACTATGACACATACTACCTTCCTGGGAAGCTATCCTGGCATGCCCTCTACTTCACAATCTATACACCACATTCCATTGTGAGTCTCATGGGATGAGTTCACAGATAAATTTTCCAATTGCTTAGCCATAGCAGTGATTTGAGCCTCTAGAAATGGGCTAACACTAGTATCAATGCTTCCAACAACTTCAGCACGTAGAGTAGCTTCTAATGCCTCGTGTGGGTCTTGTGAAAGTATTATGAGATAATGCTCTTATAAATGGTGTTATCAACCCTCTAAAAAACCATTGAGCATGTTATGAAGGGTGAATTTCATATGAAAATTTTGATAGGAGAGTCTTAAACCATGCATCATACTCCTACACTCTCTGCCATTCCCTATTGAATCTCCTTTAGGGTGTTGATGCTCTTTTGTTCAAACTCAGGGATGTGGAATTCTATTAGGAAGGAAATTTTCAACATGGATTAATCTACCACCATTTGATGGGGGTAATACTTCCTATACTAGCTATGCATGCACCCTTGCAATGTCATTACAAATTGACTAGCCTTCCATTCTGGGGTTGTGATCCCCTTCGTGCGCCATAACAAATCACACTTGTGAATATGTTCTGCAACATCCTCTATGCCCTAGTAGTATAGCAAGTGTAAATATGTTTCAAATATTACTTGAGGAGGTAGCTGAGGCCCTTGTCCTCCTAGTCTAGATCCTTGGTTTCCTCCGGTGTTTCCTCCACTAGATCCACTAGATCCACTAGGTCCTATGCCTCCCAATCCACCAGTTCCACCTCCAGACCCTCCTATGGCCAATAATGGGCCTGAAGTAGTCGCACCTAGATCCCCAATGTTTTGTTGAACTTGCACCAATGGTATGTGATATCATTCCACTACCAAATGTATGCCATGCGCCATTCCCCCAATGCATTTCCCAAGCCTTATGTATTTGCACCTTGTTTGAAAACTCCTCCAAACAATGGAATAGAGTGTGCAGCCATAGAAGTTCCAAACAAAAAATTATACCTCCTGGGTGTCGATCGGTTACTCCCACCGATACCAACTATGTTATCAACACTCCTTTGATTTGGAAAACCAAGTGCCAAGGTTTGGTCACTAGGTGGGTTCAGATGTACGCCAACAACTCTTCTCTCTCCACATAATGAACTCTCATCAGAAGCCGAAGGGGTCTCTCTCCCACATTTTCCAAGATGGGGTAGCACAAAATGCTTAGGTTCCACATCCTCTATGTGAACCTCAACTCCTTTCCACAATGTTTGCCTCCATAGATCCATCACACTTGTAACCTCGCATTGTCTAGCAATCTCCCTTTCACATGCTTCACCATACTTGATTCATCTCTCCTCCCTTTATTTCTCAGTCACAATATCTACCATCTTCCTCCACCCTACTTTCTCACCCAAGTGCTTAGAGAATTTTAGCTAGCCATTCGAAATGCCTTTAAACTCAAGGTAATGATCAAGATCTTCATCGCTAAAGGAACAACACATAGAAATGATCCTGGGCTCCCGTAAAAACTTGAACTCATGACTATAAGAAAAGAATATGTAGAAATAGTGTATTCTAGAGTAAAGCTAGCTAGTACTCCTTTCCACCAATGATTCACACCATGAGTCCATGTTAGATCTGCATCTTGCAGCCTTTGGTACTCTTCTTGGGTCCACGTGTGTGATCCAAAACACTAGCTTGATCTAGACACATATGTTGAGAGCCATTCATACACTCTACTAGAAAGCAATAGAAGAAATTTTCATACAACTCATGGTAGAGGTTCTCTTCTACACATCTACATACATCAAACTTAGGCCCAAGTGTTGAATCTATGATCATATTCTTCCTCTGTCTCTTGAACCATGATTCAATACTTTCCAGAGTTATGTGTTCTGTCATCACTCATTACAAAATCATGATGTATGTTATTTCCTACTACAAATTTGAAAAGAAGTCCTAACAATGGAACCAAGATGTAGTCATTTTTACACCAAGAAGAATAAGGGAACCTCATGCGCATCGACATATCACCCAGTGGGTGATGGAAACTCACCAAGGCATGCGCAGCACCAAGTCTCTCTTTTAGGTTATTTAAGTGGGAAATATCATCTATGATAGGATCTTAAAAAGAGTAAGTGGGAACGAGACATGAATTTATCATAGAACTCAAAACAAATTTTAGACAAATGCATTCATCCCATACCAAATGGTACTTAACAAATTATAGAGAGGAATAAAACAGAAAGGAAATACATAAGGATTTATATTCATTCCATAAACATTCATGAATCAAAACTATAAACTATAAATAGGTATCAAAAACATTAATAACCATATTCATCAAGTCGGGTAACCTCATTATATTCATTGGATTCATTCTGAGTAATACCACAAGTGCAAAATGGAGTCATACATCATGGCTAAATTTATACCCATCGCCAAGAGAAAATTTACAATCCCAACCCCTTATTATGTCATTTACTGTAGATCCCTACCCAACTTATGGATCTCTCACAGTATTACTTGCATGGCTTAGCTTCCTTCTTCTTCTATCTTCCTCCCTCTTCTCTTGCTCTGGCGGGTGCTTGTATTTATAGCCCTTCTCAACATTATCAAGCCTTCGCGGGAGTTGTCAATTCATTGTCAAGTGTCCAAGGTGGTCCTTCATGGGTGTAGACACTAAAATTAGGTCACACTGCCCTTGGTCCTCGTTAAATAAATACCTTGAACACATCCACCTAGCCATGGCCCCCTTCACCCCACTATAATATTAATTTAATTAAATTAATTCATTATCCTCACCATATTTATTATTTAATATCCTAATTGAGATAATCCTCACCTAGCCACCTCACATTAGACCTATTCTTAGTAAGTTGCCATAACTAACTAAGACCTACCCAAAACCTAAAAATCAAAGCCTACATTCCCTCTAACCATATTCCCGCATGTTAGAAGGAAACTTCCATGCTAATCCACTGTGGAGTAAATGAAACGAGATCAAAGAAAATCAATGGGATCTACCTAGTTTAGTAAACCTAGGAAATCCCACCCTAACCGACATTGGTTACCCTTAACCGCCACTAGTTAAGATGGAACCGCCGTCGGTTACCATTTAATCCCAAAAAACAACCTTATTTTGAGGTTGGCACATTTCGAGAGATAGAGACATCTTCTGAGAACAAGTGATGAAACTAGAGTTGTATGCAAGTAGAACCAACATCCGTACAAGCATCAGAACATCCATAGCCAGTACCTCAAAGCAATCACATAGCCACTTGCCTTCACGAGAGAATCTGGTGAAGCGCCAAGACTACACCAAGTTCATTTGATCACCCACCATTACCAACCAGGCATCAAGCTCATACAAACAATAATTTTTGTTAACCTGTATTGGTTCCTTATCATTTTAGCATATCCTTTTACTTCGTTGTTAGTTTCTATTCTCATTTCCATTCCCCACCATTTTATCTCCATGTAAACTTGACCATCTCTTTACCCACACCATTGAACTACCCATATCTAGAATTTCATCATTCATGTGCATATCCAAGATCCATATGAATCTTGCCATTGCCCTTCTATCTTCATCTAACCTTAGATATCTCCTAGCTAAGTTTCATTGAGTTTTTCGTACTCCCCAACCATACCAACGTTGCTTACCCACAACCATCACCGATTAGCCTAAGCCGACATTGGTCATACCAAACCGATGTGTCTCTGTGTATTTTACCAGAAACCAAGAATAGAACTCCCAAACTTCCACCAAATACCCAAAACCGCCTAGAATCTCACCTTGACCAATACCAATACCTTGATAGTGACCTTGACCTTCAAATTCAATCATAGCCTAGCCTATTGTGAATGAATTTGCTTATTGTAGATGAATGAGATACCTAAATCATTTTAACTATAGTAGGATTTACTTTATCAACATTAAGTTGTTTTAAACAGTGGATTGACAACCATCTAGGAAGTATCACACTTCCCAGATCTAGCACACGCTAGGAATTCCACTACATATATTGTTTAAATTTTATTTGGTGGTCTTGTGTTCCATTTCTAGGTAGTTCCTCTAAGAAAAAGAAGCTCTCATGATCAGCTATGGATTCATAAGTCATACGCACATAACAACCTATCAACCAACATTTCAATAGGTATTCCTCCTAACCCATTACCCTTATTTGTTTCATTAACATTCAAAGAAACACTCTAGAATCAGGTGAAATATTTTGGCATGCCAGTGGGACCCATTCGGGGTTCTTTGCATTCTTTCATTTCTAGGTGAAAATGTTGTAAATTTTTTTCTTTTCTAAAAAGTTCTTACATTAAACTTTCTCCCCTGGAACCTTCTTCTCTTCTATTGTCTAAAAGCAATCGTATTTTGGTGCTTAAAACAAACATTTATTCCCTTTCATTAGTATCACATTAGTGAAAGAGCATCCCTTCTCCTATTCATCTATTTGTGGCATTGAATTCTACATTTTGATTTGGGTTTAAAATCATTGCATTTCATTCTACTTTTCTGCATTAGCTCACATTAATTGAGGGAAACCTATATGCTGGAAGTCATTCCCAGCTGATGGTTGACAAACAAATCATAGAAAGCACTTTCTTTCTCTTTCTCTCTCTCTGAGTCATATCCAAACATCACAAATTCAAAATATATACACATTCTTAAACAACATCTCACCCGAAAGAAGTTGTAGGTGATCACACGATCACGACATAGTGGGCACCCCACTGGTTATCTCTGTCCAGTACCCCATCAGAGGATGGCCCACCCCCACCATAACATACCTGAAACCTCACCCCTGTAGATCTCCTTCTTTTTAGGAAGCCATCCTCACCAAAAAACTCTATTCTACAATTCATGAGTCAGTCCTTAAATAAGCATAAGCTAAACAAACATAATATAAAAGGCACTCTTAGGATCGTGTTTTCTTAGTGTTTTTTCTTGGCTTGTGTTTTGAGGTGAGAGGTTTCGATCTTCATTTTCTTATTTCCTTGCATGCTCCTCATCATAGTTGGTGTATTCCAGCTTCATCTGAGTGTGCCTGGACCATATTCTCATCATTCTCAGAATTCTAGGTTTGATTCCACATCAAATTTTAAATCACAATAGCATTTTCTTCATTGTTGTTTTAGTTTCATAAGAATCGGTGTCAGTCTAGCAACCATCGTTAGTTACCCTCTAATTGTCATCAGTTTTACCTAACCGAGTCTCGATTCTGCTTCTTTTGGTCAACCTACCCAAAAGGACACCTATTCACCTTCTTTACTTTTCAAAGTCTCTGTCACTATCATCATATTCACTTTACTAGTAAATCCCATTAACATCTTGCATACTTGGCAGATTATTGGCCTTTTACCTTATTTTGACCAACTGTCCACTTTCCATAGTGACCGACCTTGAGTTACTGTGACTAGCGTTGGTTTAACCTAACCAAAGCATCGGTTATCTTGTGTCATTTTCTACTGACATTTGGTACCTAATCCACCTACTACCACCTGTCTCTCCTATTTTTTTTTGTATTTTTGTGTCATTTATAGAAAATAGTCCAAGCTGATTAGTACTATTCATATGGTGCTAACTTGAAGCCAAGCAAACACCCTCATATTCCATGCCAGTTGTCAACCACTCCCACCTAGCCCTTCACCACCTTCCATTTTATCACCCATGGATCCTACCCAACCTATCTCTATTACTACCAGAGATGAGGAGTTCACACGACTCCTTGACCAAAATCACGCCACCTTGTAGTTCTACCTTTCCCACTCATCCACTCGAGATGCCTCGTTTCAGTTGATATATAACATGCCCGTATCTATCCCCTCGACTCTCATTCCCACTTCGTGTCAGCCCCATCTAGCTCCATACTACCCATATCTACCTTACCCCCATTCATTTCGCATCTACACCCTATACCCGTTATGACCACCGTATCTACTACTTCCATTGCACCCACCACATCCACTATACCTTCACCAACCACCCACAATACAACCTCATCTCACCCTATTATCTTGCATTTACCCATAGTTACATTACCACCCTGGTGTTAGTGACCCCTACCCCTTTTCAAAATGTCATCCTTTCTATTCCACAATCCTTAGCCCCCATTGCCACTAGGGTCACCACGACCCTTCCACTTTTATTTATGTACTATTAAGCACCTCTTGTTTCATCTATTGTTCACTGGGTATGTACCCCTATTTCACTACCTTCTTCTCAATCTACCTATATGGCAGCACCATATACTGGAATGCCACCCTTGTTACATGCCCAACACCAACCCTCTTATGCTACAGGAAGCACCCATCCATCACAACCTACCAATGACCTAATCAAGTTAATGATGGACAAGATGCAGACATTGGAGGCATCGATTTCTAGCTCCTACAACACTCTCACCTATGATGAGATTTGTAATGAGCCTATACATCCATCCATTCCTATCCATCCATATCCCATGCATTGGGAAATGCCTAAATTCAATCATTTCAATAGAAAAGAAGACCCACAACAACATTTGTGGTCTTTCAAACACATGTGTTATCTAATCGCCATGATGATGCTTTTCTCTTGAGGACCTTTCCCATGTCTCTGATTAGGCCTACATTAGATTGATATAGTGGGTTACCTAGACACTCTATCTTCTCATTCAAATAGGTAGCCCAAGCCTTCTTGGATCACTTCTCCATTAATATCATTAAGAAGGTTACCATGACTAACCTATACTCTACGTCAGTATGATGATGAATCTATCACAGATTTTGTTGCTCATTGGCGTAGCCTGATCAATCAACTCACATTCCAACTACCGTAAACCGAACTCATCAAACTCTTCACATGGGCTTATGCTAGGCATATCTCACCGATCCTGTAGGTCCAAACTTTTCAAACCTTCGACGAAGCATTCACCATGGCATGAAAGCTAGAGATTCGGGCCATTAAAGAGAAGAAAATTCAATTACGTAATAAGAACTCGGCATTCAATTCAAATGATACCTCTTCTTCTTCAAAACCACAAAACAATTATTCAAAGGCCAAGGGGACCGCTAACGTAGTGGTACTCAAAGCTGGCCCAACTCATCCATCAAATCAAGCTATCCCTCATCTAATCTCTCACCCATTCAAACTTTTCAATTCAAATGAGAACAATAGAAATATAACCCAATTAGGGAACCTTATTCTTTTTCTTAGAGAAGCTCATTAAAGATGAGGCCATCACCCTTCCTCCCATGAAACCACACTAGTTTTGACCCTGCTCACCCCACACCCACGTGGTATAAAGAACATGACTTCTGTAACTATCACCGAGTAAAGGGTCATAGTGACGGCAATTGCATCACTTTCAAAAATATTGTCCAAGAAATGCTGAAAAAGGCAAGTTAACTATGGATAATCCTAATGCACCTACCAATCAAAACCTACACATCTTCAAGAAACCATTTCCTAATCATGCCCCTTCTTATAATCAAACCAGAGAGACCTCAACTCATGATAACCATACCCGTAAGGTCCACACTATTTTCAGTGATGCACCCGTTGCTTCCCAATTACCTCATATTCCTTCCATTGAGGAAATCCTAGCCCGAAGTCCTCCACCTATACTTGAACCCACCTCACCTATTCCTCCACCCATAGAGGAACACCTTTCACCTCCTTCATCACCCGTGGAGGAGCCTCTCATTAACATTGAGACCATTTCACCTTTGGCTTCTCCACCTAGAGAGTCATCACCCGCAATACCTCTCCAGCCCATGGAAGATGCTTGTTTATCTCCTACACCCACAAAGGAGCACCCATCATCTCCTCCACCCACAGAGGAGCACCTACCATCTTCTCCACCCATAGAGGAGCACCCGTCATCTCCTCCACCTATCCAAGACCTAGTAGAAATGCCTTTACCCCTAGGTAATCATTCTCCATCAGCTACCCAAGATCCTGTCAGACCTACTTTGACTCTCTTACCCATGGAAGCTAAAGCTAGCAAAGTCCCCGTCTCTAAGAGAAATTTTACAGAATTACCATTAGGTCCTCATCAACCTAGCCTACAACTATGTCATTTTTGTGCTTAGCCAATCACATAGATTATGTGGATGGAGCCTTACTTTGGGGGCATCTCCTACTTCCTATCTCGATACAAATACAGATGTCACTTGGCCGACACTTTCACTATCTACCTCAAAATATTTGACCAATCAAACCGAGCCCAACCACCTCTATCAAACTTCTTCCACGACACCCATCATAGCTCAACACACACCTTTACCCATAGCCCAACATCCATCTAAATCCAAACCCACACCTACATCATCTTCCTCAACTAAACCTATTAATACCTTAGGAGTCACCCCAACCACCAACTTACTCATCCACCTATCAAACTAGATTTAGCTACATCCTCCAAAGTCCACACCAAACCTACTCTCGGCACCCAAACAGAAGAACCAAGCCCATAGAACTCATACCCCAGCTACATCAATCACACCTTCATCCCTTCCATCCGTCTTAGGACCTCAACCTCCCAACATGGTTAAGAAACCTCCACCCGTCGGTAAACTAAAAATGCAGTAGCCCATTCCACCATTGCAAACCTCAAACATACCCAAACACCTACCATGAATCACACCCACACCTACAACATCTTTACCACCCATACCTCCAATACCATCGGTTACTTCTTCACTACCCACTACACTTCAGTCTCTTTCCCTCACACCCCCTGCGTGACCCACATCATCTACCTTCACAACACCTCTGTTATCCCCGTGGGTAACTCACCCTCTTCCCCATCCACTTTTCCCTCTAGATCTTGTACACCCATATCACCTTTACCCAAGAAGGTGTAACCCAAAGACAAAAATCTGCTACCCTCCAATAAGGTAGTCAAAACAACCATACACCCTCCTACTAGTTCATCTACCATACCCCTACCCAAACAAATACGACCAACACCCAAGACCACGCCAGCACCCAAAACCATAGCTCAACCCACTCCCCCTCCTACAAAGACCGTTCCTCAACAATCAACCATAACTATGCCCAAACCCACCTTCACTTCCCATTGCGATCCACTAGCAGGGTCCTATGCCAAAATTTTAATCAACCTCCTTGAAACTTATGTCATCACATTTCTGCCCCTCAGACCTTATGACCCTCTCAAGCCCAAACCAAAGGGGTTTGACAACACCAAAATTGTGCCTACCATCATGTGCCAAGACACGATGTGGAAAACTGCAAGGCTTTGAAAACCATCCTTATCCAGTTGTGTCCTCCTGAAGAAAACTTTGATGATGATGACCTTCTTGATGAGGACCCCATTTCACCAACACCCATTCCCACAACTCTTCCCTCACTACCTACTCAACAACCACGACCTCCACCCCCATAGCTCCTAGAACCACTCCCGAGATTTGAAATTAACATGGTTTACATCAATGACCTCACCAAACCTCCACCCCAATGTCGATGTGCCCAACTCATCTCACAAAGTTCCTTCCCGCCATTGGGATTTTTCCCTTCATGTCACTATACCTTTCATGGCTCACCTACCTCACCTACCTCCCCACCTCATATCAACATGGTCCACATTACTACCTATGCTCGAAGGATAAAGGCAAGGAAAAGGCAACTGACTCACCAACCAATCCTATACCCAACATACCATCTGCACCCACACCTAAAATCACTATCCATGGCCCCACATATCCTATTTCTAATGGGGTCACACACCGCGTGATGCTCAAACAACTACACCAATCCCCCTCAAAATGTCCTTATATGACCTCATCCAAACCTCAGAATCCCATCGTCAAGATCTCATGGAGGTCCTGCAATTGATTGAGGTTTTACCCAATGAACCCTACACCCATAGCCTCCATTATCACACCCCATCATGTAGCCTCTCTCACCAAATTGCCACCTTTATCCACACCTCAACCTACTCACCAAGTAGCCTCCCTTAGCTTCTCAGAGGAAGAGATTGCACCGCACCAAATAGATGACCCAAACCCATCTCTCTTCATCTCTATCCACATTGATGATATATGTATATGACATGTAATGATCGATGTGGGCACAAGAATTAATATCATTTCATCCCATGCATTCGCTCAAATATGCATACATACAATTTCATGCATAAACATCCTCGTCATGTTACATTCATTCAATGACGCTATCACCTCTACACTAGGCACTGTCATCCTCCACATTTGCATGGGCCCCCACACTATTCCAGAATTATTTTATGTCTTGGAGGGGGAATTCCAATATAACCTGTTGCTTGGTAGACCCTAGATTCATGTCATGGGTTGTGTTCCTTCCACTTTGCATCGCTATGTAAAGTTTGAGCATGAAGGACACACCTATACTATTCTAGTTGATCCTTCACCTTTTAAAACATGCAACATGCTTTACTAACCCAATGACATGCTTATACCCATTAAGGTGCCTACCTCCACGACCACTACCACTTCACCTATACCTCCGCTTACCAAGTCATGGGCCACTACCTCGACCGCACATGCCTCCTCCATGCCTACCACTGCCACAACCTCCACGGCCAAACCATCAGCCTCCCAATCTGTTAGCTCCACCTCTACATCAACATCCAACACATCATCTATGCCAACCTACCCACATACCATCTACCAATCCCTTGGAAGGAATTTTTCAACATCTCACTGGGGAGTATCACCTATATAGTGTCAACACATTTCTTACTCCACAAGAGTACATAAGTATTCACCAGCACCCTCCTTATGATCACCATATAGGAGAGCATCTCCTTTATGGTCCTCCCCACCTTCGTACTAGTCTCACCTATGGGGGACTTGATACTACCACTTACACACCCGAACCACCATCACAAACCCGCCCATTTTTCTCGACCTCCAAGTAACTCACCAATCACCATTTTTCCCACACCTTCCTGTACCAATGTGCGTGGAAGGGTTTTGGTTTTGATTTTATGAGAAATTTCACCATAGTGTGATTCTATGTACTACCCATAAACATAATGACCATAGTGGTATTGGCTTTGTTGAACCACCTAACAAGAAGGCTCACATTGAGCTCATTGAGGACATCAACCCCTCTCCACCTTCTTCACCACCATCACTACCTTCACCAACAGAGTTGATAGATCCATAATCCATTCCTCCTAATTTTGTTTTTCATAAATACCATCTCCTTGGGGCCTATGACTTATCAATGTGAGGGCAAGGCTCCCTCCTTTCTTTCCTTCATGTATCCTCAAATGATCGATGACAATACAACTTCGATTAACATCATTCAATGTCAAGATGATAAATCTATACTCACCTACCTTAGTGCATAAGACTCATATATTCATCATTCATTACCATTTAAGATGCAAACCATGTTGAATGAATCAACTATCGAAATCAACATTCACACTCAGGATGACCCGCACATTCTAAAGATCGGTCAATCTTTAGATGTTGTTGAACAAGAAGCCATCACTTCTTTTCTCAAAGGCCATAACCACGCTTTTGCTTGGTCTTACACAAACATGCCTGGTATTGACCCCACCATTGTGGTCCACAATATCGTAGCCATTCTTGATGCCAAGCCCATCAAACAAAAGCTTAAGAAAATGCACCCTCGTATTGTCCTTCTTGTCAAAGAAGAACTTAAGTGCCTTCTTTCTGTTTCCTTCATATTACCCATTGATTATCCTCATTAGATTTCTAACATTGTCTCTGTCACTAAGGAAATAGGGGGACTTTGTATTTGCATGGATTTACATGACCTAAACCTAGCTCGCCCAAAATATGACTTCCTCTAGCCGGTGGTATTGACTATTGGTTGACCTTACGCTGGTCACAAGATGCTATCACTCATGGATGGCTTCTCGGGTTATAACCAAATCTTACTTTCCCCAAAGGATCAACAAAACCACATTCATCACCCTTTAGGGGAACTTTTGTTATCGAGTCATGCCTTTTAGCCTTAAAAATGCCAAAGTGCCACATATCGGTGAGCCATGACTTATATCTTTCACGACATCATGCATCGTATATTGGAAGATTACGTTGATGACCTCCTTGCCAAATCTAAATGCCACTCGAGCACCTCGCCGTCCTAAAACCATCTTTCACCACCTTATTAAATATTTTGTTCACCTTCAGCCCAAGAAGTGTGTTTTTTACGGTTCTCTCCGGAAAGCTCCTATGATTTATCGTCTCCTTACGTCATATAGAAGCTGACCTCGCTAAATTTGAAGGCCATTTTGGAAATTCCTTTGCCCACTAACATTAGGCAACCATGTAGCCTGCAAGGTAAGTTATAATCTATTCACCATTTCATTTCACAATTGTCTGATCGGTGTCAACCATTTCATCACCTTCTTAAGAAGGTTGCCTCCTTTAAATGGGATGATGATTGCCACAAAGATTTTGAGGCCGTAAAAATAACCTTCTTCAACTCCCATACTCATTCTACCTAAAGAGGATCAACCCTTCTACCTATACATCTCAGCTACCGATCACTCTTTGGGGGCCATACTCGCTCATCGTGATGAAAAACACAAGGAGCATGTGGTTTATTACATAAGCCATACTCTTTTAGACTATGAAACCTGATATACCCATCCCTGAAAAACTTTTCGTAGCCTTAGTTTTCATTTCCACAAAACTCGCCATTACCTACTCAACCATAAAACCTATGTTGTGACCAACACCGACCCCTTACACTTCATGTATGCCAAACCTTATCAAAATCAGTGTGCCACACGCTAGATTATGCTTTTGGCTGACCTCAACCTTGAATTCATTCATCAAAATTCCATCAAGGGCCAAGCTATCACCGACCAATTGGTGACAAAACCTATTTCCAGGATCAACCCTCTAATTTTGACTTTCCGATAAGTCAATTTCTACCCTTTCCTAGACAAACCGCTTATCAAATGACACTATTCTTCAATGGTTCCAAGTGTCGCGTGGGGGTGGGGCTGGTGTTATCCTTATTCCACTTAATGGTGAACCCATGCATTTGTCTTTCAAACTCAACTTTGGTTGTACAAACAATATTGCCGAATGTGAAGAACTTGTTTTAGGTCTCTAAGCCACCTATGCCCTAGATGTCAAATCAATCAACATCTTTGGTGATTCTAAATTGGTCATAAACAAAGTCAATGGTATATACCAATCTTGTAATGAGATAATTCAAAAGTATAAACATCATGTAGACATACTTTTGACCACCTTTGACCGTTACGCCCTTCAAACCATCCCACATTCAACCAACAAATTTGTAGATACCATGGCCTACTTGGCTTCTCAAATACCCACTTCGCCCTGCCAATTCTAAAATCTTTGTTACCATACAATGACTCCAATCACCCTCTTATTTACCTTGTGACATTTACTCCATCGAAACCGCATCACCCCACCCGAGCGACCTTTGGTATAAACAATACTCGACTATCTTTCTCTCTCCATCTTACCTCCTGATCTCACCCATAATGGACAACGCACCTTCCTTAAAAAGGTCTCTCATTATGTCATCATGGGGGGCCTCCTCTATAAGTGTGGCTTTGATGGTATTCTCTTATGATGCCTCATGAGTTCTGAAATTCCTTATACCATTAAGGAAGTTCATGATGGCATATGTGGAGGTCACTTCAGTGGCCTTGCTATTGCTAAGCATATTCTTCGCCTAGGCTATTACTAGCTGACCCTTAACCATGATTTTTGTGACTACATCAAACATTGTGTAAAATGCCAACAACATGCCAACCTTCATCATACACCCAAGTCACACCTTACAGGTCACCCGTGACCTTTGGCCCTTCTCTCAATGGGTTTGGATCTTGTCGGAGAGATCAATCCCCATTCTTCCCAATGCCATCAATGGACCATCACCGCCATCGAATACTACACAAAATAGGTTGAAACCATACCAATCATATCCATGAAAGCTGAGAATATATGTGAGTTCATCAATCATCACATCATTTGTCGCTTTGGTGCTCCTCATCATCTCATCACCGATAATGGAAAACAATTCAAAAATAAGACCTTACGAAAAATTTGTGATGCCTTGGCATTCAACTCGCTTTCGTCATCACCTTATTACCCATAGATCAACAGCCAATCCAAATCCACTAACAAAACCTTGAACAAAATTCTCATGAAAGTGGTTAACGATACTAGGAAGGACTGGCATACACACATTCATTTTTCCTATGGGCATACCACACTAGTATTCGCACGTCCACTACCGCTACACCTTTTTCTCTCGGTCTATGGCATGAGGCCGTTTCTACGCATCTTGAAGTCCAGATTCCCTCACTCTACATTTCTCTCCATGACATGCTCAATGATGATGAATTTTTTCAAGACCATTTAGCACAACTTGAGTTATTAGACGAATGTCGTATTAATGCTCTTAATCACCTTCAATTTTACCAAAAACGCATCAAAGGTGCCTATGACAAACATGTCCATGAACAAACCTTTCACATTGGTGATCTCGTCTGGAAAGAAAAGAAACATGTAACTAAAGAATAAAAAATTAAATGGGGAAAATTTTCTCCTAATTAGATTAGACCATACATTGTGACCCATACTTACAGATCAGGTGCTTATCGCTTATCTTCACTGATGGTAAATCCGAACCTAAGCCCCTTAATGCCATACATCTTCGACTATTCTACCTGTTGATTTTTAATCTTACCTCACCTTTTCCTCTTTCCATGCTTGTCCCTTGAGTGCTATCCACTTCTTCCACCTCGCCAATGATTAAATAAGAATCATGTGTTCTTCCACCTTGCCAATGATTAAATAAGAATCATGTGCATACCAATCACTTGTTATCTTCTCTTAAATATGTGTACCACGGCACTACACATATCATGATTCTCATGGATACTTTTCATCTACCTTTAGATGAGATCCCATGGTCATTTCACCCTGCTTTCTGAACAAGAATCCTATTCTTCACCTTGGTCTTGTCCATGACTTGAAGCCCTCACATGGGATCTAACTCCTTGAGTCAAACTTCCAATAAAAAGATGACTCCCTCAAAAGGACATCTTCCTCTTTGCAATCGCTGTTATAAATAGACTACTCCCTCAAAGGATAGCTATGTAAAGATCTTTCAAAAAAAGAAGTGAGAGAATCTGAAGCTTCTCGTATCAATTAGCTTCACGAATACCTCGAGTTAATTTCCTCATCCCATATAGACTTCAAAGCATCGATCGGTCTATATCAATAGAAGTCAACACCAAAATCATTTTAGTCATAGACTTGCCCATTGTGACCTTGGATCTCTTACCCAAAGAGCATGCTACTTCATACCATATAAAACTTAACCACCTTTCACCCCTCTCACCATTCGCACTCCAATTTCTTACGCCTCAAGGGACCTCTTGGAAACCATGACATTTGGTGATCATGTGACTACTTTTCACCCTTAGAATAATCACTCATGTGATGTATTTGAGGGTCTTACATCCATTACCTCCTCCAAGGTATGACCTACTCGGTATGATCCTAACCAATCAAGCAGCTTTCTTGCCCCCTCTTATCTTTTAACCTTTTTATTACATATTGATTACCTTATATAGGACTTGGTCCTCGACGCTTACCTTTGGGGTAATCTTCCTCTTCTACCACAATCGAAATCACCTACACCAACTTACCTACAACTCACACACACCTAATAGACCTAAACCAAAATCATGCCTAAAACCTACCAACTCATTCTCATACCTCCTCATATTCTTCCCTAGCTCATGGGAGAACTACATCAGCCTGAGGTCCCTTTTCATTGGGACTATGTAGGTAGCACTCCGAGGGCATGGGGCCCTTGGAGGTTAGCTCGGCCACTCTCTACCCTAACCAATTCATCTTTCATTTTCCTAAATTACATTTTACCTAATTTATTTCCTTTTTATATCACAAATTGGAAATCAAACCAAACAAATGACAAATTGCTTCACATTTATATCATCATCAAAACATACATTTATTTTGATTACCATTTCTTTACCAACATCATGCATATATTATAAAACATCTTAAACATGACCCATATCATTATTAATCACACACATTAATGAGTTAAAAACTCAACCAATTTTAAATCAACCATGTCTATGATCTCACTTAGCCATGCCTAACGCCAACATGACTCAATCCATGCCTAACACACCTACCATAAGTCCATCTATGCATAAAACCACCATAATCTATCAACCAATCATAGTCTATCAACATCAAAGTACATCATCAGAATGTCATCCATCTCATCATAAAAATAGGTGTGTATCCATCCAATATACACTGATATCAAAATAATATACATCTCTCAAAATATCTCATATACATCCTCACCATCTTCGTTACGTACCGCAGATATCGATCAAAAATACAAAACTCTCGTACACCCTCACCATCTTTGCACGTAGGCTAGTATATGATAAAAATTATAACACCTCTCAAAGACACAAACCAGTATATATAAAAATCAAAACTACATCAAAATCGAGGGCCATATATCAGACATCATCGTGGCAGACATCCTCCATATTTGTCTCGCCTATCCCCTCTACCTCCTCGGCCCCTATCTGGCGACCTATTAACATCTCCCCACCCATCATAGGTGGTGGTTAGGTCCCTGCTGGTAAATCACATGGAACTAGCCTCCATGAACTGGTGGCCTCACCCTGACCATGTCTTGGGGCTCGATGGCCCCTATGCTCTCCATGCTATGGGTGCATGATCTGGTCCTCTCGCTAGAGGCCTGTTGTGCCCTATACTCGACATATGATAGATAATCTATCCCTACTACTATTAGCTGGTCCTAATAATACCGGGCCTCATCTCTTGCCTCCCATAATCTAGATACAGGTATTGTCTGTGGTAGCCCCATCGGCCTCTAACCCTATACCTATCTTGTGGGACCCTGTCCCACCCCTTCTATGCCCGGGACCCTATCTCGATGCTCGTGGTGGTGCCATCGGCCTCTCCTCTGTGCCATGATCTCGGGCCTATAAGGCCCAATATTTTCCTTCTTCATGGCTAACTAGACTGTAACCCTATCACTCATGTCGTAGGGTGGCCACCCGACCATCATCACCATCTCCATATCCATCCCCACCCTAGGCCATTTGGGCCTGAAGATTGGCCACTTGTGCATGTAACTTGACCATATCCCCATCTGAAATGGCTAATTTTCCTTGCACCATACCCAACTAGGTAATCAGGGTCGCCACCTACCCCTGTAGGGCATCTCTCTACACTATGATCGTGGCTAAATCTGGCTGCCCCGGCCTAGGTGGTACTACTCGTAAATGAGTTGCCCCCAATGTCTATATTTGTTTATCACTCCAACATCATCAATCCATCGGTCTATAACCTACTCCTCCGCCCAATAGGTATTGTTGGCTATGGTAGACGCAATGGTCTCTCCACTTCATCTTTCTGTCATTGTGGGAAGGGGGTGGAGGTATGTCCTGTAGCAGCCCAAACTATCATCTCACCCTATCAACTAGGATCATCTCGTGCTCCCTAACACGGTGCCCCACTATCCATCTCAGTAGTTGAAGGCCATCTAGCTCATCATGCATCCATGCTGTATGAGGGATAACCCACATATGGTCTCCATATGATGTCCACTTTGACAATCCCTCCAATAGCTTCCTGTAGTATGCTACATCATGTGTAGCCTTGTCTAATCACCACTCTCCAATCATAGGTACCCATTGCCTATACCCCACCCACACCAATCTTGGTGGAAATGCATCTACTTGGGCATACCCATTAGCCACACACAAACTATGTGCTCATAGGCCCAATAGTGTAGTAAAAGGTGCAACATAAGATGAACCTAAGCAGATGACCATATGCCCACAACTCTCTGATATAGCTACACCAAGAATGTTGGCGCCTAGGTAAAATAGGTTTGATCCATCACCATGTCATGTAGTACCCCCATCAATGAGTGGGGAAATCTCCCACCCTCTACATCTCGGTAGTGCAAAATAGCACACTACCTCCATCAATAAAACAACTAGCCTCATCTCCTTTAGATGAGCTAGGTACATCCCTCCGTAACTCGAATGGCACTATGGAATGTCATGTCTACCAGTCCCTCTCCAAAAATTGTCAACATCAAATCCTCCAAGGCATTGAGGATATCGAATACACCCGCATCCCCGCAGATCGGTAACCACAAGATCCTAAACACATCCTCTAGGGTGATTGTCATCTCACCCATCGAGGTGGAACATGTTAGTTGTTGAATCCCATCTATCGATGAGAGTGACCATCAGACTCAGCTTACCGAACTACATGCCAATAGTGCCAAACCCCAATCAGGCCCACCTCCTCCACGTGTCATCACTCCTCAACTATCACCATGCCTCACACTCTCAAGAGCAGGGGTGGCACCTTGTCTCTCATCCGTAGCTGATCTCTCCCCTGCATCCAATACAAAAATCAAATTAATCTACCTTCATCATACCCATACTCACCCACAACACCTCACCTATACCCACTGTCTCACCTCTTTTTGTCTTCCCAACCTACCTTCCTATCACATTTTCTCTATCCACCCCCATCCTCAACCACTATCATTTCCCCATACCCATTTTACCCCCACCTACATTAGATTTTTCACCAACACACCCTATTCTACCCTTCCCTATCTCACCCACTCAACTTAGGACCCTTTTGACCCCTTTTTCTCTAAAACTGACTAGTACTAGTTATCTCTAACCGACCCCAGTCACCCCTAAACTAGCATCGGTCACTTGTTTCGTGATCGATACCGGTTTGACCCTACCAACACCGGCTAGCCCAGACCGACATCGGTCATTGTCGTGGTGAAAACCATGCAATCCCAAACCCCCCTCTCAACAAAATTACCTCTCCTAACCCTTCTACCCACCCATTCTCACCTACACTTTCCCTTAACCCCATCCTACCCCCTATTCACCCACTTACCTCTCTCCCCACTCCTATTCTACCCAATTCACCCTCCCACATTTCAAATTTTATTTTCCCCCCAAAAAAACAAAATAAACCCAATTTTATTTCCCCACCCGACCTATCACCTACTCTACCTCACAAAACACAGACAAAGGTTTGATGCTTACCTCATCATGCTGCCGTCGCCATGGTGTCACATCTATCTCCGCAGGTGGCCCGCCGATCCCTCTCCGGCCTCTGCCATCACCAATCAGTCACCTCACCTCCAACCAATAAACTCAACCAATCTGATCTCATGGACCCGCCTCAACTACCAATCACCTATCATTTGGCTCACCAACTCAGCTCTCCTTCCATCTAGACACTTTCCAACTTTTCCTCTCTCTCGTGTCATTTTCCCAATTTGCAAGAAGACAAATGATTTGTAAAAAATGTGGATTTTTCATTTTTATAACATCCCTGACCTAACCGACACTAGTTTTACCTTCATCGGCATCGGTCACGTGCCCTACCTTACCGTGGTCAGTTACCCTATACCGGCATTGGTTACCCTTGACCTGGCATTGGTCACCCTCTCTTCCACATTGCCCAAAATTTCACCCTATTACCCTGCCCGTCACTCTTTTTTTCCTCACCCAACACTTACCCTAACCATTCACCTCACCCTCCTAACCTCATCATTTACCACCTAACCTTGTCCTCATTTGGGGACTCATTATTTTACCCATACCTCGGCCCTACCCATGCCATGACCTATATTCTTGGACTTAGAACATCGCTAGTGACCTTTGACCTCATGTGTTCGCTATACCTTGCGGCACTGTTACCTATGTTGATTGACCTAATGACCTTACCTTGCCTCTTTCCATGACTGTTTATCCTAACCCAACCCTCGGTGTACCGAAACATACCTAAACATTCCTGCACCTAACCTACATCATGTTTCCTGACCATATCCTATACCTTGGATACCGGAATCACCTCAACCTTGTTTGGATTAACCTATCGACCTCTTGCATAATGTGGAGTTTGCTTGCTCTTCAACCCTTGGTAGCATGTTGCAGTTTATGTGTGTGTGCATTTGATCACATTACCTTTGACTTCGACCCTTTACCTAGATTACCCGAGTGGACCTTTTTCCTTTTTTCCCACATTTTCCACCTTCCTCTTCATCACATTCACCTTTTATCAAACCACTCACCGATTCTTCCTTTGCTTCATCAATTCTGGTTTGAGGAGGATCACCTTCACCCACACATGGGGCAACCACATCTTATTTTTTTCGTTGTCACTTACCAATACAAGCTACACTACAAAAAGGCAAAATGTAAACACTAAAATCTGGGTCACACTCCCTGGTCCCTCATTAAATAAATACCTTGAACACATCCACCTAGCCATGGCCCCCTTCACCCCATTATAATTTTAATTTAATTTATTAAATTAAATTAATTCATTATCCTCACCATATTTATTATTTAATATCCTAATTGAGATAATCCTTACCTAGCCACCTCACCCTAGACCGATTCTTAGTAATTTTCCATAACTAACTAAGACCTACCCAAACCCTAAAAATCAAAGCCTACATTCCCTCTAACCATATTCCTGTATGTTAGAAGGAAACTTCCATGCTAATCCTCAGAGTAAATGAAACGAGATCCCAAAAAATCAAGGGGATATGCCCAGTTTAGTAAACCTAGAAAATCCCACCCTAACCGATACCGGTTACCCTTAACCACCACCGATTAAGCTAGAACCACCGTGGGTTACCATTTAATCCCAAAAACAACCTTATTTTGAGGTTGGCAGATTTCGAGAGATAAAGACATCTTCTGAGAACAAGTGAAGAAACCTGAGCTAGATGCAAGAAGAACCAGCATCATACAAGCATCAGAACATCCATAGCTAGTACCTGAAGCAATCACATAGCCACCTACCTTCACAGGAGCATCTGGGGAAGTGCCAGCACTACACCAAGTTCATTTGATCACCCACCATTACCAACTAGGCATCAAGCTCGTACAAACAAGTAAGTTTTGTTAACCTGCATTGGTTCCTTATCATTTTAGTAGATCCTTTCACTTTTGTTGTTAGTTTCTATTCTCATTTCCATTCCCCACCATTTTATCTCCATGCAAACTTGACCATCTCTTTACCCACACCATTGAACTACCCATATCTGGACTTTCATCATTCTGTGCATATCCAAGATCCATACAAATCTTTCCATTTCCCTTCTATCTTCATCCAACCTTAGATCTATCACCCAACCAAGTTTTATTGAGTTTCTTGTACCCTAACCATACCGATGTCGGTTACCCACAACCATCACACCGGTTAGCCTAAACTGATACCGATTATACCAGCATCGATGTCGATCTCTATGTCTTTTACCATAAACCAAGAACAATGAAATCCCAAACTTCCACCAAATACCGAATCTCACTCGACCAATACCAATACCTTGACAATCGTTGTCCACTCAAAATTCTCCTGCTCTTAAGGAAGTGAAAATTTTAAAATTTTGAGTTTAAGTGTCTTCTCTGTTGTACTTAATGTTAAAAGTCAAGAAATTGAGAATATCTCGCATTTTTGGGTCATTTTCAAGTGTTTTTCGGGCCTATCGACATTTTTGTCCTGCGTGTCCCAAGATCAAGTGGGCCCTCTGTTCCCGATTGGCCGGTTTCTGAAGTTTGTCTTTTTGGGCTGTCGGAAATTTTTGTCCCAAATGTCCCAAGTTCAATTGGGCAAGTTGTTCCATTTTCTATTTGAACCGCCGAACCGCGTACTTCACGCTTTCACGTCCCAAATGTCCCAAATTCACCAGGACCAGCTTGTCACATTTTCGCCTCGATCTGGCTGAGTCGCAGATTTTGCGCACTTTCATCCCGCATGTCCAAAAAGGCATTTGTGCATCTTTTTCCGCTTCTCCCGAATCGGGTGAGCCTGTGTTTTTGCGCATTCGCATCCCACATGTCCCAAAAAAGAACCAAGTGCCATTCATGCTTATTTTTCCCGCTCTACCCGAATATCTTGCTTATTCAAATTGTAGGTATGTATTAAATGCACATTCATTATCTTTCTCTCTCCTAATCGGCTATATAACGAGCAAACCCCTATGCATTTTTCACACTGCTTTCATGCTATCCTTTGCTCGAACCCTTGTAATCTAAATTTTTGCCCGTGTCTCCCTTCCTCTCGTAATTCCTTCCCGAGTTTAGTTTGCAGCTCTGCCCTCCAAGTTACTATCAATATGAAGATCAAATTTCAGGGACAGGAACAAATCTCACCACTAGAGTCTGCCGTTCCCAATATTGGGGACAGTGAAGCTCGTCATCTTGACTTTGGTGATTTTTGGGCAAGGATGGCAGATGCAAACCCTACACCAATGGTGCAGATGATTCACGACAGTGGTTTGGCTTTCACTGGAGGTTTCCCAATCTCGGTGCAATGTGCTGATACAGTGCTTTCATGCAAAGCTCACTTCGACCCTGATTCGAGCGAATTGACCAATGTACATGGGGAACTCATCGCCAAACTGGACGCTGCCGCCATTAGCACTGCACTGAGAATTCCAGAAATGGATAATGCCATAGTTGTTTCCTCGAATCAAGCATGTGCCCTGTTTCAATCAAGACAAGTGACAAATACAAGGCATGGGTGGTGAAGTCTTGGCTAAAGAACCCAAGAAGGGAGCATCTTGTCTATCCAAGACTCTTTTTCGGGCTGATTTCATTGAAGAATTGTCACATTTTATAATCCTCATTGGCTCGGGTTATGGGCTTACCCTCTACTAACAAATTCCATTTTCTGGATGTGCTCACTCATCAAAATTGTGTAGAGGGAACTCAAAATATCAATCGGGTGAAAATCATCAAGCATGAACAATGAGCAAGGTACTGCCTAATGTACAACAAATGAAGAAGTTCTACATGACTTCATACCTGATGTATACTCTGGCGGCATCAAGGCAATGGTTTGGTTTTTCTTACATTGATGCCCACAAGGATGATCCTGTATATGCCTACTACCCACAGTTCACCCTAGAGACCAGCAATCGCAATTTCAGAAGGGTAAATGATGCTTTCACCATGTACGTGGTCAGGCTTCTTGAGGGTGACACTGCTAGAAGGTTTTCTGATGAAGCCATGAACCTGATATCGCACTACGGTGCCTATTTTATCCAATTCAGAAAATTCTCCTATATCAAGGCTTGCTTGCTGAGAGCACCCCTCTGAGGCTTCCCATGTTCTGCAGTGATAAGATGGCTTTGATAGAAGTATGCAGGTAGTTAGAAAAATTGCACAGAACCTACAGAGACAAGAAGATTACTGGTTTGCACTTTCCCATCTCTTTGGGAAATTACACTTGTAAAACAGCCCTGGACGCACATAATATAGAAAGAGCCCTGGTTCCCATCACTGTTCATTTCTTCAAGCCAAGAACTTGCTTCGACTTGAAGAAGTTCATTGAACAGAACATCAAGATAATCTATCATCATAGGGTAGATACAGAAGACTATTGGGCTGACTGTGCAGATGATTTTGAGGCTAGAAGGAGGCACTATGGCAGGTTTTCTCTGCAATTGATCCAAGAACTCGCTTGTACCAAGTTCCCGAAGGAATCCAGGGATGACAACTCGATCTATACTCATATGTAAGTATAATAATGTGGTTAAGCACACTCCCTTGGAGGACTTGGATTGGAACAGAAAGAGAAAGATGATCTAGCCGAGATCCTAGCTCCAGTCTTAGTCAGGACTAAGGTCTGGTTTGATAGGAAAGTTTGAGAGCTTAGAAGGCACTCAGGAGAATCCTCCTCTAAGGATGTTTCAACACCAAGGAGGGAAGCATCGAATCCCATATCAGACACACCTGTGCAAACCCCTCCTGCCTCATCAACGCAAGGACCTGCAGCTTCCACTCCTTCTTCATCCACTCAAGTATACCAGAAGAAATTCAAAGAGGTTAAGAAGGAGCCTGTGGAAAAATATCCTCAAAGAAAGTAGGTAGAAGTGCCTTTGGGACCAGAGAACATCATTGTTCTTAGTGAAAGTGAAGAGAGTGAAGTGCCAGCCCCTACAAATGCTCCTGAAGCTCCAACAGATAAAGATAAGGAAGTCCAGAGCACTGAACTTCCAAGTGCTATTGATTCCTCTGCAGCAATTGTCTCAAGTGCCCCACTCACATCTCAACTTGAGACAACAGCTGTGCAAACCTTGAGCGTCATGAGCTCTCTGTCTCTTGGTCCTCTTCCTCTTTTGCATGGGTGCAACCTTTTTTGTCGACAAAGAGAAAGAGGAAAACTTCCTCTCGGAGCTCAGGGCCAAATTTTGATGTCGTGCGCACCTTGTTAGGCACTACTCCTTCTCGTGCCAAGAAAGCCAGAATCACCTCCAGGATAGTGTCTGATGCTCAGGGTCAGCAATTCCTAGAGATTGCTAAGCCTACAGTAGACAAATCAGAGCAGGACTTACAGGCATCTGACCTAGAACTCTCAAGGATTCCTATGGGAGAGTCTACTCCTGAAGGTGAGATCCACAACCTCCAGGAAACGGTCACAAGAGTCATTGGGAGGGTAGAGAAAGGGCAGCAAACTATTGAACAGTTGGAGGAACAAGCCCAGATTCTCACAGGTTTTATCAAATCTCTTTTGTCTAAGGACAAAGTTTTGGACCCTACCCCATTGACTACCCTTCCGCCACCTGTAATTTTGAGCCAAGATGAAGTACAGAGTATCAAAGACATGCACAAGTATTCGTCTATGGCAGAGCTATGGAGGCCATGGTGGAAGATATGCTTGTTGCAGGATTGAACTTCATCGATGAAGCTTTCAAACTCCACGGAAAGGTGAACAATTTGCAACAGAAGCTCTCCTCCACTATCGGGATCATAGATAAAGAGCTCAAACTCTGGAGCAGTTGCATAGTAGACCTCCGTCTCATGGGATGACAAGATGATAAAATTTTATTGGCGAATAAGTTTTTGATGATGCAAAGGATAATCTATCAAAGTCCTAGGTTTACAGTGTGGAGTGGAAGATCAAAGTCTTGGAGGAGGCTTTGGGAGAGCTGAAGAATAGCTGGTAGAAGGGTGAGGCTTTCAAGACACTGGTTGTATCTGCTTTCAAAGATATACACTGTCATCTTCAGGATGAAACTTTTGGTGTGCCTCTTTCCCTGCAAGAAATCAAAGCTCAATTCAGAGCTTTTGTCAAAGATAATCTATTCAAGGAAAGCTCCATTTCCAAAGAGAAAATGAAGGAGATCTACTCTCTTCAATCTGCCATTGAAGAAGCAAATAAAGACTATCATACTCATGTCGAGTTTGATAAGGAAATGGAGAAGTGCCTCGGATTTTGGGCTCAGTCTACAGCCAACACATCAGTCCCTCCCTCTGGCAGAGACATAGCTGAGGCATTGAAGAGATTCAGCGGTGAATTTTGAAGTCAGTGGGTCCCTCCCATTCATAACCACCTGTCTTCTTCTCCTTATTCTTCTCTTCTTTTCTAATTCTTTTTCTTGGATTCATTGTAATAAGTTGAGGTATTGCGATTGGAAATCCTTAACTAATCTTTAGTTAAAAGAAGTAGTTACAAAGAGTAACTGATTTGTAAGCTATATAATGGCCTCTCCACGCCATTTTGAAAGGGAGGAAGAACTTGGCTTATTTTCTGAAAGTGTAAATAGATCATAAAGAAATCAATACAGAAGGGCTTTTCATTCTTTGTCTATCTGATCTCTTTTATCCCCAAGCTTTTCATTTAATTTTGTGAAGATCATTTGTCTGTGTTATGTCAAGAAACTTTGTGTTCTGGCAGATGTTATTTACAGAACTTTGTGTCTTTAAATTCCATCTTATTTATATGATACAAATGATCTTGTTTCAATTCACTGTAACTTCGCATACATAAAGAATTACTCTGTTATCTATAATTCTGAGTGTTGCCTTTCTGCTCATTCTCGTATTCTCATTCCTCAGTCCTTTTGTAATTGATGATCTTTATAGAAAACACTTTCGTAATATCCAAGTTCAACCAGAAAATCATGTTTTGTATATTTGTAAATAGGTTCGTTTCTGAATAAGGGAACCTCTCCCATTAAAGAGGAGGGACTTCTTGTCCCCTGACTGTTGCTCTTCGTAAAGTCCTATTTGACGACCAACAGTTTTGGCGACTTGGGAAAATCATATTCAGATTGTAATTTTTGATCATTCTTTGATATGGTGACTCGCATTTTACGTGAGGGAGAAGGGCCCTTGGTATTGAAGATTCTCGGTTTCAGCTTTTGAGCAGCAGGTTTTTCTTTCCTTCAACAAGAAATAGAAATACTCGTTCGACAAGCACTCCACTGCTCAAGATAGAATTCCTACGGGTGGTATTCCTTCAGAGCCAGCTAGTCCTAATCTTCGAGCTTTGATTAATGCTGGTGTTGCAGTTCCTCTCCAAGCCATTTTTCCAAGAATGGCGGTACCATTGCCCTGGGGTCATCGTGTCGGGCCCTTGCTCTTCCTCAGCCTTTGCATGAGTTACCTAGAGGTAACCGGAAGAACTTCCCTAAATTCAAAGGCAATGGCAAAGTGCATCCTAATGAACACATCGCAGCCTTCATAGTTGCATGTGGAGTTCTGGGAGTTGAACATGAAGACGTCTCCGTGAGACTGTTCATTGAGACTTTACAAGATAATGCTGATTGGTTCTATCACCTTCCGGCTGGTGCTATCACTAGCTGGGACACCATGAGAACTAGGTTTGAAAACCGTTTCAAACTAGCAGAAGATGTGCATGCCTTGCTAGCCCAAATCTCTCAAATAAAGAAAGATTCACAAGAGCCCATGAGAGAATTTGTGGCCCGATTCAACAGGTTGATTAATAAAATTCCACCAAATACTCGACCTGTTGATCAAATTCAAAAATGTTTCTTCCTAAATGCCCAATCACTGAAGTTAGTTATGCGCTAAGAAGGGCTAATCTCGCAACATTGGCTGAAGATCAAACTCTTGTTGTTAGTGTCGAGGATGATTTAATCATGTCAGGGAAGTTGAGGAGAGACCCTTCCAAATCTAAGTCTGCTTCTTCCTCCTCTTCCACCCCTGGACCTAATACTGATCCATTGGTTCAAAAACTTGCGAATGATCTCATTGCCATAAAGAAACAATTGGCTCAGCATGCTCCCTATGCAGACGTTCCAAGGAGGAATTTTCAGCCCAGAAATCATTTGCCTACTTCTCAAACAAGATTAGTGCTTGAAGGACCTCCTGTTAAAGTTCCTGTCAATGCAACCTGTGAAGTTGAGGAACCAGATGATGATGAGGATAATGAAGCTTGCGAGGAATTTGTGGAAGAAGTTGATGATGAAGCAGATGAACTTGAGGGATCTCGAGTTAATTTCTTCACCACTGAGGGCATTGATGATGGAGATGATTATGATGAAGTAGTAGCGGACATGAATAGTGAATCATTCACTGTCATGACTCGAGAGCAGACAAATCAGAGGGAGAAAGTGACGCAGCCCCCTAAGAAATCTAAGGAGCAGCCGACAACTATCCCCGTAATTACAAAAAGAGGATCTCCTATCCCCGTTTCATCTACACCAAAGGTGAGTCCTGTCAATCCTACTATTAAAGTTACTTCTTTTTCCCCTAAAGTTGATAAACCTAGGATCTCAAGTGATGATGGCCCGTCCACTTCTGGGTCTTTTGATATTATTGATCACCTGAAAAAGACTAAGGTTCAAATCTCAGAGGCTGAGTATTATCAAACCCATCCCAAAGCTTTTGCTAAAATGATTCACTTTGTCAATTCCCATTCTAAAACCACCTCTAAAGGCCTTTTACCCACTCCTTCTTCGCACCACAGCCTAGTCTGGTAGCCGCTGTCACCTCACCTAATGACAAAATCAAACCATTTTATGTAACACTTCTTATAGCTGGCCATAGGCTCAGTAATTGTGTCATAGACTCAGGAGCCTCAGACAATGTGATGCCTGCTAAAGTAGCTCATGCCTTAGGCTTGACCCTCACATGCACTTATGGATCTTGTTACTCTATGGAGAGTAAGGAAGTGCCCCTGGTCGGAAGAATTAAAGATGCACAAGTGGCTTTTGCTGCTTTGCCTGAGAAGAGAGTTTTGGCTACCATCTTAGTAGCAGATATTCCTCCTTCATACGGGATGTTGCTAAGTAGGAACTTCTGTAAGGATGTGGGTGGAGAAATTCAAATGGATTGGTCACATGCACTCGCACTGCGTTAATAGACAAATGAAGAAGTCACTTTGAGAAGCAACGAGTATATTGTACAAAAAATGGATGATCCTAAAGCACAAATACTCTATGAGGATATGGGGCATGGTAACTACATGATTATGTCCCCTGATGAAAT
Organism: Taxus wallichiana var. yunnanensis; assembly: GCA_018340775.1. Classification (NCBI taxonomy): domain Eukaryota; kingdom Viridiplantae; phylum Streptophyta; class Pinopsida; order Cupressales; family Taxaceae; genus Taxus; species Taxus wallichiana. Next base: position 63,490,377 of record CM031240.1, read on the forward strand.
CCAACTCCCCAAAGTGTCACCTAAAGATCCTAATGGTGTTTGGATTTTAGAGTTTGATGGAAGTTGTTCTCGCCTGGTTCGGAGCTGGTGTCCTCTGGTGTCACCGAAGGGAGCCTTCATCCTTTTTCATTCAAGTTGCAGTTAAAATACTAATAATATAATAGAGTATGAGGCTCTCATTCTTGGGACCGCAAGTGGCCAAAGAACAAGGTGTAAAGAATCTCTCGGCTCATGGTGATGTGGAATTGATTTTAAAGCAAGTTAGAAACCTTTTCCGTGTAAAAATGGAAGGTTGAAACATTACCGGAATCAAGTTTGGGATTCCATTGAATTTCTTGATGCTTTCTCCATCGAAGCAATACCTAGGAGAAAACAGCAGGCTGATTCGCTAGCCTCGGTGGTCACTCACGATTCCTCATCCTGACTTCTCTCAAGATAAGTTCACCATTGAGATGGTCCATCGACCTAGTGTACCTGATAATACAAATAACTGGCAAGTTTTCAATGATGATCAACACTTGCTTTCTTTCTTAGAACTCAAGGGTAATTTTGAACAGCTGTATTTTGAAGGAAGTGACAACCTACCTCGTGAAAGTGTGCCCTTTGACAAAGCAGTCACCCAAGGAGAAGAAACGGATCAGGATGGATGCATCAAACTCAAAGGAAACAAGATTCCTAAAGGATTGGTGAGTTTAGAGGAACTATTTGATAAACATGACAGGTATGTAAAGTCTAGAGCTTCTACTAGACCTCAACAATCAGCTGAGTATGACAAAATTAATATTGGGAGTTCTACTGATCCTAAGCTCGTGAACATTGGAAAATGTTGCACAACAGATGAGAGGAAAAAAGCAATTGATCTTTTAAAGAGGTATAAGGATGTTCTTGCTTACTCTTATGAAGATTTAAAAGCTTTCAAACCAAAAGATATGCAGCATTTTATTCCTCTCAAACCTGGAATTAAGCCTTTTAAGTAGAAACAGAGGCAATACAACCCCAAAATAGCTGACACCATCTTTCAAGAAATACAGAAGTTGTTGAAGGCCAAAATCATTTTTCCCATTCACCATTCAACATGGATTGCCAATATTGTGCCTGTTAGGAAGAAAAATGGTGAGATCCACATCTGTGTTGATTTCAGAATCAAGCTTCCTTGAAAGATAATTATCCTTTGCCTATGATGGATCAGGTCTTGCAAGTAGTAACAGGATCTGAAATGTTATCTATGCTTGATGGATTCTCGGGATATAATCAGGTAGAGGTTGATACTGCAGATCAACACAAAACAACTTTCACTACTCCTTGGGGTACCTTTGCTTACAAGAGAATGCCTTTTGGGCTCATTAATGCTGGTGCCACTTTTTAGAGAGCTATGGATTTGGCCTTTGGAAGTTTGAAAGGGAAGTGTATTGTCATATACCTTGACGACTTGACTGTGTTTTCTAAAACAAGGGCGGATCATTTTGACCACCTGGAGACAGTTCTGCTAAGATGCAGAGAACATGGGATTTCTTTGAATCCTAAAAAATCTATCTTTTGTGTCACAGAGGGGAAATTATTAGGGCACATCATCTCCAAAGATGGTATTAAGATTGATCCTGAGCGAGTTCAAGCTATCCAAAGAAATTCCTCTCCCAACCAAAGAAAAGGCGTGCACTCTTTCTTTGGTAAGATCAATTTTTTAAGAAGGTTCATCCCTGATTTTGCAGAGTTAACTTTGAATATTTCCCAAATGATGAAAGGAAAACAAACGTTTGGTTGGTCTTCTGAAGGAAAGGAATCCTTTGAAGGTATTAAAAGAGCTATTGCTAAAACTCCTGTTTTAGCCTGTCCTGATTTCAGCAAAGATTTTATTATCTATTGCTATGCCACAGATAATACCTTGGCTGCTAGTTTTGACTCAAGAAGACTCTAATGAGCATGAACTCCCAATTGCATTCATGAGCTATATTTTGAAAGATCATGAGTTAAAATACACCATGATGGAAAAACATGCTTTTGTAGTGGTTAAAGCTGTCAAGCAGTTTCGTTTTTACATTCTCAACTCTCATTCCATGGTGTTGGTTCCAGATACAACTGTTAAGTCAATTCTCACACAACAGGAATTTAGATCCAAGAGATGGAACTGGGTTGCTAAGGTCCAAGAATATGATATTGACATCAAACCGACCAAGCTTGTTCGTGGAAAAGGCCTTTGTGAGCTCATTGCTGAAGGAGCTAAACATGAGTTACTGGAGGATAAAGTTGGCCTTCCTACCATTCTGTTTCTTAGCTCAGTTGATGAATGGTATGCTGATATCGCTCATTTTCTCACCTATGGAGAATGCCCCTCTCATTTAACTACCAAAGAAAAGAGGACTGTTAAACTAAGGTCAGTGCAATATGTGTTGTGGGAAAATGCCTTGTTCAAACGTGGGTTAGATGGAAGGTTTTTGAAATGTGTGGACAAGGAACAGCAGAAAAAGTTACTCTCAGCTTTTCATGATCAGGCATGTGGAGGGCACTATTCATCAATGGTCACTACTCATAAGATACTTCACGGAGGATATTACTGGCCTTCCTTGTTCAGAGATGCATCCAAGTGGGTTGATAAATGTGAGGCTTGTCAGACCTTCGTGGGAAGACCTAAATTGGCCTCTTTGCCTCTTAAGCCAGTTGTAATTGAAGAACCTTTTCAACAGTGGGGTTTGGACTTCATTGGAACACTTAATCCCACTTCTAGTGCTGGTCATACTCATGTATTAACTGCCATGGATTATTTCACCAAATGGGTAGAAGCTATTCCAGTTAAGAGTACTACTTCTGAAGTGGTGTGCAGCTTCATCAAAGAGAACATCTTGGTAAGGTATGGTGTACCTAACAAGATTGTGACAGATAATGCTTCGAATTTCTCTTCAACCGAGATAATGGATTTTTGCTATGGGTATGGCATCTCTTTGGCTCACTCCTCAGATTACTATCCTCAGGGAAATGGGCAAGCAGAATCCACTAATAAAAATTTGGTGACTATTATAAGGAAATTAGTCAATGAGTCTCAATGAAACTAGCACAAGAAGCTCTATGATGCTCTTTGGGCAGACAAGATTACACCAAAGAGAACTATTGGAATGTCTCCTTTTCAAGTGGTATATGGAGTAGAATCTCATAGCGATTGAGTGGAGCGCCAGCCCTTGCATCTAATGAAGGCCATTGAAGATACTAGTTTCAGTGATGAATTGGATAAGAGAAATATGTATCTTCACAAATTGAATGAGGACAGATTGGAGGTTGCTGATAGGATATTTGTTCACTAGAGAAGGTAAAAGTCCTATTTGATAAGAAAGCTAGGTTCAGAGATTTCGAGGTTGGAGACACTGTTTTGTTATGGGATAAAAGGCATGAACCTTGTGGCAGCCATGGCAAGTTTGATTCCCTTTGGCTCGGACCTTTTAAAATCGGACACTTTCTTTGGTAAGAATTCTTTTTATCTTGATTACATGGATGGTTCTCCTCTCCCACTTCCTTATAGTAAAGATTCTGAAATTGTTCAAGTCATAGGTGATTAGGGAGTCCTTTGTATATTCTGTACAGCGTTTTTGTTTTTCTTTCCTTTTCGTTTTGGTGTGTTGTCCTCTGTATTGGTTTGCTTTTTGACTCCGTGGCCCAATGGATAAGGTACTGGTCTACTTCCCCGAGTTTGTCTAAGTTCTTACCTTGTCTCATTCCTTGAATTTATGCCAAGTCATCCCCAGAAGGAGCCAGCTGTTGTCCACTCAAAATTCCCCTGCTCTTAAGGAAGTGAAAATTTTAAAATTTTGAGTTTAAGTGTCTTCTCTATTGTACTTAATGTTAAAAGTCGAGAAATTGAGAAAATCTACGTTTTTGGGTCATTTTGAGTGTTTTTCAGGCCTGTCGGACATTTTTTTCCCGCGTGTGCCAAGTTCAATTGGGCAAGTTGTTCCATTTTCGGCCGAATCGCTCGAACCACGTGCTTCGCACTTTCACGTCCCAAATGTCCCAAGTTCACCTGCACTGTTGTCACATTTTCGCCTCGATCCGCCGAGTCACGTACTTCGCGCACTTTCGTCCCGCATGTCCCAAACGGCATTTTACGTCTTTTCCCCGCTTCACCCGAATCAGTTTGAGCCGCGTGTTTCGCGCATGCGTCCCACATGTCCCAAATGAACCAAGTGCCATTCGTGCTTATTTTTCCCGCTCTACCCGAATATCTTGCTTATTCAAATTGGTAGGTATGTATTAAATGCGCATTCATTATCTTTCTCTCTCCTAATCAGCTATATAATGAGTGAACCCCCTATGCATTTTTCACACTGCTTCCATGCTATCCTTTGCTCGAACCCTTGCAATCTAAATTCCTGCGCGTGTATCCCTTCCCTCTGTAATTCCTTCCCGAGTTTAGTTTGCGGCTCTGCCCTCCAAATTACTATCAATATGAAGATCAAATTTCAGGGACAGGAACAAATCTCACCACTAGAGTCTGCCGTTCCCAATATTGGGGACAGTGAAGCTCGTCATCTTGACTTTGGTGATTTTTGGGCAAGGATGGCAGATGCAAACCCTACACCAATGGCACAGATGATTCACGACAGCGGTTTGGCTTTCACTGGAGGTTTCCCAATCTCGGTGCAATGTGCTGATACAGTGCTTTCATGTGGAGCTCACTTCGACCCTGATTCGAGTGAATTGACCAACGTACATGGGGAACTCATCGCCAAACTAGATCTGCCGCCATTAGCACTGCACTGAGAATTCTAGAAATGGATAATGCCATAGTTGTTTCCCAGAATCAAGCACAGGCCCTGTTCAATCAAGACAGTGACAAATACAAGGTGCGGGTGGCGAAGTCCTGGCTAAAGAACCCTAAGAAGGGAGCATCTCGTCTATCCAAGACTCTTTTCTGGGCTGATTTCAATGAAGAATTGTCGGATTTTATAATCCTACTAGCTCGGGTTATGGGCTTACCCTCTACTAACGAATTCCATTTCTGGATGTGCCCGCTCATCAGCATGGTGTGCGAGGGAACTCAAAATATCAACTGGGTGGAAATCATCAGCATGAACTTGGTGGAGCAGCTGTCCAATGTACAGCAAACGAAGAAGTTCTACATGACTTCGTACCTGATGTATACTCTGGCGGCATCAAGGCAATGGTTTGGTTTTTCTTACATTGATGCCCACAAGGATGATCCTGTATATGCCTACTGCCCGCAGTTCACCCTAGAGACCAGAATCACAATTTACGAAGGGTAAACGATGCTTTCACCATGTACGTGGTCAGGCTTCTTAAGGGTGACACTGCTTGAAGGTTTTCTGATGAAGCCATGAACTTGATATCGCACTACGGTGCCTATTTTATCCAATTCAGAAAATTCTCCTATATAACTTGGGCATGAGAGCACCCTTCGAGGCTTCCCATGTTCTGCAGTGATAAGATGGCTTTGATAGAAGTATGCAGGTAGTTAGAAAAATTGCATAGAACCTGTAGAGATAAGAAGATTACTGGTTTGCACTTTCCCATCTCTTTGGGAAATTACACTTGTAAAACAACCCTGGATGCACAGAATATAGAAAGAGCCCTGGTTCCCATCACTGTTCATTTCTTCAAGCCAAGAACTTGCTTCGACTTGAAGAAGTTCATGAACTAGAACATCAAGATAATCTATCATCACGGGCGTAATCTGAGAAGACTATTGGTGGCCAATGATTTGTGCAGATGATTTTGAGGCTAGAAGGAGGCACTATGGCAGGTTTTCTCTGCAATTGATCCAAGAACTCAGCTTGTACCAAGTTCCTGAAGGACTCCAGGATGAAAACTCTGATCTATACTCATATGAGTATGATAATGTGGTTAAGCACACTCCCTTGGAGGACTTGGATTGGAACAAGAAAGAGAAAGATGATCTGGCCGAGATCCTAGCTCCAGTCTTAGTCAGGACTAAGGTCTGGTTTGATAGGAAAGTTCGAGAGCTTAGAAGGCACTCAGGAGAATCCTCCTCTAAGGATGTTTCAACACCAAGGAGGGAAGCATCGACTCCCATATCAGACACACCTGTGCAAACCCCTCCTACCTCATCAACGCAAGGACCTGCAGCTTCCACTCCTTCTTCATCCACTCAAGTATACCAGAAGAAATTCAAAGAGGTTAAGAAGGAGCCTGTGGAAAAGATCCTCAAAGAAAGCAGGTAGAAGTGCCTTTGGGACCAGAGAACATCATTGTTCTCAGTGAAAGTGAAGAGAGTGAAGTGCCAGCCCCTACAAATGCTCCTGAAGCTCCAACAGATAAAGATAAGGAAGTCCAGAGCACTGAACTTCCAAGTGCTATTGATTCCTCTGCAGCAATTGTCTCAAGCGCCCCACTCACATCTCAACTTGAGACAACAGTTGTGCAAACCTTGAGTGTCATGAGCTCTCTATCTCTTGGTCCTCTTGCCCCTCCTGCTGCTTCCTCTTCCTCTTTTGCATGGGTGTAACCTTTTGTCGACAGTAGAAAGAGGAAATCTTCCTCTCGGAGCTCAGGGCCAAATTTTGATGCTGTCGCAGCCTTGTTAGGCACTACTCCTTCTCGTGCCAAGAAAGCCAGAATCACCTCCAGGATAGTGTCTGATGCTCAGGGTCAGCAATTCCTAGAGATTGCTAAGCCTACAGTAGACAAATCAGAGTAGGACTTACAGGCATCTGACCTAGAACTCTCAAGGATTCCTATGGGAGAGTCTACTCCTGAAGGTGAGATCCACAACCTCTAGGAAACGGTCACAAGAGTCATTGGGAGGGTAGAGAAAGGGAAGCAAACTATTGAACAGTTGGAGGAACAAGCCCAGATTCTCACAGGTTTTATCAAATCTCTTTTGTCTAAGGAAAAAGTTTTGGACCCTACCCCATTGACTACCCTTCCGCCACCTGTAATTTTGAGCCAAGATGAAGTACAGAGTATCAAAGACATGCACAAGTATTCTGTCTATGGCAGAGCTATGGAGGCCATGGTGGAAGATATGCTTGTTGCAGGATTGAACTTCATCGATGAAGCTTTCAAACTCCACGGAAAGGTGAACAATTTGCAACAGAAGCTCTCCTCCACTATCGGGATCATAGATAAAGAGCTCAAACTTTGGAGCAGTTGCATAGTAGACCTCCGTCTCATGGGATAGACAGATGAGAAAATTTTATTGGCGAATAAGGTTTTTGATGATGCAAAGGATAATCTGTCAAAGTCCTAGGTTTACAGCGTGGAGTGGAAGATCAAAGTCTTGGAGGAGGCTTTGGGAGAGCTGAAGAATAGCTGGCAGAAGGGTGAGGCTTTCAAGACACTGGTTGTATCTGCTTTCAAAGATATACACTGTCATCTTCAGGATGAAACTTGGTGTGCCTCTTTTCTTGCAAAGAAATCAAAGCTCAATTCTGAGCTTTTGTCAAAGATAATCTATTCAAGGAAAGCTCCATTTCCAAAGAGAAAATGAAGGAGATCTACTCTCTTCAATCTGCCATTGAAGAAGCAAATAAAGACTATCATACTCATGTCGAGTTTGATAAGGAAATGGAGAAGTGCCTCGGATTTTGGGCTCAATCTACAGCCAACACGTCCTCCCTCAGCAGAGACATAGCTGAGGCATTGAAGAGATTCAGGCAGCGAATTTTGAAGTCAGTGGGTCCCTCCCATTCATAACCACTGTCTTCTTCTCCTTATTCTTCTCTTCTTTTCTAATTCTTTTTCTTGGATTCATTGTAATAAGTTGAGGTATTGCGATTGGCAATCCTTAACTAATCTTTAGTTAAAAGAAGTAGTTACAAAGAGTAACTGATTTGTAAGCTATATAATGGCCTCTCCACGCCATTTTGAAAGGGAGGAAGAACTTGGCTTATTTTCTGAAAGTGTAAATAGATCATAAAGAAATCAATACATAAGGGCTTTTCATTCTTTGTCTATCTGATCTCTTTTATCCCCAAGCTTTTCATTTAATTTTGTGAAGATCATTTGTCTATGTTATGTCAAGAAACTTTGTGTTCTGGCAGATGTTATTTACAGAACTTTGTGTCTTTAAATTCCATCTTATTTATATGATACAAATGATCTTGTTTCAATTCACTGTAACTTCGCATACATAAAGAATTACTCTGTTATCTATAATTCTGAGTGTTGCCTTTCTGCTCATTCTCGTATTCTCATTCCTCAGTCCTTTTGTAATTGATGATCTTTATAGAAAACACTTTCGTAATATCCATGTTCAACCAGAAAATCATGTTTTGTATATTTGTAAATAGGTTCGTTTGAATAAGGGAACCTCTCCCATTAAAGAGGAGGGACTTCTTGTCCCCTGACTATTGCTCTTCGTAAATTCCTATTTGATGACCAACAACAATGATGACCTTAACCTTCATATTCAATCATAGCCTATCCTGTTGTTAATGAATTTGCTTATCATAGATGAATGAGATACCTAAATCATTTTAACTACAGTAAGATTTACTTTATCAACATTAAGTTGTTTTAAATAGTGGATTGACAGCCATCTAGGAAGTATCACACTTCCCGAGATAGAGTACACGCTAGGCATTCCACTGCATATATTGTTTAATTTTTATTTGGTGGTCTTGTGTTCCATTTCGTAGTTCCTTCAAGTGAAAAGGAAGCTCTTGCGATCAGATGTGGATTTAGAAGTCATACGCGTGCAACAACCTATCAACCAACATTTCGATAGGTAGTCCTCCTAACCATTACCCTTATTTGTTTCATCAACATTCAAAGAAATGATCTATAATCGGGTGAAACAATGGGAGCATGCTTCTTCAGGCCCGAGCTCTCCTCTCCTTACAATGATGGTCTTTGGAAAATTTTATTGTAGGGTATATTCCTTCTTAGGCCAACTTGTTGCTAGTTTGGCACCTTATCTATTCCGCATGCGTAGTCAAGTAAAGCATTTCTCGTGCTCTTCTTGATGTGTCAAATATGGATAAGTCTTGAAACCTTTGTTCTATCTTGCGTGTACGCACACCGCTTTCTCTATAAAACCTTGTTAGAACCCTAATTATGCACTTTTTCTTATGTGCCATTTCTTGACTATTCCTTACGTACTCCACATTCCTTCTTGTACTTGGTCAATATTTTAGAGTCCCAACACCAAATCATTTCAAAAAATAAGTGAGTAACATGTGGAAGAAATGACAAATATTTGCATAGTTGGCCATCATTTAAGCCAATCCACATGTGCCACGTGTTTTGTGCGCCAATGACTCGACATCTTCTAAAAATTGTATCTTCTACTATATATCTTAGATCAGCACACATCTAGACTTGTCATAGATCTACATGACATTAGCTATAGTGCTAGAAATTCAAATTCAACTTTTGGTGGATTTGGTAGGTGAGAAATGGGAAAACATATTTTTGAACATTGATGAGTAGATATGATTGCTCAAACCACCTGATTTGGTATGATCCACCCTCCCTTTTCTTCAACACATCAAACAAACATGGGGAATCATATTTCACATATCTCCATGTGGGTTTGTAGGCATTGAATACTTCTTATTGGTGGTTATATTTCAAATTTGGGTTTTCCTCCTTCCCTTCTTCCTCCATGGATTCATCTATAAATGTAAGAACAAGGCTCATTTATTATTTTGGAAACTCTGGATCCTTACACATTTTTCTAAGGACTTCATATTTTCTATATTTTGAGTTTTAGACCTCTATGTTTGGCTCTTGCATGTGGATATCAGCATCCTTCATCATTGAATAGTTTTGTGTGTTTTTGGAAGTAATAGAAGCATTTTTGTGGTTTTTCCCTATCCTAAAATGTTTGCATTCCTTCTTCTTGCATTTCCTCTTGTATTGTGTGTTGGTTGTGCTATTTCAGGTCCCTTATAGTTCCATATTTAATTGTGTTCCATGAGAACAATATGGTGGATGTGTGTTTCCTGTGCTACTCATGCCTAGCCTCCTTTCACGCATTTCCCTTCATTATCACTCAGAATAAATAGTGTTCATCCCTCTTTTTGGTGCTATCACCTTTTAGTGTAGTTTACTTTCATGTTATCCTTCTATCCCTAGTCCCTTGGCATCATTAGCTTAGTTTTCCCTTCCATCAATAAAGAAAGAGAAATAGATGGAGGAACTAGCCTTCTCCAGAAGATCTATCCCAAGCTCACAAGGTCCCACAACTTGGGGATGGTTCCATTGTGGTCTCAAACACCTCAGCCCTTCTGAGATCCGAGACGTGGGTGCACGTTTGAGAAACCAACACTAACTATTAAAGGAAATTTAATCTATGTTTTTGTATTTTCACAAAAGATATCTAAACAAAACAATGGAAGTAAAATAATTTGATAAAAGTATTATTTTTTATCTTTTCGTGGTTTTTAAACAATGCTTCTAATCTAATGAATGAAATTTAATACAAGTAATCAATCGGTTATAGTTAGTTACTTGTGTAAGTATGTGAATCTAGATCTAAAAAAATAAACTAATTTAATCAAAACCCTTCAAACCCTACCTCAGAGGTAGAGAACAAATCATAACCCTAGAAGAGCTATTTTTCCCTACTACTTCCTAGTAATTTCAAAAGAAAGCTTTCTAATTATTTTCTCTATTTGTAATTTCTTAATTAACCAAAATGAACAATTTTGCTACTCTATTTGATATGTATTTGAAATGAATAACTCAGAATTGATAATTTGACAAATGAAGCAAACAAACAAATAATTCCAACTTGGATAAGCAAGAGCCTTAGAAAATATAGTTGTATTTGTATCTATCCCTCGGTTTGTCCCTTTCTTTCTCTATGTGTCCATATGAGTCCAAGAAATTGGGGATGTAAAGGCAACATTAAGAGAAGGTGCTTGAGCAATGGAAACTTGAAGGCAGTCTAGTTGCAATGCGGTGGAAGAGAGATAGCATAAGTGAAAAAGCTTGGTGTATAATTTCATGCGGGATTGTGGCAGCAATACTATGTAAGATACACAAAATTTCAAGGCCTTTACTTGAATACAAGCATTGATTATATAAGAACTGTTTGGGATGTGCCTTCATGCACGAGGCACCCTTAGAGTTCCAAATCATTTGGTGAAAAGGAAACTCAAACCAATTAAATCTATTTAAAAATAGAATTGTGAAGAAATACTAAGCATTCAAGGCTATTTTTAGTTAATTTGGTTAAAAATGCACCTTGTAAGTCAAGTTAAGTGAAATCATGAGTGTTTAAACCATGCATGAAGAGTTCGGAAAAGCACGCGGGACCTCCGCCCTATGTAGGGGCAATGAGTCACAAGACCATCACCATGCCTATGCAGTAGATTCCATAACGCCACATAGGCGGGTGGTGGTCCCCGACACTAAAGGTGAAAATATGCACGTAAATGAGAAGGAAGATGGAAGAAAGCATGGAAAATTAAGTAAGGATGTCTAGAGTACAAACATACACTACAAATGAGCTTAGGAACTTAAATACCTTTTAAAAGGACATGAATCATCATTGGGGACTTTTGTAACCATTTTTTGATAATGTAGCACATGTAATTTTGGGTGCGTACATAAACCTATGCTAAATGGCTATGATAACACCAAAAAAGGTGTAAGAGCTCTCCATAAGGGGAATGAATGTAAGAAAAAAATGGAGAGAGGAGAGACAAATGTGACATAGAAAAGAACCATCTAGAATGAACCTTTCTTCACATTTACAACACAACAAAAAAATAAAAACTACAAGTAGGGAATACACAAAACATGCCAAAAGATGAAAAGGAGAGGCAAGACTGCAAATAAAATGAGTTAGGGAAGACAAAATGTGCCACAAAAATACACTATTGCTTAAAATATGCACAAACCATTACATTCATGGAAGAAGGCAAGAATACATTACAGAGACCAAATTAAAGGTCTATAACTCTTGGGAATTCAGCCACCATTTTGACATAGTTTCGTTACAACAAAGAGCCATCCTTCAAAATGAAATATTTTTACATTATATAGAACAAGGAAGAGAGATAAGAGGAAAAAGATCATATTTGATTTTGATCATAAATTAATATATCTTTTCCTTGCAACATGACATCTCAAGTGTATTCCCAAGTCTATTTGGCTTTTAGAAGAAGGAAGATCCCCATACTTCATCAATTTTAGTGGTTGAGATGATTGATTTGATCATTTGTGTTCTCGGGATTGCTAATTTTTCCCTCTAAAGTTGTGTTTATCATTTTGACCCACAAACAACCATCAAAACTCAAATCCCATTGCATAAAATTGAAGGGCTCAATGAGACCTTTCCAAAAATATAGATTTTGTTTTATTTAGAGCTTTGGATAAAAATATATGGCAACTTGAAGTTTGTATATCGATAAATATAGAAATGTGACACATGGCAGCATTGGATTGGTTCGAGGATCAGCTCTACCAACATTTGCAATGATTTTCCTTTGGCTAGGTGTCGGTCTCCCATTGGCTTATGGGATCAAGATTTGATTTTCTTTCTTTCCTGTGGCTTCTTTGTTTTCAGTGGATTTATGAAATAAGGGCCAATAGAACAACACCACATACCTTCACATAGTGTCATACTATCATTTTCTTCCCTTGACTACTACAAAACATTGACCAATGAGGAAGCTCCACATAAATTTTAATTCACCTTATGATATCCCCTAAATAACCATTGTGAAGTGTGAGCCAATAAGAAAGATCCACACTACTTCAAATGTTAGTCCTTTTAGTTACCGCTCTCGACATCCATGAAACATTAATAAATAAGGAATCTCCATACCCATTGAGTTTTCAAATTTTATTTTGCATCATTTTTTAGACTGCAAAAGGTGATCAATAAGAATAATCCACATAGCTTCGGATTTGCAATTGTCATGCTCTCCCTGGGCGGACTTAGACACTTTTGGCTTAAATTTTTTTCCATGTGTCATGTTTTTTATTAGTGTGGTGGTTGGGTAGATCCGAAAAATTATCCTCTCTAGCTCATTTTGTGGCTTGAGATCCATTAAGTCCATTACATTAGGAATTGTTGGAATGGTGACACATTTCTACATTAGACTATTGGATCTTTTCCACTTGTCATCCCCTTAACCTATCGTGTGTTTTTTATCGCGTTGACTTAATCCTAGATCCGATAGATTATGGAATGTGATTAATTCCATAGAATTTACATCCTCTAGGCCTAAAATTTTGAGGAGAGCTAGAATCCCACCACGTTTCCTGTTGTTTAATGCTTGACGTTGAATTTGACGGATAAATGAACATTATGTGCTCTTTTAACATAATCCACTAATGGATTAAAAATGAGCCTACATGTTTTTGAAATCAATGGCCGATTTTTTTGGAAGGAATAATTTAATGGACGTTTAAATGTATCCTACCCCTTAATAATGGATAAGTCCATTTTTAAGCTTGTTAGAGCCAAAATAACCAAAGGTGTAATTTTAGATAAAAACATGTGGATCCTTCTCTGTGTGGGTTGGAATTTATGCAATGGAACACTAACAAATATGGATAATGCCAGGCAAAAAAATTTGTCACTTTGGAATGTACCCTTGGAGAATAGTGTGATAACTCTCCTTTTAATTAACAAAATGGAAACACTCCTAGGTTATGGGTGACATATATGTTAGAATGAGTCTCTAGAGAGGGTTTATTCCCCCTAGTACAAAACCAATAATATTTCTATCTTCTAAGGCTAATTATACTCTACCAAAACCATCGAGGAAAAGGGAGATGAAGAAAAAGAAAAACATTGAAAAGATAGTGGTACACCATAATGTTTTTAGGATTTGATTCTTATTTGGGTCACAGATGAAGAACAAGAGCCACAGACACCATACACTAACTATAGTTGACTATATCAAAGAAAAATGATTCATATAATGGTTTTGGATGAGTTGTAACTAGATAATGAAGGGGTATCATATGGATCCACAACAAAATTCTACATACGACTTATTTAAACAATTTCTATGACCTACAAATTAAAACAAGAATACATGAATGCATAAAAATTAAACCTAAAAACATGGATAAACATGTATCAAAATAGAAAATCATTCTAAAATCAATTTTACACTATATACATGTTGTAGGAAGGTAAAAATAACTCCTTTATTGCTCCAAGAGGAGGAATAAGCACAAAATGACACGCATGACCCTTACTTTCTCACTAAGGAAGGTTGAATATCTCCATAAATATGAATGAAGTATCCAATATATTTTTGACAAAGAATTCTATAGATTTTATAGAAAATCGAGAGAGAGAGAGAGAGAGGAAGAAGGAGATCTTAAACATTGTAGTCTATCTTCTAAAAATAGGAAAAAAACATGTGCTCCCTATTCTTGCTTTAGAAAATGTTTTCACACGTGAAAGGTGCACTTCCTAGTTTATCTACTATATTTTATTCTAACAATAGTGCTCCAAAATAACTTTATTCTAAAAAATAGGAGAAAAAAATTCCCTACATGCTTTGAATTTTCTTTTTCTTCACCATGCATCATCCTAAGTGAATTGTGCTAAAAACAACATCTCATGTTTGAAGAAAAGTAAGATAAAGAGCATGTGTGATTTATTTGATGTGAACGAGGATTCCCTACTTTGATTTTCCTCTTGTCTCACATATTTTTGTGTGGATTTTCACTTAGATTTTGTTTTCTTATGTTTTTTTCCTTTGAACTTATTAATTTTTCATGGGCTTGCATGACTTTGTATTACATATTTCACTTTACATTGTTTTTTTAATTTTTGCTTTTTCACTCGATTTCTTAGCAAGTGGATCTTTCTTCATTTACTTATGGGTTCATTATTTGACTCATTATATGATCTATGTGTCTATTGATTTGTCTTTAAAACATGATTAATTAAGTGCATGGGGATGCTTTACATAGCTTTATCCTAGTGAAGTTAATGCATTTCTCTTGATTATGTTCATGCAAACCATTGACTGTGTAACTTCCTACTAACCACCTCTATGAGTGAATTATGGTGACATGTGCAGGATGATGATGGAAATTTACTACCGATGCATGGATTTGTGATCAAGGAACCAAGTCTACAACCATCATGCATAGTGGAGGACTTTTTCTAACCGTTCCAACCAGCCTATAGACATGAAGCATGTTTTTAGCATTTCCATAGTATTCAGTAGGGTTGTTGATGAACGATTCTAATGCCTATAACTATGGCATGATGTATAACTTTTTAATTCTATATATATACAAGTCCTTGAAAAACAATGAGTTAGTTAATATCAATACTTTTGCAAATATAGTTCTATCTAGTTTTTACAGTTTATTGAGAATGTTCAAGAACTTATTCTGAATCAATACAATAGATGTTGTTTTGAAAAACTTGTGGTGTTGAGTTAAACTTCATTCCTAAGGGAGAAAGGGCCCACTCGACCAAGGTGACTAGAGGATTTCTATGCTTTATGTTTGCTCATAATTTGTGGCAAGTTAAAGTCTAGATGTTTTGATTTGAATATTGGTTTGAAGTTTGAATGGTTACTTGAATTTAGTTACTTTCCTCACTTTGATGTATTTCAGTATTGCTATTTCAATTCAGTCTGAGTGTGTTATTTCAATTTAGCATTTCAATTCAAGTTGAGTGTGTCATTTCAATTATGTTACTTTTTTGGTGTGTGTACTTCAATTTTAGATAAATAATTTCCCTTTGTAAAATTTTTATTACAGAAATGTCATTTCAGTAGCTTAGTATTACATTTCCATAGATTAGTAGAAAACTAGAGGAAAACATAACAAACAAACCCCATAATGGAACCGACAAAAAAATCAATGCATAGGGCTTCATTGCATACATCCTAGGACACAACCCTAGTTTTATAATGACATTAGCAGAAGAATCTATTAGTTAAATGATTGGAGAATAAAATGACCCATCATTTACCACTTTTGTTATGCAGGCCTTAACTTTTTCTTACTCTCTTATCTTCTTGTAAATTGGTTCTCTATCATGCGGCTTGTATATTTTTGTCATACAATCCTTGTACATAATTTTGTGACCTTCCACATCCATAACTTGGTCATTCATCCCTCTTTTCTATGTGAAGTGTGAGCATATAGTAATGAGTGGGTTGGAATACAAGTGAGACCACCCCTTCTCTTAAATCCCATGACTACCTGGTAAAATATGTTGTCAATCTCATGATAGCTTTATAAAGCATGGGCATAATTATTTCAAACACTCAGGGGTGTAAGGGAACAAGAAAACAATATGTAGATCAATTTGAAGATATGACATGGCACAACAGCTTGGCCAGAGAGCAGGGCAGAGATGAGTTTGCATAGGGACATGCAAAAGGTAAAGTGCAGGGGAGATGATGAGTGCATAAATTGATCTATTATATCATCTATATGGCTATTTATTTATTCCTAAAAATGTTAATTTATGCATGGGGATGTTTTATATAGTTATATCCTAGCAAGGTTGATGCATTTCTCTTTTTTTTGTTCATGCAAACTATTGACCATAGAAATTACCTACTAATTGTTTCTATGAGTAATGTGGTGACGTGTGTAGGATAATGATGAGCATTTGCTGCCAATTTTAGAAGTTACAATCAAGAAGGCCGAGTCTTTAGCCATCATGTTATCATGGAGGATTCTTCCATAATAAGCCTACAAACATGAATCCTATTTTTAGCTATATCATAGGATTTCATGAGATTTAATGAGGTTGTTATTGGTTGAATTTGGTGCCTATAATCTTGGCACATTTTGTAACTATTTGTGTCTATAAAGGTACCTTCTTGAGGACATTTTAGTAGTAGTTTTACAGTATAATTATCTATCAATTAGTATTTACTTTCAGTCCTGTGATGGAGATATGTTCTTGAACTTATTTGAATTAATATAGTTGATGTCATTTTGAATATCATCTGGTGTTAAGAGTACCTCCATCCCAAGGAAGAGAAAGGGCCCACTCAACCAAGGTGATTGGAGGATTTATGTTTCATGCATGCTTGTGGTTTCTGATAAGTTCAAGTTTGAATGTTTATTTGAATGCAATTACTTATTTCCTTTCTTTGGTATATTTCTTTATTGCTATTTCAATTCAATGTGTGTTATTTCATTTACTATTTCACTTCAAGTATGTTTGTTTTATTTCAATTATGTTATCTTAATTCTGTGTGTGCATTTTCATTTCAATTATAGTAAATCCTTTGAACGCATTTTTATTACAGTTGTTGTTGTTTCAGTGAGTAGCTTAGCATTACATTTCCATATATTAGAAGAGATTCAAGGGGAAACACACCAATCAAAACCCCCAAAAAGGAACCACCAAACAATTGAGTTGCATAAGGCTTCATTGCATACAACCTTGGAAGACATAACCCTGATTTTATAATGACACTAGTAGAAGAATATGTTAGTTAAATGATTGGAGAATACAACGACCCATCATTTTTGGCACCATTTCTGGGGACACCATAAGCACATGTCATGTCATCCACCTTACATATTATGGGTTTTTAAAGTAAATCTATGCAACTATTAGGAGTCCTAAGCCTTGTTTACATGACCAATATTGATGCATAGGCCATGGGACACTCAAGGGAGATTTATACCTTGTAATATTCAAATAATATCTCCAAATAGAGCACAAGTAGGGAACACTAAAAGTGACACTAAATCTAATACAATGCCTAGAATCCTTTCTGAACAATCTACATCATCTTATCTAGAACTAGAACAACCTTCAGAAATGGGAGACAACGGGAATAATGAGAATCGACCCTTGGGTATAACCTTTACTTATCCCATTGTCTTAGATGAAGATGAGGATGCACCTATGAAAAATATCTCTCCATCCATCCTCCCTATATTTGAGGAATGTCCATAGAAGACCCAGATCAGTTCTTATTTGAATTCAAATTTCTTTTCCAAATATATGACTACAAAACAAACCAAAAACTCAAACTTTTTCCTTCCACCCTCAAAGACTCTACTATGAGGTGGTTCATGGGATTTTCCCCTAACTCCATTCATTCATGGAGGGCATGGAGACATATTTTTGGAAAAATATCAAGACTACTGAAGGGGAAGAGATAGGAGAGAAGATTTCTTCTAGATAAAGCAAAAGGAAGATGAAAATTTGGAAGATTATCCAAACAAATTTCTCTTTCTCCATATAAGGAGTGGTTATGAGTTAAATACAGCAATCACTAAGAAAGTTTTCATTAAAGGAATTTTTGAGGAGACCAAAGACTCCATCCATCTTCTAGGAGGAGGTGATGTACATGAGCTTATAATGGCACAAATTAATGAGTTACTCTAGAACAAGAGGAGGAATAAGGTGAAGGAAGACATCAAATATTTCCTAGGTACCTTATAACTTCTCGAGGAAATGGCTAACATGAAAATAGACATCTTATCACAATTGACATCAACCATAGATGAGCTAAAAGCCAAGAAAAATTCTACAAAGGAACCTTTACATATATACTGTCCTAAATGTAGGAAGATACATCCTTTGAGAGAATTCCCATTGGATGTCACAGACATGTGCTTGATTTTGATGTATCTAACCATGATACCAATCATTATAATCTCTTACCTCAACTAAAAGAGAGATTAAATGTCATAAATCAATCTAATGCGAGAGGTAAATTTGTG
Source organism: Taxus wallichiana var. yunnanensis (assembly GCA_018340775.1). Classification (NCBI taxonomy): domain Eukaryota; kingdom Viridiplantae; phylum Streptophyta; class Pinopsida; order Cupressales; family Taxaceae; genus Taxus; species Taxus wallichiana. Next base: position 63,508,983 of record CM031240.1, read on the forward strand.
CAATGATCAAATAATCAATCTGCCTATGCCCCTCGACCTACTTAGAACCCCTGGATGATGTCATGGCCCAATCAGGATCCTCCACCAACTTGGGGACAACCTGAATGGACACCACCAAACTAGGTAGCCTATCCACAACCACCACCATGGGTACCTCCATATAATTAGCAAGGTTGAGTATCTCAACTAATATACCACCATGGAACAATCAAAAATGGGAAGCTGTATCAATGAAAATGGCACACAACCTTCAATCCACACTCGACCCCGAGATTGTGTTGGAGTAGCCGATGTGGAAATGTTGATGGCTAACTATAAGAGAATCAATGAATAACATCTAGTAGTGTGGTTTCCTAGTATTTATATAAGAAAAGGGGATATTTAGAGGTTATGAATGGGTAGCATAAATTCCTATGATTTTCTTACCTAATTGAATCTAGGTACTAAACTAGTTCGAAGTATCCATTTAAATAAATATGAAATTAACAATCTAATCTTCCATTGAAAGGAAACTAATCTAAACAAATCAACAAAACTGAAACATCATAATTACAAACAACAATTTCTTTTACTCTAAACAAATAAATCCTAAACAAACAAAGTAGTCGGATGTGGCTATTTTCTTGTGCATTTGTGAATTAAATCTAAACTAATTAATCAATTGAATTTTTCTAACAAAACCCTCAATCCTACCTCAGAGGTAGAGAATAAATCACAGCTTCAATGAAGCTATTATTCCCTATAACTTCCCTGACAATATTAAAGAGCAAGATTTCTAATGTGATCTGATCTATATAACTGCTTGATAAATTAAATGATGAAAAAAATTATCTACTAAATTTGATATGAATTTTGAGATGATAAATTTATAATTGTCAATTTGAATAAATGGAGCAAACAAAAAACACCTCCAACTTGGATATGTAAGAATAGTGGAAAATCTAGTTATGTGAATATTATCCCTAAGTCTATTTTTGGGCCCCTGATATAGCTTCCAAATATTAAAGGCACATAGGTATGCATGGCTAGAGGAAGCGTGCAAGTGAAGGCATGTACGCAAGGAAGAATTCAAAAGGGGTTCTTGGAGAACCAAGGATGTGCACGCAAAGAACAATTTAGGACTTAGCCATTTTTGACCTTTTAGACAGAACACATGAAGAACGTGTTCCGTTTGGATAAGGTTCCAACACGTGACAGGGTGTCTTGGAAGGAATATACCTTGTGATAGGAAGATCCAAAAATCTAATCATGACATGGAGAGGCATGCACCTGGGGTGACCCACACCTTGACACTTGGGGGCAGATCTGAGGTTGCAGAAGAGTTTGTTAGAGCTCAGATGCCTATTTATATGCATGCCCTTGGCAAAGAACAGAGACACAAGTGAGGTAGCGAGCTCTACAAAATTATGGTGAGAACTATGGGATAAATGGGTAGATGATTCTAGGAAGGATGTAATGGGGAAATGGGAATGCAAATTTTATTTTGTGAGCATACATGTATGGATCCAGATATGGCGCATGACTGTGGTCTACCTCTCTATGATGTTTTGGAGTAATACTATGAATGAATGTGATAAGGTTACCACTATGTTTATGTTAAGATCTCCTTCCTATATTATCTGCATGTTTCCACTATGATTTTGATCTTGTATAATCATGAACCTTACTTGAATGTTAAGTCTTATTATGGATTTACAACTTCCTAGTTCAATTAATTCTATTGCGCGCTTTGTTTTTGTTATGACTGAAGGGGTGTAGAATCCATTCTGAGCTCTATAGCTTTTCATGTCTATTAAATCACTAAGTCAGAATCATGGATTATGCCTTCCACTAAACTCACATAAAAGAGAGACTCGGCTCCCTCTCGCGCCTCAGTGAGCACCCAGCACCCGCTGGGTGATAGGCCGGCACGCATGAGGTTCCCTTGTTCTTCGTGGGGTGTAAAAATGACTACATCTTGTTGTTTCCATGATTCCAATGGATGGAAATGCAACATCTCTTTTTGAGAAGTTGTAGTGGAACATGGCATACATCATGATCTATGAAAAAGTGATGGTAAAGAGAACTTAACACTTGAAGGTGTTTAAGATTGGTTTAAACACGGAGGCATCCTTAGGGTGAATTCACTGAAGAGATTCAAACGTGTTGGATCTAGTTAGATAAGGCGTGAAGATTGGTGGAAGACACTCTTTATCATGAGTTGTATAAAACCTTCTTTGTTGTTTCCTAGTAGAGTTATTTGAGTGGCTCAAACACGGCCAAGCCTATACATCTAGATCAAGCTTGGGTGGTATTATAAACCACACCCGAATAGGGTGAGAAACACAAGACCCTACCCAAGCCAAGATCTATGATTGTAAACATATGAAGAACTTGCAGAACAAAAGTTTGAGTTTGAGTTCTTGAGAGCCCAGAGGATCATGCTATGTTATCCCCTAGCAATCATTGATGGTAACCATGGGTTTAGAGGTATTTCCTATGGCGGCTAAACCATCGAGCATTGGCGAGGAAGCTAGGTTGGGGAAGGATGGCTGATACACTGGTGGAAAGGGAGGAGAGATTCTCGTGTATAATGAAGCATGTGAAAAGGAGATCAATGATACCCCATCTGGGATTACAAGTGGGTTATGGAGCCATACATGGTGGAAAGGAGTTGAGGTTCACATGGAGGATGTGGAACGAGCAATCTTTGATACCCCATCTTGGTAAGTGCTAGAGAAACCTCTTTGGCATTTTGATAAGAGTCCATCATGAGAGAGAGAAGATTCATTAGTGCACACTCGACCCCACCTTAGACCAAAACTTGGCACTTAGTTTGTTTGAATGAGGGAAAAGTATAGTTGATCCATTTGATATCAGTAGAAGCAACCGGCCACACCCAGGAGATATAATTTCTCATTTGGGACTTCTATGGCTTCACACACTATTCCAGTATTTGGTGGAATGTTTGGACAAGGCACATATAGCCTGGTTTTGAAGTGTGCTAGGAAGTGGTGGAGGAAATACGACTGGGAGTGGTACTAGTTCACAAACTATCGGTGTGCAATTTAGTGGGATGACGGGAGCATTCAACACGACAAACATAGGCCTTGTACCTAACACAGGAGGATCTGGAGGTGGAAGTGGTGGAGCTGGTGGCTCAGGATCTAGTGGATCCGGTGGAGGAGGAAACACCGGAGGAAACCAAGGGACTGGATCGGGAGGAAAGGACCTCAGCCACCTCCTCAAGTCTTTTTGAGATGTCTCTACACTTACCATATTACAATGGGATAGAAGATGCCACAGAGCATGTGCATAAGTGCGAGTTGCTATGGCACACAAAGGGGATCATGACCCAGGATCGAAAGGCCAGTCAATTTTTGATAACTTTACAAGGACGCGTGCATAGTTGGTATAGAAAGTATGACCCTCATCAGACTATTGTGGATTATACCACGCTAAGAAATGCATTCTTGGCAGAATTCCACATACCTAAGTTTGAACAAAAGAGCATTAGCTCTCTCAAAGAAATCAACAAGGCATGGCAGAGAGTGTGAGGGAATATGATGCACACTTTAAAACTCTATTGTCTAAACTATCTTATGATATCCACCCTTCACAACATGCTCTTAGTGGTTTGTCGAAGGTTGATCACAATTTTAGGAGGGCTTTGTCTCATAAAACATTCATGGACCCGTGAAGCGTTGGAGGCTACTTTGTGCATTGAGGTAGTTGGTAGTGTTAACACTAGTATTAGCCCATTTCTGGAGGCTCAGATCACTACCATGGCTAAGAAGTTGGAGAAATTATATGCCAACACAGTTCAGAGACTCACGGTGGGATGTGGTGCATAGATTATTGTAATGTAGAAGGGCACACAAAGGATAATGGTGGGATATGTACTCGGAAGGTGGTGTGCCATAGTGGTAAATTGTGAAATATGTCATGAGGACCATGATGTAAGTAGGTTCCCCCTACTATGCATGATCCAAAAACGTATCTTGTTATTACAAGATATGTACCTCAACCACACATGACACCAAGGATTGTAGATTGATTGACCAGATTCATGAGGTAATCGATCTTGGTGTGCACTAGACTAGCATTGCCAGTAGTTCCAAAGGAGATGAACGTCGGTATGAAGAGTGCAGAGATGGAGGTGCGCATGGAAGAGGGTTTCGTGGAGGATTTCGTGGTCATGGTAACCGTGGGGGAAGAAGTGAGTTCCTGCGTGGAACATGTTTTAATTGTGGAGCCATAGACCATTATAAGCATGAATGTCTAGATCTTCTACAATGCTCATGGTGTGGAAAAAAACATAAGTATGAAGAGTTCCCAGAGTTATACGAACATATGAGTTAGCAGTATCGAAGGATAAGGGCACTTTCCATGGTGAGTATTAAGAAGGCTGACATAATGGCTCCCATGAGTAATATGTGAATTAGAACTAGAACCTGTTATGGTAACAACAAGGGTGGAGTCTCGCGTGTGTAAGGGAAGCACCTAGGCGAGACCTCTGGTTTTGAGAGAAGAAGTAGTACACGGAAGTATCCAAACCGGCTCACCATAAATAAGTCTACCAAGAAACCATGGATGTAATTCAAAGCTTACAAGGGGAGATCCAATGCTTAAAAGAGAAAACTAGAAAAGATGAGCAAAGAAGACTAGTAGAAGCACCAAAGGATGACTTGGATGAGGTTAAGGAGGTGTGTAAACTGCTGAGGCAAGAGAATATTATTCCCTGCTAGGAGCATGGTTGAGAGAAAAGGTGCCACGTGCACCTTAGGGAAGAACATGAAAGGTATATCTTGCATGCAAACCTCCCACCTCATAGCCTTGATTATGACAAAGAGATTACCTTGAACGTAGTAGTGGATGGATGGTTGTTTAGCAACATCCTCATTGACATAGAGGGAGGTTAATGTTCTCACTCTAGATGCCTAACATCAAATGGGAAGACCTACATTACTGACCATCTTCAAATGTGATTATATATGGCAAAAAAATACAAAGGAAATGCCCATAGGTGTCTTGAAGGATGTGACCATTACCATTTAGGGGACTAGGTTCACTGGGGATTTTGAATTCTTGGCACTTTGTTGAGGTAGATAATTTTCAGCTTTACTTGGGCACCCGTGGTGTTATAAGAATAATGTATCTCTCGGTTTAACAAGGGGTACATAAGCTTTGAAAACAAGGAAGAGAGGGTGATTATACCACTTGCTGATGGAAATTCCACCCCCTATACTGAACCCCTTGGAGAGGAGGTCCTGACATAGAATATATGTGCACTCCATAAGAGATCCAGAGACCATCCACCCTACAGGAGGAGTCATCTAGTTTGATGATGCTCAATCTGTCAGTGATACTACCAGTATAGCATGTGATAATTGGGTGCATGGGACTTATGAATTGATTGGGTGACATCTAAAAGGATCGGTGACCAAGGTAACAATGGCACGTATAGTTCGGTGCCTAGGAGGAAAGACAATAACCAAGTATTCTGGGGATGCATACCCTGAGGTATTTTTAAGAGAAATGGAAGCTCAATGGAGGGAGGATGAGCGATGAGGTATGCTAGGTTATGTTTTGATAGGCACAACAGTGAGGTGGTGGGCCGTGCATAGTGAAAACTTGTTGGAATGGCATGAAGTTAGAATTGCGCTCACTATCTGATTCTCGAAGAGCAACATACCCACCACTATCAAGGATTACAATGGCAATGGACCCACCTCTTCCCACATCCAGGCATGTGAGAGGGTTTGGGGAGAAGGCATGGAAGCTTTACCACCCTCCCTTTGGGTGCACAAGTTGTATTCAACACTACAAGGATATGCGCATGCCTGGTACATCCATTCTGAAACTCGCCGCCAGACGGGAAATTGGCAGGAGTTAGCGGTTGACTTGGTTCACACATTCGAGTACCGAAGTACCAAGCAACTAGTTGATGAGGCATTGCTAGACTATCAAGCACCTCACTCTGGGGGATTACACCATGGTAGAAGATAGATTAGTAAACTTACTTGGTGGACCTAGCTTGGAAGCATGGTTCGAAGAGGAGGAATCAGAAGACATACAATTCAAGAGCATGTATGTGTTGAAAAGGAGAAAGGAAAGATGGTATACATTATTGATGGAGAGGAGATGGAAAGCTTGAATGTTGACCATTTGGTTGGAGTGCATGAAGTAGTTGATAGTGTGGATGCATGTGCGTGCGTGTATCATGAACCACTCAAAACCAAGAAAGTTAACATCGGCTCGGAGAAGGAGCCCAAGGAAGCTATCATTGGGGACTACTGGTCGGATAAGGAAGTATCAAAGATCATTGATCTCTTGCATGAATTTGAGGATTTATTCCCACGTAGATACCATGAGTTAAAAGGTGTCCACCATTCATTGGGGGAAATGAGGATAAAGTTGAAAGATGGTGCGCACCTAGTTAGGAAGAGGCCTTACAGGATGAATCCCAACATGTGTGTAAGGGTTAAAGAAGAGCTAGACAAAATGATAGCATCTCGGTATCATTGAGGTTGTGGAGGAATCAGAATGGATAAGTCCAATGGTGATCAAAGCATAAAGAAGGATGGGTGGATTAGGATATGCGTGGATTATAGGGAATTGAACACTATTTGTATCATAGATCCTTTTCCCACCCCCTTCACTGAAGAGATTTTGGAGGAGTTATTGGGCGTGAGGTCTATTCCTTTACGGATGGATTCTCAGGATATCACTAAGTAAGGATTGCCAAGAAGACCAAGTAAGAGGCAACTTTCACCACCGAGTGGGGAAGCTTTGCATACATGGTCATGCCCTTTGGATTGAAGAATGCACCCGCTATATTTTCATGCATAGTGGTACAAGCATTTAAGGACTTCATCCACAAGTTCCTTCAAGTATATTTGGATGATTGGACAAAGTGTATGGATTGGTAAGGGACCATTGTGATAACTTGAGATTGATGTTTGAAAGATGTCAATAGTTGAGGATTTCCCTCAACATCAAGAAATGTATCTTTGTAACCCCTTTTGGAATGTTGTTGGGGCATATCATATGCAAAGAGGGCTTACTGGTGGATCCCATGAAAGTTGTAGTTATTGTGGGATTAGGGGAGCCCACCAGCCAAAGTGCCATGTGTGGATTTCTTGGACACACTGGGTACTATAGAAAGTTCATTAAGGGATATGCCAAGATCACCGTGCCTTTGGAAATATTGCTCAGACATAAGAGTTCCTTTCAGTGGGGAGAGGTGCAATAGAGGGCATTTGACACTCTAAAAGAAAGGCTTATCACCGCACCTATTCTACAATTCCCATCCTAGGATAAACCTTTCCATGTCCACGTGGATGCCTCTGGTACAACAATGGGAGCCGTTCTTGCTCAACCAGAGAGGGGATTGTTGATCATCCTTGTGTTTTGCAAGTAGGAAGTTGACACCAAGAACAAAATTATACAACGACTGAGCACGAGGCATTGTCAATGATCTACGCACTCCACAAATTTAGAAAATATCTACACGGTGACTCCTTCATATTCTACACTAACCATATGGCCTTGAAGTATCTAGTAAACAAAGCAGTGTTGCAAGGGCGCATATGTCGTTGGGTACTTTTATTTCAAGAATTTGAATTCAAAGTGGTGGTAAAACTAGGAAAGAACAATTGTGGGCGGATCATTTATCAAGGATTGATTTGGGGAGAGGATGTATAGAGTATCGAGGAAACCATGCCAGACACGTAACTATTTAGGTTGTGGTGTGTGCCCTTAGAATTAGAAGACATTGTCATTTTTCTCAAGGAAGGTGTGGCGCCCGAAGGGATGAATGCTCTGGAAAGGAAAAGGTTAGCCATACACGCCACGCCCTTCATGTTGATCAATGGGGATTTGTATAAAATGGGCCATGATGAGGTTTTGTGCTAGTGTGTATTAGAACATGAGTGCGTAGCTATAATAGAAGAAGCCCATGGTGGGATTTTTGGAGGACACTATGCGGGAATGCAAGTGCGCATGTAAGATCCTAGTCACCAGGCTATGGTGGGAGATGATTCACCAAGATTGCATTGAGTTTTGCAAGGCTTGTGACCACTGCCAATGCCTTGGAAAACTGGAAGAAGGGATGAGATGCCCTTGCACCCCATCGCTAGTGTGGAACCTTTTGAAAAATGGGCAATAGATTTTGTTAGACCAATCTCACCAGCTACGTGAAGGACTAACTCGCGGTATATTATTACCTGTATTGATTATCTGACAAGGTGGGCAGAGGCCGTGCCCACTAAGGATTGCACCATAGCCATGGCTGCTAGATTTTTGTGGGAAAACATTATAAGTAGGTATGGGTGTCCATTAATTTTAACAAGTGATAGGGGCACTCACTTCTTAAATGAAACCATTAGGATTCTATTGGCATAATTCATGGTAGCCCATCATAAGACTACCCCTTATCACCCTCAGGAAAATGGGACTGTAGAGGCATTCAACAAAATCCTTAGTCACACATTGACTAAGATATGTGATGTGGGTAGGTAGGATTGGGATGAAAAGGTATCAATAGTTCTTTGGGCATACAAAACAATGTATAAAAGGTTGAACAAGGCCACACCATTTCAACTGGTGTTCGGCGTGGAGGTTTTTTTCGGTTGAATTCATGCTACCATCGCTGCATATAGCATGCGTAGGGGGTTGGATGATGAACAAGCGTTGGAAGAAAGAATAGATGAATTGATAAAGTTGGATGAAAGGCGCTCACTAGTAAGATGGAGCCAAACAACTAAAAAAGCTAAGCAAAAGGCATGGCATGACCACCACATTAAGAACAAATAGTTTGAGGTTGGCTAGATGGTATTACTATATGATTCAAAATTTCTATGCCATCCTGGAAAGTTGAAGGTGCATTGGTTGGGTCCTTATGTAATTTCATACATCCTTGATTCGAGTGCGTATGCCAGTTACAAGCACTGGATGGAACAAAATTACCTGGACACTTCAATGGGAGTAGGTTAAAGCCCTACTATAAATAATGCTTCTTGGTGTTTGTAAATAAGGTAGTTTTGCCAGTTAGTTTAGAATTTCTTTTCCTTTCTTGTATTTTCCTTTGCGTTGTTGTTTTGTTTTTGCACCTTGGGTGCGATAACCTTATTACTTTTTGACTTATGAATGCTGCAGAGGACCGCGCATCATTTTAGTGTGGGGTAAGGTGATAAAGAGAGGCATGGAGTTATTCTATAGGAGGATTGGGTTGGTAGACCATTTGAATTGGCCTATTGAAAAGATGCATTAGGAGAAAAGAAGGCAGATGGATGGCAAGATAAGGTTACATTGGAAATCCACGTACAAAGGAGAAAAAGCACAAAAACATGAGGTAGGTGAAAGCAAGAATCATGAGGATAGAAGAGGTGCCTTTGGCGGTGGTAACATGTGCAAGAGTCTTCTATCAAGATGGATTATTTGCATGCCAGAAGGTTGGAAAAATTTTCACACAAGAAGGATTGGGCATGGGTGAAAACCTTTTTGTGCAAGGATTTGGCGTGTAAGGAAAAGTGTTGAAGTCGGGTTTGTTTGAAAAATGCCGCATTAAACATTGTCATACGGTGGTAGGTAGCCTAGCCTTTAATGCGTAAAAGTGGGAAAAGCTATAAATACAAGAGTGGGCATTTCATTATTTTACTTTGTAAAAACAAGAAGAGTGATTTTCTTTCAAGAGCTAGGGTTTGAAGACTAACTCATGAAGGAAAATCCCAAAAACTTACATGCAATTAGTCCATTAGATCTACAAACCAAAGCAAAAGTGATTCATGGGTGTGAGGAACGTTGTGAAGAAGCCGTGATCGAAGGAGAAAATTATGAGATTAGGGTTTGTGTTTTAGGGCATAGGGCGCGCGGGGAAAATGTTCAAACAAAATTACAAGTTAACCTGGGAATGAAAGCAAGGGGTAAAATGATGGCCACAAAACTAGTTGATAAACCTGTAGTACAATCCAAGAGGGGAAAGGGTAAGGGAAAAGGAAAGAAGAAAGAAGAAGAAATCCCCTTGGATACCAATGAAGAATGGTACTCAAAAATGCAATACCCGGATGGGGTTTTGCTAGGGCAAGAGTGGGAGTCCCACATCAGACAGATGCCCATGATTGACTACAATCACCGATCAAGCATAATCGTGAAGGAAATGGTTGGAGCTGGTGTGCCCTACAAATAAATGAACACCTGATGGGATGCCAATCTATAATGACATAGTCAAGGTGAAAATGGAGAAGGTAGGGCTTCTTCAGCTTTATGAGTTACCATATTTTGGGAAGCCTGAGTGCTTGTACCAGTGGCTGATGACACGCATGCACGAAGACTTCTTCTGCTTCGCAGGGTGTAAAATGTGCATAACTCCCTAGTTAATTTCACACTTTACAGGCCTAAGTCTGTAAAGGGGACGTGCTCATAGATGACCTCTTGGACGAGGAGGCAATTAAAGAAACCATTGCATCCAGGAATATAAGAAGGGATCAAGGTACTATGATGTCGCGGATATCAGTGATGGTGATGAAGATGGCCGTGCACCTTGTTTCCAAGCTGAATGGACAAGAGAGGTGGACCCAAGTGAGCAAGCCCTGGCTGAATGTCTGCAGGAAGGTCACGGAAGGCACCGTGTACAACATCTCCCAGTACATAGCAGATGAGATCATAAGTAGCGCGGAGAAGGGAGGAAAGATATTATTTGGGAACATCCTGTTAACAATTGTGTTCTCAGAAGTCAAGGTGTGGATGCATCCGAAAAGTTCATATGGGAGTACCTCGATGAAGACCCTCACCCGTGGGAGAGGTTCCAGAAGTATACATGTGAATCAATGATAGGGGTGCACAAGGCACGCTTGGATAAATGGTATATGCACCTCAAGAATGCATTTGGGGTAAATGGTAGATCCCGAACAACTCCCCGTGGTGAAGGAGAAGCAGAGTTCGTGGTATACCAACACTTCTGCATTGGTAGATTCATCTTGGTGGATGGCAGTTGGAGTCCCTGGTGCAAACTCCCCTTCTCATTTACTGCCCAATTTTTCCAGGCAGGAGTGAACAGGTACAAGGAGTTGAAGAAATTAAATCTTGAGTTGTCCACCCTTGACAAAGTGAACATAGGGAAATGAGAAAGAAGTTGGTCTACCAGGGAAGCATGCGTACGTTGAAAGATACGTATCACAAGATGTGCACATTGTAAGGCCCATGACCTTACCTATTACTGAGAGCGATGCTACCAGGATCTACCTACGCATAAGGCCAAAGTTTGAAAAGGGTGCGTATATGTGGAGAATGAGATATCCATCCCAGATGACCCTATTGGAAGAAAGAAGCCACGCCAAAGCGTAAGGAGAGAGAGAAGAAGAAAGAAGAAAGAGAGGTGGAGAGGAGCAGAACATAGGATACCATAGGGCCAAGTACCTACGTCTAGAAGAAGAAGAGGACGGTAGTTAGGGAGAAGACCCAAAACCGAGTAAAGCCACCATCTCCTGAGGATCCCTTGGATGAAGAGAAGACCACATCTCTCGACTCTAGAGTTTTCTGCAAGGAAGAAGAAGAAGAAGAGAAGGTAGAGAAGACTAAAGGCACAAGTGCCTTTTTAGGCAAGAAGAATGTTGGCGAAGGAGAAGAGCTGGAGGTGACCCAAGGGAGGATAAGTATAGATGACTCAGGGGAGGGAGGAGAGGAAGACATTGATGCATTCATCTTTGTACAGGAGGAAGAGGTAGGGGAGGAAGGACTCGCAGAGTGAAGAAAGGAGTGAAGGGGCAAGCACCAAGGAGCAAGAAATGCCCAAGCTCACCCAGGAGGAGATAGATGAAAAAGTGACAAGGAGGTGAGAAAATATGATTGATGCCTTGGTCGATGAGGAGTTGGGGTGCAACATGGAGCTCAGTGCTTGGTGAGTTCAAGAAAGAACAAAGGGAGAAGAGTGGAAGTAGCACAAAAGGCCCAACTCTTTCAGTGACTGTTCCAAAGGGCATGCGCACGGGAAGTAAACATGCGAAGGAAGGAAGATCAGTGATGGGGTATGTTAATGACCCTAAAAAGTTTTTGCACACGCTTCTAGAGTATCGTGCCCACCAAGGAGCTCACCGCCATGGATTCCTTCGATCCTAAGGGTGGATACCCATGCATGAGGAAAATGCTATCGTGGGCATTTGACTCCCACATTGATGAGCCCTGAATTCGAAGTTAACCAAGAGAGCGGTATTGGAGTTTTCCAAAGGAAAGGGGGAAAAACCCCTCATAAACACACAAGAACTATCGGATGAACAAGTGTGTAATGCACTCAACAAGGTCTCCGTGGAGGTAGAGGCAAGGCTCTTCTGTAGAAATGACAAGATTAAAGCCTTGGAGGACCTGTTGGAAAAGAGGAAGGAAGAAGTAGTTAAGCTAACAAAGGAACTCAGCCTTGAAAATCGATCATCACTCAACTAAGAGGGATTTTAGGAGGAAAATCTAAAGTGTGTGAAGTCTCCAAGAAGGTGGAGCTCATCTCCTAAGCTATTATCATGAAGCACCCAGACCTTAACCCTCCCATGTAAAAGTATGGTTCCTCCTGGAATGTCTTGAGGACTTGACTCGGATCCTCACCATGGAAAGGCAGCCTTTGGCCTTGGAGTCAGCAGAGGATATAGCTGTGCATTTGGAGAAGGAGGATAAGCTGAAGGTAATCGCACTCATAGCTGAATACAATAAGGTCCTGGCTGATGTAAGAGAAGCACAAATTGTGTGGGTCACTTATGACCACATTAGGACAAGGTGATCATGCTACTTGGCAAGACAATGAGGCTGAGCTAAAAGACTTCAGGGAGAAGAACAAAGGAAATAGAGCAGAACGAGAAAAGATTTTCCGAAGGTAGAAAGAAATCTGAAGCTTTGAGGCCCTTAGTGAGTCTCAATCAAAACATGGCTTAAAGAACTCTACAAGACCATTACAAGGAAGATGGATGCCTTGGAGGATCTTGCGAAGGAACTAGAAACCATGGTGGAGACCATCACCACAAAGGGGGAAGGGTTAACCTTGATGAGGTGAGCACATTGGTTGGTGAAACCTTTGCAAAAGGGTGTAGGATGAATTCAAAGTGTTGGGGTACACTAGAGGCCGACCTACAAATTTTTTTCCCCTTCTGCTTCTTTAGGCATTTTTCCTTCTATTTCTCTTCCTCTCCCCATTCTTTATTCTTTCCCTCCATTCTTTTCCAAGGCAAGACCTTGCATTTTTGTTTGATTTTTGAAAAGGTTCTCGAGGGTGGAGAATAGGTGAAGTGTGGGGTAATGTTGGGACCATTGATATAGCTTCAAATCTTAAAGGCGCATAGTCACGTAGGGGAAGCACGAGTGAAGGCGCATAAGGCGAGTTCAAGAAGCTTGGATAACTAAGGACATGCACACCGTGTAAAGAACAATTCAAAAAGGGTTTTAGTGCAAAATCACAAAGCACCCCGGATGTTGATCAGATTTCTAGGTTGATGTCTTAGGCATCCAGTGTGATTGCACAACATGGAAACCTCTCTCCAAGTGTGGGACTTGTGAAACTAAGAGAGGAATCTCCAGATTAGAGGCTGGTTCCTCAAACTCCTCTGATTTAGATCTATATTTGCACAACTACAGAGGTTCAAATCCTAATCCTACTCTAAATTGCAAGGAGACAGGGATAGAAATGCAAAAATTGAAACTAACTAAAGATGGTGATGCACCAAAAGGAGTGGTGAATATTTTTGTCATGTAAATAGACACAAACCAAAGATTGCAACATAAAACATACACAGGCTGATAAGATATAATTTAGGATCTGAAATGAAGCAAATAATACAAACAAAGGACTAAAACCATTCACAAAGCTTGCATTATCATTTCCAATGTCAAAACCACTGCATTACAACCTCAGAGAGGTAAAAAGCTGTTACAGATCTTTGAAGAGGTCTGATTCTTGCAACAATCACTTGTTGGAGGTGAAAGAAGAAGATTGCTATGCCAAAAATGTTCCCCTTTAGAAATGAGCCAAATCTGGCTTTTACATTGCATGGGTCGAGCCCAGGAGAGAGAAAACATACAAAACATGGGAGCCCATTCCTCATTGACTGTAAATGCATTAAAATGGCATGGGGGACCTTACAAACCCATACCCTGTCATTTTGACCAAATTAGAGGAGAATGCGACCCATTCTATTAAATTTGGTCGCTGAAATGTCACTTTTGGCCATGAACACGCGTTAGAGCCATTTCTTAACTTTCTCTCTCTAGACTGAACCAAAATTCAAGATTGAACCTAGAATCATGTAGAGAATTTTATAATCTTTCCAATGATATAAAGAATGTGCAAATCCGAGCTCTAGATCGAAAGATATGGTGATCTGAAGATTTAGGGCACAAAACAGTGAAAATGAATTTTGAAATTTTTTCGCGCTCCGCCACACTGGGACGACACGTGTGGGCGCTGATTGGATGAGTAATTCTCTCTCCTTCCCTTACCCGTGGGTTTTCTTTAAAAGTTTTGAATTTTTGTGATTTTGGAAAATTTCCCATTTTTTCCCGCATCCCCGCCACTTGGGACACGTGGCATGATCTAGTTGGAGGACAGGGCGCGGGGTCATCCTTTACCTTTTAGTTTTGGCCAAAACTTTTTCCAAATTCTCTAATTCCTCCCGAGCTCCGCACTCCCCTTCTCCTTAGGACACGTGTCCTCTTTTTATTAGCTCGGGCCAATGCTTCAAACCTTGCCCTTTGAAATTTTGGACGTTTTCCTTGTGACACATGGCATTTCTGATTCGTCCGCGGGCCTGCCGGCTTTTCACGTCCCTCGCGTCCCTTTGGCCCGGTTGTCCCGAACTGTCTGGGACAAATTCCTCCGATCCACCCGATTTGGGCTTCCCTGTCCCTCTTTAAGGCGAAGACACGTGGCGTGATTTGATTGGCTCTCATCTCCTTCGGCTCTCGCGTCCCACGCGTCCCTTTGTTCTAACAACTGCCCTGAGTGTGAAAGTTCTCTATTTCGGCCGATCCAGGCGGTTCGCATCCTTCGCGTACTCATGCCCGGATGTCCCAACACATTTCTGCATGATAGTTAGTCGATTTTGCTTTTACCTTCGGCCGGTTCGTCCTTTCGCATCCGCGGCCGTCCCGACGGCCCGGATGTCCCTTTCTTTGTGGGGACACCCTGGTGGCCTTTCAGCCGATTCATGCCCCGATGTCCCAACTGTCCCAAGGGCTGCGAGACTAGGACTTAGCCAATTTTCATGATTTTTCTGCCCCAAGCTTGTTTTTTGCAACTTTTTCACCCTTTTTAGAACTTGCTCTTTTCTCCTTGGACAGGAGAGTTAGAAAAAATCCGAGGGGACCCTAGAAACATGATTTTTTGCCTTGAATCAATCTATTTGCTTGGGACAAGAATTTAATGCATGTTATCAAAATTTACCCTGGGGGTGAATTTTGGATAACAATTTGGTGACTCAGTGGGGTCACCTGCCTGCTAGGTAGAAGATACCAGTTCCTGAAGTAGTCCATTGGGCATGGAGTCATCAAATATTCTGTTTAGAACCCAACTGACTTAGAATGTGTAAGGAGGAAGATGGAATATCACCTGATGGAAGTAAGGACTGCAAAACATCTCCATGGACAGCAAGTTGTGCCAAAGCACTTAGGGAAAACAAAACTAACCTACAGCAAAACAATGTGCACAAGCACTTGGAGGAATGAAAATCTAATCTAATATTTACAAGGTAGTGAATTTCCCTCTAGAAGCAATGCTTGAGATAGATTCCATTTACTGGAATCTGTAGTTCTTCACCATCCAATGAGGCCAATTGGAAAGCATTGTTGTTCTTGCACTTTGTGACCATGTATGGGCCACTCCAAATGGCATCAAATTTTGAATGCCTTCCCGGTTTTCTCTATCCACATCCCATTTCAACACTAGATCTCCAACTTGAAAAGATCTATCCTTGGCCTTCTTATCAAAGGTCTTTTTGATCAAAGCTTGATCCTTTTCCATTGCTTGGGATGCCTGATTTCTAATCTCTTGTAGCTCCATCAACTCTGCATACCTCACCTCCATGGGCTCAAACTCTAGCAACTCCAGCTACTTCATGAGTTCCAATGTTGGCAACTCAAGTGACATGGGCAAGATTGCCTCTCTTCCATAGACAAGTTTGATAGAGAGTTACCTTTGGATCTTTTGGGAGTTATCCTATCATCCCATAAGGCTGATTTGATTTTTTATGCCAAGACCTCTGATTCTCATCAAGAGTCCTCCTAATGATCCTCAACAAGTTCTTGTTTGTAGACTCGGCCTGGCCATTACCTTGAGGGTAATAGTTTGATGAAGTGCTTAGGTAGATACCGTTCTTGACAACCCACTCAGTCACCTTAGATCCAATGAATGCTAATGCATTATCAGAGATTATTGTAGCAGGTACACCAAATCTGGTTGTTATCCCCTCATAAAAGTCTAAGATGCTAGACTCATTTGCCTCTTTGAGTGCTACTGCTTCTGTCCATTTGGTGAAGTAGTTGGCTGTCAAAATCCATTTGTGCCCTTGGCTTGAATTGGGATTAATGACTCCAATGAAGTCCAAACCCCATTGCATGAATGGCTGGTCAACTGAGATTGGATGTAATGGAAGGGCAACAAGTCTCTCTTTTCTATGAAGAATGCACAATTCTTACACCTCTTGATCCATGCATAGCAATCCTTTGAAGATTTTAGGCCAATAATAACCAGCCTTCATGATTTTTAGAGCTGTCACTCTTGGTGCAAAATGGCCACCGGCTGGTCCACCATGGAACTCTTCCAACACCCTTTGAATCTGATTTGTGCTAATGCATCTCGGAAAGCACTCCATTCACATCTTTCTTGAACAAAACTCCATCAACAATGGCATACGGGACAGCCTCGCAATCTGAAGTGTGTCTCCTTTGGGTCTTGTTCATCTCCAAAGGGCATAGGCACTGTGCCTAGGAAGTGTATTATATCTTGGGTCCAGCAAGGAGTGGGGGCAGCATTGTCTTCTTCTTGATTGCCACTTGGCTCATGGCTGTCCTGGACTGTCAAAACAACCTCTTCTTCATTGCATACTTCTTTTTGCTTCCCCAAACTAGCTGCTCACCACAATCCTTTCCCTCTTACCAGCTTGGTGATCTTGATCTCAATGTCATACTCCATGACACGGGTGATCCAACCTGCCCTTTTCTCATTCAAATCCTTGTTGAGGAGGAAGTACTTAACCCTAGCATGTGAGACCAACAACTGGACCTTGTTGTTTGAAACTAAATGCTTGAATTTCTTCAAGCTTCTTATTACTATAAGTACATGCTTCTCGATAAAAGAGTACCTCACCTCATAGTCATCTAGGCTCCGGCTGAAGAAGGCAATTGGCTGCTCATCATTATCCTTGTTCTACTGTACCAAAATGGCAGAAATAGTGTCATTACCTCCAAATGCATAGAGGATGAAATCCTTGGAGAAATCCGGGTTGATGAGAGTTGGTGCTTGAGAGATGGCTTCTTTGATTGCTTCAAAACTCTCCTTGCCTTCTGTTGTCCACTTGAAAGCCATGCTCTTCTTTAAAATTTTGGTGATGGGCTTGACAAGGGCTACAAAATCGGGACAAACCTCGAACAAAGTTTATCCTTCCCAAGAAACTATGAAGGGCTTTCTTGTGGCGGGCAATGGTAGTGCTCTTATGGCTTCAACCCTCTAGATCAATTGCTAATCCTTCTTTGGAGAAAATATGGCCAAGGAGCTTTCCTTCATGTGTAAGAAAGATGCACTTCTTAGGATTCAAAGACACTCCAAATCCCTGCACCTCGTGAAGACTTGCCTCAAATGAGAGAGGTGGTCTCTGCTGCATTTTGGAAAAAATAGTGATATCATCAAGGTAAATCAGCACCACATTGTTAATCAAACCTTTGAATTCCATGTCCATTGCCCTTTGGAAGGTAGCACTAGCGTTGGACAGCCCAAATGGCATTTTCTTGTATGCAAAAGTTCCCCATTTGGTTGTGAAGGTTGTCTTGAACTGGTCCTCTTCCTTCACCATAATCTGATTATAGCTTGAGTAGCCATCAAGTAGTGGAAACCTCTCGGAGCTAGCCACCACTTGCAAGATTTTCTCCATGGAAGGGAGTGGGTAATGGTCCTTGAGAGAGGCTCTATTCAAGTCTCTAAGTCAACACACAATCTGATCTCTCCACTCTTCTTTGACATTTGGAACTAAGTTGGCAACCCAACTAGAATGCTTGATTGGGAATATGATCCTTGACTCAATCATCTTGTCCAATTCTTTCCTCATGAGAGGCTCCATGTGTGGATTGATTGGTCTTTTTTTTACACTTTGTGAGGCTTAGTATTTGGATCCAATTCAATGGTATCTTTGAGCTAAGTTGGGATTGAAACCTTTCAAGTCTTCATAGCTCAAGAAAACATGTCAGGGAACTCTTGGCACAGTTGTATGAACTCATACCTTTCTTGTTCAGTTGTCATCCTTCCAATTTGCAATGGTTTGTTCTCTTCTACCAAGATGGATATTGAATCCTCTCTCTTGACCTGAATGTTTGCTTTCTCCTTTCTAAACTGATCATTGGGGTTAAAAATGGACTCCAAAGTGATAAGTCCCTTGGGCAGCTTGTTAGTTCTCAGCTGTACTACTTGGTCACCATACTGCTGTTCCAATCTTTCTTGATTCTTGGCTGAGAACTCAGCTTCTTCTTGCAAGAAATGGATGATTTGTTGGTCATTCTCAAACACTTGCCAACTGACATTGTTATCTGGTACTGAAGGCCTCACAATCATGGATGTTTGGTTGTACCTTGTCTTGTTGAATGCTTTCCACAATGTCAAAGGCTGCCCCTACTGCTGCAAGCCTGTCAGCAGCTTGATTCTCTTTCCTAGGAATGGATTTGATGCCAAAACCCTCAAAATCTTCCATGAGGTCCCACACCTGTTCTTGTAGCACTTGAGTAGATCATTCTTGGCAGCATGTTATCCCTTGACCTGATTTACAATCAATTCACTATCCCAAAGACTTGCAAGTTCTTTATTCCTCTCTTTATTGCCCAATGCATCCCTTGCACTAAGGCTTCATATTCAGCAGTGTTATTGGAGCATGCAAACTGAAATCTAAAAGCTAAATAGTACTTTACTCCTTGAGGTGAAACAAGCATAGCTCCACCTCCTGCACCTTGTCTACTCCTTGATCCATCAAAAAATAGCTGCCATACCTCATTGTCATCTTTGTGGTTTGGCTTGGTGATGCTAGGAATAGGCTGATTTTCTTCATGTATGCAATAGACCCCTAGCTCAGATTCTTCTATTTCTTGATAAGGATCAAATGCATGTATCTTGTTTGCCCATTCATTAAGAGTTAGATCCGGGATGCTTCCAACCTTGGTGTCAGCTTCATCAGTGCTTGGGTGATCTTCTTGATCAAATGTTGAGCAATTGGCATTAATCTGACTTGGAGTGTAAGGCTCAATGTGGAAGTTTGCAATAGGTTCTGACCTGATTGTAGCCTTAGTTCCATACCTCATTACGAACAAAGCATGTGTGACCAATCGGTAGACAAATATCCCCCAATCTTGGTGTGAAGTCCCTTGACAAGCAAAGGGAAAAGAGTGGTGGAAGGTCTATGATGGTGATACATCTTATAAAACAACAACATTTGGACATGCATGCAAGGTAAGACTCAAGTTTCTAATCACTCCAACTGTTGCTACTGCTGTCCCATCCAGCTGCACTACCCCTTTGGATGTTGTTTCATACTAGAGCCCTAGCTGATCAGCTATTTGTTTAGGCATTATTGAGCTACTTGCCCCGAGTCTATCATGCAATTGTGCACTAGCTGATTTCCAATGATTAATGAAACATAGAAAGGAGGGGGTTTCAACATTTTACCTTGTTGTCCTCCATGATTTCCCTCAGGCTGGGCAACATTTGTGAGCACTTTGTCTTGCATCTGAACTTGCTGATTCGAAGTTGGCCAGTCCTTCATGGCAGCTTGCAGTAGATCTCTTTGGCACAGGATGGATAGGGATTCCCACATTGATATATTGACATTTGTCTTCTTCATCGATCAAAGATCTTGAATCGAAGTGATGAAGGATCTCTTTGATGTCCCTTGGTTTGCACATTCACTCCTTGCACGTGGGCATCAACAACTAGTATTTGAGTTGGCCTAGGGGCTGTTCTTGGCTGCCCTTGTGCATTTGAAATTGGACCTTGCTTGCCAACCATTTGTGGAGCCATGGAAGGTTGTGGATTGGTTGGGGCTAATGGCTATTCTTCACCCAAATTCCTCCTTTTTGACCTTGTGTTGGTTGCAACACCTTGAGAAACTACCTGGTTCATGCCACAAAAATCCTCCGCTTGCCAATTTACCAATGTGGTGTCATTTGGGGCTGATTCTTTTGTTGGAATGTTTCTTATTGTTGGTTGTTTCCTTGACTGCCCTCACCCTCCACACCAGTAGTTGTCACCATCAATGCTTGATTCAAAGCACCATTGAAGCACATGGATTGGTTATGAGGCTCATTGCATGGAAAACACCAATCATACTCCTGAGCAATGTTGTTTTGTGTTGGCACCAATGCCTTAGAGGCAGATATGGCATTTGGATTATAGGGCTGAAATGGTCTATTGGCAGGAGGCCTTGTTTGATTCATATTTGCAGCTGGATTAGGTGGCCTTTGTGGTTGGTATGGCTGCCTATTAGGCTGAGCTTGGGGTTGATAAGAAGGTCTAAAACCTTGGGCTTGTTGCCTCTTGAGAGTAACCAGCTCATTGCCTAGGTTTTGCAATTGCTTCATGACTTCTTGAAGCTCATTTGGGGCACTTGGAGATGAAGTGGAAGCTTCATTTGAACTCTGATTTCTAGGAGTGGGAGAAGGAGCCAAATTAGGTGCTTGATTGGTGTTTGGACTCTCTAAACTTGGAAACAATGGCATGGGAGGTCTAGGGGCAAGTTTGCCAGCTTGGATCAAACAATTTTCAGCCCTAATGGCAATGCTATAAGCCATAGGGATAGTTATGCCTCCCATGGACTGAATCAACATAGAAATATCAGAATTTAGAGCTTTGAGATAGTAGAGAAAAGCACCTTCTTACATTGGCTTTGAATGCCATGGAATTCTCTCCCAAGTCTTTTGAAATCTGAAGTTGAAATCGGTCAGTTGTTCATTGGGAGCTCTCTTGATGGTTGTCAGCTGCTCCAAAAGAGACAAGTTGTCTCCCTTTTCTCCAAATTGCTCGTGAAGTGCTATACACAACTGATTCCAATTTGTGATAGAACCATCTCCAAGGCTCCTAAACCATTGCAATGCTTTACCCTTGAATGAAGATGCCAGTAACTTGACAGCCACTTGCATCTCATTGATTTCATGAATTACACAAAGGTTAGCAATATCTTTAACATGATCACCTGGAGTAGTCTGATTTTCTCCAGTGAAGTAGGGAATGTTCTTCAAGGCTGCAATAGGAATTGGATGTTGTGCATTGAGGGCAAGTGGGCTATTTCCTGTGAAGTTGACATAGGGGTTGTTTTGTGCCATTCTAATTGGTCTTAAAACCCTTGTTGACTGAATGAAAGGCCTACCAGGTGGAGGAGTTGAGAGAGTTCTATTTGGTGGAGATGGAGACCTTTGAATCCTTCTTCCTCTTTGCCTTCTTCTTGGAGATAATTGTAGGTATTCAAACAACACTTCTTCTTCTCCAACTCTTGACCTTGTGGTGACTCTTCTCATGAGTTTTCAGGCCTGCACTGCTGAAACTAGTTGATTCTTCCCCTTGGAGTCACCAGATATGCAAATAATAGCTCTTTTTAAGCAAGAAAATTGCAGCAGATGCACATCAACTTTGCTACAATAAAAATGAGACCTCTAGTGTCCCACCAGGCATGCCAAAACTGTTAGTGCAAAATCACAGCACCCCTGGATGTTGATCAGATTTCTAGGTTGATGTCTTAGGCATCCAGTGTGATTGCACAACATGGAAACCTCTCTCCAAGTGTGGGACTTGTGAAACTGAGAGAGGAATCTCTAGATTAGAGGCTGGTTCCTCAAACTCCTCTGATTTAGATCTATATGCTTGCACAACTATAGAGGTTCAGATCCTAATCCTACTCTAAATTGCAAGGAGACAGGGATAGAAATGAAAAAATTGAAACTAACTAAAGATGGTGATGCACCAAAAGGAGTGGTGAATATTTTTGTCATGCAAATAGACACAAACCAAAGATTGCAACATAAAACATACACAGGCTGATAAGATATAATTTAGGATCTGAAATGAAGCAAATAATACAAACAAAGGATTGAAACCCATTCACAAAGCTTACATTATCATTTCCAATGTCAAAACCCTTTGCATTACAACCTCAAAGAGGTGGAAAAGCTATTACTGATCTTTGAAGAAGTCGATTCTTGCAACAATCACTTGCTGGAGGTGAAAGAAGAAGATTTCTATGCCAAAAATGTTCTCCCCTTTAAGAAATGAGCCAAATCGGCTTTTACATTGCATGGGTCGAGCCGGGAGAGAGAAAATGTACAAAATGTAGGAACCCATTCTCATTGGTAGAAAATGCATTAAAATAGCATGGGGGACCTTACAAACCCATACCCTACATTTTTGAAATTGGAGGAGAATGAGACCCATTCGCGTATTAAATTTGGTCGCTGAAATGTCATTTCTAGCCATGGACACGCGTCATATCCGTTTCTAACTTTCTCTCTATACTGAACCAAAATTCAAGATTGACCCTGGAATCATGTAGAGAATTTTATAAGCTTTCCAATGATATAAAGAACGTGCAAATCTGAGCTCTGGATCGAAAGATATGGCGATCTGAAGATTTAGGGCACAAAACAGGCAAAAATGGGTTTTGAAATTTTTTCCGTGCTCGCCACTTGGACAACACATGTCGGGCGATTGGATGAGAAATTCTCTCTCCTTCCCTTACCCGTGGGTTTTCCTTGAAAGTTTTGACTTTTTGTAATTTTGGAAAATTTCCCATTTTTTCCCGCATCCCCGCCACTTGGGACACGTGGCATGATCTGGTTGGAGGACAGGGGCGCGGGGTCATCCTTTACCTTTTAGTTTTTGGCCAAAACTTTTGCCAAATTCTCTAATTCCTCCCCGAGCTCCACACTCCCTTCTCCTTAGGACACGTGTCCTCTTTTTATTGGCTCGGGCCAACGCTTTAAACCTTGCCCTTTGAAATTTTGGACGTTTTCCCTTGTGACACGTGGCGTTTCCTGATTTGTCCGTGGGCCTGCCGGCTTTTTGCGTCCCTCACGTCCCTTTGGCCCGGTTGTCCCGAACTGTCTGGGAAAAATTCCTCCGATCCACCCGATTCGGGCTTCTCTGTCCCTCTTTGAGGCGAAGACACGTGGCATGATTTGATTGGCTCTCGGCTCCTTCGGCTCTCCGTGTCCCACGCGTCCCTATGTCCCAATTGTCCCAGTGTGAAAGTTCTCTTTATTTCGGGCGTTCCGGGCGGTTCGCGTCCTCACGTCCCCCGGCCCAAATCCCAACACATTACGCATAATAGTTAGTTGATTTTGCTTTACCTTGGCCGGTTCACTCTTTCGCATCCATGCGTCCCCACACCCGGATGTCCCTGCTTGCGCGCGGACGCTGGCGGCCTTTCATCGATTTGTGCCCCGATGTCCCAAGCTGTCCCAGGGTACTACGAGGACTAGGACTTAGCCGATTTTCATGATTTTTCGGCCCAAGCTTGTTTTTTTGCAACTTTTTCACCCTTTTTAGAACTTGCTCTTTTCTCCTTGGATAGGAGAGTTAGAAAAAATCCGAGGGGACCCTAGAAACATGATTTTTTGCCTTGAATCAATCTATTTTCCGAGAGAAGAATTTAATGCATGTTATCAAAATTTACCTTGGGGTGAATTTTGGATAATTCTTAGAGAACCAAGGATCACATGAAGAAAAATTTGGGACTTAGCCGTTTTCAACCTCTTGGAAAAAACACATGAAGAATGTGTTCCGTTTGGATAAGGTTCAGCTTGGCGACGATAGGGTGTCCTAGAAGGAATATACCTTGTGATAGGAAGATCCAAAAAGCTAATCATGACATGGAGAGGCATGTGCCTGGGGTGACCCACACCTTGACACTTAGGTGTAGATCTAAGGTTGCGAGAAGAGTTTTTAGAGCTCATAGATGCCTTTTTATACACGCGCATCCTTGGTAAAGAACAGAGACACAAGTGAGGTAGCAGAGCTCTGTAGAATTATGGTGAGAACTATGGGATAAATGGGTAGATGATTCTAGGAAGGATGTAATGGGGAAATGGGGAATGCAAATTTTATTTTGTGAGCATACATATATGGATCTAGATACGCACATGAATATGGTCTGCCTCTCTGTGATGTTTTGGAGTAATACTATGAATGAATGTGATAAGGTTACCACTATGTTTATGTTAAGATCTCCTTCTTGTAATATCTACATGTTTCCACTATGCTTTTGATCTTGTATAATCATGAACCTTACTTGAATGTTAAGTCTTATTATGGATTTACAACTTCCTAGTTCAATTAATTCTATTGCGTGCTTTGTTTCTGTTATGACTAAAGGGGTGTAGAATCCATTTTGAGCTCTATAGCTTTTCATGTCTGTTAAATCACTAAGTCAGAATCATGGACTATGCCTTCCACTAAACTCACATAAAAGAGAGACTCGGCTCCCTCTCGCACACCTTGGGTGAGCGCTCAGACACTTTGGGTGATAGCCGACATGCATGAGGTTCCCTTATTCTTCGTGGGGTGCAAAAATGACTACATCTATCCTTCTAATCATTATGTCCACATGAGTCCAATGGATGGAAATGCAACAAAAATATAGGAAGAAGGATGCAAGAGCAACAACAGCTTGGATTGGCGAGACTAGGAAGTAATGCAAGTGGAAAAATGAAAGCAAAATTGAATTGAGATCAGCTTTGACAATTTCCAGTAAGAAAGGAATCATCTTTGCAATATAAAGAATATAAATTTTCTCCAGGTTTTTCTTGAGAACAAACAATGGTTATATAACAAATTGGTTGGGTTGTGAACTCACACACAAGGCATCCTTGGGGTGCCAAATCATTGGGTGAAGAGGTAGTTCAAACTGATTAAATCTATTTAAAAATAGAAGAGGGAGAGAAGACCATGCAATCAAGCCTAAATTTAGCTAATTTGGTTCACAAACGTGCCTTGGAAGTGAAGTTAACTGAAATCATGCGTGTATAATTATGCATGAAGGTTTATGAAAAAAATTATGTGAAGCGCCACCCTACGGGGGTGACAAACACGAAACCGCCGCCCAAGCCTAGGTGACAAACACGAAACCGCCACCCAATCTTGGGTGGAATTCACAAAACCACCACCCAAATAGGGTGAGAAACACAAAACCTCTACCCAAGCATGGGTGGTACTTTTGACATTGAAGGTCAAAACATGCATTAAACAAAAGTGGGAAGCTAGAAGAAAATGTGTAAATGCTAAATAGGGATTTATAGGCTATTAATATATACTGCAAATGGGTTTAGGAACTCAAAAAAATTCTAAAAGGATATGAATCTATTAAGAATACAAAATATGAGACTAAGGAGAAGGCACACATAATATTCGGGCATGAGAGCAAGTCACATTTGAAGGCGCGGAAGGATAGGGAAGAAAGCATGCGCAAAAGATAGATTGATTCGGGACTTAGCCATTTTCATGGTTACGGGATATTTTTGGAGATAGCATACGGAGCATGCAAAGGATGGAGAATTGCGTGACATGCAAATGCTATTTTGGAAGAGCATCTACCAAGCACCATGCATGAGTTCAAGTTAATAATAGGAGTACTACTTCTAGTTAGTTATAAAAGATCTATTATTAGTGCACTTGCATGTGTGCATGTTATTGTAAAGGTGTGACTATTTTATGCATGTGACCTATTTAGGTAAGTGTGTAAGTGGTGAGGGGAAATTCCCCACCCTTAAAAATATGTATTAATTTGTGAAGTTAGAGAGATTTTGTGTATGAGCTATTCTAGAGTTATGTTGTTAGATACTCATGTGCGCATAAACTTATGATATTATTTATTATAAGAAGCTTTTGTATCTACTTTGTTTAATATAATGGAGCTTGTTTGGTGAATAATGGTGTTAAACATGACTATAACTAGTTTTTACATGGTTGATTTCATTAGGTTTATCATTTGATTCATGATTCTTTAAGATCTAGATCTTGAATATGTTATGTCAAATGTTTATGCTATTTATGGATCGAGTGCATTATATCTTCACAATGTTCACATCTACACAAGTAACTCTAAGGAGGGGCTTGGTACCTTTGTACACTCTAGGTGAGCATTTAGCTCAATTTGGGTGATGTCTTTAGTGATCTAGGTTATTCGTGGTAAATTCTAGGTTACATCATTGGTTTCATTTTTGGGACCTCTTTTTCAGTTGTTTTCAAGATGGTTCATGATGAAGACATATCGGTTGACCCTAGAAAGTGTTGAGGAGTGGATAAAAGATCTAGAAGAAGAGTACGCATAGAGGTTTAATAGCTTGGATCTAAGTTTGACACATGTGCGTGGGTGGAAAAGAATCTGTATGACTATTTGTATGATATTTTCTTTGTTATTTTCCTGGTATAACTATATGACTAGCTAGTTACTTATGCATATAAATGGAATTGTAAGTATCGCACACTTTTTTAGATGCAGGAATAATTTCAGGCCCTATATGATGCTGATTTGATTTGGACACGCACTGTGGATACTTGGTTCTATGGTGTTTTGAACATCTATAATCTGGAGTATTCAATTTCCACTTATTCTTGCCCAAAGGTAGTTAAGTTCCAAGTTTTATGGTATCATAGGGAAACTTACTTGCAAGGCATTCCACGGTGGTCAAGATCTTACTGGTAACCCTAAACTTAAAGGAAAATTTGATGGCTAGATAAACCCCACCATTCGCGAGGGAAGGAGCAAGTTTGGTGAAAGATGATGGACCTAGCATTAGTGAGGCGAGAGAGAAGAAAGGTGGCTTAAGTACAACGAGGAAAGTGAAAGGGAGATAGAGAAACATCATGACATTGTAGAGTAGATGGCATTGAGGAGAGAGATGGCTCATGAAGGATTTAGAGCTCACGCAGAAGGCATGGAGCTAGAGCATTAGGAACTCCCCCATTTGGGAAAGCATGACAAGTAACCCTCCTCGACCTCACATAGGAGCATGCTAGCTAGAGATGACCTAGGCCGTAAGAATGCATCTGAATCTACCTAGTAACCTAGCCCTTGCACTTAGTTTTCCATTATCTAGTACATCCAATAGTCAGCAAACTAATTTTGGTAGTAGGGAAGTAGGAGTAAGTCACATAGTAAGTACATCTATGGCAGGAAAAATGTCTTCATTATTGTTTGGAGGTACCTTTTCAAGTGCATCATATACATAGAATTCAAGAGCACAAAATTTGGGGCTCACTTCTTGGAGTAGTAGCACCACGCATACTTTAGGAGATTAGATATTGGTGTGTGAGAGATAAGAATATCAAATAACTCTAAGGGTAAAGGTGAGCATCATGCTCATAATCACAATCAAGTGCACTATGATCGAAACGAGGGGAGATATGAAGGAGGACATTGAAGAATTTAAGGATACTGTGGTGGATTCGGAGGTCAAGGCCATGGTGGTGGATGAAGCTAATTCCCTCAGGCAACATGTTTTACATGTAGATCACTTGACCACTATAGGCATGAATGTCCTCACAATATTACATGTTCTTTCACGTGGGAAGAATTATAGATATTAGGAATCCTAAATCTATATGAGAATTTTAGCAAGAAACATAAACAAGAGAACAAAGCCACAAGGATGGTTAGGATATAGCATGTTGTGGAAAATAAGTGGATGCTAAAGTTGGCACTAAAACACGAGGTATTACCTATGAAGATCACTACACGCACCGATGTTACGCGTGCTAGATGAAGTGTTACACAGAAGCCTTCCATCACTAAGGAGGATGTTTTGTATGTCGTGTATTGTATCCTACGCACGAGAAAGAGGTTTATCAAGATACCATGAAAGTACTCGAGATACCTTCAAGGGAAATACATTGTTTAAAGGAGTAATCATGGAAGATGGAACAAAATAAGGTAGCAGAGATGGTCCAGACAAATATTGATGACTTGAAGGAGGTATGTAAAATGTTGCGTGAGGAGAATATCACTCCATTACTAGGGATTTGGCTAAAGGAAATAATATGCACATAAATATAAAAATGGATGTCGAGATCTTGCATGTAAATCTCCCCCATAGCTTAGATTACGACAAGGAGATCACTCTAAATGTTGTTGTCGATGGATGGCTCTTGAGTAATATATTGATTGAAATAGGCATAGATGTAAATGTGCTTACATTAGATGCATGGGTACATATGGGAAGACCTTCATTGCAGCCATCATCTAATGTATTTTTTTGGCTAATCGAACTAAGGCCACTCCTATCGGATTTTTAAATGATGCATCCATTACTATACAAGGGGCCAAGTTCATTGGGGATTTTGAGGTTTTAGCACTTGCAAAAGCATATAGTTTCCCAGCAGTTCTTGGGCACCCTTGGTTTTATGCAAATAATGTTGATCTTCGGTTCAACAAGGGATATACCAGTTTGAGAACAAGGAGGAAAGAGTTATTATCCCTTTAATGAGATGGGAAATATGCAGCCTATGTTGATCCTTTGAGTGAGGAATATCTAAATAGGATTTATGTATGCATCATTTGGGACCTAGAAGTACTCGAGCAATCTAATGAAGAAATCATTCAGTGGGACAATGTGCAGTCTATTAGTGATACTACAAGTATTTCTTGTGATAATTGGGCTCATGGTACTTATGAGATGGTTGGGCATAAAGTAAGGAGTGCATTTGCATGGAAAAGAAAACCTCATTGCATTAGGAGGATAGGTAACAACTCTATACCTCAATACACTGGAGAAGGAGACCCTATAGTATTCTTGTGCACCATGGAGGAACAATGGATAGACCAATTTTAAAGAAGAAATATTTCAGCATATATCATATGTGGGACAATAACGTTCTAGTAGGTGGTTCAAAGGGATAATATTTTAGAATGGAATGAAGTTAGGATTTCTCTTACAACTCGGTTTTCTAGGAGCAATGCACCTACTCAAATCTATACTTATCATGGTAATCAACCTGTTCAACACCACATACATTAGTGTGAGAGGCTCTAGACAGAGGGGCAGGAAGCTTTACCATCTTTGCTATGGGTGCACAAAATTTATTCCAATTTACAAGGTTGTGCATATGCTTGGTATGTATATGCAGAGCTACATAGAGAACCGAAAATTGGCAAGATTTAATTCTAGGAATGGTCCGGACTTTTGACTACTTCTCTACTAAACCTCTAGTAGAAGAGGCATAAAGGCTATAAAGTGTTTAACTATGGGATATAATGAAAAGGTGGAATAACTCATTTAGGATTTATTTGATGCAAATGACTTGGGATCATGCTTTGATGAAGAAGAAGAGATGGATGCCACATTACTTAAGCATGATTTCTTCAAGAAAGAAAAGGAAATGATTAAGAAATAACTAAATTTGGATATAGATAATTCAGCGGGTATACGTGAGGTTTTGGATAGTGTGGATAACAATGTGTGCACCTCTCATGAACCTATGAGGATAAAGAAAGTTAATATTGGTATGGACGTTGAACCTAAAGAGGCAATAATTGGAGATTATTTATGTGACTCTGAAGTGGCAAAGATAGTTGAGTTGCTCTGTGATTTTCAAGACTTATTTCCTAGGGGATACCATGAATTAAAAGGAGTGCATGAGTCATTAGTATAAATGAATATCAAGCTAAGGAAGGTACGTGCGGGTGGGAAGAGACCCTACAAGATGAACCCTAACCTACGAGTAAAAGTTAAAGAAGAAATTTGACAAGATGTTGAAGTCTAACATCATTAAGACCCTAGAAGAATCGGAGTGGGTTAGCCTCATGGTCATCAATATAAATAAAGATGGTTGGATTAGGATTTTTGATGATGATAAAGAACTAAATGCTAGATGTGATTAACCCCTTTCCTACACCTTTTATAGAGGAGATATTAGAAGGCGTTGTAAGGTGCAAAATCTATTCTTTTATAGATGGATTCTATGGGTATCATTGGGTCCAGATTTCACAAGAGGATAAGAAAAAAAAATTCACCACTGAATGGGGAATTTTTTACATATATTGTGATGCCTTTAGGTTTGAAAAATGTGCTGTAGTATTCTCATGAATAGTTCTTCAAGCATTCTAGGATTTTATTCACATTTTATTGTAAGGTTTACTTAGATGATTGGATAGTGTATGGACTTGTTACGAGATCATTGTGATGATTTTTGCTTGATGTTTGAAAGATGTAGATAGTTAAACATATCTTTGAACATCAAGAAGTGTGTGTTTGCTACACCTTTTGGCACTCTGTTAGGGCACATCATCTGTAAGGAAGGTTTGTTAGCAGATCCAGCTAAGGCTGTAGTTATTATAGGCCTAAAAGAACCTACGAGTTAGAGTGAGATGCATAGATTCTTGGGTCACAGTAGGTATTATAGAAAATTTATCAAAGGATATGCTAAGGTTATGACACCCTTGGAAGAGTTACTAAAAGGAAAAGGGACATTTTATTGGGGAGAACCGCAACAATGCACATTTGAGACATTGAAGGAGAGACTTACTACAATGCCTATTATGTGTTTTCCCTCATGGAACCAACCATTTCATGTACATGTCGACACATCTGGCATGACCATTGGTGCGGTGTTAGCTCAGCCTAGAGAAGGCATTATAGATCATCCTATCTTTTTGCTAGTAGAGAATTGGTTCCTGCAGAGTAGAATTATAAAACTACTGAGCGTGAAGCCTTGTTAATGATCTATGCACTGCATAAATTTAGACAATACCTTCTAGCAACACCATTTGTATTTTACACCAATCACATGGCATTGAAACACTTGGTAAACAATCATTTTATAGGGGTGAAAATGTCGATGGGTGGTCTTATTCTAAAAATTTGATTTCATAGTTATGGTAAAACTAGGGAAAAGTAATTATGGCCTAGACCACTTATCAAGAATTCAGTCAGGGGAGGACACATAGACAATTGAAGATATAATGTCGGATGTACAGTTGTATAGGTTAAACCTATGCGCCTTTAATTGGAGCATATTGTTATCTTTTTACATATAGGTATGGCACCAGAAGGAATGAAATCCTTAGAGAAGAAACAACTTATAATTCACATGAAAATTTTATGTTGATTAGTGGTGACCTATACAAATTAGGCTAATATGAAGTATTGCACCAGTGTGTACTAAAGCACAAATGCACAAACATCATGGAAGAGGCTCATGGTGGTATTGCAGGTGGGCACTATGCAGTTGACGCCACTTGTGCACAAGATTCTACTCATTGCATTATGGTGGGAGACCCTCTATAAATATTTTAAAGCATATTTTAAGGTGTGTGATCACTGTCAATGTGTTGGTAAACCTGGGAAAAGAGATGAAATGCCTTTGAGGCATATTCCTAGTGCAGAGCCATTTGAGAAATGGACTATAAAGTTTTGGATCCTATTTTTCTAGCCACGCATAGAATGGGATCACACTACATTATCACTCACATAAATTATCTTATAAGGTGGGAAGAAGAAACACCTACTAAGGATTGTACAACAACTACATTAGTCAAGTTCTTATGGGAAAATGTTCTTACAAGGTATGGATGCCTACTGATCTTGAAAAGTGATAAAGGTATGCACTTTATGAATGAGATGATTAGGATACTATTAGATGAATTTATGATTGCACACCATAAGACTACACCCTATCATCCTTAGGAAAATGGGACTGTTGAGGCCTTTAACAAAATTTTGAGCTAGACATTGATAAAAAAATTTGTGATGTTGGAAGGAAATATTGGGATGATAAATTTTTTGCCATGATTTGGGCATATATAACAACATACAAGAGGTTGAACAAGACTACACCCTTTCAGTTGGTGTTTGGTGTAGAAGTAGTTCTTCCTATGGAATTCATGTTACCTTATTTGTGTATTATGTGCACTAGAGGTCTAGCTGATGAGCAAGCCCTAGAAGAAATAATTGAAAAGTTAACAAGGTTAGATGAGAGACAAGAAATAGAAATTTGGAGTCAAAAGTAAGAAAAGGATAGGAAGAAGGCATGTCATGATAGGGAAATTAGGGGAAAAAATCTTGAGATGGGACAAATGGTGCTTCTTTATGACTCTAAGTTTTGCACCATCCAAGAAAGCTTAAAGTGCATTGGTTGGGACCATATATTATCACCCATATACTTGAATCAAGCACTTGTTAGTTAGAGACACTTGATGGAATACGGTTACCCGGTTACTTCAACGGGAGTAGGCTGAAGCCCTACTATAAATAAGTCTTCTTGGTGTTTGTAATAAGGCAATGTTGCCATTTAGACTATGTTTCTATTTTTTTATTTCCTTAATGTATTTCCTTCTTCATAGTTATACTTTGTCAATTGAGTTGGTGTTTTGTGTAATAAGCGCATTTGCGTGATGAAAGCTAATTACCATTTGAAGAAATTTAATACATGGAAGGACTACACATACCATTGGTGTGGGGTGGCTATTTACAAATGGGTACACATAAAGGAACAAACTGCTACATGTGTTATTCAAGTTTGGAGAGGAGTTGTTAGAAAGGATATTGCTTTAAAAAGATGACCGTAGATGGAGATAAATGAGGAATAGTACAATGCGACGTAATCAATTTCGTGGAGACTACTAGGGAAGGTGCAACAAACGAGGTACTCGAGGCACATGGAAAATGCCTGAAGAAAGTTCAGCAACCATAAGGTAGGAAGGAACACTAGAAGGTTATAGATGGAGCAAGAAGATGTACCATGTAGAGAGAATGTGAAAATGGTCAATTAAAGAGAAGATTGTTGGTAGGTGATGGAGTAATAAATGCACTAACTTTTTGAAAATCTATATAAGGATGTGATGTGGGTTCATTTTTACCTTTTTGATCACAATTATTTGAGTGAGCTAAGAAAATCATGATGAGGTTTAGTGTGTTGTGAAACCAGACATGGAGAGAAAACTATTGCATGGAAGAGGCTTGTGTCCCCATTGGTGAAGGGTTTGAGTGAAGTATAGGTGTTAAAAGAAGTTAGGGAATGCAGTTTCAAGATACGACACACATATTGAGATAGGGTTTGAAATTTCTTGTTACATAAGACAGAAGGTTGAATTTTATGATGGCACCAAATAAATCACCGTACAGCATGCATGAAAGGAAAAAGAAGGTAGATAAGTTGACATTTAAATTTCTCCCAAGAGTAATTTTTCAAAGATGCAATACCCAAAAAGTGTGATAGTAGTGTGATAGTCAAGAGTGGGATTTCCAGATCCGCAGGTGTAAAATAAGTGACTACAACCACCGTACATTTGACAACAAGAAATATTTGGACACATTGTTGAATACAAAGACCAACAAGCACACGGTGGAGGATATGTTGCTATATGACATGACGTTAGGGAGAAATAGTTGAAGCGGGTAGGACTCCATCAATTATATGAGCTCCCATATTTTGGAAAGTATGAACCATTATACCAATTTCTAATGAGAAGATTCCATGAGGACTTCTTATATTTCATTGGACGATGGGTTAGAATCATAACAACCCTGATTTTGACACTGACAAGATTGAAGGGCACAGAGGTAGACCTTGTTAGTGATCTGACTAATAAAGTAGAAATCATAGAGACAAGAAAGGAGTTGGGGTATACTAAGGGTCCGCACGTAATGGAAATTGATAAATTAAAGAAGTACCAAGTGGTGTAGGTAGCCACACATCTTGTAACCAAGTTGAATGATAAAGAGAGATGGTCACAGGTGAATACCATGTGGATGCATGTTGCAAAGAAAATTTCTCAGGGAGTAGTCTACAACCTAGCAGGCTACATTGCATACACTATTGTTGAGGAAGCATGCACAAGAGAGAAGATAATTTTTGGTGCTATCCTCCTTTCCCTTGTATTTTTAGAAATTGGAGTGCTCGATGGGCCAAAGAACAAGATATAGGAGTATCCCATGGAAAATAAGTCCCTGAGAGAGGTTTGACAAATATTTATGTGAAGGATCAATGAGTGGGTTGTTTAAGTAGAGGGAGGAGATGTGGTATGACTGACTTCACATGACATTTGAGGAGGAGTGGCGCATTCCCAAGGATCTACCTTCGGTGGTGGGAAAGGTGGTACAGTTTTTGGTGTACCAACACTTTTGCATCATGTAATTTTCTATGAGGGATGGGGCATGGAGCCCATGGTGAAAACTATTGTATTCCTTCATAGCGCGCTACTTCCAAGCATCTGTCACCTTTGATTTACTAATGTGTGCCACCTAAAATTTAATGTAGACAAGGTAGACTATGACTACCACACTCTGAGGAAGGCATATGTGTATCCTAGCTAGATTGCTCATCTCAAATGTCATTTAATATGAGTAACATTGGATATTGGGGATAGTGGATCTGCGCTCGTATACCTTCATCTTAAGCCTAAGCTGGAGAATAAAAAGTATGTAGAAAATGAGTTCACACTCCTAGGGATACCTAAAGGAAAACATATAGTGGAGAACATGCCAGCCCCACAACCTACATAAACTATAGCGGTAGATGAGGAGGATGAAGAACATGAAGATAGTGGTGGCTTAGATCATAGAGGTTGAAGGCAGCCCATAGACAAAGTAGAGACTGAGCGCATGGGTAATCCACCTCAAGTACAAGAAGAAGATGAAGACTTGGACATGGAAGTAGTCCATGGATAACACCAATTTAAAAGGGTATTTAGAAGAACAAGGACCCAAGGCACAGGAACCCCATACCATGTGATGAGATCACAGGACTCTCTCCTCATAAAGAGAAAGCGAGAGGAAGAGGAGAAAATTAAAGTTAAATGAGGAGGAAAAGGATTAGGAGAGAGTGCACTTGGAACCCTGTACATCCAAAAGATGTGGAAGAACCCAAGGATGAGGATATGAAGGATGGAGAGGAAGGTGTGAAGAAGGTAGAAAAAACATAGCATGATATTTCTCAAAACATTGAATATCCAACTCTAAACCTTGGTGTTCAAGTTCCTAAGGGGCCAAGAATTAAGAGAACCATTGGGGATTATGTTGGGCCAAGTATGGCTATGCTGAGGACACAAGTAAAATTGTCCACGCCCATTTCCAAAGCACAATGGGCCATAAGGGGTTGTATGGATGGGAGTTAATTGACCGAGATATGGCCACTATGTGCATGAGGAAACAACTATCCTAGTCCATGTAGACTCACATGGATGAGCCCAATTTTGATGTATTTAAGGAGTCATGTGTGTCAAGAATAATGAAGAAAGCACCTTAGAGTAGGCACATGACTATAAAGCCCACTCTCATGTCTGATGAGTAGGTGAGAAATGCCTTGGTTAAGGTATCTATAGAGGTTACACGGAGGAACATAGATAAGGCTACTACTATTAGAGTGCTACGAGAAGATAACAAGGAAAAGATATAGAAATAGCGCATCTAAAAGGAGAGAAGGACTTAGAATAGAAAAATAATGAAGCCTTCATCAAGCATGGAAGAAGAAATTGGTGATTCTGTCCTAAAAGAAAGACCACACTTAGAGTTTAAGGTACCTAAAAAATTTCCTTCGGCTATGCATTATGTGTATGTTAGTTGATTTGGTGCTTGAGGATGGACCAATTGCATGTCAGTGCCAAAGAACCTTGAATAGGAAGCAAAGAGAGCAAGGGCCTATGTGGTTAGAAATATTTCATATTATGAGGCATTCCTCTAAACTTTACAAGATGAGATGAAGAAAGTAGATCAAGCTTTGAACATATGTGCAACTCCAAAAGTAGTGATTAGGATCAGAACTATATTAGAAGATAATGAATTTCAAGGTAATGAAGGATGAGACTTTAGGGCACATAGAGAGATTGACATTAGTAAAGAAAAAGTGTGAAGCCCTTGCAATAGCACAACATCCACATAAGGAGAGGCTAGATGAGCTTGGAAAGATCATAGCACAAAAGATGGATCTTCTAGAGGGAAGGATGTCTGTTATGGATAATGTTGTCCTAGTATTATAGAATAAAAAGGGAGAGATAACCTAGGACAAGTTGGAATCCATCGCCACAGCGTGTTCAAGAGAAGACCAAAAACACGTTGAATGATTGGAAAGCCTTAAAGGATGAGATTAAAGAAGAATCTAGAGTTGATCCTACCAGTTGAAGCAGAGGGTGTTGTAGAATAGAAGTCCATTCTTTGTAAAGAAATTCTTTAAATTCTTTCCATTCCTATTCTTTACTCTTTGGGAACATCAGGAGGAACCCCATTGCTAGAAAAATAATGAAGTTTAGTGTGGGGTAATTTTGAGTAGAAAAAATATGACACTAAGGAGAGGGAACACAGAAGATTAACGCATAGCAACAATGCACATTTGAAGGCACGAAAGGATAGGGAAGAAAATGTGCATGAAAGACAGATTGATTTGGGACTTAGCCATTTTCATGGTTACGAGCTATTTTTAGAGATAGTTTATGGAGCACACAATGGGATGGATACTTGCATGACACACAAATGTTATTTTGGGAAGAGAATCTACTAAAGCCCATGCATAATTTCGAGTTAATAATATGAGTACTACCGTCGAGTTAGCTATAAGAGATCTATTATTTGCGTGCACACTTGCATGTGTGCATGTTATTGTAAAGGCACATGACCATTTCATCATGTGACCTATTTTGGGAAGTGGGTAAGTAGTGAAGGGAAAGTCCCCACCCTTACAAATATGTATTAATTTGTGTAGTTAGAGAGACACTATGTATGAGGTATTGTGGAGTTATGTTGTTAGATTTGTTGTGCATATAAACTTATGATATTATTTATTTTAATAAGCTTTTGTATCTACTGTGTTTAATATAATGGATTTTATTGGGTGAATAATGGTGTTAAACATGACCGTAATTGGTTCTTACATGGTTGATTTCATTATGTTTATTTTTAATTCATGAATTAAGATCTAGATCGGAATATGCTCTATGGAATGTTTATGCTATTTATGGATCTGAGTGCATTATATCGTCATCATGTTCACATTTTGTACAAGCATCTCTAAGGAGGATCCTAGTACCTTTGCATGCTTGGTGAGTGCTCATATTAGGTTGGGTGATGTGCTAGTACACCTTGGTTATTTTTGGTATATTCTAGGCTGCATTAGAATCATCATTAGGGACCTTTTGTAACTATTTTCTAATAATTTAACACATGTAATTTTGGGTACATACATATTTCCCCCAGAGAAACATCTTAGCCACGAAGAGGCATAAAACTTAGATTCCAAGTATGGTGTTTCCAAAATGGGGAGTTAGAAGCTATACTTGACATGCCCATGTGCCAAAATGTCTCCATCCAAGCTCACAGCTCACGATACCGAACAATAAAAAATAAATCAAAAGATGTGTGGGTATAGGAATATAGAAAAACTCAATATACATATAAAAAAATATTTTCAATTAATTTGACATAGATACGATAGCTCAAACAATAAACAATAAATCAAAATGATAAGAGGATCTACCATTTATGTGGGTATAGGAATATACATGCACCAACAAACTGCCAGTCTCCATTTTGTGAGGACACATATACTCATTGTGAGCATTTTAAACAAGGCATTTAAAACAAAGCATATACATATATACACAAAAAATATTTTATATATCATTTATACATATTATCATTGTAATTTTTAACTCTAGGCCCATATGGTATACGTTTATATATATTGAGTATGTTTGAAATGGAATGGTGTTTAGGAATGGTATTTTACGTTATGGATTTTACACACACACACACACACACACACCATATACATATACATATTGTTTGAATGATTTTGAGAAGAACTCATAAGAATTTCATATATATACATATGGTCATATAGGGGCCTCGAAGTTGTGGATAGGTAGAGTGCCTTTATTTACGTAGTCACACATTTTGTGAGGCATAAATGATGTTTTTGTATCTCGTGCTCATACATACATATATAGCATTTTGACACATATACTAGTGCGTGATGAAATTGTTCACAAAACATGATTATATTATTTTATATATATATATATATATATATATATATATATATATATGGTTTGGCTATTCCTTGAATGGAGTTTACTCACATCTATGGTTTTATTCACATGTGTACTCTTGATGTTTAAAATATCTAGTTTTATATGCTTTTAGAATGTTTTCAATGGATGAAAAATGCTAATTGAATGATTTCTTTTTGTTTTTTTGCAACGATGTTTTGATATGATTATGCAGACATATTATAATGTTTAAAATTTAGCTTTTCAATTAAATTTTTACACTTCTTTTGATATTGGAAACATGTGATGAATAATAGTGTGATGATAAGATGAATTCACTTAACTCCTAACCCCACACATCTAGTAAAATGCAAGATCTCAACACCAAAAGTTAGGTGGACATGAATTATAATATTTTGATCGAGATGGAAGAGGTGAGGGAATGATAAGACTTTGACATAAACCTAATTAGGAACCTATAAAATAACTATGCATATAGTTTACTACACATCCTAGAATTTGGTTTCTTGCAAGTTTATCTAGACTTAGATCTGAAGATGGCCTCTTGATTGACATGATATGTTATTAATGTTTTGACTCTCTTTTGGAACATATGTATCTAATTCATTTTTCTTGGGATTTTCAGGGTTTCAAAGCACATTTATTGATTGATATTTTTTTAACTTATTATATTATTTGCAGAGACCCCTACACCTTGCCTCAAGCCACTAGTAGTATGGGCTCACCATCAAAAAGAGACGAGTAGGGGAACTTCCTCCTTTCCCAACCTCATGCCACTAGTAAGAAGCATGGGATCAACAATAAAGGTTGGTGGGGAAAAGAAGTGTGTAAATAAAAATTTGATTCATTTTTGAATTGAGATATATGATTTTTTTATTTTACTTTAATTGAATTTAAGTTGTGCTTTTCGGAATAACAACTTTCCCTAGCTTCAACCCCATATAACCAATAAGATGAGAGGGCTCAACACCAAAGGTTGGAGATACATGAACAAACATCTAGGTGAAAATGTTTAGGATGTTTTTGTGCCAAAGAGGTTTTATTAGGGAAATATATGACATCATGAAGCTTCTAGAACTAACCATGGGAAAACAACTATGCTAGAAGGAAGCTATAGGAAGAACCAAGTATGTAGGCCTTGGTAGGATTAGTGTCAAAAATATCATCTTATCTTGTTGAGCTGATTAAATTATAAGTAGTGTTAATGATAGTATTACAAATGTTTGAAGAGATATGATTTAAAATATCATCAATGTTTTGAAGAAGTTTTTGAGAGTTACTTGAAAATAAGTTCCTTGATTAAAATTTTTACAGAATGAGCTTACAAATGGTAATGTAATGCAAATGCAATGAAAACATATGAGAATGCAAGTGAGACCACATGTCATGATGACTAAGGTGAAGAGAGTTAACGAATGTCAAATTCTTCACCCCTAAAATTACATAGTAGAGAACCATGATCCTCAAAATTAATGTTCTCTTAACAACGATTTACCTCTTGGGGTTTAGGATCGCAATCCATTCCCATGGCTATGTATATACATTTATTCAGTTTTTCTGTTTGAAGGAGGTATTCAAGAACCTCTCTGTCATTTTCTTGACATATCATTTTTAGGTGAGCATGAATGCTGCTCAACTTGGTAAATCATAGTGACTTCACATGATCTTGGTTGTGCTATGGGATTAAATCCCATGGAGATGATATACATGGTTTCTTGCATGTTTACATTTAGACCAAGGTTTTGGATAGGAAAATATTTATGGATAGATTTGATTGGCATCATATGATATCAATCCTCCTTTATGTCACAATTAATTATATCAAATTTATGTCTAGGTGAGACCATTGGCAAGAAGAGAAGTTGTTCAAAGAAGGCTACCCATTCCTTGCAGTTCAAATGGGAGGAAGATCATATCATCACTCTCTAGGAGTTTCATGATCTCCATCATTGTTTTAGTAGATATTGTTTCCATGGATATTGACTTACCTTTATCTATTTTTTCAACCTCAAATGTTTTTGAGTCAACAACTCTAGCTTTTGGAACACTTGGGGTGATTATAACCAATTGGTTTGATGGAGGCAATTTGTTTAATTGGTTTGTAGGGAGCTCATACTCCGTATGGAATCCTATTTTCTTCTTGAGGTTCTCTAAGTGTATATCGAAGGGCTTAGGATCCCCTTGGGTAATGAAGACCTTTCCCAAATGGAGGAATCTAACTTCCTGGAACAAGGTAGAAGGAATAGCCTTCATTCGATGAATCTAAGGTCTCCTAAGGATCATGTTGTAATTTTTTTCCCTATCGATGATATAAAACCATGTCAATATATTTTTGGACAAAAGAGTAATGATGAGGCCATAATATGTCTGATTAATGTATAATATATGATCTCATCTTACTCTCCTTTTGATTAAGTTTGATTACATTGTGTGACTTTTAGTTGATCTGATATGAGTTAGGATGTAACTGTTTGTCTTTTGATTGATTGTGATCCTAATGTTAAAAGCTCTGAAATTCCTAACATAGTGTGTGTTTAAATTTAGTTTTGTAATAAAGCAGGTCTAATTAGTTGAGGAAATGAAGTAGGTGGCATTAGTATGTTTTTGATAGCATTTGTTCCTACACAGCTTAGTTCCGGAACTTCTAAGCTAGTTCCTAGAACTCCATCACATAGTCATCTTTAGTTCCAGAACTTTCGGACTTAAGAACTCCAATATTTAGTTCTAGAATTTTCAGACTTAGTTTGAAACTCTTGGGGACAACTCTAGAACTCTCACAGGTTTTGGTTCTTAATAATTTCCTATGGTTCTGGAACTTCTCCAAAGTTTTAGAACCGATGGGAGTTATCTATTTTAAACCACATCCGGATATTTTGCATCTACGACCCCTTCAATCATAAAGGACGAGAAGATTTCTAAACGCAGATCCAAGGAGAATTATCCTATAGCTATCTGATCAACCGCCATCCAACTCAGCATCTATTCTAGGCATGATTCAATTTCATCAGAATCATTGAGACAGTTGTGATTGTAAAATGTATATAAAAGTAGACCTGCATTAGATAGAAATTAATTATTAGAGATAGAATGAGATAGATATAGAACAGAGAAAAGAAATAGACTAAGTACTCAGATCCAGTACATTTTGTAATATTGAATGTTTTATCAATAAAATAGCCATTCTGATTTGAGAGAATTCTAAGTTGTTAAAATCCTGATTCAAGGAGGAGCAAGGGCCCACTCCCCCAAGGACCAAGATATTCGTTTATTTGGTATTTATATTTCTTTAGCAAATAGCTTAGATCTGTTAATTTTGTATTGCTTTAGTTCTTTTAGTTAAACTCTATCGTATACTTGTTCCTATAGGTGTTTAGATAAATCTTTATATTTCTTGCAAATGTTTTCAAGAATTTTAATTTGAGTGTGTTTATTTCCAAAAGCAAGAGTGTTTACTTTTAGAAGCAAGTGTGTTTCCATAAATGTGTTTCCATTCTACACGGTGTGTTTACTTTCAGCAAGATTTCAGTGTGTTTTACTTTCAAGCAAGTTTTCATAGTTTGATTTAAATAAGGTTTTACCAAGAAGTCCTTAAGACATTAAAGAGATCCCCCAGAAAATATAAAAATACCTACAGTCAACTACTAGATCAGTTAAAGTACTCTTGTTGCATATAGATTTAGACACACCCCTAGTTTGATATGACATCAACAATAAGTTGATTAAATGAATGGAATGACGACACCCATCGGGTAATAGGAAGAACTATGGTTCCAATTGAAGTTGCCTTCAAAATTTCATACCCTCACAATGTGTTTCTTGTAGAGGATCAATTAGTCTCCCCATACCCCAACTTTTGTAAGAAACATAAAGGAACCACATTTACTGCAGCCATATCATTAATCATAGCTCTCTTAATGTAATTGTTGTAAACCCAAACCTGCAAAAATAAGGCAAGATCACCTCTTCGTGTTATTTCAGTGTTAGAAGGCATCTTGTCTATATCAAAAAAAAACCCAAAGATACCTATCACTCTATCCCAGAGGATGTATGTCAAAATCAATATGATTTATTTGAGCACTGGGAGGAGGCATAACATGGATTAGATGACCAAGACCTAGTGCATCAAGAAATGTAGAATGATGCAGGGGAATTCTTCAACAAATCTAGAAACGGATATGAGAGGTCTTTTCCAAATCTGATATTAAATCATATGCTCCTACTAGTTTTGTGATTGTAGGAATGTCATCCTGTGAGGAGGAAAGAGTGGGTAGAGTTTGAGGAAAGTATTCCTTTTCCCGAGTTATTACATTAATTTATGGTTCAAATTCTAGCTCAATTAATCCCATGATCTTTGTGTTGTCATTCAAACCGAGGTTAGGAGCAACCTGAGAGTTATTGGAAGTTGAGGCTTCATGGTCATTATTTCCTATAGAAATTCCCTTGTTTTTGTTTTGTGGATTCACCTTGAAATTTTTTAGGATGCGTAAGGAGCGTATCTCGAAATATGCTCACATTAGCATTTGGAGGAGCTATAAGGTCATGTATAGCTAGACTATGAGTTTGTTTAAGGGTCTGCTAAGAACATATCGACAAAGAGTTGCCTTTGATTCTCAGGGAGCCTTTGTAAGAATTTGTTAAAATCATAGCAAGTTCTAGCATCATGGCCCCAAACCTTATGGAAACTACAATATATGTTGGGGTTGTAATTGCATGGCCTTTGATAAGTATCTTGTTGTTGTTGGTTATAACCTTAGTTGTAGTTTTTAAATTGATTTTTGTAACCTCGAATCGCCCCTTGGCTAGAGTTTTGATACTAGTTTAGGCCTTGGGTTTGATTTAGTTTTTATGGGGGTTAGTATATATCAACTTTGTTGATAGAAGACATAATGTTAAGGATTATTTTATTTCCGAGTTGTTGTTATTGTTTTAGTTATTGGTGTTACCATTGTTTGTAAAACCAATGTTCTTTCTTGATCGGTAGCACCATTTGTGGCAATACCATGATTGTGTTTCACACTCTTAGGTCCTTGGTTGTTGGTTGCATTGTTTTGATAATTATTTTTATTTGGGGATATGAATTTCCCATTGGGACCGTAGATATTATGCCCATTTTAATAGTGCCTTGGTCGATTTGAAGCACACCTTCTAATACTTCCTCATAACTATGGAAAGGAAACTTCTGGACTTCATCCCTAGTCTCTTGATTGAATGAGTGAAGGAAAAGATCATAAAGTTCCATTTGGTCCATATTGGGCACACTTGCAAAGGAATAGAGAACTTGGTGCCATCTCTGGATGAAATGGGTGGAAGATTCATTTTGCTACTATCTTATGTGTAGAAACTCCCTAATCTCTATACACAACAACTTGTTCATGTCAAATGCTTTGATGAATTTGGAGACAAGTTGTTTAAAGGAATGTATAGAAGCTTCCAAAATAAGGTAATACTAATCTAGTATGATTCCTTTGAGAATTTTTGGAAATATCTTAGCCACCACAACATCATAGGGAAGCAATTCTCGATAGTAGTAGAATATGCCTTGATATGAGCATTTGTATATCCTTTCCCTTAAACTTTGGAAGATCCATAAATGGGTGTGGAAGCATGACACCAAGTATGGTGAATTCGAGATGCTCCTTTAAGTACTCAACATAAGTACCCATTGTGTAAGATTCCACCATCAAAGATCCTTGATGAAGAGGTGGAGGAGGAGGAGTCGATAAGCCACATTATAAGTATTGACAAGAATGTATGGATTCTCTTGATATGGCATGTAAGGAATAGGAATAACATATGGTTACATCTGGGGAGTTTTTGAATACATGTGCATGTAAGGTGGGATGATACTAGGATATGGACTAGTGGGCATAAAACAAGGGAACATCACATTTCTTGATGGAGCGGCATTCGAGAACACACTTCAGCCATCCCTTGTGTAGCATAAGTTTCATGAAGGATGAGGAACCATCCCTAGTGTGTCATATCTCATGAGAAGGTCAACTGGATTCTTATTAATTAGGTACATCCTTGTTGAAAAATATGTTGCATTGTTTTTGTTGGTTGGGATGTATCCCTTGTTATCAACTAGATATATTATGTTTTTACCTACCGCATGAGTTGGTTGTGATGGTTGGGCACTCTCTAGTTCTCTAATCCTCCCTACTAAGGTTGAAATGACATCATTGGGAGAGGATTGAGTTCCTTGTTGGGGTGCTTGTGACATAGGGTTTGATTGGGAAAGCACATGATGCCCTATTATGAACTGTTCAATGTTGTAATTATTATCTTCTTTAGAGCTAAGAACCTTAGGATAGGTTTCTGATACACTATTATTGAACATATAAGAGGTGTGAACCTTCATCCTATCTAAGGACTCATCTATTTGGTGAAGAGGATTGGATATCCGTGCAAAGATGTCATTTTCTATTGATTGCATGGTGATGTGATGTTTTGACAAGATTCTAGGGTCAAGACCCATTCCGCTTGTGATGGTTACATGGTTTGCATTGGGTTGATTATACCAT
This sequence comes from Taxus wallichiana var. yunnanensis, assembly GCA_018340775.1. Classification (NCBI taxonomy): domain Eukaryota; kingdom Viridiplantae; phylum Streptophyta; class Pinopsida; order Cupressales; family Taxaceae; genus Taxus; species Taxus wallichiana. The sequence continues at coordinate 63,553,693 of CM031240.1, forward strand.
ATGTTAAAAGGTTGATCTACCTCATCTATCCTTGCGTAGCTAATGGGGCATGAAGTGTAATCGGAGGAGGTTTTCATGTTACTCATGTAATTTTCATCCCTTCTGAAAGGGAAGGGATCTATTGTAGTTGAACATTGGTGTAGTACATATAAGAGCCAAATGGCCCACCTAGCTCTCTACCAAACATATTTTAGAAGGTATATAATACCTACTAAAATAGGGGAAGATATGTAAAGGTGAGGTAATAAAAATGAAAGTAATGGATAAGAAGGAATTAATCATAACCATAAGGACCCGGATATGTGTATGCATCTCCTTGTGGAATTTTATAGTATGTGTGCATATAGGGGGTTGGCCACTTTGATATGGAGATGAAGGTGTGAATCCAGGGAACATCACATTTCTGGTTGGTATAGCGTTTGAGAATGCACTTCCGGCTAGCGCTTGTTGTAGGTATCCATATGTGGCTTGAGGAGGCATACCCAAGGTACCCGTCCCAGTTAACAAATCCCTATGGTTCGAGTATTCATGTAGATTGGAGGATTCTATGTAGTCGGTATTTTCCCATAGTTTTGTGGGTAGGACGGAGTTTGACCTTGACCCTGCATATGAATTCTACATTTTCTAGGTAAGTTCTAACTCTTTGACCTTGTCTACCAAAGAGAAATGACATCGCCCATTGACAAGGAAGTGTCTTACTTAGGTACCTTTTTTTGAACCCTTAGTGGTTGTTGAGGAGTATGGTATCCTGCTATGAATTGTTCATGATGCTTCCACCCCTCATTGGTTGTATTTTCAGTTGGTAGTGGGTAGCATTATTATTATGAAGTAGGTCATCACCTTGTCCTTACAACCTATCGAAATATTGGTTCATGTGTTGGAATTGTTGTTTACTCCTAGCATACCATGCTAAATACTCATCTAGATGGGGGAGTTGATCAGATTGCATGGTAATGGGATGTTGAAACAATACCCGAGGAGGTGAACTTGCTTCACCAGTGAATGTCATGTTATTTGAACTTAATTGTTTGATGGGATAGGTCTAAGTGATTCTGATCAAGTTCTTCAATAATGTGCATAGAAGAACTGACATTGGTTTCCGTGAAGCGAGAGGGTTTTGAGTGGATGAGTGGTTTTTACCCATGTGGAAAGGAAAGTGATAGGTGATTGTTGTGGTATATATAAAATCAACACGTGACCTTCTTTGCACCCGACCTCCCGAGGTCATGCCGAGACAAAGCCGGTGTGGAATTGAAATGGAAGTGAAAGTGATGGCGGTGATCAAGCTAATTGGGAAACCTTATGTCTTCGACATGCAATACTAGAATCTACGAATCTAAGGAAAAGAATGCTCTCCTAACTTGAAGGGGTGTGATGGTATGGTCTATTATGATAGCTACTGGAGACTCCAATCGATGTCTATTTCTACCGAGATTCTATTGATTGGTTGCGGAATACGTGGAAAGTAACCTGTAGGTGCCTCGTATGGGTTTCCAGATAAGGTCATGGAAGTGGAGACAAGATGTATAGTGGAGCTACAAGGACTATGGGTGATTTTATGGTCTTGTCCAAAATTTTAGCATAATCAAGCTTCTATATTCAACAACGAAAGTTTTGTAATAATATCAGGTGGAAGCGGTGAAGATATGAATACCAATGTGCATAAACTAGTATCAATATCTAGCTAACTAGCAGGCTCATTGGGTTACAGGACATGTGGATCATAACCAAAGACTCGTTGAGGTTGAGGCCCTTATATGGTCATGCATGCAATCAAGCCCTATTTCCAAGAGTAGTCCAAAATTCGTAGGCTTGATTAGCAATGATATTCAGTGTATCTAACTATCTTATTTTCTCAACATATGTTACAGGTGTGCGTAAGACTGTTAGATGCAAACTTGTGTCAATGTCAATTATTATCTCTGCCCACCTGGGTTGTGGGATAAGGGGATCACAATTGTAAGTCTTTTCCTATTGTGGACCATTGATGGTCATGCAAGATGAATTGATTTTCTTTCGGTAAACAAACTAACTATCAAAGAAAATATAACCTATGTTTTTGGTGTTTTCTCAATATATCAAAACAAAGCAATAAGACAAACTAATCTATGGAAAGTAAATGTTTTTATTCTTTTCTAACTTTTCAGACAATGCATCTAATCTAATAATCAAATTAAATACAAACAATTATCTGGATGTAGCTAACTATTTGTGCAGATGTGTGAATCTAAATCTAAAAAAAGGTCTATTCTAACTCAATCAAAATCCTTCCAACCCTACCTCAGAAGTGAAGAACAAATCATAACCCTAATAGAGCTATTATTCCCCACATCTTCCTAGTAATGTTGAAGAGGAAATTTCCTATTGATTTGATCTACTTGAAAGTATCTAGCTAATTAAACTCGAATGTTTTCTACTCTATTTGATATGTAATTGAAATTAACAATTCTTAATTGACAATTTGATAAACAAAGCAAACAAATACACAACTCCAACCTAGAAGAGAAAGAACCTTGGAAAATCCAATAGTATCAGTATTTGTCCCCTCAATTATTTTCTTTCTTTCTCTGAGTGTTCATGTGAGTCCAAAGGATTGGGAATGAAAATAACAACAACAAGAGGATGGCGCTTGAGCAATGGAAGCTTGGAAGCAATTTGGACACAATGTAAGTAGAAGAGAGATAACACAAGAGATTTGAGCTTGGCTATGCAATTCCTAGCAAGATTATGGCAGCAAAACAATACAAGATACACAAAATTCTTAGGCCTTTTTCTTGAATACAAACATGGAATATATAGGAATAGAAGTTAGGAGGTTACTTCATGCACAAGGCAAGAAGAGGTAGTTTCAACTAATTAAATCTCATTTAAAATAGAAGGAGCAAGGAGAACCAAGAAAACAAAGCTATTTTTAGCCAATTCAGTTCACAGATGCATGCAAAAAGCAAATTTAAGTGAACCGTCACATGTTTAAAACATGTGTGAAGAATCTGGAAAAGCGAGGTAGACCACCACCCTACCTTGGTGGCGGTTTGAGAACCGCCGACCAAGCAGGAGTGGCATTCTTAGCACTAAAGGACAAAACGAGCACGAATGAGGTAGGGAGATGGAAAAATACATGGAAAATCTAATTAAGGCTATTTAGGCTAAAAATATACATTATAAATGGGTTTTGGAACTCAAACACCTTCTTGAAAGGATTTTGAATCATCATTGGGGACTTTTGTAACCATTTCCCGATAATGTAGCACATGTAATTTTGGGTGCATACATATTGCCCCCTCGGAGAAGTGTCTTAGCCATGAAAAGGTGTAAAACGTAGAGTCCAAGTATGGTGTTCCCGAAATGGGGAGTTAGAAGCTATACCTGACACGCCCGTGTTTCAAAATCTCGTCATCCAAGATCCACTTCCTGTAAGAAGGAGAAGAGAATCAAGTGTAGATAGATAAAGTATTGGAAAATAAACACTAAACCAAAATGACAAGAGGACTTACCATCTATGTGGGGATGTAGAAATATACCTACGCCAACGCTCCAACCCTATAAACACATACACTCAAAATGAGTTTAAAATTATATATATCAAAACAAACTCATTTTTCAATTCATTTGTGCATTGTTGATTTGGTGAATTTGGAGCTTTGGACATACGTTGACCGTTTCTAACATGGATATAGCCAAAACAACCATTGTGAGATAGCAATCATGCCTCCACGAGTAGGAAATCAATTGGCACATTCCCAGGTTAGTTATTTCCTCTTTTGTATTTTTGTGCCCTAGATGTTAAAATGTTGAAAAGTTCACCTAGGGGGACATTTTCAAATTTTCTTGTTTCAAATGAGTCTTTAGAGGGGACACCCATAAGACATTCTTTTATTTTCCTATAAAAGGTCAATTTTTTTCATTTTGGGCATTTTTGGGGTTAAGGGCATGTTTTGGGAAATCGAGTCAAGACCACCGCCTTGATAGGTGGCGGTCCTGGAACCATCGCCCGCATTGGGCGGTGGTTCTGAATAGAATGTCTAAAATGCACCTTAACTTGATTTTTTTTACATTTTCAATATTTTGCTATATTTTTATGAGCTTATCATGTGATGTGCATTACTAACTTGTTCTTTTCTCATGTTTTGGTGAATGCAGAAGGAGGAGTACATACACTGGAGCAAAGAGAGAGAGAGAGAGAGTGTGTGATTGGCTCCTTGGGATTCTAGATCAGCTGACCTAGGATGAGACGGATCTTCTACGGAAAGAGGGCATCTAGCGGATAGCACGGGTGCCCCATGTCACTCTTTCCAGTCACATTTTGTGTGACTTATTCTCTTACTAGGATGCGACTCAGGAACACCTTCCGGTTTCTAGGCATTAGGGGTGAGTGGACTATCACTCTGGAGGATGTATACCACATCCTTGGACTCCGATTCTTGGGAGATGGTTGACCTTGGAGACAGCTGGGTCTAGGGAAGCGATGGCACAGTGGGCCACTTATATGGGAGATGTTGTTGTCTCATCTAGCTCAAAGAAGGGGATGAAGGTCCATTCTATTGCTACTACTCCTATTCCTATCCTTCGGAGGGCCATCATGGGTATCTGTCCTCAAGGATAATCAGGGAAAAAGGAGGAGATACACTCTTATATTGTTGGGCTCCCATCATTGCACAGATTGAGGGACATGGCCATAAGTATGCATGGGGGTAGATATTCTAGGGACTACCTACCATGATTTATACAGGGTAGTCAGATTATAGGGATAGTCATTGAGCCACCCCACTCTTGTTATGAGTTGGGTTTATGAGAATTTCATCCCTTATGGCAGGGGAGTACTAGTGTTAGATCTAGGGGTTGTTCGGGTAGCTAGATGGATAGGCATGTTGGTACTCAGGACACCACATCAGCCAGTGGCTTCCTTGACTATGAAAGATATGACTACTACACCCTACCAGGACATGGCAGGGATATGGGGTGAGGAGGCTATGATGATGGTAGCTTGCTCTTCCATAAGCCAATTAGTTGAAAGATTTGGGAGACTAGAGATTCACCCATTTGACTGGGTACCTCAGTAATTCAGCCTTCCATACCCTGTCATACTTCCTCCAAGTGGATCTTGTGTATAGTACTATTTGGAAGATATGAGGGGTTCTAGAGGGGATCCGGTTGGAACGGTGATTACACCTAGCATGCCTATTATAGTAAGGCATGTAGTCTAGGCTCGGGGGGTAGCTGGTGCCCCTCGAGCACCCTTACTTCAGATTGGGGTGGCTCCTGCTCACAGTGGGGAGGAGGATGAGCGATTGATTTGGACTCCAACTCTGAGGAGGATGTGGGAGATGATATAAAGGGGAAGTCTTTCGAGAGAGGATGGGGGGAGGAGGATGAGGGGGAGCCCATTCGGAGGGAGAGGAGAGTTACCCTGAGTGGCATGACACTCAGGAGATCCTCAGATCAGCGTATGAGGAGACGAGTGCAAAGAGAGAGACACTAGTCTCGAAAGAGCCATTTGGAGAGGACAATGAGTCTCTGATTGGACAACGTCATGGCTCTAGATTCAAGTGAGGCTCCACATCCATGGCAAGCAGCATCTACATCTATAACCATTGATCCCACATGGATTCCTGAAGACCTAAGTATGTTTGATACTCCTTTCTTGATTTTTATATTGACTTTTGTATGTTTAGCTTAGCATTCTCCTCTTGATTTTTGTTTTGTGATTTTCTATCTCATTATCTATCTCTTTTTTTGTTCTTTTCTACAACGTCTACACATGAGTGGCGAGAACTCATTCATCGGGTATGCGTGGACACCCTATTGATTCCCTCGAGGAAGACTTGGGCTGATTCGTCTATAGATTTAGGACAGCCCTTAGCTTCCAGCCAACATATCGATGTGTTTGACCCTATCCGAAAGGTGGCAGAGATAGTGACCTCCCTTCATACCTAGGTAGCTAGATATGAGACTGCTGAGCACCTGATGAGGTGGAGCCACTCTCACAGTGAGGCTATGGGCAGCAAGCATCACCATAATTATTCACACCATTCAGTCCATTCTTAGCGCCATCATAGTTGCAGCAGGAGCCCTAGACATGGTCGCGCACCATCTAAGGGATCCCACAGGATTGATAGGCCATTGAGCCTTTATTTCTTTGATACCATTTTTGATATTATACAATTTTTTTGTGTATATTTTGGGCTCACTATGAGTATTTTGACCATGCCTAGTGCATGATGACATTGTATACAAACTTGATCTACTATGATATATACAAACTCTATTTTTGGTTCAGTATTCCATTGTATCTGAGTTGAATCTCTTTTGGTTTATCTCTCATGTGTACTCTAGATATTTAGAATCTCCACTTTTCAATGCTTTTTAGAATGTATGCAATGGATGTGGATGATAAAAAATGATTTCTTTTTATATTTTATGTTGTTGGTATATGATGATGCAAACACAATGTGATCTTAAACTTAGTTTCTTTTGCAATCTTTGGTACTTCATATTGTCTTGATAAAACATGATGATACAATGATACGATAAATAGATGTACTTGCCCCATTCCTAACCCCACACAACTAGTAAGATGCGAGGGCTCAACACTAATAAGTTAGAAAGGGCACAAGTTATGAAAATTTATTGAATGGAAGTGATGAGAGAAAGACGAGGTTTGAAAGAACCAAATTGGGATGCTACAACCTTACCCTACTCAAGCTACTTCATAGTTTAGAACGTGAATTGCTTTGTAGTTTGTCTAGACTTGGATCTAGATGGCCACTTAGATGGTTTTGGAGTTTTAAACTCTCTTGGACCATGGAAGAAATTTAGAATGAAAATTAAGTTTTCCACTAATAATAGTAAGAAATCAGCAACAAATAAGTCTGCTGGTAATGCATGAAATAACTTTATCGAGAATAACAATAATAGACAGAAGTCCTGTGGGGGTTAGAATGATAACTCTAAGGCTAGAAATAAATATGAGCCTAGAAAGGGACCTGTAGGAGGTTGTTATAACTGTGGAAAATATCATTACGTAAATCAATGTCCTTTGAAAAAGGATGATCATAATCAAGCACAAGATACACACTACAGTAGTTGACAAGCAAGTGAAAAACAAGCCATGCCCATAGAGGTTCGGTTAAGTTATTTAGCATACCTATAACTATTATTTTTGATATCGAAGATATTGAATGTTTTATTTCTAGTAAATTAGCATTAAAACTAAAAAGAAAAGCTGGAAACATGGATAAAACATGGACTGTACATTATGGAAACAATGTTGTTCATATAGTTAGTATGTGTATTTTTGGAGTAGTTCTTGACTTACCTAGTTTCTCCACTGAAGTTGTTCTTTATGTTACACCTTTGGGGTCTTATGATGTAATCATAGGTGTTAATTGGTTAGCTGAACATAAGGAAAAAGTTGACTATTTTGAAAAACATATTAGTTGTTTAGATGACCTGTAAAAAACAATAGAGATTCAGGGTGTGAAACATGAGATTTTTGTTAGGAAACTATCAGCTATGCAACTTAAAAAGGCCAAAAATAAAGGTTGTACCTTATATGCAAATAAATATTTTAGAAACTTCGAAGAGAACAGCGATGTCATGGAATGATATCCATTGTTATGAAACTATAATGATGTGTTTCCGAGAAGAGTTACCAGTCTTCCACCCAAAAGGGAATTTGACTTCACTATTGAAATCAAGCCTGGAACCGAGCCTATTTCTAAGGCACCATATCGAATGAATACTATAGAATTAGTAGATCTTAAGGCTCAATTGCAATAACTTTTGTCTAAAGGTTTGATTAGACCAAGTGTTTCACCTTGGGGAGCACCAGTAATTTTTTTGAAAAAGAAGGATGGAACACTTAGATTGTGCATTGATTACAGAATGCTAAAAAAAGCAACAATCAAGAATAGATATCCACTCCCTATAATTGATGATCTATTTGATCAGATGCATGGAGCATCGGTATATTCTAAGATAGATCTTTGATCTAGATATCATCAATTACAGATTAAGGATGAGGACATTCATAAAAAAACTTTCAAAACTAGGTATGGACATTATGAGTTCATAGTTTTACCTTTTGGAATAACAAATGCACCTGCAAATTTTATGAATTTAATGAATAATATCTTTCAAGAATACTTGGGAAAAATTTTGTTTATATTCTTGGATGACATTATCATATATTCCAAAAGTATTGAGGAACACCATGAGCATTTGAAGATAGTTTTGGAAATTTTGAGAAAGAGACAGTTATATGGTAAGCTATCTAAATGTTCTTTCTTTGACACATAAGTGCATTATTTGGGACATGTAATAAGTAAGAATGGAATTACTATAGATCCTTCTAAAATTATAGCTATAATTGTGTGGCTGCACTAAATAATGTACATGAAGTTAGAAGCTTCATGGGTCTTTTTGGCTACTATAGAAAATTTGTAAAAGATTTTTCTAAAGTGGTTGGACCAATGACTTCATTACGGAGTATAAAGGATAAGAAGTTTTTATGGAATGATAAATGTGAATCTGCATTTAGAACTTTGAAGGAACAGTTAACATCAACACCTATTCTAGCGGTACCAGACCCTAATGGAGACTTTACTATTGTAACAAATGCATCTAGGGAAGGTCTAGGAGGTATTTTGTTACAAAATGATCATGTCATAGCTTATGAAAGTAGAAAACTAAAGTTACATGAGTTGAATTATGCTCCACATGATTTAGAGCTTGTTGCCATTATTCATGCACTACAAGTTTGGAGGCATTATCTGCTTGGTAAACCTTTTGAATTAAAAACTGATCATCTTGGGCTGAAGTATATTTTCACTCAGCCAAATCTAAATGCAAGACAACGAAGATGGTTAGATTTTTTGTCTCAATATGATTTTGACATAAATTACATCAAAGGTAAGGAAAATAGAGTGGTTGATACTCTAAGTTGTAGGAAGCACATTTATACTCTTATAACATTGAGAACTCAATTTAAGGATGAAGTAAAAAGTGTCATGGAATCTGATTCTTACTTTCACAAGAAGTAAAAATAGTGCTTGCTATAGATCCAAATGATGTGAGGTATAAAGGTTTTCACTTTGAAAATGAATGAATATTAATATTTGAAAATAGAGTATACATGCCTTCACTAAATGATTTAAAAAAGAAATTGTTAGTAGAATTTCACAATTCACCTTTTCTAGACACCCTAGTATTACAAAGATGTTTGCTGATATAAGATAACAATATTTCTAGAAGGGGATGAAAAAGGATGTTATTGATTTTGTGACACATTGCTTAGAATGTCAACATGTTAAAGTTGAACATATGCACCCATCCGGTTTATTGTATCCTCATAGCATACCACAGTACAAATGGAAAGTAATAAGCATGGATTTTGTACAAGGGTTTCCTATGTCAAGAAATAAACATGATGTTATTTTGGTAGTTGTTGATAAACTAACAAAAGTAGCACATTTTATTGTTGGTAATCTGAAGGATGATTCTCCTGTTTTGGAAAAGAGATTTGTACATGAAATTTTCAGATTACATGGAGTACCTGAATTAATCATATCTGATAGAGATCCTAGAATGAATTCAAGGTTTTGGAAAACAATTAATGCAGCTCTAGGAACTAAGCTGAATTTCAGTTCTGTATCATCCGGAAATGGATGGGAGATCAAAGAGTTAATCAAGTTTTGGAGGATATGTTATGAATGTATTGTATGGATCAGCAGTATAAGTGGGAAGAGTACCTTCCACTAGTTGATTTTACTTACAATAACACATATCATGCCTCTCTTAAGATGGCACCTTTCAAAGCACTATACGGAAGAAAATGTAGAACCCCATTAGTTGGGATAGCATTGAGGATAGAGAGGTAATTGGACCTGAAATCCTTACAGAAATGGAATAGCAAGTTAAAATGATTTGTGAATGCTTGAAAGAAGTAGCAGATAGGCAAAAGAGTTATGTTGATTTAAAGCGGGTTGATAGGAAATTTGAACTTGGTGAGAAGGTCTTTCTTCAAGTTAAACCAAAAAGAGCTCTATAACTTTTGGCAAGGCTACCAAGTTATCACCTCGTTATGTGGGACCTTTTGAAATAGTTGAAGTAATCAACCTTGTAGCTTACCATTTAGCATTACCTCCTACTTTTTCATGAATGCATGATGTTTTCCATATTTCTTTGCTTAAGAAATATGTTTTGATTTATCACATGTGTTAAATTGGAATTCCTTGCAAGTCCAAGACCAGGAATAATCATGGTTAAACCCATACGAGTGTTGGAAAATTGCCAGTTGCATTTAAGAAATCATGAAATAAGTCAATGTAAGGTCCAATGGGACTAGTTTAATGAAGAAAGTGTAACCTGGGAAAATCTGGAAGATATGAAAACTAATTTTCCATATTTATTTGAATAGAATTGATTTGATGACTGATAAAAATTTGTGATTTTATCTTTATATGACAATAAGTCTTGCCAGTTTTGGGCAAATAACTATTTATTTTTAAATAAAAAGCTATGTGAATGCTGATTTTGGAACTTTAAAATTCTGATATTGTTACAAACATATGATAAGAAAGTGAATAAATTGATTGTCCTTAATGCAATGGTCAAAATAAGATAATCATCGGGATGATGATTCTTTTAGGAGGGAAGTATGTAACACCTTTGACAAACTGTTATATTTCTCTTTTGCATTGCAAGCATTGACATGTGATTTTCTTGATGCGGTGTGCTCCTTTGCTTGTTGAAAATCATGCTTTCAAGGATAAATCATTTCTACTCTTGGATTCATTAGAATGAAATGTTGATGCTTGCAATAATCCATTTTCACTTCGGATAGGTGAGTTGTAATCTGGTTAAGATGGTTGCAAACTTATCTCTATTAACTGACTCATCCTTGGATCAATTCCATTGATCCAAGGAATGTTTTAAATCTCCTTACTAGTCTGAATGGTAAAATGACATTCATAGGTTGAGAGACGTAGTGGACTGAGCTTTTGTATGTTTACAAATTATTTTTGGTCTTGTAAGATCGTGCCTACATTCGGTTGTATGTTTTGTGCTCGGATCTTTAGGATTGATCTCTTCAGGACATTTAACAAATGTTAAGTGGAATGAAGCCTGCTTCACGACTATGAAGGGAATCTAAGTCCTAAACCTATGGGATTTATCCTAACAGTATTCTAAACTAAGGTAAATGTAACTATTTCCTAAGCTATGTCTACTTATTCGGGTGACAATCTATCCTAAGCTTCATATTCTATGTTGGGATGGGAAAAACCTAAGGTGATGTTAGGTATACTCTTAACCTATTACCTACTACTAAATTGGTTTGAATTATACCCTATCTTAAGTTGGAAAATTACCTAAGGAAATGTTTTTAAACCTAAGGTAATTACTTTTAGACTAACCTAAGGTCATAACCTAAGTTATGGATATCTATCCTAAACTAATGAAAGGGACCTAGGGTCGCATGGCAAGTGGTGACGAGTTCCAAAGGCATTTATTTGATTTGATTTTCGAATTAATAGGAGTACTTCCAGTTTTGGTAGAGACATGTAAACTTGGTGGAAGCTTACATGGAATCATAGTTAAAATTAGAAATGCATGCAGAGGTTGAAATAGCATTCACCAATTTTGGGAGGTGGTGGCAAGGAGAGATAGGTGGGAGATTGGGGAGTAATGACATTAATGAATCTCAATTTTTGTGAGCAAACCATCTTGGAAACAATGAGGGAAGATTTGTTGGAGGTTGTTTGGTCTTGCATGCTTGTGATTTTTTCTCTGCATGGAGCTATCTGGTTCTTTGAACCAGCAGTTTGACTTTCACTTTGTGGCTATTTTTGGTTTCCTAGTCTATTTTGATCCAAGGAAAGTATATGAGGCATTGGAGAAAGAGATGTTTGGTTTTTGATCTTTCTTGGAGGAGAAAAAGAGTTGGAAGCTCGGCTGGAAGTCTCCTTCGAATTGGTAGAAGCACTATCAGGCATGATAGGCTCTACCCATTAAGATTTCTTTCTTTCCTCTAAATGTTTCATTAAAATAACTCTGCTCTCATGAGATAAATGGTTACATGTTTTTTCTAGTTATTTACTTTCATGATTGAATGAATCTTTGTGATTTTTGGATATGAATCCATTACATGATAATGTTAGTCTTTGGGTTTTTTTCTCTGCAAGTTCAATGGTGATATGCATATGGAACTTTTGAGGCTTTGTGTTTGTATTTGGAACTCGTATTGGGACTGTCTGCTCAAAAAGAGCTTGAGTAAATGGTTTTTAATTTGAGTTTGAACTAGTAGTCTCTTTTGAAATCTTCTTCTTGATGCATCTTGAGTTTGGAAAAGTAGTAGTACTCCTATCTTAGAATTGTACATTTTTATTTGAACATGTAATGGCGTGAAAATGTTTGAGGATATTTTATTTTCCTCAGTTCTGGGTAACCACGTCTAGTTTTTTATCTTTAATTTAGATTGTTTTGAGAGAAGGGTGCATGACCTTTTATGTAAATGTATCTTGTTGTGAGGATATAGAACCTCTGGTTTAATATTGTATTGTTACTTACCCTTGGTGTGAATTCGAACTCTTTAAAAGCAGTCGATAATGGGTTTTCAAAGTATATGGAAGTGTTGTGTTCGTACTTCTACTTGTGTTAATTTGATTGGAAAAATTACCTTCTCTGCCTCAATCTTTATGTGCTAGATGGAGTTGTGAAAGTTATTTAGTTGGGATTTAGTTACATATATGAGTTCATGGGTAATGTTGAAACTTTGTTTGACTTAAAACTTGTGTTGGTTTTCATATTCTCTTTAGATCCATTTGAATGGATTTATGGTTTTAAAGGAGATAGGAGTTTAATATCTTGTGGAATGTATCTTGTTTTGCCAATATTTGTAATTCTTTTCGAGGCTATACTATTTACTTTTCTCTTATGAATGAACTCGAACTTGTGTTTAAACAATATTGAATAGATGAACTCGAACTTGTGTTCGTATTTCTACTTGTGTTAATTTTATTGGAACAATTACCTTCTTTGCCTCAATATTTATGTGCTAGATGGAGCTGTGAAAGTTATTTAGTTGGGATTTTGTTACAGTTTGAGTTCGTGAGTAATGTTGAAACTTGTTTGACTTAAAACTTGTGTTGGGTTTTCGTATTCTCTTTCAGATCCATTTGAATGGATTTATGGTTTTTAAAGGAGATAGGAGTTGAATACTCTTGTGGAATGTATCTTGTTTTGCCAATATTTGTACTTCTGCTTCGAGATAGTACTATTTACTTTTCTCTTCGAATGAACTCGAACTTGTGTTTAAACAATGTTGAATAGATGAACCGGAGTTAGTGTTGATATTGTTGTTCTGATAAGGTTTGAATTCATAAGGAAAATAGAAGTGTTGTTTTCTATAAAATTTGTGTTTGGTTTTGTATTCTCTTTTGAGAACTATTGAAAGAACTTCTAGGTTTTAAATGGGATTTGGAATTCTATTGATGAAACACTGGTGAATGAAACCTAGGATTGGATCCTTTCTATTGAGTTTCCTTTAAATTTTGTAAAGTTAAGTTCAGTTGTTCAAACTTCTCTGTAGATCGACTCTCTTCCATGTTGTAGAGTGATTACTATCCTAGGCCTATTTGACTTCTTGAGTTTAGTTTTTCTGCCCTTTCTATCTTGTATGAAATAGTGTGAACTCACTCTTCAGAAATGGAAACTTCCTTGTGGATTGTTTAGTTTAACTTGTTACTAGTTGATTGTGGAAAGTTCATGGGAATAGTTGTATGTTCGGGAAACTTTGGGATTATCATTTTGTACTGGGAAAACCAAATCATCCCCATTTGACCTTTCTTGATTTTGGCTAACTTGTATAGATCAATGGTCGTGTCGATTGGGAAGTGTGCAGTTGAGTCTGTCCTGTAGAAAGGAAAACGTAATCATTTCTAGTCTGACTATTTTGAATGAATGAGTCATGCATCATTAGGATATTGTTTTCAGATGGACTCCTTTCTATGCACTCAATAATATTATGAATCTTCCTTGGATGGACACGAGTAAGAGATAATCCTTGTGTAAGTCTTGCTTGACTTTTGGAACGTATGGTTTCAGATCTCTGAATGATATCTTCTATAATGTAGAATATACTTAAGGCTTGCAAGTAGGATGATGATTGTTTTGATTCTCTCCCTTCTCGGATTGGTTTGGGATTCTTGTATCAGATGTTGTCTCTTAAATGGTGAATCCTTTTATTGGTTTCCTTGATTGATGCAGTTATGTAGGTAATCAGTTATGTACTTTCGAACTGTTTTCTATCTTTTAGATGAATGGTGAATCGTGGATAGTCTGTATTGATTCTTCTTCTTATTTATTTAAGTTGTAGGATGAATCATCCTAAATATGTACTATGCTGAAATGAATTTTTCTATACATGATTCTAGAAACTTGGAAAAATGAAAATAAGGTTTTTGGTTATGAAAGTAACTCTTTTCGTTACATAGTAAAGTTAAATTCTGTATTTCAATTTAGAAAGAATTATGAAATAATTAGACGACAAGATTTATTGTTTGTTTTAAATAAGTAACTGATTGGGTCAATTCTTATATGATATAATGTAGTAGTTGCTGATTATATTATGCTCTTTTCTTAAAAGTGAATTCAGACTTATTATTTGTACTTATTTTATGGTTGTTATTACTTATGCTTATTGGTATGATATATTAATTGTTTCATTAAAGAAAAGTTGTTTTAATGGAACAATTAGTGGAATGCACTTCATTTTAATGCTTAGTGCTTATCATGCTCAGTTCAATGAACTGACTCGTTAGCAATTTTTGCAGATGGACTTCGTAAGTGATAAAAGAAGGCAAAATTTTTTTATGATGTATTGGCTGATTTAAAGTTTGGTTCTTTTGTAAAGAATTTTGATTCATTCTTGAGTTGTATTGAAAAAGAAAAGTTATGTTATTTTATGATCTTAATGTTGATTGACATGCAGTATGCCTGAAATGCATAGTCTTGTAAAGTGTATATTTTATCATGATGAATTGAAAAGTTTGGAGACTGACTCCAAATTGTGGTGTAAATTCTCTTGTACTTTGTATGAAGGAAATAGTAATGCTATCTTGTCGATATTCTTTATATCTATTTTGTATACCTATTATTGTTATCATTTAATAAGTTGGAATAAGGGAATAGTTCAATCTCCCTTACTAAGGTGTAACTTGCTAAGTTGCATAAGATGTCATTCTCTATCTAAACAACTATAGTATAATAATGAAATATGTATTGGACATACAATTAAACTATATGAGTGGTGAATGATAAAAAGGTTATGTTAACCCTAACATTTAATCATGTAGAGGAAGACTCTTCCTCTCTCAAAAGAATGAAAAATAAAAGGAATGGTGGTTATGATCTTTAATCTTTGTACTTTGTTTTATATAAAGTAAACACTAGCTGAACCTAGGTGGATGATACACCTTCTTTGGACAGCTAAGTTGCATTAAAATTAACCATTTGATGTTTTTTACCTTATTTTTGGGATAACTGCTTGTTATGCCGAGTTAATGAACATAAATGCAAACATGAGTTAATGAAGTTCTTAATATCAAATCAGATTAATTATGGATAAAGAACTTAATGAATGTTGGAATTAGGGTTAGGCATGGTTGCTGCAATCTGAATCTTAATCCAAATTTAATTATGAATTAATGACCACCAAGGGGTGTGTACATCATGATGAAGCAGTTCTAATGGATGTTGGCACACACGCCAACTGCATGATAATGTACCTTCGAGAAGACTAAGGGCTTCTCGAGGATATAGTGTTGTAGTTGACATGTGGTAACACCCTTCCATATTTGTTCATCTAGATCTACACACATCTGGACTTGAACTTAGTTTCTCTCTAGGTCAAGTTAGTAGCATGATTAGAATAGGAAGTAGCTTTCTATGACTCAAGGTACCTAGGCACATTCGGACGACTTAGGTCGGTCGAGTATGCCCATATACCCTAAGTCATCATGAGCGTCTCCCTATAAAAATTATGTGCTAACCTAGGTTAGGGTCAAACCTTGAGCAAGTGGACTGACAAGTTAGTAAAGACCATTCTAGATAATAGTAGAGTGAGGTGAAGGACGTATTCTGAATTGATGAGTATGTCATCTAGGAATAGTAACATGAATAGTATGTTGAAAATCTTTGGCCAAAGTATCGCAAGCTGCTAGTTGTGTTGTCCTATGTCACCTAGTTTAAAGAAACGTGATGTCAGATGAATATTGGTAACAAATATTCAAATAGGTTCTTTAAACAGATCACTCAGTACTTGGAATAGGGTAGGAAAACCAAGTATATGTAGTATACATAAATTATTCTATACTTTAAGACAAACATGAGAGATCGGTAATTTACCGAGTCATTATAGCTACATATGGTTATCTATTATGAGATTGATTGGCATGGAATGTGTGTTCTAAATGATGTTTTATTTAGAATAGAGAACATTTTGTTAAAAAAAATTCCCTTATTTCTAAAGTCTTAAATTAGGAATGTTACAATTTTAGACATCTAACTCACTTTGTTTTTTATTTATGATTTCACAATGTTTGACTAATTTGTAACTTTCAAGTTTATCAAAGAGATCCCCTACACCTTGCCCCATGCTACCAATAGGAAGCATGGGCTTATCATCATGGACAAGGCACATACGTGTAAGGGAATTTCCTCCTTTCCCAACCCTACGTCACTAGTAAGAAACAGAGGTTCAACACATTAGAAGGTTGGTAGGGCAAGGAAATGTGTAAAAATATAATTTTATGTGGATTTGCATTAGACTTACTTAGTAGGGAAAAATGTTTAGAATTCTCTTATTTCCAAGGAGATGTATGAGGGATAGATGTGACACCAAGAATCTTCTAGAACAAACCATGAACAAAGACATCTAATCTAAGAAGAGACCAAAAGTAGAACCAAGTATGCGAGGGCCTTGGTATGGTTATCATCAAAATTTTATCTTTCTTGTTTGGATTGATAAATGACTCGAGAGAAGAAGTTGATGATACTATAAAGGTTTGAAGAGACACGATTTGAATGTTTTTCCAATGTTTTAAGAATTTTTTAGGAATTTCTATAAGAATAATCTCCTTGATCACAATTTTTACAAAATGAATGGACAGATGAAAATGCAATGCAGATGTAATAATGTACATATGAAAATGCTGATGGATCATGCATAGTATCTCTTTAGGTGAAGAGAGTTTACGGATTCACTAAACTCCTCACCTTCTAGTGTACACAAGAGAAATGCACCATTTTTATAGTCTTCCACTACTCGATATGGACCTAACCACCTAGGTCTGAATTTCCTTCCCTCGCCGGTATTTTTTTCTATCCGGATATCAAGTCTTAATACCAAATCTCCTTCATAGATATCACATTCGTAAACCTTCTTGTTATATTTCTGAACCATCTAGTTAGCGTAAATGCTATGCCATTTTTAGCGTTCACTCTAGCCTCGTCAAGACTTTCTAATTGGGAGATTCATGCTTCACGATATCCCTCCTCTCCCAGGATCCCATGTAGTGAAAAATGGAGACTAGGTATTTAGATTTTGAGTGGCGAACTGCTGAGCACCAAACACTAATGAAAAGGGGTTTCCCCATTCACATTCTAATCGACGCTCGGTAGGCCCAAAAATTTGGAAACAACTTTAGGTGTCAATCTTGTTTATTCTCCTTAACGGTTTTTAGGAGAATGGAATTTAAAGTCTTATTGGTAGCCTCAACTTGTCCATTAGCCTAAGGGTAGTAGAGATAAGCCATGTGATGAATTATTTTTAACTTTGTATAAAAATCACACACCTTAGAGTTTTGAAAGACATGTCATTATCGAAATAATGACCTATGGCACCCCGTACCTACAAATGATCGGTTCAGATGAACTTAGCAATTCTGAGATCCAAGTACGGTAGTAAGGAGCATGGCTTCTACCCACTTGGTAAAGTATTATGTGGCTGTGATTATGAAATTATGGCCATTTGTTGATGAGGGAGAGAACTTCCCTATCAAATGCAAAGCTCCACATGGAGAAGGGCCTTGTGGTTGTGATTGGTTGTAAATTTTGTGCCGGTATGTGGATCACATGGGAGAACTCTTGACATTTATGACATCTGCGCAAAAACTCTACTATGTCATGTTCTAGGGGGCAAAAATAGCCCATCCGATGTATCTTTCGGGTAGTGGCGTGGCTGCCAAAGTGACCTCCACATACCCCACTATGTGATTCATAAAGAATCTTTTCAGATTCTTCGGTGTCAACACATCTTAGCAACATTCTCATCAAAGGCTCTGCGGTAGAGCACTTGCTCCAAAATAATGTACTTAGCGGTGATGACATGTAATCACCTTCTTTGTTGCAATGTTTCCCCTTAAGGTATGTATGTTCCATGACAAAATTAATGATGTCGGTATATCGGGGACATATAGAGATAGGGGCGTGGTTTCAACGAAGTACATGAACTCATCGGGAAAGTCCAAATCCACCAAATCACCCCCATCTAATGGATTGTCAGCTAACCAGTCTACAATGATTTGACCCTTAACATATTTTTGATTTACAAATGTTAACTTGAACTCACCCATTAATGTTATGAAATGCTCGACCTTTTTAGATAAAGATCCTTACATGAGGAATGTCCGCAAGTGGTCTGTGTTAACAATAACCCTTATTTCTTGATTGAACATATAATGCCTTAAATGCTTTGTTGTAAAAATATGGAAAGGTATTCCTTTTCTTCCTATGTGTAGTGTGTCTCATAATCAAGCAATGTCTGACTAATGAAGTAAACTACACACTCTCGTTTATCATCATCCTCTTGAGAAAACATGAAGGCTAGTGAAACATCTGTAGCTCATGAATACAAGATCAATGGGTGATCTAATCTAGGAAGAATTAGCGTGGGAGGGGATAAAAAAATCATTTAAATTCCTCAAAGGCCTCGTTGCATTATTTCATCTAATCAATACTATAATCCTTTTCAACAAATTATTGATGGGATGAATAGCATAGGTCAAGTTAGGATGAACCTTTGGATTACACTAATTTTCCCAAGAAAATATCTAATACCAAACTCGTCTGATGGTGGAACCATTTCTAATACAGCCCATATTTTGGTTGGGTCAACATCAATCCCTCGTGAAGATATAATGTAACCCAAAATCTTGCCTCCTGTTATTCGAAAACACATTTCTCCAGATTTAATGTGACACTGTACTCAATTAAGTGTGACAGGATGATGTGAAGCACCTCAGGGTGATCGCAATGCTTCCTAGCCTTAGCCAATAGGTCATCTACATAGGACTCCACAATCTTATGAATAAGATCATGGAATATGTAGGTCATTTCTCATTGGTATGTAGCACCAAAGCATTATTAAGACCGAATGGCATGACATCATAGCAATAAATTCCCAAGGAGTTATATATGTAGTTTTAGCTTGATCCTCCTTGGAGATTTTGATTTGATTATATCCCAAAACCCATCCATGAGAGACAACAACTCAAATCCATTTGTTGCATCAATGATAACATCAATGGATGGTAATGGGAAATCATCCTTGGGGAAAGCTTTGTTAATTTCTGGAATTCTATGAAAATACGGATCTTTCCATTCTTTTTTAGAACGGGGACAATATTAGATACCCATTGTGAATAATCAACTGGCTTAATGAATCCCACCTAGAGAAGTTTCATTACTTCTTCTTTCACCATAAGGGCCACCTTTGGCTTCATAGGTCTTGAATTTTTCTTAGTCAGATTTTCATCCAGTTTGGTGATGAGATTGTGCACCGTGATATGTGGTGCAATTCATGTCATTTCTTTGTAACTAAACACAAAATCCTTTTGATGTTCTTTGAGGATCTGGGTATGTATTTCCACTTCCTCTAGAGTTAAAGAGGACCCCAGTTTTAAGATCTTTGGTTCCTCCTCCATTCCAATGTTTATATCAATCGTTCCCTCGATTAAGGAGGAATTTCCCTCCTTGAATTCGATGAGGCTAGAGGCAACTCCAAGTCCCCTTCTTCTTCTACCTCGTAAATCTCAAGATCCTTTCCGAGGAGGACTCAATCATGGGATTCCCAAAATAAGAAGAGGAATGTGGGATTAAGGAAAATTCTATCTCGTGACAGGTAAGATGTAGTTCTACCAAAGTGTTTAAATAAGTCAAAGTTGATTCATCACTATTGACGTGCTCTGAACAATAAGACTGACTCTCGGTTTCTACGTATGTCAACATTGGGTTCATTGGTGTTTTACGAATCAAGGGTTCAAAGTGCTTAACTGAAACCGTGAAGTTGGTATCTTCCGGGTCACTTCTACCGGGGTGAAGCATGAATCGAAGTTGCTATAGAATCTGCAAGAAGGTTTTGTTCATGTGGAACTACCTCAATTGAGATGAAATCAAACTCTTTTGTCAAACCTATCACTATTGTTTTGTAAAGTTGTAGATGCTCAACTCTAGTCTCATATACTTCAGATATCTGATTTATGACTAGTTGTGAATCACCTAACACCCTAATATTGAGGATTCCCATCCTCTTAGCTACAATGAGGCCTAATAGGAGAGCCTCATATTCAGCCCCATTGTTTGTGCATTCAAAATTCAACTTGAAGGGAAAATGTAAAACCCTTCCTTCGGGTGAAGTAAGGATCACACCTGCCCTGGCACCAAAGTGACACTTGGCTCCATCAAAATGGAGAGTCCAACAATTACTCAGGAAGATAAACGTTGAGTCCTCATTTTAACCTTCCCCTTTACCTTGGTTACCTTAACCATGAAAACTTCATCTCATTGGAAGGGAACCAAGTCCCACGATAGGAAATGAATCCATCTTAGGTATTGAATGGCTTAAAAATATATTTCAAGAGGAAATGCATATTAAAAAACATTGAGTGAGAAATATGATATATTTTCATTTAATATATTAGGGTAGAAATAAAAAGGGGTAAATAAAATTGTAATGAGAAAATGGGTAAGTGTTGGCAAGAAAATTTTTCAAGTGGACAAACTTGTGGTTTTCTTGCCAATGCTTTGGGAATCTAAGTCCCTCTACTTACCTGTGTAGCTTCCGTATATGCATGTGTGAGAAAATGTGGATTTATGTGGTGGCCTTTCAATCGGGGATCTAACAGGGACACTCCACTGACCCTACGGAAAAGCTAGCAATCTCTTGCTAGGGAAGACTTTGTCTAAAGAGTGGGAAAGGGGAGTGAGAAAAGAGGTAGGAGAACTAATGATGTAGGTAGAAAATCATATTCCTTCACACACACTAGTTAGAAACACACATTCATTTATGGGAAGAAACAACTCTATGAATAACAACAATACCAAATAGAATTCACTTTGATCACCAAGTATTAAGAAACCCCTTAGTTAAAGAAAGCTAGAAACTCATTCTTCTTATATTGATTTCTCAAATCCAAGTTGTACATAATGTGGGAATTGAGGAAATTTGAGAGTACGAGGATAGTAGAAGAAAATGGAAATCTCCTTTACTTTATCTAGGTACAATGCACTCTCGAGTTTACAAGATCAATCGCCAACCCTTTGAAATGGGAATGGCATTACAATTTATAGAATGAGAGGTGACTTATCATCTTCCTCATGACCCTCCATATGCCTTATTTCTAACTTTAGACTATTCATATTCCTATCAAATATTTAAGTCCCTTTTATAAAATCAAGGTGACTTAATTTACATTATGTTTCTAAAGTCACTTTTAGGTGACTTAAAGGCATATCAAAAGTGTAAACCCCAATGAAGAATTAGAACATTTGAAGGGGAGAGAAAGTTGGGGGAAGAGGAGAGAAAGAGAGAGAGAAGAAGAAGAGGAGATGTCACCCAATGAAGCACTGTTGATCTCGTTGATGGAAAGCTTCAAAGCGGTGAAACTCTAAATATTCGAACTCCTTGCACACTGTGAAACTCCTCTAAATTAGCTCACGAACACTCGCCAAGTTGAATGAACTAATATGGATCTTAAATTCCCTATGAAAAATGACTAGGATTCTCCTGAACAATGATGTCCCCTTGAATGATTATCCTTGTACGACCCATTGTGCCAAAACTTCTTTTTGAGTGTAACTTACTATTTTTAGTAAGTGTGAATTGCGAGCTGAGATGACCTTGCTGTGACGCTCCGTCTATGTTCACTGCCTTATTCATGGAATCTTAAAATGGTGGCTTACCCAAAGTAATAGACCCCTATGTAAGGAGACATGCTATTTTTAGTAAGTGTGCCACGAATGTCAAATTGTGACAAACGGATCTCGAAATGCAGGTTTTATTCCGAGGGTTTCATGCTCGCATTTTGAGTAATTCCTTCATCTGAACAAGTGGGAAAATTATGTTTTCATTGGTAGGGGTAGAATACTGACAAAAAAATCAGTCCTCCATATCCCTAAAAATAGGGGCTTCATGGCGCAAAAACTAGTTCATGTGAAACTAGATTTTTCAACAATTGTTTCCTCAATTTTTGGGTGATTTCGCCCACTCAAACCTTGAGAAGTAGAGAGGCGGCTCGCTGATTTTCCCACTAATATAACATGGTGGCCATTAATGGAGCTTGAAATTTTCAGGTCTGGTTTTTTTCTCCATTCACAATGAAATCAACTCCATTGCGATAGGTTTTTCATTATGGTGCTTCATGTGAAATTTATCTTCAATCCAGCGACCAATTTGATGGGAAATCAAGCTTTTTCCTTCGTAGAGCCAAAAAGAGGATTTCTTCACTGTGATAATTCCTTGCTAAAAATTAGAGGTTTGAATATGATTTTTTAATGGCCTTCAAGAGAGAAGAACTCAGCAATAAATGGTTTGTCAATCCATGCTCTGGTTTGGAAGATTTCTTCAAATTTTGATTTCATGGCAATGGGGATTTCCACTATTCTTCTTCTTTGTTCTTCATTTCTTCTTCTTATCTCAATGAATTATTCTTATGAGACCTATGTGCCATCATGGAGTGAAGGATAATGTGCTGTAATGGAGTTGGTTCAATCTTTGGCAATGGTGGAGTGGTGGACTGGTGTTCTCTACAGTTTTCTTCTGGTAATGGAGAAGCAACAAGAAACAACTAACAGTTAGATTTTTTTCAAATTTTTGGGTTAGATTTGGGTGAATTTTTTCATGTTTGATTTCCTTGACCTCAAGGATGTGAGGGGTAAAAATTACATGGTTTTCATGATGACGACACATGGTGGCAATCGATAGAAAGGAATGAGTGTTCCAAAATAAGCTTTAAAGCACCGAGGGGCTAAAAAATGGTCATATGGGTGACCAAAACACTCTCCTAGAGGGATGGGAACATTTTTCCATGTTTTATGTCCCTCACCTTAGGTACATGAGGGAAATTAGTTTCCACGGTGGTCTAAGAGTGACACGTGGCGCTTAATCGCGGCGCGAATGGCTGCTCAAAAATGCACCTAGGGGCTGAAATTCAGTCGCATGGGTGACTAAAAGAATCCCCATAAGGGCTGGGAAAATTTTTACATGTTTTATTTCCTCACCTTAGGTACATGAGTGACATCGGTTTCCATGGTGATCTTGGAGCTACATCACGTGGCGCTTGATCGCGACAAAGAGGGAATGTATGCTCCAAAAATGCACCTAGGGTTGAAGGCGTGTCAAGTTTGGAGGTCACATGAGGGTCAAGAGGTCACATGGGGGATGGGAAAATTTTTCAAGGTTTGGTGTACCTGATCTCAAGGATGTCGAGGACATGAAATCCCACCAGGATCCTGGTGCTAACACATGTCCTCCCAAAAAATGACTAAGTCCTGAACTACCTTTGAGAGGGTAACTTGGAATGATGATAATGTGAGCTCCCGATGGAATTTCTTGGTAAAAATTTATATGATCCTAACTATAAATGGAATTTTGGATCCACTGGTGGGGGTATCATGTCTTCATTCAACCATATGATCCCTAAAAAAGTGAATTTTTAGGTTTGAGACTCCACTTGTGCCTGAAATAACCTACCTTCCAATCCTATACTCCAAGGTGTTGTGAAAAATATTATTTTACCATCATGTAGGTATTGGAATCCTCTTTCTAGATATGTTTTCTTTTACTCCTAACTCCATCCGAGCTCTTGGAATCTTCTTCTCAAGCCCAACATTTGTTTTATGTTTGTGTACTGCTAGGCTTGTGAACCCTATTTTTACTCAGACTGCTCCAAGTCTTTCAAAACTTATCCAAAACTTCCAAAATCATTTCCCTGATGTTCTAATGTCTTCAATTCACCTCCATGTTGAGTTTTTCCCTTCATTTCCACTCCGGGGAGGGTTGATTAAGTCCTTGGAAGGCAAGTGATAGCCCTTCCTACAACTTCTGTAGTTTGCAAATGAACTCCGTGAAATCACCTAGGGGGGATGAATGGAATTTCCTAAATCACCTAGGGGGATGATAGAACATTATTCGAGAGGTCACTTGGACTTACTAGACAAATATGGGGTATCTTGGAATGATAGAAATTGAAAAATTTGACACTATGGTATAGTTGTCATGCTCGAGAAATTGTCAATTTCCCTGTTAGACATTTGCCACGACAACAATCGGCTCTAGCTTGGGAACATGACATGGAATGAGCATAGTGAAGACATGACATGGGAATCCAAAATCTCAATTTCAGACCATATAATTAATTGACTAGTTCCTTATCTATTTGGCCTTGTCGAGTCACGTACAACTTACTGATAAGAGAGAGAAGAAGAAGGAAAACACACATGAACAAAAGGGCGAAAAGGAAACACATGACACATAACAGGAAGGGAAACACACACAAGAGAAAGAGAAACACACCTAACAATCACCTATGGTACAAGGCAAGGGATAACCCACTTTCATTGAAGAACTTTTCATTCCTCAAAAGTTACCCTTGAAGGCGAAACACTTGAATGATGATGTTATGCAAAGACGTTGACAAGTTCTGAAAGTAGCCTCCCCTCCTCACCTGCTTATGAAAGCTAGGTGCTTTCACAATTGTCTATGTACTTGGTATGAGTGAGTCTATGTGAGCTTCTTAATGCTCAGGTCCTTCCTTAGAAATTACATTGCCTTCATCCTCTTTGAAATTGGTTTTCTTAGTACCAGATTTAATCTCCTTCACAAGCTGAGCAGCATCATGGATTTTGCAAGACACTCAGAGGAAGATAGATGATTTTATATGTCATTTTGTAGCTATGGGAGCAATCTATCTAACTTGTTGTCAATCAGGACTCTGAAGGAGTGGGTAGCACCTCGAAAGGATTTTGATCTAACCCTCACTATTTTAGGTTGTGCCTTTCAACCAAGATAAGAGAACCTATATTGTAGCCTCTGTTTTATGAAGGAGGTGGAGATATCCTTATATTGTGCATATTGTATGGAGATGGCCTTGGGAAAACATGATCAATCTTGTATTATTCAAACTCAACAAGAGCATCACTACTAAATGATGGAAATGCTTTCAAGACAAAGTGAGGTTCTTTAGAGACATGGTATGATCTGATTTTCTTTGTGCATTTTTGTAAATGGATTGTATTCTTTTGTTGACACACAATGCAGATGCAGGGGTAGTATGGGTAGGATGGGTTGTTTAGAATGATTTTTTGGTGGGGTATTGATGAGACAAACTAGGATATATCAGATCTTTGACAACCTCTATAATACTTGAAACAACTATTAGATAAAATGCTTCAAATAATCAAGACATTCTTTCAACCAGAAGAGGCATAAATGGAAGCCCAGGAAGCACTCTTCACACAATATTTGAGAACTCACCACAAAATATTGAAGTAAAGAACTCAATTAAACATAAAAATCCTTGATCAAACCACGCCTAAGGTGCCCCAAAGGCTTACAAGAAATCTCTGTAGTCAAGGAAGGTAAAGTGATTTTAAATTTGTTTATCTCCTTATGAGATGAAGGGTCTTCTGAATATGAGATTGCAAATGCCACTAAACTATCAACCAGAAATGGAGATCTTGTGTGATTTCTAAAGACTTTCAATGCAATATTGCAACAAGAACAATGAAAACTATTTGCAGGCATTTAAAAATGATAACAGACACCATATTGCCCAGAAAAACATGAGTATTAACACAAAAGCTTGTTATATTCATTAGCGAGGAGAGTTTCATGAACAATCTCAGATTTGTGTGATGGCTATACACTTATAACCAACTCTAATACATGAAGATCCAACACAGAAGAAATTATCCTAGTTCTTTGGTGGGTTTCTCAGAAGATGAGCTTTCTCTTAGAATTTGCTCGTGATTTTCAATTTTTTTCCTGACCCTTGCATGTCTCAAAACATGCATCATATATCTCTTGCCACCTTGGAGACTTCTTTCCCAAGGAAAAAGTATGCCGAGGGATCAATTCTATTCTGACCATTTCTCGTGATTCATTGAAAATGACATTTGACAAATTTGTAATGAGAGTTTCAGTGTTTCTAAAATGGCGAATCATTACAAATATTCGGATCATTATCCTTCTTGGAGGCACATTTTTTAGAATCAAGGCATATAGATGCCTTTCCTCTCATTATTTCACCCTTTTACCCTTTAAAATTACCTCTGCAACTTTTAATTTGACATTTCACGTGTTTGATCGGGCTGGGGCAAAAATTACTTCAAAAACATCTCAAATCTGCAAATTGAGTCATGAAACCGATTCCAATGATCCTAGAAGGCCAAAACGACATGGAATCGCCAAAAAATTGATGCAAAATTCATGATTCCAAGCTTCCTAGAGGAAAAATGGCGGCTAAAAATGAAAATGCATAGTTGCCCTTGATACTGCTCTTTCTCCTTCAATCTGGGCCCTCCACGTGTCAAACTATGATTGGGAACAAATTCGGGCTCATTTTTTGACTTTTCAACCTTTTGGAAAAATGGAAAAATTTGAATTTTTCCCCCACCCTCCGCCTTTGAATTTTGGAGCTGACACGTGGCACATGGTGGGTCCCATTAGGATCACGCTTTAATTCTACGCATTTTGACCTTTTTGGAAAATTGGAAAATTTTCACTTTTTTCCCCACGGGCCCGCACCTCTGATTTCTCCCTCACCACATGTCTCCTTGTGATTCATCATGGGCCAGTGCTCCAAATTTTGATTCTGAGTCTTTTTTGTAAAAGGGAAAAAATTCCCTCCTACCATCGCCGGCCCGCGGACCCACTCTATCCTCTACCATGTGTCCATATCTCTTTTGCCGAGGACCCGTAAGCTTAATCTTTATTTTTACTCCCTTTAAGCCAAGGGAAAATTCTCAACTTTGTCTCCATGGACCCGCCGAGGCTTGCGTTGTCCTACGACCTCGCACGCCACGTGTCACTCATTTATTTTCTTGCGGGCCCTGACTTAAATTTTTCCTTAACTCCTTTTTACCAAAAAAAGGAAAAAATCCCCATTTCCCTCCATGGCCCACACTTCCCTCTGACCCTTCATGGACACGTGTCCACCTGTGATTCATTCGCGGGGCACTCTCTGAAATTTCATTCTAAACTCTTTTGTGAAAAAGGGAAAAAATCCCCTTTACCTCCACGGCCCGCACTTCTTTCTACATCCGCCACGTGTCAAACTGTGGCTCCTTTGCAGACCCACAAGCCTTCCCTCACCTTTTTTCCCCTTTTCCAAAAGGCAAAAATGCCTAAGTTCCTCACCGGCCAGCTCCTCCACCTTTGCATAAGAACATCACATGTGTCCCCTCGCGGGGTTGTGGGGGAAGTTTTGAAAATTTTCCCAAAGCCAAAAATAGCTAATTTTTTCAAAGAAATCATCGATCCATGTCCAACCAAAAGCGGCCACATAGGAGACATTGTTTGAGCTTAATTTTGATGGTCAAATGAAAACCGGACTAGTAAAAAATGTAGAATTTACCAGAGATGCCCGAATTTGATTTTTTCTTCGTGGGTGATGGATTTTTTGCTCAAAAAACAAGGGGAAGTTGATTTTATGCAAGTTTCGACCATGGGGAGGGATTTTTGAAGGCATATTGGTATAAAACGACCAATTTTGATTTTTTACAATCGGGCAAAAGGGGAACACGACATAGCCCATAAATTTGGAAGAATTAGGGCACAAACAAGGCATGCATGGGTGCTTCTTCATGAATGAGGCATGGAAAATGATTTTCAAATGGATTAAGGCATGGAAACAGAGGCAATAACTTCATTTCACCCATTAAAACTATAGAAAACATTTCAGGAGATGTAGAGTGAAAGGAAAATTAGGGAAAAATAATAGAGGATCAAAATGGACACCAACATTAGCTCTAGCTTGGGGATGGGCACTCCCAGTGAGTGCCACAAGAACAATGTAGACCAAGTGCCAAAATAATCCATTGGGCAAAGGAGTCACAAGCCAAAATCACCAAAAACTATTTGAGAATCCAACAAAATGGTTGCCCACACATGACAAGTCAAACCAAAAGCGACAAAACACCAAAAACAGAGTGAAAAACCAAACACTATACACTGTACAAGTTGTGCATACCTCAAATTTGGGGATTAATCCAAGAAATGCTTCAGATGCCTGCCATTAATAGGCAATTCAAGCAATTCCCCATCTAAATCTTTGAGAAAAAAGGTATGCTCACCAATTCTAATATCAATGGAGTAAGGGCCCATCCATAATGCATCAAATTTTTGATGTTTTCCCTTATCCTCATTTCGATTCCCATAACAAAACCAGATCTCTAATATTGAAGGTCCTAGGATTGAAATTATCATCAAACAATATTTTTAACCTCTCTACGAATCGACATGCCTCTGGTGAGATACTCTTCTCTCCTCATCTAGCTCCACAATCTGATTGATCCTTGCTTCATATGGACTGACCTCTTGATCTTCAAGTTGTTGAACAAACTGAAATGATGATAATTACAGATGTAAGGGTAGCGAGCTTGAGTTCCATATACCAAATCAAAGGGACTCTTTCCAGTAACTCTTTTGGCAGTGATTCTATCATCCCAAACTACAAATTTCAGTTGTTCACCCCACTTTCTCTTGTTCAACTCCAAGGTTCTCCTAATGATCTTCAACAAGTTCTTATTGTTGGACTCAGCTTGTCCATTTCCTTGGGGATTATAGTTTGAAGAATAAGTCAAATTGGTTCCATATTCTTTGCACATTGCCATCAAAGGCTTAGCTCTAAAACACATGGCATTATCGACCTGATCTTGGTGGCACACCAAATCTGCATATGATATTATTCAATAAGAATTCCATAACAACTTGGTGTGTTGCTTTCTTGGTGGGGATTGCCTCTACCCACTTTGTAAAATAATCAGTGGCTACAAGAATCCACTTATGGCTAGCACTAGAAGGGTCTAAAATCTCACCAATGAAGTCCATCCCCCACTATTTGAAAGGAGCTTCAATTGATACAAGCTATAAAGGAAGGGAGCCTAAAGCTTTCATTCTTCCAGAGAAATGCTAGCAGCTCTCACATTTTCTAACCAACATGGTTGCATCTTTGAAGAGAGTAGGCCACCAATAACCAGCTCTCAAAACTTTGTGTGTTGTAACCCTTCCAAAGCAAAGTGTCCTCCACAAACTCCCCCATGGAAATCAATAATTATTTTGGGAGCTTCCTCTTCAGTTATACATTTCAAGAGGATACCTTCAGGGTTCTTCCAAGCCAACCCAAAGTCAGTGATGATGTATTTTTGAGAAGCCAGCTTGAGGGATCTTTTTTTATTTTTATTTAAATGATCAGGACAACATAAGTGTCTTGAGGTAAAAGATTATATCCTTGTACCACTCAGATCTTACCAATTTTTTAAGAACATCTGCCCTTTCTTCCTCTACTTCATTTACTTCCACAGTCTGCAAGTTGCTCTCAGCCATGAGCTTGGCAAGACCCAAACCTCTTACTAACTTTGTGGTTTGGATGTCCATATCATACTCCTACAGTTTGTTAACCCACCTACATCTCTTGCTTGAAATCTCCATCTCTGATAGGACATCTTTTACCATTGTGTGGGGAACATAAGCAACAACTTTTGAACTTAAGATATAAGGCCTGAAAACTTTTGTTGCTTTCACCAAGGCAAATGCTTGTTTTTCCATGATTGTATATTTCAACTCAATAGCTTGTAAATCCTTGCTAAAGAAAGCAATAGGCCTCTCAGCCCCATCTTCATCCTTTTGGAGAAAAACAGATGCAATAGTATTTTCAGAAGCAAAGGAGAAAATTTGGAAAGGCTTTTTGTAATTTAGAGCTACCAAGACAGGTGCATGTTTAAGTTCTTCTTTGATTCCTTCAAAAGCCTGAACAACAACCTCCTCCCATTTGATAACTTGATATTTCTTTAACATGCATGTGATATGAAGATTTAACTCAGTGAAATTGGACACAAACCTTCTAATGAAATTGATTTTCCCAAAGAAAGATTAGATACCCTTATTTGTTTTTGGAATTGGCACCTTGTTGATTGCTTCTATTCTCTCAGGGTCAATCATGACACCAGCCTTTGAAACAATATGACCAAGTAACTTGGCCTTTTACACCCCAAAGTGACACTTCTTTGGATTGAGAGAGATTCTAAACTCTCTACATCGATCAACATCCTTTCCAAATCTTTGTAAGTGGTCCTTTTCTGCTCCTTGAAAACACAGTCACATCATCGATAAATTACAATGAAGTAATTTATATAACTAGAAAAAAAAAAAATCCATTACTCTTTGAAAAGTAGCTCCAACATTCATGAGACCAAAAGGCATTCTCACATAAACATATGTTCCCCAAGGAGTGGTAAAGGTAGTTTTAAATCTTTCTGACTCCTTGACAACAACCTGATTGTAGCCAGAGAAACCATCCAAGGTGGACAGCAATTCATATCCAGTCACTAACTATAGTATGTTCTCCATGTGTGGAAAAGGATAATTTTCCTTCAGTGAAGCTCTATTCAGATTTTTCAAGTCTACACAAAGTCTGATATCTCAATTCTTCTTTCTCGACCGCACAAGGTTTGTAACCCAAGATGAATACCTTGTGGGCTGAATGATCCCTCCCTCCTTCAGTTTCTTCAATTCATCTTGCATTTTCATGGAGAGGAGTGGATTAATTGGCCTTTTCTTTTGTCTGAATGGTTTGGCATTTGTTTCAAGAGGGATCTCATGCTGAAATAAGTCTTCTCTATATGCTTTCAGCTCTGAATATGACCATGCAAGACAGTCCTGATATTTCTTTAACAGCTGAACATAAGACTATTTCTCCTCTTTGTTTAGACTACTGCCCAACCAAACTTTTCTTGGTTTATCCTTTGTTCCCAAGTCATGCTCTTCCACATCCCTTGAGGTAGACATGTTTCTATTGATGATGCAATCAGCAGTGCTAAAATTTGACTCAAGAGAAACAAGACCTCTAGGAATGGTGTTAGTTTTCAATTGGATAATATCTTTTCCAAAAAAGTCTCTCTTCCTTCAGTCACACACACCATTAGTTCCCAATCAATATGCTAATCTACAAACTCACCTTGATTTTTCAAGAACCTTTGCACTTGAGCATCATCATCAAACACTTGCCAATGTTTGATATTATCAGGGATAGCTGGTCTAGTTAACACTTCCACATTATACTCACAATAAGGTGAAATGGTGTAATCTCCAAATCTTGACCCCAACACTACCAACTTGTATGAGATTTATTTGACAGCCCCTACCAAAGTTTTCACAACCTCCTCCAAATCAGCCCCCTTGCTAACTTGAGGTTTGTTAGGGTCTATCAATTTTACACCATCTCTCTTGAGAGGTTTCCCAATGGCCTTAATGTTATTTTCAATTTGAAGTGCCATGGTGAAATCCTACCTTAAATTGGTAGGGTTCTTGTCTCTTAGGTAATAGGCTACTTTCTTGTCAAATGCATCTACATATTTGATTAAACAAGATTCATCACAAGGCCTCAAATTAATTGGCAGCCTTCTCAAAGTTTTGTTAAACCTTGTGTTGAAGTCATGAACTAACTCATTGGGGTTCTTCTTGATATTCTCAAATTCAGACAAGAGAAACCTAGGATCAGTCTTATCACCATATTGCAACCTAAATGCATTCTTCATTTCAGTCCAAGAGTCAATAGAATTATCAGGCAGAGCCTTGTACCAATCCCTAACATCCTCTTCTAGTGTATGAATAAACAATTTGACATACACATCCTCAAACTCTATCTCAAAATATTCCATCATATTATCAAAAAGTTTGAGATGTTGATCACTAGTAATAGCATTGTTACCCTGGAATTTTGGCAACCTATTTCTGACATCTTGTGGGACAACATTTGGGTAACCATCCATTCCTCTAAAATTTATAGGACCAAAGGTGTTAACAACAAATGGAGGTCTAGGCTGAGCCATATTGTTTGGTGGAGGTGATCTTGGAGGTGAAACAAGCTGATGAGGAGTGCAAGGTCTTTGGGACTCAAGAATGTGATTCACAAGATTGGTATTCTCTAAGTGCTAACTTTCTTGGAAATTTTTATTTGGATTAAAACACAGAGGTGCAGATTGGAGAAGGAACTCACCCGGTACAATAGAAAGACCTTCACTAGCTGAGGCAAACAAGTTTATGAGAGGATTGCTTGAATCAGAATCACTGGAAGAAGAGTGATAATCCTCTACCAAAGGTTGATCTCTCTCACTAATGGATATATCTTTTCCTGATGTCTGACCTTTAACAACTTTCCAAACTCTTCTCCCTTCCAACTTTGAATTCCTTGAATCTGTAAACAACTTCTTAGCAGAGTCTCTAAGGAAGAGAGATCTTCTTCCTTCTAGTTTTTACAGGGATTAGCAACACAAAATTAAATGATAGAAAGGTAAGACACTGGTATTTATCAATATTAGAACAACATGGAGTCGCCACTAAGGATTTTCACCCTAGTTGTGCAAATGCACTAAAATACTCTATCAAATACTTATCAGCACTAAAAATCTTGCTAGACTTTATAGATCAGACCTTCCTTTCTTGAATCAATCAACCACAAATGTAAATAAGGTGCAACCACTGCTGGAAACTGATAAAATTGCAGGTAGAACTTGTAACCTTCATTTAATCCTTACAAATCTGATTATAAAATGATGCTTCAACAACATATTTGCATGTAAAATTTGTAAAGGACATTACCAGGGTTTGATATGCATTCAGATATCTCAAATATTCTCAACAAGTTCCCAGTAGAGTCGCCAGAAATGTTGTTTGATGGGCTAAAGCATAGAAGAAGTATTACCAGGGATCTGAAGCACTGAAATATAGAATAATATTCCCGGAAATGGCGCCATTTAGTGTGTTGGTACCTGGATTTAATCTCCTTCACAACTTAAGTAGCATCATGGATTTTGCAAGACACTCAGAGGCAGATAGATGATTTTATATGTCATTTTTAGCCGAGGAGCAATCTATCTCGACTTGTTGGCACTTGAGTCGAAGGAGTGGGTAGCACCTTGAAAGTATTTTGATCTAACCCTCACTATTTTAGGTTGTGCCTTTCAACCAAGGTAAGAGAACCTATACTGCAATCTTTGTTTTATGAAGGAGGTGGAGATATCCTTATACTGTGCATATTGTATGGAGATGGCCTTGGGAAAACATGATCAATCTTCCATTATTCAAACTCAACAAAGTTGTCACTACTAAATGATGGAAATGCTTTCAAGACAAGGCTGAGGCTGCTAGAGATATGGTATGATCTTGATTTTCTTTATGCATTTTTGTAAATGGATTGTATTATTTTGTTGACACACAATGCAGATGCAGGGGTAGTATGGGTAGGATGGGTTGTTTAGAATGATTTTTTGGTGGGGTATTGATGAGACAAACTAGGATATATTAGATCTTTGACAACCTCTACAATACTTGAAACAACTATCAGATAAAATGCTTCAAATAATCAAGAGATTCTTTCAACCAGAAGAGGCATAAATGGAAGCCCAGGAAGCACTCTTCACACAATATTTGAGAACTCACCACAAAATCTTGAAGTAAAGAACTCAATTAAACACAAAAATCCTTGATCAAACCACGCCTAAGGTGCCCCCAAAGGCTTACAAGAAATATCTGCAGTCAAGGAAGGTAAAGTGATTTTAAATTTGTTTATCTCCTTATCAGATGAAGGCTCTTCTGAATATGAGATTGCAAATGCCACTAAACTATCAACCAGAAATGGAGATCTTATGTGATTTCTAAATACTTTCAATGCAAGATTGCAACAAGAACAATGAAAACTATTTGCAGGCATTTAAAAATGATAATCAGACACCATATTTCCCGAGAAAAAAGCAGATTAACTCAAAAGCTTTTTAGATTCATCAGCAAGGAGAGTTTCATGAACAATCTCAGAGTTGTGTGATGGCTATACACTTATAACCAACTCACATACATGAAGATCCAATACGAAGAAATTATCCTGGTTCTTTGGTGGGTTTCTTAGAAGATGAGCTTTCTCTATGAATTTGCTCGTGATTTTTCAATTTTTCCCGACCCTTGCATGTCTCAAAACATGGATCATATATCTCTTATCACCTTGGAGCCTTCTTTACCAAGAAAATAATATGCCAAGGATCAATTCTATTCAACCATTTCGCATGATTCCTTTGAAAATGACATTTAACAAATTTGCAACGAGAGTTGTCAGGTGTTTCTAAAATGGTGAATCATTACAAATATTCAGATCATTATCCTTCTTAGAGGCACATTTTTCATCATCAAGGCATGCAGATGCCTTTCCTCTCATCATTTCACCCTTTTACCCTTTAAAATTACCTCTGCAACTTTTAATTTGACATTTCATGTGTTTGCTCGGGTTGGGGCAAAAATTACTTCAAATTGAGTCATGAAACCGATTCCAATGATCCTAGAAGGCCAAAACGACATGGAATCACAAAAATTTGATGAAATTTGATGCAAAATTCATGATTCCAAGCTTCCTAGAGGAAAAATGGCAGCCAAAAATTAAAATGCACAGCAGTTGCCCTTGATCTGCTCTTTCTCCCTCAATCTGGGCCCTCCACGTGTCAAACTATTATTGGGAACAAATTCGGGCTCATTTTTGCCTTTTCAACCTATTTGAAAAATGGAAAAAATTGAATTTTTCCCCGCCCCTCTGCCTTTGAATTTTGGAGCTGACACGTGGCACATGGTGGGTCCCATTGGGATCGCGCTTCAATTCTGCGCATTTTGACCTTTTTGGAAAATTGGAAATTTTTCACTTTTTGCCCCGGGCCCGCACCTTTGATTTCTCCCTCACCACATGTCTCCTTATGATTTGTCATGGGCCAACACTCCAAATTTTGATTCTGAGTCTTTTTTGTAAAAGGGAAAAATTCCCTCCTACCTCCGCCGGCCCGCCGACCCGCTCTGTCCTCTGCCACGTGTCCATCTCTCTTTTGCCGAGGACCCACGGGCTTAATCTTCATTTTTACTCCCTTTAAGCCAAGGGAAAATTCTCAACTTTGTCTCCGTGGACCCACCAACCTGTCGTTGTCCTCTGCCACACCACGTGTCGCTCATTGATTTGCTTGCGGGCCCGCGGCTTAAATTTTGCCTTAACTCCTTTTGCCAAAAAGGGGAAAAAATCCCCATTTCCCTCCGTGGCCCGCACTTCCCTCTGACCCTTCATGGACACATGTCCACCTGTGATTCGTTCATGGGGGCACGCTAAAAAATTTTCATTTGAACTCTTTTGTGAAAAAGGAAAAAATCCCCTTTTACCTCTCGTGGCCCGCACTTCTTTCTACATCTGCCACGTGTCAAACTATGGCTCCTTTGTGGACCCGTGGGCCTTCCCTTGCCTTTTTTCCCCTTTTCCAAAAGGAAAAAATGCCTAAGTTCCCCATGGCCCACTCCTCCACCTTCGCATAAGAACATGACACATGTCCCCTCGCGGGGTTGCGGGGGGAATTTTGAAATTTTCCCAAAGCCAAAAACACCTAAGTTTTTCAAAGAAATCCATCGATCTGTGTCCAACTAGAAGTGGCCACATAGGAGACACTGTTTGATCTTAATTTTAGCGATCAAATGACAACCGTCGACGGATCAAAAAAATGTAGAATTTACTAGAGATGCCTGAATTCAATTTTTTCTTCGTGGGCGATGGATTTTTTGCTCAAAAAACAAGGGGAAGTTGATTTTATGCAAGTTTCGACCATGGGAGGGATTTTTGAAGGCATATTGGTATAAAACGACCAATTTTGATTTTTTTACAATCAGTGCAAAAGGGGGAACATGACATAGCCCAAAAATTTGGAAGAGTTAGGGCACAAACAAGGCATGCATGGGTGCTTCTTCATGAATGAGGCATGGAAAATGATTTTAAAATGGATTAAGGCATCGAAAGAGGCATCAACTTCATTTAACCCATTAAAATTATAGAAAACATTTCGGGAGATGCGAGTGAAAGGAAAATTAGGGAAAAATAAGAGAGGATCAAAATGGACACCAACAAGTTTCATAGTGCTAGTTACATTGTACGTTTATCCACATAGATGATTCTTTCTTGAACACCTCATCGCCACCCCAAAGCTGATTTTCATTCAAATTACTTGAACATTCTAGATTCTTTTCTTCCCAGGTCTATTCTTGTTGACCTCTTTTCCGTGAGAAACATTTGATTCATCCTTTATCTCTACTTCGCTATGATTTGTTTGAGTACTAACAAGAGGATCGGA
Source organism: Taxus wallichiana var. yunnanensis (assembly GCA_018340775.1). Classification (NCBI taxonomy): domain Eukaryota; kingdom Viridiplantae; phylum Streptophyta; class Pinopsida; order Cupressales; family Taxaceae; genus Taxus; species Taxus wallichiana. Next base: position 63,590,386 of record CM031240.1, read on the forward strand.
GGAAAAATCATATTCGTCTTGTATGTATGTGGCACTAGTGAAGAGATCAAGAATCACCTTGGGATCTTCTCAGTAACTTCTACTGCATCCAATTTTTTTGCACGAAGTTATTCTTCATTATTTCTGCATCTCTCCTCTTTGTGCACCTTTGAAGAATATTTATTTTACAGTTTAAGGAAACTATCTGGAGGGATTACCTCATCATCTTGGGAATCACTGCACTCTACTGATCCTTCATCGAAAAAGAGCTTCATCTTCAAAGGCCTCAAAACTTCTTTCTTCCATTTCTTCATCATGGAAATAATCTTCTTCTGCAAATGGGAAAGAAAATATCTCCATTTCATTGTTGTATCCATCAACCATTGGTTCGAGAAGGACATCATATTTCACATCTTGCTTTGTTTCAACATAGCCAACCTTCACACTGGTTGAGGCTTCCAAGTTAGCTTCATGTTTGTCTTGCATATTCATGGCTTGCATCAAGAGTTCAAGACTTATCTCAAGGTCTTCTATTTCTTCTTCGGGACTCTTAGCAGTCCCCTGCATGCAGATATTTCTTTCAAGCCTTTCAAAGGATCATTGCAAGCTGATTTTTTTCTCTCCATAGATGGTCCGACTAAGATAATCTTAATCCCTAAATGGGAATGAGAATAAATTCTCATTTTGGAAAAGCATATAAGCTTATTTTTCTCCTTGAAACTCATCAAGTGCCATTTCCTCTTCCCTATGGTCTGCATCATCTAGCAATTCAGGGCTGCCCTCTTGTAAATCAAATCTCCTCAATGCTTATTCAAAGTCAAAATATCTATGGGAAGGCATAGCTAGACCTATCAAGATGGGGATATCCTCCTCCTCCTTGGTAGCCACAAAGTGATTCATTTGTTTACTACCTGGTATAAAATCTTAGCTTCTAGACTTCCGGAATTTCAAACCGTGTACCTCATATTCTTTTCGGGAAGTAATTTCTCCATGTATCCCTTCATTGGTATGATTACAGAAGACCAATTCATCTAAATTTTACTTCCCAAGTCTCGGGAATAAATTTCTACTCAAGTAACATTCTCGAATCGAGGTTGGGATGTCTACTACCAAAATCATCACGGAAACTTTCTTGTCTGGAAATCTGGCAAGAGCCACCTTTGCATCTTTGACCTTCCCTACAAGTGGGACCTCTCTTGAATCCAAAGAGTAACAAGAGCCACTAGGTGCATTTGTGTAAAGTTTGAGATCCATGGTGACCCTTCAAAGGCATCATGTTTTCAAAGGCACCAAAATCTATTATGCAATTGTTTAGTACATATTCTCCAACAAGAAGGGAGACAGAAAGTTTCAAATTTATCAGTCTTTCACACTCGGGAAATCATGTTTTATGAGTGAGGTGTAGGTGAGTTTGGTAGCATGCCTTTGGAACTAGAATTTACAACATTTCATGTTAGACTACCACTCCTAATATATCGGACAAATCTCTCAAATTTTTCAGGATGAGTCCACAAATATTCAGTTTCAGTAATCTGCACTTTGGCTTTGTTTACATATTCTATGAAGTCAAAGGGAGAAGATGTGGACAAGGGGGTAAAGGGACTGCTTTTGGATTTAGGACAGGTTTGGGAGCATGATTTGATGTTTGGGGAATGGATGGTATTTTGAACAACCCACTAGGAGCTTTCAAAGTACTAGATTTTACAGGAGCATATTTAGATTTAGACTTGGAAGAGACATCGGAAGACTTACTTGGGATTGTGAGAGTCTTCTTACTTGCTACAGGGTCAAGCTCCAACAATGCAGACTTCATGGAAGATGGAAGTGGGGATCCTTGACTGATTATTTTATTTTGTGGAGTTGCCACAAGAGGATCATCAACCTTATTTTCCTTTGCAGCAGTGGAGGGAGATGTTATTTTCTCGGATTGAGAATGAGTGAATACTACACATGAGAAAATGGGCACATCCTCTTCATCTTCTTCATCACACCTAGAATACTCACAGAATCTGATTTGTGTATCATTCTCAAACTCTTCACTTTCTAGGAAATTACCACCTTCACTTTCTTGTTCAGGGTCTTCTTCACTTTCTTGAAATTTGTAATTTATGTTCATGGTTGGGGCATCGAGGTGAGCCTTTGGGGTGATCCTACAATCTGATTTATGTTTCTTCTTTGATAAGATACTTATTCAAATAATTCCCTCTTCAAAGATTCCATCTCATTTTCCAATTGTTGTAGTGATGGATTGGTTCTCTCGTCTCCAAGATGTTGGGTCTTTCCCTTTGATGGATTCTTGATCTTTCCAAAGAGGATGAGATTGTCATCAAGTTCAATGGCCAATATTTGTGCTTCTACAATATCCCTTGGTTGAAATCTTCATAGGAGAAATCCTACCTTTGGTGATTGAGCATTGATGAAGAATCTCTTGACATTGTTTTGAGATGGTGAATCCTCTTCAGGTATCCTGTGAAGCAACCGTTTGAAATGAGCCATGAAGTCTCTCATGGTTTCATTTTCTCCTTTCTTTATTTGAGCCAACTACACTAGGAGGTCCTGATAGTCTTCAATTGATTTAAACCTCTCTTAGAAGGCATCCCTGATGTAATTCCAACCCATAATGGAATGGGAAGGTAGGAGGTAAAACCATTCTGCTGCTTTTTCTTAGAGGGACTCCATGAACAATCTCACCGCAACGTCTTCATGTTGGACACCAATAATTCCACATGATGTCATGAAGGTGGAAATGTGTTCTTCAAGATGTTTTGGTTTTTCACCTTTGAACTTTGGAAATTTCTTATGGGAACTTGTTGGTAGATCATGGAGAGGTGGTTCAAGAGCAAGCGGGCTTGTATTCCTTCCCCATGGAATAATGGGTTGAGGTCTTTCTACTTCATCTTCCATTGTCATTTTTTCTGCTTCAACTCTTGTTTCTACAAATTCTTCTTCTTTTGGGAACTCAATGCTCAAGGGTGATTTAAAAATGAGATAATTTGAAGGGGGTATCAACAGGAGTTTGGACAGGATTTCTGGAAAAATTCTTGAAGAGCCAGATGAAAAGGAGGCTTGAGAGAGAAGTATGGATTATCTCTAATTCATTCTTGCTGATTTTACAAAGCCTTGAAATTGGAATCAACAACACCTCTTAACCTACTCAACCTAGTGTATCTTCCTTCAGCCATATTTTGAAAACTTTTGTAGTGGGAACACAAAAGGACAATGTGGAATGTGAAAAGTCATGTGCAGAAATCAGCAGTGTATCTTTCGAGCAATGAACTTTCATGAACTCTCCTTTTTTATTTTTTTCAATATTTGATTTTTTGAATTTTCACACCTTGTGGTCATATATTGGGTGCAGATGTTGCTAAATCTTCCCCATGGTGGGTGCCAAAAATGGTTGTTGAGAAAAAAATTTTGAGGGAAAAACTTGTGTATTTCTTACCAACGCTTTGGGAATCTAAAATCCTCTACTTAACCGGTGCAACTGCCATATATGCATGCATGAGAAAATGTGGATTTCTGTGGTGGCCTTTCGACCGAGGATCCAATAGGGGCACTCCACTAACCCTATAGAAAAGCTAGCAATCTCTTGCTAGGGAATAATTTGTCTGAAGAGTGGGAAAGGGGAGTGAGAAAAGGGGTAGGAGAAATCTTTTGCAGAGTAGAAAATCATATTCCCCACACACACTAGTTAGAAACTTCAACACATGCATTTATGGGAAGAAACAACTCTGTGAATAACAACAAGACCAAATAGAATTCACTGATCACCAAGTATCAAGAAACCCCTTAGTCAAAGAAAGCTAGAAACTCCTTCTTCTTGTATTGATTGCTCAAATCAAAGTTGTACATAATGTGGGAATGGAGGAAATTTGAGAGTAGAGGATAGTAGAAGAAAATGGATATCTCCTTTGCTTTCTCTAGGTACAATGCACTCTTGAGTTTACAAGATCAATCTCAACCCTTTGAAATGGGAATGGCATTACAATTTATTGAATGAGAGGTGACTTATCATCTTCCTCATGACCCTCCATATGCCTTATTTATAACTTTATACTATTCGTATTCATATCAAATATTTAAGTCCCTTTTATAAAATCAAGGTGACTTAATTTACATTATGTTTCTAAAGTCACTTTTAGGTGACTTAAAGGCATATCAAAAAGTGCAAACCCCAACGAAGAATTAGAAAATTTGAAGGGGAGAGAAATTTGGGGGAAGAGGAGAGAGAAATAGAGAGAGAAGAAGAAGAGGAGATGTCACCCGATGAATCCCATTGATCCTCATTGATGGAAAGCTCCAAATGTAGTGAAACTCTAAATCTTCAAACTCCTTGCACACTATGAAACTCCTCCAAATTAGCTCACGAATGCTCGCCAAGTTGAATGAACTAAGATGGATCTGAATGCCCTGTGAAAAATGACTAGGATGCTCTGAAAAATGATGTCCCCCTGAATTATTATCCTTGTATGACCCATTGTGCCAAAACTACTTTTTGAGTGTAACTTACTATTTTTAGTAAGTGTGAATTGCGAGCCGAGATGACCTTTTTGATGACCTTGCCTGCGATGCTCCCTCTTTGTTCACTGCCTTATTCATGGCATCTTCAAATGGTGGCTTACCCAAAGTAATAAACCCCTATGCAAGGAGACATGCTATTTTTAGTAAGTGTGCCATGAATGTCAAATTGTGACAAAATGGGTCTTGAAATTTTGGGTTTTATTCCAAGGTTCCACGCTCCGAATTTTGAGTAATTCCTTCATCTGAACAAGTGGGAAAATGATGTTTTCATTGGCGGGGAAGAATATTGACAAAAACTTATTCCTCCATATCCCTAAAAAATAGGGGCTTTATGGTGCAAAAACTAGTTCACGTGAAACTATATTTTTCAACTATTGTTTCCTTCAATTTTCGGGTGATTTCGCCTACGGAACCTTGAGAAATAGAGAGGTAGCTTGTTGATTTTTTCCACTCTTTGTGTCATGGTGGCCATTAATGGAGATTGAAATTTTAGATCTTGTTTTTGTTTCTGTTTGCTTTGAAATCAACTCCATTGCGATAGGTTTTTCATTATGGTGTTTCACATGATATTTCTCTTCAATCCGGCGACCGGTTTGATGGGAAATCAAGTTTTTTCCTTTATAGAGCCAAAACAAGGATTTCTTCTCTGTGAGCATTCCTTTCTGAAAATTGGACGTTTGAATATGATTTTTTAATGGCCTTCAAGAGAGAAGAACTCAGCAACAAACGGTTTGTCAATCCATGCTCCGGTTTGGAAGATTTCTTCAAATTTGATTTCATGGCAATGGGGATTTCCCATTGTTCTTCTTCTCTGTTCTTCATTTCTTCTTCTTATCTCAATGAATTATTCTTATGAGACCTATGTGCCATCATGGATTGAAGGATAATGTGTTGTAATGGAGCTGGTTCAAGATTTGGCAATGGTGGAGTGGTGGATTGGTGTTCTCTGTAGTTTTCTTCTGGTAATGGAGAAGTAACAAGAAGCAGCTAATAGTTAGAAATTTTTTCAAAATTTTGGGTTGGATTTGGGCACATTTTTTCATGTTTGATGTCCTTAGGTACATGAGGGACATAAAATTCCATGGTGGTCAAGAGGATAACATGTGGCGGTGATCCGATGGTAGGGAACGAGTGTTTTAAAATCAACTTTAAAGCACTGAGGGGCTGGAAACTAGTCATATGGGCTACCAAAACACTCTCCTAGAGGTATGGGAACATTTTTCCATGTTTTATGTCCCTCACCTAAGGTACATGAGAGACATCAGGGCCACGGTGGTCCTGGAGATGACATGTAGCACTTAATCGCGGCACGAGGAATGGATGCTCCAAAAATACACTGGTGAAAGACGGTCACATGGGTGACCAAAAGACTCCCCATAAGGGTTGGGAACATTTTTCCATGTTTTATTTCACTCACCTTAGGTAAATGAGGAACATTAGTTTCAACGGTGGTCTTGGAGCTGAAACGTGGCGCTTGATCCGACTAAGGGAATAGATGCTCCAAAAATACACCTTAGGGCTAAATTGTCAAATCGGAGGTCACATGAGGGTCCAAGAGGTCACATGGGTGTTGGGAGAATTTTTCAAGGGTTTTTGTACCTAACCTTAGGGATGTCGGGGACATGAAATCCCGTCGGGATCTGGTGCTTGACACATGTCCTCCCAAAAAATGACTAAGTCTGAAGCGCCTTTGGGAGGGTAACTCGAATGATGATAACTTGAGCTTCCAATGGAATTTATTTGTAAAATTTTATATGATCCTAACTGTAAATGGAATTTTGGATCCAATGGTGTGGGTCTCATGTCTTTATTCAACCATCTGATCCCTAAAAACTCAGATTTTTGATTTGAGACTCCACTTGTGCCTGAGAAAAAATGCCTTCCAATCCTATACGCCAAGGTTTTGTGAAAAATATGATTTTACCATCATGTAGGTATTGTAATCCTTTTTGTGGAGATGTTTTTTTACTCCTAAATCCATCAAGAGCTCCCGAAATCTTCTTCTGAAAGCCCAACATCTGTTTTAGGCTTGTGTACTACCTAGGCTTGTGAACCCTGTTTTTGCTCAATTTGCTCAAGTATTTCAAAACTTCTCCGACCTTCCAAAATCATTTCCTTGATGTTCTAAGGTCTTCAATTCATCTCCATGTTGAATTTTTACCTTCCATTGCGCTCCATGGGGTTGATCTAGTCCTGGGAAGGCAAGTGATAGCCCTTCCTACAACTTCCTATAGTTTACAAATGAACTCCATAAATCACTTAGGGGGAATGAATGGACTTTACTAAATCACCTAGGGGGATGATAGAACATTATTCGGGAGGTCACTTGGACTTACTGGATAGATTTGGGTATCTTAGAATGATAGAAATTGAAAAAATTGACACTAGGGTACATTTGTCGTTCTCGAAATTGTTAATTTCCTTGTTGCAGATTTGCACAAAAAAATTAAGGTACATGTAAATAATAGGGGGTATTTTCATTCTAATAATACAAAAAGAGGGGTTATTATCAATTTAATAATTAAAAGTAATAACTAGAATTAAGGGTATTCTTTAATACCCTTTGAATGCCCATGTTATACCATACTTATACTAAGTGAACCCCCATGAAATAACCCTCATTAACTATTTTCCACTAATTTAAAAATAATCAACCACCTAACACATACCCCTGTACCATTTTATACCTATCCTCTCCATCTAACACCCCCACTAAATGTAATTAATCTCACCTAATCACAACTTAAATGCCCCTCCAAATCTAGAAGCTTATAATTCTAGAAAGCTCTCCATCTTTCCCTCTTATTTTTAAATATTCAAATAAAATACACTATTCCATTGAATTTTTAATTCAATGGAGAATTCTCATGAAATCTAGAATTTTCTACAATCCTCTCCTCTCATCCATTCTCAACCATTGATTTAATCCACTATGGAAAGATCTTAGCCATTGATTTATAACTTCCCAACTATAAATAAAGGTGCCATCCTCCATGGAAAACACCTTAGAAATTATCAAGTAAAATTTTCTGATTTTCAAGTCATCTTAGGAATCTTCATAGAAATCTATCAAGCTCAATCAAGTATTTGATCAAGGGGAGGTGTTGTTAAAAATTTTCAAAGATCTGAAGCATCTTCATATCCATTCAATTAGCAAATCAAAGGAGAAAATCAAATCATCAAAGAAAGAGAATTTTACTTATAGGTAAATACGGGTAAGTTGTTTTCCTTTCTTTTCATCTTGCTTAATCTGAGGTAGATGAACCATTGTGCTAGATATTGTTTTGAATCGATTTCATAAATCATTTCATGTTTGCACACTAACACAATTTTTATCTACATTTTGGCACCCACCGTGGGGCTTACCCCCCTAAATTTTGTTGAAATTAGTAGCATTAGGCACTAATAACAAGCTGTCAAAAATTCAAAACTTTTAGTGAGATTTAAACTCAAAATTTTGAAATTTCATGAATTTTTGTCGTATTAGCGCATTCATGACCTATAGTAGCGCGTATATCCTAAATCATCGCTCATGTGAACTCTTCTAAATTCATCCTTGCGGGGATATATTTGAGTGCACTTGTCTCTTGTTTCAGCGCATATATGACATGTATTAGCACGTTTATCTACTAATATTCTATCTATGCAAGTTGACTTCCTTATTCATGTTTCAACACGTCTAGGCTTTGTTTGGTACGTATAGACCTGTTTTAGCGCTTTCACCTAATAACATTCTTTTTGTGCATATTTTACCTCTTGTTCACATCGCAACATGTATATCAATTGTTTTAGTGCTTTTGTGTCATGTATTATCTTGTTTATGTATTAACACTATGTCCATGCGGGTTTATTATCTTCTTCATATTTCAATGTGTTTATTCCCTTTTGTAGCTATATATCCTATAGTTGCACATTTGTGTGCTAACATTTTGTGCTTATAGCAACCCATACTTCAACGCATATATTTTGAAGGAACACTTTTATACCCTATTTCAGCACTTTTATCTGTAGTAGCGTGTATATACTATTGACTAATTTTGCTTTTTCCAATAATTGGCAACATATTTTGGTTCTTAGTAGTTTTCTCGAATTTAACATTTTTTTGGAAAATTAGAGAAACAAGGGGAAAATATGCCGCTTTTTCCATTTAATAAGTATATTACCTAACATTTATGGTTGTAGGATATATAAACCAAGACTACTAACCCTTTGTTTTGCAGCCCAAACGGTCCAAGTACATTGGGGTTTTTATTAAAACTACTAATCTTTTTCTTTTTGCAGGTTCCCTTGTCAAAGGCCCGTATCATATAAATTTTAATTTTCATTAGTCATTCCTTTCATTTTTATTTTTTTAGGGGATAACGTGATGTGGAAGTGAAATCCATGCACTTACCATAGTCTTATAGGTCTCGTGACCATGGGATTCACCTCCACACATGTAGACACACCCTATGTTTTAGTGGGGTATATAAATCCTTAGAGAGATGTCCTTATTGGCTAAGCGTCTATGTGTTTTAAATGTGACGTGAAGTGAGGGGATTTCACATCCTAATACCTAGGCCTTAGACAATATTCGGAAACACATGATTTGGGCCCCACATACTACAAGGTATATAGGGGACACCCCTAGAGAGCATGTTTATCCTAGCATAGGTAGCCTTTGGCTGCAATCAAGCTATCTTTCAAAGGAAGGAACCACCGAAGATTACTTACTAGTCAATCACACATCGATGCAAAGGTGGGTGATCTCGGTGAGTGCTCTTTTGTCATGTGTGGTATTGAAAGTGGGCTATAGCTTGATTGTAATCCCACTTAACTAGTTAGGATTGTGCATACATGAGTGTACTTGTTTGCGTGTTTTTTCGAAACCAGTAAAATAATCCCCACACCAACCCTTGTAAATAAACCATCTACTTATCACCCACCAATTTTTGACCTTTTCAAAATAAATAACATCATAATTCCCTCATTACATACCACTAATCACACTTGCTTCGATTATCCTTTTCACCATATAATTCCCAAATTTTGACCATAAATTATTTCCTTAACATTACACCCACATTTTGTAAATAATGAGTTAAATTTTGACTATAATATAAATATTTTCTCACATAACCTCTCATATTAAATAATAAAATGAAAAATCTAAAATTTTAATTAAAAAAATCAACACTCTCATCTTGTTGAATAAATTCATAATTCCATATTCATTCATCCTTCGTTAACCATAACCACACTTTTCCAATTTCAAGACACATTATCATTCATCCTAAACCACATAAAACTTATCCTCTTTATCGCTTGACATTTGCTACTAACATCATAATCAACCTAGGTCTACTGAAACTAGAATTCATACCAATCATATAATTCTCCCTTCCCAAAATCTCATCATAACCTTACATCATCATACACATCCTAAACATCCCATTTGCGATAAATTTTTATACAATTGAATTAATCTTATCAATTGGCATCTTACATAAAGATAAAATATCCTTAATCCTTATCCTATTCTTCTAAGCCCTTGTAACAAGGCACATCCTAAGCCCTCTACTAATGAGGCACATCCTTCTTCTATTCTCTCCTCGAATTTCTTCCATCCTATAAGAAAGACTAGATTATTAAGGTTAAGTGTCAAGTTCATTAAGGAATTGTAATCTCCCTTTTCATCTAGACATCTTTCAATCTAAAATAATTTCATCACACACATCTCACAAAGGTCATAATCAAATGGAACCTAGATGAATAATAACCCGATCCCAATTTGGAAATGATGACGAAAACAATAACCACAACATGGAAAATGATCTATTCAACCAAAATTATTATGATGCCAATAATGAAGAAAATTGACCTAGAGGAGAGGATGACGAGATGATTATCAACACTAGTAACGACAATGACTCTATTACCTACTTTATAAAAGGAAGAAGAAGAGAAATGCTAAACCGCTTCATTGAAAATAATAAGGATGCCCTTTTACTCTAGCTATATCACATGGGGGAAAAACTTCCTTCTGATTACACTCATGACCAACTCCATAGTCTTCACCCAAATGTTAATGATAACATTGACCAAAACTACCTTCTACACACCATCATAATCCAAATCATTGTCATGTTATACACATATGGGATGGCGGGAGATAACACCACCAATCTATCGAAAGAAGTTGTGTTACTTTGTTACTGAAAATATGAGCAACTAGATCGCTCAACTAGCCTCTCAATTCGGTTCACAACAATCCAATGATCACGGATACCACCATTTTGAACCCAACTTCAATCCACCACGTCTAAATCCTCCGAATTGACCTTGGAGAAAAAAGTGAAGTCTATGAATGAAACACTTCAAGGGTTGCAACTCGGCACTCAAGGACGTCAATATAAATTCAAGGAACTATTTCCTTATCCTTTTGACCGCGATATATTACGAGTACCTTTTCCACCATATTTTGAACCACCTAAATTTGAAAAATAAAAGGGAAAAGGATATCCCTATGAACACATTAAGGAGTTTTATATGCTTTTTCAAGAAGTCACCTACTGATGAATCATATTTACTAAGAATCTTCTCTAGAATTCTAGGTGGTCTAGCTTTAGAATGGTTCCTTCAATTTCCCAAAGGACCTTTTACAATGTTCGTCAACTTATCATAAAAAAATTTCAAACACTTTTCCTATAATGTAGAGCATGATGTCACAATGATTGATTTGTGCAACACTAAACAAAGAAATGGTGAAAATTTCTCGTCCTTCCTACAATGATGATGAGACCTTGCTAGCCACATTCCTTGGCCCATACCCAAGAAGCAACTAGTCACCATTTTTGTATCTAACCTTAATCAGGAATTACCTTTACATCGCAAGTCCATTGTGTAAACACATTTGATGACATCATTAAAAAAGGAATACAAATCGAGAGAGACCTTATTACAAAAGGCCTTATTAAGATATATTCTTGTGACAATGACAATCAATCCAACCAACCTTCTACATCCAAAAAACCTAAATACTTTAATAAGAATAAGAATGTTGTCGATGATAGTAACAAACACCAAAAATATCACTGCACATCCATACCACAATTGTTATATCTGTCCCAAAAGTATAAACCCGGTCTACCCAACATACGAGGTGACAAACATATACTCCCCTTGGTGAATCTATGGAAGCAATCCTTGATAAATTAATTACCACCAATATGTTCATTTTCCTCAAACTCAACCCATAGATGAATCTCGACCCAAACCTTCATGGTTTAAAGAAAACGAATATTGCAAGTTCCATAAAATCAAGGGTCACACCACACATTGGTGTATGAAATTAAAGAATTATATTCAAGACCTTATCAACCGAGGAAAAATAAAAATAGAGGATAATGCTTCCACTTCTTCCCAAAATCAGAAACTCAGGATATATCAAAATCCCCTTCCTAATCATGGATCAGAACCATGCCTCTAACCAAGGACAATAAAATTTTGGAAGTAAACCTAAATCCTCCACTCACCATTCTAACCACATCAATTACCATCATGTACCCCCTCCTTATACATCACTTGTTGGTCATATCCATCATTCTCCCCATCAAGTAGCCACCATTAAAATAGAGGTTCCTTCACATGACCCTCAATGTGTTGTCCATGGCTGCGCATGCAGAAACCATGTGGTGGTTCAAGGATCTGCTCGATCTTCCAACCCAACACCGCAAGAACAATATAATATCATTGAAAAGTTGAGAAGACGCCCACGCAAATATACATCATGGATCTTCTCAAGAATTTATCATTCATAAAGATATTTTATAGCATGCCCTCGAGACATGTGTACCCACCGACATCGATCCCACATAATTTCAAGCTATTTTTTCCCATCTTTATCCATATCAAAACTCCCACTTACCTTCACCCAACAAGATTTACCACAGCACGGCCCTACCCATAGTCTTCCTCTTTACATTGAAGCGCATCAATAGCATTCACGTCAAAACGAGTGCTAATATAAAATGGATCAGCTCTAAATATATGTACCTTGAATCTCATTCATCGGTTAGGGTACAATGACTTGGATCTCAAACAAGATATAATTACTATTAAATCATATGATAATACAAAGCACATATCACTCAAAACCATATATTTTCCTATTAACATTAGGCATGCTTTTTTCCCCACCCTCGTCCACATTATCAAAATCTAATTGTGGAATAACCTCTTGTTTGGTCGACCACGGATTCATGAGATGAATTTTGTACCATCCACACTCCACCAATGTCTCGAATTCAAACATGTTGGAAAATAAAATACTATCCACACATGACCCTTAACCCTTTCAATATTGTCAAGTATTGGAAGTTGAAAGTTATCAAGAAATTTACATCCCTATCACTAAACCTGTAACAACATCATCACCTCCATCATCTCCCACTTCATATATCTTGCTAGATAGTCCTCCATCCTCATCTCACCACACCCCTTCATCATTTTCTCCCATTTTTCCTACTCCATCCATATCGCTCCTTTGTTACCCACTTCGCCACTCAATCTAAAGATGAAAGGTGTGGAGAATATCAAACCTTCAACATTGACCAACTACTGACCATCACCAAAATGGTTCAGAGGCCCAATGTTTACTCAAATAAATGGAAAACATATATTTTAGGCTCGTCCACTTCTATTAATTTCATATATCTTTCTGATGAGTACCTTGATTTATTTGATTCCTCGTGGCTTATAAACAATTCTACACCTTCATGTTTTTTCTATAATAACTATCTAATTCCTCGAAGTATGATGACCCGTATGGGATAATATGGATGAGGACTAGGTCACTACAAACAAAGCATCCCTAAACCCCCAATTATTATCCCCAACCTTGATGGACATGGACTTTTATACCAACCATGAGGTGAAAGCATTCGTGATTACCTTAGTGACACTTCCAGTACAACTGAGGAGGTCATTGAAAATATTGATACAAGTTCCGTTTATAGCCGATAAGAAGATATTGCCAACACTAATCTCTTCCCCAACACCACTATTCTCTCCATATACATTTCCCTCACCTATCCATAACTCATTGAATGATACCAACAATCATAAAATCCCCCTCTTGACTCATTTCAAAATGATGAAGAAATTATGGAGTTCTTGGGAACTTGTGACAATCTACTAGGATCATAAAAAGGGTTTCCAAGTATGTCTAAATGTTGATGCCTACTTTGGGGCATAGGAACATTCCCTTTCCTTTCCATCGCAATCTAACATCCCTTATTCTAACTTCTCTTATCACCTTGACAAGGAAGATCCCCTCACTGAATTCTTCCAAGAATACTCAAATCCTGAACATGATCAAGTCATCAATCACCTTATCCTAGCTCTTGAATCCCTACAAGATGGTTCAACATCCTTCATTGAGGAAACCATTGAAATCAATATCAGCAACAGAAGATAAACCCAAGATTCTTAAACTTAGGGCATATCTATCTACTGAGAAGATCAACACATCTTTCTTACACTCGATCAAGGAATTTTCAGATATATTCACATGTACCTATGTGGATGTGTCTTGTTTAGATCCTTCCTGGTGGTCCAAAATATTGTAGCGTGTAAACATGCAAAGCCGACTAACCAAAAACTACACAAAATACATCCAAAACTTGCGTTACTTGTCAAAGAGGAACTCCATAGTCGCTTGACATTGGTTTCATCGACCTATTTAAATGGATCTCAATATAGTCCCTGTAGGAAAAAGAATGGGGGAATTCGTATCTATACTCATACGTGACATCAATAAATCTTTCCCAAAAGATGATTTCCCACTACCAAATATTGATATGATCGTCGACTCTATAGATGGGCATGAGATTTTATCTCTCATTGATGGCTTCTCTGGCTATAATCAGTTCAAAATTGCCAAATAAGATCAACATAAAACAACCATTAGTACTCCCACAGGGCATGTATTGTTATCGTGTCATGCCCTTTAGACTCAAGAATGCCGGACAACCACCTACCAACATGCCATGAATGTCATTTTTCATGATATGATGCATGATATAGTTGAAGACTACATCAATGACATTCTCGAGAAAATCTAAGAGTCGTCCAAGAACATCCAACATTCCTCTGTTGAATATTTGAATGAATTCAGGAATATAAAGTCTGTCTAAATCCCAAGAAATGTATTTTCAACATCACATTTGGCAAGCTCCTAGTTTTTATTGTTGCTAGATGTAGAACTGAAATTGATCCAAATAAATTAAAATCTATGGTCAAAATGCCTCCACCTAAAAATATCAAATAGCTATGAAGCCTACAGAGAAAGATTCAAGCCATTAGAATATTATCTCACGGTTTACATGAGATAAATGCCATCCATTCCATCATTTGCTTAAAAGGGAATAGAATTTCACTAGAACGAGGAATGTCAAGCATCTTTTGATAAGATTAAGGAATATTTGATGCATCCTCTTGTTTTGGTACCTCCTACTCTAGGAGTACCTCTTCTACTTTATATATCAGCTCATGCAACATGCCTTGGGATCCCTTCTAGCACAACATGATAGTCAAGGAAAGGAACATGCCATCTATTATTTAAGTTGAACATTAATTGCATATGAGCTCAACTACACCCCTATGGAAAAATCATGTCTTGTTGTGGTCTTTTCTTCTCAAAAGCTATAACATTACATGCTCAATAATACTACTAAGCTCATAGATAAAGTAGATCCACTTAAATATCTACTTTCTAAATCGGATCTCACAAGACAAATGGCTAAATGGATCATGCTTCTAAGTGAATTTGACATTGAATATGTTAATAAAAAAGCTATCAAAGGACAAGTACTAGTTGACTAGTTGGTAGAAGCTCCAGTCTCTAATACTACACCACTCACCACATGGTTCCCAGATGAATCCATATGCACGGTCCCAGAATAAAAGCATGGAAAATATAATTTGATGGCTCCTTCACACATCATGGCTCAGGAGCAGGTATCTTATTTATCACTCCTAGAGGTGATCTAATTCTTAAAGCTTTCCAGCTTGTTTTTACTTATGTACCAACAATATCATTAAATATGAAGCACTCTAGAAGCACTTCTTGCTGGTTTAAAAATGGATATTTAGTGGAATATTAAACATCTCAATGTCTTTGGTGATTCACAACTAATCATTAAATAATTCAATGATGAATACGCCACCAAGGATGATAAATTGATTCCTTATAAAATAATGGTCGATAGTTTCAAGGCCTATTTCTAGCATATTCAGTTTGAACAAGTCCCTCATACAAGTAATAAATCAACGAGATGTTATGGATACCGTTGCATCACTTCTATACATGCCTCCATATGTGCCCAATTCAAATTTTCTAATCGAGCAATTAATGATTCCCACTTATGATACTCCTGAGTCAGAGATGGTTTGTGAGATCATTGGTCCTAATTCCCCTTGGTACCATGACATCTACACCTACCTACATGATCATACCCTTCCACCTAATATCCCTCATAGCCATCATAAATAATTCACTCAAGGAGATTCCCATTTCACTATCCTCGGTGACACCCTTTATCATAGAATCTTTGATAGAACTCTCCTATGATGCTTAAATTCCTAAGAGGCCAAATCAGCACTTTAAGAAGTTCATGGAGGGACTTGCAGTGCCCACACTAATGGTTTGACCCTCACCAAAAAATTTTTGTACATCAGCTATTATTGGCCAAACATGGAAAAAGATGCATGCTCCTATGTCCGTAAATGTGTCCCTTTGCCAAAATCATGTTGACCTCATCCATGCACCATCACAAGCCTTGTAACCCATGGCCCTTTTCTACCTAGGGTTTAGATCTCATGGGAAAATTAAATCCCACCTCATCTGATGACCAAAATTCATTATCATAGCTACATAATACTTCATGAAGTGGGTCAAAGCCATGTCACTCACTTATGTCAAAGGAAAGAAAATATCCAAATTCATCCTTAACCACATCATTTGTTACTACAATGTTCCATCCACACTAAACACTTACAATGGTACATCCTTCAAAAAATCGGGAAGGTTGAAAAATTTGTAAAAAAATCCACATTAAGCTCAAATTTTCCACCCCCTATTATCCACAAGGTAATGGCCAATCTAAAACATCTAATAAGATGCTCAAATGCATTCTTAGAAAAGTTGTAAATCAAATAGGAAGTGATTGGCACGTGTAAATATATCCCACCTTGTTGGCCTATCACACCTCCATTCGCACTCCCACTAGTGTCACTTTGTATTCTCTTATCTTTGGCACCAAGGTAATTTTTCCCATTGAGATTGAATTCACATCCCTACACGTTTCCCTCTAACACTTTATCGATGATGAATATTACCAATTTCATCGCCTTCAATAACTTGAGCTCCTCGATGAGAAACACCTTCAAGCCCTAGATCATCCCAAATCCTATAAAAATGTCTTTGCCACCATTATATAAAGCACATAAAGGACTTCGAATTTGAAGTTGGTGACCTAGTCCTCAAAGAAAATCAATGCAACACTAACAAGATCGAGAAAATAAGGGAAATTTTGAACCAAATTAGCTCGGACCTATGTTGTTATTGCTAAATTTAGCTCAGGTGATCATAATATTGTTACTTCATAAATATAGGATATAGATGAGCCTATGAACATCATGCATCTTCATCGCTTCTATGCTTAAAATTCTTATTGCTTGATGTTAAACTAAAAAAAAATGTCCAAATGTGAAAACCACTTCAGTGGCGCCTTGGGTAAGTACCATGGTGAAAACCAGTTCCCAAAACTATGGTAAATCTGATACTCAACCTACTAGCACTCTACGGAACTAAGAATATTCACACTAGGGAAAATTACTCTTCCATCCCTACATCCCTCGTATATCCATCCACATTTTCATCCTAATCTACCTTATCTATTCTCTAAAATCCAAACTTCTCTTGATCCTCTCTATACTACATCGGATCGACATGATTGGAAATATCTCTCCCAAACCCAACCTAGGTCGCACTATCCACCCCCTTTTCCTTAGGAAATAGATTTCAAGGAGTCGCATACAACTTTCGATAAATGCAACCCTTGTAAGATCATTAGGATTTTATTTCTCTCCATCCCCACATTCCCATCCATTCCTAATTGTTCCATATTATTATCCTTTCTCTCTGCCATCCTATCAAAATTAACATCATGATTATATTGTAAATAGTTATATAAAATTCAAAACCATTTTATATTTATTTCCTTTGTACATACCATATGTTACATCAATCAAATTCACAAAATACATTTCCATTTATCTCTAACACATAGTCATTATCTCATCAATCATCCATACTACCATTACTCATATCCATCTCTAACATGAACACATCACATCATAAATAAATCATAACTAAACCATCTACATATTTCATGCCATCACAATAATAATACACAATGAGTATGATCTCATTCACATTTTAATAATATTCCAACAATAATCTCTAGCCATCATCAAATCATATCATCATTACTATAATAAACCACAATAAAATAAATTTCCATCACATATATAAACATGTAAACATTATCCATTTAAATTACACATCATCACATCCATAATAAAGTAAATAAGTACATCTTAACTCATCATGATAATCAATCAAACATTAAACATTCTCAACATCATAATAAAATAACATCATCATCATCACATTTCATCATCTCATTACATCATCAATAATAACATAAGAAATTACATCATCTCATCTAATCCATACACACATCATTTAACCATAAAAAAACATCATCTAAAAATCACTAAAAATCCACGTCAGTAACTTAAATCAAGAAAAATAACAATAAACTATATACTCTATGTCATCAAATAAGATCTTCAACATCTCAAAAATAACAACATATACACTAATGTCCATCTCATGTATATAACCAAATACATCCAAAATGCTACTCATCAATCATCCATATATACATAAAAAATATGACCATCTTGGTCATCAAAATAATCGATCATCCATATATACATCAAAAAATATGACCATCATGGTCATCAAAATAATCAATCATCCATATATACATCAACAATATGACCATCTTGGTCATCAAAATAATCAATCATCTATACATACATTAAAATTGTAACCATATTGGTCATCAACAAAATAAATACATATGATATGATATACTGGCACTATGCCGAACTACTTGTATCCTCCCCTGCTGGAGGAGGCCATCGTATACTACTAAAGTACTCCCAGAAGATGTAGATCGACCTGGTCTCCGACCAAATCTCCATCTAGAACCATGCCCAGCTATATAATCCACATAGTGCACATAATATGGCTGGTCATGCATCACCATATCCTCATAATAATGTGCCTCTGTTATCACTACATGATACTATCTGTAGTGACACCATCCCGGGTGGCCCCATCTGTCCTAGTTTCCATGAAGTGCTAGGTGCTACTACTAACCCTCCATCCTATCACCCACTTTGAGTACCACTCCCCCCGCTCCTCCATCCAATAGACCATATCTCACCCTATACGCCTCCCGATCCGCATATATTTTTTACGGTGACATGTCGCATATCCCGCTCTCCGCTCTTACTCTAACCGGGCTATCTTCAACTCCATTCATCCAATATCTCTCTCCCCTCTTGTCCCACCACCACTATAAACCCATGAATATCCTACATCCTCACTACATCTCACGCATGTAAGCCATCTATCTCTATTACTCATGCCAGGCCTCTCTCTCCAATATCTCTATACATGATTGTAAATATGTACCTCCTCCATCTTCCCCTCCATTACCGCTTACTCCTCCATCTCCTCCTGTTACCCATCTCCCCATACTACTCCATCTCCCCACCTCTAATCCGGAAGGCCCTATTAAATGTGTATGTGTGGGAAGCATTGTCTATAGTAGAACCTAGTATTGTATACCTCCATCACATCTATATCGGCCTCTGCGGGCTCTATCTTGGGGACTACTGCTGCTAGTTATTATACCGATGGGATACCTAAAATAATACCTCATGGTTCCCTCTACGCCTCCTCGTGTACCTATGGTTGTGGCTAGTACACAACCAATGCCTGTCTCTGGGGCAATCGTCTGTAAACCTGTCATCGTCCATGCACAAACCTCATCCCCCTATTGGTTGTGTAATTCATACTAGCCTAATCTCCACCCGCCACTTTGCATACCTTGGGGATACTCTTGGATCCTCAACCACTAGTAGTGGTACCCATACAATCACATGTACCCCATCTAAGATGGCTCTAGCCACTTCCTCTAGAATAACTACATCCTAAACCTCTCTCCTATGTCTTCTGAGAAACAAAATGTTAACCCGTCGGAATACCTGTATAATACCAAACTATCGTAATAACCCTTCTCGGTCGATAACGCTCTATTGTATATGGACAACCACCAACCAAATAGTATGGTGACCGGATCCTCCCTAGATGGCGTTGATCTCCCTCCCATACCTCATACTGTTGGTATGGCCTCCATGTGATATCTCTAGCCTGTAACTCATCAATTTAATGCCGACACTAGTCCTACTCTCCCAAATGCTCTCGGCTCCCCCTAGTCATCCTGTCACCCATAAATAGACATCTCCCCCACCTGCCGCTACTCTCTAATCCCGATCGACCTCCCAATAGCTATATGGTCATAACTCCATACCTGTAGTAAGATCCATGCTCCTATACTCCCTCCCTCACCATAAGCCACTCTGTGCAAATCTTGATATAATCGAGCCAACTAGAGACCATGTAAATATTGTCTCCTACTACCACATCACATGCACTACTCCTGCCAAACCAATGTTGAACCACCTACCCCCACCATCATCAGAAAACAATATACAACTAATCAATGAACACAGTAATAAAGGAACTCACTCCATCAACCCTCTCTAAAGTACATCCCAAGATCTATCCTCATCCCATCTTATGGTGCATCCTTCACATCTATTAATAGCCTTAGACTATCCCTTGGCCTCATACCATAAGCTCTCCTCTACCAGTACCATAGATGTGATATACATCCTCCAATGTCCACGTCATCTCTTTGTCAAGCAACCGGAAGGTACCTGGTCTCGAAGTGTGTCATCACTCCACCAAGGCTATCAACAAGGCTCGATATGCTCACATGACTAACATCCTCACTATGTGGAGTAATCCCAACACATGTAATAACAACACCTCATCCTCCTCGGCCTTTACATTAGTAACTCCTAGTAGATGTTATAACATTTTTATCGATGGTGTCTCACCTGGATAGGTAAAAACACCAAGTTTGCACACATGCAACATGTCAGATATCTACATTCTAGTCACTAACACACACATCACTTTCACCCTCCTAGTTCACATTTGTTCTAAAAACTATCACTTTCTTCTTTCTATCTAAATTCTCCACTCCCCTACCCATACGCACCAATACATACATACATGATAAACCAACTTTATCACTACTTTTCCATCCATACGTGCTATTATATCCCATATGCACCAATCCATCTATTATAGGCGCTAAAACATGCATATAAACACCATCAATGTAAATGTGCCACCATATATCCTAAATGTGCTACTATATCCCATACACACCAATCCATCTATTATATGTGCCCAAACACACATACCGATGACATCAATGCAAATGTGCCACCATATATCCTAAACACACTACCACTAAACCCATGCGCTAATCCATGTACCCATCCCTCCCCAAACATGCCAAAACAAAATAAATGCGCCATTGTTAACACCCCTCCCACAAATACCTAGATGCACTACCATTTACTATATATGCGCTACTCTAGAACATACACACTAAAATAAAATAAAATAAAATTACCAAAACCTAAACCTACCATAATAAATGTGGCTATTCATATTCCTTTACCTAAATCATCCATACGTGATACTCTTTACCACGCACGCTTTTTCGGGCATGTATGCACTAAATAAATGCACCTAAGCTGCAATTTTAACTTTCAAAATGACCTAAAAACACGCTAAAATGCAAAAGCAATATACAAAATAAATTATACAATCACTTATCAGTTGTCTTGCCTTTGTTGGTTGTTGATACTCCCTCACAAGGTCTACTCAATGGTCCGTAATCCTATAATATGCCATCTCATCCTCTCTTGAGCTCTCATTTTCAAACTATGCGTGACGATACAATGACCCTCTTGTGGTCCCCGAAACCCTTTTATACCCGCCACGATGACCTCCAATCTTCCGAGAGCCCATTCTTTCATCCCGTATCTGTTTTCCCTCATGTTTCTTCTTACCTTCATCAAATTTCCTCCTCTAAAAAGAATTCCAAAAATCTAAAAATTAAAAAAATCAAAAAATACCAAAATTCCTAAAATCTAAAAATTCCTAAAAAGTCTTAAAAATTCAAAAGTCTTAAAAAAATCCTAAAATTCCAAAATTTCAAAAAATCTAAAAATTCCAGAGAAACCTAAAAAATTCTAAAATTCTAAAAAAAATCTAAAAATTCAAAAAATCTAAAAATTCAAAAATCCATACACTAGGTATGTTTTGTTTGTGTGTTCGTCATTTATATGCATTTTGATTTTGGCTAATGATATGAGGCCACTTTTTCTTTCCTATTAACACTTGGCCAATGATACGAGGCCACTTTCACTAGTCCAATGATATGAGGACACGGGCATCTGGCGAATTTAATTGCCATGGACTTTATACCTTGGTGCATCTTTCTATATGCCACATCACTTACAACTGCTAATAATGATATAATGGACACAATATAACAACACATCTTCTCATCATTTGTGTCATGTCATCAACATTCAATCTAATTAATCCTTTAACAATTAATCTCATCCTCCATCCACATCCAAAATCCTCAAATCACCCATGTTATACACTCTTGACTAGGGCATCCCAAGAATCCAACATCCTTTAATCACCCATGGCCTACACTTTTGATCGGGCATTTTCCCAATCCACATTCAACATCCAAGATTAGCCCTCTATCTACACCCTAAATCCAAATATCTCACCCTTGGCATACACGGTTGCAAAGGTACTAATGTCTTCACACTTTCTTACCTCTCTCAATTCTTTTCCCATCCACTTCTTCCCTTCCTTCTCCTTTCCTCTATTTTCCCCTTCTTCTCAAATTTCTCTTCTTTCAACTAATTCTCTAATTCTTCTAACCTTCTCTTCCTTCCCCTACTTTTCTACTTCCTCCCCTCTTCTCTCTTTCCTCTCACTCTTCTACATTTTGTTACTCTCCCCGCTCATCTCCAAATGTCCACTAATCTGTGATCAATCCTCAAATCCTTTCATCTTCTAATCTTCCCTCATCAAATAACTTGAGCCTCTTCTCTTTTCGAGCGGTTACTCGACTCATTCATCCCCGCTTAACCCCTCAAGGGGACATCATATCACCATCCACACATCTTCTCTTCTTCTTCTTTGAACTATCATTGCTACATAATCACACTTCAAAGAGGGGGAAATGTAGACATGTAAAATGTCGACATAGTCATCTAACAAATAATTCACCTAGCATATAATATCCATTTATCCCACCACAGACCTTATAATAATTAATTATAAATTTAATTAATTATTATATCATATATATACATATAACCATGCTCCAATTTATTTCATACTACATAAGCCCCACTTACACTCTTAGAAATATTAATACATCATTAATATTTCACTCATTACACTAAATAAACCCCATTAACTATTTTCCATAATTTAAAAATAATCACACACCTACCACTTATCCTATACCTATTCTATACCTAGCCTCTCCATCTAATCACCCCCACTAAATGTAATTAATCTCACCTAATCACAACTTAAATTCCCATCCAAATCTAGAGGCTTCTAATTCTAGAAACCTCTCCATCTTTCCCTCTTCTTTTCAAATATTCAAATAAAATGCACTATTCCATTGAATTTTTAATTTAACGGAGAATTCTCATGAAATATAGAATTTTCTACTATCCTCTTAACTCATCCATTCTCAACCATTGATTTAATCCACCATGAAAAGATCATATCCATTGATTTCTACCTTCCCCAACTATAAATAAAGGTGCCACCCTACATAGCAAGCACCTTAGAAATTTGTAAGTAAATGCTACCTAATTTTCAAGCCATCTTAGCAATCTTCATAGCAATCTATCAAGCTTAATCAATTATTTGATCAAGGGGAGGTTCTGCTGAAATTTGTCCAAGATCTGAAGCATCTTCATATCCATTCAACAAGAAAATCAAAGGAGCAAATCAAATCATCAAAGGAGGAGAATTCTACTTATAGGTAAGTACAAGTAAGTTGTTTTCCCCTTCTTTTCATCTTTCTCAATCTAAGGTAGATGAACCATTGTGCTAGATATTGTTTTGAATTGGTTTCATAAATCATTTTATGTTTTCACACTAACACAATTTTTATCTACACATCGATATAACTGTTATCCCAATTTCCCCCCCAGAAAAATTGATCAAACATGACCCCACATAGAGAAAATCATAAGGTTCGGTTTAGTCATGTAAGCCCACATTCCAAATCCAACAATGAAGGGGTAGGGTCAGCGAAGGAGGAAAACAATGTAAAAGGAGATCAGAGCTCAAAAAGAAAATAGGAGAAAGGGCTCAAGTTTTGGACTTTTCGGATACGAGTTGAATCGGGGCTGAACAACGGACTCGTAGAAGGTGTCATGTGTCGCTTTGTGTAATTCCAAAAGGTGCATCAAAAAGGTAGGTCCCACATGTGTACCAACCCTCCACGTGGTAGATCCTCAAAAAGCTGAATTGGCCATTGAAAAGTCTAAGGCTAGCGGAAAGAACCACGTGTCTGCTCAACACAACTTTAAAGGTGAGACCCAAAGGAGACTCAAATGAGTGCCATCTCTCCATGTGTTTAGGGTCCAACAAAAGTCAAATGGGAAGTAGGACCGAATGGCTAAGTATAAAAGAACCAACGGAAGTCTCCACATGTCTCAATGATGCACCTTCAAAG
The DNA here is from genome assembly GCA_018340775.1 of Taxus wallichiana var. yunnanensis. Lineage (NCBI taxonomy): Eukaryota > Viridiplantae > Streptophyta > Pinopsida > Cupressales > Taxaceae > Taxus > Taxus wallichiana. Next base: position 63,614,940 of record CM031240.1, read on the forward strand.
GTCGAAGCCAAAGGCAATCCCCCAAATGAGCGCTAGCTTTCCATGTGTCCCAGGTCCGAAAAGGAGACAAAGCCAACCGTTGAAAATTCCAAGTGTTAGATGGAGCCTCCACGTGTCTCTTCAGAGTAACTTTAAAGGAAGAATCCAAAGTAGGGTCCCCAAATGAGCACCAGCCCGCCACGTAGTCAGGGTCTAAAAAGGGTCTCATCGGCTGAATCGGATATGTAAAGAAGGGCTGACCGATGCCTCCACACATCATCTCGGTGCATCTTCAAAGGAAAAATATGGAGGTAGATCCCAAACTTGTGCTAGCTCTCCACGTGTCCAATCCATGCACCTCTGAAGGTCAGTCCAAACAGAGTCTCCAAATGAGCGGGAATCTTCCACGTGTCCCAAGTTAGACATAAAGCCTTCATCAAATAGAGGGACTTAGTCAAAACACAAAAATATAGGACATGCTCATGGAAGGTGCCACGTGCCTCATTGGCACAAATTCAAAAGGTATGGCCCAAAGAGAGACCCCAAACTTGCGCCAACCCTCCACGTGTCTCAGGTCCAAAAAGGGGACACCGGCCGTTGAAAATTCCAAGCTCGGGATAGGCTGATGGAAGCCTCCATGCGTCAACTCAACGCATCTTCAAAATTAAAATCCGGAGGTAGTCCCCAAACGAGGGCCAGCCCACCACGTGGTCAAAGTCGAAAAGGTAGAGCTAGTTGTTGAAAAGTAAAGAAGGACCAGCAGAAGCCTCCACGTGCCTCATCCGTGCAACTTCAAAGGTAAAATCTAGAGGCAGGTCCTAAATGTGCGCTGATCCTCCATGTTTCTAGGGTCGAGATATAGTGTCTCCACCAACAATAAAGGCTTAGGAAGAATACACGGGCTGCCACGTGGACCTTGTATGGGAAGACTCATTTAAATATTGAGAGTTCGCATTAAACGCGACCCTCGACCTTGAACAACCATATCTTTTTTTGGAAGCTTGGATTTGAGCAGGAGGGGATGTTTTGTAAATCTCTCAGTGCTTGTTACTCATCTGCCACCATTAATGATCCATTCTGCCATTTTCAAGGTTGTCAAGTCTCTACTTACTTGCCGCCATGATGAATAATGGGCCTCCTTTCTTGCCCAGCAAGGAACAACACATGGAGGCATGGGTCTTGTAGTAAATCCCATCATTGTTGTAGGAGAATTTTAATGCTTTCTGGGGTGGTTAGAGTAGGTGGATTCAATGCTCTTCTAGGGGTGGTTGAAGAAGGATTCAAACTTTCCCTCTCTCCTTCTCTCATTCTTCTATATATTGTAAATGAGGGCATATTTCAAAAGGTTGGTCATCTTTTCTCTCCTGCCCCCTCTCTCTTTCTTCCTTAGGGTGGAAAGTGGAGTCTAAGCCTCCTCTCATGGCTCTGTAATGGCATTTTCTTTCCTCTTGCCCACTGATGATGTATTGTGTGAACTCATGGAGCAATAAAATTTGTTTTGTGATGTATTTTTTCCATCCTTCCTTATTTTATTGTCTCTTCTTGCCTCTCATCATTGCAGGGTGTACTATGCATACTTCTGATGTCTATTACAGGTTTTGAGATCCGTGTTTAATGGGTTGAAGTGGTGTTTTGTGTGACATTTATCTTTGGTCTATGATGCATCTGTCCATCCTCTCCATTGCTCACCTCTCTCCATTTCAGGTAGTTGGATTTGTGATCAGCCACTTCCTTTATGTTGTATCACCACTTTAGTGTAGGCTCACATTTTTATGCATTTTCTCTCTCTCCCTGTCTCCTTGGAAGGTTAGATTAGGATTAGATATTTTTGCACTAGAGTAGCTTGTGGCGGGTAGTTTAGGTAAGAAGAAAAGCTTTCTCTGGAGGTCCATCTTGTTAGGAAATATATCTTAGTGCTCCATTTGTATGTATGGGTGAGTAAATTAGTGAAAGTACATTTACTATGTAAATGTAAATAGTAAATGTAAAATGTGGTTAGTATGTGGTAAGTTAGTAAGTTAGAATAATAAAACAATTAGTATTGTTTTATTATTATATTGGTGAGAGGTTGAAACCATATGGGTGTATGGTTGTATATGAAGACAAATGTTGTTGTAAGGATTGTTATTTTACATCTCTATATAATGGAGTGTAATGAAATAGTGCATAATATAGAGTTGTTGATTTCAATTATTGTCGGTAGCTATTTCATAGATTCTTTGTATTAGATCAGATTAATTTCTACACATCTCAAGTCTGCAAGTCCACACTTGAGAGATGGTCCCCATGTTATGTAGTCACACCGGATGCCCCACTCAAACTGAGGCCATTCGAGAGGTGTTGTGATTTTGCATCAACAATAACATTTACTACTTATTTTATCCATTAAAAGAATAAGAGATGTTAAACTTACATTACAATGTACTATATATTAGGTTGCATTATAATTGTTCATTGTTGACTTCTATAACAACTCCATTAAGAGGGTATTGGTAAGACATGCCCTCAAAAATATTACCTCCTCCCATTCATTTGACATCTTTATAAGGGGTTGATGTAGAATTAGGGTTTCAAGGAATGAAAATGATTTCCGTGTGACTCATAAAAATTATGTAAAAATAAGAATAGTTTTTATATTTTATAAGAAGATGATCAAAGTTGTGAAATCACATTTAGATTTATTTTAATTGTTTCTATATACATAATACTCAATGTGTTAAATTTCTTTTGGATTTTCAAAAAAGATCCATCTCATTATTTTGATTTCTTTTCCATTTCTCAATGTTGCCAATTACTTAAAGATTTTTGAATAACCAAGTATCAAACTAAAAACTAAACTATCCTTAACACTTATATTATTTAAATTTTCCCATTAAGTAATTATTTTAAATTTATCTACTTATAAATATTTTAAGTAAACCAACTTTCCACATCTATGTTTTTACATCATATCCTAAATAAAAAATGTATACAAATTTAATTATAGGCATTTCTAAATTCCATAAAACAATTGAAAATTTCAAATATTCTTAATACTTTTGTTTAATTACAATATTGAGGTATTTACAATAACTTCTATGTTTGATAAAAATTATGGACCAATAGTGTTCCTACATGGATTATATTTTAATCATTATATTCAATAATGTGTGTGGATGTAGGAATCTATTAAGTAATGAAGTATATTTCTTTATTTAATAATACAAAAAGGTAGTGATTTGAGATATTAAATTTGATTTCCATTTTACTATTATTTAGATTTTTAATAATTTTATAAAATAATCAAATAATATAATATATTGGCTAGATGATAGATTTTGGGGTGAATTTATTGCTATTTATTTCAGCTTGAGATAATAATTGTCAAGTAATAAGGACATGTTATATAAATGAATGTTTTACATTTTCAAATTTTCATCTTTGGAGGGTTTCAACTTAGAAATCTCAAATATTGTAGAGTTATTAGGTTTAGTTAATTTGGGATTCAAGGTTTATGGTTTTAGGATTCAAGATTTTGGGGAGCATTATATTAATCATTTTTATGTTATGAGTTTTAGTGTTTTTAGAGTTTCATTATAAAACATCAAATAGAGTATTATAATTAAAGGTTTATAAGGTATTTAGATATCCAAAGATTTTGGCTTTCACATTTCATATTTTTAGGATATTGACATTTTCAAGTTCAAATCTTATTATTTTTGGGTTTTTTAGATTTTGGGTTCTTAGGTTTAGAGTTTGGGGACAGAAAATATCAATATAATTTTCATCTTTTGAAGATTTTTATTTAAGGTTTTTAGTTGAGGAATTTTGACATTCGTGATTAGGCATTTGTGTTTTTCATTTTATGGGTTATGGTTTTCAAAGAATTTGGGATTTTTGTTAAAATAATTTAGGAATCGAATTCGGGGTTTACAAAACTCATTTTTGGGTTATTGATTTCACATTTAAATTTTTAGATTTCAAGCTATGGGATTTTTGGATATCAAGTTTTAGTGTTTTCTTATTAATTTGGATTGAACTAATTTTGGTTTTATATAAGAAATTTGCATTTTTTATTACGCAAGAGGCGTTCTATAATGGCGGGAAAGGTTGTGATGGAGTGTGTTGTTCAATTTTATTCTTAAAAGTAAATTTGACATTTAATTGACCGTCATGTGATAGTTCATTCATAAATTGTACTTCTATAAGATTTTCACTTAAATAAATATGTTTCTTTTTTTTGGAAAATTCAATAAAAAAGTAATATCTATCATAACTAGATAGGTGCCTTGAGATTGATATCTCTCTGCGTATTTTATATAAATGCATTTAAGATATCGATACTAGTCAATATACTTTTAATGTTCTCAATTTCTATGATTTAGGTACGTCAATATTGTAGACAATCATGTGTATTTAACTTTCTTATTTATCTCCAATAAAATGGTCACATATGTCAAATGTATATATTAGGTGTCTCATATGGTTATAAATATATTTAGGAAAAATTAGATTATTGGGGTATGGTCTTTTTGTGTTTAGGGTTTCATATAGGATTAGGGTTTTCAACTTTTAGGTTTTGCGATTCTCGAGATAAGTGTTTTTGAATTTTGAATATATTAGGAATATTTTATATATCTATATGTATAATTTTTATTTGCACAATTTATAGGTACATGGTTCTCAAACAATTAGGGTTTCAATTTTCTAGGGTTCAAATTTTTCATTTTAGGTTTTGGGAATTTTTGTAATTAAGGTAAATCAAGTTCTTTTTCTCAACATTTTAAATTTTATTATAATGTATTTTATGAACTTCACAACTATAACTTTTAAACTCATCAAATTTAGTGGATCCTTGCGACTTAAGGAATTATTGTTAATGATAGTTCAATAAGAATAAATCAAGTCAAGTGTAGGGAAACCTCTCTTAAAGTGTGTCCTTACGTTTTAGATATTGTCATAATAGAAATGCCTAGAAAGGTTCAATGTCTAATATTGTGACATTAAACATATCGAATATATGTAAGTTTAATTAAAGATTGCCATAATAGAAATGCTAGGAAAAAACGTTTCAATATTAATTTAGTCACTTCAAAATTGAATATATGTAAGCGTAATTATTGGATATCATTATGTATTAATTCTTGTTGAATTGTATATATGCGTGTGTGTTTTAGTCATTTTCTAATATTCTCATAAATAATCATTACGCAAATGACAATTTTTGCCTCGCATATTTTTGGTAATAACTACAACACAAAAGGGGACCTTCTTTCTCTATCAACAATGTGTTTTGTGCCTAATACATCTAGTCATTTTCTAATGTTCTAATAAAAATTATTATGCAAATGACAATTTTTACCTCATATATTTTGGTAATAACTACATAGAAGGGGACCCTCTTTCTCTATCAACAATGTGTTTTGTGCCTAATACATCCAACAACTCTCACAATTAATAGTAACATAATATTGGCCTTATCCAATCACATTTTTTATGTTAAAACTTTTACAAAAACTTTTAATTATACATCCATATTTCTGAAGTCATTATAAAATAACTTCCATAGATAATTATTACCCAAATAAAAGATTTTTCACAGATTTGTTTTGGGTAAAATTATACTATTATTATTTAGATGAAAGTAGTTTATCAACTTGTAAATAGGGTCAATGATATATTGAAACCGAGAGGAAAATGCCTTATGAAAATCAACAAACTTGATGGCTTAATGAAACTCAATCTCCAAAGGTTTTAGTGGAGAAGAAATTAGGGTAATCATAAAAGCACTCATTGACTTTATTAAGAGCATTTCTCCCTTTTAGATTAAATTAATAGCCATCTAAGATTGTGTTATTTGATATTTGTCATCTTAGATGAAGAATTTAGTGATTCATGCTTAAATTCTCGTGTCCACAAACAATGAATTATTGTCCGCATAAATAAGGGCTAATAATCCATATGCTCCATCATTTTATTATTAAATAAATGTTACATCAACTTTAATGATAAGAGGGGGTTATATTGTACTAAAAGGCGACATGTTTTAATTATGACTTTTGCTATCTAAACAATGTACCTGGCCATACTAACCTTACAAATCTATATTTTATTAATCCACCTAAATAGGACAAGGAAACCGTGTCATTTCTCCAATTTGGATTTGGATGAAGATTGTCAATTATTATGTGACTATATTCAATGTCTAGGGTTGCTTTAATAAAATTAAAAGGATTCGGTCATACAAAAATATTAAATGCACGGCCTTTTAGTAACCCTAAAGGGAACAATGGGAGTCATTTGAGCTATCTTTTATGAACCAAATTGGTTTTTGCAGATATAGAGGAGAAAAATTTAAAGTAAAATAAAAAATAAAGCAGATCCCATATCGCATAATCAAAGTTTTCCTGGCCCCTTTTTGATTTAATTATACGCCAAGGTGGAGTGATAAGATGTCAAAACATTATAAAATGAGGGCAGTAATTGAGTTATATATATTTTATAACATGTCATAGCTTACAAGACACTTTGTATCCGAGGGACAATGAAGGCCCTACATCAAATCTAAGCACATGCATCGTCCTTTATATTGGTTGAGAGTTGGTGAGGTTTTGGTGGATATTTGACAAATATTAAGAACTTAAAGATTTCATTTGCATTTTATGTTTGTTGGTGTAACTGCACCCCTAGAGAAGGAGGTGGAAGGATTGAGTATAGTGGAAGGAAGGATTGGTGTAACTACACCCCTAGAGAAGGAGGTGGGTGGTAGGATTGAGTGTAATGGTGAAAGTGTAGATGTGGAATGCAATTGTATTAAATGAATTATATTTAGTTTTTGATATCTTTAATTTTGTATATACATTAAGAAATTAGTTAATTCGATAATAGAATATTACAATATATTTTGATTATAGAACATTATTGAATAAGCTGAAAGAGTTTGGAAGTACTAGATGATTAGGATTTTGTAAGATAAGAATAGTTTTTGTTGGATTCTCGATATATTCATTAGCGATAGACAATATGAAATACTTCAAACGAGAAGATGCATTGAGCCTCGAAAATAGGAGCTATGTATTAAACATCACTTGTTCCTTATAGTAAGAAAATGGAACCCTATGTCAAATGCAAAATTGGTCCAACAAATGTGATCGAGTGGTTTTGGCCCTCAAAACCTCACTCAAATTTCCTATATTCGATGCATATCACTAAGAAATTGTTTTCCTTCTTATAATTCGTGATCTAGCCTATACAATTCACAAGTCACATAAAGCATAGAGTACTAACATGGGCATGTGTTATCCCTACATTATTAACAAAACCCTCATGTCTTGAACAAATTGGTAAAGAAAATTTGACCAAATTTTAAATAATTGATATGTTTATGCATGTTTCAAACCCTATTTTTTAATGGATGTAAAAAAATTATTAAAAATTAGAATGCTTTGTAAATGCTATATACTTCTTTTTTTTTTTTTTGAAAAGATATTCCATAGATATAAATATAAAAGTTAAGGTACATCGATAACCATAAATAAAATTGAGTGGAGTGAAAGACAATCCTAGTGTCACGTTAACTTTAGATGAGAAAACAATCGATCAAATTAATAATCTATACATATATAAACTTTTTCAACTAAAAATATAATATACTTTAGCATTGCAAATACAATCAAACCACACACTACTACCATGGGGATCATCATAGTTATCACACACTACTACCATGAAGATTTTTAGCATCGGGTATCAAGTTCCATCTATCATCTTTCAAGTTTTTTTAATATATTTTGCATCTACACCATCATAACTACACCCCAAGAAAAGGAGGTGGAAGGATTGAGTGTAATTGTGTCTTGAGGTGGGTGGTACAATTAAGTGTAATGGTGAAAGTGTAGATGTGGAATGTAATTTTATAATAACAATTGTATTAAATTAGTTATATTTACTATTAGAACTTTCCTTTATAAATTTTAAATAAAGAGAGTTACATAGTAAGGGGCAACCAAAAAGCTCGTGGTCCCACAAAATGCCACAAGGGCCCTAAAAATCAAAGAACACCACGTATGGTACATCAAAATGCCTAGAGGAAAACAAAGAGCATATGAGAAAAATCAAATTAGAGAATCAAGAACATGCCATAACACGGGAGGAGGGGAGGATCATCTCGGGGGAGGGATAAATGCTCCACTATTCACCTTTCGGTGAGGATGATCAACTTGCCATTCATCATGATCGAAAACTACATTTGTAAAGGAACCATAATTCCCCATCTAGGGGGAGGTGATCCGGAAATAGTATGTAAGCCCGACGACGGAGAGCCCTATCATGGATAATCGACAACACCCTTCCACCTTAAAGGCATGCTCCAACGAGGTCCAGGACGAGAACGGGGTGGAGGGTGGCCTCGAGGAGAGGTAGAACGGTGGTTGTGTGAGCGGCTTCTACGACGTAGTCCTGCAGGTGGTGATTGTTGGGGTGACGATAGCCCAGTGGTGGTAGTAGAGGATTTGATAGGACCAACTTGTAGTGCAGGGTGTAATCCCCTAATGATCCAGAATCTTCGAAGATGAGAAAACTTCAGGGAACCTTAGCGAGAGCTTGAGCTTGAATTTGTGACATAGTAGACAAAATGACCACTTTGTCATTAGTGGAAAAATAAGTAACAAATTGATCTTTCTTGAAAATTAAGGCATTGTGAGCTTTCCAAATATGAAACAAAATACAAGCATGAAAAAATTGCCAAAGTGTATCAATGTAATGAGGCCAAGGATAAAATCACCAAATAAGGCCATATGCCAATGAAAGAATTCAGGGTGGTAAGGCTGAAATAAAGAGTGGATCCAAGTCCAAATCTCCTTACCACGGGGATAATATAGAAGATGTGTTTAAATGACTCGGGGAGAGAACAAAAAGGACATTTAGGATTAGGGATGCCAATATGACTAAGTCATTCTCCCACAAGGTAGACCTTGGTAAACCAGACACCAAAGGAAATGATTAACTTTGGGCTCAAGAAGAGAATTCCAAGTATGGGAAAGCTAGTAAAGCCAAGTAAAATGAGCGAGTTACTAAATCCCACATGGCATTGAGCTTGTCAATGGTGGGAAAGAGCAGGCTTAACAGATGATAGATGGTTCTAGTGTTGTAACGAAGGAAAGTAATTTTTGATTCCACTACCAATCGCGCCACCAAGTGCTAGAGATTTAATCCCAACTTGTGGAGCATAACATCTAGAAGGAGCTCTTGAATTTTTCAGATAGATGGGACATTTGATTGGGAAAGATTGAACTTCATCCTGAGATTGGGCAAGAAATCCAATCTCTTGGGTAACCTTGACTCTGAATGGTATGAATGCGGTTGTGATAAATCCAAATGATTTTAAGCCCGGAGTTTTAGCAAGTTGAAGATTACCATGAATGATGATGGGAGACCACAAAAATTATGAGAATTTAGAGAGCCCCGTGTGAAAACCATTTCCAAGCAAATGCATCAAAGGCTTGACCAGCTCAAAGGATTTCCAAATACTTTTAGCAACAAATGTACTGTAATTTTGACAAAAGTGAAGTGATAATAAGACTATGCGACCCTATATTATATTTGATTTTGATATCTTTAATTTTGTATATACAAAATATTATAATATATTTGGATTATAGAAAATTATTTAATAATTGAAAGAGTTTGAAAGTACTAGATGCTAGGATTTTTAAGATAATAACAATTTTTGTGCGATTCTTGAGATATTCATTAGTGATAGACAATATAAAAGGAGTCCAAACAAGAAGATGAATTGTGCCACGAAAATATGAGCTATCTATTCAACATGATTTGTTCCTTATAGTAAAAATATGGAACCCTATGTCAAATGCAAAATTGGTACAATAAATGTGATCAAGTGGTTTTGGCCCTCAAAATCCTCACTCAAATTTCCTAGTTTCGACGCATATCACTAAGAAATTGTTTTCCTTCTTATAAATTGTAATCTATCCTATACAATTTACAAGTCACATAAATAATAAAGTACTAACATAGGCATGTGTTATCCCTACATTATTAACAAAACCCTCTGTCTTGAACAAATTGGTAATGAAAATTTGACAAAATTCAATATACTTGGTATGTTGTATGCATATTTCCGGACCCTTATTTTATAATGAGATGTAAAAACTATTGATAATTGGAATGCTATCTAAATTATATACTTCTTAATTATGTTTTGAAAATATATTCCATATATATAAATATAAATGTTAAGGTACATAACTAACCATAAATAAAATTAAGTGGAGTGAAACACAATCCCCAGTGTCACATTAACTTTAGCTAAGAAAACAATCGATCAACTTAATAATCTATACCTAAATAACCTTTTCAATTTTAAAATATAATATACTTTAGCATTGCAAATACAATCAAACCACACAACATAATGTAACAACATGAGACACAACAAGAATTTGCAATGGATATGGAGGATCATCATATTTATCACGCATTACTACCATGAGGATTTTTATCATCAGTAAAGAAGTTCCATTTATCATCTTTAAAATTTTTAAAATATTTTTCATCTACATTTTCGTACCAGAAGGAAAATCTATTCTCCAAAGAAAGGAAACTTCCCGGCCATGGAACCACCTAACAAATAGAGCATTAGTGAGCATGGACAAGGCCACCTTTGCACAATCATGGTAGTTAGGAGCTAGTGACATAACCAACTTGGGGAGAAATTCCTTAATGACCCAAGCTAAAACCTTAAGGGTTCAAATAGTGGTGAGGAGGATTTGGAGGGACTCGGGTAACTACACAATATCCATTACCTTAATACAACAATTTCTAGAGATGAGAAACCTCTAGATGGAATTTCTCTACTTGTACTTGAATATAGACAATGACATTAATAATGATGTGAGATCATTTACTAATTGGAAAACATTAATTATGAGTAATATGATTGAAATTAACATCATATCTATTTTTCCATTATTGAAATTTATTTTTAGAATGAAATAAAAACAAAATTATGTTAATTTTGTAAGAGTGAAGGATGATTCTCCTAAAATAACCATTTTTGAGTCAATATTCTATTTGATAAGGTTTAAAGGAGGGTGTGAATCTTCTCCTAGGAAAACTATGAATAGTTGAAAAGAAAAAGAAATGTTTAAGTGATTTAAGGTCATGGAAACAACAAAAGTATATGTGCCATGTTCCAAACTATACTAAGTAAGAGCCAATTCATAATCCTTGATGAAAAATACACGAAAGGAAATGAGCTTATTTCTTCAGATGGTAGTAATCCTATAGACACCAAATTTGTGTCTTATGACCCCTATGTGCCCCGCATCTCATTTATGCAACCTAACCTCATCACCTAAACCTTACACAATTACTTATTAATTACCTTATAATTAATAAATCCACATCTCCAAACCTGCCACCTCATTTCGCCACCTCATCATGACCTAGCCCTAATCCTAAACTAACCTAATTAAGACCTATAACTTGGTCTACATCCACACCCATGACTAATTACTTCTCACCCGCACCAAAACCAACCTAATCATGACTTGACCAAGCCCACAACTAATCCCTTGGGAGAAAAGGAGGGAAAGTTGGCTATTTTACTAAAAATAGCCCACTTTGACTTAACCGATATCGGTTCCTACTCGACCGCCATCGGTTACGTAACCGCCATCGGTTCCCTGTAAATGACCTCCCCCAACCAAAAACAAAGGCTGGGAAATTCATTGGAAAGATCGGGAATTCACTTGGCCGAGCAGAGACAAGTGAAGGAAAGAGAAGAGTTTGCAGAGAAGGACATCAAGCCCAAGACTGCAACTGAGTAACCAGAGCCCAATGACACTCATCCAAGCATTGGGAGAGAAGATAGCTCATCTTTGATTGTCAAATCATCCTACCTGAGCCCTACCTTCGTTATCATAGTCCTTGGACCTGTATCTTCATCAGGAACTAGTAAGTAGTGTCTGGTACGTTCTTGTAATAACATTTCTTGGACTTCTGAATCACAGTAATTATAAGTCTACTCCCAGATCCACTACCCGGTAACACCCTACATCTAACTGTACCTCCTCTACCCTTACATTGCCCCAAGAATAGCCCCCATATTCTCTGAGTCTTCTCCATCACCCCCATTACCTATCCCCAATCATTTACCAGCCTAAAAGCCCTAATAAACACCATAGCCACATTATAGCCAACCTTCACTAAAAGCCCCAAATCACTACCCCTACCGATATCGGTTATCAGAAACCGGTACTGGTGAGTGACCGGCATCGGTCACTGTGATTCAAAACCAAGACCAGCCTTTTCTCTATTGTTTTAACAAGGTAATTAAATTGTAATTTTGCAATAACTTCTTTGTTAGAATTTGTGTTAATTCGTATTAGCAGGGGAACTGACCACCTTCGAAAGGAAGTCCAATATTTCCTGGGCCTAAGGCAGTTCCCTCATTTATTGTCTAATTAGAATCTGGTGGTCTTGTATTCTTACTTGCAGGTAGTCCTTCCCAGACAAAAAGGAGTTCTTCGCAATCGATCTGATCTCTCTCTACGGTACATGCACACCCTCCAAACATTCAACAGGTATTCCTCCTAGCCCTAACCCTTATCTGTTTCTCAAGAGAATGAAAGGATAGAAGCAACTCTATTCCAAGAATGGAAACATTCTGTGCGAAACATTTTGGCATGCCCGGTGGGACCCATTTTGGGTTTCTTTCTTTCTTGCTTGCTTTCATATAGGGAGCATACTTACTGTTTGTTTCTGCTAAATATTCACAAGATATTTTGTCATTTTGGTAAAAAGAATTTGTCTTGCTTTCACATCTTTGCATTAGTGAAAGTCATCTCTTTTGCTTCATTGAATATCATTTTCGATTTGGGTTTAAAACACGTGCATCACATTCTTGCTTGCTGTTTTCAATTCTAGTGAACATAGATTAAGTAATAGGTCGTACACGTGGGGGTGATATCCATGGTATTGACAAGAAATTAATCTTACTTTCACTGCACAACACATACCAAATCACATCATAATCAACACAACAACTCAAACATCCCCCTTTTTCCGCGGTATTCCTCCGCCCGATTGAGGTAACCTTATAAGCCAAAACAAACTTGACATCCCCTTAGGTCTTTTTTTTAGGATTGACATCATCTTGCATCTAAGGCATAAGCCCACAATAATTAAAACTAATCCTGGGGTTAGTCTCTTGATTTTCTTGTGCATCTTGCTTGTTTTTAGTTCTGTTTCTCTGTCCTACACTATTTTAGTGATCACTTCAGAACAGTTGGGTAGGCATACTAAGCATTGTTAACCCCAAATCAGCAACTTCCTATAGCTTCTTACACCAGTCCTATTATACCAACATCGGTTAACTTACGACGCCGGCTATAGTCTGACCGACATCGGTTACTGACTGATATTAGTTATTGTCTTTCATAGTTCCCAAAACCAGCAACCTACCAATTCCAACATTTTGTTGCTGCTTCATGTTCCTGATAGATTGCATCCCTGTTGTGTACTCTTGTCCATGGTTGTTATCACTCGGAAACAAGCCGCAACCATGGTTTCACATGCCTGTTCCGTGCCTTTGCCTGAATCACCCCCTTCACATTCTATAGGGAATCCTACGGACACCAGTGAGGTTCCCAAAATCCCTGTAGGAGATAAGGAATTTGTAAAATTTTTGGATGCTAATCTAGCAGCATCTGATACTATTTGTCTCATGCCCCCGACCGTACACCCGACGGCCAACTTCTCGTGGGTATGCCTATTAGTATAGCTGCTCATTTAGCTCCTTCTCCACCTAATAACTCTGCCTTACCTTCTTCATCCTTAGCCCCGTCTCCCAACTCAGTGGCTTCAGAGGTTCTTACGGCACAAATTGGCTTTCCTTTTTTGTTAACTGGGGCCCCACGTATCATTACCGCTTGCTCCTACCTTGTCTCTCTGCAGATTGCCCCTTTCATAACTTGCTCTCTGCCACCTATCCACATGAGCTTTCCTTCTCAAGCTCCGCCCACCTTTTCATTTCCACACACTTATCCAATGGCTTCAACACCTTATATAGGACATCCCTATTCGGTCACCTCAACATATTCATCCTCAATACCTTATCAACATTTAACCCCACCATTGTCTAGTGGTGGCTCTTGGCCCAATCCTCCTCTGTTTACAACAACCGCACCATCATCTCATCCAACCACTGATTTCATCAAACAAATGATGGACAAGATGTAAAATCTGGAGGCTTCTATTTCAGGAAGCCGTAGCACCCTGACATACGAGAAAGTTTGTCGGGAGCCTATTCATCCTTTTGTCCCCCTTCATTCATATCCTCCTCAATGGGAATTACCAAAGTTCACTCATTTTAATACTAAGGAGGATCCTCAAAAACACTTGCGATCATTTAGACATGCCTCGCTATCGATTACTCATGACGATGCCTTACTACTCTCTGCACCTTTCCCATGTCCTTATCGGGACCCGCCTTATAGTGGTACAGTTCTTTAACCTAGCACTCAATCTTCTCTTTTAACCAATTAGCCCAATCTTTCTTGGATCATTTCTCCATTAATATTGCTAAGAAGGTATCTATCACCGACCTCTATGTCATCCAATAATTTGAAGACGAATCTATCGCAGATTTCATTGGACGATGGCGGGGCCTCATCAACCAACTTACTTATGCCTTGCCTCATGCTGAACTCATCGAACTCTTTACGCGAGCCTGCGCTAAGCACATTTCTCCTACCCTCCAAATTAAAACTTTCTACACCTTTGATGAGGCCTTTACTATGGCTCGAAAACTAGAAATTCGAGCCTTAGAGGAAGAGAAATTGCGGTTGCATAACAAAAACCCTAATTTCCGAACCCAAGACCCCACCAATAAACCCAACACCACCAATTCTCATGCATCGACTGCTTCGAAATCAAAAGGAGTTGTACACGCAAAGTGATGGTCAAATCCAAGCACCGTCTAAGTACCCCGCCAAAGACCACCTATAAGTATAAATCCGAGCCCATCAATTACACTCCCTTGGGAGAAACTTATGGTGTCTTCTTGGAAAAATTACTCAAAGCAGGAGCTATCACCTTGCCTCCTGTTAAACCTCACTCCGGGTTTGATTCCACCCGTGCTATACCTTCTTGGTACAAAGAAAATGACTTCTGTAACTTCCACCGCGTGAAGGGACATAGTCACGAAAACTGTAAGATGTTGAAAAACATAGTGCAGGAAATGGTTGATGCAGGGGATATAACCCTCGATAATCCTAATGCCCCTGCTAATCGAAATTTGAAAATCTTCAACAAACCATTCCTAAACCACTCATCTAACAGTAACATAAACCAAGATATCTTAGCCGAGGAGAGTGTTCATGAAATCCATGCGGTCTTTGACTCCCAACCAAATGCTTCTATCGAGAAAATTTTGAATCAAGCCTCTTCACTAACGCAGGAACCCGAACCCCCTTCACCACCATCAAGACAAGATGAAATCTTTGCCGTTCCTTTACCCATAAAGGAATTAACCGCCTAGAGTTCTCTTCTCACAGATGAGCCTTCTTACACCACATCCTTGCAAGATTGTGAGCGGATGTTATCTACCTTATCTATTTCCCAAACATCTCCTCCTACCACTCTTGCTATAAAAGAGGAAGGCTCGCCACTGTTTCTATCATCCTTGGAAGAGAAACCCCTTGAACCAACATCACCACATTCTTTAATCATGACGGATCCCCTCAAACATGCCCTTCTACCTATTAGTTCTTCATCGCCTAAATCTTTTCAGCAACCGGTTGACCTCTTAACACCCATTGATACAGAAACTCATTTACCCCCTGTATCACACCCACAGTGGACCGGAATTACAACCCACCTCTCTTCCATACAAAAGTTCCTATTCACACGTGAAGATTGTCATCCCTCAGAAGATAGACAAGTCCTATGGGAGCATTTGAGTACACCATGCTCTACTCGGATGCAGATGACCAATCCAGAGACCTCTACCATATATCCCGCGGTGTTTACAAAATCTCAAAATGCCTATGTCCTCACCTTCACCCCCTCATCTCTACCGAATACCTCATCCGCCTCTATTAAACTAACCAAACCTTCCCCTACGCTTGGGACTTCACCAATACCCAACTTAACACACCCACCTAAACGGTTAGATTTATCCAAAAATCAAGCCGTCCATCCACCTAGGAGACAGACCCAATCTCCTCAAGTCCAATCTATGCCTCTGTCACAACTAAAACCCTCGCCATCACACCTACCTTCTATATTGGGACCTCACCCCTCCACCTTGCCTCAATACATCGTACCTCCTGCGTTTTCTTTAAAATGACCTACACCTTCTACATCCATACAGAGATCCTGTCCACCTATCAACCCTAAACAAACTCCATCATCAAAGGATTTGTTTGCTGTCACTCCTCTTTCTCCGTGGTTGTTTCCTGATACCACATCATCTGTGGCCTCATCATCTAACCAGCTAAACATAACTTCGCACAAAGAAGCCACATTTAGTTAAATATCAATTATCAAAACACCAACCATATGAACCAACCATACCCAAACATTACCAAAACCGACCCAATCAATAGCTTCATCTTCCTCTGACTTTGACCCACTTAAAGGATCTTACGCTAAGATCCTTGATATGTTGGTGGAGAATGCGACCATTTCCCTACCCCCACTTAGACCTTATGATCCATCTAAACCTCGACCTATAGGTTATGATGAGTCTAAAATCTGTGCTTACCACCACCGCACCGGGACATGATGTAGAGGGATGCAAAGCTTTGAAAGCCATCCTTCGTCAAGTCACCTCTCTCGATAGAAAGGTTAAGAAAGTCAACTTATGAAGGGAGAGACCTTTAGCTTCAATTCCTCTCCTATACCACCTGTCCCCTGCCTCACCAAGATCTATCATTATTACAACCCCACCTCTCAAAGACCATGACTTATCCCTACCGTCTTCCTCCTCTCGTGTTCACGAGATCAACATGATTAGTGTTGCTACTCGAGGGTAGAAAAACAATGGGAAAGCTAAAGAAAGCACACCTGCGGCCTCTCTTTCTCCGTCCACCATCCCGATCGCACCACCACCTAAAGTGGTTATTCGTGGACCTGCCTACCCCGTCTCTGATGGATTTTCCCATCAAGTCATGATCAAATAGCTTCACCAATCACCTGTAAAAATGACACTGTATGATCTCATTCAGACCTCTGAATCTCATCGACAAGCTCTCATTGAAATCCTTCAAGGGATAGAGGTCTTACCTAATGAAACCTTGCCCGTTACCTCCATCTTAACACCTAACCACGTTGCTTCTCTCACCAAACAATCTATCACTTCCGTCCCTGTACAGCAAACCGCTACTATCAGTTTCTCCGAAGACGAAATTGTTGAATTTGGTGCTGAAGATCCTGACCCCGCTCTTTTCATCTCAGATTACATCCGAGACATCCGCGTACGTCATGTTATGATTGACGGAGGTGCTAGCCTAAACATCATCTCTTCCAAATCCTTCCAACAAATGAATATCCCCTCTAGCTGCATGTGTGCCAACCCCACCATGCTGCGTTCATTCAACGATGCTATTACTTCTACCTTAGGCACTGTGATCCTTAACATTCGTGTAGGGCCACGTACCTTACCCGAACTCTTCTATGTCCTTGAGGGTGAATTCCAATACAACATGTTGTTAGGCCGCCCTTGGATCCAGCTATGGGATGCGTTCCCTCCACCTTACATAGATGCATAAAATTCGAGTATGAGGGGAAATCCTACACCGTAAAAGCTGACCCTCCCCCCTTCAAAACCTACAATATGTTATATCACCCTAATGATGTGCTTGTACCAGTCAAGACACCCATTCATCCAACCCAACCATCCACTTCAACCACACCTCAACCATCCACCTCAACCGCACCTACACCTTCAACCAATGAAACCACCGTCGCAAATACCGCTTCCTTTCCCACGGACAATATCCCAACCTCAGATCCCTTAGTCGATGTTTTTCAACGCCTTACACTGGGGGAGTATCACCTATATAACGTTAGCATGTTCCATACCCCACAGGAGTACGGACAGTTACATGCGCATCCTACCTATGACCGTCGTGTGGGGGAAGTAATCTCCTACGGACCACCTAATTGCCGCACCAACCTAACGTATGGGGGTGTTGATACATCCTATGTCACCCCTGAACCTCCCCTTAGTGTGGTCCCTTCCAATCTGATTTTCAATATTTAACTAATCATCGTTTTGCTCTCACCTTCCCGACACAACATTTGCTTGGAAGGGCTTGTTTCAGTCTTTATGAACAAGGCCGACATACGATCATTCCCATTACTACACGCAAACAAAAATATCGTCGTGGTCTTGGATTCTCTGAACCACCTACACCGAAAACACCGCATATCCATTGTATCAGGGAAGACGACAAAGTCACCTCTTTCGAACCATCATCACCCATTTTTCCATCGTCACCCACAGAGTCGATAGACCCTGAATCTATCCCTCCTAACTTTTTTTTTTCATAAACGCTATCTTCTTGGGTCCTCTCACTTATCAACGCGATAATGAAGACCCATCTTCTCTTCCCCTTCTATATCTAGACATGATCAAAGAGGACTCACCTTTAATTAATGTTGTTGAGTGCCAGGATGACGACTCCATCCTCACTTACCTTGGTGTGGACGACTCTTATATTCAACGCGCCTTGCCATCTGACACTCAAACCATGTTGAATGAGTCGACTATAGAAATCAACATCCACACCGAGGACGATCCTCACATTGTGAAGATCGGACAATCTCTTACCACATCAGAACAAACTGCCTTCACTACTTTCCTCCGTGCCCGCAACCAAGCTTTCACTTGGTCCTACGCTGACATGCCAGGAATTGATCCTGACATTGCTGTCCATAACATTACCCTAAAACCCGATGCCAAACCAGTTAAACAGAAACTGAGAAAAATACATCCACGCATTGCCCTCTTGGTCAAAGAAGAGCTTCAACAACTCCTTTCTGTTTCCTTCATCTTACCTATTGACTATCCTCAATGGATCTCTAACATCGTACCTATTACTAAAGCAACGGGGGGACTTCGGATATGTATGGATTTCTGGGACCTTAACCTCGCTTTCCCGAAGGATGACTTCCTCCTCCCAAGTATTGATCAACTTGTTGATCTCTCGCGTGGCCATGAGATGCTTTCTCTCATGGATGGCTTCTCAGGATACAATCAAATTTTGGTAGCCCGGCCGATCAACATAAAACTACCTTCATAACTCCTTGGGAACCTTCACATTATCGTGTCATGCCATTTGGCCTTAAGAATGTTGAGTGCGACCTATCAATAGGCTATGAATTACGTTTTCATGACATCATGCACACTATCCTTGAGGATTATGTCGATGATCTTCTTGGCAAATCTAAACATCGCAGTGAACATCTCGATGTTTTAACCATTATTTTTGATCGCTTGTTACAATATTGTGTTCGTCTTCAACCAAAGAAATGTGTCTTTGGTGTCCTTTCGGGAAAACTCCTTGGTTTTATTGTCTCTTTGCGTGGCATCGAGGTCGATCCATCTAAAGTCAAAGCTATCCTAGAAATGCCCCCACCTACTAACCTCAAACAATTGCGTAGTTTGCAAGGTAAACTCCAATCTATCCGGTGTTTCATCTCTCAACTCTCAGATCGATGTCACCCTTTCCATCATCTTCTTAAAAAGGACATTACCTTTCAATGGAGCGAAGAGTGCCACCAAGCCTTTGAGGCTCTTAAAGCCTATCTCTTGCAACCACCTATGCTTATCCCACCTCAGGACGATCGCCCTTTCTACCTTTACCTTTCCGCCACCGACCATGCTGTAGGAGCCATGCTCGCACATCGTGACTCGAGCATCGAGAACAAGCTATTTATTACATAATTCGTACTCTCATGGATTACGAGACTAGGTATACACATGTAGAAAATTTGTGCCTATCCCTATCATTCGTAGCCACCAAACTCCAACACTACCTCCCGAATCACAAAACTTTTGTCATCACCAACGGACCCCATTCATTATGTACGCCAAACCACATCTAAACCAACGCATCGCTCGATGGCTTATGCTCCTTTCCGACCTCGACCTTGAATTTGTACACTAGAAATCAATCAAAGGACAAACTATCGCAGACCAACTCATGAAGCCCCTTTACTCGGGGAGTAATTTACCAATTTTAGTTTCTCCGACGAACTCATTGCCACTCTTTCATTCAAAGTGAGGAGTCGTATCCAATGACCCTCTTCTTCGATGGATCCAAATGCTAGCACGGTGGAGGATCCAGCGTTGTTCTCATTCCTCTTGATGCTGAGCCTATGCCTCTTTCATTCCGGCTCGATTTCCCCTGCACTAATAATACAGCGGAATACGAGGCCCTTGTTTTGGGTCTCCAGGTTGCGTTACACTTAGGTGTCAAATCTATCAATATTTTCGGCGACTCTCAATTGGTAGTCAATCAAGTTATGGGCATCTACCAATGTAAAAATGAGGAACTTCAAAAGTACAAACATTACGTGGATTCACTTTTGACCTTATTTACTCATTATTCTATCCAAACCATTCCCCGCTCCACTAACAAATTTACGGATACTATGGCTTGCTTAGCCTCACAAATTCCTACCTCACCAACTGACTCTGACATATTCATCTTGGTCCAACAACTCTTTGCCCCATCTTACTCCGCCTCGGATGTTTGTATGATAAATAATGTGTCTGCTAATTTGCAGGATACCTAGTATCACCAATTTCACGACTACCTTACAACCTCTATTCTCCCACCTGACCTTACTAGTAACGGAAAACGTGCTTTTCTTAAAAGTGTTTCTTGTTATGTCGTCATGGGGGGACTCCTCTATAAACGTGGCTTTGATGGCATCCTCCTTCGATGTCTAACCGGTGCGGAGGTCACCTATACCATCCAACAAGTCCACGACGGTATTTGTGGTGGACATTTTAGTGGCCTTGCCGTGGCCAAACGGATCCTTCGCCTAGGCTATTATTGGCCTACTCTTAATAATGACTGCTACAAATATGTTAAGCGTTTTGTTATGTGTCAACAACATGCCAACCTTCAACATACTCCTAGCCATCCGCTACAGGTCGCACGAGATCTTTGGCCTTTCTCACAATGGGGTTTAGACCTTATTGGTGAGATTCACCCACCCTCTTCGCAACGTCACCATTAGATAATCACAAAGAATCGAATATTACACTAAATGAGTGGAAGCCATTCCACTCATTTCAACCAAAAAATAAAAATCGTCGAATTCATTAACCATCACATTATCTGTCATTTTGGTGTTCCTCATCGCCTGATAACAGATAATGGAAAATCTTTCAAAAATAAGTTGTTACAAGACCTTTGTGACAACTTTGGTATCAAACTTAGCTTCTCATCACCTTACTATCCACAAGCAAATGGTCAAGCCGAATCTTCTAATAAAACCCTCACCAAAATCCTCATGAAAGTTGTTAACGATTCTGGAAGCAATTGGCCTGATCACATCCCCTTTGCCCTTTGGGCTTATCGGACTAGCATTCACACCTCCACTAATGCCACCCCATTTTCTTTGGTATATGGTACCGAGGCTATCTTACCTCTCAAAATACAAATACCCTCCCTAAGAATATCTCTTTAGGATATTCTCACCAACGATGATTTCGCCAAGAGCAAGTTAGCCCAATTGGAGCTTCTTGACGAGCGTCGTCTTTGACTCTTGACCAACCTTGAAATCTATCAAAAGCGCATCAAGTGTGCTTATGATAAGTGACTTCATGAGCATACCTTTAAGGTTGGTGATCTTGTCCTCAAAGAGAATCAACATGTAACCAAACTAGAAAAGAGCAAACGCGGAAAATTTTCTCCAAATTGGATTGGGCCTTACATTATCACTCACATCTACGGATCAGGCACTTATCGTTTAGCTTCGCTTAATGGTAAACCTGAGCCTGAACCCCTTAATGCCTTGCATCTCGACCATTCTACTATTGAATTTAGTGTTACATCACTTCTTATCTACCTTGCGCTCATCCCTTGAGCTCATTTACCACCTCATACACTTTGTTTCATACATCTCAAAATAAAATCAAGCTCACATGGTTTGGTCATAACCTCCCCTTAAAGATGCCTTCCCCTTTTTAGTCTAGTCCATGACTTAAAAGTATCAAAATAACACGTTCTCAATTATATGCTTATGGGATATTCTTGAGTCAAACTTCCTACAACACTAGATGGTTCATGCCAAATGGACATCTAGACCTCTAAAGTTATACATAGACTGCTCCCTCGAAGGACAGCTACGTGCAAAGCCACTTCTACTATTATAAATAGACTGCTCCCCCGAAGGACAGCTATACACAAAAACCACATCTACTACTATAAATAGACTGCTCCCTTGAAGGACAGCTATACAAAGTCATCCTTTATCAGAAGCTTCTCGCATTGATCAGCTTCGTGAAGAGCTCAAGAACAACAAAATGCATATCCCCTATGGACTTCCCGCATCGATCAGTCTATATCCAGAAAAGTAAAAAGTAGTATTCCAAAGCACTTTTGAGTCATGGACTTGTCTATTTAGGTTTGGTTCTCTTTAGTCAGAATAATCACCTTATAATAAGTTCTTTGCACCCTAGCTATACCAGCCACCTCACCTCACCATTTGTCAAAGCAACAAAACTCAAGGGACGTGACGTATATCCGATATATTGTGATTATACAACTCTTTTCACCTATCGACTTCTCGCCTATGCAAGGTACCTAGGGATTCAAGCTCATCCTATATTAATATGTGGTTTGTTTAGCTCTTCTCAACTACGGGACACTTTTACCTCTTTTACTCGAATCTAGGATTGTGTGTTGACCTTAATCAGGACATGATTCCCTACTACTTGGGTAAGCTAACTTTCGCTTCACCTATACCTACACCAACATCGCCAATCCCTTACCAACACCAACAATGTTACCCTACCAATATCAATATTTTTACCAGCCAACAAATTGCCTAACTATAACCAAGTTGCCTAAATTCACCTCTCCCTGGTCCTAAGGGAGAACTACATCGGTCTGAGGCCCCTCCTTGCTTTGTGCAATGGGCTATGTAGGCAAGCACTTAGGAGACATGGGGTCTCCCAAGGTTAGCTCGACCATCCCCTACCATAACCTATCATGTGTGGTATATATAAATCTTTTTGTGTATTTCTATTTGCTCACATTCATCTTTATCCTTTTTCAAAACAAAACATTCAAAACACAACCATTCTTATTATTATCATAACTCAAATCAACATACATATTCAGTTTTATTTAGATGTTAAACAAATACATCTTCTCTATCATCGATGCGCAGGTCGGCATCCTTATTTATTCTTATACTCCTATGAAATTCACTTAGACCCTTGCGCCGCCTCCTAAATCAGGTGGTGATCGTGATCGTCGACGCCACTCACTTGGCCTCTCCATCCTCAAAGGTGCCACTGCTATTGGTTCCTCCCACCGATCTACCAACCTCTCTTGTAACATATGAATACACCCTCTCGCGTGGCGGAATCTCACCTCTAGTCTCTCCACTCGTGACTCGCAACCGCTAACAATCTCATTGTCTCATTCACCCGCATTTAGAGTGATGAACTAAACCCCGCAAACAATCTCTCTCCGCTGTAATCACAGCTATGTCAGGACGATCGGCCCTCTCACGTACACCTCACTTCTCTGCTACCCACCATAACCTATAAGCCTCTGTCGCTCCTGCATCCATTACCCTGCGATCGGCTGCTATCTCTTCTGGTCCTTCTGGAGGTGTCGGCCGGGGAGGTGAGAATGAGGCCTCATCATCGATCCTCATGTATGGTCTATAAGCCATGGGTATATCCTAAACAAATCCAAATTGTCACCGCACGCGATCTAGAGGAATCCTCTCGTACTCACCTGGCTTGTGCCCCGCGATCCACCTCAATCACTCTACACCCCTCAACTCCTCAGCTATGTTCTCCGTCACCATATAGTTCCCGTAAGGCCTCCAAAAATATCCACAATCGTTACCATCTCCCCACACTGCCTATAATACTCGATGTCCTCTCTGTCACGGCCTAGGATCTTGCCTTTATTTTCTATGTCGGACCCATCATCTCGAATCCCAACCTCTCGCACTCCTATCTCTCCCGATTTGGACGTGTCGGCCTATCGTCCGCACACAAACAATGTGCTCATAGGCCCAACAATGTAATAAGTATGAACAATCCAGTGTCGTCCTGTGTTTTCACCTGTAGGCCCATAAACCCCTGTATAGCTCCACTAGATATGTGGGTGCCCATGCGAAAGTCACGCTCCTTTCTATCATTTCCAAAATAATACACATCAATGCTTTTGGAAATCTTCCCCATCCGCCCTCGATAATGCATAATACCCACCACTATTATTAATACTACTACCAACCTTGTTGCCTCAGAGTGTGCTGCATACATTATACCATAAGTGAATGTCAAACCTCGTTGTGTCAAATCTCGTGCAGCTAGACCAAATACTGCTGTTATTGCTCCCCGCACTACACTTGGCCCTGCCTGATACACTGGTCTTCCTGTAATTGGGAGCCTCAAGATCCTAAACACATCTTCCAACGTCACTGTCATCTCCCCTATTGGTAGATAGAAGGTATTCTTTTCTGGATTCCATCTCTCAATCAACGCCTACAACATAGCATGATTGTGTGTGATTCGTGAATAATAGCAGCGGATTCAACTTAACGCCACACGGTTTATCAATGCCCATTCAGCTGGTGTTACATCCGCTCGGATTCGTGACAACAAAGCTGGCACACTATCATTCATCCTCAACCTTGCCTCTGCCTGCATACATCAAAACGACACACAACCATTCAATAAATCAAATCCCCAAGTGTTTTTTCTCACATTCTGGAAATTCCTATAGTAACCGGTATCGGTTATAGATAATATACCGATAACCGATACCGGTTATCTCTAAACGATACCGATCTTTATCAATCCTATACTGACCGCTTAAAAACATCCCCTACGATAATTATTTTGCTCGTTTACTCCTCTCTATACCTATAAACATACGTGAACACCCTGCTTACCTACCCCATAACACTCACTCTATCCCAAACCCTTGCCTATCACCTTTTCTTTCTCATCTCTACCCTCTTACCTTCTCTCATCCTATTCATCAAAACATGCAAGAATTAAAATACAACCAAACAGTTTACCTCTTGGGATGCAGCAGCTTGGGGTGGAACCTGTCTTCCCTCTCGTCCCTACCTACTGGATGCTTCTCCTTGTTCAGCCATGTTCACCACCCTCTTCAAATATAACTTGCCTTTCTGCCTTCTTAATCTCATCCCACACTCACTTTACCTGTCTCTTTCCTCCTTATCACTCAATTCTTTCATGCAATTACCTGTATCAGTCATCAAACAATGTCGCATTCGCGTATTTAACTTGTTGCATGACTCTAAAAATAAGAACTTAAGTTGCCACCCAAGCTTTTCTATTTTTAGAAAAGCTCGTTTTGGCATAACCGGTATCGGTTACCTAACCGATATCGGTCCTTAATCTACCGACGTCGGTTAGCTAACCGATATCGGTCACATGTCTCCTTTTGCTTAAACCTGGGCCTTTTCTTTATTTTTTGCAAATTTTTGTGGCGCCCGCCTCTTTTTCCTACATAACTACACCATTATCAATATTTGTCATCAAAATCACATCAATATCTCATCACAATTTCATCAACATCATCTATCTACATTAAAACAACCATCGAAAAAATATATATGACATTTTAATATATACATCAAACCCATCAGTATACACACCATTTGGATCAAACTCATCATCTACATACATTCAATTTCAAAAACCATCAACAAAAACATAAAACATTTTTATACACACCATGTGGATCAAAATCATCATATATATATATATATCAATGTTTAAATATACAACTTCCCCTGCATGGGGGCCTCTGTGATCTCAAAATAATACAAAGCCGGCACGCAGGCCGCTATCATTGTCAAAATCTCGACTCGGCTCGCAGGCCGGTCTCTCATGTCAAAAATATACTTGGCTCGCAGGCCGGTATCAACTATACAACCTGTACTCGGCTCGCAGGCCGGTATATACAACAAGAATGAATAAATAAATCATATGTAGGCACGCAGGCCTCTATAAACATAACCATATACGGGCATGCAGGCCTCTAATACGGTGCCTATATCCAATATCCAAACAAAAACCCATCTCCACTCCAGGGATGTCTCATCTCTCCCCACCACCCTCAGCCCCTCTCCCTACTAGTCCCTGTGCTGGCTCTCACCTCCTCCCTGTCACTGACCCACCGGCTGTGGCTGCACCCCCTGGGATCTCTGGCTCCGAGAGGTCTCGCTGCTGTGTGCCGCATATGGCTGATAGTCAGCCCCGGTACCATCAAGGACGTCCTGATAATACCGGGCCTCCACTCTTGCCTCCATATAGCGGGCCCGTGCCACCATGGCTGCTGGGCTAGTCCCCCAACTCCTAATAATAGTGGCCCCTCCCCCGCGGGTACACCTTTGCTCGTACTCTGTGGCGGTGCTCGTGCCCTACGCGGCGAGGCGAGTGCTCGTGGTGGTGCTTGTGTGGCTGTACGTGCAGGTGCCGGTGGTGGTGCTGTACTGCACGTGGCTATACTCGTGCTCTGGGCAACCGCCCTATAGTAGTCCCGACTCGTGCTTGCAGCGTGCAGCAGCAAGCTGCCCCTGTAATAATTACACCTATCCTACGAGCCGGTCCCTCTCTCGCTATAATAGCCGCTAAATCTGGCTGTGTGGGCTGTGCTCTCCTAGCTGCTCTCTCCCCTACCCACCACACCAAAAATGAACTTGTGCGCCGTCAAGGCTGCCCACTATATCGTCTCTCGGCCTCTCTGCTACCCAATCTAGGTCAACGGGCTGCGGTGCAGGTAGTGGGGCCTCTACATCATCTCTCTCCGATCTTTGTGGGAAGGGAGGTGGCTCATCCTGTCGCAGCCCCAACTGCCGTCGTACCCTCTCTAGGGGTATCCGCTCATGCTCTCCGGGCCTCCGTCCAGCTATCTAGAAAGTATACTGGATCTAGCGCATCTGTGCTCGGGCTCCTCCTCGGGGCTGATGGCCTCTGTAGGGCCTCCATACAATGTCTAGCGTGGTCAAGCCCTCTAACATATGATGGTAGTAGGCTACATCCCATCCTGCGAGCACCGCTCGTGGCTGGCCCACGACCCCCAACCACCTCTGAAAGCCATATCTGTATATAACTTGTGGCCCTGGCTGCTGGGGCAGCCCTACTGGTCGTATACATATGATGTGCTCATATGCCCAGCAGTGTAACAAAAATGTCGAGAAAATCCCAAATCACCTCATCCGGTGATAACCCCATAGCTCTCTGTATAGCTGCACCAGATATACTGGTGCCCAGGCATAACACGTATGCTCCTCTACCATCTCGTGCAGCACTCCCATCAAAGCCCATGGGAAGCGGCCTCCCTCTGAGTCCGGGAGGGCGAAGCATGTGATACCTATCATCATCAACATGGCAAGCCGTGTCTCATGTCTGTGTGCGCGATACATATCGCCATAGGCAATGCTCGTGCTGTGATAAGTCAATAATGCGGCTGCATCCCCAAATACTTGAAGAATGCTATCCATCACCGTCTCCGCATCTACGTAGAACACTACCTCCCTACGATCGACAGTCTTAGGATGCGATACACATCCTCTAGGGTAATAGTCATCTCTCCAGTAGGGAGATGGAAAACATTGGTCACCAGATCCCATCTCTCAATGAGGGACAACCATAAGGCTGTGGTCCCTATCCACAGCCCTATACCGCTGGACTCCGCCGAGTCCCACCTCGCGCATAATGGCCCAATGCGCTGGACACATGTGGCTGCATCCATCTCAATAGTGGGGGCATCCGATCCCGCATCGTAAGCTGCTGACGTGCCTACAAAAACAACCCACTTCATTAGACCTACCCTTTACAAAAACAACTACCTTAACCCTCTATACCCCCTTTTACCCACCCGACCACACCCGACTCTATAACACACATCTACACCCACCTATCTTACCCTAAAAACATCTACGATATCCCCTTTCCTTATCTCACACCCTACCAACCACCCCGATCTACTCTCGCCATCTAACTATACCCCTACCAATTTAACACCTCCTAATTCATACCCAACACCTAATCTATCCTAACCGAACCAACCACACAACCACCCCATTTCCCCCACCCCAATCACCTTTCCTATCAACTCTACCGTCCCTCTTCACCCCCAAACAACAAACAAACAACAAAACACGACAACAAAACTATAAAAACAAACAACAAACAACAAAACAACAAACAAACAACAAAACACAAACAACAAAACAAAAAAACACAAACAACAAACAACAAAACAACAAAACAAAAACAACAAACAACAAAACAACAAACAAAAACACAAAACACCAACAAAACAAAACAAAACAAAACAAACCTAACTAATGACCGGTACCGGTCACCCTTGACCGCCACCGGTCCCCTCCCCAGCACATCCTATGCACCGGCGCCGGTCGACATACGACCGACGCCGGTCTACCAAAAATCCAATTTGTGCAAATATTTGGTGACCGATGCCGGTCGCCTAGTGACCGACATCGGTCACTGTCCAGGTCCAGAGCCGAACCCGACGTGCCCCAAAAACATCTTTTTGCCTATTTCTACCCTTTTACCCACTGGAAAACCCTACAAACCTACCCACCCTACCATTTTAGCCTAACTAACCTACCTACCCATTCCATTTTACAAATTACATCCATTTATTCATTATTTCATTAAATTTTGGATTCCTACCCAAAACCCAAATCTAAGTTAAACTCATTCAATTCACAAAGGTAAGAGTTTAGAGCCTACTGGTATGACTACACGTCGTCGTGGTGGGATAGGTGGTGGTGGTCCAGCTGGTCCAGCACCTCCTGCTCCTCCTGGCTATGCCATGGCTATAAATCTCCTCTACTGGGTCCTCCACCAATCAAATTCTACCTCCTACTACCTGGGTCTACCAATCACTCACTCCTCCACTCAACTACTGCCAACTCAACGTACAAACTCAACAAAATCAATTTTAAACCAGACAAGCCGTATTGGTTATCAAATTGACAATGTGACAATGACAGGCCATATTTTTCTTTTTATAGGTTTTTTACCTATAACCGATATCGGTTATATTGTGCCCTAAACCACCGGTATCGGTCATCTAACCGATACCGGTCATAGCTAACCGATATCGGTTTAATCCCTATTTTACCGCAATTTCTACCCTTATTCACCAATCTCCCTTTCTCACCACATCACCTATACCCTCCTTTGCTAAATAGCCTTTTTTGACTTCATTGGCCCAATTCAAGGCCGCACCCAACCAACCAGGCCCAAGCCAAGGCCGCACCAACCAATCAGGCCCGACCCAAGGCCGCAACCAACCAATCAGGCCCGACCCAAGGCCACAACCAACCATTTGGCCCAACCCAAGGCAAAGCCCGACCCGCAACCAATCAATCGAGCCCGATCAAGGCGCGCAACCAACCAATCGGGCCCGACCCAAGGCGCGCAACCAACCAATCGCCCGACCAAGGCCGCAACCAACCAATCAGGCCCGACCTAAGGCCGCAACCAACCAATCAGGCCCGACCCAAGGCCGCAACCAACCATTTGGCCCGACCCAAGGCCACAACCAACCATTTGGCCCGACCCAAGGCCGCAACCAACCAATCAGGCCCGACCCATGGCCCTCACTAATCAATCAGCCCGACCCAAGGCCGCACCAATTAAATACCTTGCCCAAAACCAACAAATTACAATTTTATCCACCCATCGTGTAACTTTTTGTTCAATCAAGCTCACCTGTTCATGTTTTAGCATGATTAGGGTACTTGACTTGATCAGTTGACCAACTTTGCCTAGACCGAGACCGTGACGTTTATCTCAACCAAACCAACCATTTGGTACTACCGAACATGCCTAAACGTTCCTATACCTTACCCGTTATATCCCCTGGAGCTACTTCCTATGCCTTGGATACCAGGATTATATCACCCTTGTTTGGATAAACTATCGACCTTTGCCTATGAATTACTTGTTTGCTCTTCAAATCATGTACCCTGGTCGCACTACTGCATTTCAACATGCGTCTGCTTCCTTGAACTTACCCCACCATCTTACCATCATCTCAACACCATTCACCCTTTATCAACCCTATCCCTGATTTCACATCGCCTCAATCTGTGATAGATTTGAGGGGGATTACCTATACCCTTAATGGGAGTAACCACTTCTTATTATTGTCAGTGTAGCTTTACAAGACAAGCTACACGACAACAAGGGGCTAATGTAGACACCAAATTTGTGTCTTATGACCCCCGTGCCCCGCATCTCATTTCACAACCTAACCTCATCACCTAAACCTTACACAATTATTTATTAATTACCTTATAATTAATAAATCCACATCTCCAAACCTGCCACCTCATTTTGCCACCTCATCATGACCTAGCCCTAATCCTAAACTAACCTAATTAAGACCTATAACTTGGTCTACATCCACACCGATGACTAATTACTTCTCACCCGCACCAAAACCAACCTAATCATGACTTGACCAAGCCCACAACTAATCCCTCGGGAGAAAAGGAGGGAAAGTTGGCTATTTTACTAAAAATAGCCCACTTTGACTTAACCGATATCGGTTCCTACTCAACCGCCCTCGGTTATGTAACCGCCATCGGTTCCTTGTAAATGACCTCCCCCAACCAAAAACAAAGGCTGGGAAATTCATTGGAAAGATCGGGAATTCACTTGGCCGAGCAAAGACAAGTGAAGGAAAGAGAAGAGTTTGCAGAGAAGGACATCAAGCCCAAGACTGCAACTGAGTAACCAGAGCCCAGTGACACTCATCCAAGCATTGGGAGAGAAGATAGCTCATCTTTGATTGTCAGATCATCCTACCTGAGCCCTTCCTTCGTTATCACAGTCCTTGGACCTGTATCTTCATCAGGAACTAGCAAGTAGTGTCTAGTACGTTCTTGTAATAACATTTCTTGGACTTTTGAATCACAGTAATTATAAGTCTACTCCTAGATCCACTACCCGGTAACACCCTACATCTAACTGTACCTCCTCTACCCTTACATTGCCCCAAGAATAGCCCCCATACTTTCTGAGTCTTCTCCATCACCCCATTACCTATCCCCAATCATTTACCAGCCTAATAAACACCATAGCCACCTTATAGCCAACCTTCACTAAAAGCCCCTAAATCACTGCCCCTACCGATATCGGTTATTAGGAACCGGTACCGGTGACAGTGACCGGCATCGGTCACTGTGATTCAAAACCAAGACCAGCCTTTTCTCTATTGTTTTAACAAGGTAATTAAATTGTAATTTTGCAATAACTTCTTTGTTAGAATTTGTGTTAATTCGTATTAGTAGGGGAACTGACCACCTTCGAAAGGAAGTCCAATATTTCCTGGGCCTAAGGCAGTTCCCTCATTTATTGTCTAATTAGAATCTGGTGGTCTTGTATTCTTACTTGCAGGTAGTCCTTCCCAGACAAAAAGGAGTTCTTCGCAATCGATCTGATCTCTCTCTACGGTACACACACACCCTCCAAACATTCAATGGTATTCCTCCTAGCCCTAACCCTTATCTATTTCTCAAGAGAATGAAAGGATAGAAACTCTATTCCAAGAATGGAAACATTTTGTGCAAAACAAATCCACACTCGCGAAAATCTTATTTTTACACTTTCTTATTGGACTTGAATTATCTCAATTGAACCAAGAGGGAAAGATCGGGGAAGGGTGTTGGGGATCTCAAACTTATAAGGTTCTATATAAAACATGTGATCATAAAAGGTATAATTTGTATTTTCTTTTCTTGAATTGGTATAAGTATATAAATATAGGTAAGAATGTAAAAGGAGGGCCCAATAATGAACTTATGTTGTTCTAAATATTTAAAACAAGGGATATTATATCTAGTTCGACGATCACATTTGTTTTGGTTATTTTTAACTAAGCGACCATCCTCATGATTTTCAATAGGAATTTATTAACCCATTTGTGTATTTATTGAAAAAAGAACTAGTAGACTTACATGGAGTTATACCAACAAAAAATTGTCTCCACGTGCCATTTTTTATAAGTCTCCTTTGATAGAATATTGAGCAATAATATTAAGAAGATGTAGGTCAATAATTTAATTCCACATTTCCATACTAGATTCTTGATCATTACATTGAAGATGAAATTTATACCTTAAAATGGTCTAGCATATACAATCACTAAATAATTTGGAAAATAGATCAAAGATGAATTTTTTATTGGACCCTATAATTAGTAATATGTGATATTAATAATATAGCATTATATTGTTGTAGGAATAAATGAATAATAACATATTATATTTATATATATAAGAAACTAGGGTTTATAAGAACAAATGTAATTCCCCGCCTGTAATTGCCCATTCCTTTGTGCCCAGTGAGTGAAGATGCTAGCCCATTTCTTGTTAAGTGAAGAGGCCTTCCACTTCATAGAGACGGTTGGTGTGTTGTTGCGAGTGAGATAATTTAAATTTTTTTCCTTATCAAGAAAGGAAAAGAAATTCAAAAGATGAAACACTCTGTTTAAGGTATCACGAGATGACATTCAACAACTAGTCACATATGGTTGATTGTTGAGTAATGAGTAAGGTTATTTTCATTCATTTTCGAACTTTTAAAATTATCACCACACATTAGTCAAAAATATTGAGGTTCGTCTTGTTTATGTTGTGTTACATCCCTGTGATCACTCCTTAATCATGAATTCAAGGTAAGTATAATAATGAATAAAACTAAAACAATTCAAGTATTAAAAGTGAATTGAAAATAATAAAAAGGTATATATACGGTCAAATTTTAGATTGGATGAGGTAATAACATACATATGAGTATGGTTAAAAAAATAACCTAACATACATACATACATACATACATACACACACATACACACATACACACATACACACGCACATACATACATACATACATACATACATACATACATACATACATACGTACGTACGTAAATACGCACGTACACACACACACGTTGAAAATCCCACAAGGGAAAAGTTAAGGAAAATAAATTTAAATTGAATGGATGATTGAAATGTGAAATGTTATAAGATTAAAATAAAAGAAAAATAATGTTATAAATGTTTCAATATTTAATGTTAGCTCGATAAATGCTTTACTTGAAAATAAATAAATAAATGCATATTATTAAATAAAAATAAAATAAAAAAGGGTGATGTGGAAGTTTGATCATGGAGAGGAAATAGTGATAGGTGAGAAGGTGCAAAAAGGATGTGGGGATAGGTTTTCGGCATCTAAGTGCATTAGGATTCAATTCCTTCACAAGGCACTTCACCATCCACCAAACATGATAAAACATGCCTACAACCTATATCTTTTCAAATCTTCTAGAAAACATCCCGGATGTGTAAGAATAATATTTTTGGAACATGTCTTACCTTCCATAAAAAAACGTGGAACCATACTCTAGGCATGTGGATTGTTTGAAAAAATGTATGGAAGAAATGTGGTTTCATGGAATGTTGTGATAATCGGACCATCCTCTCTAATGAAGTCATTTATAAAGGCCTAGATATACTCATGGAACTTTACCAATGTCTCAAAAATGCATGAAACAAACGTCCAACCCAACCGACTCACCTTTTCTAACTCAACTCCAACATGTGCCAAATATACAACTTAGATGCAACATGAGAATTATTTCACAAAATTTCCCAAAAATATGTGGTCTTGCAGGCATCAATGAATGAAAGATACACACAAAATGGGTGTCTTAGAGAGTCCTGGGAATTGTAGGAAAGATATGGTTTTGTTGAAAATTGATAAAAGTTTTTTTAATCTTGGAAACTAGTAAAGGTGTTTGGCAAGTATAAAGCCAACTCCGAGTACATTGTCAACATCATTCCAAGGTGATAAAAAATGGGAGCTTTGAAACATTGTATGGACATCCATCATTACAAAAGGATAAAGGAAAGTTTTCAAATGTTGTTGTAGCTAACGCACTAGTAGAAGTATTTGGAAAAATATCAAAGCAACCAAACTCCCTAGCCTTTTTAGTT
The DNA here is from genome assembly GCA_018340775.1 of Taxus wallichiana var. yunnanensis. Classification (NCBI taxonomy): domain Eukaryota; kingdom Viridiplantae; phylum Streptophyta; class Pinopsida; order Cupressales; family Taxaceae; genus Taxus; species Taxus wallichiana. The sequence goes on from CM031240.1 coordinate 63,649,209, forward strand.
TCTTCCCAATCATGCCAAGGAGAATTTTGAGCTATTTTTATAAATCGCAATGCAAGAGATAGGGGATCATTATCATAGGTTTTTGTTGAAAATTCCCTAGAGGAAATTAATGCAAAATGTGGAAGATTATGCAAATCCTTTGATTTGTTTGATGAAATGCCAAGGAGACATGATCTCATCAAATGCGATGATTTCAAATTTTTCTTAAACCAAGCATGATCCTCTCTTCCTCTCTTTCACAAATTTGGAATTCCTAGTATTCTCTTTTGCAATGATTTGAAAATCAAAACAAATGAGTATTTCATTTACTGAGTAATTAAAATGAACCGTATCTCAAACTATTTCACCAATAAGTTGAGTAAAACAGATAAGGTAAGAGGTTAGGAGGAATACCTGTAAAATCAAAGGTGGAAGGTAGAATGTGCTCATTGTTGACATTATCTAAGATGATTGTAGAGAACTCCTTTTTCCTGGGAATGACTACCTATAAATGCAAAACTAGAACGTAAGAGAGCATTAAGAACATATGACATTGGACTCGCCTAACATATGCTAGATACAGGAAGCATGATGCTTCCTAGAGAGGCTTTCAATCCACTATTTAATTTAATGTAAATAAGAAACTAAAATAAAAGGGTCCTATTGTAATGCAATGATTTAGGTTTCTCAATACAAAACAATATGCTAGACTTAATGTTAAATATGAAATGTATTGCTAAATCTAATGAAACCAAAGGTTTGTTCGGGCTAGGAAAATTTGTTAGAGGTTTCGTAAAGGCACTGGGACTGATTAGGTGAGGTATGGGTTGGTTTTGGTTGAATGGAAGGCTGCTGGTTTGAGGGTGTAAAATAACATAGAGACCGGTATCAATCAGGTGACCAATGCCAGTATAGGGATGAAACCAATGATGGTAAGGTAAAATGACATCGGTAGGGGAAATGGATGATAAATTAATAAAAATGGATTTTTAGCCTCTCTTTGATTACACAAAGTTTGAGGAAGGTGTGGTTAGGCTCGTAATATGGATGAGAAGACTCGAAATGCGAGAGGAAGAGGTTAAGAAAGCTGAAAAGGATTGAAATGGTTAGGTAAGTGGATTGGTGGGAAGATGGAGATATCTAAGTAATAATGAAATGGAAATACTAAAAGAAGTAAAAGATCTATAAAGTAAACAAAGATGATGGAACCATGTTAATTAATTATTGTCATGAAAATATCATGAATAGAGGTGGTGGTTGGTGGTTAATTGGTGAGGTGATGGCTGGCTCACTTTGCCATGTGAGTGCATCTTGTGTGTTCTTGTGAATACTCCAATGCTCGGAAGAGAATCATTCTTGGTGTTGCACTCGACGGTGTCTCATCATCGTTTGGATGCAGGAATGGATTTGAGACTAACACTTGATTGCAATAGAATTCCTAAAACTGAATGACTAAGTTATGTAAAGATTTTTAAAATTGTATATAAAGGAACCGATGGCGTTTAGGTGACCTATGTCGAGTGAGGATAAAGCGGCTTTTGATTAGGGTGAATTAGTCCTAGTTACCAAAAATAGTTTGATCTTTACTATGTTTGGTGTGATCTTAATTCCTAATCTAGGTCTCATGTGAGGGTTGATACTTAGATAAGTGAGAGTGTTGTTGGAGAAGGAATATGACTTTAATTTTATGGTTTGAAAGAGTCTTAGCTGGTTAAGATAAGTAGAGACTCAGTCTTAGTTAATTAATAGGATAGGAATAAGTCCATGGTGAGGTGTAAATTAACTTAATTAAAGTAATTAAATTAATTAATAATGTGAGGATGAACATTAATTCAATTGTAAGTAATTAAATTAATATGAATGTGGGGTAAGGGGTCATGGTTAGGTGAATATGTTACATTAATTAATTAAAGGGGACTAAGGGGAGTGTGACCCAAATTTTGTGTCTACATTTTCCCCTTTTTATCACGTAGCTTGTATTGATAAAGAGACTGAAAAAAATAGGAAGTCATTGTATTAGGTGTGAGTGAAGATTAGGTTGCCCTAAGTATGGATTGAGGTTAGGTTGCCCCAAGTATGGGTGGAAGTGATCCCCCTCAAACCAGGAACTGATGAGATGAAAGATGGAGTCGGTGAGTGGTTTGATAAATGTGTAAGTGATGAAAAATGAGGTATAGGTGGGGTATAGGTAATGGTAATATCGGTGTGGGTAATAGGCAGGGGAATTCAAATGCACACACATGTTATAAAATGTGATAAGGTACTAGGTTGAAGAGCTCATAAACTCTACTTCATCAAAGGTCAGTAGGTTTATCCAAACAAGGTTGAAGTGGTTCAGGAATCCAAGGTATAGGATACGGTTATGAAACACAACGAGGAAAGGTGCAGGGGAAGAAATAGGTTTTTTCAGGTACCAAAGGTTAGGTGGGAAAAATAGCATGGCATCAGCAAGGTAAGGTCGTGAGGTTGAATAACACGAGTAGTATCATTGCAAGGTATAACTAGTAAGTGAATTCGAGTGTCACAATGGGTGAGGTTGGGTTGGGTGATTTAGGAAAGGCTGTAGGTAAGGCCATGTTAGGGAGAAAAACATGCCCCAACTGATTGTGAGGTTGGGTTATAGGTAATAAGGTCATTAGGTTGAGTGGTAAGGCTAGGTTAAAACTTGGGTAAGGAAAAAAGGGTTTTGAGCAATTGAATGTGGAGATAAATAGTGTAAAGGACTCAAACAAGATAACCGATACCGGTTAGGGAAAACCAATGCTGGTCAAGAGTAACTAACTACGGTACACTAGGGCACATGAACAATATTGGTTAATCTAAATCGACATTGTTCGTGTCTGGGGTAAGGTAAAAGTAAAAATTTGTATGTTACAAATTCATTTTAACCTTTCCACTTATAGAAAATGATAGAGCAAGAGATTTTAGCATTTTCCATGGAGAAAAGAATGAAGCATTGTACAGGATGAGTTGGAGGTATTTGAGTGGTGGGAGGAGCTAGGTAGACATGTCCACAAGATCATTCAGAGTGATTGTATTGGCTAGAGGACCGAGAGTTCAATTGGAGGCATGATTGCTGTAGGAGGAGGCGTTGGAGGTCCACCAGTTTAAAGCTGCTGCAGTGCGGTGAGGAGGAGGCAACATGTTGAGGTAGGAATCAATCCATATTGTGTATTGTTAATTTAAATTTGTGGTAAAATGAACAAATGGGGTGGAAATTGAATATTTGAAACAACGTTAAAAATGAAGGAAATTGGAGTCTTGGGACAACATAATGTAGATTAATTAGGTGAGTAAATGAATTTGGGTGGGGTTTAGGTGGGATTGGGGTAGATTTTAGGTTGTTTTTTTCAAAAAAATTCAAAATTTGGGGCATGGGGGTTCGGCCTTAGGTCTAAACTAGAGACCGACACCGGTTAGACATCGACAAATGTTAGTTTGGCATATTGGCATCGGTGGTCAAGATAGGTGACTGGTGCCACTTAGAGTGATCGGTGCCATTTACAATGATCGATGCGATCCTTGTGAAAAGTGACCTAGTTTATAAAAGGTTAAGTTATGGGGAAAGATGAACTTATAAGATAGAGAGGTAAGTATTTTTAGAGAGATGGGAGGCAAAGTAGAATAGAAGTAGGTGGGTTTAAGATATATATATATCTAAAAATAGGTAGGTATGGGTTAGGTCAAAGATCAACAGAGAGAAAGTGATAAAATAGAACATGGGGACTTGTTTAGGCTAGACAAAATGGATGATAGGTTAACGAAATAGTTAGGAAATAGATAGGTAGGTAGAGAAATGTGGGTATGGGGTGGGGGTAGTTAGGGGTGAAGAAATGAGTAAATTAGGTAAGTACTTGACATTGTTGAGTTTCATGGATGCAAGCACGACATCAGGTGAAAATGTGGAATAGGGTCCCACCATTATTGGGGGAGGTGCGATTCAACATCATGGAGGATGAGTGGAATCACATGTGAGAGGTTGAATTGGTTGGGATCGGGAAGTATAGGATGATCCAACAAGATCAAATTCTTATGGTCACTCTCATCGATAGATGGGATGTAACAACCAACACATTCCATCTACCCACCGATGAGATGATGATCACGCTGGAGGATGTATACCAGATTCTATGGTTACCGATTGTTAGGGAGCTCGTTTATTCAGTGTCAGTAGATGAGGATTTTGAGGTGATGATTACAGTATTTGGAGAGATGGTGAGTGAATTGACGGAGCACAACACTAGTCTCGTATATGGAGTGATGTATGTTACACACCTGCAAGAGGCTCAATTAGTAGTATTGATGATGGTAGCAGTGGGATGTTATGCACTCCCCGACTCAGAGGGTGGCCAATTTTCAGGGGATTGATGGGAGTTCTACAAGATATCATTAAAGATCATGTTTTTTTACTTGGGCGCCGACATATTTAGCATAGTTATACATGGATTTGTGGTGCTATCGGAGGATGTACCAACATGACATATATTGTACATTCCTACTACACTACTGGGCGTATGAGCACATAGTGATTGTGCACCCATAGGGACTGTCAATAGCAGATTGGCATCATGGTGGACAGAGGGATAGATATAGGATATGGGTGGCAGTAGGTGGTCATCCATGAGTGGAGGAGGTAGTGCATGATTTGGATTACTACAGATGTCAATTGGAGGGTTTATATGCCATGGAAATAGTTTGAAGACCCTATGTTGGTTTTCCCACATATAGAGGGATGGCCCAGGACTTGTAAGGGATATAGCTACTGAGGTGGATATAAGGAAGGCATGTCGGTGAGCACAAGATGATTCCAGTGGATACAATCGACACCGATTTGGAATACACTAGGATGTCTTTGCCACCATCCCCATAATACTGCATAGATGATGTGGAGAGACCATTGTCTCCACCCCATCCTACAAACCCATCAGGGTAGGAGGAGGTGTTGGTTGATAGAAGAATTGATGATGTAGGGACCACTATGGCATATAGATAGTGGTGGGTAGTTGTAATGAAATTACTTGATTAATTATGATTATCACAAACAATAGAACACAAAATAACACAATATTGCGAGATAAATTCTCTCAATATGAAAGTATAATAGCTTGGCCACTTTGAGGGGGAAACCTCGAACATATAATAAGACTCAAATACTCAACATAATGATCATCCACTACCTATAAAACCTATTTATATTATTCCTTTGCTATGGCCATCAATGAAGGCCAACTAACCAATGATAATAGATCATATATAAAAGAGATACATCATGATATTAAGTTATGATAGCAACAAGTTGGCTATATCCATCCCATGTAAAATATATAATTACGGTTGTAACATGCCCCTCCCTTCAAAGAAACATTGTCCCAATGTTGGGAAGCCCTAGATGCTGCTGCATGAATGCTTCATCTTCCCATGATGCATCCTCAATATTCATATTCTTCCACTTGATCAGGTACTCGGTAATGACTCTGGTCCTCAGTCTTTTGGTGCGTGTTTGAAGAATGCCTTCAGGTTCTAATATGATCCTTCCTTCCTCATCTAGTTCCGGAAGCACTGATTGGGTGGAAATGTGCTGCCCAATAACTTTCTTTAAGCAAGAAACATGGAATCTGGATGTATTCTACTTCCTGGAGGGAGCTCTAGCTTATATGCCACACTACCAATTTTCTGCAAAACTCGGTAAGGACCATAGTATTTAGGAGCAAGCTTATTATCCTTTTGCTGTTGTTTCAAGGATAATTGCTTATATGGTGTAACCTTACAAAAACAAAGTCTCCCTCTTCAAAGTGTCGCTCACTCCTATGTTGATAAGCCTGTTGCTTCATATGTTTTTGTGCCCATGCCAAATTTTCTCTAAGACTAGAGAGTACCTCATGTTGATGTTGAATGTGATCTTTGACTACTCTCACCTTTGGTTTGACCTTCAAGCTAGATATGAGTGATGGAGGATGGTACCCATAAAGTGCCAGAAATGGAGACATTTTGGAGGAGGTATGAAATGAAGTATTGTACAACCATTCTTCTAGTGGCAACCATTGCACCCAACATTCTTGTTTATTTGAAGTAAAACATCGAATATATCCCTCTAAATATCTATTTACGACCTCATTTTGCCCATCTGATTGGGGATGATAAGAGGAACTTTGGGCTAGTTGGGTACCTAGATAAGAGAAAAAATCAGTCCAAAAGTTACTTGTAAATATTGGATCACGATCACTTACTATAATTTTTGGCGTGCCATGGAGCTTTTGAATTGTATCCATAAAATAGATGACAATGGTACTAGCTATGAAAGGATGAGCCATGGCACAAAAATTAGCATATTTGATAAGTTTGTCTACCACAACGATGATGACACTTTTCCCTTCTGATTTAGGTAATCCTATGATGAAATCCATTGATACCTCTTCCCATCTCTCACTAGGAATAGACAGAGGTTGGAGAAGACTAGGTGTCTTAATGGTCTCGCCCTTATTTTTTTGGCAAACCAAACATTCTACCACAATTTTTGAACATCTCCTTTTAACCCCTCCCAAAAGAAATCCTTCTTAACTCTATGATATGTTTTCAAAACCCCAACATGGCCACATATTGGAGAAGAATGTAGCTACGAAAGAACATCGTGTTTAAGTGTAGAGTTCTTACATAGATATAACTGGTATTTATACCACAATGTATCCCCCTTCCATATAAATTGATCTGATATGGACGGATCTGCCTGGAGATTTTGAATGAGAGTATGTGTGGTTGCATCTTTCTTCCATTCTTCTCATGCTTGATCTACCCAATCTGCATGTAGTATAGAGATGGCACATAACAATGCTTCGGCGGACTCATCCCTCCTAGATAGAGCATCAACGACCAAATTTTCCTTTCCTTTCTTATAAACAATCTCAAAGTCATATCCCAACATCTTAGTGACCCATTTTTGTTGTTCTTCTAAAGATAGACGTTGTTCTAAGAAATATTTCAAACTATCATGATCAGTTTTACCTTAAAATGTCTACCCATCAAGTATGGTCTCCATTGTTTGACTGCATGTAGTATTGCCATCATTTCCTTTTCATATGTGGGTTTTAAAAAATTATTTCCTTTTAGTTGTCAGCTCTCAAAAGCAATGGGGTGTCCTTCTTGCATTAGTACTACTTCGATTCCATTTCTTGAAGCATTGCACTTAAATACGAAAGTTATAGAGAAATCTGGGGTTGCCAATACTAGAGTGGTGCACATAGCTACCTTCAATTTTTCAAATTCCCTAGATGCTTCCTCATTCCATTGAAAGGAGTCCTTCTTCAATAATTTTGTGAGTGGTGCTGTTATACTGCCATAGTTTATGAAAAATCTACAATAATACCCTATGAGACCTAAGAAACCTTGTAATTTTTTGAGGGTTCTGGGGTTTCCCATTCCACCATGGCCTAGATCTTGTGAGGCTCCACCTTAATACCTTCATGAGAAACAATATGGCCCAAGTATTCCGGTTCTGTACCCCAAAAGAACACTTTGAAGGCTTCGCATAAAGTTGATGTTTCTCTAAGACTTCTAAGACAGTATTGACGTGATGTAAGTGTTTCTCCCATGATTTCTGTAGATGAGTATATCATCAAAAATACTAAGACAAAATTTCTTCGGAATGGTCTAAATATTGAATTCATCAAGATTTGGAATGTGGAGGGAGCATTGGTAAGGCAAAATGGAATCACTAGGACTTCATAATGGCCTTGATGAGTTTTGAAAGCTGTCTTTTGAATATCTTCTTGCTTGACTCTAATTTGGTGATACCCAGAACGTAGATCTAGTTTTGTAAAATAAATGGCACCATGCAACTCATCTAATAAATCATCAATGACAGGAATATGAAACTTATCTTTGATAGTGAACTTGTTAAGCTCTCTGTAATCTGGACACATGCGTCATCTTCCATCCTTGCGATGCACCATCACCACGGTAGCAGAATAAGCACTTTGACTCGACGAATAATACCCATTTCAAACATTTCCTCCACCATCTTCTCGATCTCACTCTTTTGCACATATGAATATCTATAAGGCCTGATGTTGGGGGCTAGCTTCCTAGAATCAGGTGAATAACATGATCATGCTCTCTTTCAGGTGGCAATCCTCTTGGTTCCTTAAAGAAAACTACATGTTGATTAATAATATTTTGAAGATTAGGATGCAATACCTTCATTTACAGTTGAAATTCTATAGAGAATAATCATGCTACAAAACCTTCAGACCCCTTTTTAAGAATCTTATGCATTTGGTGAGAACTCACCAAGAGAGGATCTTTAGCTTGTAGACCTTGAAGTTCAATTTTTACCCTCGAATGAAAGTGCATGAATAATTCCTCAAAATTTATCTCTATGTGTGCCCAAGGTAGTGAGCCCTTTGAACACCTAAGACAATATCAGCTCCACCCATGGGAATAAAAACATTGTAGATTCCAATGTGTAATCACCCATCATGATTTTGAATTTATGGCATTTACCTGAACATTGGACTGTGTCACCATCTGTAATTATTACTTGAAATTCAAAGTCTTTGGGTAGATGAAACAATTTAGTCTTGTTGCCAACTTATGATTGATGAAATTATGCGTGCTCCTAAATCAATCAAGACTTTACCTTCGATTCTTAAGATAACCCACAACTTGAAGGGTTTATGGAGTACTAATACACGATAGAGCATTGCATGAAATATTGGGGTGAGGATCTCTAGATTCTTCCTCTAATTTTTGCACTTCCTCTCGTTGATGTTGCCTCATATTCTTCCTCATCACCAAATCCTTCAATGTGGAACAATTTTTTCTCAGAACATTTATGATTTGTTCCATATTTGCTATCACAGTTAAGGCATAACCCTTTGGCTCTTTTTTCTTCAATTTGTTGAGGTGTCAACCGAATTGGCCGAGGGTAAGGAGGTAAGGTTTTACAATATTTTATGCTAGAAAAGGTTTTCCTTCTACTGGAAAGAAATTTTTCCTCAACTCGACGTGCCATGATAATAGGATCAACAACCTTGAGTGGGTTAAACATGCATACCTCATGCTCAATGTGGTCCTTAAGACCCCTAAGAAATAGGTCATTCAAATACTCTCTTTGTACTATCATCTACAAGCAAGGACAAAGTTTGGAATTGATGGACATACTCCTTAACTAAACCAGTTTGGGGTAACTTTGCTAATTGGCTGAAGTAATTATCAAAAACAATATAACTATCTGTAATTGAAGCCCTTCAGTGAACACTATCCAGGTGACATTTAGGCCATTCTTCTACCTTTGAGCACATAACCAATGATACCACAAATTGATCATGTTCTAGGTATAAGGATGCCACAGTTACCTTTTGTCCTCCTGGGATCGATGGAGATCAAATAAATTTTCCATTTGGGTAATCCAATTGAGTGGATCCTTTCCATCAAATTTATGCATTTCAAATTTTGGAATCATGCCCCTCCATTGGTGAGAAGATCCACTTGAATGATTAAAGGATCCTCCCTGATTTGAGTGATTTGGATATGTGTGACCATTTATAGTAGAACCCATATGACTAGCATTGGAAGTTGTATTAGAAATAAAATTCAACAACTCCTACTGTAATGCATGAAAATCCTTCTAAATATCACTCCTAAGGCTACCTTTTAGTTGATGAAGCTCAACATTAAGGTCATCCTTACTCACCATATTGTTTACCCTTTCCTGAAGTTGGATGACCACCTCAGATACTCCCGAACCAAGTAGAATATGAAGCCATATCTTCCTTATTTGGGGTCATTCCTGGAGTTGGTTGTCCTTTTCCTTGGCCTCGGGTAGATCTACCAGCCATGACGAAGGATGTGGGCCTAGGGGTAGACTTAATAGGGTAAAATTATAGGGTTTAGGGTTTCGTAATATTTTTGGCCAAATATAGCAACTTATAAAATAGAAACCCTAGCTATTTTTTGGAGGGGTTTCTCAAAATATAAGAATTTTGAAAAATTTCCAAAAATTACGCCCTAGGGAGCCAAATTATGAATAAATATAGAACCGTAATAAATTTTGCAAAACAAGTCAAAAATTATTGAAATTTAGAGAGAAGCTTACTTGACTTATTTTGCCTCACCAAAAATAAATTACATAAAAGTTATCTACCAATCCCGAGATATAGCTAAATCTTCAAAATTAGGGTTTGACACCATCTTGGTTGAGATCAAGCTCGATACAACTTGTAATGAAATTACTTGATTAATTATGATTATCATCAGCAATAGAACACAAAATAACACAATATTGTAGATAAATTATCTCAATATGAAAGTATAATAAGCTTGTCCAATTTCGAGGGGCAACCTCCGAACATATAATAAGACTCAAATACTCAACATAATGATCATCCACTACCTATAACCCTATTTATAATATTCCTATGCTATGGCCATTAGAAGGGTGACCAACCAATGATAATAGATCATATATAAAAGAGATACATCATGATATTAAGTTATGATAGCAACAAGTTAGCTATATCCATCCCATGTAAGATATATAATTAAAGGTGTAACATTGAGTAGAGTTACGGTGTAGCACCACCATGGCCAGGTCATCCGGATTTTGCCACGGTGATCATGCAAAAGAGATGCACCACTGGGACAAGTGATTGCTCTAGGTGTACAATTGACAACAACGAGAGGTGTATGTGGCCACCTTGATAGGGTAGGTGACTACTTTATGGGGTCGGCTAGCATATGCATAGGCACAAGATCCTACACATTCTCCCGTAGGGGATGGAGCATAGGTAGCCACTTTACAGGAACATGTCACAAGCTTACGGGGCCAATCGACCGTAACGTAGGCACAAGTTGTGGTATTACAGGCATATATAGCCACACAGTACTAACACATGCACTAGGATAGACACCGGGATAGGTCCCATTTTATAGGCACCGTCACCATGATAGGGTCCCTTAGTACATGCACCAAGGCCATTATTGTTAGGAAATGGTTCACATGTTAGCCAAGGGGTGGCATCACCCTAGACAGTGTCCATGGCTAGGTTCAGGGATGCCCTGAATGAGGCTCATTACTATTAGGATCAACCGATCATAGCTAGAATGTATGTCCCATCATATCCCCGAGAACACAACCCGAAAATAGCTAATGAAAGGACCAGTCCGGACTCACAGTTCAGGTAGCACAGGGGGTCATCATCCCCAAAGACAAGGCCACGACGAGGTTATCAACTCTCATAGGCCAAGCCTAGATTAGGGCAAGGAGGAGGATATGGTGGTAGATAGATAACCTTGGAGGGCAGAGAGATGATGAGCAGGTGAGTGACGGGGTGAGAAGAGGATATAGGTGAGAGTGGAGATGAGGGCCTTAGATGGGGATGAGATATTTATGAGATGTGGAATTTTATTTTGATTTTGATATATATCCGCCTATGTATGTGCTAAAGATTGCGAGATTGTGCATGAGATTTTTGAGATACTTTGATTATTTATCCATGTGTATATATGTATTGATACATAGACACTCCCTTTTATATAGTTGATGATGATTATTGGACTAATGATGTACTTGGTTTTATTTCTATTATTATGTTTATTATGGAAACTAGGTGAGTTAGGCATGGTTGATTTAGGTGTAGGCATAACTAAGTCGGGTATAGGCATGGTGGAGTCGACATAGGCATGGTTGAGTCTAGGTGTAGGCATGGTTGAGTTAAAAATTTCCAAGTTACTGATTTTATAGAAATGATATGTTGTATGTATGTTGTGTTTAAATTTCCAAGTAATTGATATCATGGAAATGTTATAAAATGGTAGGTATGATGAAATGATGTATGTTTTTTTATAGATTAATCTCCAAGTTATTGTGTGAATGGAAAATAACTAGGTTAGAATGTGCATGTAAAGGGGAAAATTGGTTAGGGGTAAAAGTGGCCGAGCTAACCTTCAAGGGCCCCATGCCCTCTCGAGTGTTTCCCTACATAGCCCCGATTTAAAAGGGGCCTTAGGCCAATGTAGTTATACCATAAGATATGGAAGAATATGATGAGGTAGATGAATGTGTTATTAGGTTTTAGGCATGAGGGAATCTAAGTCATTTAGGCATGGTGGAGTCTAGGTAATTTAGGCATAGTTGAGTGTAGATTGTTTAGGCATGGTTGAAGGAAAACAAATCCCAGGATGTAGGTGTCAAATTTCTAGTCTGTGTAGAAAAATTAATAACTAAGAAAAGAGATGAATGGTAAAAGATGTCGAATTCTTCAGAAGTAGCAAGGACCATGATGAACACACTCAAGACAAGTTGATGAACTTAAACCCCTAAAGGAAGTGCATGATTGACTATTCTAAGGGTGAAGGAAGTTAAATAATCACAAAATGTCACATTTGCGGTACGTCCCTTGAGTAGGTAGAAGATAAAAAGAAAGGAAGATGAGGTGAAATGGGATGTTTAGCATAACCTTGTTATGAGACAACATGCTCATCATCTGTAAGATACCTAAAAACCAAAATAGGTAAATCCATGACGAAAAGTTGTATTTTTCTTGATTTTTTTTAAATTTTCTTTTTTGCTTTTGCATTTTTAATAGATTGATCGATGCATGAATTATATGTGGGATGAATAGAATGAATCCTTGAGGTCTTAGTGAAGTTGGTTGATACTTTGTTTCTTTTGATATTTTTTGATGATCCTAATTTTCACTTGCATATTTTTAATGATGATACTAATGTTAATTTATTTCTATCTTGCAGGTGGATGTAAAATTTACCATTTGGGATCATGTACCATTGATCTTAGATCAGGTTAGGACTAATATGTCTGAGGATGATTGGGATCATGTCGAGGTTGTAGGTTTTGGTGGTATGAGATATTATCGGAGGTTGCACAGATGTAGGGGTTTCATGTTGGCTTTACTAGAGCGGTGGAATCCTTCCACCAACACTTTTTGGCTACCTACTAGAGAGATTATGATTACTCTAGAGGATGTTCATCACATTCGAGATTACCTATCCATGGTGAGGGTGTGTATCTCATCATAGAGGAGGAGAAAGATGATACTATGACTAGATTATATGGAGGTGATGCAGGAGATATCATACTAGAGTCGAGGGTTTTTCTTATGCTAGATCATATTTAGCTGAGAGAGTGGGATGTACTCAGATGACCATGATGATGATGGCCATTATTTACTACACATTGCCTAATTCAGGAGGTGGCACATTTCCTTGGATGATGAATTTTTTTAGCGAGAGATGATAAAGGAGTGGACCATTTTTAGTGGGGTCCTACCCTACTTACTCAGACATACAAAGAGTTATGGGCCTGGAAGGTCCATAAGAGATATGGCATTGACATTGGGTTTTTACTACAGGATTGGGCCTTGAGCATATCATTATTAATTTATTGGTGAAGTTTCTTCTGGGGTTATTGATGATGAGCATCTCAGTTTCATGAGATGGAGGGAGGATGCCGGATAGAGGCCGAAAGAGGAGGAGATCGGGATATTTTAGAGAGTTGTTGTTTGGACTACAAATTGGTGATGTGGTATGGAGGCCATACCTAGATTTCCCTATTTGGCCCAAGTTTTATGGTGAGATGGTTAGTTTACAACAACCTATATGGGTACAGGCCTTTGAATAGGAGAGCATGATTTAATCCAATTTGATTGTGCTATGAGACAATTTAGATTGACACATGGAGTTCCATTAGAGCACATGACAAGATACAAATGATAGGATGGAGATACAGAGACTCCACATGGAGTTTTGACATATCCTGAGGATATCATGGATCAACAGGGCCATGGGTCCTAATGATGAGGGTCATATTGTTTTTATTGATGATGCTGGGGGTTAACCATGATTATACAACATGGTAGACTTGTGTATTGAGGATATTTGATGGAGCTCGGGTCTCTGAGAGAGAAGCACATAGAGTCATATGAGTGTGAGCTCAAGAAACTAGAGGAGAAGTGGTAATGAGGTAGTGGAGGGTGTAGAGGGTGATAACGAGGAGGATGGGGATGATGAGTTAGAAACAACAATAGTTGTGGTGACAGATGAGAATGCCATAGTAAAGGGTGATAGAGATGTAGCCAGGAGGGAGAGGGATGACCTCTTGGGTATTCGAAATATATTGATTACTTGAATGGGATGGCTTGATCACTAAGAGATATAGTGTGAAAATAGAGTGGGATGACTATAGAGCTTGGTTGGACCTTGCTACCATATATAGAGATGGTAACAAGGTTTAAAGAGATGAGATGAGGAAGGTCTTAGGGATTACCAAGCATTCTATTTCGTGAAGAGTTAGGCTGAGATGGCACATGACCCACAGAGAGAAGGCATAAGATAGCAGAAGGAGATCTAGATCTAGTAGGGTGAGGCCAGAGGTGAGTGGAGAGAGGCCACCTATGGGATCTAGGATAGTCCCTAAAGCCCATTATGAGGCTATATGACCATAGTGTGATTATTATGTTAATTTTACTATGGAGTATTATCCGATGTAGTTTTGTATTCTAATCATGTGGCCACTAAGGTAACAACAAGCCCTAGTGATAGTGTGGTGAGTTTAGGTCCCCCACCTCAAAGACAGGAGTAAGTTGGTGACACTAAGAGGGAAGCTAGAGGATATTCCAGTGGTAGAGGTGCCGAGGGAGGAGAGGGTAGTACAACTCCTCGTCAAGAGTTTCAGTTTACAGACTCTTGATATGTAGTTTTATGGCTCATGGAAGCCAATTTTTGTATGATGTATTTTGTTGACATGGCTCTTAGAAGCTTATTTTTGATATTGATGTATGTGGATTTGATCAATATATATGATGATGATGATGAGGTTTTATGATATTTTTTTCTTTCATGTGTTAATCTTAATATGTATGATGGTATATGTATTTTAATTTAGATGTGTTAATATTTGATAAATGTATGATGCTATGCATTTGGAAAACATGGTTAAACTTAAAAATTTAACATGTGATTTTAATTGTATCAAAATGTAGTCAAATAAAATAGAATAAATATGGAATGTTCATCCCATTTATGGATTTAATACATACACGATGGGTTTTGAAATTTTGAATGCTCTTGCACTTACAACCTTTTACAAATGTTAACTATGATCATCAATGGATAGTTACACAATACTTAATAAAATGTGGGATTAAATGAAGAATTTTTTATTAGGACATGAAAAAGGGGTTTGAATGTGGATAGATCAATGAGGGGAAACAAATTCTCCTTTTCTACAGGTCTAAAGAGAGATGCCCCAACCTTAATACGAGAAGTTTGTTATAAGAAGAAGGTTGATCAATGCGGGAAGCCTTCCTAGATGCTTTTGATATTGATATATTTATTTTAAAGGGTTGATCAATGTGGGAAGCCCACTTTTATGGGTATCCATCCTTCGAGGGTATGGTCTATGCTTATTTTTATTTATAGATAGCCTTCCTTGAAGGGATCGGTCTATGATGGATAATTGTTCTTCAAGGGATCATTATATCATTTATTTTTTTTTTTGTTGAGAAATGCATCCAAATCATTTTTTTAACACATAATTTTACTGAGGGAAATTCCCTAATAGATCGTTTCAAGGAGGGGAAATAGTGCATATATGATCTACACATTCGTATTCCCTATTATGTTCCTTTTTTATTGCTACAAGGGTAATGAATGTAGTGATTACGGGGTTCCTCCTAAAGAGGAACTTATCCATAGAGAAAGATGCAATGAATAGATCTATGGTGTTCATCTTTAAGGTGTTTTAGGATAATAACGGATAACCGTACACTCTCAAATCACTATTGTGGTATATTTTTAATGGAATGATAAAATATAACTATTGTTATGGCAATTGAAAATTTAACAATAGAATGGTCACAAGTGTAAGGAATTCCAAGGTTCTTCTTCAAGTTCACCATAAAGATAAGTGAGGTGATACACTCGTGACCCATACTTATGAGTAATGATGTATGGACCGATCTAATTGGGGAAAAACTTTCCACATTTACTCTATTCTAATTGAGTGACATTTTGATTTTATTTAAGCACAAGATCACCAAATTTAAAGTCACATTCTCTAACATGTTTGTTATATTCATTTTTAATACGTTCTTGATAAACTTGATGATGTTCAAGGGCCATCAAACATTTTTCATCTAACAGTTCAAGTTGTGCTAAAAACCTTGTTGATATTCTTCATCAAGGATAAATTCCTTGAGGGACACACGAAGTGATGGGATTTGGATTTCAAGAGGTATAATGGATTTGAAACCATAGACAAGTGAATACGGTGTTTTTTTTTGTTGGTGTACGGATGCTAGTTCGATAATTCTAAAGAGAAAAAAGAATTTGTAGATACTAATTTCTTCCTGCGTCATTTATTGTTTTCATAAGGATCTTGTTGAGTGTTTTATTAGAGGCTTCGACATGTCCATTTTCTTGAGGATAGTATGGTGATGAAAAGATGAGTTTAATATTGAAGGTATCACAAATATTTTTAACTTCTTTATTTTTAAAATATTTTCCATTATCTATGATAAGTTTATGTGGGATGCCGAAATGACATATAATGTGTTGATATATGAAATTGATAATCGAGTCCTAACTTAGTTGATGTCAAGGGGATTGCTTCAACCCATTTGGTGAAATATTCAATGGCTATGATAATGGAATGATGTTGTTGAGATGACTTGGGGTTGATAGCCCCAATGAGGTCTAATCCCCATTGAGAGAAAGGCCATAAGTCCTGAGCAGGTTGTAATGCTTGACTGGGAACATGGATCAAATTTGAATGAATTTGACATTTCACACATTTCTTAATGTACTCACAACAATCCTTGGTGATAGTGGGCCAATAATACCCTAGTCATATTACACGTTTAGTGATGGAATTTCTATTGAAATGACCTCCAAAAACACCATCATGGACTTCTTCAATGGCTTTGATTGATTCGTGTGACTTAAGGCATCTTAGTAAGATACCATCAAAACTATGTTTGTAAAGAATACCACCTATAATGAAAAAGTGAGTAGCGTGCTAAAGAAATGATCATTTAACATTATGTGGTAAATCAGATGGAATTTTGGATTCAGTGAGATAGTCATACATTTGAGTATACCATAAATCAGTTGGATTATTGTCAACGATATTGATAGGAGGAAGTTCATTTTTATGTGAGGGATGATCTAATCGTTGAAAAATGACAAATATTTTAGTGTTGTCTTTTGAATTTTCTATTTCTAATGGGATGAGGACTTCTAAAGAGGACATTGTATATGCAAACCTATTAGAAGACCGTGGGATGGATTGGATGGTGTAATGATCAAAAGCACTAAGGAGAAAGTCTACGTTAGATTTATATTTTTGTAAAATTTCATTTTTGCATTGATATTCTCATTTTAACTTGTGATAACAAGTTATGAATCCCCATAGATTTCTAAGTCATGAACACCTATAATAATAGTAGTGGTGAGACCCATGATTAAAGATTCATATTCTTTCATATTGCTAGTGCACTTGAAATTGAGTTTAAACAATAACGGAATATGAATACCCCAAGAAGGGATGATGACAATATGGCACCCCCTTCCTAGAATTTAGAGCCATCAAAGAAGAGATTCATCTTGACATGGATGAATTCATATTCATCAACATTATTAATGGATTCATCTAGAAAATACTCATGAGGAGGTTGATTATCTGGTAAGGGAGTGTCGACGAGCTGGTTTGAAATATCTTGACCCTTAATGGATTTTTGTGACATGAAATCTAAATAGAACCTAGTCATAATCATAATCCATTGATTGATATGATCACTATGATATGGTTTAGAGTTTATAGATTTAAGGGGATTAAAACCGGTGACAAAATACATTTTATGATTAAGAAGATAATGATGGACTTGGAAGTTGTGAAGTATAAAACACAACATAGCTTCTCCATTTCGGTGTAACAGGTTTCATATTCATAAAGTGTGTGGCTGATATAATACACAGATTGTTCTCAACCCGACTATCATGATGTGCGAGCATGGCTCCAAGAGCATGTTCTAAAGTAGATATGTATAAGTAAAATGGCTCTCCTTCACGCGGTGGAGTAAGAACATGAGGTGATAAGAGATATTATTTAATTTCGTCAAAGGCATTTTGAAAATTAGAATCCCAATGAAAATATATGTCCTTGTGGAGGAGGTGATGAAAAGGATGAAAAACAATCGAGAGTTGTGATATGAAATGTCATATGGATTGCAAATTTCCCTGAAGGCTGCGTAACTATGTGAGATTAGATGGAGGAGGAATTTCAATGATAGCCTTAACCTTAGCTAGGTCAACTTTGATACCTCGAATTGATATGATAAACCCTAAAAGTTTACCTGTGAGAACACAAAAACACATTTTGAGGGATTGAGATAAATAGAATATTGGATAAGACAAATGAAGATTGTCTCAAGGATAGTAAGATGATCTTTAAGTTGTTTGAAATTTCCTAAAAGGTAATCAACATAATATTTGACTATTTTGTGAATGAGGTCATGGCTCAGCGATAGGTGGTTCCTTCATTTTGAGGCCGAATGACATAACATGGTAATGATGAGGTTCCCAAGGGGTAATGAAAGTAGTTTTATACTAATCTTTAGTAACGATAAGAATTTGATTATACCTTGAAAAACCATCCACGAGGAAATCATTTCATGCTCAACTATTAGGTCAATGAGTTGATCTATGTTTTCAAGGAGAAATCATCTTTTGGACAAGAAATATTGGGATCTCTAAAATCAAGACAGATACGTAACTTTCCTAATGTCCGAGTTACAAACATGATATTAGAAACCCATTGTGGATAATCGATAGGGATGATAAAATTGGTAGATAAAAGACATTGCAACTCTTCCTTAATAAGAAGAGTTATGCAGGGATGCATTTTACGAAGATTTTGTTTGACTGGCTTAACATTTGGATATGTGACAATATTGTGTACCACAATATTAGGATCAATTCCAGGCATATCAATATATGACCAAGCGAAGGCTTGATAATATTTGGATAGAAATGAAGTGAAGTCATCAAGCTCTTGTAGACTCAATGATTGGCCAAATTTAACTATACAAGGATCTTGAGAGGTTCCTAAGTTAATGTCAATGGTAGATTCATTAAGGAGAGTTGATGTTTCAAATGGTAATTTTTTTGAAGGAAGTGATCTTCAACTCCCATATGTGAAAGGATATCCTGGTCATCATGACATTGGAGGATATTTACGACAGGTGAATCTTCCTCAACCATTTCTGGCCAAAGAAGAGGTATTTGTTTAGTATCATGGTTAGATTGATAAGTAAGTGGTCCTAAGGATATGGTATTGACTAAAAAAAGTTAGGTGGGATGGGTATAACATCATTTGTCAGGTCCATAGGATCTTCAGAGGATGTTGACGATGATGAGTCTAATTCAGTGATGAGCATAGATGTAGTCAGTTTGGATGTAGTAACTTTAGATACTTCTAAAATGAATTTTTATATCCTAAACCATATTTTTCATAATTTTTAAGGGAACATTGGATGACCACATCATGCATTCCCTATTCATAATGCCCAAGACTGAAACCTTTCCATGCACAATGGTGAAGATACATACGGGTGAAATTTGGATTATCTAAAGATTTGAAATCTAATGTAAAAGGCATGTCATGGTGTTGATTAACATCCCTAGATGAAGGATGATCAAGTCCCCATAGAAAAAAATCAGGGTTCAATTTAAGAAGCCTCTTGAAAAATGTAGGTGTAAAATCCCCGACAAATATTCCTTTGGCCACATTCACCACAAAGGTGAATTTTCGTAGGTTTTTGCACGAAATATTCACTGGAAGTTTTAAGAGAGCAGTGTGAAATTCACACGACAACAAGGTGTTTTTGATGCGCATCAACAAAACCTTATTGTTGCATGACAACAAGACATTGTTGACGATTATCAATAACACCTAATGTTATGTGAAAACAAGGTGTTATTATTGTGCATCAAAAAAATTTGATGTCACATGAAAAAAAAAGGTGTTGTTGATGCGCATAAACAACACCTTGCTATCGCATGAAAATAAGGTGTTGTCAACGTGTGTAAACAACACATCGTTGTCATACGATAGTAAAAAAAATTTGATGCGTGAAAACAAAGTGTTGTTGATGTGCGTCAACAACACCTTATTTTCCTATTTTCAGAGAAGGAAAAATTTTAGTATCTAGGAAAGGAGAACGTGAAAATGAGGGGAGGTGTTGGTATTTATAGGGAAAATTAGGGTTTCATGACTAAATAGTCATGAAACCAAATAGTCATGAAACCCTAATTTTCCCTATAAATACCAACACGGCCCCTCATTTTCACGTTCTCCTTTCCTAGATACTAAATTTTTTCCTTCTCTAAGCACTTCTTGCTATAGGTACCATACGTTGGTATTAATCAAAGTCTCCACGTCACCACAATCAAATTCATGGCTTCTTGTGCCCAAGGTAACCTTAGGATCCAACACCAGAGAGTCCAAGGGAAAGATTCAATACAGAAGCACTATGTGCCCCCACATATATGTAGTTATGGAAATGAATGCAAAATACAGGGATTTAATAGTAGCATCTGAATTCCAAGGGCTTGTTAGCATGCCCCAGTTTGAGGTTGACCATCAGATTCTTAACTACCTACTTTCATCCTACAATATAGAAAATAGTACTTTTACTATTACATTGGAATATCGGTGTACATTCTCCTTTGGTGTTGAACTGTTGATATCCATCAATTGATATGCCTCCCTTTTAAAAATGTGCCGATAGTAACAACCAAAGAAACCCTCACTGAAAATGATAAGATTTTCCTCAAATCTTGTTATGGTTTTAATGTTGATTGTAAGTGTAATTTTCTCTCATTTGAATGTTTTTTATATTAATTCAAATTGATATTAATTTCGATGAATTTTGCAGCTCATGTCAACAAATCAAGATGAGGAGTGGATACACAAGATGTTGCACACCACTTTCTTGCTGCCATGATTTATTTGTTTCAAGCCAAAATTATTATGTAGGGTCGACAAACTGACATTCCAAATTGGGTTGTTGCATATATTCTTGCAACAATTGAAATAAAAAATTTGACTGGTGCACATTTCTATCTAACAAGATAAAGGATGACATTACCAATGCATCACTTTTAGAAAAACCAGTTATTCATTCCACAAACTATCTCCTAGATCTTTATTATGAGGCTTATTATAATTTAAAAGACGAACCAAATCCAACTTGCACAAACGAGACAATGAAGAATTTTTCAATTCCACTTGAAGATCAGTAGGTAAATAGTTCATATTCCATCATTACCAAGGGTAGTCTTTTTTATGTTTTTCTCATTCTGATCAAATATTTGTGCACTAATATAATGTAATTTTGATTGAATCTTTTTTGTATGCAGAAAATATTTGTGGAGTCACTTCCAAAAAAAAAAAAAAATTCATCGAGAGGAAGAGGCCAACAACATGCTAAGGCCTTGGGAGAATCACAATCTAAAATCAAAATTCAGTCATCATCTGATGCCCACGTATTTGCATTAATGAAATGATAGATAAGTAATACCCTTAACATTCAAAGTAGGGTTATTTACATTTTTATTTTACCATTTAATGATTTACCATATTGAATTGACATGTAGTTCCTGCACTTGCAGGGACTTTGGACTACATGCATTCTTTAAAGTAAGCATCGCCAACCCGCTGATACAATATTGTGCAATTTTCGAATCTCAAATACAACAATTGCCACCATCATCTCCAACCGAAACAATTCAAACTCTATCACACTCCCCAAGTTACACAATCAATTCGTACAACAACAAAATCCCGCTCAACAAGGTATGACTTCATTTATTTTGTGATTTTTAATACTTTTACATATTATTTAGTAATTACTAATGATTTTGTTCTTTTTGTTCAAAGTTGATAGCAATCCTTTATCTTCTACTCAAAATATGCAAACCCCACCTACTCAATCAACCCCACAATTACGATTCAAAATGGTGACCAAAGGTTCAGGACAAAAGACCATTGGTAAACACATGTCATTGATTCCAGCCCCTAGCGGGACACTAAACATTCCCTCGTCATTCACTATTCCAACCCTCTCTCTCATTGGCTGTCCCACTACAACAGGGCAATCAATTTTGAATCAAATAACTTTAGATGAAGATTATTTGGGCATTGATAGCAGTGACCCAACTAGTTTTTTCAACACACGTGATATGATTTAGGGCTAATAGGTATATTTCCATCTCAATGTACTTTTAAATTTATTTAAATTTTTAACATTTCAATTTCAATTTTAATATTAATTTCTATTATTGCTATTAGGATTAGGGCTCCCAAAAACAAAAAGATGCAATAGACGTTGCTCGACCTGAAATCCGTCATACTTCTCCTTCAAAATCATCCTCTTCGAAACAGATAGTGATGACTTACCAACATTTCCTTTGGAGAACTTGATTGGCTATGATTGTCAATCCCACTTGAATGAATTTATCACACCTCAAATCAGTGAGCTCATTCAATGGGAGCGAAGGGAAAAAGTATTAATATTTGAGATAGTAAGTTGTTATGATAACCATTGGCAAAGAGAGATCTTATTTTCTATAGTCAAAAATCAACCTGCGAAGATGGATGCATTATTCATCAGAGCTAAAAGTGGGACTATCGCATATAAGAACACCTATAACGACAATATTTTAGATAAAGTATTAAACAAATTGGAAAATATCAGTGTTGAGGCCCAGGCCTATTTCAACAAATGGTCTAAGGACAAGGATATGGTGGCGATTGCAAACGCCGAAAGAGATAGAGCTATCATAAGTATAATCAATTTGAAAAATATTTTTATTAATTTCAATAAAAATAGTTTTTTAATATGTTTAATTGACTTCACTCTTTTTGTTATAGTTGAAATATGAAAATTTAAAGAGTTAAGCTAAGGTGTTCCAAGTTCACTTGGAAATGGAAAAGAATAGTTTATCCACAACAATTAAGATGAAATAAAATATTGTTTTGGTTAAAAAAAAACAATACACTTAAGTGGATAATTAAAGAGAATGGCTACGACCCTGACATTTTATTCAAAGCAAAGGAAGTGGCAGATCCTTCTTTGACATCCCATGGAGATGCTACAAAGGAAGAAGAAGCAATCATCAAGAACCTAGACATGACTACTGAGGATATGATTAGTTCTGGGATTATTGAGGCAAGGAATACAATAGGGTTTGGTGAAAATGTTAATGATTGAGGCTTGAGGATTGGGGAACCTCAAAATTGAAACTTTAAATATTTTATATATAGAAGAATGAAAGTTAATACTTGAATATTTGTTTAATTTGAAGTTTGGATTTAAAATTTATGCAATATTATCTCTGCTTGCAATGATGGTCATAGTTACATTTATCATTAGATGTGGATGTCTAGATAATGAAATTAGAGTAGATGTGGTTATAGTTATTATCCATTTATTCATTTAGAATGTGGTGTTATGTGGACATTAGGTGTGGATGTCTAGATAATGAAATTAGAGTAGATATGGATGATGATGAATTGTACATGACTAGATGAATTGTATGTTGTTATATTTTTATATAGAACTTCTATATTGTATATGGTGTTTATGTTTGATGGATAATCATGATTCATGGATTTAAACTTTATGCAATATTATCTCTTCTTGCAATGATGGTCATGATTACATTTTTCATTACATGTGGATGATGACATGGAATATGTTTGATGACATTAGAATGGATCATCCATTTATTCATTTAGAATGTGGTGTTATGTGGACATTAGATGTGGATGTCTCGATAATGAAATTAGAGTAGATATGGATGATGATGAATTGTATGTGACTAGATGATGATAATGGATAATTTTTTTAAGAAAATTAAGAATGTGGTGTGACAGATACATCTTAATACAGTAAAATATTCTTCTCTCTATTTTAAATTTCAAACTCTTTAATATGTATATCATTTCTTCACATTTATTTTCAAACCTTTATATTGAATTGAAATGAAAATTTTAAAGGAAAAAAAGAATGTGGTATGACACAAATATCTTAATACGGTAAAATATTCTTCACATTTAAAACTATGGCTAAGATAGGGTTTAAGGTACCTCTTGTCTTCTTGAGCAAGCTAGACGACCTTCGATTCTCGAGAATTCAACACGAAAAATTGATAAGGATTAGAATAAAAATGGGTGAGTTTCTTGATAATGTCAGTCCCAAGAAGCGAGAGCTTCCTTGGATGGATGTCAACCCACATTTTTCATAAACATCAATGAAATGAAGAGAAATTAAAATGCATAATCCAGATCTAACCTAAGCAAATTAAAACAAACAGAACCTGTTCATATCGAAGGTGACACAAATATCAAGAATGCATTGTAAAGTGGATGACAACTGTACCAGACACTAAGCATGGCAGAATATGTAGAATCCATATCTGATATTTGAATACCTTCTAAAATACAACATCAAAGTGGTTTGAAAATTAAAAATATCAATCAAATAAATCATATTTTAATAAATAATAGTATTTGAATAAATTTAAATATACATACTTGTAACATCTTCGATGATAACTACAGATCAAAAATAACCTCCTCACTATCAATATTTGCATCTACAGAATTACAATGGTATTTATGTAAAACTATAAACAATTAAATTAGAATCTATTAATATGAAATTGAATAAATAAGAACAATTAAAGTGTAATGTCAAGGTGATACCTATTTAAAGCTGAAACAATCCATTTTCAATAGCTTCTTCGTATTCAATATTTGCATCCACAGAGTTTGACGATGCACCACTTCTAGTCTCATCATTGATATTACTTGGAATTGTAGCAATATTATTTACACTCCGCCTTCGTAAAGGGAATTCTAATGTGAAATAACTCTCGTCAAAAGGAAAGGTTTCCAAAGAGTAGCGAGAAACATAACACCTTATGAAATTTTCATGATTTTTATCCAACCTGTTTCTCAATTTTAATTCAATAAAAGATAAAGCACTGAAAACTCTTTCATCCTACACAAATCAAAAAATCATTATTTGGCACAACTCATACAACAAAAATATTTATTGATGTATTCCTGTAACACACTAATTTGGTAGATGTTTTGCCCGAGCCTTGTAATATCACCACTCTCTCAAGTTTCATCTAAGATTTTATCTTTGTGACCTCATTTTCATTGCAAAATTAGTTGATTGATTCTTTATTAAATCAACATTCAGTATACCTTTTATTTCAATACCCTCGACCTCTGATGTCTTGCTGAAATGATCTAATATTGTACCCATGTATTTATGGAAAAGATTACTTACAAAATCAACATGGCCACCTTCTGTATTCTAAAAATTTGGATTCATCACACCCATGGCTTCAATAATTTTTTCTTTGTTGAAATGTTCTCTAATTTATGATGCTAAGGATTATGCAATTTTTCTAAGTTTTATTCTTATTTCAATTACTACAGAATCAAACAAATTTCATGTCACAGGAACTTATTCTTTTTCCGTTGATGTAACATCTTTACTTTTTTGCAGAATGTGTAGTGGTATCTCTTTCCCACTAACATGGATACAAAGGTGATCATGGATATTAAATCTCAAAAATTTATTGGGATGGTTAAGATCCAATAAAACTTTCCAGTTATCAAAAATAGGTGTATCAAAACTATTTGAGGAAGTGTACAGGGCATCAAGACTCATACATACCATTTTTCTCATCCGTATAAAATCAACAATATAGATTAATTTCCTGTGCATGCTTCATCAATGTATTGATCTCCTGCAACATTAGAAGAATGCCTACCAATGTAAGAAATGTCTCCAAATTAGTTAGATAGAACAACAAGTCCCTTGCCCTATTAATTTCATGACAATATTTGTGCATGAAACCAACCAATGAAGGATACTCCTCATGCACTCTACATGTAGGCTCATACAAAGAAATCCACCTTGTCTCAACATCGTTCGAAGTTTTTTTGCCATAATTCCTATGGAAATTTTCTAAAACTCAAGAAATTACTTTGGGTTGCTTTCCATATAGGCATGCAGTTCTCTTATAAGGTCTTCTACTTTTACAACATTTTCGTAGTTGCTAACGATTTTATATGCTAAATTCATTTTGTGATCCATACAGTGAATTGCTAGCATATAAGGGGCCACTGATGTTTGCAATCAAACACACAACCCAATTCTATGACCCTGCATGACTGATGCACCATCTACTCCCATGCATACCAACTTTGTAGCAATTTCATTAGCAGTCATGCCAATAATTTCTTTCAAAAGAGAAATAACTAGTTTATATAGGTTTTTTGCATTACAATTTTCAACCATTTTTTGAACACCCAATAGATGTGGAGTCCTCATATGATTTTCTAAAGTATAAACATGGATAAATATCCATGTGGTGTTGTCAACACTTTCAATTCATCAATTGACAAAGAGATAAACTTTACATTTTTTACACACTCTTTCAAATCTTCCATCTCAATCATAGCAAGGAATTTAACCATTTCCCATGCCGTTGTTATCGACCAATGAGACTGGGGAACATTATGCATTCCATTATATTAATAATTTTTGGAAATCGATGAAATCTGAAATCGGTCTTCCTTTCTTAAGGATGTGGAATAAAGTAGAAAATTGTATGAGTTTAGCATGTAAATTTGATTGATTCATCTTACCAATTTGTGATGTGATCATTCTACCATTTTCAATGAGAAGTCTGTGTCTTTTCTAATTTGCCTCATATTCTACCGCATATTTCACATGCATGCATTATTTTTCAATTTTCCATCTATGTGTTTTTATTTTCTGGCCATCTTCCCCTGTTATAGTCAAATATTGTTTTCCACAGTGTTTTTCAATTGTGTCCAACTTCAGTTGCATTTTTTTCTACCTTCCCAATTTCCACATACATATTGTACATGTACATTCTGATGAAATTTCTTCGAATTAGTCTGGTTGTATAGGTTCTATAAATGGAAATTTTGTAGCCCATTCAAACTTGTATGTCCTCCCAAGTGTCCACATATTCTTGTTCATTTTCACAATTTTACTTTTACGTGCAAATATTTTAGGAATATCATGATCATCAAGTTTCCTTTTCCATGAACCACTATTTGCATTTGAATTTTGTGTTGCATTTTTCACTCTTGGTTGCACATCAATAGGAATATCTTCAAGCTCTACCATCTCAACTGGAATATCTTCAAGCCCTGACATGGTATCATTATAGGTGTCATTTGGCTGATACTAAGTAGAATGCATGTCCACTTCAATAACACCTTCCACATAGTCTGTGCTCTGATTGATTTCAGTGGGAGCTCTATGGGTGTTGGCGGTTGTAGTATCTAAACCAACAGAGTTTCCAAAATACTTGAACAAAGACTTTTGAGTTTTTGTAACTTGTTGGGTGTTCTGAGCACTAGCAACTTCCATTGTTCTGAGCATGATAAATTCGAGTCAGATAAGCTCTTGGTCATCCATCAACAAACACACCTTGTCGTGCATCAACAAAAGTTCCCTGTCATGTGTTAGTAACAGAAACTTGTCACGCATCAACCAAAAAACCTTGTCACACATCAAATTATCGTGTGTCAAACAAAACACCCTGTCACGTGTCAGTAGATAATTCTTGTCACACGTTAGTAGAGAGTTCTTGTCATAGGTAAAAAAATAGTTCTTGTCACGCGTCAATAGAGAGTTGTCACACATCAATAAAGATTTATTGTAGCATGTCAATAGAGATTTCTTCTTGCGCATCAACAAAGAATTATTTCTGTGCGTTAGTAGAGAGTTATTTTTGTGTGTCAATAGAGTCTTATTATCACATGTCAGAAGGTTATTGTTTTCACGAATTAACAAAGTCTTCTTATCATGCGTCATTTAAACACTTTTGTCTAAAAACTATACTTTGTGTATTGGCCTTTGTTGCTTCACAAGTTTGTTGTACTTGATAATAGATATGCCCCTAGGTGGTATGAGTTAGCAAGTAGTGTTCTACCTAGTGAATAATATAGGATTATATAGGGGATATTTTAAAGAGGTAGGTGAAGCGAACCTTAAAAAAATTAAACTGTAATTTTTAGGCAAACATGTCAATGACCCGTGCTAGAAAATTCACCTTTTCAATTTTTTCTAAAATGGAATATTCTCCATATTACAAATATTCGCCACTAAAAAAATGCTTGGAAAAATTCATTTTGAGATAAGATGGACCGTAAGAGACAACATCTCCCACATTAGGGTTGTGCGTGGTTTTTATGTGGCGTGACCATAATTTTTTGTTGAAGGAATCGGTTGAGCATAAAGATCGATATCCATCCAATGTGAGGCATTGTATAACATCACTAAGAGAAGAATCATCTGGTAATTTAGAAGAAGGAATAGATGTGCTAGTGGAAGCTTCATTGGATGAATCAGATGTAGTTTTGGGAATAAGTATGTCATTTGGATGATACATCATGTAGCAATTAGTGAAAGGGTTGATCTATGGGAACAATGAATGTTTGACCCTCATGTTCGTACTTGAGACAATGATGAAGAGTGGATGGAACACACCACATAGTGCATATCCATGGGCGTCCTAATAACATATTATATTGAAACTCTCCTTCTATAATGTAGAAGAGTTCTAGTAGAGTTTTTACACCAAATTTTAGTGGTAAGATGATGGTGCCTAACATGGGTGCGATAGTATCATTAAAGGATCATAATAAGACTGGTGTTTGGGAAAAAATGGTATTGGGTAGTTTAAGTTGATCAAAATAAAGGGAGGAGATAATATTAATAGTAGCACCACTATCAATCATTACTCTTTTGATGCAGGTATCATTAATTTGAGCTATGATGAAGAGTGGTAAATCATGATCCTCTGGTTTGAGGGAAGGTATTTCAGATGGTTCGAATGATATGGTAGTAGATGCTTTAAGGGATCCTAAAAAGTTTGTAAAATATGATGGATCATCTAAAGGTATTGTTATTGATTAGAGAGCTTCCATCATTTCTTGTTTGTGAAGTGGTGATGTTTGTATCAATTCATATAATGACATTTTGATAGGATCTTGATGTAGTTGTTTAATGACAACCTTTTGTATTGTAGTGGATGTTGAAGGTGGTGTAACAAGGATGGAAACTTTGGCCTTAGGTGAGATTGTCAGCCCAGATATTTCGGGAGCCACAGGGATGGGTAATTTGGGTTTTTTTATGGGACAACTATTTCTTATGGCGGAAGCATTGCTATGTAGCTTTTACCATTTTTAGACTTACATGGATCTATGTCATAAATATGTGAATTAGTAGCAATAAAAACTGCATCAATTATTGAAAATGGTATGTTTGATCATAATAAGGAATTTTAAAGTCCTAGAATAAACTTTGTTTATTGGGTCCCCTTGAGGTTTTAGATGAACAAGATGTATTCATTGAAGTTGATGCTAATGAAGGAAGGGGAGTTTGAATTGTGTGGTTAATGTAATCTAAATGGTTTGAGGGTTGTATTGGTCTTGGATTGTTTGTTTTTGTAGGATGAGGGTGAGTATGGCCCAAAGTTGGTTTAGGCAGAGATGGTTGTGTTAAGAACATTTCAAGGGGTATCATAGTTATGTTTTTGAATGAGGGTGGAGTTATAGGGGTATCTATACTAGAGAGTGGAATTGGTAAGGAGATTGGATTGATAATTACTTGTGATGGTAATGGTAAGATAACGAGGAAAGGGTTTAGTAGATACGGAGTTCGGAGTTGAATAAGCATTGTCGTTGTCATCGTTGGTTGTGTGGGTGTAGATGTTTCTTCCATAGATGTGTTTTTGGTTCAATAGATGTGAATGTTGATTCAGTAGGTATTATTTTGGATTCAAGAACATGTGTTACTTTTGTAATGGCATTAATGGTATGATAAGTATGGACAACATTGGTTTGTGGTTGATCAAGTAGATGGAGAATGATTTGGAAAGGGTTGTTTAAATATGTCCAGGTTTTGGTTTGGGGGTGCATTGGGATTATCCAAATGAAGTTCACCCTTATCAATCAAATCTGAAGAACATTGTGGAATGTCTGACACCTTTCTATGTCATGTCCTTTGACCCTATGGTATTTACAATAGTCATTGTCCCAATACCATGAGGGTTTAGATATAGATGTGTTGATAGGTCGAGATAGGGAGAAGGGATATAATATTGGCGGAAAGCGGTTTGTAAAAAAATATACTATAAATATCCCCAATTGGTGTGTAATTATGTTGTGGATGGGAATGTTCAATGGTAGGATTTTATTTAGGAGCCGACTTGACTACTATGACATTAACAACTGATTTAGATTTTTCAGGACTAGAGGATGACTTAGAAGGAAACTTGGTTCATGGTTTCTTAGGTTGAAGTTTAACACGACCATCTTCTAAAGCACACAGTTCTAATTTTCGGGCCATAGTAAAGGCTTCATCGAAGGTCTGAAATGATTGAATTTGTAATGTTGACAAAATGTGTTTGGCACATGATTGATGAAAACTTTGATCAACTCATTTTGTGGTAATGTAAAGGATAATTGATTGATTATACCCTCTCAATGGGAAAAAAATCAGCAATGGACTCATCTCTAAATTTTTTAAGCTGCGTAAAGGTCATTAATGGTGATTTTGCGAGCTATGTTTATAAAGAAGTGTTCTAAGAATAATTGTGCAAGTTGAGTGAAAGAGAAAAGGGAATATTTCGGATGTTATTGTACCAATCTAGAGCAGGACTGGTGAGGGACATTGGAAAGGTTTGCAACATAAGGTCTTGATCATGAGCTATTAAATAACAAGCGTGAATAAATGCACAAATATGTTTTTTTATTAAGGGTAAATAGTTTTGAAGGGACTATACCCTGTATACAGAAAGGCTCAAAAGCCAGATATCAAAAGAGGTAGAAACAACCCAAAAAAGAGCAAAACAACCAACACCAAAGGGCTCAACAACCAGATAAGACAACATAGTAATAAAATAGGATCAAGACATACAGTGATCCAAAAATAGTAGAAGAGACAAAAAACTAATAAGAAACTGGTCATCAGCCAAAAAACAACACCAAAACCGCTAGTCAACAACAACTTCACAGCTAGTAAACAACAACAGAGTGCCACATCACTTGATAGCCTAGTCAATCTTGGCTTTGATCGTTTGAAGTGAGACAAAGAATGCAATGGTAGTGGCCTGGGAAGGGTCTTTCAGATCCACTTGAGCAATTGCAATATCTCTTTTCTCCTTGGAGCCCCAAATGTCCTCAGTAATCCCGCTGAGACTGCAGATACTATGAATGTGTTGTTCGATGAAATTGTAAATAATTTTAAGGGCAGAGAGGATACAGTCATTACACCCTTTTGCGTTTCCAAGTCTACCATCCAGAGATTGAAGCTTCTTGAAAATCTCAGCAGTGACATCCTCTTCTTCATCATTTTGTAGTTTCCTTTTCCCCTTAGCATTTTTCATATCTCTAATAGCACCCTTAAGCTCTTGAATTTCCTTTTCCATCTTTCCCAATCTGATCAACAAGTTCTCATCCTTAGGCTTCTCCACTTTGGATGGATAATGTGCAGGAGATTCTCGGCAAGCTCCAGGTCTTTGTGACTTCTAAGAACCCTCTACGAAGCAGGGACCTTAGTTTTCATCCCCTTCCTTTTCTTGCTAGATGAAGCAGTGTCAATCTTCCTTTCGGGCGGGGAGGAATGGAGGTAGTGGGCAGGGGGAGGAATGAAGGTAGAGGGAGGAGTAGAATCCAAGCGGGGACAGGCTGAGCAGTGGTGGTGAATAAGCAGTATTAACCCTTGATGCAGGGGAACTGCCCTAGTATGATTTTGCACTTCCAGAATGGATTTCTCCAGTGAGTTTATCAAGTAATGAGGGAAGTTGATGATGATGTTTCTATGAAAGTGATTGAGAAAGATCAAATGTTTTAGAGGAATAGTGACAAATCTCCCCTCAAGAGTTACATACCTTACTACCATTCTAGCAATCTCAGCAAAAGGCTCGGGAACCGAAGCCAACTTGATGCCGGCCATCACAAATTCAAGATCTTCCCCTTCATCCAAAAATTTCTTTATCTCCACCTCTCTGACCACCCTCTTGTTAAAGAATTTGGAGCCATCAAGACTGAGTCCGGTGACTTGAGCAATAAGCTCCTCCAAAATCTCAACCTCAATGTTGTTGTATTTTACCACGTGATTCCTCCATCCCTGAGAAAATTTAATAGAGATATCCTGATCAAAACCTTGGATTTTTTCAATAAATTTCACAAGACCCCCTATTTGAAGATAGTTCCAAAGAACCGTATCATCTTTCCAAGCTGGATTATGGGTGGGCTCTGTCTTGCAAGGTGGTCCCCCCATTTTTCCAGTGGCTCTGCCCGCAATGGTAAAAATTTTAGAACTATGCGACCCAACCTCAACTCTATTTTTGAATCTCTCCCAATCATGCAGAAAGATATAATTATTAGACCTTACTTTGTAATTAGTGACCTGTTCCTTAGCATCCACCCTATGACTAGTAATGATGTCGCCAGGTTGCACAAATCTTAGAAGATGTCATCATTCTGTACTTAAAAAGCCGCACCTTTACATCAACATTACAGCCATTAGTGATTACTTGCCAAGTCATGTAGATCTTTGCTATAGAACTTAATAAACTTTGGAAGTTCTCAATGAGGAGGGTATGCTTTGTATGGGACTAATGGGTGAATGGGTTCATTACAAATTTTGTTGTAAGAGAAAAAAATTTAGGTGTAGATGAGGTAGCTTCTAGACTTGATATCTGATTCATAAGGGCTTGAAGAGGATCATTTGGTGTGGATTTTTGTGAAGATGGACCAGGTTGAAATGTGAACTATGTAATTTGTGAGTGCATATCATATTGCTAAGGAATATTTTGCTGATAAGGGATGTTTTTTTGTGGAATGTTGTATTGTGGGATATTTTTGTGAAACGTTTTGTTATGGAATGTTGTATTGGGAAGGAATATTTTGCTAGGGGTGTTATGTTGTGGGATGTATTGTTGAGGAATATATTGTTGAGAAGGAATAATTTTCTAGGGTATGTTTTGTTGCGGAATGTATTATTGAGAGGGAATGTTTTGTTGTTGTAGAAGAGTTTGTTGTGGGATGTATTGTTGAGAGGGGATACTTTGTTGTTGTTTTGGAAGAGTCTATTGTGGAATATATTCTTTGAGATGGAATACTTTGTTGTTACTTACAAAAGAGTTTTTTGTGGAATATATTATTGAGATGGAATACTTTGTTGTTGTGGGAGAGTCTATTGAGGGATGTAATAGTGAGAGGGGATGCTTTTGTTGTTGTGGAAGAGTCTATTGTGGAATATATTATTGAGATGGAATGTTTTGTTGTTGCAAAAGAGTTTTTGAGGGATGTACTGTTGAGATGAAAAATGTTATGAAGAGTTTATATACTGATAAGGAAAGGGTTGTGAATAATGGGGTGGTTGTTGAAAGAACATAATAGAGGCTACAGAAGATGGTGCTTGTTGTGGAATATGTTGTGTAGGAGCAGATTGTGGTATAGAGCTTAATGGTAATGATTGTTGCAATATGTGTTGTGAGATAGGATGAGTTGTATAAATTGTAATATTATTGATTAAAGGGATTGATGTTGGAATAGACATAGTAATATTTTGAATGTTGTTGGTGGATGAGATAAAATGGTAGAAGCAACAA
Organism: Taxus wallichiana var. yunnanensis; assembly: GCA_018340775.1. Lineage (NCBI taxonomy): Eukaryota > Viridiplantae > Streptophyta > Pinopsida > Cupressales > Taxaceae > Taxus > Taxus wallichiana. Next base: position 63,682,947 of record CM031240.1, read on the forward strand.
TAGAACTTATTGGAAGTGTTTGAGTAACTGAGGATGCTGGAGGGGTAGATAATGGAGTACTAATATTGCTTTTATGGAGGTGTTGAACCAATAGAGAGTTCAGATGGTGATAAATATTGTTGGGTAGATGTTTCCTGAGAAAAACCATATTAAGACTAGAAATAAGAACATAGGACATAACTTCTGACAATTTGGTTTGACTCAAAGGTGGATATGAATGTATTTATTGAATGACATGTCCCTGATTTGAAATAGGTCTTTCCATGGTGGAGGAAGGATCATATGAAGACAGTGGTTGGGATATGAATTGTTGATCAATAGGTTACGTACGATTAGAATCACTTGAAAATGGTTTGAATTAAAGTTGTTGTGAGGAACCAAACAAGGTTCCAGGAACATTTGTAGATGGTTCTGATGTAAATGGATGGAGCTAAAAAGCCCTAGCTACCAAATATGCATTAAGGGCAATGGGATTTGAATATAACATTTATTCGAAAGAAGGGTCTACTCTTTCAAAGAAAGTGGTTTTGAAAAATTTTGATTGAGAATGGGGGATATGGTTGTTAAGTGTTTGTAATGTTTTCAGTATTTTCTTGTTCAGATGTATTGAAATCGACTACTAAAGTGATGCGCATAATTTAGAATTCGTTGTCTCATTTATTCATTGTATTGTCCTCTATTTCATTCCAATATCATTGGAAGTTAGTAAGAGGGTTCGATGTAATTGGTTGATGGAATGGGTTTTGTTTTTGTAGCGGCGTATTAAATGATGGTGTCGACACAGTAGTAAATGAAGGTGTTGGCAATGGTGTAGATAATGGAGTGGATAAGGGAATTTGTTGCTTGCAAAGGTGTGGATATTGGTTGAGACATATTTTCAGTAGTTTGATTGTGAGATTTTTGTCTTGTTTGTACCATTGTAAGCAAACACACACGTAAAAATTATCAAAAATGTACTAAAATGGGTTGATTATAAACAACAATAAAAAATAGACAAGATAGATTTTTAAGTTTTCTTGATTTAATTATAAGGTGAAATGTGTAAAATGGTTAACAAGGGTCCTAGGAAATGGAAATCTAGGGCTAGTTTGAGGTATGTTTAAATGCGAGTCCTTGATATACCCAAAGGTATGTGAGGCCCAACTCTATACTACTGTCAATACGGGCGTGGTATTGGGGCCTACCCCTCACTTCATGGTCCCGTAGTGATAAGGGTGTCGGGTGCTTTGAGCCAATATATACTAAAAAACATGAGATTATACTTAGCCAAAACACCGAGTCGGTTTCCTGTTGGGTGATGAAATCCTAACCAATTTCACTGGGTGGGAGATGTTTAAGTGCAGATTATGTTTGATTGTGATTTGGTTGTGTGTGGGGAAAAATAAGTGGATGCAGCCAATTTACCTTCCTAATTATAGTTATGTGATCAATAAGGACATAATGATTAATTTTAAGATCCAAAATGAAGTGTTATTTTCAATTAGAGCAATCAATCAAAATGCGGTGCGAAAAGTAGAAGAGGGTTACAAATTATTGTGAGATTGCTCATTTTTTTAGATTTTGGAAATTTTGAGACAAGCAATTCCAACAATCTAGTAGATGAGTTCTCTAGAAACAACACCCTGCAATTTGGTTAAGAGAAACATAAATCATAAACAAGAAACAAAATGCAAGTTGTTAGGTTTTGAAAAAACACAGGGAAATCACAGGTGATTTGCCAAATCACAAGAGATTTTATGAATCACAGGTGATTTACCGAATCATAGGTGATTTACCAAATTGCAGGTGATTTTTAGACAGAGATTTAGAAAAATAAATAAAATGTTATTTTAATGATAAAATAGATCAAATAAACAAGGGACTAAGGGCCTCACGGGCATGCCAAAATGTTTAGAAAATTTTTCCTCTTCAATTTAAGTTAATAAACAAGAAACTAAAACTATCAAACCTTGAGATGGTGGGGTTTAACAGTACCCACAAATTTATGTGGATTATATTAAAGTTCTGCCTCATGTATAGAACAATTTAGATCTTCTCTTGCAAATGACATTGCAATCAAAGACACCTCACGAAACTTTAGTAAAAATAATAAGTGGACTGCCTAAAAATTTAGTCCTGGAATTCAAAGGACTCCTCGTAAGGATGTCAACCCATTATTTATGCAATCAAGCAATATATATAGGAAATCATGATATTTGGATGGATAAAAATTATAATTGTTCTAACAGTTTCAAAATTTATTACAAATACGTAATGAAAAACTAAGATATATAAGCTATAATCTAGAGATCCGAATCAAATTTGGTGTCAAAATCCTTGGATGAGGATGTATTTTCAAAGGTAAACTCAGGATAATCTATCTCAGATTCCTCAAAGTATTCATAGTCATAGTCATCAATATACACGTTTTAAGAGAATTCAAAGACGAATTCGGGATCTTCGTTCTCTAAATCGTATTTAGTGATCAAATTTTGTGTTAGATTATGGATATTCTCGGTTGTTCTATGGATTTAGCTTGATTTTTTGATTTAGTTTCGAGTTCCAAATATCCAATCCGACCTTGTAACGATATTAGAACCAAGCTAATTCAACTCAAATGCGTAAGATTTCAAAGTATGCCTCCTAGAACTCATCTATAGCCTCTCGATTTCTTTGAGTGATCTCGAAGACATTCTGCAACTAATTTGAAGGGACTAAATGTATTATGCAAAGTTATAGATCAAGTAATACGTCTCATTGCTCCTAGGGACAAATAATTGGAAGAGAATTGATACTAGTTATCTCGTGTGCCTAGCCACCTATAGCCATCTACAGAGACCCATCCTTGATCATATGTTAGCAAAAATAGAGAAATAGATGTAATTGATAGATGATAATCTGATAAATACTGTAAATGTCAAAAATGACAGGAAATGTAGGCATTTTAGGAAACACGAGATGTTTCACCGAAATGTTGGCAATTCTGAGTTAGATTAAACAATATAGAATATGATATATTTCTAATAATTTGATTGTCTTTTTGATAAATAAATTATTTCTAGTTCAATTATAATGGAAAACATAAGGCTTGATAGCCATGGATGTTTCATGTAACATCAACTTTTATGACTTAGAAACAAGGGATTTTTTTACATAATGTTGTCTATTCTAAATTCATATAATTTAGAACACACATTCCAGTGATAAATTATCATAACGAGAAAAACCATATGAAGTAGTAGTGACTTGGTGAAACATTGATCCCTCATTTCATGACTCATTATTAAACTAATCTCTCTTGTTTAACTTATTCATGAGTATAATAAGTATACTTTGATTATTTTACCCATCAAGGGTTACTCAAGTGTTCTGTCTAAGAATCATATATGAATATCTGTTACTAATATTCATCTGAAATCCCACAACTTAGACTAGGTGACATAAGACAACACAATTAACAACTCTTGCAATACTTTGGCCAAAGTCTTAAACATGTTTAGCTTGTTTAAATTCCAAGATGACATAGTTATCAAAAGGAATATGTCTTTCACCACACTCAACTATTATCTAGATTGGTCTTCCTTGATTTCCATCGACCAAACCCGAATCAAACTTTCTCACTAAAAGGGAGAATCTCACATACACTAGTGTGGAAGACTAATTGTGGAAACTAAGGATACATAGACATACTCAATCAAATTTCGTTAATTGGGTGTTCTTAGTTATCCTAAGTCAACATAAGTTGACCACTTCACTAGTCCATGTGTTTATCTCTGTTTATAGTAGAACTAAGAACCAAATTTCCACTTATGTTAATCAAGTTAATTGAATTAAGTGGGGTGTTGAAGCATATCTGGCTATATCACAATATTCTCGTAATGACTCGGTCAATAGGAGGGTACTCTAATGTATCCCTATATTGCAACAACCTACTAAGTTCTTTCAAATAAACTAACATACTTACGAAACATTAGATTATTAACCCTTAAAATTATTATCTTGTCGAATTAATCGTTAAACAACGCACCTAAAGGCTCACAAAGTATGATTTATCCAAAGAATGATTTGAAATGTAATTTTACACCAATTGAAGGTATGCAGATAAAATCTGCATTCATGCATATGAACATTTTAATCTTAAACCATTATTTCCATTTATCGATATATTTGAATTCGATATTAAGTAAGTAAGATCATTAAGTTTTCTTACTATAGTTTAACATTGTAAACAATCTTGATTGAAAGCTTATACATTAGACTTAGTGATATCAAATGACTAAATATTCCTATTAATTTGTTAAATCTTTCCCCTTTCCATTTATTGTTTACATATAAAGATCATACAACCAATCATCAAATATGATTTAAACTTAAACACACAATGAGATAACATACATAGTTCTGATTTAATGATAAAAGGAAGTATCCTTTTTCTTTCATATTAAGGACTATTGTCCTATTAATGAAATCAGAAAACATAAGGTTTAGTTTCGTAAAATGAATGCCACATTCATCCATATAAAAATATCCTTATTCCCTTTTTCGAGTAAGGATCTATCAATCATAGTCATCATAGTTATACCCTTTCCCAAAATGAAATGAATCAGACACACACACACACACACACACACACACACACACACACACACACACACACACACACAGAGTTCCTTATTCAAGCATTATTCTATACCTTATAATCCATTAAGCCATGTCATTAATTTTTAATTATATCAATAAAATCCCATCATGCATGTTAATATTTAGGAATATTAATCAAATTTAAGACATAAAGACCTCGAATAAAAATAAATCAACAACCCTTCCCAATAATTCATTTATCAAGAGGTCACTTTACTCCCAACTTATTTAATATTCCATAAGTTTATAAGAAACATCTTTCATCATTACAAAACAAATTTTAATACATCTTTAGTTTTTCCAACAAGTTCATTTCAAGAGAATTTTCAATATAGAAAGCATCTGAATGAAGAAAATGATCTCATTAATAAAACAAATAAAACTTTTTATAAGTCTTTCTCCTTTCAATTTTCATGAAGTCCATCTGCAAAATTGTTAGCATGAGTCAGTTCACAAGAATTGAGCATGATAAGAACTATAACATTAAAAATATGCTTTTATCTAACTGTTTCATAAAAGGAACCCTGCTATTTATGAAAAGGTTTCAAGTACACAATAACAAGATCAATAAGAAAGACTGCCCAAAAAGTCACAAAATCAAATGTAGAGAAGAGTCACTAAATCTATTTAAGTATCATTTCCCATAGAAGAAGTTAAGTAATCCATCATAATTTAATTCCATCTATGTCATAGTATTGAAAATCATTTCAACATGATAACATTAAACCGTGTTCAATTAAGAAAATAATTAATTCAAGTCATGATCTGTTCACATTGGTTTCCATTTAATTCACCAAGCAAAGTTCCACTATAACACAACTAGATCAAAATAAATCAATTGAAAATGAATTGATGTAAAACATAATGACTTGACAAGAACAATATGTTGTTCCTATAATAATCAATTTCATATCAACAACTAAAAAGGTTTGATATAAAACACGAATGACCCAACATGGACAACATATTGTCCTAACAACCCAGTTATCTAAATCCCTACCTCTATTCCAAGAGGATACCTTCAAGTAAGAACAGACTTGACAATACTGTATATCATCATTGTATATTCTACAAGAGATTTTCTCAGCCTTCACAAAACAAAACAAACACATGATACAAAGTTTCGAAGGATATGTCATCAACACAAGTTGTGTTCAAAACCTATTTGAACAAAACATAACCATCACAATCATGCATCTCAATAAATGATCAACAATTGGATGCTCAATATCTCCCACATACTAGCTAAAGGAGAATGCAATCGTGAACAATTTAAAGGACCAAAAACTCGGAGAAAATTCTCACCCGAGAAAGACAAAGATCCAAGTTTAAGAACTGAAATATTCATTAATAAAGATCAAATTAGACCTAATATAATCTAACTTATTTGAAATGAACTTGAATATGAGAAAGAAACTACACTCAGACCTTTAAACTATCCCAAAGATGCAAGAACAGTCTCAAGGAGATGTTTCGTAGGTTCAAACACTCAACAAAGTATGCAACCATCATCAAGGAAACAATGATGATCCAAATCAAAAGAAACTCCAAAGATTATAAGAGCTCCTACCAAATCACAATACCCCATAAATGATTCTTAAAGCTTACAATCCATTGTAAGATCATACAACTAAAGAAAATGAACCCAGTTTGAGAGTATAACAACCCAGGGTCCTTTCAAAAATTAACCAAGTTCTAAAAACTTAAGCCAACCCGAGAAGGGTATTTAAGAAATAGAAAACCAGCCCAATTAAGAGAGGGAACATAGTATTACCAGTCCTTGTTTCTCTTACATGTCCACCCGAGAAGGGTATTCAAACAATGAAATGAAACTTAAGAAGACAGATATAGAAAGCTCCATTGTTCACCTAACATCATGCACTTACAGTGCTTAAAAACCACCTTCATGAATACCCAATATGGGTTGACCAAGATCTTTTAAAACAATAAAAATATCTAATGATCTATATCAATCTTAAGCTGAAACAAAGGTCAATAAACTAAAACAAGAATCCCAAAACATACCTTCAAGAAATCGATTAACTAAACAAATACCCACCAATGGAAAAAAAGTTCCATTACAGGCCCCTCTTTATTATGGCGAAAAAATTCATCCCAAATAACATTAATCAAAACCCAGTTTCACAATAGGCTGGGAGTTCCAAAGTTCAAGATATTTCCACATAATCCTTGTAAAATGTTTAAACGCCACAAGGATACAAAACAAGGAAACATAATTATCAAAACATAGAATCCCCTTGAAAGTTCATACCAGTTTTCCAATAAAGCAACACATCTATTTTCCAACTACATTTGAAACCCAAATTCAGTAAAACACCATTATTTCATAGAACTACTCTAATCCAAAGAAACCATGTCCAAAAAGAACTCACAGAAGTAGGAAGGAGAAAATAATCACACAAGAAAACATTCTCAGAGACATTTTTCATGAAGAGTAGAGTTCTTTTTATGAAAATATTTAAATAAAAGAAATAATCTTAAAGAGATAGAGCCTATCATGCCTGGTAGTGCTCCTTCCTTCTCTTCCTTGTTTAAATCCTTCAAGAACAAAATGATTTCCAACGAAAATGCCAAACAAGTCTTCAAACTTTTCCCATTTTCTTCTTATAGTTTCCACGACCAAATTTTTCCATCATTTCGCCATGCAAGGGTGAATTCAAACATGCAAAAAAATTTAAAAAAATCAAAGCGAGAGCTCACAAAATGAAATTACCACATACAGAAGAGCCAAGAATATCGAAGAATTCGAATGCAGTGAAACCAAACTATTTATTTTTCCTCCAACCCATTCTACTATTCCCAAGAAATTTTTGCTTGGGTCAAGGTTCATAAATGCCAACAGGACTAACAGTGTCCCTCCCAAAATTCTGCCACGCCTTATCTCTTGTTAGTTATAACTAACAGTTTAAAAACTTCATCAAATCTAATTTAGCAGTTGACAACTCAACATTTCCCACTACCTTCTTGCCTTAACCAAAATTGGTGACAACATGTTTATTAAATGTCTCATTTAAACCTTGCAATGCATTTGGAATGGTGCCACCGCCATCCAAATTCACTTGTTAACATAACCAACCATATTTCCCTAGGTTAGGTCGATGTCCATTAGGTTAGGTTCCCCTAACATTAGTTTACATACCATAGCTTAGGACCTTAGGCATAGTTCCAAATAGCTTAGGATTAATTAGTGTCCAAACTTAGGATAGTTCCCCATTATCCTATTTAGGATTTAATCATAACAATAGATATAATCACCTTAACATAGGTTTAGGATAGGATATAATAATCAAACACTTAGATTAATTAGGTCCTAATTAATCAAAGAACATTACCTCTCGTAGTTCATAAAAATGACAAATCAGATCACCTTGAAGGGTGAAATAAAAATATGTTATAGGATGTTTGTACAATGGAAAAGTGACAAGCGAGTGTGGGAATCTACAAGTAAATTTTCCTCGCACTTTGACCTCTCGAGGTCGTCGAGAACGATCGGTGGGGATTGAATATGCATGGGATGCAGAAAAAATAGTTAGCAATCTGATGTCTTCGATGCACACTAGTGGAAATTACAAATCTAAGGCAAAGAAGGCCCTCCTAACCTGAACTGGTGTGATAGATCGATCGGCAAGGATGACTGCTCGAAGGCTCCAATCAATATCGAGCTCTAACGTGATTCGGTCTATGGGTTGTGGAATACGTGGAAAATGACCTAGGATAGTTTCGTGTATGTCTCCAGATAAGGTCATAGGGCGGATGATAAATATAATTGACTCTATGGGTGATTCTCTGGCCTAGTCTAGAACTCCTTAGCTTCGTTAGCTATTATGTCTAACAAGGATAACTGTTCAATGATGATAGGTGGAAGTGGAGTAGATCTGAATACTAATGTACGTAGGCCAACATCTATGTCTGATTCACCTATGGACTCATTGGGCTATGGGATTTGTGGGTCACAACCATAGATTCGTGTTTGTTGTGGTCCTGCTATGGTCATGTGCGGATTCAGTCCCTAATCCCTAGTATCCAATAGTCATATGCTTTCTCAGCCTCTATATTCGAATTAATAGTTGTGTGATCTTTTTAGAGTATCTCACAGGCATTCGTGCAACCTGAATTCTTAAGCTGGTATCTATATCTGTGAGAGTGTCTCCTGCGTCTAGTTGTGGGACCAAAGGATCACAACCAAATATTTTCTCTCTTTCAAACCCTTCCACAGTCATGTGGATATATATCTAGGGTAATATGTAGTTTGGTTGATTTGACCAAAATGTATGCACTTTGTCGTCTTCTATGTTTAACCCGCTTAATTGGAGGATGATCTGTTGTAAATTTTCCATTGTTTAGAAGAATTGGATCCTAAGATTATGATCTATGTCAGTTATTGCGGTGACGAGATCAGGCTGGGGCACGATTGGCTCGAATACGTATTCTCTGGGCTCTCTAGGTCCCGTGATTGTCATACAAAAGCAACAATGTAAAATTAACTATGTGAAGTATATCTATAGCATATATGACTTCTCTATTTTTTTGTATTTTTCTGATGAATTTATATGAATGAAATTGAAGGAGAAGCTATTTTAATATATCTAGAAATTGAAAATTAATCTATTGACGAATTTAAAACAAACAAAGCAACCGAGTATAGCCACTTGCATGTGCAGTTATAAATCTATTCTAAACAATGAAATAACTGATCTAATCTATTTGAAAGACTCTCGATCCTACCTCAGAAGTGAGGAATGAATCATAGTCTCTCAAAAACTATCAATCCCCACAGCTTCCCTGGCAATATCAAAAGTAAAATTGACTGAAATAAAGTGATTGGCTACTCTATTTGATATGCTTCTAATTAGAACTTTGAAAGCTAGAACCTGGATTCTATAGAACAGTGGCGAATCGATGGTGTGTGTGATTTTTTCCCCTCAGTGTGATCTCCTCGCTCCTTCGTGCTCACGTGGATCCAGAAAAGTGTGTAATGCTAGCATCAATAGAAGTAGATATTGGGACAAAGGCAGCTTAGGATACAGACTGAATACAATGCGAGTAGGAGAGAGATAGTGCAAGAGTACAGAGCTTGGATTATGTAATTCCTAGCGGGATTTATTGTGAGTCATGCAACATAAAACGTCCAGAACCTGAAACTATCCTGTTTGAAGAACAAAACCTACAACTTTAATGGCTTCCTATTGAAAACAAACTATCCTATTCTAATTGATTTGGATGAAGTGATAACAACAATTCGCACAAGATGGATATGTGGCTTCACGATAACAAGACAATACTAACTAAGCATGCAATGAATGAAACTAAGAATTCTAAGAAAAACGAAAGGCTAATCTATTACAATGAGAAATTTAGAGGCAAATTTGAGGTGCCATTTTCTTGAGCACAAGCCAACTATTTATAGCATTTGCATTTACCCAAGGTAAAAACCAAATTGATCTCTTAAACTATAAACAATGGCAAAACACTATTCCAGGGAACCAGAATCATTAATGCAAGCCCAAGGCGGTGAAAAAAGCTGGTAAACATTGAAATTTACGTGAGTCGTGTTAAAAGAGCATTATGGAAAATGTGTGAAGGACCGCTACCCTAACCGCCACCTTGTCAGGGCGGCGGTTCGAGACCGCCGCCCGAGCAGTGGCGGCGGTTTCATAACTGAAGAGAAAAAGGCAAAGAAAAGAGGGGAAAAGAGAAAAACAAAGCACGCAGGAGCTAAGAAGGGCATGTGGGATGATAACGCATACTTTGAGAGATTTTTCGGGTCCCGAACACCTTGCGAGGAGACTGTATCATCATAAGGGCACGTGTTACGTTGTTCGGTAGTGTGGTACCTTACAATTTTGGGTACGTCACAGATGCCCATGTGACCACAGTCTGCAAGCCCGGGTTTAGAAATAAAATATTCTGACCGACTCAATCAAGATGATCAAAACACCGAAAAATCCCAAACATGCCTTGGATCACTGCAATTGATCCAAGGTGTGGTTAATCATGTACTTTGCAATTAACAAACTGAAAAACAAGTTCAATATTATAAACTAGGAAATGAACAATTTAAACCGATTTTATTTCCTTCATCCAAATGTAGAATAAATTAAAAAGTTCAAGATAAAAAGTATAATAATACTTCATTAATAAATTCATAATTGTCATGGCATGATGTTATCCAATTTTAGAAGATATAGCATATCATCTACAATAACATGATTAATTAGTTTTAAAGAGTACTGTCTTCAAAACGAAAATCACCTATCAACGTTTGTTACTTACATTATGGAAGTGATCGAGGATAATAGCCATGACAAGGGTATTACATACCTCCTCGAAAAATCATCATTGTCCGATGATTAACTTAATCCATAATCATAAAAAAGAAAAATAATCATAATTATAATTCTTCTTTCCACAAAATTTTCAAACAGAAACAAATTTGCAAAAATTTAAGTTTTCATAACTTATTACAACATCATAATTGTTATCCCAAGTACTAAAAATTATAGTACCTACCCAAAAATGGTAGAAATTAAAGATAGTTTTCAAACAAAGTCTTTAATTGTCTAAAAAATCAAAATTAATTCTATTCAAACAAATGAGGAAAAGTAGTTTTCATATCCTCAAGGTTTTCCCATGTTGCACTTTCTTCATTAAATTGGTCCCACTGGACCTTGCATTGACTGATTTCATGATTTCGTAAGTGCAAACCGGTGAGTTTCAACACTCTTATGGGTTTAACCATGATTATTCCTAGGTCTTGGACCTGTAAGGAATCCCAATTTAATACATGTGATAAATCTAAAATGTATTTCTTAAGCAAAGAAATATGGAAAACATCATGCATTCATGACAAAGTGGGAGGTAATGCTAAGCGATAAGCTACATGGCTAATCACTTCAACAATATCGAAAGGTCCCACAAAATGAGGTGATAATTTGGCTACCTTGTTGTTGGCGAGGAAATTTATTGGGTGGAAAAACCTTTGAATTCCTTACCAATGCTCGGGAATCTAAGTCCCTCTACTTGACTAGTTCAGTTGTCGTGTATGCATGTGCGAGAAAGCATTGATTTCTGTGGTGGCCTTTTGGTAGGGGATCCAACAAGGGCACTCTCACCGACACTGTGGAAAATGCTTATAGTTATCTGCAAGGGGGAATTTACTATGAACATGGGAAAGGGGAGTGATAAAAGAGGTAGGATAACTAATGTTGTAGGCGAGAAAATATGATTCTTACACACATTAGCTAGAAAGCGTAGCACATGTATTTATGAGAAGAAACAACCCTACAAATGGCAATAATACGAGATAGTATTGCAAACTCAAATTTTCTAAAATATCCTCATCAAAGAAATCTAGAAACTCCTTCTTCTTGTATTGATGCTTAAACAGAAATTTTACATAGTGGAGAAATGGAGGAAATTGAGAAGCGGGGAAAATTGAAGAAAATGGCTATCTCCTTTGTTCTCTCAAAGTACAATATACTCTTGAGTTTACAAGATCAATCACCAACCCATTACAATGGTGTGAAGAAGCCATTAAATATCTTGCAAGAAATAGTTACAACTTCTTCTTTGTTAGAAAGAAACGGTTTACAATCTTTTCAATAATTCACATCCATTCAGATTCTTGATTCACGAAGAAACACCAATGGCAGAAAAAACAAGAATCTCCATAATGCAGTTGTTACACTCATTTTGTAACTTTGAATTTGAACCATTCATATTTTCTTTGAAACTTTAAACCATAGTTGTTCACGTGGGAGAAATCTACTAGAGCAGGCGTGGAGGATGCCTTTTGCATTTTGTGGCTTTATAGAGAATTGGAATTTTTACATATTTGGTCTGGCCTTCCACTTTTGATACATGGCTTCACATGATTGGCAAAGCAATCATGGCTTGCTTTGACAATAGTCGATTGATTGGGAAGGGAGCATTGACAATAGTCGATTGATGACATATACAAAAAGCTGACCTCCTTAGACTCCCGCCTTGGGAAGGCTAAGACCAGACATGACTACAATATTGCAGCCTTTAGGGCCATCGAGGAGTTTATCGTGGGTCATGCCAAGAGTGTTTCAAATCTAAGCGGTGTCCCGGCAGCGCTTTGGGGCAATGATAAAGAGCAAGAGAACCATTGAGGAGCTCGATAAGATGGATCTTTGCTTTCAAATGACCGCGTTAGGCATGTTTCAAGCTTGGAAAAAAGTCAAGATCAGTATTGATCAAGCGGCCAAGAAGTAGTCCTGGATACTTCTACTACTCTTTATTGTTAATATTCTTGTTTTCTTGGTCGTCGCCTCTTGTTTTTTTGCCGTTGTTTTGCTGTTAAGTCTTGTCTGTGTAGCTGTTTCTGGGCTACGTAGATTTTGTTGTAACTCTTGAACTGTGCTACAGCTACTCTGCTCCTCTCTCTTATTCCGGCTTATAGGCCTTATTTTGTATTCAAGGGTATAGTCCCTTTCAAAAAACTATTTGCCAATATTAAAAAAAAATCAATCATGGCTTGCTTGATGAATTTTATCCCTTTTTACAGAAAAGTCTCAAAACCTCAAATTTCTCCACCGACTGCTTCCCGCTTTGACTCTTTTGATGCACACTCAACATATTACTTTTTCCCTCTTAGCATGATCGGGGCTGCAGGTCACTTTATGACTTTTCACCTTTGATGGAAACAAAGAAAAAATTCCTAAAGTTTTCCACCGACACTGCTTCCCGCTTTGACTTTCAATGCGGGCTCAACATTTGACTTTTTCCTCATAGCATGATCGGGCTGCGGGTCACTTTATGAATTTTATCCCTTTTTACAAAAAGGATCAAAACCTCAAAGTTTTCCACAGACCCACTTCCCGCTTTGACTTTCCAATGGTGGGCTCAAGATTTTACTTTTTCCTTAGCATGATCGGGTGCAGGCCCAAATTGACATTTTTGCTAAAATAACAAAAACATTAAGTTCACAAAAAGGACCCATTCCACCACATCTAATTAGATATGTCCACGTACTCATGGATAATGGGGCCAAAATTTTGATGGGGAAGAAAATGCCTGTCATTCACGATGTGAAAAATACGAGAGAAGAAGAAAATTCCACCATTTCGTGCCTAATTTTAAAATTTCTTTCACAAACCAAGGAATTGAAAACAATACAAGGTTCGACGATCCATGGCCATAGAAATATTGAAAATTTCATTCAAATGAGGACAACAATAAAATTTTCATGCGTCTAGACAGGAAAACTAAAAACTTATCAAAACGTGTATATTGGAGTGTTTAAACAACTTCAAAGCATGAATTTCTCTATATTTTTAGACATCCAACTTTAGTTGAACATACGGAGGGTGTGAGCTCAAAATTTTATAATTTGAATTTTAAAATGGGGGTGGATTTTGAGGGTGATAATAGCTAGCTCTAGCTTGGGGACATGACATGGACTGAGCATAGTGAAGACATGACATGGGAATCCAAAATCTCAATCTCTAGACCTTGTAATTTGTTGACCAATGCCTTATCCATTGGGCCTTGCAGAGTCATATACAACTTTGAGAAAGAAATATTAGAAGAAATAAGCACACAAGCACACAATGGGAGTGAACACATGACACACAATGAAGGCGAAACAAAACCACACAACGGAAAGGGAAACACACCTATGGTACAAGGTGGGGAACAACCCACTTTCACTAATGATACAATTTTAAGTATTTCCCACTCCAAGGTAATTCCAACGAGTTCCATCCAAATATGAGAGAAGAAAAGCATTCGTGCCAAAAGCTTCATGAATCGGAATGGGCCGAGCCATCATGAATCGAACTTTCCATGGTTGCCTTTTGGTTCTCTTCTCTTATCCCATAGCAGGATGAAGTCTCCAACTTTTAATTCTCTTGCCTTGGCCTTCTTATCAAAAATATTCTTTACTTTCAGTTAGTGCTCCTTAATGCGATCCACCACTTAGAGTCCATTTTCTTCCATCTTCTCAAGAAAGAGGATCCTCTTGTCAATGGAATCCTTGTACTGACCATCTTCTATTTCCTTTAGCATCTTGAGAGCTGAAATCTCGATCGTGAGAGAAATTTTTACTTCAACTTCATACAACAGTTGGAATGGTGACATACCTATTGCCTTCTTGGGAGTGATCCTATCCACCCACAATGTGTTGTACAACCTTTTTTGACAATTCCTTTGATTCTCATTTACAATCTTGCAGACAATGGTCACAATGTTCTTGTTGCTTGATTCAGACTGTCCATTTCCTTGTGGATAGTAGTCAGAAGAATGAGACAAGGAGATTTCATAGTTACAACAAAACTTGGTCAACTCTCTTGAAGAGAAATAGGTAGAATTCTCTGCTACAATATTTTGTGGCACTCGAAATAGACTATGATATTCTCCTTGATGAAGTTGCATACTATTTCAATGTTGGCTTGTTTGGCTGGAATGGCTTCCACCCATTTGGTTAAGTAGTCTATTATTGTGAGTACATAGGCGTGCCCTACGCTTGAGTGAGGTTGAGAGAAAACCAATGAAGTCCAGCCCCCACTATTGAAATGGTTCTTCAATAACCATAGGCCTAAGTGGTAATGCAGTGAGTTGTGGTCTTCCAACGAATTGTTGGCATGCTTTGCATTTAGAAACCCAATCTTGAGTTTCTGCAAATATGGTGGGCCAATAATACCTTCCTCGAAGGATCTTGTGTGCAGTGACCATTTTTGAAAAATGTCCACCACATGTTTGGTCATGGTATGCTTTAAGCAACTTTTCTTGTTGCTCTTTATCTATGCACCTGAGGAAACAACCATCCAGGCCTCTTTTGTAAAGTGCATGATTCTAGATTACAAATTTAGCTTCCTTCAGCTTGAGTGTTCTCCTTTTCTTATAATCAAGATGGGGAGGGCATTCTCCATAAGTTAGGTAATAGGAAATATCAGCATACCACTCATCAGTAGTGGTGACAAAGAGAACCTATGGGTTGTCTTCTGAACAAGTTGAGAAAGCACAATTTTCTTTGCCATGTTGAAATTTTAGTGTTTCATCTTCAACAATCAACTTTCACAAGCCATTTCCCCTTACCATATTGGAGGGTCAAATATCCAAGTCATATTATTGAGTCTTTGCAATCCAATTTCCTCTTTTATCTCCAAGATCCTGCTATGTCAAGATGGACTTGATTGCACTGCCGGGGACCATCACCACCGTATGGGAATTGAGAATGTAAAACCTAAATTTTTATATAGCCTTGACCACTGCATGGACATGCTTCTCCAATTGGCTATATTTTAGCTCATTCTTTTTCAAAGGAAAACTCATGAAAGAAATAGGTTCTTCCACGCCTTCATCATTTTTCAGAATGAGAACGCAGAGAGTGTATGTTCGGATGCATAACAATACTTGATGAATTATTTGTTAAAATATGGAGATACAAGATTTGGAGCCTTGGAAATGGATTTCTTGATCTCTTCGAATGATTCCTTCCCTTAATTATTCCATTTGAATTTTTCTTGTGGTTTCATCATGGAAGTGATGTGCTTTGTCAACTCAACAAACTCAGGCACAAACAACAAAGAAAGTTCACCTTTCCGAAGAATGAATGAACTCCTTTCTTGCTTGTGGGCAAGGATAATGCTTGAATGGATCTAATCCTCTCAGGATCAATGTGTGCTCCATGTTTGTTCATAATGTGCCCCAATAACTTGCCTTCTATGACTCCAAAAATGCACTTTTTGGATTTAGTGATATGCCATGTTTCCTACACCTTGCAAGTACTTGTTCTAAGTGATAGATATGATCTCCCCTCTTCTTTGAAAATACTGTGAGATCATCAAGATATATGACAATGTAATTCTTCAGATCTTTGAAGGCCAAATCCATCACCCTTTGGAATGTAGCTCTTGCATTGATTAGGCCAAAAGGCATTTTCTTTGTAGGCAAAAGTGCCCCAAGGTGTTGTAAAGGTTGTCTTGGTGTAGTCCTCCTCTGCCACTTTGATTTGATTATATCTTGAGAATCCATCAAGTAATGAAAGAATTTCAGATCTAGTGACTACTTGCAGGATATGGTCCATGATAGGAAGAGGATAATTTTCCTTTAGTGATACTGGTTTAGGTTGTGAAAATATACACATATCCTTATTTCACCATTCTTCTTCTGCACTGGCACAATGTTAGCCACCCATGTTTTATGGTGGATGGGAAAGATGATCCTTACATTAAGCATCTTCGTTACCTCCTCCTTGATGGTATCAAAAATACTTGGGTTGTACGGCCTTTGTTTCTACCTAAAGGGCTTAACACCCTACTTTTAAGGAATTGAGTGATGCATTTCATTTGGTGGGAAGGATTTGAGTTCATCATAAGAGTAGGCCAGACATCTAAGTATTTCTTGAGTAATGTAACAAACCTTTTTTTTTTCTTTAAGAGAGCAACATTTTCCAATATTGAGCATCCTTGGCTCCTCCAGTGCTAATGTTTTCTTTATCAAAATTAGCTAGGCTTTGAGAAGATTGATTTTATTTCTCTTGAATGAATCTATCATGTTTGTCAAAGAGGTGTTCTAAAGAGACTAGGCCTTTGGGAATTTTGTTCCCTTTAAATTTGATTACTTCCTCATCATCAATCCATTCAATTCCTTCTTTCTCTTCTTTGGGGACTACTTCTCGGTGTGGATTTTCACCTCCCTTAAAGAAGAGACTATTGAAATTATCCCTCTAAAAATGCTATAATTTGGTTATCATCATTGAAGACTTGCCAATGATTTGCATTGTCTGGTACACTAGGCCTGAATACCATTTCAATGGTAACTTTTTCTTTACCAAAAGAAGGATTAGGTGTCACTAGGGAAGCTAACACTGCAAGAGAATCATCCATTTCATTTTGTTCCCTTGGAATAGCTTCAATGGAAAATGCATAAAAAGATTCAATGTAGTCCCACACTCTATTTTTGTAATGTCGAAGTCTTGGATTATTCACCTGGTATTGTTAGCAGACCTACTTTACTACAACCTTTTCATCACCTTGGCATCTTAGTTTCTTGATTCCCATGTCCTCTTCTACACTCATGCCTAAGAGTAGTGCTTCATACTCTGCAGTGTTATTTGTATTATCAAATTATAGCTTGTAGGAAAATGGGTACAACTCATTGGAAGGAGAGTACAATACTACACTAGCTCCCAGAGCTGACAATGGAATGACTACCATAAAATTCCATTGTCAAATTTGATCTTCCTCTTCATCCATGAGAAGTGGAAAGTTCTCCTCTTTTCTTGATGTGAGGAAGTAGTTTCCTAGCCCACAATATTGAAAGAGAATGTTTTCTTTCGGATCATCAAACCTTCATACTGTGAACTTCATCTTTCTTACTGGTAGCAACTTCTTCATCTCACCTTTTACTGGGATAGTTGCAGATGACCAATCCATTTTTATCTCTCCACCTAGGTCTCTACTAAAACTCCTACTCAATAACATACTAAAGGATGTTGGGATGTATGCTACTAGTATGGTTAGGAGCACCTTCTTGTTTGGAAAATCAGCTAGTGCTACCTGTGCATATTTGATTCTTCCTACCAATGGAACTTGTTTGAATTCCATTAAGTATAAGGTTTCATTTACCTAGGTAAAGGTGAGGCCTAGAGAATTTGCAACTTTGGATGTCATCACTTGTCTGAAGCTCCAGAATCTATGATATAATTATTTAGTTAGAAGCCTTTAATGAGGAATGACATGTAGAAAGGTTAAACCATGTTGGTTTTGGAGGCACTGAGGGCTAGCATGTTTTGAGAAGGTAGTGTGGATGGTGTGGGCAGTAAGCCTTTAGAATTAGGATTCGAGGATACGGTGTTACCACCATGAATTGTATTAATGAAAATGTTAAACTAGGTAGGGTGTGTTTTTAGGTATTCTATTTCGAGAGCTAGAATTTGGTTTTACTTGCATGTTCCACAAAGTCAAATGGGGTTATGGTGACTGAGAAAGAGGTTTCAGAAATGGACGAAGATTTATATTGTAGAGGATTTGCTACTTTCATTGTTGAATTCTACTTTTGGGGTGTAATAATTGGCTTGGAAGGGGGTGAGGGTGTAGATTTTGATTGAACCTTAGATGTTTTTTCAGAACAACATTTAAAGGATAATTGTTCTTAGCAAATTTTGAGCTAGAGAAGAGTTAGATGACTTACTTGGCATAGTAGCATGATCCTTGAAAACTAGTGAGTCTGGTTTTCTTTAGCCAACTCCATAGAAGGTGGTAATGGTGATCCTTTATTGATGATTTTATTTTGTGTGACCTCTGGAGGAGAATATTCTTTATTATTCTTATCCTTTACCGCAACCGTTGAGGATGAAGCACCTTTACTAGATTATACATGAGTGAAAACAACACATGAGAAACTTGGAGCTTCTTCATCATCCTCATCTTCATCATCAACATACTCAATTAGGCCATTATGCATATCAAATTCCTCGACATCAAGATAGTTTTCATAGTCTTCCATATTTTCTTCTTCAGTTTCATCAATTCTCGCTTTCTCCTCTCGGCTATTTGGTGTCATAGATAGCATTGGTGGTGGTGCTTCAAGAGTAAGTCAAGAGGAGGTGGAGAAATCCTTGTCCTATCTGGTGGGTTTGGTTTCCTTAAAGAATTCCTCATTGTGATCTGAGATAGATTCTTCTTCAAGGTGACCAAGTCATTGTCTATTTTTTAGAACATTGAATCTGTGGTGACAGAGTTTGAATTATGACCCTTTTTCTTTCCATTGGGGCCTTTCACATTTCCAAAAAGGATTAGATCATCATCAACTTCTATTTCATAGTCCTTGGCTTCCCTCAATGTTCTTAGTTGGGCTATTCTAAGGAAGAAACCTACTTTTGATGGCAAAGCACTGATGAAAAACCTCTTCAAATTATTTTAGGAGGCACCACATCTTCAGAGATCATTCTTATCACTCTATCTTATCTTTCTATGAAGTCCCTCATTGACTTGGAGGTTTCTTTCTTCATTTGTACCAATTGGACCAAAAGATTCTTACACTATTCTATGCTCTTGAGCCTGTGTTTGAATGCACTTCTTATATCCTCCCACCGGTGACGAAACTCAGGGGTAGTATGTAGAACCATTCGACAAATTTCTCTTGAAGTGACTCCATAAAGAGTCAGGCTAACACATATTCATCTTCAACACCCAACACATTGCAAGCAGTGATTAATGTTTCTACATGCTCTTTAGGAAGTTGAGAACCATCCCCTCTGAATTTTGGAAAGTTTTTTTCTCGAGCCTCTAGGTAGCTCATGGAGTGGTTGAGCAAGATCCAGTTGACCGGTGTTTTCTCCCCATGGTACATTAGGCATATGGGCCTCACAATCACGTTCACGCTCTGATCATGATCCCCCATTCTATTTTTTTCTATCTTCTAACCTGCTAAGGTTGCGACTTCTTCTTTGCTCTTTTTGTCTCGCCTCGGCTTGAAGTCTCTCGATTTATTCAAGTTGAGCTCTTATTTATTCTACATCTCTCACCTCTCTTTCTCTAGCTTCTTCTTCGGTCTCACATCGGTGAAGTCTACAAGGTTCTCATTGATGTATGGAAATTAACAATCAAAGGATTGGCAACACTCGGAGTTCCCAACATGACCGGTTATTTGAAAATGAAGCCTCTGGATTCCGAGTAGCTCTTGTCTCCTTTGAAGTTCCTCAAAAATGGGATCAGTTTTTCCTTCTTGTCTCTATTGTCGGGTGTATCTTATATCCACCAGCTTGAAAATCTATGCTCTTCTTTGCGTGTTGGAATTTGTCTTTGCCTCTTCAATTTAGCAGCGTGTTCTTCTTCAAGGTCCAAAATTCTTGTGATAATGAAGTAGTGATTAGAACTTTGTCTATTATGCCAGATAACTTCCCTCAAATATGAAGCAACGTCTTCTTAGATGTGGAAGAGAAATTTGGGTCTTTCAATATGAGGGTTTCTTGGAATAGCCATGATTTGAATCCATGTGGCTCATATAGCCATTCAAATTGTATAATTTTTTCTCTTTTTTGAATTTTGAATATTTTGACCTTGTCATTGCATTCAAGTGTAGATCTTTGTTAAATATGGCCCACGGTGGGTGCTAAAATTGTTAGCAAGGAAATTTTCAGGTGAAAAAATATGTGAACTCTTCTTGCTAGTGCTCGGGAATCTAAGTCTATCTACTTAAGCTGGTGCAGATTCTCGTGTATGTATGCATGAGAAAACATGGATTTTTGTGGTGGCCTTTCGGTCAAGGATCAACAGCAGGGCACTCCACCGATCCTATGGAAAATGCTTGTAGTTATCTGCAAGGGGGGAAATTTTTTATGAAGGTGAGAAAGGGGAGTGAGAAAAGAGGTAGGAGAACTAATGTTGTAGGTAGAAAATCATATTCCTACACACATTAGTTAGAAACTTTAACACATGCATTTATGAGAAGAAACAACCCAGAAATGGCAACAAGACAAGATAAGATTGCGAACTCAAAGTTTCTAAAATCTCCTCATCAAAGAAAGCTAGAAACTCCTTCTTGTATTGATGCTTAAACAAAAATTATACATAGTGGAGAAATGGAGGAAATTGAGAAGGGGGGAAATGGAAGAAAATGGCTATCTCCTTTGTTCTCTCAAAGTACAATATACTCTTGAGTTTACAAGATCAATCACCAACCCCTTACAATGGCGTGAAGAAGCCATTAAATATCTTGCAAGAAATGGTTACAACTTCTTCTTTGTTAGTAAGAAACGGTTTATAATATTTTCAATCATTCGCATCCATTCAGATTCTTGATTTGTGAAGAAATGCCAATGGTGGAAAAAACCAGACTTTTCATAATGCAGTCGTTACACTCATTTTGTAACTTTGAATTTGAATTGTTCATCTTGCCTTTGAAACTTTAAACTAGAGTCGTCCATGTGGAAGAAATTTCTTTGGAGTGGGCGTGGAGGATGCCTTTTTGTATTTTGTGGCTTTATTGAGATTTGGCTTCTTTTACATTTTTGATCCACCCTTCCACTTTTGATACGTGGCTTCACTTGATTGGCAAAGTAATCACGGCTCGCTTTATGACTTTTAGCCCTTTTTACAAAAAGGCTCAAAACCTCAAAGTTCTCTACCAACCCACTTCCCCACTTTGACTCTTTTGATGCAAGCTCAACATTTGAATTTTTCCCTCTTAGCATGATCAGGGCTGTGGGTCACTTTATGACTTTTCTCCTTTTATGGAAACAAAGAAAAAATTCCTAAAGTTTTCCGCTGACGCACTTCCCGCTTTGACTTTCAATGCGGGCTCAAAATTTTACTTTTTCCTCATAGCATGATCAGGGCTGCAAGTCACTTTATGACTTTTAGCCCTTTTTACCAAAAAGGCTCAAAACCTCAAAGTTCTCCACCGACCCACTTCCCGCTTTGACTTTCCAATGGAGGGCTCAAGATTTGACTTTTTCCTTATCATGATCGGGGTCGTGGGGCTAAATTGACATTTTTTGCTAAAATAACAAAAATGTTAAGTTCACAAAAAGGACCCATTCTGCCACATTTAATTAGATATGTCCACGTACCCATGGATAATGGGGCCAAAATTTTGATGGGGAAGAAAACGCGCATCATTCACAACTGTGGAAAAATGCAGAGAAGAAGAAAAATCCACCCTTTCATGCCCGATTTTCAAATTTCTTTTGCAAACCAAGGAATTGAAAACAATATAAGGTTCGATGATCCATGACTATAGAAAGATTGACAATTTCATTCAAATGAGGACAACAATAAATTTTTTCAAAACTTGCAAGGTGAAGAGTTTCAACAACTTCAAAGCATGAATTTCTCTATCTTTTTAGACTTCCAACTTTACTTGAACACTTCTAGAGGGTGTGAGCTTAAATTTTTGAATTTGACTAAAAAAATGAGGGGTGGATTTTGATGGTGAAAACACTTGCTAAAGGTAATACTGACTCTTTTAGGCTTCACATGTAAAAATAATTTTTCACCGAGTTTAAATTTATTATCGACCCTTTTCAGATATGCATAATTTTTCTTCCTATCAACTAATTCTTGTAATCATTCATGAATTATTTTCACTTGATGTTTCATTTTAGTAAGCCTTTTCGGTCCAATTACCTCTCTATCTTCAATACTATCCCAACTATTTGAGTTCTGTGTTTCCTTCCATATAATGTTTTGAAAGGTCATTTTTAAAGAGGAATGATAATTATTATTATAATAAAATTAAACTAAAGGAAGGTATTCTTCCCATTTGTACTCTTGATTCATACAATAAGTTCTTAACATATCCTCCAAAACCTAATTTACTCTTTCTCTTTGACCATTTATTTCCGAATTGTAACACCTTGAACAAAGCTGTTATATTTCTCTTTGAATTACAAGCATTGGCATGCGATTTTCTTGAATGAGGTGTTTACTTTATTATTGAAAATCATGCTTGTTATGGATAAATAAATTCCACTCTTGGATTCATTGGACTGAAATTTTATGGCTTGCAAGAATCCAATTTCACTTCTTATTGATAAGTTACAATCTGGTTTTGAGATTTGTAAACTTATCTCTTATACTGACTCATCCTTGGATCAATTTCAGTGATCCAAGGAATGTTTTAAATCTTATTAACAGATGAATGGTAAATTGACATTCAATGGTTTGAAAGGAATAGTGGACTAAACTTTTGTATTTTGTAAATTATAGTGCCTTCATTCGGATGTATGTTTGTGCTTGGGTCTTTGGGATTGATCTCCGCGAGGACATTATTGGCGTAAAAAAATATTCTACTTCATGACTATGAAGGGGATTAGGATCCTAAAGCTAAAGGACTATCCTAATGGTATCCTAAGCTAGGTAAGAGAACCTACTTCCTAGCTACGTCTATTTAATTGGGTTATAATCTAACCTAAGCTTCTTATTCTATTGTGTTGGGGGTGACCTAACCTAAGCTCTTGTGCTAAATGAATATGGGAAGGGGAGAGTACTATAGTAATTCTTGGCTATGTTAACCTAATGCCTAATACTATATGGAGGTGAATTTAATCTAACCTAAGGTGGAAACTACCTAAGGAAATGTTTTAAGACCTAAGGTGATTAATTGTTGGACTAACCTAAGTTTTGGGAAATCTAGCCTAAACTATTTGAAAGGGGCCTAAGGTCACATAAAACTATGACAACGATTCCAATGGATTTGATTTGATTTGATTGAGTATTAATGCAAGGTGGTACCACTAGTTTTGGAAAGGGCTAGTTAACTTTAGAGGGGCTTATGTGGAGGCTTCACTAAGTATGGAATTGCATGTTGACTTGGGATTGGTATCCGCCAGTTTTGGGAGGCGGTGGCAAGGAGAGATAAGTGGGAGAATTAGGAGTTATGGCATTAATGAATCTCAATTTTTTTGTGTAAACCATCTTGGAAACACGGGAGGCGGGTTTGTGAGAGGTTGTTTGGTTTTGCATGCCTCACGAATTTTGCTCTACATGGAGCTATCTAGTTCTTTGAACCAACAGTTTGACTTCTTCTTCTTCTTGGCTATTTTTGGTTTCTTTGGTCTATTTTTTATCAAGGGAATGTATAAGAGGCATTAGAAGAAAAATTGTTTTGTTGTTGATCTGTCATGGAGAAGAAAAAGGGTTGGGAGCTCTGCTAGAAGTATCCTTCGAATTGGCAGAAGAACTATCAAGCATGATAGGCTCTACCCATTAATATTTCTTGCTTTCTTCTAAATGATTCATTAAAACAATTTTTCTCTCTTGAGATAAATATTTGCATGATTTGTCTGGTTTATTACTTACATGTTTTCATGAAATCTCTATGGTTTTTGGAATGTAAATCCATTGCTGGTAATGGTAGTTTTTGGGAAACTTTCTCTATGCTAGTTTAATGGTGATATTCATGCGAACTTGTTTTGGAAGCTTTGTAACTTGTATTCGAGGCTAGTGTTGACTAAACTGGCATTCGTTGTTGTATGTTTCATTCTGAACTATCATTTAGAGCCTGTGTTCATTGAATTTGTAGTAGAGCTTCTTGGTTGTTATGAACTGGCATTTGTTGCTCACATGGTTCTAAATCTCTATTTTAGTCTTGGGTTTTGCGGAGCTTTTAATGGAACTTTGTGTTTGTTCTGAGATGTGTTGGAACTTGGTGTAGTTCTGAAATTTTGGTTGAATCTTTGTATTCGACACTGTACTCATATTTAATTCTTGCGAATGTTGAACTTGTAGTCAAATTATTGACTTTTGATTCGTATACATATAATGAAATGGAAGTTTTATTATTATTCAAGGATTTGAGAATCTTTGTGAAACATATTAGAGCATTGGTGTTTTGTTATGATATTTTATTTAGGGCTCCGTGTTTCATTATAGGCTCATATTTGAACTTGTGTTTTTCTGAGCCGGTGTTTGAGCCTTGTGAAGTTATGAACTTATGTTCAAATCTCGTATTCCACAATGTACAGGTATTCCATTATTGCGTGTTTTGAACTTGTGTTGGAATCAACGTATTTTATTCTTTACTTGTATTGTGAGCTAGATTTTTGTTGGTATTTTGGTTTTGAAAAGCTTTAATCTCATTTATGACTGTCTGCTCAAAGGGGTCTTGAGAGTTTTGTTTTGGTCGGAAGTAGACCGGGTAACCTATTTTTGAGATCTCCTATGTTTAGCTTCTTGAGAGGGAATGGTTGTATTACATCTGTATTTTAGACTGTACTATGTTCTTGAACTTGAATGTGAATGTGAATTCGAAGTGTATCATGTTCTTCTTCTACCTTACTGAGCGAGCCCATTTCTTATGGAAAGCTTGACTATTTTGTTCATAGTAATAAATGGACTGGAACTATGTCTTGTTGTGGGTTTGATTGATCTTTAGTTCGTTTGGATCAATCGTTAAAAGTTTAGAGGTTATGGAAATGTATTATTTACTTTCCTTCTTATTTTAGATGTTAAAAAAATTACCTTCCTTGTCATAATATTTTAAACTAGAATTCAAAAGTCTTGTGGTGATTCTGTTTCAGTTGAGTAGGAAGTAAGATTGGAACATCTCTGGACTTAAACATCATTGGGGGTTTCTTACTCTCTTCAGATCTTCTTAATTGGTTTCTTGGGTTTTATTGGAAGTTGAATTTAAAACCTAGTATACTGAATCTTGTAT
The DNA here is from genome assembly GCA_018340775.1 of Taxus wallichiana var. yunnanensis. NCBI lineage: Eukaryota > Viridiplantae > Streptophyta > Pinopsida > Cupressales > Taxaceae > Taxus > Taxus wallichiana. Next base: position 63,708,717 of record CM031240.1, read on the forward strand.
GAAAGTATATATATTATCTCTGCTTAGATAATTTTGTATTATTGTTCTTATCTGGGACATGAACTATGTACTTCTTTGTATTGAACTGTTGAAGCCGTGTAATGGGATTTCAATTCTTGAGTTCACGATTACTTCTGCACTTGTATATCTTTTATTGTTTGAGGATTTCTACTCCTTTATGGATTCATTGAATGAATCTCCAAGTTTTATAGAGAAAGGAATATGTTCTCTTGGGGACAACTTTATTGTTTAGAGTCTGTACTGTGAATTTCATTTTGAGATTTGAATTGAACTTGAACTTGGTGAATGGAAATGGGCAAACCAGTTTGATAGAATTGTAATGGAAAATTGGAAGTGTTCTTTCATTAGATGTGTGTTCATTCATGTGTTCTCTTTTGGGAACTAGTTAAGGAATTCTAAGTTTGAAATAGAAATGAGAATTCATTTCATAGTATAGATGAAATGAATTATAGATTGGTTCCTTTTCTATTTGAGATCCTTTTTTGTTGTTAGGATAAGTTCATTTGATTGAATTTTTCTATTTTCGATCTTCTTCTAAGATGGAAAATTCATTGTGGAACGTTTGGTTTCAAATCTTGAATTAGTATCCTTTAACATATGGGAGTTAGTTTTAACTTGCAAGGGAACTGTTTTGACTCTCTACCCTACTTGGATTGATTTGGGATTCTTGATAGATGCTTTGCCTTAATGTTGAATCCTTATATTGCTATCTTTGAAGTGAGGCGATTCATTTGTTCTAAACTTGTATTGTCTTTTTGATGATTAGTTTTTGGGAATAACATGTATTGATTCTTCTTCCTTTGTTATATGGAATGATGAAGATTTCTAAAATAAACTATGCTGTAATTACTTCTTTTCTTTGCTTAGTAAAGATAAATGATTAATTATATTCTTATAGAACTATGAAACAATTGGATGAAAAGACCTCTTGATTGTTTTAAAGTAATTGATAGGATCAATTAAACCTTGTCATATAATTCAGATGTTCGGATTCTATTATGCTCTTTTCTTAAAAGTGAATTCGAGACTCATTTATTGTACTTCTTTTATAGATGTTATTACTTATGATTATTTGTATGATAAATTAATTTTTTTATTAAAGTAGAGTAGTTTTAATGGAACAATTAATGGAATGCACTTCACTTTAATGCTTAGTGCTTATCATGATCAATTCGTTGATTTGACTCATGCTCGCAATTTTACATATGTACATCATAAGTGATAAAAGAAGACATAGACTTTTATGATGCATTGGCTTATTTAATTTTGGATCTTATGTAAAGAGTTTTGAATCATTCTTGAGTTGTAATGAAAAAGAAAAGTGATGTTCTTTTAAGATCTTTATTCTGATTGACATGCAGAATGTCTATAATGCATAATCTTGAAAATGTATATTTATCATCATGAACTAAAAGGTTTTGTGTTGGACTACAATTTGTGATGTGTATACTTTGTACTTGTATGATGGAAATAATAGTGATATCTTTGTGGTATTCTTTATATCTGTGTATACTATTGCTGATATAAGATAATGAGTTGGATTAAGGAGATAGTATAATCTCCCTTATAGAAATGAACTTGTTAAATGGCAAGGATTTCGTTCTCTAATTACACAACTATAGTTTAATAATGATATATGCTTTGGACATACAATTAAACTATATAAGTAATGAACGATAAAAGGGTTATGTTAAACCTAACATCTTACCATGAAGAGGAAGATTCTCTCTCTCTCTCTCTCTCTCATGGAATGAAAAGTAAAAGGAATAGTGGTTATGATCCTTAATCTTTATAATTTCATTTATAAAGTAAACACTAGCTGAATCTAGGTGGATGTCACACTTGATTTGGACAGCTAGGTTGCATTAGGAATTAAACATTGATGTTTTTTGTCCTATTTTTGGGATAACTACTTGTTATGCCATGTTAATAAACAACAATGCAAACTTGAATTAATGAAGTTCTCCATATCTAATCAGGATAAGTATGGGTAAAGAAATTAATAAATGTTGGAATTAGGGTTAGGCATGGTTGTTATAATCGAATCTGAATCTAATCTAATTATGTTTAATGACCACTAAGGGGGTATGTACATCTTGATGAATAAGTTGTAATGGATGTTGTCACACGCCAAATATAAGCTGTGCCCTTGAGAAGTCCGGGACTTATCAATGATAAAGTGTCATAGTTGACATTTGGCAACCCCCTTCCATATTTGTTCATCTAGATTTACACACATCTGGACTTAAACTTAGTTTCTCTCTAGGTCAAGTTAGTAGCATGTTTAGGATAGGTAGTATCTTTCAATGACTCAGGGTACCTTAGCACATTCAGTTGACTTAGGTCAACCGAGTATGCCCATATACCCTAAGTCATCGTGAGCGTCTTCCTATGATAAATTATTTTTCTAACCGGGCTAGGGTCAAACCTTGGGCAAGTGGACTGACGGTAGTCAGTAAAGACCATTTAAGATAATGGAAGAGTTATGTGAAGGATGTATTCGAAATGATGAGTATGCCATCTAGGAATAGTAACATGAACAATATGTTGAAAATATTTGGCCAAAGTATCACAAGCTGCTGGTTGCGTTGTCCTATGTCACCTAGTTTAAAGCAACATGATGTCAGATGAATATTAGTAACAAATATTTAGATAGGTTCTTTAAACATATCACTTAGTACCCATAATAGGGTAGGAGAACTAAGTATACGTAGTATAAATAAAGTATTATAAACTTTAAGTTAACATGAGATATCGACTTGTAACCGAGTCATGGAATGAGAGATCGGTAGTATACTGAGTCATTACAAATTTATATGGTTATCTATTATGAGATTGATTGGCATGGAATGTGTGTTCTAAATGATGTTTTATTTAGAATAGAGAACATTATGTTTCAAAAAAAAATTCCCTTGTTTCTAAAATCTTAAAATGGGAATGTTACATCTTGGTATCAGAGCTGAAGGTTGCAGCTCTTGGACCTATTATGTCCATAATCTGATGAAACTTAAATTTTCTTGTTAACAGAAAATGGTTAGAACAAGAGGAAATGTTGTAAATAATCCTCTACCTGAGGAAGGAGTAGCAACTACCCAAAAACTTGATGAGATCCTTGCTTCCCTGTTGGACACAAGAGATCATTTGGATGTACTTGAACAACAAGTAATGGGCAATGAGGAGGAAGAAGATGCTGATAACAATAATCAGCCACCTTTTGAGGACAACACCAATGTAGGTGTTGATAATAACAATGTGAACATACCTAATCAACTTTGAGAACAAAAGGATAATTTGGTAGTTTGAACTCACTAATGATATAAAAGGATAAGTCCACCCAAGTTTGATGGGACCACATTAGGAGATGGGGATGAGAATTGGCTCAACAAAATGGAGAAATAATTTATAATAAGGAATTTCTCAAAAAAATAAAGGTGATATGGGGAGCATATCAACTTTCCCATGAGGCATATTCATGGTGGGACAATCATAAGGCTGAGTTAAACATTGATGAAACTAATATCACATGGGATCAATTTAAAGGTTATTTTAGGCAACTATAGATACCTATTTTCGGTATAGTGCCCCTTCGTCATCTCACTTTCATCTAATTTCCATTATCGCATCTCTTTCTCTAAATAAAATCCTATCTATTTTCTCACATTATTTGATTGATTATCAATGGGCTCCATATGGACCCATGCGATAATTTAATTTTTGGCATCATCCCCATCTCTCACAAATTATTTAATTCATAATGCATATCTTCGACACCTTCTTTTTAAAAATGAAATATTTATCTCACCCCCCATTCAAATCATGTTCCCCACTTTGCTTAATAAGTCAAAATATGTGACCCACATGATCACATCACATCCCTAACTCATGTTACTTTACTACACCCTAGGTATCATCTAACCTGCTGCTTAGTCTCATATCTAAGCTATAAATATGGTGTTTTCCCCCATATTCAAAAGGATATATATTTTTAAGGAGGATAAATTTTTAAGAAGACCTCGAGAGACTGGGCCTAGAGAAGAGAAGAAAGAGATTAACTAAGTTCTTCTAATTTGAAGGAGAAATCTCTGTTATAGCTCATTATCTTGCCATCTTAATGGCTGATTCATTTTCATAGCAGGACATAAGCTAAGTACTCTTGTTATTTCAGTTGCTTGTCATTTTTACTACTATTCACGATCTATTATTATCTTGTCTGACACAAGGGTTGACATCCTCCAAGGGAGTTGAAATCCTCTTGGAACCAACACCATCCGGCAACCCCGCATATTGTGTTCTAATCTTATCTGGTTTAGTTTTGCAGATCTAGCTTCTTGATATCATACATCTATTTTCTTTGCACCCATATCATCCATCTCCATCTCCAAGGTACTAAGCCCTTGTATACTCAACGTGGTCTCGTGTTTCTTGATTACTCGTACACTCATCTGGACAGGAAGCTGGAAATGCATATCAACATTTGGCACGCTCGGTGGGACTAGATCCTAGATCTGGTTGTTTTGTTTGTTATTTTGCTTATCTTTTCTAACTTGCTTGTTTGCAATATCTTAGTATTTGTTGATTTCAGTTCTGTATGGTCACTCGTTGAAATCATCAGGAGGTACATGCTCTTCTTGTTTTCTAATAAAATCCACCCGCATGGGATATGAATCCGGAAACTAATCTTATTGTCTTGCTTTTATTTGTGATCTCAGTTTTATAATAGATATTTTAACGACCTTTTCTTTGACCTAACAAACTATCTCTATATCTTCATCTAGATCTTAATTTCTAATTATCTATAGATTTCACATTTCAAATTATACTAATCTATAGTTATTTGTTAAAAAAACATAACAATCTATAGTTATTTATTTTAAAACATAATAGACAATATTGATTTATTTAAAAATAACAATTTTAAAAAAAAATATGAAATAAATTGCAATTAAAATTATAAAAATAAAATAAAGAAATATATATAAAAAATAAAATCCTAAGCTACCCCATCTTACTCCCCTTCCTCCTAACTATCTCCTCACCTCTCCACTCGGCCAGCTCGGCCACCTCCCTCACCGGCTCCACCAAGTCACCCACTCCCTCCACCCTAATCCCATCCTCCACCCATCCCTGAATCCACCGAGCCATCTTTCTTCAACGCTCCCCATCTCCAACATCTCCCTTCCCTATCCCAGACTCAACTCCTCTCCACCTCGCCATCCCCGCTTGACCTTCTCTCGCCCCAAGTTCCATTCAACCCACTTCCTCATCCCCGAGCTCCATCCTCACCTACCCCGTGCTCCATCTCCCCATCCCACCTCACCATCCACATCTCCCTTCCTCTCCCCACGACTCCTCACCGAGTCCTCCACTCCACCTTCAAATCTCTGCCTCCCGAGACCACGTTGACTTCTCCTCCCATCTCTTCTCCTTGCCACACCCATCTCTCTCAACTCCTTAACCATCCATAAACACACTCCTCCTTCCCACGTCCCTTCTCTTCACCTCATTGCCTCAGCTCCTACGGTCCTCGGCCCGACGTCTCCCATCTTGTCCCTCATCCACCGAACTCTCCCTCTACCCGAGCACTGTCCCCATCCATCTTCCATTCTATCCTCCTCTGTGCTACTCCCGTATCCCCTCTATCCCACACAACTCCCCTCTTCCTGAATCCATCATCCTAGTATGATAACCATCACCAAGTTCCCCTCAAGCTTGTTGTACAGATCCCACGTCCAAGCTCAACCTCGCTATATCGAGCGGATTCCATCCTCGTCAAGTTTTCAACATTGTGAAACCATTTGTTGGGATTCGGACTCTGTGGATCGAGATATTGGCTTAGCTCAACACACCCATACCGATCTTGTTAATATCCTTAGCTCGGTTTGACTTAATCTTGAGCTCGTGTCTATGATGTATTCCACATTCATGGATCTTTGAGACAACAATGAGCTGCGTGCTTTACGTCATTAGCCCCACCAGATGACTCAACGTCTAATCTCTTCTACGAAACAACTTCATATTGACTTGGTAATCCCTAGATGACTCAACGTCTAATCCTTTTGGTACTAAAGACATCCACCGAGATTCTGTTCATAATCCCAATAAATCTCGACTAGTTGCTCCCCCTTCCCTGAAATCTCTGCAATCTCCCGACTCTGCAATTTCCCGATCCATCTTACCAAATCCTTTTTCTTCCTAACCCGCCCTTGTCGGTCGAGCTATCTCCAATCACCATCGCCCCACATGGGATGTGGGTCAAACTCCACTTTATATCATTTCACTAAAAAGTTAGGCATCTTATTTCAAAACACAAACAAACTTATCATTTTGAACAACCTAGAACATTTTGTAGTGTAAGCTATCTTGTTTATATTTTATTCTTATTTATAGTTCACTAAACAAATTAACACAACACACATATTGATATTCATCATTTGTGTTATCAACAATCATTTTTTTTGTTTTGATTTCCAATCAATGGTTTATCCTTTTATAGATTATTCTTATAGTTTTTATTTTGTTTTATAATTCATATCGTAGTTTATCATTTCGGATCCATTCCCACATTGTATAGTTTTTTTCCTTCTATAGTTTAATTCATAGTTCCTCATTTCTATTTAATAGTTATTTCATCGTTATTTTATAGTTTAGTTTATCCTATAGTTGATTAGTTTTCATATCTTGTACATTACAAGTACATACGAATGTCGAGCTAATTTTCATTTATAAAATTAATTTTTCGTCGTGCGTAGGGATTTCTTTTGCATACAAATATTAGAAATTTTTTTATTGTCTTTCGGTACCTTTTAAACTCATGTCCACTAATCGTGTATAATTTGATTTCATAGGATAATATCTACGACATCGTGACAACAACATTATGTTGTCAAAGACCAATGTTTAAATCAAACACACTGCACAAAACACTTTTACCAACCTTATCTACAAACATAGATGGTGCCATTTTAGGTTACTCAGGCATTCCTGGCCACTGACCATCACCTCCAAGTATGCCATCATCACATGTGATCAAAAAAAAAAAAAAAACATTATCCAGATCCCCTTTCTAGTCGTGAACGATGCACTTTTAAGGTCACTAGACATTCCGGGTCTGTGATTAATACCTCTAAACATTCCAGGTATTCCTCATTTTTCTCTATTTTCTCTTTTTGCATCAAAATTTCCCTTTCCTAAGTGTTTGTATACATCAAACATCACATTTCATTTTGGTCTAAAATGAACCTTCTACATCTTGCTTGCTTACATAGCTTAAGTAAAGGATTTAACTCTATGCATTTCACTTATCACACACCGCCTTTTTGAAATTTACACATCAAAACATTCCTCTCACCTAGATAATCGATTGGGACCTAAAACCCAACAGAAGCCATCTCGGACATCTCCCAATCCATAACTACCTGAAACCAACCTTAGACTCCTTTAGGCACCTTCATTACCTACTTTTCTTTTCTGTTCACATCCTCTAAATTAAACATGAGGATAAAAAATATTCTGCTTGATTTGTTTGTCAATAACATACATAAACAGATGTTTCTCTATTTCACACCTATTGTCGCTCTCTCCCAAATCAAGACAAACAAACAATCTACTTTATCCCATGATATTACTTCCTCTGATGATCTTACTCAACAGGATTCTAAACTCAAAACCACGTCGTCAGTCACCCAATCTCCAGTCTCCATGGTCTCACCTCATGAGAACCATGTCATACAAAATTCTCCCCACCTTGACACCAACCCTCATATCTCTCATCAAGCCAGTCTTCCTAAACCGATCGCACCACCATCTCCTACTCCTCTAGATACACTCAAATCTCCTCCTAACCCCATATATGACTTCTTACTCCAGAAATATCCTACAATATCTCAATCCTCCCAATCTCCAAAATTGGTGGATCACATTCCACCCACATCCCATTTTGACAATTCCATTAATAGGCTTGCCCAACCATCTCCAATTCTTAACACACATATCCCCACTCATCATCATGCCCCTATTGCTCAACACCAGCCTATACAACAATCCCAATTTGTGACACATGTTAGTTCTTACCAAGTAACTCCTCCAACATCTACATATCCAAAAATTAATCAACTGTCTTATCAAACCATTCTGCAAACATCCTATCCACAAACTTATCAACCACCTTATCAGATGCTTCCTCAACTACCCACACACCCACAAATTTATCATTCACCTTATCAAACTACTTTTCAAACCACACAGCCAATCCAATCCCAACCTTACAACACCTCGAGTGATTCAATTCACGCCTTAATGAATCAGTTAGCTAGTTTAGAAAACCTTACCATACCACCCTAGAACACCTTATCCTATGAACAATTTGTAACGAACCAATTCATCCATTGGTTCCAATCAAATCCTATCCCCCTCATTGGAAAATTCCCATGTTTACTAAGTTCCATAATAAAGAAGATCCCCAACAACATCTCCTTACATTTAAACATGCATGTTGTCTTATTGCGCATGATCATGATCTACTTCTTCGCACTTTCCCCATGTCTTTGTCTAGTCTCGGGTTGACTGGTACCATAGTATCCACGAAATTCCATATTCTCTTTCACCCAACTTACAGCTTTTCTTAGAACACTTTTCTATCAATATAGCATGCAAAACCACTATCGCTGATCTATATACCATTCGACAAGTATCAAAATGAGCCCATTTTTGACTTCGTTGCATGATGGCATGATGTTATAAACCAACTATCCCTCAATATCCACGGAAACCAAACTCATCGACTTATTCTTGCATTCATGTGCCTCAAATATATCATCCACTTTGAAGATCCAATCATTCTTGTAACATCCTCATTTTATACTTTAGAACAAGTGAATTTTTTTTTTTTTTTTTTTTTTTGATAATTGCATCCTGGTTCTAAATACATAATTTAGAACTCACAATTCAAATAACCATTTATATAATGAGACAACCATATGCAAACAGTTTGTGTAATGACTCGGAGTACCTCCGATCTATTCATTCCATGACTCGGTAATCTACCGATCTATTCATGAGTAATAAGAGTCGGTGTTTTTATTTAACACATTACTCTTGCGGTTCTCTTCCCTAATCTGGGATTCAGAATGCTCTGTCCAAGGAATCTAACTGAATAATTGTTACTATTATTCATCGGCATCTCATCCCTTAGACTAGGTGAATTAGGACAATACGCAATCAGCAGCTTGCGATACTTTGGCCAAAGATTTGAAACATACTGTTTATGTCTTGTATTCCTTAACGGCATACTCGTCAATCTGGAATACGTCCTTCACCCCATTCATATGTTATATAGAATGTCTTACACTGACTACTGTCAGTCCTTCCTTTCACAACTGAATCACTCGGAGGTAGATTAACAAGGTGATAATGTTATATGGATGCCCACGAGGATTAGGGATATGATGACATACTGGTTCAACCTTGCAGTTCAACCAGTGTGTCATGATACCCCGAATCTCCTAGGCAGCCTTATAACATGACCACGTTCTTAATCGGTCCCAGGGTAACTCGTGCGAAATCAAGTGTAAATCTTAGCGATCAATGCAAAGGGTGTCACCATAAGTCATCTGCATTGTTGTAACTTCGAGAAGATCCTAATCTTCTCGGAGATACAGCCCTGCAGTTGACTTATGTCGTCAACCTTTAAATCCGCCTCGAAAAGATCTACTCAATAACAAGCGTTACGCACTTGAGTTTAAATTACTTTAAAGACCTTACCCTAAGGTTAGCCTTTCCGATCCCTGGATTCTTCGTCTTAAGACGACCCTCCTCTATAAAACCCATTACATGGTAGAGGTATTACGGTCAAGTTCTCATCAAGGAGTCATTAGAATACACCTGATTCTAAAGCAACAGAATGGGACAATATCTCATAACCTTTGCTTGAGATTGCCATCTGAACTCCATTTGATTGTATATCAGTTCTCTTAACTGAATTTATATCATACTTTTAGTATAAAGATATAAATGATTAAGAATCCAATTTAATATTGTCCTGTCATACTTAGGACTAGGGATTAGTAATTTAATCCAGCTTGTTTAGCGTTCTCCTTAGGCTCATTTTTAACCTATCTTCTAGAAAGACAATTATTTAAATCCAATATTGCTTTTGCTAGAACAGATTAGAACTACTAAACACTCATAAGAATTCAATCTCATTTTCTTGCAAGCTTTCATTGTCAATCACAAAAGCATCCATATTATACAATGATAACAATGCCCCTTCGTTACATAAACCGAAGAAGGTCAACTTTCAGAAATAGAATACTACACATAAGTATCAAACACTTATTTCCATTCCTTCCAAAACTATACAATTACATTTTATGCAACAACATACTTGATACAATGCTCAACGGAAAAGAAACATCTTTTCACATATAGTACATCTATAAAATCAAGCTGTAATTCATTATAAATCAAATAAACAATCTGATCAGCCTGTCAGATCTGCATTGCTTTTACCTCTTACGGCAACCATCTGCAAAAATAGTCAACATGAGTCAGTTCAATGAACTGAGCATGATAAGCACTAACTTTTAAAACAATTGCAATCCATCAATTGTTTTCATTAAACACCCTGTTTAAATGAGGTCAAATATTCACATAAGTAAACATAATCAGACTATGCCCTTGTAATACAAAATGATTACAAATATGTAACTCTATCATTGTTACAAAATAGTCTTAATCACTTTCTAATATTTCATCAAATATAAGAAACAAGGAACGAATGCACCCAAACAATCATTGAATCCAAAATCACAACATTGGTCAGATTGTTTCATTCTTCCAAAAGGGAAATAACATAACAATTCGGAATTCCACCAATATGTTACAAACAAATTCCCACTGTTAGACAAATATCATCTAATAAGCAAAAGAAGAGAAAGAACCAAATCAATCATACTTCCTTTCACATAAGTTCGTTACTGTACCGTCTACTCAAATGAAATACATTCATCCAGTAAGCATACGAACAAGTCATTCAAACAACAGGAAGAATCACTGTCATAATAAAATTCGAACACAACAAGGCTTTACGGCCCGAATTCGAAATCAAGAAATCCAGTAATGCGGTCAGCAATAGACTATATTGCCTTAGGCAATTGGATGTTTCCCAAAACTATGCCAAGACAATCACTCAAAATTTCCGAACATGCTCAGTCTCAATCAGACAGGAGTGAACGGAATAGAATATAGCAAATCTATACTTACCTTGGCGCATGCAAATCTAAAGTTTGATATTCACGGTTCACTTCAGCAGAAGCTAGAACACGAGACAAATATTCATGCTCAGGGATCTCAAACAGTGACAAAGACAGTGTCCAAATGTCAAGTTCAGAAAGAGACAGAAGTACCAGTTACCTTTCCAGAATTCAAATGATTCAAACAGAGGTAACAATTCAACAGTTGCATATGAATTCATACTGATATTCATCAACGAAGCATAAAAAGAATCAGACAACAAATTAATCTCTGATTTCAACCATGAACAGTGACTTAAACACGTAATCATTCAATCGACTCCACAGAGTCATTCAAATCGCAACAATTATAAATCTGTATATTCACACTGTGCACTGCCATCGATTTTAATACCCATAACCGCTGAACCCAACAACATCTTAAGATAAACTTGGTTGATAAATCCTTCAATGCCATCCATGGTAATCATTCAGAATTAAACAAGTGTAAGCCATCGAATACCCATTTCAAAGCAAGGAAATCAACTGAGCCGCTTCGAAGCTTTCGAACAGCTTACACAAAAGGAATGCAAATGCATACTCAGGAAATCTATACTCATTATTTATTACAAATAACACGCGGCCTCAAGACCTGTTTTCTCTACAAGGCTTCCACGAAAATCAAATAATAAAACTCTAAGATGAATCTACATTCTCAGCAGTAGATAGCAATATACGATTCAATCATGGACTCCACTGAGTCGTAAAAATAAAGTATAGATGTATCAATATTGTACACAGTCAACAAATAATCCCGTTACCACAATAACAAGGAAGAACAACTTCCACTGGGTCGTTTAGACTACGGTAACACAACAGTTGCCTGTTCCCAAGCCAAAAATTAGAAAACAAATGAAACCCAAAAGTATCATTAGTCACTGTCAACAAAACCACGACAGAGTTTCCAAAATTTCCTAAAACACTGAACAATCAAACAGGTACACCAGTATCCTTCCCTACTGTTTCACAACAGTATTGGCGATCAAAAATCGACAACAAAACAGTGGTCTATACCCTACACAAGTATATTCGACGGGTTCATGCCAAACAGGCCGAGCATTCATACCTTTAAATATATAAATATCTCACATATTTAAACCAGAAAGAATACACAAGGGAATAGAGCCGAAATTCGAATTTAACAAACACCCATCTAGAGGAAATTGAAAAATCGAACCAGAAGAGATACAGTACCAAAATCAAACAAGATCTCCATAGAAAATCATCCATTTTCTCAAAACATTTGAACAGAGTTGTTCTAATGAAATCACTTGAAAGACAGCAAGCTATTTAAAGGTTAGGGCCTAACATGCCTGGATTTTTGATCAAATTTCCGAAGTAGACCACAGGAAGAGCTCAAACTTCCTTTTCTTTTTCCAAGATAAAGCGACCAACAAAATTTCGCTATCTCCATCACATATATATCCTCCATGACAGAGAAAAGAGCTAGAGCAGTTCATACTTGCCATGCAACACAAAGAGAACTGGTGCGAAGAACCAGTAAACAAGCAGAGAGAGAGAGAAGACCGAAAATCGCGACAAGCCAAACAAACCCACAAATTTCCCATTTGCATGCCTTCTCGCGAGTTCCGAGCTCGACTTCCGAGAATATTGAATGCCATTAAACCAACTTTCCCGCTTAAACTCAACTTCCACCGACCGCCAGAATTGGCGACAGTCCAACTAAAACTCAAGTTCATTTCCAAACTTAGCAAATTGCCACGTCTGCACAGGTTAGCCGTCGCTTAAGCCTCCGCCATGACCTGTCCCTCATCCTTATCCCCAGCATTAATTGCCATAGAAAACGCCGCCCATGGTTCGCACCCCTCCATAGGCCCCTTTACATCCTCCTCAATAGTTAGGTTAGTAACTTAGGTTAGAATTTAGGGTAATACCCATACTAACCAATTTACACGTAGTTACTAACTTAGGATATTAACACATAGCCTAGGTCTAGGTTAGATTAACAATAATCTAACCCCTAGGTTAGGTTTTAGTTTTAGGTTACTAACCATTAATAATTCCAGTTAGGTCTTCGTCCTGTAAACTCAGAAAGACCTGTATCATACCTTCTCGAACAGAGTTAGCTCCAGTTCTGCTGCAGAATTGTATGTAACGAAATATTACCCGGTCCACAATCGAGACCTTCCAGATATACTTCCATATCGGGAACCAATTTTATTTCACAAGATCAGCCCGAGTCATACTCCTGACCAGCTTAATCAATGCTTCCATACCTTGCAACCTGTTCAAGGTCTGTGATCTAATTCATCACAAACAAACTTAAAGCATTACTTGGATCAATTCCACTGATCCAAGACTAGATATTATAGATGAATAATTCTATAATTCATTCCGAGATCAGATTAATACTCAGATACAAAATGAAATAAATAAAAGAGTCTAATCATATTCTGACTCAGTCAAGATCTGCAATCTGCAAGGAAATTACAATACATATCAAGCATGATTTCTAAATCGAGGAACACATCCTTATACAAGAAATCACATATCAACACTTGTATGTCCAGGAGAAAGTAACAACAGTTCAGGGTGTTACAATTCGAACCGTTGATGAAGTTTCCACAATGGCTCGCAAGCTTGAAACCCGTGTCATTGAGTAGGGTCATCTTAAATTAAGTTCAACTAAATCAAAATTGAATCCACTAAACCATTCACACATAATGGTAAGTTCAAGACTACGACCAACACTGTGGTCATTGAACCCTCATCCCCATCTACACCAAGCACATGGTCTCAACAATGATCTCCTCAATCAAAATCCCACTACACTCCTTTAGGAGAATCATACAGTTCTATATTTGATAAGTTGATGAGTGTAAACTCTATCCAACTGCCTCCCATACGACCCGTAGACAACTCGCAAGCCAAGCCTATTTGGTATCATGAGGCCCACTTTTGTAAATATCATCGAGTCAAAGGTCATGACATTGAGAGATGTTGTTCCTTCAAATATCATGTCTAACAACTTGTAAATCAAGGGGATATCCAAATTGATACCTCCACTACATAGACTAATCAACCACCAATGAATCACATCACCCCCTTTACATCTCAACTATCAAATGCTTGTATGGTTGACACTATCAATCAAGATCCCATCTCATCACCAACTCCACATGTTCCCACGAGAGACATTATTCCCATCTCTTATTCGAACATGTAACACCTACATCAACTTTCACTACTTATGCTTTGAACTTGTGCCTTCTCCTATCCTTGCCACATCCACATCAAATTCAACTATATAATCCATTTCCTCCACTTCAAACATACCCCAATCCACCACATTCGATTTCCCCTCAGCACTTATTTCGGCCCCACTCATATCCACACATATCCCTACGTCTCTCACACCTATTCATTCACCGGCATCTTCATCAAATGCACATGTTACTACACCTACATTACTCACAACCATCCCAACTAAAATTAGTTCTACTACATGCACCCTTGCAACCCCATCTTCAACATCAACCCCATTAGCTAACATATCATTCTTACCCCTCAAAACATTTATGAAACAACTAGTCTCTTCTACTTCCACATCTGAAAATGCTCCTGCATTTGTTGCATTACCCATACTTACAAGGTCTACTCCATCGGTTATCACATCACTCACATCTCCACAGATTCCAAAATGCCTACATATTTATCTATCCCAACTACCCCTATACCTATCATATCAACAAATCCACCTAGCTCTACCTTGACAACCTTGCCCATGGCCACATCACCCAGTCTACCCAAATATTCTTTACCCAATCCTCTCGATCTGCAACCCTACCAAATATACCCCTTGAGTCACCTATTGAACTAACACCTCTACCTAAATTAAATAGATTTATGTTACCTTCTCCCTCTACAAAATCAAATCTTCCCATGCCAAAATCGAAACAATCCATGTCTCACATAGATATCATTAATCACATCATACAAACACCTATCTCTTCATTAACATCTTCATCTTGTTTTAGAACAGTTTCTCCATTGATAACCACACCACCGCTATCAGATCCTCTAGTTGAAATTATTGTCATCCCTGCTAGAGGTAAATATTCTCATCGAAGTCTAAGGCTTGGGGAAAACATCCCGAAAGTCCCTTGTGCATCCACAGAAACATTCAAGTTTTCCCTCTTCTCAACAATCCAATGCCACAACATCCATGTCAGGATCAGTTTTCCATCTACGACATCTTGCAATAATCAATCCACATCCAAACAATGTCATCCTTCAACCAAATTTTATTTTTCCTCCAAAACATGAAATTCACCCATCCAATCTACATCCACGTTTTCTCCTAACTCCAAGTTGAGACATCCTATCAAAACCCACAAAAGTTACCTTCCCCATGACACTTCAATGGGGTCATACTGAACATATTTTGACATTTGACTCGAACATATGCCATTAAACTTCCTCCTATTAAAGCCTTCAATCCATATGGTCCCAAGCCATCATGGTTCAATCCTAATTGCAGTTGTGCTTATCATCGTACCCCATGTCACGACATCAAACATTGTAAGGCCTTTCGGTCAATCGTCCACAATATTATAGAGAAAGATGATTTCCTCATTCAGGGGAAAGTTCCTTCTTAATCTACCTTCAATCTAATCCATATCCCATCGCCGGATCTCTCATGATCCCTCCATCCACATCATCCCTTAATATTCATCCAGTCCATGTCATTCCTCCTAAGGAATGCCCACCATTGTTCATCAATGCCACTTATCTTGCTAAACACACTTGTGGTCTTCGATCGTTTACCCCATCCAAATCTAAAACAATCTCATCTAAGATCTTTTGACATCCTTTACCTCCTTCACAGATTAACTTGTTAGGAGAATAATCTTCCTCGCCTCTTGAACACATCATCCTACAAATCCCTCATTATTAGGGCACTTCACTCTTTGACATTTTTTATCTACCTTATTCACATCCATTCAATCTAATTTAATTATATCCAAATTCTCATCTCATTCTAAGTCCTTATTTGAGGCCATATTTGTTCTTTTATATTTGTGCTCCTTTTGGGAGTATCATCTTTTTCATTGAAGCCCTCCTTTGAGGCCATGTTTGTCTCTCCATTGAGGGACCTATTTCTACATTTTTGTCTCTTCTGGGGCACCATCTATTTCAAAGTCCACCATTGTGGCTATATTTGTGTCTCCTTTAGGACATTGTTTATTTCATAAGCCCTCCTTTGAGGCCATATTTGTTCTTTTACGTTTATGCTCCTTTTGGGAGTATCATATTTTTCATTGAAGCCCTCCTTTGAGGCCATATTTGTCTCTCCATTGAGGGACCTTTTTCTCTAAGTCCACCTTTGTGGCTATATTTATGTCTCTTCTGGGGCACCATCTATTTCGAATCCCACCATTGTGGCTATATGTGTGTCTCTTTTGGGACATCATTTATTTCATCAAGCCCTCCTTTGAGGCCATTATTGTCCTTCCATATTTGTGTCTTTCTTGGGGCACCATTTATTTTCATCTAAATCCACCATTGTGGTCATATGTTAGTTTTATTTCCTACTTGGCTATCATCTCATCTTATTACAACTACACTGTCTTCTCTCTCATGGTGGTAAACTAGAGATGGAATCTCTTAATGCATTGCACTTGTGACCAATCTATTGTTAGCATATCTACCAATGAGAACTTAGTTACATCCTTAGATTGTTCTGCCATCTTTATCCCCTTCCATTTATCACTATAATAATCTAACTTATGCGGTCCGCCTTCACTACTTTGATGTGATCCCGTAACCATTACATCCATTACCTTCTCGTTCTCTTATTGCAGCCATGCGAAGGGTCTAGGGTGTCTCTTGTACATTCCTTATCCCTTCTTAAGTGGTTTACTTAGCTATTCCCAACTCTCCCCCATGTGAAGCTCAAATTCATGTATGTAAAAGGCAAAATCAAAGTTATAAAAAATAGACTAATCCCTCGAAGGACAACTATTCATGCAAAAAAAAAGTATACAAATCAAAATCCAAACAAAATCAAAATAAATGGTGATCCTTGAAGGGACGACTATCATATTATTCTTGTCATCTATATTATGTATAAAGCAAACCATACTCTCGAAGGATGGCTACTCTATTATTATGGCATCCGAAGGTTTTCCGCATTGATTAGCCTTCCTTTATCAATATTTTCCAAAATCTTCCGCATTGATCAACTTTCTACTACTGTTCTTTCCCCTTTTCCAAAGTTGTAGCATAGATTTAAGCAACACCACTTTTGGAGATCCCTCTTCCACATACAAGTCACATCTTCGATCCCTTTGTCATGTCAAAATTAGAATTATAAGCGTCTTTCATCCATATCTCCCTCATGATGTTTTGGTATAACTAATTATCGTTGGTTATGTATTAACACCTGCTATTGGCTACAAGTGTAATGACTTGAGTGGTACCCTTTCTTTTTATCTCCAATCCAATTTGAAGCATAGATTCCCTATATACCCTTACTACTGACTATGTTCCATTCATCTCATCCAAATCATTTTTTATAAAAATCACATCAAATTTCATGCTATGAATTCAAAATCTATCTGTCATCTCCATGAATGTGTTTACAAATACACTCTTCGGTTTGTGAATTCTATTTGATCATCATTGCGGTTTGTGAATTCTACTTGAGGGTCCTTCTCAAGGAAATTTCGTTATCCTTCAGCTCCTTATCTCTCAACATGTTAAACACCATCTTTGATCCATTTCTCCTTTCTCTCCATGTCCACTCATCACCATTTGTCTCCACATCATCCTTCTCACATTTCTATCCCCTTGCATGATGCCAGATATCTTAATTGTCTTTCCTCTTGAGTTTCTCTTTTATTCTTATGCTTTTAGTTTGACAATCTTGCTTAACCATCCATATAGCCAGAGAACCTTAGTTGAGGTATATCTTCTTCCTTGGATCCTCCCATTGTAGAAGCTTCTCCACCATCTCCTCTTTCAACAAATGGAAATCACCACCACAAACATCTTTCCACTCTTCCTTTTCCACTTAAAACTCTTGTATCATCACTACCACCACGTGGACATCCCGATTAAGGATTACCATTACACTCTCCATCTACACTACATATGTTCCTCCATCCATTCATGTCACACTCCTCTGTTTCCTTATTATCACATTTTTATCACCTCCTTTCATATCTTGTTCCATTTTGGTATACACTACTTAGTATTTTCATCATTCTTCTTCTTCTTTGGTTGGGAGATCCTACTTAACCATCTCTATCGCAGGAAATCTTACTTAAGAGTTTATCTTAGGAATGGTTGTCAATTTGAGCCTTCCATCTCCCATCATCTCTTCCTCATCTTTTGTCTCCGCCTCTCATCATATCCGTTCATTCCAACCAACCCTTCCACACCTGCATCCAATACAATGTTGTCTTTCTCTTTCCATATTGTCACTGCCGGTTTGGTGATCTTACTTAAATCCTCCTGCGGCATGGCGATCTTACTTAAGATTCCCTCTTAAGCATGATTTTCATCCCTGCACTCCCCCACTACCCCACATTATCTCCATCTACCTTTTCTCATCATTCCCCATCATCACATCCTCTCACCTCCTCTTCCATTCACATAAACACCATTTCGTATTGGTCCCTTGTTCATCTCCATCATCCCTCGCTGGGTAATCTTACTTAACCGTTGCTTCTCCATTCATTTCATGTCTTGTTTCTTCATTTCTTTCTCATTCATTCTCATCCACTGCATCCTCTCCTTGTCTTCATCTTCCTACACATCGTTATCCTTCCTTTCATTACTATTTTCACTCCATCTTATAGAGTTCTCCAACATGTCTACCCCATACTTACACGTAATTGTCATTGATCTTCTCCTAACATTCTTTCATCATAATCTTATGTTTCCATGCTAGTAATTATCGGTGGAATTCTCCTAAAAATCACTCATCCCCATTCTACACATCCTAAATCCTTTTATTTGACCTCCTCCATTCTATCTTCATTCCTTCCTTTGTGTCCTTTGATCATTATCGGAGGACTTCTCCTAACATCCCTTCATTGGTGTTCCCCCTCCCATTCTTTGTTTACTTTCTTCCTTGTCTTATCTTTTGTCTCATATTTTCCTACTAATCATTATCGGTGGATTTCTCCTAACATCCATTCACTAGCATTGCCTCTCCTATCCCATCCTTTTTTTTTCCTTGCCACCTCTCTATCTTCCATTCTTCCTTGCCTATTTCTTCACTATCTTCATCATACATCTTATCTCTATTTTCTCGTCATTAGCATATCCTCATCTCATGCATCTCTGTTTCTTTTCCAATCAATGTCATTCCTTCCCTCAAGTTTCTCTTTACGTTCCTTATGCTTCTCACTCTTTACCAAATATCTTCGTTCTTGTTTCCTTATGTCTACATAATTTTCTTCGTTGTCTTCTCCTCCTTTCGATCTTTGTCTTATTTTACTTCCTCTACATCATCCCCTTCCTCATTTTACCTCACACTTCCTCCTTACTTTCCCATCAAAACCTAACTCTTCAACGTTATCCCATTTCTTTTATCATCTCATCATCCACATGCATTTCCATATGGTTAGTTCAAGATTCTTTGCCTTGGATTTCCTCACTATGATATATTTCCTTCAATTTTATTTACTCTGTCATCTCTTTCATTTTCCATTACCTCTCTCTGTTTTCCTCTACTCCAATCTTCATCACATCTTTCATTTTAAATAACTCTCTCCCTTTTTCATGATTTCATCCTTTGCTCTGTTCTTTTCTTGTCTTCTCTTTATTTGTCCTTCATTTCCCCATTTTCGTATAATCCTTCTTTGTTATCTTCTTCCTCCCCTTTCACTCTTTATTTTCTCCTCCTCTGTCTCCACCCCTCTATTCCATATCCTTTTCGCCTTCATATTCAATCTTTCTTGCTCTTCTCATAATCAACCAATCCTCCTGTCTATTCCCTTTTCTCTTTCTCAACATCCCTTACATCTGACATTCACAGTCAATGCCAATGTTTCTCCATTTATGTACCACCATCTATCCCTTTCATTACCATTCTTGTTCTTCTCTTTGCCACATTAACATCTTCTCTTTTTGAGAACCCTGTCACATCTTTTATCTTCGTCAGTCCTCTCACAGGGACATCATCATATCCATTTCTAAGAATATCTTCCCATCTTCTTTTGACATTTTTGTCTTGGAAGATACCATAACGAACATCACCTATCTAATCTTGTTCTCTTCCTTGAATATTTTCTCTGCTTTTGTTTTGTCGCAAAAGTATCTTGACTTCTTATCCTACTTATCGAACAAGTAGGAGTACTTTTATCTTCTAATTTGCTAACACTTATGCATATTTCCTATAAAACATGATTTTCATCATATTTATTATCCTTTTAGGGAATTTTATCTCACCTTTCTATCCTATCTACTCATCTTGTCCACTTTTATGATTATTCTATCTATGTCTTATGTTGGGGCACCTTTTCATCTTTGTACTTGTCAATGCATATAACTAATCTTGTGTCCTTCTCATGCCCTATGTTGGGGCATCATTATCTTTATCTACGTCCCTTTTATGGACACATGAATTTTTGCATGCTTCCTAAAAAAAAAAGGATTGTGCACATATTTCGCATTTAGTTGCACTAATGTAGACACCTATTTTTGGTATAACGCCCTTCTTCATCTCATTTTCATCTAATTTCCATTATCACATCTCTTTCTCTAAATAAAATCCTATCCATTTGCTCACATTATTTGATTGATTATCAATGGGATCCATATGGACTGATGTGATAATTCAATTTTCAGCATCATCCCCATCTCTCACAAATTATTTAATTCATAATGCATATCTTCGACACCTTGCTTTTAAAAATAAAATCTTTATCTCACCCCCATTCAAATCATGTCCCCCAATTTTCCTAATAAGACAAAATATGGGACCCACATGATCACATCACATCCCTAACTCAAAGTTACTATACTACACCACAGGTATCATCTAACCTACGGTTTAGTCTCATATCTAAGCTATAAATATGGAGTTTTCCTCCATATTTCAAAAGGATATATATATTTAAGGAGGATACATTTTTAAGAAGACCTAGAGAGACCTAGGCCTAGAGAAGAGAAGAAAGAGCTTAAATAAGTTCTACCAGTTTGATGGAGAAATCTCTGTTATAGTTCATTATCTTGCCATCTTGATGCCCGGTTCATTTCCATAGCAGGACATAAGTTAAGTACTCTTGTTATTTCAGTTGCTTGTCATTTTTACTACTATTCATGATCTATTATTATCTCTTGCAGTACAGAGGTTGACATCCTCCAAGGGAGTTGAAATCCTCTTTGAACCAACACCATCCAAGCAACCACCACATATTGTGTTCTAATATTATTTAGTTTAGTTTTACAGATCTAGCTTATTGATATCATACATTTTTTTTATTTACACCCGCATCATCTATCTCCATCTCCAAGGTACTAAGCCCTTGTATACTCGACATGGTCTCGTGTTTCTTGATTACTCATACACTCATCTAGACAGAAGATGAAAATGCAGATCAACAACAATGTTGGCTGCCATAACTTTACTATGATAAGAAAATGACTGAATTCCAGAACTTAGCTCAAGGAAAGCTAACTGTAATGGAGTATTGGGAGCGGTTTGCTAAACTCCTTAAGCATGTACCTCAATACCAAACCGATGAGTAGTTCAGAATATGAAAATTCATCATGCAATTGAATCCCGTTATAGGAGGGGAGGTGGATGTTGAGACCAACCACGATGAAAGGGGTTGTTGAAAAGGCCATAAGGTAGGAACAAAATTTGAAGGCAATTTATTCTCATAAGGAGGAATTAAGGAAGAAAATCCCTACTCCTCTTCATCATCTCTTGCACCTAAGAAAGGACCATGGAAGAAATTAGGAATGAAAAGTAAGTTTTCATCTGATACTAATAAGAAAGTGGCAACAAACAAGTTTGTTGGTAATGCATGAAACAACTTTTTCAAGAACAATAATAATAGACATAAGTCCTATGGAGGTCAGAACGATAACTCTAAGGCTAGAAATAAACCTGAGTCTTAAAGGGACCTATAAGAGGCTGTTATAATTGTGGAAAATATCATCACACAAATCAAAGCCCTTTGAAAAAGGATGATCGTAATCAACAAAGCACAAGATACACTACTACAAGAGAGGCATGTGCAAGTGAGAAATAGACCATGCCCATAGAGGTTCTGAGTAAGTTATTTGGTTTACCTATAACTATTATTTTTGACACAGAGCTACTTGAATGTTTTATTTCTAGTAAATTAGCTTCAAAACTAAAAAGAAAAGATGGAAACATGGATAAAACATGGACTATGTAGTATGAAAATAATGTTGTTCATACAATTAGTATGTGTCGTTTAGGAGTAGTCCTTGATTTACCTAACTTTTTCTGAAGTTGATCTTTATGTTGCACCTTTGGGGTCGTATGATGTAATCATAGGTGTTAATTTGTTAGCAAAACATAAGGCTAAAGTGGACTATTTTGAAAAACACATTAGTTGTTTAGATGACCCGTAGAAAACAATAGATATTCGGGGTGTGAAATGTGAGATTTCTTTTAGAAAACTATCAGTTATGCAACCTAAAAAGGCCAAAAAAAAGGGTTGTACCTTATATGCATTAAAAATTACGAAACAATCGAAGAGAGCAATGATGTCTTGGAATGATATCCACTGCATTACGAGACTTGATGATGTGTTTCGGAAGAATTTCCACATCTTCCACCCAAAAGGGAGTTTCATTTCACAATTGAGATCAAGCTTGGAATAGAGCCTATTTCTAAGGCACCATATCAAATGAATACTATAGAATTAGTAGAGATTAAGGCTCAGTTACAAGAACTTTTGTCTAAAGGTTTGATTAGACCAAGTGTTTCACCTTGAGGAGCAATCTGTAATTTTGTGAAAAGAAGGATGGAACACTTAGATTGTGCATTGATTACCGATGTTAAACAAAGCAACAATCAAGAATAGATACCCACTCCCTAGGATTGATGATCTATTTGATCAGATGTATGGAGCATTGGTATATTCTAAGATAGATATTTGATCTAGATATCATCAATTACGGATTAAGGATGAGGAAATTCATAAAACAGCTTTTAGAACAAGGTATGGACATTATGAGTTCATGGTTTTACCTTTTGGATTAACAAATGCACCTACAACATTTATGAATTTAATGAATAATATGTTTCAAGAATACTTGGACAAATTTGGGCTCATATTCTTGGACGACATTCTCATATATTCTAAAAGTATTGAGGAACACCATGAGCATATGAAGGTAGTTTTGGAATTTTTGAGAAAGAGATGATTATATGGTAAGCTATCTAAATGTTCTTTCTATGACACATAAGTATAGTATTTGGGACATGTAATAAGTAAAAATGGAATTGTCATAGATCCTTCTAAAATTGTAGCTATAATTGAGTGGCATGCACCAAAGAATGTACATGAAGTTAGAAGATTCATGGGGCTTCTTTGGTTACTATAGAAAATTTGTAAAGGATTTTTCTAAGGTAAGCTTCACCAATAACTTCTTTGCTGGAAGAAGGATAAAAAGTTTGTTTGGAGTGAGAAATGTGAAATTGCATTCAAAAATTTGAAGGAAAATTTAACTTTAGCACCTATTCTAGCGTGCCTATATCCTAATGGAGACTTTATGGTGGTAATCGATGCATCTTGTGAAGGTCTCAGGAGGTATTTTGTTACAAAATGATCATGTCATAGGTTACAAAAGTAGAAAAATAAAGTTACATGAGTTGAATTATGCTCCACATGATTTAGAGCTTGCTTCCATTATTCATGCACTACAAGTTTGGAGGCATTACCTGCTTAGTAAACCTTTTGAATTGAAAAATGATCATCTTGGGTTGAAGTATATCTTCACTCGGCCAAATCTTAGTGCAAAACAATGAAGGTGGTTAGATTTTTGTCTCAATATGATGTTGATATCAATTATATCAAGGGTAAGGAAAAAGAGTGGTGACGCTCTAATTCATAGGAAGCACATTTCTATGCTTATAACATTGAGAACTTAGTTTAAGGATGAAGTAAAAATGTTATGGAGTCGATTCTTACTTTCGTAAAGTAAAGACAATGCTTGCTATAGATCCAAATGATTTGAGGTATAAAGGTTTTCACTACGATAACGAAGGAGTTTTAAGATTTGAAAAAGGGGTTCACATACCTTCGCTAAATGATTTAAGAAAGAAATTGTTAGCGTAATTTCACAATTCACCTTTTACGGACACCTGGTATTACAAAGATGTTTGCTGATATAAAACAACAATATTTCTGGAAAGGAATTAAAAATGATGTTATTGATTTTGTGACACATTGCCTTGAATGTCAATGTGTTAAAGTAGAACATATGCACCCATCCAGTTTATTGTATCCTCATATCATACCATGATACAAGTGGTAATTGATAAGCATGGAATTTGTACTTGGGTTGCCTATGTCAAGAAATAAACATGATGTTATTTTAGTAGTTGTTGATAAACTAACAAAGGTGGCACATTTTATTGTTGGTAATCTGAAGGATGATTTTTCCATATTGGCTAAAATATTTGATCACAAAATTTCAAATTACTTGGAGTACCTGAATTAATCATATCGGATAGAGATCCTAGAATGATGTCAAGGTTCGGAAAATGCTTAATGCATCTCTAGGAACTAAGCTGAATTTCAGTTCTACGTATAATCTAGAAATAGATGGATAGACTGAAAGAGTTAATCAATTTTTAGAGGATATGTTACGAATATATTGTATGGACCAACAATATAAGTGGGAGGAGTACCTTCCATTGGTGGAGTTTGCATATAATAACTCATATCATGCCTCTCTTAAGATGACACCTTTCAAGGAATTATACGGAAGAAAATGCAGAACCCCGTTAGTTGGGACAACATTGAGGATAGAGAGGTAATTAGAACTGAAATTCTTACTAAAATGGAACAACAAGTTAAAATGATTCGTGATTGCTTGAAAGAAAGCAGATACAGCAAAAGAGTTATGCTAATTTAAAGAGGGTTGACAAGAAATTTGAACTTGGTGAGAAATTATTTCTTCGAGTTAAACCAAAAAGAGCTCTATAACGTTTGGCAAGGCTGCCAAGTTATTGCCTCGTTATGTGGGACCCTTTGAGATAGTCTAAGTAATCAACCCCGTAGCTTACCAATTAGCATTGCCTCTTGCTTTGTCACGAATGCATGATGTTTTCCATATTTCTTTCTTTAAGAAAAATGTTTCAGATTTATCACGTGTTAAATTGAAATTCCTTACAGTCCAAGACCTAGGAATAATCATGGTTAAACCCATAAGAGTGCTGGAAAATTGCTAGTTACATTTAAGAAATCATGAGATAAGTCAATGTAAGGTCTAATGGGACCGATTTAGTGAAGAAAGTACAACTTGGGAAAACTCGGAAGATATGAAAACTATTTTTCCATATTTATTTGATCAAAATTGACTATGATGACTGAATTTTTTTATGATTTTATCTTTATATGACAATAAGTCTTTCGGTTATGGATAGGCAACTATTTATTTTTGAATAAACAACTATGTGAACGCCGATTTTGGAACTTTAAATTCAAATATTGTTGCAAACATATGTTAAGGAAGTGAATAAATTGATTATCCTAAAAGCAATGATTAAAATGAGATAATGATTGAGATGATGATTATTTTTAGGAGGGAAGTATGTAACACCTTGTACAAATTGTTATATTTCTCTTTGCATTACAAGTGTTGGCATGTGATTTTCTTGAATGAGGTGTTTCCTTTATTATTAAAAATCATGCTTGTTATGCATAAATCATTTCCGCTCTTGGATTCATTGGACTGAAATGTTATGGCTTGCAAGAATCCACTTTCACTTCTTATTGATAAGTTGTAATCTAGTTTTGACAGTTGCAAACTTATCTCTTGACTGACTCATCCTTGGATCAATTTTAGTGATCTAAGGAGCGTTTTAAATCTTCTTAACTGGATGAATGGTAAATTAACATTCAATGGTTTGAAAGGCATAGAGGACTGAACTTTTATATTTTGCAAATTCTATGGTATTGTGTGAAATTTCCTTCATTCGGCTGTATGTTTGTGTTTGGGTCTTTGGGATTGATCTCCGCAGGACATTATTGGCATAAACAAAAATAGTCCGCTTCATGACTATGAAGGGATCAAGATCCTAAAGCTAAAGGACTATCCTAATGGTATCCTTAGCTAGGTAAGAGCACCTACTTCCTAGCTATGTCTATTTAATCAGTTTATAATCTAACCTAAGCTTCTTATTCTATTGTGTTGGGGGTGACCTAACCTAAGCTCTTGTGATAAATGAATATGGGAAGGGGAGAGTACTATAGTAATTCTTGGCTATGTTAACCTAATGCCTAATACTATATGGAGGAGAATTTAATCTAATCAAGGTGGAAACTACCTAAGGTAATGTTTTAAGACCTAAGGTGATTAATTGTTGGACTAACCTAAGTTTTGGGAAATCTAGCCTAAACTATTTGAAAGGGGCCTAAGGTCGCATGTCACTATGGTGATGGTTCCAATGGATTTTATTTGATTTGATTGGGTATTAATGCAAGGTGGTACTGCTAGTTTTGGAAAGGGCTAGTTAACTTTAGTGGGGCTTACGTGGAGGCTTCACTAAGTATGGAATTACATGTGGACTTGTTTTTATCCGCCGATTTTGGGAGGCAGTGGCAAGGAGAGATAAGTGGGAGAATTAGGAGTTATGACATTAATGAATCTCAGTTTTTGTGTGCAAACCATCTTGGAAACACAAGAGGCGGGTTTGTGAGAGGTTGTTTGGTTTTGCATGCCTCGCGAATTTTTCTCTGCATGGAGCTATTTGGTTCTTTGAACCAACAGTTCGAATTCTTCTTCTTCTTGGCTATTTTTGGTTTCTCTGGTCTATTTTTGATCAAGGGAATGTATAAGAGGCATTGGAAGAATTTTTTTGGTTGTTGATCTGTCATGGAGAAGAAAAAGGGTTGGGAACTCAGCTAGAAGTCTCCTTTAAATTGTAGAAGCACTATCAGGCATGATAGGCTCTACCCATTAAGATTTCTTGCTTTCTTCTAAATGATTCATTAAAACAATTCTGCTCTCTTGAGATAAATATTTGCATGATTTTTATGGTTAATTACTTGCATGTTTTCATGAAATCTCTGTGGTTTTTGGAATGTAAATCCATTGCTGGTAATGGTAGTTTTTGGGAAACTTTCTCTGTGCTAGTTTAATGGTGATATTCATGTAAACTTGTTTTGGAAGATCTCTGTAACTTGTATTCGAGGATAGTGTTGATTGAAGCTGGCATTTGTTACTGTATGTTTCATTCTAAACTATCATTTAGAGCATGTGTTCATTGAATTTGTATTAGAGATTCTGGGTTGTTCTAAACTAGCATTTTTTGCTCTTATGGTTATGAATCTTTATTTTAGTCTTGGGTTTCATGGAGCTTTTAATGGAACTTTGTGTTTGTTTTGAGATGTGTTGGAACTTGGTGTAGTTCTAAAATTTTGGTTGAATCTTTGTATTTGACACTGTACTCATATTTAGTTCTTGTGAATTTTGAACTTGTAGTCGATTTGTTGAGTTTTGTTATGTACATATACTCTGAGTTAGAAGTTTTATTCTTATTTAAGGATTTGAGAATACTTGGACTCGTATTAGAGCATTGGTGTTTTGTTCTGAGCTTTAATTTAGGGCTTCATGTTTTGTTATAGGCTTGTATTTGAACTTGTGTTTATCTGAGCCGGTGTTAGAGCCTTGTGAAGTTATGAACTTATGTTGAAGCTCGTATTTGACACTATACAGGTATTCCATTATTGCATGTTTTGAACTTGTGTTGGAATCGACGTGTTTGATTCTTTACTTGTATTGTGAGCTGGAGTTTTGTTGGTATTTTGGTTTTGAAAAGCTTTAATCTCATTTATGACTATTTGCTTGAAGGGGTCTTGAGAGTTTTGTTTTGGTTGGAAGTAGACCGGGTAACCTCTTTTGAGATCTCCTCTGTTTAGCTTCTTGAGAGGGAATGGTTGTATTACATCTATCTTTTAGACTGTACTGTGTTCTTGAACTTGACAGGGCATGTGAATTTGAAGTGTATCCTATTCTTCTCTACCCTGAGTGAACCCATGTCTTGTGGAAAGCTTGACTATTTTTTTCATAGTAATAAATGGACTAGAACTATGTCTGTTGTGGGTTTGGTTGATCTTTAGTTCATTTGGATCAATCGTTAAAATTTTAGAGGTTATGGAAATGTATTATTTACTTTCCTTCTTGTTTTAGATGTTGAAACAATTACCTTCCCTGTCATAATATTTTAAATTGGAATTCAAAAGTCTTGTGGTGATTCTGTTTCAGTCGAGTAGGAAGTAAGATTGGAACATCTCTGGACTTAAACATCGTTGGGGGTTTTCTACTCTTTTCAGATCTTCTTAATTGGTTTCTTAGGTTTTATTGGAAGTTGAATTTAAAACCTAGTATACTGAATCTTGTATGAAAGGATATATATTATCTCAGTTTGGATAATTTTATTATTTTTCTTGTCTGGGACATGAACTACGTACTTCTTTTTATTGAATTGTTAAAGCCGTGTAATGGGATTTCAATTCTTGAGTTCGTGATTATCGCACTTGTATATCTTTTACTATTTGAGGATTTCTACTCCTTTATGGATTAATTAAATGAGTCTCCAAGTTTTATAGAGGACGGAATATGTTCTCTTGGGAACAATTTTATGTTTAGAGTCTGTAATGTGAATTTCATTCTGAGATTTAAATTGAACTTGAACTTGGTGAATGGAAATGGGTAAACCAGATTTGATAGAATTGTAATGGAAAATTAGAAGTGTTCTTTCTTTAACTGTGTGTTTGGTCCTGTGTTCTCTTTTGGGAACTAGTTAAGGAATTCTAAGTTTGAAATAGAAATGAGAATTCATTTCATAGTATAAATGAAATTAATTATAGATTGGTTCCTTTTCTATTTGAGATCCTTTTCTGTTGTTAGAATAAGTTCATTTGATTGAATTTTTTTGTATTTGATCTTCTTCTGAGATGGAAAGTTCATTGTGGAACGTTTGGTTTCATATTTTGAATTAGTATCCTTTTACATATGGGAGTTAGTTTTAACTTACAGGGAATTGTTTTTATTCTCTACCCTACTTGAATTTATTTGGGATTCTTGATAGACGCTTTGCCTTAAAGTTGAATCCTTTATATTGCTATCTTTGAAGTGAGGCAGATTTGTGTGTTCTAAACCTGTATTGTCTTTTCGATGATTAGTGTTTGGGGAATAACATGTATTGATTCTTCTTCCTTTGTTATATGGAATGATGAAGCATTCTAATATGAACTATGCTGTAATTAACTTCTTTTACTACTTAGTAAAGATAAATGATTAATTCTATTCTTATAGAACTATGAAACAATTGGATGACAAGACCTGTTGATTGTTTTAAAGTAATTGATAGGATCAATTAAACCTTGTGATATAATTCAGATGTTCGGATTCTATTATGCTCTTTTCTTAAAAGTGAATTCAGACTCATTTATTGTACTTCTTTTCTAGATGTTATTACTTATGATTATTTGTATGATATATTAATCAAGGATACACGGTGTTGCATTGACATGTGGCAACACCCTTCCATATTTGTTCATCTAGATTTACGCACATCTGGACTTGAACTTGGTTTCTCTCTAGGTCAAGTTAGTAGCATGTTTAGGATAGGTATTAGCTTTCAATGACTCAGGGTACCTTGGCACATCTGGTTGACTTAGGTCAACCGAGTATGCCCATATACCCTAAGTCATCGTGAGCATCTTCCTATAATAAATTATGTTTCTAACCTGGGCTAGGGTCAAACCTTGGGCAAGTGGATTGATGGTAGTCAGTAAAGACCATTCAAGATAACAGAAGAGTGAGGTGAAGGATGTATTTCGAAATGATGAGTATGTCATCTAGGAATAGTAACATGAACAGTATGTTGAAAATATTTGGCCAAAGTATTGCAAGTTGCTAGTTGTATTGTCCTATGTCACCTAGTTTAAAGCAATGTGATGTTAGATGAATATTGGTAACATATATTTAGATAGGTTCTTTAAATATATCTATTTCGCATCTTTAATGTTTCAACTTTTGGGAATAGAGTTGCTTCTATCCTTTCATTCCTTTGAGAAACAGATAAGGGTTAGGGCTAGGAGGAATACCTGTTGAATGTCGAGAGGGTGTGCGCGTACCGTAGAGAAAGATCAGATCGACTGCGAAGAACTCCTTTTTGTCTGGGAAGGACTACCTGCAAGTAAGAATACAAGACCACCAGATTTTAATTAGACAATAAATAAGGAGGCGCCTTGGGCCCAGAAATATAAAACTTCCTTTCGAAGGTGGTCGGTTCCCTGCTAATATGAATTAACACAAATTCTAACAAATAAGCTATTGTCCAATTACAATTTGTTTACCTTGTTAGAACAATAGAGAAAGGGCTGGTCTTGGTTTAGAATCAAGGTGACCGATGCCGGTCACTGTAACCGGTACCGGTTGGTGGTAACCGATATCGGTAGGGGCAATGTTTTAGGGGCTTTTGGTGAAGGTTGGTTGTAAGGTGGTTGTGTTGTTTTATAAGGCTGATAAATGGGTGGGGTTAGGTAATGGGGTGATGAGAAGGACTCAGAGAATACGGGGGTGTTCTTGGGGTAATGTAAGGGTGGAGGAATGACAGTTAGATGTAGTGTGTTGCTGGGTAGTAGATCTAGGAATAGACTTATGATGGCTGTGATTCAGAAGTTCAAGAAATGTTATTAAAAGAACGTATAAGACTTACTTACTAGTTCCTGATGGAAAATGCAGGTTCTGGGACTGTGATGACGAAGACAGGGCTCAAGTAGGATGATCTGACAATCCAAGATGAGCTATCTCCTCTCCTGATACTCGGATGAGTGTCACTAGACTCTGGTTATTCAGTTGCAGTCTTGGGCTTGATGTCCTTCTCTGCAAACTTCTCTTATTTCCTTTTCACTTGTCTCTGTTCAGCCAAGTAAAATTCCGGATCCTTCCAATGACTTCTGATTTTTGATCCATGAAAATCCAACCCTTTGTTTTTGGTTGGGAGTGGTCATTTACAGGGAACCGATGGCGGTTACGCAACCAACGGCGGTCGAGTAGAAACCGGTATCGGTCAGGTCAAAGTGGGCTATTTTTGGTAAAATAGCCAGCTTTCCCTCCTTTTCTCCCAAGGGATTAGTTGCGGGCTTGGTCAAGTCATTATGAGGTTGGTTTTAGGTGCGGGTGAGGAGTAATTAGTCATGGGTGTGGATGTGGACCAAGTTATAGGTCTTAATTAGGTTAGTTTAGGGTTAAGACTAGG
Organism: Taxus wallichiana var. yunnanensis; assembly: GCA_018340775.1. NCBI lineage: Eukaryota > Viridiplantae > Streptophyta > Pinopsida > Cupressales > Taxaceae > Taxus > Taxus wallichiana. The sequence goes on from CM031240.1 coordinate 63,740,481, forward strand.
TCATGATGATGTGGCGAAATGAGGTGGTAGGTATGGTGATGTGGATTTATTAATTATAAGGTAATTAATAAATAATTGTGTAAGGTTTGGTTGATAAGGTTAGGTTGCGAAATGAGATGCGGGGCACAGGGGGTCGTAAGACACAAATTTGGTGTCTACATTAGCCCCTTGTTGTCGTGTAGCTTGTCTTTGTTAAAGCTACATGGACAATAATAAGAAGTGGTTACCCCTGTTAAGGGTATAGGTAATCCCCCTCAAATCTATCACAGATTGAGGTAGCGTGAAATCAGGGATAGGGTTGATAAAGGGAAATGGTGTTGAGATGATGGTAAGATGGTGGGGTAGGTCCAAGGAAGTAGACGCACGTTGAAATGCAGTAGTGCGACCAGGGTACATGATTTGAAGAGCAAACAAGAAATTCATAGGCAAAGGTCGATAGTTTATCCAAACAAGGGTGATATAATCCTGGTATCCAAGGCATAGGAAGTAGCTCCAGGGGATATAACGGGTAAGGTACAGGAACGGTTAGGCATGTTCGGCAGTACCAAATGGTTGGTTTGGTTGAGATAAACATCACGGTCTTGGTCTAGGCAAAGTTGGTCGACTGATCAAGTCAAGGACCCTAGTCATGCTAAAACACGAACAGGTGAGCTTGATTGAACAAAAAGCTACATGATGGGTGGATAAAATTGTAATTTGTTGATTTTGGGCGAGGTATTTAATTGGTGCGGCCTTGGGTCGGGCCAAATGGGTTGGTTGTGGCCTTGGGTCGGGCCAAATTGGTTGGTGGCGGCCTTGGGTCGGGCCAAATGGTTTGCGGCCTCGGGTCGGGCAAATGGTTGGTTACGGCCTTGGGTCGGGCCAAATTGGTTGGTTGCGGCCGTGAAGTGGGCCAATGAAGTTAACAAAGGGTTTTCAGCGAAGGAGGATATAGGCAATGTTGTGAGAAAGGGCGATTAGTAAATAAGGGCAGAAATTGGGGAAAAGGTGGGATTAAACCGATATCGATTGTCTATGACCGGTATCGGTTAGATGACCGATACCGGTTCTTTAGGGCATAATATAACCGGTATCGGTTATAGGTCGAAAAACCTATAAAAAGAAAAATACGGCCTGTCATTGTCATATTGTCAATTTGAAAACCAATTTTAGTTGTCTGAGGTCTTTTGGCGAGATTGTTGAGTTTTCGGCTGAGGTGGCACTATTTGAGTGGAGAAGTGAGTGATTGGTAGGCCCTAGTGAGGAGGAGGTAGCATTTGATTGGTGGAGGACCCAGCAGAGGAGTTTGAGAGCCATGGCACAGCCAGGAGGAGCTGGAGGTGCTGGACCAGCTGGACCACCACCACCCATCCCACCACGACGACGTGTCGTCGTACCGGTAGGTTCGAAACCCTTCATTGTGTGAATTTGATGTTGTTAAGCTATATTTGGGGGTTTGGGTAGGAATCCATGTTTTGATAAAATAATGAATAAATTGAAGTTATTTGAAAAATGAAGAGGATAGATGGGTTAAATAGGTCAAGGCGGCAGGGTGGGTAGGTTTTTAGGATGTTTGGGTGGGTAAATAGAGAGAAATAGGCAAAATGGATGTGGGGGGGCACGTGTTCGGCTCTGGGATTTTACAGTGACCGATGTCGGTCGCTAAGCGACCGGCATCGGTCACGATTTTCTTTGTTGGAGGTGATTTGCTAATTGACCGGCGTCGGTCGTATGGCGACCGGCGTCGGTGGAGAGATGCTGAGGTAGGACCGGTGGTGGTCATGGTTGACCGGTACCGGTCCTTAGGATTGTTTAGTGTTGGTTTGGTTTGGTTGTTGTTGTGGTTTTGGGTATTAGGTTCTTGTTGGGGTTGTTGTTTTGTGTTGTTTGTTGTTGTTTATTATTGGGTTTTGTGTTTTGGGTGTGAAGAGGGAGGGGGATATTGTAGAAGATAGGTGGGTGTAGATGTGTGTTATAGAGTCGGGGTGTGGTCGGGTGGATAAAAAGGGGGTATAGAGGGTTAAAGGAGTTATTGTGATAAAGAGTAGGGCTAATGCAGTGAGTTGGTTTTGCAGGCACGTCAGCAGCTGACGATGCAGATAGGATGCCCCCGTTGTTGAGACGGATGTGGCCACATGTGTCCGCAGCGCAGTGGGCCATCATGCGCGAGGTGGGACTCGGCGGAGTCCAGCGTTATAGGGCGATAGATAGGGATCACAGTCTGATGGTTGCCCTCATCGAGAGATGGGATCCGGCGACCAATGTGTTCCATCTCCCGACGGGAGAGATGACGATTACACTGGAGGATGTGTATCGCATCCTTAGACTACCGATTGATGGAGAGGCAGTCTTCCAGGTGGATGCAGAGACAGCCATGGATAGCATTTTATAGGTATTCGGGGATGCAGCCGCGCTATTGACTTATCACAGCGTGAGCATTGCCTATGGGGACATGTATCGTGCCCATAGACATGAGACACTGGCTTCCGTGTTGATGATGATCGACATCACATGCTTCACCCTCCCGGACTCAGAGGGAGGCCGCTTTCCATGGGCACTGATGGGGGTACTACACGAGATGGTGGAGGAGCATACATGTTATGCGTGGGCACTAGTATACCTGGTGCAGTTATACAGAGAGCTGTGGGGCTACCGCCGGATGAGGCGATTCGGGATTTGTTCTACATTCTTGTTACATTCGTTGGGCATATGAGCATATCATATGCATTCGACTCAAGAGGGCTGCCCTAGTAGCAAGGCCACAAAGTTATCTATAGATATGGCTTTTAGAGGTGGTTGGGGGTCGTGGGCCAGCCACGAGCAGTTCTCGTCGGACGAGATGTAGCGTATTACCAGCATGTATTAGAGGGCGTGACTGCCTTGGATATTGTATGGAGGCCTTACAGAGGTCATCAGCCCGTGGAGGAGCCCGATCACAGTTACGGTGGATCCAGTATACATTCTGGATAGCGGGACGGAGGCCGGGAGAGCATGAGTGGATACCCCTAGAGAGGGTACGACGATAGATGGGGCTACGACAGGATGAGCCACCTCCCTTCCCTCAGTACCGGAGGGATGATGTAGAGGCCCCACTGCCTGCACCATAGCCCATGGACCTAGATTGGGTAGTAGAGAGGCCAACAGATGATACGATGGATGACACCGGTGCGCGGGGTCATTTTTGGTATGGTGGGTAGGGGAGAGAGCAGTGAGGAGAGCACTGACCCCACAGCTAGACTTAGTGTTTGTATAGAGAGAGGACATTCGTGGGATAGGTGTAGTTGTTATAGGGCAGGCGAGCACTGCACGAGTGCAGCACGAATAGGTGTCTTACAGGGCAAGCATGCATTGCAGGCATACACAGCCAAGCACAGTGCACCACCATAGCACCACCATAGCACCACCAATAGCAGCACTAAAGCACGCATGCAGCACAGTATAGGCACCGCCGGGTAGCCACGAGCACAGTGCCACCCGTATGCAGCCTGAGCACGGGGTGTATTGGTAGGATAGGGGCCATTATTATTAGGAGTTGGGGGACCAGCCCCAGCAGCTATGGTGGCACGGGCCCGTTATATGGAGGCGAGAGCGGAGGCCGGTACTATCAGGACATCCTTGATGGTACCGGGGCTGACTATCAGCCGTATGCGGTGCATAGAGTGGAGACCTCGCGGAGTCAGAGATCCTAGGGTGGTGCAGCTACAGCCGGTGGGTCGGTGACAGGGAGGTGGGAGCCAGGGCCAGGACCCACAGGGAGAGGTGCCGAGGGTGGTGGGGAGAGTTGAGACATCCCTGGGTCAGAGTTAGATGTTTTTGTGTACATTGGATATAGGCACTGGCCTCGTGAATCGGTTATGTATGTATATAGAGGCCTGCGTGCCCACATATGATTCATTTATTCATTCTTATTGTATATACCGGCCTGCGAGCCGAGTACAGGTTGTATAGTTGATACCGGCCTGTGAGCCGAGTATATTTTTGATATGAGAGACCGGCCTGCGAGCCGAGTCGAGATGTTTGATAGTTATTGCGGCTGCGTGCCGGCTTTGTATTATTATGAGATCACAGAGGCCCCTATGCAGGGTAAGTTGTATATTTGAAACCTTTGATATATATAGATATATATGATGATTTTGATTCATATGCTGTGTTTAAAATGTTTTTAGTATTTTGTTGATGGTTTGTGAAATTGAATGTATGATGAGTTTGATCCACATGGTTTATATATTGATGGTGTTGATGTCTTTTGTTGATGGCTTTTTGAAATGGAATGTATGTATATATAGATGATGAGTTTAATTCACATGTTGTGTATGCTGATGGGTTTGATGTATATATGATGTCGTATGTATGTTGTCGATGGTTGTTATAATGTAGATGGATGATGTTGCTGAAATTATGAGGATATATATATGTGATTTGGATGACAAATATTGATAATGGTGTTGTTATGCAGGAAAAAGAGGTGGGCGCCACAAAAATTTGCAAAAACGAAGAAACGACTTAGGTTTAAGCAAAAAGGGGCACATGACCGATATCGGTTATGTAACCGATGTCGGTAGCTATACGACCGATAATGGTTATGTAACCGATATCGGTTATTTCGAAATTATATTTCCTAAAAATAGAACTGCTTGGTTGGCAACTTAAGGTCTTATTTTTAGCATTCTTATTTTTAGAGTCATGCAACAAGTTAAATACGTGAATGCGACGCTGTTTGATGACTGATACAGGTAATTGCATGAAAGAATTTGAGTGATAAGGAGGAAAGAGACAGGTGAAGTGAGTGTGGGCTGAGATTCAGAAGGTAGAAAGACAAGTTATATTTGAAGAGGGTGGTGAACATGGCCGAACGAGGAGAAGCATCCAGTAGGTAGGGACGAGGGGGAAGACCAGTTCCACCCAAGCTGCTGCATCCCGAGAGGTAAATTGTTTGGTTGTAATTTGATTCTTGCATGTTTTGTGTGAATAGGATGAGAGAGAGTAAGTGGGTAAATATGAGAGAGAAAAGGTGATAGGAAAGAGTTTGGATGGGGTGAGTCTTTATGGGGTAGGTAAGGGGGTGGTCATGTATGTTTTTAGGTATAGATAGGAGTAAACGGGTAAAATAATTATCGTAGGTGTATGTTTTTAAGCAGGGAGTATATTTTTGACAGTGAACGGTATCGTTTAGAGATAACGGTATCGGTTAGTAAACCGGTATCAGTTATCTATAACCAATATCTCGATTCTTGTAGGAGTTTCAGAATTTGAGAAAAAAACCATGGAGATTTGTTCTTATTGAATAATTATGTGTCGTTTGAGTACGTATACAGTGAGAGCGGAAGAGGTTAAGGATGAATGATCTATGCGGCGTTGTTGTCACGAATCCGAGCGGATGTAACACCAGCTGAATGGGCATTGATAAATCATTTGGGGTTAAGTGGAATCTACTATTATTCACGAATCGCGCGTAACCATGTTATGTTGCAGGCGTTGATTGAGAGATGGAATCCAGAAAAGAATACCTTCTATCTGCCAACAGGGGAGATGATAGTGACATTGGAAGATGTGTTCTATATTTTGAGACTCCCAATGATAGGAAAAATAGTGTATCAGGCGTTGCCTAGCGGGGCGGGCAGCGATAACAACAGTATTTGGTTCAGCTGCACGAGATTTGACACAGTGAGGTTTAACATTTACGTATGGTACAATGTATGCAACACACCCTGAGGAAACAAGGTTGGCCGTGCTATTAATGATAGCGGTGGGGTATTATGCATTACTGAGGGCGGAGGGTGGAAGATTTCCAAAAGCATTGATGAGTGTTATTTGGGAAATGATAGAAATGAGCGTGACTTTCGCATGGGCACCCGCATATCTGGCAGAGTTATATAGGGGTTTATGGGCACATGGCGAAAACACAGGACGACACTGGATTGTTCATACTTATTACATTGTTGGGCCTATGAGCACATTGTTTGTGTGCGTCCAATAGGCCGACCCATCGAGTCGGGAGAGGCAGGAGTGCAAAGGTTGGGATTCAGACGATGGGTCCAGACAGAACAAGAAGCGAGATCCCAGGCCGTGATAGATGACATCGAGTATTATAGACAGGTATGGGAGATGGTGACGATTGCGGATATTTGTTGGAGGCCTTACGGGAACTATATGGTGACAGAGAACATAGCTGAGGAGTTAAGGGGTGTGGAGCGATTGAGGTGGATCGCAGGGCATAGGCTGGGTGAGTATGAGAGGATTCCTCTAGATCGTGTGCGGTGACAATTTGGGTTCATTCAGGATATACCTATGACATATAGACCATACATGAGGATCGACGCCAAGGCAGCATTCTCACCTCCCGGCCTACACCTCCAAAAGGGCCAGAAGAGATAGTAGCCGATCGTAGGGTAATGGATGCGGGAACGACAGAGGCCTATAGAGTATGGTGGGTGGCGAGATTGCGTGAGGTGCACGTGAGCGCCCGACATATTTGTGATTGTGATTACAACGGAGAGAGATCATCTGCGAGGATTTAGTTCACCGGCTTCAAACACGAGATGAATGAGACAATGGGATTGTTAGAGGTTTCACGATTCACTGAGTGGAGAGACTGGAGGCAAGATTCCTCCACGCGAGAGGATGTATTCGTATGTTACAGGAGATGTTGGCGGATCAGTGGGAGGAACCAATGGCAGTGGCACCTTTGAGGATGGAGAGGCCAACTGAGGGGCATCGACGATCACGATCACCACCTGATTCGGGAGGAGGCGCAAGGGTCTAAGTGAATTTCATAGGAATATAAGAATAAATAAGGATGCCGACCTGCGAGTCGATGATAGAGAAGGTGTATTTGTTTATCATCTAAAATAAAACTAAATATGTATGTTGTTTTGAGTGATGATAATAATAAGAATGGTTGTGTTTTGGATGTTGTTTTTGTTTGTTTTGAAAAAGGATAAAGATGAATGTTGGCAAATAGAAATACATATATATATATATATATATATATACTTACAACACATGATAGGGTATGGTAGGGGATGGTCGAGCTAACCTTGGGAGACCCCATGTCTCCTAAGTGCTGCCTACATAGCCCATTGCACAAAGCAAGGAGGGGCCTCAGACCGATGTAGTTCTCCCTTAGGACCAGGGAGAGGTGAATTCAGGCAATTTGGTTGTGGTTAGGCAATTTGTCGGTTGGTAAAAATTTGATGTTGGTAGGGTAATGTCGTTGGTGTAGGTATAGGTGAAGCGAAAGTTAGCATACCCAAGTAGTAGGGAATCGTGTCCTGATTAAGGTCAACACACAATCCTAGAGTCGAGCAAAAGAGGCAAGAGTGTCCCGTAGTTGAGAAGAGCTAAACAAACCACATATTAATGTAGGATGAGCTTGAATCCCTAGGTACCTTGCATAGGCGAGAAGTCGATAGGTGAAAAGAGTTGTATAATCACAATATATCGGATATACGTCATGTCCCTTGAGTTTTGTTGCTTTGAAAAATGGTGAGGTGAGGTGGTTGATATAGGTGGGGGTGCTGAGAGCTTGTTACAAGGTGATTATTCTGACGAAAGAGGACCAAACCGAAATAGACAAGTCCATGACTCAAAAGTGCTTTTGAATGCTGCTTTTATTTTGCTGAATATAGACTGATCGATGCGGGAAGTCTACAAGGGGTATGTATTTTATTACTCTTGAGGTCTTCACGAAGCTGATCAATGCGAGAAGCTTCTGATAAAGGTGGCCCATGTATATATTTGTCCTTGAGGAGCGATCTATTTATAGTAGCAGAGATACGGTTTTATGTATATTTGTCCTTTGGGGAGCAGTCTATTTATAATAGTAGAAGTAGCTTTGCACATAGCTGTCCTTCGAGGGAGCAGTCTATGTATAACTCTAGAGGTCTAGATGTCCGTTTGGCATGAAGCATCTAGTTTTGTAGGAAGTTTGACTCAAGAAAATCCCATAAGTGTTTAATTAAGAATGTGTCATTTTGATACTTTGAAGTCATGGACTAGACTAAAAAGGGGAAGGCATCTTTAAGGGGAGGTGATAATCAAACCATGTGAGCTTGATTTGATTTTGAGATGTAAGAAACAAAGTGTATGCGGTGGTAAATGAGCTCAAGGGACGAGCGCAAGGTAGATAAGAAGTGATATAACACTGAATTCAATAGTAGAATGGTCGAAGATGCAAGACATTAAGGGGCTCAAGCTCTGGTTTACCATTAAGTGAAGCTAAACGATAAGTTCCTGATCCATAAGTGTGGTGATAATGTAAGGCCCAATCCAATTAGGAGCAAATTTTCCATGTTTGCTCTTTTCTAGTTTGGTTACATGTTGATTCTCTTTGAGGACAAGATCACCAACCTTAAAGGTACGCTCATGAAGTCACTTATCATAAGCACGCTTGATGATGTGTTTTGGTAGATTTGAAGGTGGTCAAGAGCCGTAAGACGTCGCTCGTCAAGAAGCTCTAATTGGGCTAACCGCTCTTGGCGGAAATCATCGTTGGTGAGAATATCCTGAAGAGATATTCTGAGGGAGGGTATTTGTATTTTGAGAGGCAAGACAGCCTCGGTACCATATACCAAAGAAAATGGTGTGGCATTAGTAGAGGTACGAATGCTAGTACGATAAGCCCAAAGGGCAAAGGGAATGTGATCATGCCAATTTCTTCCAGAATCATTAACAACTTTCATGAGGATTTTGGTTAGGGTTTTATTAGAAGATTCAGCCTGACCATTGGCTTGTGGATAGTAAGGTGATGAGAAACTAAGTTTGATACCAAAGTTGTCACAAAGGTCTTGTAACAACTTATTTTTGAAAGATTTACCATTATCTATTATTAGGCGATGAGGAATACCAAAACGACAGATAATGTGATGGTTAACGAATTCGACGATTTTTTCTTTTTTGGTTGAAATGAGTGGAATGGACTCCACCCATTTTGTGTAATATTCGATTGTTGTGATTATCCAACGGTGACGTTGCGAAGAGGGCGGGTGAATCTCACCAATAAGGTCTAAACCCCATTGTGAGAAAGGCCAAAGATCTCGTGCGACCTGTAGCGGATGGCTAGGAGTATGTTGAAGGTTGGCATGTTGTTGACACATAACACAATGCTTAACATATTCGTAGCAGTCATTATTAAGAGTAGGCCAATAATAGCCTAGGCGAAGGATCCATTTAGCCATGGCAAGGCCACTAAAATGTCCACCACAAATACCGTCATGGACTTGTTGGATGGTATAGGTGACCTCCGCGCCGGTTAGACATCGAAGGAGGATGCCATCAAAGCCACGTTTATAAAGGAGTCCCCCCATGACGACATAACGAGAAACACGTTTAAGAAAAGCACGTTTTCCGGTACTAGTAAGGTCAGGTGGGAGAATGGAGGTTGTAAGGTAGTCGTGAAATTGGTGATACCAGGTATCCTGCGAATTAGCAGACACATTATTTATCATACAAATAACCGGGGCTGAGTAAGATGGGGCAAAGAGTTGTTGGACCAAGACGAAAATGTCAGAGTCAGTTGATGAAGCAGGAATTTGCGAGGCTAAGCAAGCCATAGTATCCGTAAATTTGTTAGTGGAGCGGGGAATGGTCTGGATAGAATAACGAGTAAATGAGGTCAAAAGTGAATCCACGTAATGTTTGTACTTTTGAAGTTCCTCATTTTTACATTGGTAGATGCCCATAACTTGATTGACTACCAATTGAGAGTCGCCAAAAATATTAATAGATTTGACACCTAAGTGTAATGCAACCTGGAGACCCAAAACAAGGGCCTCGTATTCCGTTGTATTATTAGTGCAGGGAAATCGAGCCAGAATGAAAGAGGCATAGGCTCAGCATCAAGAGGAATGAGAACAACGCCGGCCCCTCCTTGCGCTGGCATTTGGATCCATCGAAGAAGAGGGTCATTGGATACGACTCTTCCCTGAGTGAAAGAGTGGCGATGAGTTCGTCAGGGAAATTAAAATTGGTAAATTGTTCCCCAGGTAAAGGGGCCTCCGCGAGTTGGTCTGCAATAGTTTGTCCTTTGATTGACTTCTGGTGTATAAATTCAAGGTCGAGGTCAGCAAGGAGCATAAGCCATCGAGTGATGCATTGGTTTAGATGTGGTTTGGTATACATATAATGAATGGGGTCCGCGTTGGTGATAATAAAAGTTTTGTGATTCAGGAGGTAGTGTCGGAGTTTGGTGGCTACGAATGATAGGGCTAGGCACAATTTTTCTACATGTGTATACCTAGTCTCGTAATCCATGAGAGTATGACTTATATAATAAACGGCTTGTTTCTCATGCATGCCGAGTCCCGATGTGCGAGCATGGCTCCTATAGCATGGTCGGTGGCAGAAAGGTAAAGGTAGAAAGGGCGATCATCCTGAGGTGGGATAAGCACGGGTGGTTGCAAGAGATAGGCTTTGAGAGCTTCAAAGGCTTGGTGACACTCTTCACTCCATTGAAAGGCAATGTCCTTTTTAAGAAGGTGATGGAAAGGTTGACATCGATCCGAGAGTTGGGAGATGAAACGCCGGATGGATTGAAGTTTACCTTGCAAACTACGCAATTGTTTGAGGTTTTTGGGTGGGGGCATTTCTAGGATAGCTTTGACTTTAGATGGATCGACCTCAATGCCACACAAAGAGATGATAAAGCCAAGAAGTTTTCCCGAAAGAACACCAAAGACACATTTCTTTGGTTGAAGCCGGACCGAATATTGTAACAGGTGATCGAAAATAATGGTTAAAACATCGAGATGTTCACTGCGATGTTTAGATTTTCCAAGAAGATCATCGACATAATCCTCAAGGATAGTGTGCATAATGTCATGAAAAATGTAAGTCATAGCCCGCTGATAGGTCGCACCAACATTCTTAAGGCCAAATGGCATGACACGATAACAAAAGGTTCCCCAAGGAGTGATGAAGGTAGTTTTATGTTGATCGGCCGGGGCTACCAAAATTTGATTGTATCCCGAAAAGCCATCCATGAGAGAAAGCATCTCATGGCCCGCAGTGAGATCAACAAGTTGATCAATACTTGGGAGGGGGAAGTCATCCTTGGGGCAAGCGAGGTTAAGGTCTCAGAAATCCGTGCATATCCGAAGTCCCCCCGTCGCTTTAGTGACAGGTACGATGTTAGAAATCCATTGAGGATAGTCAATAGGCAAGATGAAGGAAACAGAAAGAAGTCGTTGAAGCTCTTCTTTGACCAAGAGGGCAATGCGTGGATGCATTTTTCTCAGTTTTTGTTTGACTGGTTTGGAATCAGGTTTTAGGGTGATGTTATGGACAGCAATGTCAGGATCAATTCCTGGCATGTCAGCGTAGGACCAAGCGAAAGCTTGGTTGCGGGTACGGAGAAAGGTAGTAAAGGTGACTTGTTCTGATGCATTAAGGGATTGTCTGATCTTCACAATGTGAGGATCCTCCTCTGTGTGGATGTTAATTTCTATAGTAGACTCATTCAACATGGTTTGAGTTTCAGATGGTAATGCGCGTTGAATATAGGAGTCGTCCGCACCAAGGTAAGTGAGGATGGAGTCGTCATCTTGGCACTCAACAACATTAATTGAAGGTGAATCCTCTTCGATCATGTCTGGATATAGAAGGGGAAGAGAAGATGGGTCCTCATTATCGCGTTGATAAGTGAGAGGACCTAGGAAGATAGCATTTATGAAAAAAAAAAGTTAGGAGGGATAGATTCAGGGTCTATCGACTCTGTGGGTGACGATGGCAAAATGGGTGATGATGGTTTGGTAGGGGTGACGTCGTCATCTTCCAGGAGACAACTGACATGAGGTTCCTCGGTGTAAGTGTTTCAGGAAATCTGAGACCACTATGATCATTGTGCTTGCGTGTAGTTACAGGAATGATTGTATGTCGGCCTTGTTCATAAAGACCAAAACCAAAGCCTTTCCAAGCACAGTGAGTCAAGAAGGTGAGGGCGAAATGATGATTTGTCAAGTATTGAAAATCAGATTGGAAGGGAACCACCCCAAGAGGAGGTTCAGGGGTAATGGAGGATGCGTCGACACCCCCATACGTTAGGTTGGTGCGGCAATTAGGTGGTCCATAAGAGATTACCTCCCCCACGCGACGGTCGTAGGTAGGATGCGCATGTAACTATCCGTACTCCTGTGGGGTATGGAAAGAACTAACGTTATATAGGTGGTACTCCCCCAGCGTAAGGCATTGAAAAACATCTACTAAGGGGTCAGAGGTTGGGATGTTAGCTGCGGGAAAGGAAGTGGTATTTGTGATGGCGGTTTCATTGGTTGAAGGTGTAGGTGCGGTTGAAGTGGATGGTAGAGGTGTGGTTGAAGTGGATGGTTGGGTTAGATGAATGGGTGTCTTGACTGGTACAAGCACATCATTAGGGCGATATAACATATTGCAGGTTTTGAAGGGGGGAGGATCAGCTTTTACGGTGTAGGACTTCCCCTCGTACTCAAATTTTATGCATCTATGTAAGGTGGAGGGAACACATCCCATAGCCGGATCCAAGGGCGGCCTAACAACATATTGTATTGGAACTCTCCCTCAAGGACATAGAAGAGTTCGGGTAAAGTACGTGGCCCTACACGAATGTTAAGGATCATGGTGCCTAAGGTAGAAGTAATAGCATCATTGAATGACCGCAACATGATGGGGTTGGCACACATGCAGCTAGAAGGGATATTCATTTGTTGGAAGGCTTTTGAAGAGATGATGTTTAGGCTAGCACCCCCATCAATCATAACACGATGTACCCGAATGTCCCGAATGTAAGCTGAGATGAAAAGAGCAGGGTCAGGATCTTCGGCACCAAAGTCGATAATTTCGTCTTCGGAGGCTTGCGAGTGGCGGCTCGCTTATCTGAGAGAGAAGTGGTTGGGGAGATGGGTTGTTTGGTGAGCGAAGCAACGTGATTGGGTGTGAGAATGGAAGTAACAGGAAAGGTTTCATTAGGTAAGACCTCTATCCCTTGAAGGATTTCAACGAGAGCTTGTCGATGAGATTCAGAAGTCTGAATGAGATCATACAGTGTCATTTTTACAGGTGATTGGTGAAGTTGTTTGATCATGGTTCGGTGGGCAACTCCATTAGAGATGGGGTAGGCGGGTCCACAAATAACCACTTTAGGTGGTGGTGCGATCGGGATGGTGGACGGAGAAAGAGATGCCGCAGGTGTGCTTTCTTTCGCTTTCCCATTGTTTTTTTGCCCTCGAGTAGCAACACTAATCATATTGATCTCGTGAATATGAGAGGAGGAAGACGGTAGGGATAATTCATGGTCTTCGAGAGGTGGGGCTGTAATAATGATAGATCTTGGTGAGGTGGGGACAGGTGGTATAGGAGAGGGAATTGAAGCTAAAGGTCTCTCTCTTCGTAAATTGTCTTTCTTAACTTTTCTATATGAGAGAGGTGACTGACAAAGTATGGCTTTCAACGCTTTGCATCCCTCTACGTCATGTCCTGGTGTGCGGTGGTAAGCGCAGATTTTAGACTCATCATAACCTATAGGTCGAGGTTTAGATGGATCATAAAGTCTAAGTGGGGGTAGGGAAATGGTCGCATTCTCCACCAACATAGCAAGGATTTTGGCGTAAGACCCTTTGAGTGGGTCAAATTCAGAGGAAGATGAGGCTATTGACGGGGTAGATTCTAGTGATGATGTGGTATGGTTGGTTTGTATGGGTGGTGGTTTAGCCAAGGAGTTTTGATAATGGGTTTTAACTAAACATGGCTTCTTTGGCGCAGAAGCTATGTTTAGCTGGTTAGATGATGAGGCCACAGATGATGTGGTATCAGAAAACAACCACGGAGAAATAGGAGTGACAACAAACAAATCTTTTGATGATGGAATTTGTTTAGGGTTAGTAGGTGGACAGGATACGCGGGGTGATGGTGTTGATGTACCCTTGGATCTCTGTATGGGTGCAGAAGGCATAGGTCATTTTAAAGAAAATGCAGGAGGTATGATATATTGATGCAAGGTGGAGGGATGAGGTCCCAATATGGAAGGTAGGTGTGACGACGATGGTTTTAGTTGTAATAGAGACATAGGTTGAGGAGATTGAGTCTGTCTCCTAAGTGGATGAACGGCTTTATTTTTAGATAAATCAAGCCACTTAGGTGGGTGTGTTAGACTGGGTATTGGTGAGGTCCCAAGCGTAGGGGAAGATTGGGTTAGGTTAATAGAGGTGGATGAGGTATTTGGTAGAGATGAGGGGGGTGAAGATGAGGACATAGGCATTTTAAGCTTCTGTAAACACTTTGGGTATATGGTAGAGGCATCTGGGTTGGTCATCTGCATTTGAGTAGAATATGGTGTACTCAAACGTTCCCATAGGACCTTTCTATCTTCTGGGGAATGACAGTCCTCACGTGTGAATAGGAACTTTTGTATGGAAGAAAGGTGGGTTGTGATTCCGGTCCACTGTGGGTGTGATACAGGGGGAAGATGAGGCACTGTATCAATGGGCGTTAAGAGGTCAACCGGTTGCTGAAAAGATTTAGGTGATGAAGAACTAATAGGTAGGAGGGCGTGTTTGAGAGGATCCATCATGTTTAAAGAATGTGGTGATGTCGGTGCAAGAGGTTTCTCATCTAAGGATGACAAAGAAGTGGTGAACCTTCCTTCTTTATGCATGCCAAGTATGGTAGAAGGAGACGTTTGGGAAATAGATAAGTTAGATAACATCCGCTCACAGTCTTGCAAGGATGTGGTATAAGAAGGCTCATTTGTGAGAAGGGAACTCTGGGTGGTTAATTCTTTGATGGGTAAAGGAATGACAAGGATTTCGTCTTGTCTTGATGGTGATGAAGGGGGTTCGGGTTCCTGCGTTAGTGAAGAAGCTTGATTCAGAATTTTTTCGATAGAGGCTTTTGGCTGGGAGTCGAAGACTGCATGGATCTCATGAACACTCTCCTCGGCTAAGATATCTTGGTTTATATTACTGTTAGGAGAGTGATTCGGGAATGGTTTGTTGAAAATTTTCAAATTTCGGTTAGCAGGAGCGTTAGGATTATCGAGGGCTATATCCCCTGCATCAACCATTTCCTGCACTATGTTTTTCAACATCTTGCAGTTTTCATGACTGTGTCCCTTCACGTGGTGGAAGATTACTGAGAAGTCATTTTCTTTGTACCAAGAAGGTATGGCGTGAGTGGAATCAAACCCGGAGTGAGGTTTAACAGGAGGTAAGGTAATGGCTCCTGCTTTAAGCAATTTTTCCAATATCACACCATAAGTTTCTCCCAAGGGGGTGTAATTGATGGGCTCAGCTTTATACTTATAGGTGGTTTTGGCAGGGGGTATTAGATGGTGGTTGGGATTTGACCATCACTTGCGTGCACAGACTCCTTTTGATTTGAAGCGATCGATGAGTGAGGATTGGTGGTGTTAGGTTTGTTGGTGGAATCTTGGGTTCGAGAAATTGGGTTTTTTTTGTTGTGAACCGCAATTTCTCTTCTCTAAGGCTCGAATCTCTAGTTTTCGAGCCATAGTAAAGGCTTTGTCAAATGTGCGGAAAGTTTGAATTTGGAGAGTAGGAGAGATGTGTTTAGCGACGAGGCCCACGTAAAAATTTCGATAAGTTTGGCTTGAGGTAAGGCATACGTAAGTTGGTTGATAAGGCCCGCCATCGTCGTCGATGAAATCTACGATAGATTCATCTTCAAATTGTCGGATGGCATAGAGGTCGGTGATAGATACTTTCTTGGCAATGTTAATGGAGAAATGATCCAAGAAAGATTGGGCTAGTTGGTTAAAAGAGAAGATTGAGTCTTTGGGTTAAAGCACTTTGTACCACTCAAGCGGGTCCGATAAGGACATGGGAAAGGTGTGGAGTAGTAAGGCATCGTCGTGAGCAATTAGATAGCAGGCATGTCTAAATGAGTGCAAGTGTTGTTGAGGATCCTCCTTACTATTAAAACAAGTAAATTTTGGTAATTCCCATTGAGGAGGATATGAATGAAGGGGGATAGAAGGGTGGATAGGCTCCTGACAAACTTGCTCGTATGTCAAGGCGCTATGACTTCCTGAAACAGAAGCCTTCAGATTTTGCATTTTGTCCATCATTTGTTTAATTAAATCAGTAGTTGGATGAGATGATGGTGTGGTTGTGGTGAACGGAGGCAGATTGGGCCAAGGGCCACCACTAGACAATGGTGGGGTTAAATGTTGATAAGGTATGGAGGACGAATGTGTTGAGGCGACCGAATAGGGATGTCCTATATAGGACGTTGAGGTTACCGGATACGTGTGTGGGAATGAAAATGTGGGCGGAGCTTGAGAAGGAAAGCTCGTGTGGATAGGTGGCAGAGAGCAAGTCATGAATGGAACAGTCTGCAAGAGAGACGAGGTAGGAGCAGTCGGCGGTAATGACATGTGGGGCCCAAGATTAACCAAAGGAAAGCCAATCTGTGTCGTATGAACCTCTGAAGCCGCTGGATTGGGAGACGGGGCTAAGGATGCAGCAGGAAAAGCGGAGTTATCAGGCGGAGAAGGAGCTAAATGAGCAGCTATACTAATAGGCATGCCAACAAGGAGTTGACCGTCGGGTGTACGGTCAGGGGCATGAGACAAATAGTATTGTACAGCGCTAGGATTAGCATCCAGAAATTTGGCAAATTCCTTATCTCCTACAGGAATTTTAGGAACCTCACTGGTATCCGTAGGATTCCCTATAGAATGTGAAGGGGGTGATTCAGGCAAAGGCACAGAGCAGGCATGTGAAACCATGGCGGTGGCTTGCTTCCAAGTGATAACAACCATGGACAAGAGTACACAGTAGGGTTTCAATCTATCAGGAATAGAAACAGCCTCAGAATGTTGAAATTGGTAGGTTGCTGGTTTGTCAGGAACTGTAAAAGACAGTAACCGATATCGGTCTGCTAACCGATGTCGGTTAGACTATAGCCGACGTCGGTCAGTTAACCGATGTCGGTATAATAAGACTGGTATAAGAAAATATAAGAAGCTGCTGATTTGAGTTTTTAACAATGCTTAGTACATCTATCAAATTGTTCTGAAGTGATAACTGAAACAGTGTATGACAGAGAAACAGAACTGAAAACAAACAAGATACACAAGCAAATTAACAGACTAACCCTAGGATTAGTGTTTATCAATTTGAGCTTATGCCCTTAGACGCAGAATGATGTCAGAATCCTAAACACAAGACTTAGGGGAAATGTCAAGTTTGTTTTGGCTTATAAGGTTACCTCAATCGGGCGGAGGAATACCGCGGAAAAGGGGGGATGTTTTGAGCTGTTGTGTTAATTATGAAGTGATTTGGTATGTGTTGTGCAGTGAAAGTAAGATTAATTTCTGTCAATACCGTGGAAATCACCCCCATGTGTATGACCTGTTACTTAGTCTACGTTCACTAGAATTGAAAACAACAAGCAAGAATGTAATGCATGTGTTTTAAACCCAAATTGAAAATGATATTCGATGAAGCAAAGAAGATGACTTTCACTAATGCAAAACTGGGAAAGCAAGACAAATTCTTTTACTAAATATAACAAAATACCGTGTGAAATTTTTAAAAGAAGAAAACAGCAAGTATGCTCCCTATGTGAAAGCAAGCAAGAAACAAAAGAAACCCGAAATGGGTCCCACCGGGCGTGCCAAAATGTTTCGCATACGGAATGTTTCAACTTTTGGGAATAGAGTTGCTTCTATCCTTTCATTCCTTTGAGAAACAGATAAGGGTTAGGGCTAGGAGGAATACCTGTTGAATGTCGAGAGGGTGTGCGCGTACCGTAGAGAAAGATCAGATCGACTGCGAAGAACTCCTTTTTGTCTAGGAAGGACTACCTGCAAGTAAGAATACAAGACCACCAGATTTTAATTAGACAATAAATGAGGGAACTGCCTTGGGCCCAGGAAATATAAAACTTCCTTTCGAAGGTGGTCAGTTCCCCTGCTAATATGAATTAACACAAATTCTAACAAATAAGCTATTGTCCAATTACAATTTGTTTACCTTGTTAGAACAATAGAGAAAGGGCTGGTCTTGGTTTAGAATCACGGTGACCGATGCGGTCATTGTAACCGGTACCAGTTGGTGGTAACCGATATCGGTAGGGGCAATGTTTTAGGGGCTTTTGGTGAAGGTTGGTTGTAAGGTGGTTGTGTTGTTTTATAAGGCTGATAAATGGGTGGGGTTAGGTAATGGGGTGATGAGAAGGACTCAGAGAATATGGGGGGTGTTCTTGGGGTAATGTAAGGGTGGAGGAATGACAGTTAGATGTAGTGTGTTGCTGGGTAGTAGATCTAGGAATAGACTTATGATGGTTGTGATTCAGAAGTTCAAGAAATGTTATTAAAAGAATGTATAAGACTTACTTACTAGTTCCTGATGGAAAATGCAAGTTCTGGGACTGTGATGACAAAGACAGGGCTCAAGTAGGATGATCTGACAATCCAAGATGAGCTATCTCCTCTCCTGATACTCGGATGAGTGTCACTGGACTCTGGTTATTCAGTTGCAGTCTTGGGCTTGATGTCCTTCTCTGCAAACTTCTCTTGTTTCCTTTTCACTTGTCTCTGTTCAGCCAAGTAAAAATCCGGATCCTTCCAATGACTTCTGATTTTGATCCACGAAAATCCAACCCTTTGTTTTTGGTTGGGAGTGGTCATTTACAGGGAACCGATGGCGGTTACGCAACCGATGGCGGTCGAGTAGAAACCGGTATCGGTCAGGTCAAAGCGGGCTATTTTTAGTAAAATAGCCAGCTTTCCCTCCTTTTCTCCCGAGGGATTAGTTGCGGGCTTGGTCAAGTCATTATGAGGTTGGTTTTAGGTGCGGGTGAGGAGTAATTAGTCATGGGTGTGGATGTGGACCAAGTTATAGGTCTTAATTAGGTTAGTTTAGGGTTAAGACTAGGTCATGATGAGGTGGCGAAATGAGGTGGTAGGTATGGCGATGTGGATTTATTAATTATAAGGTAATTAATAAATAATTGTGTAAGGTTTAGGTGATGAGGTTAGGTTGCGAAATGAGATGCGGGGCACAGGGGGTCGTAAGACACAAATTTGGTGTCTACAATATCACTCAAGACTCTAGAATAGTGTAGGAGAACCAAGTATACGTAGTATACATAAATTATTCTATACTTTAAGTTAACATGAGAGATCGGTTGGTAACCGAGTCATGGAATGAGAGATCAGTAGTATACCAAGTCATTACAGCTACATATGGTTATCTGTTATGAGATTGATTGGCATGGAATGTGTGTTCTAAATGATGTTTTATTTAGAACAGAGAACATTATGTTTCAAAAAAATTCCCTTGTTTCTAAAGTCTTAAAATGGGAATGTTACACGAATGGTATGCGAGAACTAAAATTTATTATTTCCTAAGGCTGCATTTAGTGTTTTCTAGTAAGAAGATGTCATTCTAGTGTCCCTATAAGATATAATCAATTTAGGTAATCTTTGTAATATGAAAATTTCATACACAAATATTTTTGCTAAAATAGGTGAATCATCTTTAAGATTACTACTATCCAAATAGCTCCCTAGTGATTTGGATAACTTGCATACACATTCTAGCCCTAAGTTATCTATTGAAGAATTATGTGTGCTCAAAATCATTTGGCACATTCCCTTGGTCACATTTTTCCTATGCGCCCCTTTCCTTCCTCCTTCCACTTCTATTTTGCACCGCCTTCCACGTGTCCACCTTCTTCTGAGTCAGTTTCTTTCCACCCCGCATGCCTAAGTCTTTGACCCTTCACACGCCACACCCATTACTTTCTAATACTTTCATCACACTTGATTCATCTCCCCACACGCATTGTGCATTCTCCCTCTACGCTTTCCTCTGTTTTCTCCCTACGCACTTCTGTGCCAAATCATCTTTTGACATGCTTAAGTGTATAGTGCACAACCGGTTAGGGAACGCTAGTAGAATGTTGAATCCTTGTAACAAATGAATGATTGACACGTGGTAGAAATGACAATATTGTACATTTGACCATCATTTTAGCCAATAAACACGTGTCATGTGTTTTACATATGCTAAGGAATCGACATCTTTTGATAGCCATATCATCAGCTACAGAGCTCGAGATAGGTGCGTGCCTAGACTTGTCGAAGAGTGGTGACATCAACTATAGTGCCATAAATTCAAATTTCAAATTCTAGCGAGATCTGGTAGGTGAGAATTGGGAAAATGTCTCTTTGAACATTGATGAGTAGATTTGATTGCTCCAACCACCCAATTTGATATGATCCTCCCTCTTTTGTCTTCAACATGTTAGCGAGGCATGGGAAGCATATTTGACATATTTCAAGTGGCTTTACAAACATTGAATGCTTCTTCTTAGTGGTTATGTTTCAAAATCAGGTTTTCCCTCCTTTTCTCTTCTTCCTCCATGAATTTATCTATAAATATAAGAGCAAGGATCATTTGTTATGTTGGATACTCTAGATCCTTACACGTGTTGCTAAGAACTCCATATTTTCTATATTTTGAGTTGTATACCTCCATGTTTGGCTCTTGCATGTGGATATCTTCCTTCTTATCATTAGAATAAGATTTCATGTATTTTCGGAAGTAATAGAAGCATCGTTTTGTGACTATTCTTTATCCTAGTGTGTTTGCATTCTTTCTTCTTGCCTTTTCTCTTGCATTGTGTATTGTTGTGCTACTTCAGGTCCCTTGCAGCTCCATATTTGGTTGTGTTCCATAAGAATAATTTAGTGAATGCATGTTTTTTTGTGCTACTTGTGCCTAGCCTCCTCTCACACATTCCCTGTCATTCTTGCTTAGAATAGATAGTGTTCATCCCTCTTTTCTGGTGTTATCACCTTTTAGTGTAGTTTATTTCATGTTATCCTTCTTTCCCTGGTCCCTTGGCATTCTTAGCTTAGTTTCCCTTTTCAGCACTAGGAGTAGTAGTAGCAGTAGAGATAGATAGAGGAACCAGCCTTCTCAGAGATCCGTCCCAAGCTCACAAGGTCCCACAACTTGGGGACGGTTCCATTGTGGTCTCAGACACCTTGGTCCCTTTTCAGAGATCGAGACACGGTTGCACATTTGAGCAACCAACGGTTTCTAGCACGCCAAGTGGGACTAGCATTGAAAGCTCAAATTTCATATCTCTAAGTTACGGTATGAAGAGGATCCTTTCAAACACATCTGGTGACTCCCCATATTTTAAAATCTCTACTTCAATAGTCCTGAGTGCATTTTATGAGAAGAGTGCACACAAGAAGAAGTGCAGCAGCTAAAGACTCTTTTGATTATCTCCAGCTATCCCCGAGAAAATTTCATTCCAAAAATCCCACACTCGCATCTCCATCTCAGCGCGCCGCACCCATTCAACTCCTCTTAGTAAAAAAAACAACCCGTGTTCCCTACAATGGTGCATCAACCACCTCCTCCATTAATAAGCTTTGCAAACTTTGATGGAGGGAGTCCCTTACTCCTGGATGTGCAACATGATATGCCCAATGGCATGCTCAAAATTATTCCTTACTTTACTGGTGAGAATCAAGTCACCCCTCAGGAGCATATCCAGGATGTAGCAAATATGTGTTCATTCTATTTGATCACACATAATGATGTAGTAGTCAGGTTTCTTGCGGCCTCTTTCAAAGGTAAAGCACTTCAATGGTACCGAGGCTTGAGACTTGGATCTATCACCAATTGGGATGAGCTGGGAACAACTCTATGTAGTTATTTTGAAGACAAGTCAGATCACCTATCCTTGGTGGAGCAACTGACAACAATAAGGAGGGTGCCTAATGATAAGATGACTGATTTCAACATCAAATTTTAGAAGACTTGGGATAGAATTCCTCTTATGGTAAGACCTACAACCCAACATGATTTCCTTTATTATCTAAAGGTGCTCAACAACGATATTTTAGTTATGATCCAATCTATTGGGGGTAGGACTCTACCAGCTGCTTATAACATTGCAGTAAGGGCATAAAATAGTCTCATTCAGGTGGGAAAGTTGGCTCCTAGACCGCCCATGCCCTTGTTCCTAGAAATGTCACAAGAACCCCAGCCTTCTATGGCCCCTATTCCCATCCCTGAGCAAAACATGCAACCAGTTTCCTCAACATCCTATTCTCCATCACAACAAAAGGAAGATGAAGAATTGAAGGCCTTGATCATAATTTATCAAACAAGGTCATATCACTAGAAAAGTAGCAAGCGTAAGCGTATAGAGGCATTTCTAATCAGGCACATGGCCAAGGGAATCAGCCTTGGTAGAATCAATACAAAAATTAGAGATTCATGCCCATCCAATAGAATGAGAGGTGGCAACCTAATGCACATCTAAATTTGTAAGTTGTCCCTCCCGCGCCTTCTCTCCCAAAGCACCCAACACGAGTCGAGCACTCATCCTAGTTAAGAACAACTTGGCTCAAGAATCAGAGTGGTGCTTCCCTTGCAAAATGCCTCATAGTCAGTACCATTGTGCTAATGCTGCACATGCCCAAGCCTTCATGATCCAGAATGCTTCATCCTGTGAGCCCTCAACAAGCACCCATGAAGAAGATAATCTAGAAGGACCAAAAGTTCCTTTGGAAACCAATTTTATGTTCTTTGGTATGGAATACTTTTGTGCAATCAACCAACTGGAGAGATAGATAAAAAACCACATGCCCAAGTTGCGGACAACAAAAGATATAAGAAAAGAATATTAGATTCAGGCATGCAAGTCACAGTACCAATAACACAAGAAGATCTTCATAAGAAAAAAGAATCAAATAAGGCCTCTTGCAGCAAAAGTGTTCAAATCCATATGTAGGAGGTCCCGCGTAAAGCTCCTTCTAAAGCAAAGTGCTCACCCATCCTTTGGTAGGCCAAGCCTCTCCTCTAGCTAAAATTCAAGCTTCCACCGAACAATCAAGAAGGGATTTTACTCCCCAAATGCACAAGATGGGGAGTTTAATTTTTAGTATTGTTGACCAGATGAAGAAAACAAACATAAACGTCACAATGTGGTATGCCCTAACCATTCCATCTCAGTGGGATTTCTTGTATAAAGCTCTAGTGTAACTTTAGTGCGTTGACTGGTTATATAGAAGCCACACACTTCTATAAAAAAATTCAAGAAGAGGCGAAATAAGTAATTAAAATTGATAAAACCCCACCCTTCTATATGACCTTGATTATAGGCAAACACCTAGTGCATAAGCGCTTGATTGACTCGGGCACTAGTAATTACTGTTATGCCTAAGAAGATAGCTGATGTCTTAGGTCCTGAAGTATAGCCCTTTGTCTAAAGGAGTCCTAAAACTTGATGGCTCAATTGTAACAACCTTAGGATTCATCAAGGATCTCGAGTTAACCCTCCATGCATGTCCAAACCTAACAATTACTCAAGATGTGTCAATTATTGACCTACCTTCTTTGTTTTCCCTATGTCTATCAAGAGAATTTCTTGCTAAAGTGGGTGGTTACTTGTCATCGATTGGTCTCATATGTTAGTCAAGACACGATGGTACTAGGTTTATCATACAAGTTTGAGCCCATATTTTCTTATCATGTAGAGCCATATGTCCCATCCCCTCTCTAAGCCAATTATCTTATCCAAGAAGAACAAGTTTCAGTTCCTAAAGAGTAGTCTCTTCCACCCTTTGTTCTAGACCTAGTACTTGATGAATGGGCAGAGAGGCATCACAAATTTTATCCCTATGTTGAAGAACTAGAAGCTTATGAAACTGGGCTTGGTACTTATTGCATTCTAGAAGAAGATGTTATGCTTCGTGTGTGCTCATAGGAGAAAAAGTTCAAACTGGTCTATGGAAGTTGTACTTTGATGGATCCAGAAGTAGAAATGGTGCAGGAGTAGGAGTGGTTCTCATTTCCCTAGGGATGAGAAATTCTTCTTCATGCATAGGCTATAGTTTGCATGTTCTAAAAATGTGGCAAAATATGAAGTGTTGGTGCATGGTTTGCTTATTGCTGAAAAGAAGAAAATTAAAGCACTACAGATCTTTGGGGACACAGAATTGATCATCCACTAGGTCACCAAAAATTCTAGACAAATAATAAGCTTCTTAAAGCTCACAAACATAGAGTCTGGGACCTACTCGAGAGCTTTGATACCCTTAATCTACGGGTAGTCCCATAAAATATGAACAAAGAAGCTGACCAAATGATCGCGCTTGGTTCGTAGTTTTCTCATGCTATGGAATTTTTCAAAGGAAATAATTAGCACATTAAGATGGTAGTCGAGACCATCCATTCGTAGAAAAACAACACCGGTTGCAAGTGTTCAATAGTGAAACACAGATCGTCCAGTTCATTCAGAATGAAGCTGAATTTTCATCAAGTATGCAACCGACTTGCATGAAAACTATGGTGACCAAGTGATTCAGCTAAAGATAAATAATTTTCCTAAAGGGATGGTCACCTTAGAGAAAATGTTCAGCCATGATGATGAGTTCAAGGTTGAAGAAAGATACATGCGCGCCGTGCAAGAGGATTTCTCTCACATTACTATTACATGCGGAAAGGAGCTATTACTCAACAATACTTGTGTGCATGAAGAAAAATAGGCCTTCATCTCTCTCTACCAAAAATACAGTGAAATTTTCTCATGGGAGTATGAAGACCTCAAATGTTTTGATCCAAGTGTTTCTCAACACTCCATTGACCTTGATCTTGGCATAAAGCCCGTCGAGACGAAACAACGGCCAGTCAATCCAAAGATAGAGCCCCTCATGAGAAAGGAGTTATCCAAACTCATTGAGGTAAAGATTATCTTTCCCATAAAATACTCTACCTGGGTGTTCCAATATGCAAGAAGAATGGTGAAATCAGACTTTGTGTTGATTTCAGAGATTTGAATAAGGCATCTCTAAAATATCATTATCCTTTGCATTCAATGGAATAGATTCTGCAGACTATGGTTGGCACACAAAGGTTCTCCATGCTAGATAGGTATTCGGGTTTCAACCAGATCCTGGTTAAGGAATATGATCAATTCAAAACAACATTTACAACCAAGTGGGGAACATATGCATATCAGAAAATGCCCTTTGTTCGTCAAATGCGGGTGCAACATTTCAATGCGCCATGTATATTGCCTTCAAAGGTTACATCAATGAGTTCATCTTGGTTTACCTTGATGATATAACTGTCTTCTCAAAGCAGAGCGCAGATCACATAGCGCACCTGGAAAAGGTCTTTGAGAGATGCAGAGAATTTGGGGTATCTCTTAACCCCAAAAAGTGTAATTTTGCGGTGGCTCAGAGCAGGCTCTGGGCCATGTGGTTTCAAAGGATGGCATTGTAATTGATCCTAAGAACATTTAAGCCATCCTAGCCCTTTCCCCTTCAGTGCGAGAAAAAATCCTTATAGTCATTCCTTGTTAAGATTAAATTTCTTAGGTGTTTTATCCCTAACTTTGCAAGATTGGTTCGGCCCATCACCCTTATGCTTAATAAGGACATTTCCTTCAAATGGATAGCAGAAGGAAGATAAAGCTTCAACAAGATCAAAAATATATTGCTTGTGTGCCAACACTCCTTAATCTAGATTACTCAAAATATTTCATTATTTATGCTTATGGTGCTACCACAAGCATTGCTATTGTCTGAAAAAGGAAAATGAACAAGGACTGGAACAACCGGTGGCCTTCTTGAGCTAGGTATTTGAAGGATTATGAGTTAAAATATAGTCACATGAAGAAGAAGGTCTTCACCATCATGCACGCACTCAATAAGTTCAAGAGCATGTGTTGGTACCCAAATTTGTTCTCCTTTTCAACCTGAGAAGAATTAAAGATATTGCACAAATCTTGAAGGAAGATAGATCATGATGTATTTTGTTTTGTAGTGGGGATGTGATCTAAGCTGGAACTCATATTTGTGGAGAGATGGATAGCAATTAGATAGGACTTGACCTTGTCCTAACTATTTTAGGTTGTGCCTTTTAACCAAGGTAAGAGGACCTATTTTGTAACCCTCAAATGGTGAAGGAGATGAAAATATCCCTCAATTTGTGCAAATAGTATGAAGAGGCCTTGGGAAAATATGATCAACACTCCAAATCTGACTTTCACAAGTTGTCACTTCCAGATTATGGAGATAATTTCAATGCAAGGCAAGGGTTACTGAAGACATTGTAGGATCCTGATTTGCTTTGTGCATTTTTGTAAATGGATTGTCTTCTTTTGTTGACACATAATGCAATGCAGGGGTAGTATGGGTAGGATTAGTTTATTTGAATGAAATTTTGGTGGGAGATTTTAGACAAGAATAACTAGAATTTTCCAAATTCTTTGAGGACCTTTGCAGAAATTTGTAAGACCTAAACAATAGGATGCTTCAAATGGGTCAAGGTACTCCTTCAACCAGGATATGTGTGATAAATGGAAGCCTAGATTTGCACTCTTCCATACAATATTTGAAAACCTACCACAAAATCTTGAAGCAGATGAACCAACAAAGTATCTAGAAATCTCTATTTTATCATGACCTAAGGTGCACCCAAAGGTTTACAAACAATCTCAAAATTCAAGGAAGGTAAAGTGATTTTAAATTTGTTTATCTCTTTATCAGATGAAATATCTTTTGAATGTGAGATTGCAAATGCCACTAAACTATCAATAAGAAATGAGACCATGTATGATCAAGAGATATTTTAAACACAAGACTGCAATAGGAGAAAGAAACACAAATTGAAAACATTCTAAAACATAAGTGTATGCAAAATTTTCCAAGAGACAACACAAAATAATCCAGAATGACCAAATTTATCAGCAGGGGAATGTTATAAGAACAATCTCAGAGCTTGTTGATGGCTTTACAACTGAAACCAACTCAACATGATACAAATCTGATGCAAAAAGGAATTAGAAATGGTTCTTAGGTGGTTTCTCAAAAAATGGGATTCTTCCCATATTTTCCCATGAAATTCTAAGTTTCTCCAGACCATTTGCATGACAAATTCATGCAATATATAACTTTTCATTACAATTGATCCTTTGCCTCTCAAATCTTCCCTCTAAAAGTGGAATATTTGGAGCACCTTTGCTTTGCAATATTTTTGGAAAATGACATCTAACAGACTCACCAAAATTTTCTAGTTGTTCTTTCAAAAGGTGAATCATCACAAAAATTTCATCATTATCCATTGTGGGGGCACGTTTTTCATCTTCAAAGCATGCAAAATTAACTCTGTAACTTCTTGATTTGATCTTTCACGTTTTTCATGAACTAGAGTAAAAATTCATTTGAAAAATGCCTTAAATATGCAAATTGAATTTTCAAATTGATCGCATTGTTCCTTGAAGGAAAATCAATTTGCCAAAGATTTGATAAAAAATGATGCAAAATTCGCATCTCCAAGCTTCTTGGAGCAAAAATGGTGGCTAAACCAAAAAATGCACAATTATCCTGTTGATTTTCCTTTCTCCCTTTAATCTGAGCCCTCCACGTGTCATAATGTGATTGGGAATGGATTTGGGATCACTTTTTGACTTTTTAACATTTTTGGAAAAATGTAAAATTTTGACAATTTTCTCCACCCTTCCACCCTTGAGATTTGGTGCTGACACGTGGCACATTGTGGGTCCCATTGAAGTTGCGGCTCAATTCTGCACATTTTCACCTTTTTTGGAAAAAAGGAAATTTTTCCAAAAAATCTCCACGGGCCCGCACCTTTGCCTCTGTCCTTGACATGTGTCACCTTCTCTATTGCTGAGGATCTACGGGCTCATTTCACATTTTAACTCCCCTTATTTCCAAAGGAAATTTTCTCACTTTTCCTCTGCGGACTGCGCCTCCAATTCCATCCTTGCCACATGTCTCCTTTTGCTTCGTCATGGAGCCATGCCTCAAATGTTCACTTTGACTCATTTGGAAAAAGGAAAATTTTCACTTTTGCCTTCGGCGGCCCGCACTCCCGTCTGCCCTTTTGCCACATGTCCCTCTATGATTCACCTGGTAGACCCATGGCCCTTTTCATGACCTTTGTCCCTTTCACCAAAAAGGAAAAAATTGTCTAAGTCCTCCGCTAGCCTTCCATTCCACCTTTGAATGAGAACATGACATGTGTCCTCCTCTGGGACTGCGGAGTTGCGGGGAATTTTGATGTTTTTCCAAAACACAAAAAAAAACGTTAAGTTTTTAAATAGACCTGCTGAACCTTTTCCAACCACAAATGACCACATAGGAGATGATGTTTGAGATAGAATTTGATGGGAAAAGTACGCCCGTATGACTATAAAAAAATATAATTTTTCAAAGATGCGAATTCGATTTTTCTTCGTGGGTGAAGAATTTTTGATCAAAAAACAAATGGGAAGTGATTTTATGCAATTTACAACCATGGAAAGGGATTTTTGAGGGAAAATATGCATAAAACGAACAATCACAAGCTCCAAAGGCTAGGAAAAGTGGAAAAAATGATAGAGGTGTTGATTTGGAAAAATTAGGGCACAAAATAGGGCATGCATGTATTTTTCTTTCAAGTTGGGGAAAAATAATAAGTTTGTGAGCATTTCAAGGCATTCAATCTGGATGGAAAAGTTACAGACCACCAATTTTGGGAGAAAAACATTTCAGAGCATGCAAACCAAAGGAAAAATTAGGTCAAAATGGTAGAGGATCAAAATGGACACCAACAACATGCTCGCCACAAATCATATCAAGGTGTTAGTCTCTCACTCATCTGTCAGAGACTTCATCATGGGAGCAGAAATCAGTGAGAAGAGAGCATGATGGGTGACAAAAATCATGGAATATGATGTGACTATTAAGGCCACAAAGCTGGTAAGAGGTACGTGCTCTGTGAGCGAGATAGGCGAGGATCCGCAGAGTGAACGTGAGGCCTCATTATTTCTGCATGAATACCTCTCGCGCATAGAATATGAACAGAATATAAACCTCGGAACACATGACTAGATGAAGGACATGATCACATTCCTTTTCGAGGGTGCGTACCCTCCCGGTTTGAACAAAGCAAAGAGAAGGCATTTGAGGTTGCAATCTATTCCTTATGTTTTGATTGATGGACTTCTCTTCAAAAGAAATCTAGATGGCATGTTGTTAAGATGTATCAATGATGCGTAGACTAAACAAGTGTTAGTAGAATTTCATGATGGATTCTCTAGTGGACACTTCTCTGCCAAAACTACAACAATGAAGATCATAATGGCAGGTATCTTTTGGCCTACCTTGTTTGTAGATGCACATAGGTGGGTCACAAAATGTAAGGAATGCACTTTCTTTATAGGAAAGAAAAGATTGGCAGCACTTCCCCTCTGACCAATCCAAGTGGATCAACCTTTTACGCAATGGGGTCTTGACTTCATAGGAATGATCAATCTGCCTTCAAGTGCTAGACAAAAATGGGTCTTCAGCGATAACTCATGATTACTTCACCAGATGGACAGAAGCTATCGCACTTAAGGAATCAATTGAGGAAGTCATCCTTGAATTTCTCGAAGGTTTAGTCATAAGGTTTGGCATTCCTCAAACCATTATCTCTGATAATGCAAAGGCCTTCCTTGGTACTAAAATAACTGATTGGGCTCTAAGTCTAGGCATTTACGAAAACCTCTTCTAACTATTACCCCCAAAAAAACAACGGTCTAGAAGAATCAACAAACAAGAACCTAATTAGAATCATGAAGCACACAATGTACACACTAGCCAATGACACTTTGGCATACAAAGGTCTTACGTGTGCTCTTGGTAGATAGAATCATAGTAAAAAAGGTAATAGGAACTTCACCTTACAAGATTTTCTATGGCAAGGAGGCTACCCTTCCTTTGACACTAGAGATAAATTCATTGGTGTTTGCCCACATGATTGGAATTTGAGGGCACGTGAGATCAAAGAGAAATCAGGATGGCAGAGCTTATTCATCTTGAAGAGCTCAGAAACTCTACCATGATCAACCTAGAACAACATCAAAAAACAACAAAGAAATGGTTTGACAAGAAGGCTAGGCCTCAAACTTTCAAATTCGGGGACCTGGTTCTAAAATGGGATGCTAATAGAGCTAAACCAAGGTGCCATTCAAAGTTTGATGCACTTTGGAGTGCCCCATACATCATCAAGTCCTGCAAAGAAGATAACTCCTTAGAGTTAACTCATCTGGATGGAAGCATGCTATGAATCTCAGTAAACGGGATCTATCTCAAACCCTTCCATTAGGTTTGCTAAATCATATTGTATATATTAAAGTAGTTTCAATTCCTCCAAGTGTGCTTCATGCACATTATTTGTTTGTACATAGTTCTTTCCTCTTGTGTGCTTCCTCCATGTGCTCTTTTGTTGCTTCTAGTATGTAGAGATTATCTTAGTAGCTATGAGATTTAGGAAAAAGTTCATAAATGATGTTCAAAATGACAACAAGGGCATTTTCATGATTGAACAAGCAGACTCCATGCCCAATGGATGCTTCAAGATACTGGTCTCTTGCATCTAGCAGCAGATGCTCCCAAAATTTACCAAAACTATTATCCAAATAGCTCCCCTAGTGATTTAGGATAACTTGTATACACATTCTAGCCCTAAGTTATCTATTGAAGAATTTTACGCGCTCAAAATCATTTGGCACATTCCCTTGGTTATAGTTTTCTTGTGCATCCCTTTGCTTCCTCCTTCAACTTCTCTCTTATGCCCGCCTTCCACATGTCCACCTTCTTTTGAGTCAGTTTCTTTCCACCCCACATGCCTAAGTCTTTGACCTTCACGTGCCACACCCATAAATTTGTAATAGTTACACCTTAACCATACGTTCTCTACTCATCGGCTTGATTCATCTCCCGTGTGCATCATGCACACTCCCTCCACATTTTCCTCCATTTTCTCACCACGTAATTTTGTTCTAGATCATCTTTTGACATGCTTAAGTGTGCAATGTACAACTTGATCGGGCGCACCAACATGGTGCTAAATCCTTACAACAAATGGATGATTGACACATGGTGAAAATGAAAATAGCTATACATTTGACCATCATTTCATCTAATCAACACACACCAAATTTTTTTGCATATGCCGATGACTCGGACATCTTTTGACCTCCATATCATCAGCTATAGCTTAGATCGGCATGTGCCTAGACTTGTTAATGAGCTACTGACATCAGCTATAGTGCTAGAAATTCAAATTTCAAATTATAGCGAGATCGGTAGGTGAGAATTGGGAAAAACCTCTCTAAAATTTGATGAGCATATATGATTTCTCCAACCACCCAATTTGATATGACCCACCCTCTTTTGTCTTCAACACATCAAGTAGGAATGGGGAAGTGTATTTAATAGATTTCCAAGTGAATTTATAGACATTGAATGCTTCTTGTTGGTGGTTATGTTTCAAATAAGGGTTTTCCCTCCTTTTCCCTTCTTCCTCCATGAATTCATCTATAAATGTAAGAGCAAGGCTCATTTGTTATGTTGGATACTCTAGATCCTTACGTGTGTCGCTACGAGACTCCATATTTTTTGTATTTTGAGTTGCAGACCTCCATGTTTGGCTCTTGCATGTGGATATTGGCCTCTTTAGCATTGTAATAGTTCTATGCATTTTTGAAGTAATAGAAGCATCGTTTTATGACTATTCTCTATCCTAGTGTGTTTGTGTTCCTTCTTCTTTCCTTTTCTCTTACATTGTGTATTGTTGTGCTACTTCAGGTCCCCTACGGTTCCATAAGAATGATTCGGTGAATGTGTGTTTTGTTGTGCTACTCATGCCTAGCCTCCTCTCACACATTCCATGTCATTCTTGCTCAAGAACAGATAGTGTTCATCCCTCTTTTTGGTGCTATCACCTTTTAGTGTAGTTTATTTCATGTTATCCTTCTTTCCCTGGTCTCTTGGCATTCTTAGCTTAGTTTCCCTTTTCAGCACTAGGAGTAGTAGTAGTAGTAGAGATAGATAGAGGAACCGGCCTTCTCTGGAGATCCATCCCAAGCTCGCAAGGTCCCATAACTTGGGGATGGTTCCATTGTGGTCTCAAACACCTCGGTCCCTTTTCAGAGATCCGAGACATGGGTGCACATTTGAGAAACCATCAATTACCAACAATAAAATGTGCTACTTTTGTTAATTTTTCAACCATAACTAAAATAACATCATGTTTATTTCTATACATAGACAACCCCTAAAAAAATCCATACTTATTACTTGCCACTTATATTGTGGTATGCTATGAGGATATAGTAAATCAATTGGGTGCATATGCTTAGCCTTAACATGCTGACATTATAGGCAATGTGAAACAAAATTAGTTATGTCTCTCTTCATCCCTTTCCAAAAATATTGTTGTTTTACATCAGCAAGCATTTTTGTAACACTAAGATGTCTTGAGTAAGGTGAATTATGAAATTCCATCATTAAATTTTTCCTTAACTCATTTCCCAAAGGTACATACACTTGCTTTTCATTCATTAAAATTAATTCATGGTGAAAGTTAAAACCTTTGTATCTTGCATCTTTAGGATCTGCAACAAGTGTTGTTTTTACCTGATAAAAATACAAATTAGAATCCATGATACTCTTAACCTCATTCTTAAATTGAGTTCTTATTGTTACAAGCATAGAAATATGTTTCCTACAACTTAGTGTATTTTCCACTCTGTTTTCTTTACCTTTAATGTAACTTATGTCAAAATCATATTGTGACAAAAAAATCTAACCATCTTCATTGTCTTGCATTTAGATTTGGCTGAGTGAAAATATACTTCAGCCCAAGGTGGTCATTTTTTAACTCAAAAGGTCTTCCTAAGAGATAATGTCTCCATACTTGAAGTGCATGAACTATGGCAGCAAGCTCTAGGTCATGGGGAGCATAATTCAACTCATGTAACTTGAGTTTCTTTCTCTCATAAGCTATAACATGATCATCTTGCAACAAAATACCTCCTAGTCCTTCTCTAGAAGCATCTGTAACTACCGTAAAGCTTCCATTTGGATCTAGTATAGCCAAAATAGGTACGAAGTTAGTTGTTCCTTTAGAGTTTTAAATGTTGATTCACATTTATCACTCCACACAAAAATTTTGTCTTTCTTTTGTAATGAAGTAATCGGGCAATGACTTCGAAAAGTCCTTAACAAATTTTCTATAATAACTGCAAGCCCCATGAAGATTCGACTTCATGTACATTTTTAGGTGTAGGACATTTGGTTATGACAAAAAAGTTTTATGGATCAACTGTTATTCTATCTTTGCTTATGAAATGTCCTAAATAGTGCACTTTTGTTTCATAGAAAGAATATTTGAATAACTTACCATAAAATTTTCTTTCTCAAAATTTCAAGTACAATTTTTAAATGCTCTTGGTGTTCATCAATGATTTTAGAATAGATAAGAATATCATCTAAGAATACAAGTACAAACTTGTCCAAGTATTCTTGAAATATATTATTCATTAGATTCATAAAATTTACAAGTGCATTTGTCAAACCAAAAGGTAAAACGTGAATTCATAATGTCCATACCTTATTCTAAAAGTTGTTTTATGAATATCTTCATCCTTAATTCTCAATTGATGATATCCAAAATGAAGATCTATCTTTGAATATACTGATGCACCACACATTTGATCAAACAAATCATCAATTCTAGGAAGTGGATATCTATTTTTGATTGTTGCTTTGTTTAACATTCTGTAATCAATACAAAGTCTAAGTGTTTCATCCTTATTTTTCATAAAAATTACCAATGCTCCCCAAGGTGAGACACTCATTCTTATCAAAACTTTAGCCATGAGTTCTTGTAATGGTGCCTTAATTTCTACCAATTAAATTTTAGTCATTTGATAAGGTGCCTTGAAATAGGTTCGAGTTCCATGTTTGATTTCAATTGGAAATTCAAATTATCATCTAGGTGGAAAACTAAGTAGTTCTTCTAGAAACACATCGCTGAAATATCTTAACAATGGATACTTCTCCAAGAAATCACTATCCTTTTTGTTGTTTCAGAAATTTTTACTACATATAATGTGTAGCCTTTGTTTTTGGCCTTCTTAAGTGCATGGTGACAATTTTCTAATTGGAATTCTTGATTTATCCCTTAAATGTCATTGTTTTTACGAGATCATTAAGGCATCTAATGTGTTTTTCAAAATAATCAAATTTTGCTTTATGATCAACAAGCCAGTTAACACCAATTATGACATCATATGACCCCAAAGGAGCAACATAAAGATCTACTTTAGTGGAAAAATTTGGTAATTCTAAAACTGCTCCAAAAATACATTTACTAACAATATGGACAACATTATTACCATAATGTACAGTCCAAGATTTTTCCATTATTCATGCTTTTATTTTTAATTTTGTAGCTAATTTACTAGAAATGAAACCTTTTTAGCTCTAGTATCAAAAATTATAGTAACAGGTGTATCTATTTCACCATTTTCTTTACCTTTTGAATGACAAAACAAATAAGGGTAATGACGAAGGAGTAATACCTATTTATATTGGTGGTTGATGGTTATTGCGCACGTTCGACTTCTTGATCCAATGCTGATTGTGAGAGCTTACTTTTGGCTAGGAGGAACTACCTGTAATAGAAAACAAGACCACAAAAGAGAAGTTAAATGATATATGAAAGTGGACTACCTAGGGTATGCTATTTCTAGGAAGTATGATACTTCTAGATGGTTATCAATCCACTGTTCAAAAAAAATTAATGTGCAAAATAAGTAAAGTACTATTGTAGTTGATATGATTTAGGTATCTCATTCAATCACAATAAGAAAATATAATATAAAGGCTAGGCTATAGTCAAATCTGAAGGGCTAGTAGGTGTCGAGGTATTATAACTAGTCAGGGTCAGGTTCTAGGTTGTTTGGGTCACTTGGTAGAAGGTAGGTTAGCTCTATTATTGGAAAAGGTGTAAAAATAGAGACCAACATCGATCTGGTATAACTGATGATGGTTTAGAAAGGACCGAAAACAATCATGGATAACCGGTGATGGTAAGGTTGGGGTGAAATGAATTTGATAAGATCTTATTGTGGGGATTGAAATGGAGCTAAACAAAGATGGAAAGGTGGATGGGGAGGTCTCAGAAAGGTCTCACATATACTCAAAGGGGTATGGGAGGTGGAAATGGGTGATTTGGAGGTGTGGGTAGAGAAATGGATAAGTCTACAAGTAGGTAGAAGATTGGAAAAGAACATGTAAAGTATCAACTCGATAAAAAGTAACAAGACTATTATTGAAATAGACTATCCGGTAAAAGGTATACTTACTATGATGAAGACTATGATGGCTGAATAGTAATGGTAGTTAATTAGAAGGATGGTATTTGATGTCACAATAGTGAATCCTGGAATGCTTCCATGATTGTAATGCTTGGATTTGTCCTGGTCTTTGGATGTGATGTCCTGGGTGCGTGATAAAGACTCTGGTTCTTCTTGCATGCATCTATCTTCTCATCTTCTTGCTCTCAGAATGTGACAACCCAAAAATAAGGTTGTTTGGGTGAATAAATGGTAACCGACTATGGTTTACGGTTTTAACCATGTCATGTTAGGGGTGACCGGCGTCGATTAAGGTGGGATTCCCTAGGTTTCCTAAAATGGGAAGATCTTTCTAATTTCTTGGGCCTAATTAGTTTATTCTCATGATTAGAACGGTATATTCTTTTCTAATGGGAGGGAATGTGGTTAGAGAGATTGAGGGATTGATTTTAGGGTTAGACCAAATCTTAGCTCATTAAGGAAAGTAAGACATTAGTTATTGTTAGTTATGGAAACATTCCAAGAATAGGTCTAGGATGAGGTGGTGGGATGAGGTGGCTAGATGAGGTGGTGGTGTAGAAAGTAAGATAATTAGATAATAAATATTGTGAGGATATATATTAATTAAATTAAATTAATTAAATTAATAGTGATGTGGGGTGGAAGGGGTCTTGCTTAGGTGAGTATGTTTGAGCCAGTTATTTGACTAAGGACTCAGGGGAGTGTGACCCAATTTTGGTGTCTATATTTTCCCCTTTTTGTTGCGTAACTTGTATTAGTAAGTGACACTGACAAAAATAAGATGTGGTTGCCCCATGTGTGGTGAAGGTGACCCCCCTCAAAGTAGGAACTGATGAGGTAGAAGACTAAATATGTGAGTGGTTTGATAAAAGGTGGATGTGATGAAGAGGAAGGTGGATAATGGGGGTAAGGGGGTAAAGGTCCAATCGGGTAATCAAGGAATGGGCTAGGGTCAAAGGTAGTAGTAGTTAAAAACATGCACACGTATAAACTATGGCAAGGTACTAGGTTGAAGAGCATGCAAACTCTACATCATCTAAGGTCAATAGGTTTATCCAAACAAGGTTGAGGTGATTCCGGTATCCAAGGTATAGGATATGGTGTGGAAGCACATCACAGGTCAGGTGTAGGAATTTTTAGGTATGTTCTGGTACACTAAAGGTTGGGTCAGGATAAATGGCATGTCAATAGGCAAGGTAAGGTCATTAGGTCAAACAACACAGGTAATAGTGTTGTAAGGTATAATGAGCACATGAGGTCATATGTCATTAACAATGTTTCAGGTCCAGAGTAATAAGGTCACGGACATAAGTAGGGCTAAGGTATGAGTAAAATAACAAGTCCCAAAACACAATTAAGGATAGGTATAGGTAATGTAGGTTTGGAGGTAGGTTGCGATAAGGGTAGGTAAGGAAAAGGTTGTTGGTGGTTGGTTTGGTTAAGATGGGGAAAGGGTAGTTGACAGAGTATGATGAGTAACTAATGCCGGTCATATGGAACCATTGACAGTATAGGTAAAGTGACCATGGTTTTCTTGGGAACACGACAAATGTCAATCTGGATATAACCGACCATGGTGTGCTAGGGCACATGACCGATGTCGTTTAGATAATCGACGTCGTCAAAGTTGACATTGGTATATATAAAAGAAAATATCCATATAATATGCATTCATTTATACATTTGGCTTTTGTGAAAATGACAAAGAGCATTGAATGAGTTGTTTTTTGGGAGGAAAGGATGAGGGATGATATCCTACTGAGGTGGAGAGGTCGGTTGGTTAGAGGAGCCAGGTAGATGGGTCCATGAGATTAGGTAGAGTGAAGTGATTGGTAGAGAGGTTGGAGATTGATTTGGACATGGTAGAAGTAGGAGAGGGTTCGGGTGGACCACCAACATAAGCACCTAGACATGCCACCACGGAGGTGACATCGAGATGAGGTAAGATCTGATCCATTCATTGTTGTTTGATATAAGAAGAAGGGAATGGGTAGGTCAGTTTGGGAAGGTAGAGAATTTGAAATGTGTGGTTAAAATTTTGAGGAACGACGGGGTGGGAAAGGTCATAGGTAGAGGAAATAGGGTTAGGGAGTAATTTGGGGTAGGTTTGGGTAAGCATGTAGGGAAATGGGAAAGAAATGGGGGGAAGAAAATCAAGGTTTCGGGCTTTGGGCATGGGAATAGTGACCAACACCGGTCAAGCTATGACCAACGTCTGTCTTTTACACCAAAATTGGTCGAGAGATGAAGGGGCTAGTGCGATTATAATGGATAGGTGACGATCGGTGAGTAACCGGTGTTGGTTAGGGTAAAAGGGCTAGAGGTCTAGGAAGGGTAAGGGGAAAGATTAGGTAAAGTGGGTAAAATAGATAGCGGGTGGGGGAAGGGAAGAAGGGAGGGATTGAAGGTCAATGTTGGGTAAAATAAAGTGTTTAATAATGTGTGTGATTAGTTAAATGTAGGCTAGGGACCAGCTATGGATGAGAGATAGGGTACCTCCCTTGCTCATGGAGGTATGGGGGGTGCGACAATGATGACTAGAGCCATGTTGCAGAGGTTGGCTTGATTGGGTTAGACACTACCAAAGACATTGTCTAAGAGCCAAGTTTGATGGTTGATCTCATCGATAGATGGGACTCAGTGACCAATACCTTCCATTTGCCAACAAGTGAGATCATAGTCACCACCCGGAGGATGTGTACAAGATCTACGGCTACCGATAGTAGGGACACAGGTGTACTTTATCTCCTTATGAGGCCTCTAAGGAGTTGATGTTGACCGTGTTTGGTGAGGGGCTGGTGGAGATGAGATTCCATAGCGCCGAGTATGAGCTATGGAGATATGTCGAGCCCATATGGAGGAAATGAGGCTAGTAGTGTTGTTGATGGAGCGATGCTGCTACTTTGCACTACCAAATGCGAGAGGGTGGGAGATTCCCACAATCATTTATGGGGTTTTACATGACATGGTGGAGGATAGGACCTATTTTTCATGGACACCCGCATTCTGGTTCAATTATATGGAGAGTTATGGGCATATGGGTGGTTACGAGAGATTTATCCTGTGTTGTACTTTCCTCTCCATTAGCGAGCATATGAGCACATTATATGTGTGTGTCAATGGTATGCCCGGATGATGCATTCGAACTAGGTTTTGTTTGAGTGTGTTTCAGTTGATGGGTGTCTGCGATTGAGGAGCATCGAGCTACTAGAGCTACACATGATATAGCCTATTACAGGTGATTGCTAGAGGGTTGTCCGACATGGACATCATTTGGAGGCCCTATGTGGGTTTTCCATCATATGGGCATATGGTAGAGGAGCTACGAGAGCTACAACTACTTTGATGGATAGAGGGGTGATGTGGCAGAAGAGCATGAGATGATACCTATGGATAGGGTCAGACAACAGTTTGGGCTACTTTAGGATATACCGCCACCTTTCCCACAGTATAGGAGGGATGATGTGGAGAGGCCTCTCCGCCACTACCACAACCGATAGTCTTGATAGGGCAAGAGTATTAGGTGAGAGATCGCGGATTGATGATGTCGGGGTGATGATAGGTATAGCGGTGGTGGGATGCACATTTATGGGCTATACCACCGAGGGCCGAGGCTAGGGATTTAGACACCATCATTGTTTAGAGGAAGCCCTATAAAGGTGTGGTTACCCTAATTACATAGTTGGGGATAATACTGGGAAACCGATAGGTTAAGAGGCACATGCTATTATGTTCAAGCTCATAGGTGGCCACTCTACTAGCCCAGTAGCATAGGGACAGTGTACCCGCATAGGGTGGAGAGGGAATGGGGTACATGTGGTGGCCCCATAGGCATAGATTATAGGTTTGCAGAGGACATTTGGCCATTACACAGCCTGGGTTAGATATAGGCATAGAGCAAGAGTGGGAGGGTCCCCCGGGATAGTCACATGATAGGGACATGGTCCCTCTTCGTCTTTAAAGGGGACAGGTCGAGAGACAGGCTGATGGAATGGCACCACCATAGATAAATACCGATAGGTAGGTTGAAGGATGAATTAGGTGAGGTCAAGTATTATCAGCATATTTTGATGGCCGTATGGATAGATTTTCTATCTTATGGAGAGTATAGAGCACATTAGGCCTCAAATAAGAGGACTAGGTCACACATAGATAGTAGTGGAGAATGCAGGGGGCCATAAAGCCTCTCAAGACATGAGTTAGGGTGAGGCCACCAGCTCACGAAGGCTAGCCCCAGGTGAGGTACCAGCAGAGATCTGTCTAGGACCGATGGTGGTGGGTGGTGAGATGCTAATTTGGATGTCGTAAGGGGGTAGAGGAGGAGGAGGAGGAGATATGTGAGATAGATATGGAGGATATCTAGTAGGGTGATTTCTGATATCCACATGTACCTCTTGTTTTATATAGTTGTTTATGTTTGATATATACCAGCCTACGTGCCGAAGAAAGTAAGGATGTAGATGATAGTTTTTATTATTTTTTATCATATACTGGCCTGCGTGACGAAGATGGCGAGGATGTATATGAGATCTTTTGAGATATTATGATTATTATTGGTATATATGTTCACTTATATTTTTATATAGACTATCTAATTTATAGATGATGGTGTTTATAGTATGCATGGTGTACATGTTTTAATTTGTATTCTATATATATAGATAGGTGGAAATCAAGTGGATTAGGCCTAATAGAGTCAAGGTCATGTATGCATGGTGGAATCAGGTTTTTTTAAGCATGGATGGAGTCAGGTCATAGGCATGGATTGAGTCAGGTCTGTTTAGGCATGGATGGAATCAGGTCATAGGCATGGATTGAGTCAAGTCTATTTAGGCATGGATGGAGTCAGTCTTTAGGAATGGATGAATTCAAGTTGGTTTAGGAATGGATGGAGTTTCTAATTCATTAATTTATGCAACCAATGATGGTGTGGATCATGTTAAGATGATTTATAGGAAAATTTATGATTATGGTAAAGAAATTGTTGATAAGATGAAATGAATGTATGAGTGATGATGGTAAAGATGTTTAGAAATTGTTGATTGTTTGGTTTAATTTCCAATTATTGATATAGAAAGGAAACTAACTAGGTAGAATGTGAATAGGAAAGGGAAGAGGGAATTGGTTAGGGTAGAGAGTGGCCGAGCTAATGTCCAAGGGCCCCATGCCCTCGAAGTGTTGCCTACATAGTCCCGATGAAAAGGGACCTCAAGCCGATGTAGTTCTCCCATAAGCTAGGGAAGATTATGATGAAGTAGAGGAATGGATTGATAGGTGTTAGGCACGGGTGAATGTAGGTCATAGGCATGGTTGAGTTCAGGTCATAGGCATGATTGAGTTGTTTTAAATATAAGTGTCGATGAGTCTGGTCTGTTATAGGAGAATCAATAGGTAATGAAGAAGGTAGAAAGGTAAGAGGTGGAAAAAGAACCACCTAATTGATAAGAACCCTAATGAGTCTACCATACCCTAGATGGGCTTATGAATGTAAGACCCTATAGGCCTTGCATAATGGACTATTCTAAGGGTGAAGAAAATTCACATGATCATGAAATGTCGCGGTTGTGGCAAGTCCCTTGAGTAGAGAGGGAGTTAGGATAAGAAGGTAAATGAGGTGAGAATGGGTGGTTTAGTGTAACTTAGTGTACGATAGGATGTTATTCTTAGCAAGAAACCCATGATAAAAAATAAGCAAGTCCATGACAAAAAATTTCATCTTTTTCTTTATTTTTTTTTTAATAGACTGATCGATGCGGGAAGTCTATATGGGATGGGTATATTATCTCCTTGAGGTCTTCATGAAGTTGATCGATGTGGGAAGCTTTTGAATATTTATTATATGTTTTTAATGACTGTATATAGTTGTCCTTCAAGGGAGAAGTCTATTGATAGTGGTAGAATATAAAGAAGAGATGTCCCTTTTGAGGGAGTCATCTTTTGTTGGAAGTTTGACTCAAGGAGTGGTATCCCTTTTTGTTTTTAGACGTTTAAGTCATGGACAAGACTATAGAGGATGATTAGGTTCTTGTTTAGAAGACAAGACCGTAGCACACAAAGATTAACTATGGAAGAGGTGGTTTGAGTGATGAATGACCATGGGATTCCATCTTGAAGAAGATGAAAAGTATCCATGAGAATCATGCTATGAGTAGAGCCGTGGTACTCATTTTGAAGACAAGGCTAAAAGGTGATGGGTAATCACATGATTCTTGTTTAGTCGTGGATCCTCAAAATGGGTAATATGGAAGGGGAACAACACTCAAGGGATGAGTGATCAATGGACATAAAGTGATATAGGACTTGATATCAAAATAAAATGGTCGAAGATGCAAGGTGTTAAGGGCTCAGGTTTGGGTTTACCTTTGAGTGAAGACAAATGATAAGCACCTGATCCATAGGCATGGGTAATGATATAGGGTCCAAGCCAATTAGGAGAAAATTTTCCCCGTTTACTTTTTCTCTTTGGTTACATGTTGATTTTCCTTTAGGATGAGGTCACCGACCTGAAGGTTCATTTGTGAACATGTTTTTCATAGGCACATTTGATATGTTTTTGGTAGATTTGGAGATGGTCAAGAGCATTGAGATGACGTTCATCTAATAATTCAAGTTGCACCAAAATGATCCTAGAAAAATTCATCATCGTTGAGCATGTCTTGTAGTGAGATGTGGAGAGATGGAATGGACTTGAGAGGTAAGACAACCTCAGTACCATAGACCAGAGAAAAGGGGGTGGCAGCAGTTGAAGTGCGAAATACTAGTATGATAAGCCCACAAGGTGAAAGGAATGTGCATATGCCAATCTTTCCCAAGTATCATTGACTACCTTCATAAGAATTTTGTTCAAGGTTTTATTGGTTGATTGGCTTGACCATTGGTTTATGGGTAATAAGGTGATGAGAAATTGAGTTGGATGCCAAAAGCATCACATAGTTTTGCGTAGGGTTTTGTTTTTGAATTTTTTTCCATTATCAGTGATAATGCGGTGAGGGACACCAAAATGAAAAATGATGTGATGGTTGATGAATTCACATATTTTCTCATCTTTGGTGGAAATGAGGGGAATGGATTCTACCCATTTAGTGTAATATTCAGTAGTGGTTATGATCCATTGGTGGCATTGTGAAGAATGGGGGTTGATCTCACCGACAAGATCCAAACCCCATTGAGAGAAAGGCCAAAGGTCTCGCATGACCTATAAGGCATGACTAGGTGTGTGATGAAGATTAGCATGTTGTTGGAATTTCATGCAACATTTGACATAATCACAATAGTCATGGTTTAGGGTTGGCCAATAATAGCCTAGGTGAAGAATGCGTTTTGCGACAATAGCCAAACCGCTAAAGTGACCTCCAAAATTCCATCGTGGACTTCCTTAATGGTGTAAGGAATTTCAGAACTTGTAAGGCATCGCAAGAGAATGTTGTCGAAACCATATTTGTAAAGAAGACCACCCATGATGACATAATGGGAGACACTTTTAAGAAAGGCACGTTGTCCATTGCGAGTGAGATTAGTGGGTAGAATGGAAAGGGAAAGATAGTCTGCATATTACTTATACCAAAGGTCACGTGGTTTAGGGGAAATGGTTACGATGGAGTAAACTTCATGGGGTAAATAAGAGGGTGATTTAGCCTTATATGGTGACAAAGATTTTAGAGTCAGCGGGTGAAGCGGGTATCTGAGAAGCCAAGCAGGCCATGGTATTTACAAATTTATTGGTAGAACGTGGGGTGGTTTGAAGTGCGTAATGGTCAAAGGTGGTCAAAAGTAT
Source organism: Taxus wallichiana var. yunnanensis (assembly GCA_018340775.1). Classification (NCBI taxonomy): domain Eukaryota; kingdom Viridiplantae; phylum Streptophyta; class Pinopsida; order Cupressales; family Taxaceae; genus Taxus; species Taxus wallichiana. The sequence continues at coordinate 63,783,418 of CM031240.1, forward strand.
GTCTACGTGATGCTTATAATTTTGAAGTATCTCATTACGACACTAGTATATACCATTAACTTGGTTTATGACCAACTGAGAATCACCAAAGATGTTGATTGACTTAACATCTAAGGCATAAGCAAGTCCTGAGACCCAATATGAGTGCTTCGTATTCAACAATATTGTTTGTACAATCAAAATCAAGTTTGAAAGACAAAGGCATAGGTTCACCATCAAGTGGAATGAGGATAACACCAGCCCCACCCCCACACTGACACTTGGAGCCATCGAAGAAGAGTGTCATTTGGTAAGCGGGTTTGTCCAGGGAAAGGGTAGCTATAGACTCATCTGGGAAGTCAAAGTTAGAGGGTTGATTCCCGTAAAATAGGTGCGTTAGCCAATTGGTTGGGCAATATCCTAGCCCTTGATGGACTTTTGATGAATGAATTCAAGGTCGAGGTTGGCTAGAAGCATAAGCCAAATGTGACACATTGATGTTGATAAGGTTTGGCATACATATAGTGTAATGGGTCAAGTATTAGTAATGATGAAGGTTTTTTGGTTGAGTAGGTAATGGCGGAGTTTGGTGGTGATGAAAACTAAGGCTAGGAAAATTTTTTTGGTGTGGGTATATCTAGTTTCATAGTCAAGAAGGGTATGAATTATGTAATAAACCACTTTCTCTCGGTGTTGGTCAGTCACGATGAGTGAGCATGACACCTAGAGAATGGTCAGTGGAGGAAATATATAGGTAGAAGGGCTGGTCATCCTTAGGAGGAATGAGCACTGGTGGTTAAAGGAGGTATTATTTCAAGGCTTCAAAGGCTTTATGGCATTCATCATCCCATTTGAATGAAACGTCTTTCTTGAGAAGATGATGGAATGGTTGACAATGGTTAGAAAGCTGCGAGATAAAATGATGAATTGATTGCAACTTTCCTTATAGGCTATGGAAGTTGATGGAGATTAGTGGGTGGTGGAATTTCAAGAATAGCCTTGAATTTAGTAGGATCGACTTCTATGCCATGCAAAGAAATGATGAAACCTAGGAGTTTTTGGAAAGTACCACAAAGACACACTTCTTTGGTTGAAGATGAACACAATACTTGATGAGGTGGTCAAAGATGACTTTAAGAATGGGTAGGTGTTAGGTTGATGCTTGGATTTGGAAAGTAGATCATCGACATAATCTTCCAATATGTGATGCATGATGTCATGGAAGATGTAAGTCATGGCTCACTGATATGTAGCACCAACATTTTGAGGCCAAAGGGCATGACTCGATAGCAAGAAAGTCCCCAAGGGGTGATGAAGGTAGTCTTGTGTTGATCCTCGGGAGCTAGTAATATTTGATTGTATCCCAAGAAACCATCCATGAGTGATAACATTTCATGGCCAGCAGTGAGATCAACTAGTTGGTCAATGCTAGTAAGTGGGAAATCATCTTTGGGATAGGTGAGGTTGAGGTCATAGAAATCCATGTAAATGTGGAGTCCCCTATCACCTTTATGATAGAATGATGTTAGAAATCCATTGGGGATAATCAATGGGTAGAATGAAGGAAACTAAGAGAGAAGGCACTGAAGCTCTTCTTTGACCAAAAGAGCAATGTGAGGATGCATTTTCCATAGCTTTTGTTTGATGGGTTTGGCATTAGGAATGGTTATGATATTGTGAACCACAATTTTTGGGTCAATACTAGGCATATCGGCATAGGACTAGGAAAATGCGTTGCTATGGTCCCAAAGGAAAGAGGTGAAGGCTTCTATTTAGTAGCATCTAAGGATTGGTTGATCTTTAGAATGTGTGGGTCATCCTGAGTATTAATGTTGATTTCGATGGTTGATTCATTCAACATGGTTTGTGTCTTAGAGGGTAATGACCGATGAATATAAGAGTCTTCTACACCAAGGTAGGTGAGGATGGACTCATCATCCTGACATTGAATGACATTAATTGAAGGTGTATCATCATCGATCATGTCAGGATACAAGAATGGGAGAGAAGAGGGAGCCTCACCATCACATTGATAGGTCAGTGGTCCCAAGGAAATGGTGTTTACGAAAAAAAAAGTTAGGAGGAATAGATTCAGGATCTATGGACTTTGTGGGTGAAGATGGTAATGTGGGTGAATGAGAGGGGAAGATTTCTCATCCTGGATAAGGTTGATGTGAACCTTCTTGGAGGGTGGAGCATCAAAACCAATGCCACTACGGTCATTATGTTTACGAGAGGTATATGAAATGATAGTATGGTGGCCTTGTTCATAAAAACCAAAGCCAAATCCTTTCCACATGCACCGATGGAGGAAAGTGTGAGTGAAGTGGCGGTTAGTGAGGGAGTGTAGGTTAGATGAAAATGGTTGGGTTTGGGATGGAGGTTTGGGTTTATAGGTGGCCATATCGAGTCCCCCATATGTTAGATTAGTGTGAAGGTGGGGAGGGCCATAAGGAAAAATTTCACCAATGCGGATGTCATAACTGGGGTGTTGGTAGAGGTTCCCATACTCTTGTGGGGTGAGGAAGGTGTCGATATTATATAGGTGGTATTCCCCAGAGTGAGGCATTGAAAAACACCTTCTAAGGGATCAAGTAGTTGGTATGTGGGTAGTGGGTATAGATGGCTCACTAGATGTTGGGGAAACAAGTGCATCAATGGTAGAGGCTATAACTGTAGTGGAGATAGCAAGGTTAGATGCCACAGTAAGTAGTGGTAGTTTTGGTGGATGGACTCGTGGGTGAAGGTGAAGTGGTGATGGTGGTAGATGCCTTGACCGGTACAAGCACATCATTGGGCCGATATAGCATGTTACAGGTCTTGAAAGGTGATGGGTTGGCAGGATGGTGTAATTATGTCCCTCATGTTCAAATTTGAGGCATCGATGTAAAGTCAAAGGACACAACCCATGGCATGGATCCAAGGTCGGGCCGAGTAAAAAGTTATATTGGAACTCTCCTTATAGAACATAGAAAAGTTTTGGGATAGTGGGGGCCCACGCGGACATGGAGAACAATGGTACCAGGGTAGAGGTCATGGCATCATTGAAGGAACATAACATAATAGGTTACCATGCATGCAATTGGCAAGGTATCCACATTTGGTCATATGTATGGGAGGAGATGATGTTAATGCTAGCACCACCATCGATCATAACACATGTCATATGCATATATTATCGATAAAGATAGAGATGAAAAGAGTGGGGTCGAGGTCATGGACTAGAAGGGAGTGATCTCTTCATCTAAAAATCTGAGGGCGTGGCCACTTGGTGAGTGGGTGGAGGTGTAGAGGAAGGTAAAGACCTAGTGAGAGAGGCTATGTGGTGAGGGGTAATGATGGAGGCTACGGGTGTGGGGTCATTTGGTAAGACTTCAATAGATTGAAGGACCTCCATGAGGGACATTGATGATGTGACTTCGAGGTTTGGATGAGGTCATATAAAGACATTTTGAGGGGGATTGGTGTAGTTGTTTTAGCATTGTGCGATGTGTGACCCCATCGGAAATGGGATATGCAGGACCTCAAATGATGACTTTGGGTATGGGTGCAGATGGTATATTGGGTACAAGGGTTGGTTGATGGGCCAGGTTGATTTTTCCCTTTCCTTTATCTTTCTGAGCATGGGTGGAAATGTTGATCATGTTAATATGAGGGGAGGTGGATGAAGAGGGTGTGTCATGGAAGGTATAGTGGCATGAGGGACAAAACCCTAGTGGTGGATACGATCCTTGTGAAATGAGTAGGGTGCATTGGCATTTTGGTGGTGGTTTGGCCAACTCTCTTATATGAACCATGTTAATCTCAAATTTGGGGTGGATCAAAGAGTTTGGGGGTGGAGATTTTGGTCATTGAGTAGGTAATGGGAGAAGATCTGTGGAAATTGGTGAAGGAAAAATGGGGTCCTCATCAAGAAGATCATCATCGTCAAAATTTTCTTCGAGAGGACATAATTGGACAAGGGTAGTTTTTAAGGCCTTATAGTTCTCTACATCGTGTCTTAGCACACATGATGGTAGGCACAAATTTTGGTTTTTCAAACCCTTTTGGTTTGGGTTTGAGTGGGTCATAAGGTCTAAGAGGTGGTAATGTGATGACAAAAGTTTCAAGGAGATTGGTTAGATTTTGGTGTAGGACCCTACTAGTGGATCACAATGGGAGGTGAATGTGGGTTTGGGTATAAGTGTGGCTGATTGTGGAGGAAGAGTCTTTACAAGAGGGGGAGTAGGTTGGTCTACTAGTTTGGTGTGTGGTGTGGTCTTAGGTGTTGGTCGTATCTACTTGGGTAGGGGCATGGTAGAAGAACTGGTGATGGAAGGTTTGGTTGGTTTAACTACCTTATTGGAGGATAGCAGATTTTTAGCTTTAGGTTGCATCCTTTTGGGTAAAGGTGATATGGGTGTATGAGATGTGGAGGGAAAATCCGATGGTGGAAGAGGGCAGGTTACCCCCATGGGGTTAACTGAGGTGTTATGGAGGTAGGTGGTGTGGGTTGGGTAGGAGGCATGAGTGAAAGGGAAGAAAGTGTCATGGGTAGTGAAGAAGTTATTGATGGTAGTGGAGGTATGGGTGGTAAGAAGGTTACGGGTGAGGGTGGAAGTTTGTGTGGGTCACTTGGGTATATTAGAGGTTTGTGATGGGGAAATGGGTTGTTGCGCTCTTGGTTTACTAGTGGATGGGGGTTTCTTGGCCAGGGTCGAGGGGTGAGGTCCTAGGATGGACGGAAGGGTGAAGGTGATAAGGGTGTGGTAGGTGAGGTTGGTGTATGAGGTCTAGGAGATTGGATCTTCTTTTTAGGGGCTGGTGTAAGTTTAGTGTTAGTTTTGGAAGATGTGGCTAAATCTAATTTGATGGGTGGGTGAGTAAGGCTAGCTGTTAGTATGACCCCTAAGGTAGTGATAGGTTTAGGTAAGGGAGATGATATAGGCATGGGTAGGTGTTTGGGTGTAGATGTATGTTGGGCTAGGGGTAGAGGTGTGAGTTGGGCCATGGGTGGTGACATGGAAGGTATTGCAATAGTTTTTGTGTTGTGTTTGGTTTGATTCTCAAAACACTTTTGGATAGATAGTGGAGGTGTCAGCGAGTGACAGATGCATTTGTGTTGAAACAGGAAGTAGAAGGAGTCCCCAAAGTAAGGCTCTATCGACATAATCTAGGATGATGGCCAAGCATGAAAATGGTGTTGTTGTAAGTGGGGATGATGTGGATCGAGTGGAAATCCCCATAAAATGTGTTTGAGATATAGGAAATGGCTAGCCTCGGACTCTGTGGGTAAGAGAGCCAAAAGTAGATCAACGGGATCTTGAAAGGTCTGATGGTGAATGGTCATCTAAAGGTAGTGGTACTTCTATAGTATCCTCCATGGGTAGAGGAGAGGATGGGCCAATGAAGTGGACTCTCCTTGTGTTGGTGTAGGTGGTGGACTTGCATCTTCTATGAGTAGGAGAGGTGCCACTGACAATTGCTCAGAATTTTGAGGGGTCAAAGGTGGCATGCTAATTATGGGCTCTTCCATGGATGAAGAAGAAAATGAAGGGGGTTCCTCTGTGGGTGGAGGAGTAGATGAAATAGGATCTTGTGTAGGTAAGGGAGCTTGGGCTAAGATTTCATCTATGGAAGGCACATGAGGAAATTGGGAAGCAACTGGTATGTCATCAAAAATAGCATGGACCTCATGGACATTGCTATCATTGTTTGAGGTGTCACCAACTTGGTTGGAAGATGGGGCATGATTAGGGAATGGATTCTTGAAGATATGTAGGTTTTGGTTAGCGGGTGCATTTGGGCTATCCAAGACTAGATCTCCATTGTCTAACATTTCTTGGATGATATTCTTGAAGGTGATGCATAGTTATTGTCACTGTGACCTTTGACACGATGATAGTTACAAAATCATGTTCCTTATACCATGCGGGCATGGGTCACTCAGGTCAAAACTAGTATGTGGTTTTATAGGTGGAAGGGTAATGGACACCAGCCTTAACAAGATTTTCCAAACAAAAGAATAAGATTCTCCTATGGAAGTGTACTTTCATTGTTCTCGTCTAAACTGGAAAGCTTGACAGGAGAGAGATTAGAAGGGGGTTTGGGTAGGTTTGATTGATGAGGGGGAAACCTTGAGAATTATGGTGTTGGCAGATCCTTTGGGTTTTGAATAGTTGTTTTGGGGTTTTGAAGATGAAGAAGCATCATTTGATTTGAATGTGATGTTCTTGTTATGAAGTTGAATCTTCTTTTCTTCGATAACATGAATTTCCAATTTTCAGTGCCATGGTGAATGCCTTGTCAAAAGTGTGAAAGGTCTATACCTACAAGGTTGGTGAGATGTGTCTAGCACAAGCCGAGTAAATAACTCTATGAGTTCAGTTTGAGGTAATTGAAATGTGAGTTAGTTAATTAGGTTGTGCCAGTGAGATGAAGTCAGTGATAGACTCATCATCATATTGTCATGTGGAATAAAGATCAGTCATGGTAACCTTCTTAACAATGTTGATGGAGAAGTGATCTAGGAAGGCTTGGGCTACTTGATTAAATGAGTAGATGGAGTGTCTTGGTAGCCCACTGTACCAGTCCAATGCAGGTCCTGTCAGGACATTGGGAAAGTCCTTAGAAGTAAAGCATCATCATGGGAAATCAGGTAACACCCATGTTTAAAGGACCACAAATGTTGTTGTGGGTCTTATTTTCTATTGAAGTGGTTGAATTTTGGAATTTCCCAATGTATGGGGTATGGTCAAATAGGAATGGATGGGTGAATAGGCTCATTACAAATTTCATCATAGGTGAGGGAATTGTGTGAGCCAGAAACCGATGCTTCTAGTGTTTGCATATTTTCCATCATTAACTTGATGAGGTCATTGGTAGGTTGTGGTGGAAGGGTTCCTCCTGTGGCATAAGGGGGTTGGTATTGAACTGTGATGTGGGCAGCATTCCATTGTATGGTGATGCCGAATAGGGAGGTTGAGAATAGGGACCAACATAGAGGGTATGTATCCAAAATGGGTGATAGATGAGATAGGGGTTGTTGATAGTATGTGTATGTAGGTGGGATGGTCATCATGACTCTAGTAGTGATTGGGGGTAGTGTTTGTGGGATGGAGAGGACAAGATTCTGGAATGGAGTAGGGGTCACCAACACCACGGGTGGTTGTGTTGCAATGGGTATTTGTGAGACAATGGGTGCAGACTGGGCTATGGCCTAGGTGGTCGATGAGGGGACAACAAGATACGATAGGTGTGAGTGATACTGCAGATGTAGTGGTCATGGTGGGTATGGGTCCTAGCTATGAAACTACCGGGGTGAAGTAGGTGAGGGTAACACTACATTATTAGGGGCTGATGCAGAAGTAGGAATAAGGGCAAGAGAGATGGATACAGGCATGTCATATATCAACTGACCTGAGGAGTCTCGGGTGGAAGAGTGGGAAAGGTAGAACTGTAAGGTTGTGGGATTCTGATCAAGGAGTCATGAAAATTCTTCATCACCTACAAAAATGGTGGTAGGTAAGGTTGGATCCATGGGTGATAGGATGGAAGGTGGTGAGGGACTAGGTGGGAGTGGTTGACAACTAGCATGGAATATGAGGCATTAGTCTAGCTGTGAGTCAACACCATGTGAACAAGTGTTGACCTAGTAAGATTGTATTTTGTAGATGACATAGAAAATAGTAGGAACAGAAGAATAATGGGGTCCGGAAGTGAATCTGGTCAATGTCTAGATTTGAAAATCAAACACAGGAAACCAACGATGGTCAAGTTGACTAGTGATGGTTGAGGGAAAACCGATGATGGTTACCAAACCGATACTAGTCACATTGTGGAAGAAAACTAGTCTCAAAGAATGAAATAAGAATGTTGGATGTGTACTGGGGAAACTGTGTATGATAGTAGGTATCAACAGGGGAGAAATATGATGATGCCCTGAGGGCCAGAAATAAAACAAAAAGAGTGATGAAGGCTATTCTAGGTAAAGTAACTAAAATCAGAAGCCGACACTAGTTAGGTTTAACCGATGATGACGATCGATGTGAACTAGTGATGGTCACTGGACCGATGTCGGTGACTATGAAATTAGAAAGAAATGAAGAAATTGGGTTTTGTGAATTAAATTAAGTGAAGAATCAAACTCAAAACCTAAGAATGAGGAGATGGGGCCTGACACACTCAGAAAAATTTAGAATACTCCAACTACGATGGTGGAGTGTGCAAGGAAGAAGAAAAATGGAGAGTCGTAGTCTCACACCTCAAAACACAAGTCAAGAAGAACACTAAGAAAAATCATGATCCTAACAGTGATTTTCTTATGTTTGTTTAGCTTATGCTATTTAGAACTGACTGTGTGTATTTAGAATAGAATTTTTGGTTAGGAAGGCATCCTATGAAGAAGGATATCTAAAAGGAGAGGTTTTAGGTATGTTATATGGGGGGGGCCATTCCTCTGAGATGATGAATTGACAGAGGCAATGAGATAGGGAGTACCTACCAATCTGATCATGTGATCGCGGACATGTGTTCCTAGGTAAGATGTTGTTTAAGAAAGATGTGTATATTTAATTTTTTGTGCAAGTTTGGTAAGACAGAGAGAGAGAGAGAGAGAAATGTGCTTTCTATGATTCTTTGTGTCAACCATCAGCTGGGCATGACTTCCAGCATATAGGTTGCCCTCATTTTAATGTGAGCTAAATGCAGCAAATTAGAATGTAATGCAACCAATTTTAAGCCCAAATCAAAATATTATGTTCGATGACACAAATGGTGAATAGGAGAGGGTATGCTCTTTCACTAAATGCAAAAAAAGAAGAATGGTTCTTTTTAAATGCACCAAAATAAAATGTATCCTTTAGAGAAATTAGAAAGAAGAGAAGATTACCAAGGAAGAAGATTAATGTGTAAGATTTTGAAGGGAAACAAACACACAAATTTTTCCTAGGAATGAAGAAAATGCAATAGAACCCTGATGGGTCCCACTGAGTGTGCAAAAATGTTTCACCATTTTCTTTACCTTTTGAATGATGAAATAGATAAGGGTAAGGGCCAAGGAGGAATACTATTTATGTTGGTTAGTTAATGGTTGTTGCATGCGTTCTAACTTCTTGATCCAGTGTCGATTGTGAGAGCTTCCTTTTGGCTAGGAGGAACTACCTATAATAGAAAACAAGACCACAAAAGAGAAGTTAAATGATATATGATAGTGGACTACCTAGTGTATGCTAGTTCTAGGAAGTATGATACTTCCTAGATGGTTGTCAATCCACTGTTCAAAACAAATTAATGTGAGAAATAAGTAAATTCCTACTGTAGTTGATATGATTTAGGTATCTCATTCAATCACAATAAGAAAATCTAATATAATAGGCTAGGCTATAGTCATATCTGAAGGGCTAGTAGGTGTGTCGGGTATTGGAACTAGTCAGGGTCAAGTTCTGGGTTGTTTGGGTCACTTGGTAGAAGGTAGGTTGGCTCTGTTATTGGAAAAGGTGTAAAACATAGAGACCAACATTGGTCGGGTATAACCGATGATGGTTTAGAAGGGACCGATGACGGTCATGGATAACCTAGTGATGGTAAGGTCGGGGTGAAAGGAATTTGATAAGATCTGATTATGGGGATTGAAATGGAGCTAAACAGAGATGGAAGGGTGGATGGGGAGGTCTGTAAAGGTCTCAGGTATACTCAGAGGGGTATGGGAGGTGAAAATGGGTGATTTGGTGGTGTGGGTAGAGGAATGGTTGAGTCTACAAGTAGGTAGAAGATTGGAAAAGAACATGCAAAGTATCAACTAATAACAGAAGTAACAAGACTATTATACTGAAATAGACTATGCTGGTAAAAGGTATACTTACTGTGGTATAGACTTGATGGCTGAATGGTAATGGTGGTAGTTAATCGAAGAATGGTGTTTGGTGCCACAATAGTGCTCCCGGAATGTTACCGTGAGTTGCAATGCTTTGGATCTGTCCCTGGTGTTGGCTGTGGATGTTTGGGTGTGTGAAAAGACTCTGGTTCTCTTTTGTGCATCTATCTTCTCTCTTCTTTTCTCAGAATGTGCAAACCCAAAAACAAGGTTGTTTGGGTGAATAAATGGTAACCGACGATGGTTCCGGTTGACCGGTGTTGGTTTAGGGGTGACCGGTGTCGGTTAAGGTGGGATTCCTAGGTTTCCTAAAATGGGCAGATCTTTCTAATTTCTTGGGCCCAGTTAGTTTATTCTCATGGATTAGAATGGAAGCTTCTCTTCTAATGGGTGGGAATGTGGTTAGAGAGATTTTAGGGATTGATTTTAGGGTTAGACAAATCTTATCTCATTAAGGCAAGTAAGACTTAGTTATTGTTAGTTATGGAAACATGCCAAGAATAGGTCTAGGGTGAGGTGGTTAGATGAGGTGTCTAGGTGAGGTGGTGGGGTAGAAATTAAGATAATTAGATAATAAATATTGTGAGGATATATATTAATTCAATTAAATTAATTAAATTAATAGTGGTTTGGGGTGGAAGGGGAATTTGTTAGGTGAGTATGTTTGAGATTTTCTTCTTTGTGAGTAGAAATTTCCTTCAATTTTGTTCTTTCCTTATGGATTTTTCTATAACCCCTTCCATAGTGGTTGGGTTGTGCACATTTGTTTCTCCCCTATGACAGAGTCGATCCCATAATAAACTTGTGTATCCTGAACTTCTCGTCAATTTGATACTGAGGAACATACTTAAGAAGTTTGGTAAACCTCTCCCAATACTCAGTTACAATTAACTTTCCTTGAATTAAATTCTAAAATTCTATCATTTTCTAATCATAATAGAGTTGTGGTAGCTAGTGTTGCCTAAAGTATCTCTTAAATTAATCCCATGTAATTCTTGATTCATCAATGTTCATCTTAGCCTTACGGTTGTCCCACTAGGATAATGCCTCATGGGAAAGTTGGTAAGCTCCCCATACTACTTTTGTTTCTTCCGAGAAGTTCCTTATTGCAAATTACTTCTCCATTGCACTAAGCCCCATCCCCAAAGTGTAGTGCCATAAAAATTTAGTGGAATTATCCTCTTTATGTCATTAGTAAGTTAAAATATTATTTTTTCCTTTTATTTTCAGGAAGAATAGGTACATTTGCATTTACAACTTTATTATTGTCATTCACAACATTGTTATCAATGCCCAAATTTCTAGCATTGGTATTGTTTCCTAGAGGTGGCTGATTGTTATTATCAACATCATCTTCCTCCTCCTCATTTCCCATTACTTGTTGTTCAAGTACAACAAGACGATCTCTTGTGTCCAATAGGGTAGCAAGAATCTCATCAAGTTTTTATACGGTAGTTGCCTCTCCACCTGGAGGTGGATTATTTGTATAACCTCCCCTTGTTCTAACCATTTTATGTTAGCAAGAAATTATTTTTTTATCAGCTATGGAGTGAATAGGTCTAAGAGTTGCAACCTTCATATTTGATACCAAAATGTAACATCCACTTTTTTATGACTTAGAAACAAGGGAAATTTTTTTACACAATATTATCTCTTATCAATTCATATAATTCAGAAGACACTTTCTTTTTCCAATAAATCTCATAACATAAAACCATATACGATTGTAATGACTTGGTGAAACACCGATCCCTCATTTCATGGCTCGATATTAAATTGATCTCTCCTATTTAAATTTTTCACAAGTATACTAAGCATACTTTGGTTCTTTTACCATCAAAATTCATGCAAGTGTTCTATCTAAGAATCCTATCTGAATATATGTTATCGATATTAATCTAAAATATCACAACTTAGACTAGGTGACATAAGACAATGCAACTAGCATCTTACGATACTTTGGCTAAAGTTTTAAAAATGTTTACCATGTTTACATTCCAAGATGACATACTCATCCAAAGGAATTTGTCTTTCACCACACTTGAATTGTTATCTAGATTGGTCTTCCTTGACTTCCGTCAACCAAACCCGAGTCAAAGTTTCACACTAAAAAGGGGCAACTCACATACACTAGTGTGGAAGACTACTCATGGTGACTAAGGATACATAGAAATATTAGATTGAATTTCATCAATTAGGTGTGTTTAGTTACCCTAAGTCAACATGAGTTGACCAATTCACTAGTCCATGTGTCTATCTCTGTTTATAATAGAACTATGAACCAAATTTACACTTATGTCAATCGATTTAATTGAACTAAGTGGGGTGTTGAAGCATAATTAGATGTATCATAGTATTCTCATAATGAATTGCGTCATTATGAGGGTAATCTGCTATAGCCCCTATATTGCAACAACCTACTAAGTTCTTGTAACTAAACTAACATACTTGGGAAACATTATATTATTAACCCTTCAAATTATTATCTTGTTGAATTAATCATTAAACAACACACCTAAAGGCTCACTAAGTACGATTGATATAAAGAAGGATTTGAAATGTAATTTTACACCAATTAAAGGTATGCTAGATAAAATATGTGTTCATGCATATGTAAATTTTAATCTTAAACCATTATTTCCATTTATCGATATATCTAAATTCGATATTAAGTAAGTAAGATCATTAATTTTTCTTACTACAGTTTAACATTGTAAACAATCTTGATTGAAATCTTATACATTAGACTTAGTGATATCAAATGACTAAATCTTCCTATTAGTTCGTTAAAGCTTTCCCCTTTCCATTTATTGTTTACATATAAAGAGCATACAACCAATCATCAAATATGATTTTAACTTAAACACACAACGAGATAACTTACATAGTTCGATTCAATGATAAACTTGGAAGTATCCTTTTTATTTCTTATTAAGGACTATTTTCCCATTAATGAAATCATAAAACATAAGGTTTAGTTTCATAAAATGAATGCCACATTCATCCATAAATAACTATCCTGATTCTCTTTTTGAGTAAGGATCTATCAATCATAGTAATCATAGTTATACCCTTTCCCAAAATGAAATAAATCGAAGTGTAAGAGAGAGAGAGAGTGTGTGTGTGTGTGTGTGTGTGTGTGTGTGTGTGTATATATATATATATACAGTTCCTTATTCAAGCATTATTATATACCTTAGAATCCAATAAGCCATGCATGTCAATTTTTAAGTATATCAATAAAATCCCATCATGCATGTTAGTATTTAGGAATATTAATCAAATCTAAGTTATAAAGTACCTTAGAATAAATCGAAATCAAAAACCCTTCCCAACAATTCATTTATCAAAAGAGAGAGATCACTTTACTCCCAACTTATTTAATATTCCATAATTTTACAAGAAACATCTTTCATCATTACAAAACAAATTTTAATACATCTTGTTTTTCCAACAAGTTCATTTCGAGATAATTTCAATACAGAAAGCATCTGAATGAAGAAAATGATTTCATTAATAAAACAAATGCAGCTTTTTATAAGTCTTTCTCCTTTCACTTTTCATGAATTCCATCTGCAAAATTGTTAGCATGAGTCAGTTCACAAGAATTGAGCATGATAAGAACTATAACATTAAAAATATGATTTTATCTAACTATTTCATAAAAGGAACCTGTTATTTATGAAAAGGTTCCAAGTACATAATAACAAGATCAATAAGAAATACTACCCAAAAATTCACGAGAACCTTATGTATAGAAGAGTCAATAAATCTATTTAAGTATCATTTCCCATAGAAGAAGTTAAGTAATCCATCATAATTTAATTCCATCTATATCATAGTATTGACAATCATTTCAACATGATAACATTCAACTGCAACCAATTAAGAAAATAATTAATTCAAGTCATGATCTATTCACATTGGTTTCCATTTAATTCACCAAGAAAATTTCCGCTATAACACAATCAGATCCCAATCAATCAATCGAAAATGAATTGATCTAAAACATAATGACTTGACAAGAACAATATGTTGTTCCTATAACAATCAATTTCATATCAAAAACTAAAAAGGTTTGATATAAAAATTAATGACCCAACATGGAAAACATACTATCGTAACAACCAAGCTTATCTAAATCCCTACCTCTATTCCAAGAGGATACCTTCAAGTAAGAAAAAACTTGATAATACTATATATCATCACTATATATTCTATAGGATATTTTATTAGTCTTCAAAAACAAAACAAACACATGATACAAAGTTCCAAAAGGATCTTTATTGAACACAAGTTGTGTTCAAAAGCTATTTGAACAAAAAAAACCATCAAAATCATGCATCTCAATAAATGATCAACAATTAGCTTGATGTAGCCTAAAATTCACCAGATAACACCCTAGACACATTGGCACATAACTCATCCTAGAATGAGTTCTCAAGTGTGCAAAGGTATCAGTCCCTTTTAGGGTTGTTGTAACAAAATGTTAACATGGTGAATACTTAAAGCATATAGATCCATAAATAATACATCGACAGACAAAGTGCATGACAGATCTAGATCTAGGAAAGAATAGGTTTGATCAATAATCATGATAGAAATAAGAACATGCACTACCCATTTACAAATAGGAATGACACTTAGGTTTAGTCAATATCTTCCATCTCTTAATTATCACAATAACACAGAAGCTTCTTACAATACTGGAAATATATGCCGATGCATAGATATGATACTGATAATCTAGAAAACATGCAAAATATGTTATCTATCTATCTATATCCATCGTCATCCTACCATGTAATTCACTACATATATATAGGGTGGGGACTTTCCCTTCACCACTTATCTATTCCAAAAATAGGCCACATACTATTAATATCCATGCACCATTTTCATGCATAACCACACATGCAAGTGTGCTATCTATAGACTATTGATAGTTAACTGAGGTGATAATCCTATTATTAGACTGTGTCCATGCAAAAGCACTCTGAATCTGATCCTCCAAAAATAGATAATGTGTGGTGTGCACATCTCTACATCATTGGTGTGTTCTACACGCTATCTTTGAAAAACAAATCTACATGCCCAAAATGGTTAAGTCATAAATGCTGACTTGTCCTATGAATGCAAGTTCTTCCTATCCCTTCGTGCCCTTGAACCTGGCCTGTTTTCCCATGCAGCCTTCTTGTGTGAGTTCTGTCAAGTATTATTTGATCAACATTACCCCACACTAATCTTATTTTCACCCGAAAATGTGTATCTCCTAAAACATTGTTGAATAGAAAGAATCAGAAAGAATTTGAATGAATAAAGAATGCTTTTATTTGGAAACCTCATCTATCTCATCTTGAAGGATCAACTCTAGATACTCTTCTTTTATTTTGGCCTCTAAGGCCTGCCACTCAGTGAGAGCCTTCTCTGCTTTCTCTAGAATGTCCACAATGATGGACTCAAGCTCATCCTTCACAATTTCCCCTTTTTCATTCTACAAGACCAACATAATGTTGGACATTACAGTCATCCTTCCCTCCAGTACATCCATTTTCTGTGCGATGAGTTTCCCAAGCTCATTTAATCTTTCCTTGTGTGGCTCTTGTGTTGTTGCCAGGGCCTCGCACTTTTGTTTTACAATAGTTAACCTTTTTGTGTGGCCCAAGGTATCATCCCTCATAGCCTTCTAGACTTCATTATCTTCTTCTAGAGTCTTTACCTTGATTAGTGCCTCTAGAGCTATGCATATATTTAAGGCATGATCCACTTTTTTCAATTCTTCTTGAAGCACTTGCAATAGTCCATCGTATGATGCAACCTTTGCCTTTTCCACCTCTTGTGTTGGATCCTTTGGCGCTGGCATACACAGAGGTTCATCTTCAAGCACTAGGTCTACTAAGGTACTTACATAGTGTATCACTGAAGGAAATGTCTTTGGTACCTTTGGTTCTAGGTATGGCCTAGCCTTCATGACAATATCACCAATTTCCTCTCTACAAGGCTGACAAATACAATGTTTTTCTTCTGCGCCAAGTCTATTTCCTATGTTAGGCATGCTATTTCCCCATCCTTGGTTTTAATATCTTTCCTGAGTGCCCTAATTTTAGTAGCCTTATCCATGTTGTGCCTCACCACTTAAGTTAAGAATTTGACCAATGTGTTCTTTGACTGCTCATCCGACATGATAGTAGGATTTACTAACATATGTCTAGCTTGGGGTGCCTTCTTCAACCATCTCGACATGCATGACTCCTCACATACATCAAATTCAAGCTCATTCATATGGGTGTGCAATGACCATGATAGTTTATTTCTAGTGTACATGGTCACCATATCCTTATCCATTAGCTCCCAGCCAAATAAATCCTTCTGTGCCATCGTGTTTCTGAAGCGGGCACATGAAATATTTCTGTGTCCTCAACATATCCAATGAGTGGTGCACTGTGTTCTCCACTCATTCTCTTTATCCTTGTCCCTTTTGGAACTTGAGCTTCAAGGTTAGGAGTCTATGTAGTATCTTGAGCAGTCTCATGTGCGGTTTCAGATGTTTCCTTCTCTCCTTCTTCTCTATATTTCATCTCTTCATCTTTTGGCTCTTCTTCTTGCTCAAGTGGAGTAGGAGATCCGACACACTCTCCTCCAATCCTTCAGCCTCTTCATCTAACTTCAACTTCCTTCTCCTTTTTGGCTCAGTGGACTCCTTGTGTGGAGAGAGACGAGGTGATCTCCTTACCATTTTTGGGTTCCACCTTGAGTCCTTATACATCTAAATAATTTCTTGAACATGTTCTCTCCCTGTTCTACCCTCGTATTGTCTTCTTCATCTTGCCCCTATGGTGGAGTAGTGGCACACTTTGATTCCTTCCTATCTGAAGGTTGCCTCCTTCTATGCTCTAAGCCACCACTATCTTCACACTCTTCTTCTTCATCTTCTACGTCAATGGTTTCTGTGGGCTTCAATGCTGGTATGTTCTCCATTGTATGTTGACCCTTCTAAGCCCTAGGAGTGTGAACTCATTCTCCACATACTTATTGTTTTCCATTTTGGGCTTCAGCTGAAGGTACACTAGTGTTGCCCCAATATCTCCGATAGCTAGACTCATGGGCTTAATGCTCAATACTTTTGAAATGAGCCTCTCGATATATGTGCTTCACCCTAGATACACATATTTATTTCTCAAGGTGTGGTAGTCACAATCTACCTTCTCTACATTGAAGGCTAGGCGGTGCATGTCTGTGAATCTATGGACTGATGTTTGAAAGTACCTCACTATGAAAGTGTAGGGAAATTTGCACCAAGGGCTCTAGGATCCATCTTTCATTGGGAAGTGCATGATGTAGAAATGATGATATATAAAAACTGGACTTATTTCCCTATTACCAAAGGTAGGTCCTTTGGGATGCACCAATCTTCTTCAAAGACCGCATGGAGCCTGTCGTACCATTTCTCTACTCTTTTCTTGACATCATTTTTCATGGAACCTTTACATAGGTACTTGTTGAACCTTTGAGATGGTGACATATTCTCCATGGGGTATTCCCATATCTTCTCCTTCAATCCGTCTGGTACTCCAATCTAAATGAATACCAGTGACGATAAAACAGCTCCAAATCTAATTTTTCCTCCCGTGTGCGCTTCCTCAACTATCTGTTCTATAATGTAGCCTACAATATTGTAGAATACTCCTTCTGACATCCGCTTCGCAACATGCAACCACATGGTGTTCACCTATGACCACCTCTCCTAGTCATTCAACTTTGTAACAAGATGTGTTGTTGCTTGTACAACTAGAAAATTCTTTAGTTTATCAATTTCCATACCACATGGACCCTTCAAGTATCCCAACTCCTTCCTAGTTTCTAGAATTGTGGCCTTATCTATTAGGTCAATCTTTATATCCTCTCATGTGGCCTTCAAACTTGTCATTATGGAGATCAGTGCGGATGAGATTCTGACTCTGCATCCTGCAAAGTAGAAAAATTCCTCATGTACTCTACTCATGAGCCATTGGTATAAAGGCTCATACTTCCCTAAAATATGGAAGCTCATATAATTGGTAGACTCCAATTATTTTCAAAAGTTTCTCACCTGCATCATCAAAACCATCGTGTCATCTATCGTGCATTTTTTTATCTTTGTGTTGAGCAGGATATCGAGTTCCTTTTTGTTCTTTGTGGTCCTATGGTTATATTCACTCACTTTGATTTTTATTATATGCGAATCCCACTCTTGGCTGACTATGATGCCCTCTAGATATTACATTTCTAAAAATTTACTTTTAGGTGCCATCTCTTCCTCCTCTATAACTACCTTTTTCTTCCCCTTTTTTCCCACTGCAGCTATTTTCTTAGGTGCCATTTTACCGTCTGCAATCCTTCTATAAACACTTGCATATTCAAATCTGTAATGCCTAACTCAAACCTTAACTTGAGTTAGTGTGCCCTAACTCCTCTTTTTGTCCTGCTTCACTCAAACCCTTCACCACCCAGGGACACAAGCTTCTTCACACACTGATTTTCCATTCACGTCTGGTTTCACACCCTTTGCACCTCAAATCGATTACTCGGCTCTTCGCACTTAGCTCTTTCTCAAATAATCTTAATCGCAATGGTAAAAATGAACTCGCATCCCGTCCTTATATAGATTTTCAAATTTTGATGCATTTATTGCTTCTCCACCTACCAAATATCCTCTCATTTATTGACCAAATTTGTTCTTTCCACGCGGTACATATTCGTGCCCTAGCTATAACCTTCTAGTGTGCCTTCCTACCCTCTAGTCACATAATTCTCTTTAGCTTTGAGCTCCATACGCCGAGTACCTCATCACTATACCTTATCCTGGTAGTTATCATGGCCTCTTCTTACCTTGCATTATACTATTCATCTCCATCCTTTTCAATTTTGAGAAGTGATCTTTTAACTTTGAAAACATCCATAGTAGCTTATTCCTTTCCACCTTTCAGTTCCAATAGTCTTGTACCTTGATATCAATAACCACACCCCACACTAAAATTATGTGTAGTCCATTACACATCAACATGCTCCATATTGTAGTTAGCTTCATGCGTGCAAGCTCTCTTATTACACAAGAACAAAAATTAAAGTGAAAAAGAATAGAGAAAATGAAGGTAATACATTAAGGAAATACATAATGGAACCCTAATCTAATTGCAATACTGCCTTATTACAAATTCCAAGAAGACTTATTTATAGTAGGGCTTCATCCTACTCCCATTGAAGTAACCAGGTAGTTGTGTTCCATCAAGTACTTCTAACAGCAAGCGCATGTTTCAAGGATGTAAGTGATAACATATGGCCCTAACCAATGTACCTTAAGTTTTCTTGGATGGTGCAAGAACTTAGAGTCATAGAGAAGTACCATTTGTCCAATCTCAAACTTCTTATCCCTTATGTTTTTGTCATGCCATGCTTTCTTCCTATCCTTTTCCTTCTTTTGAATCCATCATGCTATGGCTCATCGCTCATCCAGTTAAATCATCTTCTCAATGCTCTCTTCTAAATCCTACTCTTCTAATTTATGTAAAGAAGGTAACATAAATTCTATAGGAGAACAACTTCGCACCAAAACAAAGCTGAAATGGTGTGGCTTTGTTCAATCTCTTATAAGTTGTTCGATCTCGCCCAAAGAAAACTGAAACTTTATCATCCCAATCCTTTCTTCCAATATCACAAATTTTTGTCAATGTTTGGCTCAAAATCTTATTGAAAGCCTCATCAATTCCATTTTCCTAAGGATGATAGGGTGTAATCTTATGGTGTGAAACCATAAACTCATCTAATAGGATCCTGATTATCTCATTCAAAAAGTGTGTACCCCTATCACTTATCAAGCTTAAAAGACATCCATATCTTGTAAGAACATTCTCCCATAGAAACCTAGCTGCTATAGCCATTGTATAGTCCTTCATAGGTGTTTACTCGCCCTCCTTTTGAGATAAACTATACAAGTAATGATATAGTGTGACCCAGTCCTATGCGTGGTTGGTGAAATAGGTCCTACAAAATTGATGGCCCATTTATCAAATGGTTCAGCACTAGTAATAAGTCTCAAAGGCATCTCATCTCTTTTCCCTAGTTTACCTAGACACTGACAATGGTCACACGCTTTACAATACGCTTTACAATCTTTATACAGTGTCTCCCACCATAATCCAACAAGTAGGATCTTTCGGGTAGTTGCATCACTTGCATAGTGGCCACTTGTAATACCACCATGTGCTCTCCTCCATTATATCCTTGCACTCATGCTCTAATACAAAACGGCGTAATACTTCATCTCTACCTAACTTATAGAGGTCACAACTGATTAACATAAACGGTGTTGTGTGCGTAATGCAAGCTGTTTCTTTTCTAATGCCTTCATTCCTTCTGGTGCCACACCAGTTTGTAGAAAGACAAAAATGTCTTCTAATTCTGATGGTGCATGCTACAACCTATATAACTGTGCATCTGGCATGGTTTCTTCAATTTTTTGTGCTTATTCTCCTAAGTGAATTCTAGACAAGTGGTCTGGTCCAGAGTTACTTTTCCCTAGCTTCACCACAACTGTGAAGTCAAACTCTTGAAATAGGAGTACCCATCTACATATGCACCCTTGTAAGATGGGTTTTTTCACCAAATAATTCAATGCCATGTGATCTGTATAAAACACAAAATGTGTTGCTAACAAGTACTATTGCAAATTGTGCAATGCATAGATCATTGACAAAGCTTCACACTTTGTAGTTGTATAATTTTGTTCAACAGGAGTCAGCTTCCTACCAGTAAAAAAAATTGGATGATCTACAATACCTTTGCCAGGTTGAGCTAACACAGTGCCAATGGCCATGCCAGAGGCATCCACATGCACATGAAATGGTTTATCCCATGAGGGAAAGCACAAAATGGGTGCGGTAGTAATTTTCTCCTTTAATATCTCAAACACGTGTTGCTGCGGTTCTCCATAATAAAATGTACATTTTCCTTTTAGTAACTCTTCTAAGGGTGAAGAAAATTTGGCATACCCTTTGATGAAATTCCGATAATATCTGTGTGACACAAAATCCATCCATTTCACTTTGGTGGTAGGTGCTTCCAGGCCTAGAATGATTGTAACCTTAGCTGGATCAACCAACAAACCTTTCTTACAGATTATATGTCCTAACAATATTCCAAAAGGTGTAGCAAATATGCACTTCTTGATGTTCAAAGAGATACTCAATTGTCTGCATCGTTCAAACATTAAGTGTAGATTGTCACAATGATCTTTCACAAGCCCATATACTATCCAATCATCTAGATAAACCTGTAAGAAGTTGTGAATAAAATATTTGAATGCCTGAAAAACTATCCGTGAGAATACAAAGAGGCACGTTTTCAATCCAAAAGGCATCACAAGATAAGCAAAACTACCCCATTTAGTAGTAAAAGTTGTCTTGTCCTAATATTCTTGAGCAATCCTAACCCGACGTGATACTCGGAAAAACCATCTTTGAATGAATATATTTCATGCCCTGCCACTCCTACCAGTATTTCCTCAGTGACTGGTGTAGGAAAAGGGTCTGTGACACATCCAACATTCAACTCCCTGTAATCTACATAGATTCAAATCCTACCATCCTTATTGATACTTATCACCATAGGTATAACCCATTCTGACTCATCCAAGGATTGAATAATCCCAGATTTCCACATCTTATCAATCTCTTCCTTCACCTTTTCACGTAAATTAGGATTCATTATACATGGTCACTTTCTAACTAGGCATGCACCATCCTTAAGCTTTATCTTCATTTCCCTAAGTGATTCATACATGCATTTAAGTTCATGATACCCTCGAGGGAATAAGTCCTAGTAATCCCTGAGTAACTCAATGATCTTTGACACTTTTGATTCGACCAATGGTATCTAATTATGACCTCCTTCGCTCACCTCCAAACCTATATTCACCTTGTTTGTCTTCATGGGTTCATGATGTGCACGTGTATCCTCTTCTGCACTATCCAATACCTCACGTACCCTTGTGAATGTTCAATATATAGGTTTTCAACTTCCTCATCATCCACTATGTAAACCATATTTCCTTTCTCTTTCTCAAGGCAAGTGCGTTCAAGTAGTATGGAGCCCATTTCTTATTCCTTTTCAAAATGTGCTCTGGACTTTGTCTCACCAAATATTTCCTAAATATGCTCTTATTCCTTTGCACTATCTCCCATAGTTAAGCACTTGAAATATTTTAATACTTATTCTACTAGAGGTTTAGTCGAGAAGTATTCAAAGGTCTGGATCATTCCTGCAGTCAAATTCTGCCAATTCTCAGTCTCTCTATGTAGTTCGCATATACATACTAGGCACGTGTGGATCCTTATAGAGTAGAATACAATCTATGCACCTAAAGTGAAGGTGGTAATGCTTCCTGTCCCATTGTCCAGAGTCTCTCACACTATTGAATGTGATGCTAAACAGGTTGATCACCATTATAAGTGCAGATCTACATAGGTGCATTTCTCCTTAAAAACCTAGTAGATAGGGTGGTTCTAATCTCCCCCATTCTTAAAGATTATCTCTGTGTACTTCCCACCAAAGCCGCACTACTTTCCCGCGCAAGGTATACACTAACATATCTCTTCTCTTAATTTTATCTGTCCATTGTGCTTCCATGGCTTTCAAAAATATAGGAAGATCTTTTGTCCCAGTATACCAAGGTACTACGCTACCTATCCGTCGAATAGAATGAAGTCTATTTTTTCACGCAACCACACTTTTTACCTCACGCCCTACTAGTTCATATGTACCATGAGCCCAATTTTCACAAGCAATACTCATAGTATCACTAATAGAATGAGAATCTTCCCACTATAGGATTCCTTCCTTTGATGGCTTGTTGAC
Organism: Taxus wallichiana var. yunnanensis; assembly: GCA_018340775.1. Taxonomy (NCBI): domain Eukaryota; kingdom Viridiplantae; phylum Streptophyta; class Pinopsida; order Cupressales; family Taxaceae; genus Taxus; species Taxus wallichiana. The sequence goes on from CM031240.1 coordinate 63,806,141, forward strand.
CTCTGGGTCCTAAATAGCGTGTACATAGATTCTGTTTAAGTCCTCACCTAAAGGCTCAACATATGGTGTATATTTCCCATCTTTCAAAGGTATTAAAACCCTTTCCTCCTTTTCTCAAAGCTGATATACCCCTTATTGAATCTCAAGTTAGAATTATTCACATAACACCAAGGGCATCCAAGCAAGGCTAGAAAACTATCTTCTTCCGCAAGTGCTAATACCTCAAAATCCCTAGTGAACTTGGCCCCTTGTATGGTTATAGATGCATCCTTCAAAACTCCTATGGGAGTGGCCTTAGTCCGGTTTGCCATAAAAACACATTAGATGATGGATGCAATGGAGGCCTCCCCATTTGTACCCATGCATCTAATGTAAGTACATTCACTTCGCACCTATATCAATCAATATGTTGCTCAACAATCATCCATCCACAACAACATTTAGAGTAATTTCCTTGTCATAGTCAATGCTATCAGGGGGAATATTTACATGTAGGATTTTCCGTTCATTCTTAGTGCTTGTGCATGGGGTATTCCCCTTCAACCAATTTCCTAGCAACGGAATAATATTCTCCTAGCACAACATTTTACAAACCTCTCTGATGTCATCAATATCAGAGGGAAATTTTCTACTTCTTTCTTCTGCTCCATCTTCCTTGAATGCTCCTTTAAACACTATATCTCACCTTGAAGATTCTTGAGGACCTCCATGGTCTCTTGATAGACTTCCTTCTGATGAGAAGGATCTAGGTACCTTGCATGCAAAACCTCCTCCTTGGTGATTGTAGGCTTCGGAGAAATTCCTATCTTGCACATGCCGCTTCAGTTCGTGTAGTAATCTTTACTCTTAATGCCTCGTGTCTTGGTGCTATATTGGGAATCCACGATCTACTACCGTGTGTTGGATTCTAACCATCCTGGCACCTTTTTGTCTTGCTTATGTTTCTTACTCAGATGCTCATATAAGTCTGGGCACTCTTCTTAGTTATGGTTCTTTCCATAGAAATAACATGCAATATTTTGGGGGCATTCGTGCCTATAGTGGTCGAGGAGATCCCCATGTATAACATATGTCACGAGGGAACTCACCTCTTCCTCCACCGCGGCCTCATCCTCCATATCCACTATGATATCCACATCCTCTTCCACCACCTCCCTCAAAACACCCCTCATTTCTATCATAGCACGTTTGATTATGATCCCAATCTTGGTGCTCATTATTACCCTTAGAATTATCTGTTATGCTTGTATATCGTACCCCAATGTCTATAGCATCCTAGATCCGACTAATAGACCTACAATCTTCAAAGATCATGGGTCGTGGACTGAATTTTTTTTATAGTAACAAGATATTCTCTTCCTTATTACACGCTGTAACAAAGGATAGTGGATCGGCATCATGATTCAAATGAAATATATCATAGTCCAACAAGAATGAGCATATAGATCTCGAGGGAAACTATCCTTGGTGTGACCTTCCACTTAACAATATGTACACCAAATCCCTGAGCACGTTTCATGGGCTGAATTTGCTGATAGCTTCTCTAAATATTTTTCCATAGCTACAATTTGTGCCTCTAAGAATGGACTAATGTCAATGTCAATGCTCCCAACTACCTCAGCACATAAAGCTACTTCTAGTGCTTTGCATGGATTAGTGTATGTCTTATGTGACAATGCTCTTCTGAATGGTGTAATCAATCTGCCAACGAACCATTGTGCATGTTGGCTTGCATGAATATCATAAGAAATCTTAGATAGGAGTGTTTTAAAATAGGCATCATACTCACATACACTCTCAGTAGTGCCTTGTTTGATATCCTTGAGCGCGCTTATACTCTTCTGCTCAAATTATGGGATATAGAACTCTTTCAAGAAAGCATCCTTCAACACTACATAATCCACGCAAGTTTGATCAGGGTCAAACTTCCTATACCAACTATGTGCACGTCCTGTAATGTAGTAGCAAATTGACTTTCCTTGCACTCATAAGCCGTGATCCCTTTCACGCGCCATAATATTTCACATATGTGCACATGCCTAAAGCAGCATCCTCTATGCCTCTATACTTTGGAAGATGAAGAGACATCTCCATATAAATATTTTGGGGTTAGTTTGGACCTTACCCACCTAATCCAGAACCTCTTGTGTTTCCCCTACCTCCAGAACCACCATATCCACCAAAAATAGAACCACTTATACCTCTTGATCCTCCACCTATAAATAGAATATGACACGTATATGTACTCCCTATGCTCCAACAATGGTACTATCTTCGAACCCCTACGATCTGTGTGGTAGTTCCACTTCCAGGTGAATCCAAAATTTATCTTGCTTACATTTCATTCGTGTAGATGATGCACCTGAAAATGTTCCTCCAAATAACATTGAAGCTGTCAGTCATCATCCGCCATTGATGTACTTACTCTCGACTTACTCGGTTCTCTGTTTCCCAAATTCACTTGTTGATTACATGTCGCATCGAATCTTGAAAAGCAGTATAAGGGATAGGTCACCAAGTGGATTAAGATGTGAACCCATGGCCTAGGTAGTCTTTGCTAGCACACTACTGTGTGAGGCCAAGCGGGGATCTCTGTAATGCTTTCCAAGATGGGGGATTTCCTTATGCTCTAGCTCCACGTCTTCTACATGAGCTTCAAATCATTCATAAGCCATCTCTCTCCTCAACGCCATAATTTTTTACAATGGTATGCTATTTATCTATCTCCCTCTCATGTGCATTATTATACTCAAGCCGCCTTTCCTCTCTCTACCTTTCTGCCGCTATGTCTACCATCTTTCACCAAACTTGTTCCTACCCTCGTGCGTGGTGAGGTTTATTTAGCCATCAGTTTACCCTCCAGGTTCAAAGTTACTATCATGATCTTGATCGCTAAAGGAATGCCTTGCAGATAAGCTCCTCTTGGATATCATAAGAACTGGAATTTAGCTACTTCGAACACAAATATGTTGAAATTGAATACTCCAAGATATAACTATTCAGGACACCATGAAACCGTGCATCCATAGCTCGAGTCCAAATCATATCAAGCATCATAAAGGGCCTGAAATTCTTCCTATGTCCAAACAAGTGCACGATACCTCCAATTCCACTTAGATGCATAAGCAATCAGCCACTCGTATAATTCTACTAGAATGATGGAGAAAAAACTCTCATATAAATTGTCATAGATGTTTTGTTCCACCCATGTGCATGCGTTCAACTCGAGATCCAGTGCTAAACCATCATGCGTATTCTTTCTCAGATCATTTATCCACTCCTAAATACTTGTTAGAGTTAACCGGTACGTCTTCATCATGAACCATCCTAAAAACAACTGAAAATGAGGTCCCGGAAATGGAACCAATGATGTAGCCTAGAATTCACCAAATAACACCCTAGATGCGCGGCACATCACTCACCTAGATCGAGCACTCACCTAAAGCGTGCAAAGGTACCAAGTCCCTCTTTAGGGGGTCATGTAATAGAATGTTAACATGATGAAGACTTAAAGCATATAGATCCATAACTAATACATCATTATACAGTGCATGACAGATCTAGATCTAGGAAAGAATAGGTTTGAATAATAATCATGATAGAGTTAAGAACATGTAATACCCATTTACAAATAGGAATGACACTTAGGTGCAGTCAATATCTTCCATCTCTTAATTATCACAATAACACAAAAGCTTCTTACAATACTGGCAATCTATGTCGATGCACGCATGGATCTGATATGGTAATCTAGAAAACATGCACACTATGTTATAAATCTCTATATCCATCATCATCCTACTAGGTAATTCACTACATATTTATAAGATGGGGACTTACCCTTCACCACTTATCTATTCCAAAAAAGGCCACATGCAATTAATAGCCATGCACTTTTTTCATGCATAGCCACACATGTAAGTGTGCTATTTATAGACTACTGATAGTTAACTGAGGTGAAAATCCTATTCTTAGACTGTCTCCATGCAAAATTGCTCTGAATCTGATCCTCCGAAAAAGACAATGTGTAGTGCACACATCTTTACATCGTTGGTGTGTTTTGCATGCTATCTTCTAAAAATAGATCTTCATGCCAAAAATGGCTAAGTCCTAAATGTTGACTTGTCCTATGTGCACGGGTTCTTCCTGTCCCTTCATGCCCTTGAACCTAGCCTATTTTCCCACATGGACTTCTTGTGTGAGTTATGTCAAGTATTCTCTAATCAACATGGATGCTTAATATCTCCCACATACGAGCTAAAGGAGAATGCAATCAAAATGGTTTCAAAGAACCAAAAATGCAGAGCATGGTCTTACCTAGAAATACCAAGATCCAAGTTTAAGAAATGAAATCTTCCTTAACAAATATCAAAGCAGACCTCACATAATCCAACTTATTTGAAACAAACTCGAATACAAGAAAGAAACTACACTCAGACCTTTAAACTATCCCAAATATGTAAGAACAGTATTCAAGAGACATTTAATAGGTTTAAACACTCAACAAAGCATGAAACCATCATCAAGGAAATAATGACGATCCAAATCAAAAGAAACTCCAAAGATAACAAGAACTACTACCAAATCACAATACCCCATACATGATTCTCAAAGCTTATATTCCATCACAAGATCATACAACTAAAGAAAATGAATCCAATTCGAGAGTATAACCAAGGGTCATTTCAAAATTCAACCAATTTACAAAAACTTAGCTGACCCAAGAAAGGTATTCAAGTAATGAAAAACAAGCCCATAAAATAGAGGGAACAAAGTATTACCAGTCCTTGTTTATCCTACATGTCCACCTAGAGAAGGGTATTCAAACAATGAAAAAAACTTAAGAAGATAGAAAAAGAAAGCTCCATTTTTCACCTAACATCATACACTTATAGTGCTTAAAAACCACCTTCACGAATACCCAATGTGGTTTGACCAAGATATTTTAAAACAAGGAAAAGATCTAATGATTTGTATCAATCTTAAGCTGAAACAAAGATCAATAAACTGAAACAAGAATATGAAAACAGACCTTCAAGAAACAAGTCGACCAATGATACTTGCTAATACAACCAAACAAATAACCATCAACTGAAACAAAAGTTCCATTATAGGCCCCTCTTTATTATGGCGAACAAAATCATCCCAAATACCATTAATGAAAACCTAGTTTCACAAGAGTCTGGGAGTTCCAAAGTTCAAGAGATTTCTATAAAATCCCTACAAAAAGGAAACATAATTATCAAAACTCATAATCCCCTTGAAATTTCATACCTATTTTTCCAATAAATCAACACATCTGTTTCCCAACAACATCCAAAACCCAGATTCAGTAAAACACCATTATTTGATAGAAATAATCTAATCTAAAGAAACCATGTCCAAAAGAACTCACAAAAGCAAGAAGGATCAAATAATCACACAAGAAAACATTCTCAAAGACATTTTCATGAAGAGAAAAGTTATTTTTAGGAAAAATTTTAAATAAAAGAAAGAATCATAAAGAGATAGAGCCTATCACGCCTAGTAGTGCTCTTACATTCTCTTCATTGTTTAAATCCTTCAAGAAAAACTTCTACAAAAATATTTCCAATGAAAACGCCAAACAAGTCTTCTGAAACTTTTCCCATTTTCTTCTTATAGTTTCCACAACATGAATTTTACCATCATTTTTGCCATGCAAGGGTGAATTCAAACATGTAACAGAATCAAACTGAGAGCTCACAAAATGAAAATACCACATGCAGAGCCAAGAAGCTCGAAAAATCTAAATGCACAATGAAACCAAACCATTTATTTTTCCTCCAACCCATTCTACTATTCCCAGGAGGTTTTCACTTGGGTCGAGGTTCATAAATGCCAACAGGATTGACAATGTCCCTCCCAAAACTCTCACCATGCCTTATCTCTTGTTAGTTACAACTAACAGTTTAAAAACTTCATCAAATCTAATTTAGCAATTAAAAACTCAACATTTCCCACTACCTTCTTTCCTTAGCCAAAATTGGTGACAACAGGTTTATTAAATGCCTCATTTAAACCTTGTAATGCATTTGGAATGGTGCCACCACCATCCAAATTCACTTGTTAACATAGCCAACCATATTTCCCTAGGTTAGGTTGATGTCCATTAGGTTAGGTTCCCTTAACATTAGTTTACATACCATATCTTAGGACCTTAGGCATAGTTCCAAATAGCTTAGGATTAATTAGTGTCCAAACTTAGGATAGTTCCCCATTATCCTATTTAGGATTTAATCATAACAATAGATATAATCACCTTAACATAGGTTTAGGATAAGATATAATAATCAAACACTTAGATTAATTAGTTCCTAATTAATCAAATAACATTACCTCTCATAGTTCATAAAAATGACGAATCAAATCACGTTGAAAGGTGAAATCAAAATATTGTACAGGATGCCCCTATGACCCCAGTGCAAGTCTTGGTTTAGAAATTAGATATTCGACTGACTCGATCAATCGCTCAAAACACCGATAAATCCCAAGCATACCTTGGATCACTACAATTGATCCAAGGTGTGGTTAATCCTGTACTTTGCAATCAACAAACTGAAAAATAAGTTCAATATTGCAAACTAGGAAATGAAAAATTTAAACGAATTTTTCTACTTCATCCACATGTAAAATACTTTTAGAAGTTCAAAGCATAAAAAGTATAACAATACTTCATCAATAAATTCAAAATTTCATGGCATGACGTTATCCATTTTTGTAAGATATAGTATATCATCTACAACAACATGATTAATCAGTTTTAAAAGGTACCCATATTCAAAATGAAAATCACCTATCAACATTGCTACTTTAATTATGGAAGTGATCAAGGATAACAACCATGACAAAGGTATTACATTTCAAATAAGTGGATAAAAGAATCAAATATACTCTTGGGCCTTAGAATATCAGCTATGTTCCAAAGGGCGCATTAGTACGTGGGCCATATGAAGAAAGGCACACTAGGTGAAGGCATGTAGGATAGGGTTTTATAAGGGTTTAGTAGAACCTGGGCGTGCGTGCGCAAGGAAAAGAAATGGGTTTAAGGAATTATCCATATTCAACGCCCAAGAGGCACATGAGAAAAGTGTGACCCAATTAAGCATGCAAAGTGGATAAGGTGTCACTGTAACTTGATGGTCAAGAAAGGAATATTACATGTGATGGAAGGATCTAGAAGGGCATCATTATAGAGTGGAGAGCCTGGATGGAAAAAATAACGTTGCATTAGAGGACCACCTTAACACTTGGCAATTGATCTGCTACTTCACAAAGGCATGGTAGTGGGAAATAAAGATATATATAAAGATTCTTAGGTAGAATAACGAGAGACATCAACTAAAAAGACACTATCAAGACAAAGAGCACAAATAGAGAGAATGAAAGGAGAAGGTTTAAGGGAGTTAAGGTTCTCATTTAGAAGACTTTAGGAGTAAAAATTGTCTAGAGAGATGGGTTTGTGAAAACCTTTTTGTAATATGGGAGCATAGTTAGGATTACGATGCATAAGTCGACCCGCATTACTACATTGTCCTAACATGTCTTGGTGAATGTAATATGGTTACTAAACTTTGAATAATATGAATATTAGATTATGTTCTAAGTATATATTGTTCATGGGTGTGAATCTTAGTATATTTACTTTTGGTATGGATTGGATCTGTTATTCACATAATATTTCTTTGTTTATCTTAATGGGTATATTAATATAATACCTCATCTTATGTTCTCGTAATGAATGCATGGTTCTTTACCTTTTCGCATCTAATTTTATGTCATTGATTAATTCATTCTCAAAATACTCACATAAAGGAGGGGCTTGGTGCCCATGTTTTCCTCTCGGTGAGTGCCCAATTCCCACTATGTGATAGGCCGACGCGTATGGGATTATACTATTCTTGTAAGGTCTTAAAAAGAGTACATCTTGGTTTCGTTGTCGGGACATCTTTTCAAAGTTGTTGTGACAAATGGATACATCTACATCTTGGTTCTATAGATGTTTGATGACCGAGTACCTAACCTTGGAGAGTGTTGAAGCATGGTTTAAGAGTATGGAGGATGAGTTTGATCAAATATTCAGCATTGGACCTGAGTTTGATACATGCGAGATGGGTAGAAGAGGACCTGTACCATGAGTTGTATAAAACCTTTTTTCGTTGCTTTCGAGTGGAAGCTGTATGAATGGATTTCAGCATATGCATCTAGATTGAGCTACTACTATAGATAAAGCATATGGTCCCAAGATTATTACCAAATGCTACATGATATGGATATGACTTGGACTCATGTTTTTGATCACTAGTGGAAAGGAGTGTTGACCAGTTATACTTTAGAATACGCCATTTCTATGTACTCTTGTCAGAGGTTACTAAGTTTGAATTCCTAAGAAAACCTAGAGGATCATTTTACGTGCTATCCTATTGGCTATGAATATGTTTATCATTACATTAAGTTTGGAGGCATTCCGTATGGTCACCTAAAGTTTTCTAAGCGATGGGTGAGGAAGATAGGGTGAAGGAAGATGCAAGATATTACATTTGAAAAGGAAAGGGAAGAGAGATGACTCAAGTACAATGAGGCATGTGACAAGGAGTTGGCTAGACCACATGAGGTTAAGGGAGTGATGGATTTATGGAGGTAGACATTTTGGGAAGGAGTTGAGCTTTACATAGAGGATGTGGAATACGAGCGAGTCTGCTACCCCATCTTGGTAAACACAGAAGAGAAACCCCTTTAGCTTCTAATGAGATTTCATTACATGAATAAAGGAGAGTTTTTAGTGTGCATCTGAAGCCACCTAGTGACCAAACCTTAGCTCTTAGTTTTCCAGATCAAGGGATAAGTATTGCTAACTTGGTTGGTATCGATGGAAGTAATTGATCTACACCTACGAGATATAATTTCTTGTTTGGGACATCTATGGTTGTGTAAACCATTCCCATATTTGAAGGTATTTTTGGACAAGGTGAAAATACACAAAGTTTTGGTATCGCATCTGGGAGAGGCGTGGGACACAAAACTTGAGCGGGGAAATATCACAAACCATTAGTGCGCGGTTCGGCGTGATATTCGGAACACTAGGCACGACCACTTTAGGCTATTTTCCAACTACATGAGGTAGATTTGGTGGGTCGGAAGGGATGAGACCTGGTGGGTCTAGTGGATCTAGTGGCAAGAGGAAACACCAAAGGAAACCAAGGTCTTGGGTCAAAGGCGGACAAGGGCCTCAAACCACCCCTATAAGTATTTTTTGAGATGTCTTTACACCTTCCGAACTATAGAGGTATTGAGAGTATGTGCACAAGTGTGAATTTCTATGGCATGTGAAGGGTATCAATACCCCGTAGAGAGAAAGGAAAGTTAGTTTGTAAAAATGTTTAGGGGAATGCACATAGTTGGTACCACAAGTATGATCCCCATTAGATGGTTGTGGATTAAATTGCATTAAAAATGCCTTCCCAAAGCAGACTTCCATATCCCTAATTTTAAGAAAAAGATCATCAGTTCTCGAAGGAGATCCAATAAGGAATGGTAGAGAGTGTGTGAGAGTATGACACATGGTTCAAAACTCTCTTATGAAAACTATCCTATGACATACACCCCTCTCAACATTCTCAATGGTTTATTAGGGGATTGACAACACCAGTTAGAAGGGAACTGTCACATAAGAATTTCACAAACCCATGCGAGGCCTTGGAAGCTACCTTGCACATTGAGGCTATGAGGAACATTGATACTGATGTCATCCCTTTCCTGGAGGCTCAAATTATTGTAATGGCCAAATAGTTGAAGAAGATATCCGCGAACACAAAGTGTATGAGGTTTGTAGTGGTCTTTAGTGCACATATTATGAAGTGGAAGGGCATACAAAGGATATTTTCCCTCAGAAATTGGTATGTGTCATGATAGAAGACTATGAAATATGCCATAGGGATAATGATGCAAGTAACTGTCCTTTACTACAGTGCAAAATCTACAAAAATGTGTCTTGCTATTACAAGATTAGTACTATATGACCCATGATACCAAGGATTTCCGACTAATTGACCAAATTCATGATGCCATTGATCTTAGTGTACACCATACTAGCCTTGCAAGTAGTTCCAAGGATAATGATCACCGCTATGAAGGGCACGTAGATGGAGGAGCGTGTGGAAGAGGTTTTCACAAAGGATTTTTGGTCACAGTAACCACGGAGGAGGAAGAAGTGAGTTCCTATGTGGAACCTGTTATAATTGCGGATCGATAGAACATTATAAACATGAGTGTCCTAATCTATTTATAATACTCATGGTGTGGAAAGAAGCATAAATACAAGGATTTTCCTGAGATATTTGAGCATATGAGCCAAAAACACTGAAAATATAAAGGCATTGGGATGGTAAGCATAAGGAAAACTAACTCTCACTTGATGACAAGAGTGGTGCATGAATCGAACTAGAACCTATCATGGTTATAATGCGAGTAAATGCTACACGCGCGAGGGAGATGCCAAGAAAAAAATAGGTTATTAGGGAAGAAGTGCTACATGTGAAGTATCTAGACCCTTATCATCAGAAGGAGGTGTATCAAGAGACTATGGATGTAATTCAGAGATTACAAGGAGAGATCCAATGTCTAAAGGAGCAGTCATGTAATGCCTCTAGCATGACTAGAACCTATAATGACTTATACTATAGAAGGTGCAAATGTTGACAAGTGATTTTTTCTTAAGACGGTGTACTCTTATGAATTTGGAAATCATGTTTGCAGTAGAAAATAATTCATCTATTGAACAAGTACATTCTATCATGCTTTTTCTTAATTTAAATGGAGCAATCCACCTCCTTTATGCAAAATTAATTCACTGCTTTGAATTGAGAAATTTGGTTTCTATTTTCATAAATTCTTCTTTCTAAAAACATTACCTTGGATAAATTCCATTGATCCAAGGTATGATTTTAATTCATGACTTTGTGGTCATAACGACCAAGTCAGATAGATTAGGTGATCTCTAGATTCTAATTGTGCTAAGGAAAGAATGAAGTCTTTAGACCTGCTACATATTTGAATTTCGATGATAAGGTTGGTTCTTATTTTTTTAGTAGAATGCATACTTGTTTTTATCGAGAACCTATTATAACTATGTTTTAATGTTAGTGACTATAGCCTAAAGCTAAGTCTAACCTATGTCTCTATGATCTTTTGTTAATTAGAATGTTATGACTTAAACTAAAGACCTACCTATGGACCTATGTTGATTTCCTAAACTATTGTTAACCTAACTTAAGGTATGGCTAACCTAAGAGGGGCCTATGGAATGACATGGTAATTTGGTTTGTCGGTGACATCGGTTTCTAGATATTAAATGGGAGTTAATGCATTTTTAAAATGGGAATGTTACATCTTGGTATCAGAGCTGAAGGTTGTAGCTCTTAGACCTATTATGTCCATAATCTGATAAAAAATTAAATTTTCTTGTTAATAGAAAATGGTTAGAATGAGAGGAAATGTTGCAAACAACCCACCACCAGTGGAGAAGCAACAACTACCCAAAAACTTGATGAGATCCTTGCTTCCCTATTGGACACAAGAGATCATCTGGCTGTATTAGAACAAAAAGTAATGGGAAATGAGGAGGATGAAGAAGATGCTGGTAACAACAATCAGCCACCTCTTGGGGACAACGCCAATATAGGAAATTTGGGCATTGATAACAATAACACTGCTAATGCTAATGAAAATGCACCCAATCAACCTGAGAACAAAAAGGTGAGATTGACAGCTAAACTCACTAATGATATAAAAATATAAGTCCACCCAAGTTTGATGGCACTACACTAGGAGATGGAGCTACGAACTAGCTCGGTGAAATGGAGAAGTAATTTTCTATAAGGAACTTTTCAGAGGAAACAAAAGCAATATGGGGATCTTATCATATTTCCCATGAGGCATCTTCTTTGTGGGACATCCATAAGGATGAGTTTAACATTGATGAAACAAATATCACTTGGGATCAATTTAAAATTATTTTAGGCAATGATGGTCGCCACAACTTTACTATGATCAGAAAATGATTGAATTTCAGAGCTTAGCTCAAATAAAGTTGACTGTAACAGAGAAATGAGAGAAGTTTACTAAGATTTTCAAGTACGTACCTCAATATAAAACTAACGAGAATTTTAGGATACAAAAATCATTATGGGATTAAATCCCATTATAGGTGGTGAAGTAGACATTCACAACCCAACCACTATGGAAGGGGTTGTTGAAAAATCCATAAGGTAGGAGAAGAAATTGAAAGCAATCTCTGCCCATAAGGAGGAAATCAGAAAGAAAGTTCCTAATTCTTCTTCGTCCCTTGCACCTAAAAAGGGACCATGGAAAAATTTTGGTGCAAAAACAAATTTGTTACTGATAATAATAAGAAAACTGCAGCAAATAAACCTATTGCTAATGTATGAAACAATTTTTTTAAGAATAATAATAACGGATAGAAGTCCTATGGAGGACAAAATGATAACTTTAAGGCAGGAAATAAATTTGAGCCTAAGAAAGGACCTATAGGAGGCTGCTACAATTGTGGCAAGGATCATTATGTAAATCAATGTCCTCTAAGGAAGGATGACCGCAATCAATAACATAAGATACATGCTGCAGTAGCTAACAAACAAGCTGAAAAAAAGTAAGTTATGCCTATAGAAGTGCCAAGTAAGTTATTTGGTATACATGTTACTATATTTTTGATACTGGAGCTACTGAATGATTTATTTCTACTAAATTAGCTTCAAAATTAAAAAGAAAAGATGGAAAAATGGATAAATCATGGGTTGTACATTATGGAAATAATGTTGTCCACATAGTTAGTATGTGTCTTTTTGGAGCAGTCCTTGACTTGCCTAGTTTTTCCACTGAATTTGATCTTTACATTGCTCCTTTGGGGTCTTATGATGTAATCATAGGTGTTAACTAGATTGCTGAACATAAAGCAAAAGTTGATTATTTTGAAAAACATATTAGTTTTCTAGATGATCTGTAAAAAATAACAGACATCCAGGGGTTCAAATGTGATATTTCAGGCTGAAATTTTTCAGCCATGTAGCTAAAAAGGCCAAAAACAAAGGTTGCACCTTGTATGCAAGTAAAAATTTCTGAAAAAGTGAAGGGGATAGTGATTTCTTAGAAAGATACCCACTGTTATGAAATTTCAACAATGTTTTTCTAGAAGAACTACCCGACCTTCCTCCTAAGTGAAATTTTGATTTCACAATAGAGATCAAATCGAGAACGGAACCTATTTCCAAGGTGTTGTATAGAATGAATACCATTGAACCGGTAGAGTTTAGGGCATAGTTACAAGAATCTGTTTTCTAAAGGTTTGATAAGACCAAGTATCTCACCTTGGGGAACACCAGTAATTTTTATAAAAAGAAAGATGGAACACTTAGATTGTGCATTGATCATAGGATGTTAAACAAATAAACAATCAAAAATAGATATAAACTTCCTAGAATTGATGATCTGTTTGATCAGATACATGGAGCATCAATATATTCTAAGATAAATATTCAATCTGGATATCATCAGAAAAGAATCAAGGATGAAGATATTCATAAAACAACTTTTAGGAAAAGGTACAAGCATTATGAATTCACATTTTTAAATTTTGGTTTTACAAATGCACTTGCAACTTTTATGAACTTAATGAATAATATCTTTCAAGGATACTTGGAAAAAGTTGTGCTTGTATTCTAGATGATAGTCTCATATATTTTAAAATAATTTATGAGCATCATGAGCATTTGAAGATAGTTATGGAAATCTTAAGGAAAAGAAGATTATATGGTAAGTTATCCAAATGTTCATTCTATGAGACTGAAGTACACTATCTAGGGCATGTCATAAGTAAAGATGGAATAGTAGTAGACCCATCAAAAATTGTTGCAATAATTGAGTGACCTACACCTAAGAATGTACATGAAGTCAGAAGCTTCATGGGTCTCACTGGTTACTATAGAAAGTTTGTAAAAGAATTTTCAAAGGTCACTACACTAATAAATTTGTTGCAAATGAAGGATAAGAATTTTTTGTGGAGTTAAAAATGCAAATCTCCATTTTAGACTCTACTGTACACTGATCAAAATGGAGACTTTCTTGTAGTAAAAATGCTTCGGGAAGGGCTTGGAGGTATTTTTTTGTAAAACGAGCATGTTATAGCATATGAAAGCAAAAACTCAAGTTACATGAATTGAACTATGTTCCCCATGACCAAGAGCTTGTTTTCATTGTTCATGCACTTCAAGTATGGAGGCATTATCTTTTAGGGAGACCTTTTGAATTAAAGACTGATCATATTGGGCTGAAGTAAATTTTCACTCAGCCAATTCTGAATGCAAGACAATGAAGGTGGTTAGAGTTTCCATCTGAGTATGATTTTGACATAAGTTATATAAAAGGAAAAGAAAATAGAGTGACAGGTGCACTAAGTCATAGGAAACATATTTATGCAATTATAACATCGAGAAATTAATTTAAGGATGAAGTAAAAATGATTATGGAATCTAATTCTTATTTTCAGATGGTGAAAACAACACTTATTGTAGATCCAAATGATATGGGATATAAAGGTTTTCATTTGGATAATGAAGGAATTTTGAGATATGATAATCGAGTGTACATACCTTCGAGAAATGAATTAAGAAGGAAATTGTTAATTGAATTTCATAATTCACCTTTTTCTGGACATCCTGGCATTATGAAAATGCTTGCTGATATAAAACAACAATATTTTTGGAAAGGGATGAAAAAAGACGTAATTGATTTTGTGACACACTACTTAGAGTGTCAGCGTGTTAAGGTTGAACATATGCATCTAGTCGGTTTACTATACCCTCATAGCATACCATAGTATAAATGGAAAGTAATTAGCATGGATTTTTTCAAGGGCTGCCTATGTCAAGAAATAAGCATGATGTTATTTTAGTTGTTGTTGATAAACTAACAAAGGTAGCACATTTCATTGTTGGTAATCTTAAGGATGATTCACTTGTTTTAGAAAAAGATTTGTGCATGAAATTTTTAGATTGCATGGTGTACCATAATTGTTCATATCGTAACGAGACCCTAGAATGACATCTAGATTTTGGCAAACACTCAATGCAGCCTTATAAACTAAATCTGAATTTTAGTTCAAAGTGTACTATCCGAAAATAGATGGACAGATGAAATAGTTAATCAAGTTTTGGAAGATATGTTGTGAATGTATTGCATGGATCAATAAAGAGATGGGAAGAGTACCTTCCACTAATTGAATTTTATTATAATAAGACACTTAAAATTGGTTACTCAATTTATGTCCCTCACATTCGCTTCCCGCTCGTATCCCGGGGCACGTTTACGCCACCACTATCCCCTTGGGATATTATCCGATTTGTGATTTAAACACCTATCCTAAGTTTAATTCACCCTATCAGATCTTACCCGTGAGTAATTAAGTATTAAATATTTAATTACACCTCTTCCCATGTATCCTAATCACTTATCTACCCCAAATTTATTCTATCTATGTATCACCCCTATTTTTTTCCTCTTCCCAAGCGGGATATTTCCCGTATTTGGGGTAACTCTTACCTTTCTAGAAATCGCTCATTTTGGCCATCTCGAGTTCTGTCCGCGATCGGCGCGCCGATTTCTATACTGGCCGGGCGCCGATTTTTTAGAGCGGCGCCGATTATAAATACAAACCTGTAACTCGGCTTCTAGGGAAAAAAAAAAAAAGACGAAAAAAAGGAGGAAGAACACACGCACGAACAGAGAGAGAGAGAAAGAGACAGATCGCGAAAGAGACACAAAGTTGTAAGAAAGAGATCTTTTAGCATCAAGTGTATCAAATGAGATAGATCTCGTCTCCGAATCAATCCTCGAGAGGAGCACCGTTACTTCGCTCCTATCACATCAACATCGCACGTATCCATCGATCTTTCCGTGACTCGCTCCAAAGATCTCACCAACTTCGCACATCCAAGCAGACGTTGACGATCCGCCCTTCACTTTCCATTTCGAATCTTCTCGCACTGCCCCCGATTGACCGACCGCTTTCGCCGGGCCGACGCCGATCTGTTTGGGCCTTGCCGACGCCGACGCCGATCACATCAGTCGACGCCGATCACATAAATCGACGCCGATTCTACATAATCGACGCCGATCATCCTGCAGACAGGTAAAAGGACACAGGTAACACAAATCCAGCTTTATTTCATAGTTTCCTGTTTTCTGTAGCTTTCTGTCTGCTGTTTAAATTCGGTTTCATTACTGTAATCAGAAAATCTAGTCTTATATGTACATCTTTTATCATGTATGCTTCTTTACTTAATTGAAAACGTGGACTGACATCCGCCGAGGAAGCTTATCGCGCTTCCGGACCCGCTTCGGCAGCCCACCTAAATACCTTTTAACGTGGTCTTTTTCTCACAAGCACGGTGTCTTCGCAGTTACTCGGATCTATTGTGCGAACTCTCGTGCGCCTGCCTTATCTACATCGACCTCCTTATCCGTCTACATCTTCGGATCTTGTCCATCGTGTATCAATTTTATCGAGTTTTTCGTGGTTTTTGTGTTTAGTTTGGTGCATTAACTCGACAGTAACAAGCGCGAAATCCTTGATCTACATTCTGGCACACGGTGGGACCTAACCAAAGTCCCTTATTGGCAAGTTCATTTCTTTTTTTTAGTTTTGAGCTTTGTTCTTTTTCTTCACTGATTTCTATCAGTTCTGCTTGAGCATTTCCTTTCATCGTTTTAATCTTGCTCTTTTTGTGAAATTTTTATTTCCTTGGAATTTTCCTAGTTCCTTGAAATAGAAATTTCCGTTTCACCATTATCCGGATATATCTTTCTGGGTTTTGTTTGGTGTTTGCTTAACCTCTTCTTGCGGAGCACTTTGCTTGTTCGTGGGATTGTTCGAGGGGAAAAGCTCAACAACGCGCTTTTTGAAGTCCACACACCTTGGAGAGCTAAATCTACAGGTATTCCTCTTTTACGGTGTTTTCTCCTTTTTAGGAACCAAAAAAATAAAAAAAAAATAAAAATAAAAAAAAAAAAAAAAAAAAATTCTTTGTTTGTTGTCTATCACATTCGAACATTTCAATTTTTGGTGCTTAAAAGGAATTTAATCGCATTTGGGAAAGAATCTGTTTGACTTGTCTTCATCAAAATCAAACACTTCATTTTTAAGTGCTTAAAAAGAACCTTTTCTTTGTCATTGTTCTGCATGTTTTTCATCTAGTTTTAATTAGGCTGGAAAATTGATCAAAATCAGTAGTGACACTATTTGATTTTTATTTTTCACCCTTGCACACAAAGCCAAAATCACTAGGTATAAAGCATTTAAACAAAAATTCCTTCCCTGGCCTCGCCTACTTGGAAGTGACATCCAAGAGGAAGAGCCTACGCGGTACTCAGGCCGCGCTATAAATTCACGGAAGTTCTGGTATATATTGGCAAAGCACCCGACTCCCTTATCGCAGCGGTGTGTGAAGTGCGGGGGTAGGCCCCTATATCAAGCCACGACGGTCTTTTATCAAGTGCCTTCGGGACTCCTCACCAAACATTCCCCAAACCATCCTTAGTTTGGCTATCTGAGTAGTTCCTGTTCTAAAAAGCCTTCCCTAATATTTTCTTTCTTAAAAGCATCAAAACTTAAAGGAGATAATCACCTGCGCTGCTTGAATTGTCTGTGCATTAGTTAGGTCAATCTTCTTTTTTGCGTGTTTATGACGGTCATCACTCGGTTACAATCTAGAAGAATGGCTCAATTGGCCCCTTCCTCTTCCGAGATTACCACTAGCGTGGATGTTTCGCACCCCCAAATCTTCCTCGGGACCCTAGTTGGTTCCCATCCCGGTCATATAATCCTTTCTATCAAGCCAAAGTAACCCCATCACGTCCAGCCTTCCCTAGTCCTTCGTAAATATCATCTACGTCCGACTCGAGTATGTTCCTCGGGATCCCGATTTCAGCGCTCCTCGATCGCAATCCGTAGCCCTCATGGACTACCTAGTACACAAGTCTATTCAGATATCTTGATCAAGGACCACCAATCCAACAAGTGTACGATTATTCTCATGAACCATCCCAGGCCTTGGTAGAACAGTTTGCATCATCTCTCTTGCCTCGAGTCACGGAGAAGGGCGAGGCCCCTGTGCCTCCCTTTTCTCTTCCACCGACCATATTGACTAGTTCTCAAATAGCCTTACCTATTCCTAACACCGCAGTTACCTCGAATATTCCACAACCTACTTCTGAGAGGTCCTCTGCCCTGGCTATAATGAATGCGTCTGCGCACCCGCATATTGCTGTTAATTCATCTATGCCCTCCATCGTGTCCCAAGGTCAGTACCTCTTTATGAGCCAACCCCTCCGAATAGCCGGGCTGGCCTCGCTTCTCGTCCTCCAAAGTGGGTCTTTCTTCCAATGTTCCAAAGAATAAAGTGACCTTCGCCCATCCTCTAAAGATCGGCACCCTTAATGCCTAATCCGGCAAAGTAGAAGGCCCCTTTCGTGTTTTGTTCCCAATATGTCCAATCAAGTCGGCACTCATGTTCCTCAATCTGTCCCGATTCAATCAACAAGCATAGGAGTCCACCAATCATGTGCTCCACCCGTCATCCAACCTTCATTTTCTCAACCACTTATTATCTCACAAACCCGCCTATACACAAGCTACTTCACAAAGAAATACCCCACCAAAGTGTCACCTGTAACCCCCGGTTACTCCTCTTATCATCCTACCAATCAACAGATGAATCCCCGCTGACACCTCAACAACATCCACCATTTGCTTCTTATGTAGGACATGCCAAAGTGTGCCTCCTCCTCAACGACGTGGTTCAAATTCTTTTCAAGAAAATCGCAGACTTGAAGCCTCCACAAAAGGGGCTCGACCTTCATACTCCTTTCAAGAAGTGTGTAATGAACCCATTCACCCCTTAGTGGCTTTTAAGCCTTATCCTCCCCAATGGGAACTTCCTAAATTTTCAAAATTTCATAGTCGAGAGGACCTCAACAACATTTGCGAGCATTCAAACATGCTTGCTACCTCATAGTCCAGATCGGGAGCTTATGCTCCGTATTTTCCTATGTCTCTAAAGCAGTCCCGCTTTAGACCGGTACAATAACATTCCTCAACATTCCTTATTTTCTTTCTCTCAATTGGCCCAGATGTTTGTTGAAAACTTTTCAATAAATATCGCGCATAAGATCTCGATTATAGATCTTTATAACATTCACAATTCGATGATGAGTCTATTGCAGACTTTGTCACTCGTTGGAGAGGGATAATCAACCAATTGTCTTTCTCCCTTCCTCAATCCCAACAAA
The DNA here is from genome assembly GCA_018340775.1 of Taxus wallichiana var. yunnanensis. NCBI lineage: Eukaryota > Viridiplantae > Streptophyta > Pinopsida > Cupressales > Taxaceae > Taxus > Taxus wallichiana. The sequence continues at coordinate 63,825,518 of CM031240.1, forward strand.
TCGAGTTGTTACTCGATCTTGTGCTAATCACATTTCTTCCACTTTAAGGATCCAAACTTTTCATACCTTTCAAGAAGCCTTTACGATGGCACGCAAACTTGAATCTCGCGCCTATCAACAAGGGAAGCTAAAACTTCGCTCTAAATCTAAACCCGATTTTTCTCGGTTTACCAAACCAAATTCTTCCCCTTCTAAAGACAAGAATCAGGGATCCACCAACGCTATCGTATTAAAAACATCACGAGTCGATAATACTTCTAATCAAACACCACGAAGAGACCCCTCATCTTCTCGAAAAGGGACTTCATCATCTCGATCCTTCGCTCCATTGGGGGAATCATATGCCTCTATCTTAGAGAAAATGTTGGAAGTTCGCATGATCGAACTTCCCCCCATTAGGAATATTGATGAAAGCCAAGAACGTCCATTCTGGTATAGGGAAAATGATTTCTGTCATTATCATAGAACCAAAGGTCATGACATCGAACGATGTCAGACCTTTAAAAATCTTGTCCAGAAATTCATTGATAAAGGCGAGCTCATTCTGGATAACCCAAATGCTCCCCCAAATCAGGCACTGGATGTTTTTAAACAACCTTTTCCCAATCATTCCCCAAACCATAATGCTTCAGAGTCTCAAAAACCAAACACTCATACTATCAACTTCATCTCTACTAAAGAATCTTCTTCTGAAACCAAGCCATCTGCGAACACATCAACCGGATTAGAACCTCCTTCCACTTCGTCAATCACTGGAATTCCACCATCTTCAGGTAGCCCGTCTTTGAATATTCCTACATCGCTAGATACGGGTTCATCTCTCTCCGCTCCTTTGTCCGACCTTCCATCCATACCCGAGACAGTGTCATCCTCATCTGTCTCATCGTCAAACATTCTTTCAATGCTCGAGGCAATTACATCCCTTCGAGTTTCCACTGCAGATACATCTACTTCTGTTGCTCCCATTCTCGCTGCAACTATGCCCCTGGTGAACGTACCTATAATTGTGCCGACTCCGACGGAAGCGTCTTCGATTTTGACTCTTCCCGTCTCTTTTCCTACAGTAGTTCCACCCATAATTACTGCACCAGAAGTCGTCCCTTCGCAAGGAACTGCTTCTTCATCACTCACTTCTTCCACCACTAATGCTACTTCACCTATTAAGGGAAAATCAAAAGAAGTAGCACCAACACCTATACGCTCGGTTCCTGAACTTAAACCGAGACAACCAAAATCTAACGTTGCGCCATCAGTACCTCCCCATTTACTTCCCCCGAAAAGGTTACAATCACCTTATGCCGTTGAAGTTGTCACCATCCCTGAAAAAGGAAAGCCCATATTTCGAACCATCAAGACCCTTGGTGCTTTCCCACAAAAATCTCTCTCTACGCCCCATAAAAGATTGGATTTGTCCGCTGAGAAGGCGTCTTCTTCTACACACTTATCAAAACCATCATCTTCTTCTACAACACATCCTTCACCAACACCCCGAAAAGCCGACTTACCTACTAAAAGGACGTCACCTCTTCTATCAGGATCATCATCTTCATTACCAAAAGCCAGGACACCCTATGTCCCTCCGATTACACCTACTTTGGGAGCTTCTTCCTCATCTAAATCGACATTATCTAAATCATCAGTAAATTCGACCAAGCAACCTCCTTTATCTTTGAAGACCACAACACTTGTCACATCTCCATCATCTTCAAAATCTATTTTAGGGGCTCCTCCACCAAAATCAATCATGTCTCACTTACTTCCATCTCAAGTGCCCAAGATCGCTCCTCCAAGTGTCCAAAAATAAGATGATCCCTAAAAGATCACAAACCCGACATGTGTTCTTTTGCCTCGCAATTCTAAAGTAAAAGAGGCACCTTCATCACCTCTCGTCCTCATCTTCGCTTCTACCGGGTTCTACACCGAAATCCTTCGCCAACTTATCCAATCTTCATCCATATCCCTTCCTCCGATTAAACCCTATAATTCCTAAAGGAGTTAAACCTACCTCGTTAACTCGATCTAATTTGTGCTTACCACCGCACTCGGTCATGATATCGAGGGATGTAAAGCTCTTCAAGCTGTTGTCAACAACCTTTTGGAAGAAAGTGATCTTTTGCTGGAGGAGGAGGAACAAGTATCTCCTGTCATCTTAGCCCCATCTGAGCCCCAACGATCCACTCAGACCTCTAGTGATTCCACTCCAACTGATCTTCCACCTTCTCAAATTGACACAATCCATATCGCCACTAGAACCCAACACTATGATAATCCATCTTCATCTACAACATCTCGACCACGCGTTGTCATTTCTGCAGCCCCTGAAGGAGTTCCTCCTTCCTCATTAGCCCCACGACCTAAGGTCTCTATTCGTGCTGCACCTCGGGCTCAAATTCCCGTGTCAGTTGAGGAGAGTGTTATGAAACAACTCACCCAGGCTCCGGTCAAAATGTCTCTTTTTGACCTCATCCAATCCTCTCCACAACATCGCCAGGCTCTGATTGATAATCTGCGTCACATCGCAGTAAATTCAGATGAGCCCCAACCCTTCGAGTTGGTTGTTGGATTGAATAGACCATCAACCGCCATTTCTTTTGAAGATTCAGAAATTCCTCCTCTTTCTTCAGAGGATTTGGAGACTCCCCTCTTTATCACAGTCCAAATCGACAACACTACATTAAAACGCGTTATGATCGACAGTGGAGCTGCACTCAACGTCATCTCCTCGCACACATTCGAGCAACTTAAGTTACCAAAGAACGTAGTGTCACCCCCGCCTTTCGCCCTTCGATCATTTAACGATCAGCTAGCAGTTACTTTAGGAACTGTGGTCTTACCCATTCGAGTAGGTAAGAAGTCGCTTCACGAACTCTTCTACATTGTCAAGGAAAATTCCACTATAATATGATCCTGACGCTCCCGGATTCGCGCGATGCATCAGGTCCCATCCACCCTCCATCGATGCTTAAAATATCAATATGAGGGTAAAATATATACTCATCCAGGAGATCCTTTTCCTTCCGCACAATGCGACATGACCACAAGGTCTGCCCCTCTAAAGGAAAATACTTCTTCTCCCGACGGGGCCTCATCTTCTTCCATACCGCAACCAAACTACCGGATTTACAAAATCTAGAAGAGACATTGCAGCGTTTCTCACCGGGAGAGCTTCCTCTCTTTCTTTCGACGCCATCTCAAACCTAGTGAGTATGGTAGACTGATAAACAACCCGAATATCAACCAGTCTGGCCGCATCGTCACCATTGGTCCGCCCAATCAATGACTAATTTCATCTACGGTGGTCTCTTGATACACCTCACTATCGCCCGGATTCTCCTCCTAGACCAAACCTTACTTAACAGGTTCGATTATCTACGTAATCCCACGTTTGCAAAAACTTATTTATATCGATGCGCGTGGAAGGGTTTTGGCCTAGGAAAATATGAACAAGGTGTGCATGACCTCACATCCATTCCTACTCTCATGCCACATCAAAAATTTGGTTTAGGATTTAAACCTCTTTCAAAAGCCACTATCACTATTCTCGATGAGCCTCTTCCTATTGAGGAACCATCTTCTCCCGCTAAGTCAGAAGCATCACTCGATGTGGACGATGACATTTCCATCCCACCTAACTTTTTTTTTTTTTGATCAATACCATTTCCTTAGGGCCGCTAGCCTATAAGACTAACAACCGGTCCGCTTCCATACCGTTAATCTTCCCTGAAATAGTTGGAGACGACTCTCCTACTATCAACACTATCCACTGTGCGGATGATGATTCTGTCCTCACCTATCTGGGGGCAGAGGATTCATATCTCCCAAGACTATTCCTTCTGACACGTCTACGCTTCTCAACGAAGCCACTGTCGACCTTAATATAGGGACTTCTGAAGACCCTCGCATCATTAAGGTCGGCCAATCCCTTAATCCACAGGAGTTAGGAGATTTTACCACTTTTCTTTCCAACCATCGTCAAGCCTTTGCTTGGTCATATGAGGATATGCCAGGACTCGATCCCGATATTGTGGTCCACAATATCGTTACTCTTCCCAACATCAAACCAAGCTTAAACAAAAATTACGTAAAATGCACCCTAGAGTAGCCCTTCTTGTTAAAGAAGAATTACGCTTGCTTGCTCTCGGCTAACTTCATCCAACCCATCGATTATCCACAATGGGTTTCCAATGTAGTACCAAGAATTCAAGGCTACCGGGAAAATTTGAATTTGTACCGACTTCCGGATCTTAATCTTGCTTGTCCAAAAGATGATTTTCCTTTACCTAATATCGACCAACTCGTGGATTTAATCAAGGGTCATGAGATGCTTTTTCTTATGGATGGTTTCTCCGGATATAATCAAATTCTCATCGCACTGTAAGACCAACATAAGACTTCTTTCATAACTCCTCGGGGACCTTTTGTTATCGCGCCATGCCTTTCGGTCTTAAGAACGCAGAGCAACCTATCGCCGAGCAATGACCTACATCTTCCATGATCTCTTACACAAAACCGGAAGATTACGCTGACGATCTCCTCGTAAATCCAAACGCCGCCAGATCATCTTTTCATCCTCGCACCTCTCTTTCGAGAGGCTTATCCGCTTTTGTCTTCGTCTAAATCCATCTAAGTGCGTGTTTGGCGTTCTCACTGGTAAACTTTTAGGTTTTATCATTTCCATCAGGGGTATTGAAGTGGACCCCGCAAAAATAAAAGCTATCCTTGAGATGCCTCCCCCTTCTAACTTAAAGCAACTCCGCAGTCTCCAAGGACGTCTTCAATCAGTGCGTCGTTTTATCTCACAATTGTCGGACCGTTGTCAACCTTTTCACCATCTCCTCCGTAAGAATGTTCATTTTGAATGGGATGAACATTGCCAAAAGGCCTTTGATGATCTCAAAGCTTATCTTCTTTCTCCACCTGTGCTTACACCTCCACGCGAGGGGGAGCCTTTCTATCTTTATATCTCTGTGACTGACCATGCTCTGGGAGCCATGATTTCGCACGGACACTTGTGGTAAAGAACAAGTTGTCTATTACATCGCCGCACCTCCATGAGTACGAAACACGTTATTCAAGCTGAAAAGCTGTGTTGTGCTCTCTTCTTCGCGACTTCTAAGCTTCGTCATTACCTCCTTAATCACAAAACTTACATTGTCACAAGTGTCAATCCACTCAAGACAATTCATGCAAAGCCTTATCACAATGATCGTATCACTCGTTGGCTCATGCTTATGACAGAATTTGACCTCGAGTTTATCCCGCAAAAGTCTATCAAGGGTCAGGTTATTGCAGATCAATTAGCTGATGCTCCTCTTCCGGACACTCAAGACCCCCTTGCTCAATTCCCCGATGAATATATCCAACAAATTGATTTTGGTCTATCTCCATTTAAAGTAAAGCTCTTCTTTGATGGATCCAAATGTCAGCAAGGGGGAGGTGCGGGTTTCGTGATGATTCCTCCTTGGGGTACGCCTATCCCTGTCGCACACAAATTGAACTTTGAGTGCACCAATAATATGGCTGAATACGAAGCTCTTGTCTTGGGTCTTCAAAATGCCATTAATCTCGGCGCTCGTCATATTGACATCTTTGGTGATTCTGAACTCATCGTTAATCAAGTCACGGGTGTCTATCAATGCAAGAATGATATCCTTCAAAAATATCGTGACATCGTTCTTGCTCAACTCCAATCTTTCGATAAATTCACTATCCAAGCTATTCCTCGCACTGCAAATCGATTCACGGATACAATGGCTTCGTTAGCCTCACTTATCCCACCTTTTACCAAGGACTCGCGACTTTATGTGGCTGTACAACGATTAGATCAACCATCTCATCTTAGGCAACTAACTTCAATCCATGCTGTCACAACCCATACTCAGGATGAGTGGTATCAACAGATTGTTGATTATCTATCTCATTCGGTGCTTCCTCCAGATCTAACTTCCAATGGTAGAAGATCTTTTATCCAACGCGCTAATCGCTATACTATCCTAGGCGGGATTCTTTACAAACGCGGCTTTGATGGCATTTTGCTTCGGTGCCTCAAAACCCATGAATCATCTAAAGCTATCCAGGAGGTCCATGATGGTATCTGTGGTGGACATTTTAGTGGCTTAGCTGTAGCTAAACGCATCTTACGTTTGGGATATTATTGGCCTTCTCTTAATCGAGATTGTTGTGAATACACTAAGAAATGCGTCAAGTGTCAACAACATTCCAATCTCACACACATCCCTAGTCAAGCTTTACAACCCACGGCGGATTTGTGGCCTTTTTCGCAATGGGGTCTTGATCTTATTGGTCTCATCAATCCCCGTTCTTCACAGCATCATCATTCTATCATTACTGCCACCGAGTACTTTACTAAGTGGGTGGAGGCTATCCTCTTTCTTCAACAAAGGCTAAACCCATAGTTGATTTCGCTCTATCAACACATCATTTGTCGCTTGGGTGCTCCACACAAACTCATCACGTATAATGGTAAGTCTTTCAAGAACGCGTTGATTTGCGTAACCTCTCGCAAAGCTTTCAATATCAAACTCAGTTTTTCTTCTCCATACTATCCTCAAGCTAATGGTCAGGCCGAAGCTTCCAATAAAACTTTGCGTAATATCCTCGCAAAGGTAACTAGTCGAGCTGGTAGGGATTGGCATTTACATATCCCTTTTGCTCTCTGGGCTTATCGGACTAGCATTCGTACTCCTACTGGTGCTACTCCCTTTTCTCCTCATCTATGGGTCTGAGGCTGTCCTTCCTTTGGAAGTCCAAATCCCATCTCTCCGTGTTTCTCTTAGAGAATTTGTCTCCGATGAGGACTATCGTCAAAATCGCGTCTAAAGACAACTTGAATTATTAGATGAGCGGCGTCTCAACGCTCTTGAACATCATCAAGTCTATCTTGAGCGTGTCAAACGTGCTTATAACAAGCACTTGCAGCACCGTGACTTCAAAATTGGGGATCTTGTTCTTAAAGAAAATCAAAATGTCACTACACTCGAAAGAAGTCAACGTGGTAAGTTTGCTCCCAACTGGATGGGCCCGTACGTTATCACTCATAAATATGGGTCTGGGCTTATCGCCTATCTTCCATGGATGGTATACCAAGAAGGAACCTCTTAATGCCTTGCATCTACGGCCCTTCTATGTTAAAATCTATCTTACACAAGTCTAGTCGCAAATACGTATCTTTCATCCGTCTAAAACAACCAACCATATACTTTCATGGTGATTCAAACTATGTGGTTCTCCGCCTATTGCCTCTTTTACCTTAAAATATGAGTATCGCGGCTCTACTCATTGCATGTTTCTTTTGGATATGTTCCTCCTCATGGTAGGAATACCTTAATCACCACTTCATCTGTCCCAAGTGCTTATCTTAGTCGGATCTACTCGGGGCATGAGTGCATGTTCCTTTATGTTCTCTTCCCCTCCATCTAATCTATCTAGGTCTAAACTCAGCTTCTTCCAAAAAGATTTTCAAAAAAAAAAAAAAAAAAAAAAAAAAAAAAAGATGCTATCCAAAAAGATAGATCGATCCTCAAGGACAGCTATCCATACATTATCAAAAAGATCAAAAAGAAAAAATATAGACCATACCCTCGAAGGATGGCTATCATTAAAATTCAAAATATGCATCGCTCCCTGGAAGGACGGCTGTTTTTCAAAGACATATTCAAGGCTTCTTGCAATTAATCACCTCTTTTCACTTCAGCTTTATCCACTTTTTTTTAAGATCACCGAAAGACTTCCCGTATTGATCGCTTCTTTTCCATATCAAGCAAACTTCCCGCATTGATGGCTTTGCTTTTCGCCAAAATCATGAAGCCGAGATTTAAGACCTTTTGTCGATCATATGGAGAATCCTATTTTCCCACTATGGACATGTATTCTCATCGTCCCTTGTAAATTCCGATAAGATACTTACTTATCTGCTCCTTTCGCTTCCTCCTAGATCTGTTTTATGGCTAGTTAGTGTCAAGTTTATTTTAACCTCATGTAGGGCCTTACATGCATGATATTGTGATTTCCTATCCGGATTCTATCTATGGTCGGTTGGGAGTCCAACTTATCATTTTCTTTCTTATCCGGGCATATTTTCTTTATTTCTAGTCAAGGTCGTTTTCATTACTTCCTTGGCTCTCGCAAAGAGTATTCCCCATTATTCTTTGTTTTTCATCCAGTCAAATTCACATTTCAATCAAAATTTATCCTCTGTCTAATATCATCTTACCTATCAAAGCATCTATTATCAACACATGTGGATCTGGCCATCTATTTTCATCAAAATTAAATTAACATCTCAAACATGCCGAGTACATCAATCACATCTATCTATCTATCCATCAAAATATCTAAAAACTGGTGCATCCAAGTTACACTACATCTATCTATATCCATTTTTCATCAAAATAAAATCCATACATCAATCACATCTATCTATTTATCCATCAAAATATTTAAAAACTTGCACATCCAAGTTACATTACATCTATCTATCTCTATTTTTCATCAAAATTATATCCACATATCAATCACATCAAATCAAATCACATCTATTTCTATCCTCTATCAGTCTATATTTATCCAATCACATCTATTCATCATCTATCAGTCTATATCTATATCCATCACAATTACGCTACATTTATCCATGTATATCAAAATCAAAAGCATGAGAACAATTATATGACAAATGAAATGATGAATCTATATATACATGTGTATCTGTACAACAAAAATGGGAGGCTTTCAATCAAGCCATCTATACAATGCCTTCCAATCGAGGCTACATCACTACATGGATACAAAATCTATCAATCCCTATATAGTAAAATCCGATGCATGGAGGACACTATCTCCTCCACCCTCCTCTGGACCAGGCTGTCTCTCCTGGCCGCCGCCTATCGAGCTAGACGCACACGCCGCCGGAGGTCTCGCACACCTCGGTCTCTCCTGCTCCTCCACCCGAGGCCCCCCGCCGCCGCCGTGGCCGCCGCGATCTCCTCTCGCCCGCACCGAGGCACATCGGGGCATGCCGCGCTAAGGCATCCTCATAGATCTCACCTCGCCGAGGAGAGACTGATATGTGCTCAAGCTCACGGTACCCGGTGCTCGTAATGGTGCCGCTGCCTGGCTGGTTGGGCGCGCGCGCGCTGGTGGTGCTCCTCCTAGGGTCGCACCCTACGTACTGCACTCCGACGTGGTACTGCCTCCCCATATTTGGGCCCCGAGGGCCTCCCTATGTCGATAATAGCGATCCTCTCGCCGGATCGCCGTATCTCGCCTCCCGGCGAGTGGTGTCTCTCTCCAAAATTAGGGCATCCTCTCCTCTCGCCGAGCCCCGATCTCCTCAAGAGCTACTCGATGTGTCTCGTGTCGTGGTGGCATGCTCTCCTCAGCCTATCCAAAGATCGCAGCTATGTCCTCTCGCATCGGCATCTATAGATGCCGGGAGATGTCGTGGTAACTCTCAGATCATACCATGTCGCGTAACCCTCATCCACCCTCGCTCATCATCGCTATGTCCCGTGGAGGGTGGGGCCTCTCTCAATGGATCTGCCGGGATCAAAATCGGCAGATCAGTCTCCCTGCTATCTCGCCTATAAGGTGTGTAAGTGGTCGGCACTGTCTGCACTAGGCCGAACTGTCTCAATACTCGCACAAACGGGACTCGCTCCCACATATCCGCCTGCGGCCCCTAACCACCCTGCTCCGCCTCAATGCCACCAAGTGAGCATCCTGACCTGCCCATGTCGGAAATACCCGATATGGCCTCCAGATGACCTGATCCGGTGTCAGCGTCCTGAAACGCTCGGTGTACCAATCGGCCGATCTCCCTGTATCCCCAGCGGCCATGTCAGCCCGCCATCGCCTGAATCCATAATCGATACCTCCCACTGCTGCTGGCATCCAAGGAAGCCCGGATGGCCTGATCACCGCTATATGCTCATATGCCCAAAGAATGGAGCACAAAACTGACATCGATACCGTCCTCCGCTCGTGGTGGTGTACATCCATAGCTCATGATATATCTGAGCTATCAAGGCATCAGAGAAGGCAAACACCTGCTGAACTGCAGAATGTCGCAAACGCAGTCTAATAACAAAGTGGGAATCTCCCACCTCCTGAATCTGGCAGAGCAAAATAGGATATCGCCATCTGAATCAGAACTATCCGTCTGCTCCGGGGCTATCCTGTCTATACTGTGAGGCTATCCGCACCGCCTGCACACTATATCTCTCGAATCATCTCGCCCTATCTCTCGTATAATCGAACTAGGGCTCTCTCTCGTCGCGCTCTCGCGGTGTAATCTCGATCGGGTCCCCAGTGATCGGCAGTCTCAAAATCCTATATATGTCCTCATGGGTGATGGTCATCTCACCCGTCCTGAACCAAAAAGTGCACGTATGGCTGTCCCACCGTCGCACTAGTGCCCGCATCAGCTCTACATCTCGCGGCACTCGTCTGTAGTATCTAAAGCCCCCGAGCCCGGCTAACTCTAAATGCCGCCAATCGCATCGGGCCACATCGGGAGAATAGTCTCCAGTAACTCGGGAATAGCATCCCTCATGTGTAGAGCCTCTCGTGCCTGCACCCACGACATCAAGAGCAATATTAGTCTCGTATTTACCCAAATCACAACATCCAAAACAACAACAAAAATCTCATCTCTTCCAATCGGCGTCGATTTAATAAAATCGGCGTCGTTTATTTCTAGTCGACGCCGATTAATACCAATCGACGCCGCTCAAACAACAATCGACGCCGATTATACCAATCGACGCCGATTGACTGTCCGGACATAAATCGGACCCTGGCCTCCTACAAAAAAAAAAAAAAATCAAACAAAAAAAAAAAATGAAATACAACGGGTTCAAGAAGAACCACTTACCCCAGGTCGTGTCCTCCTGCGCTTCTGACCGCTCCCAGAGGCTTCCATGGTGCTCAAATCCAAATTCTGACTCTCTCTGAATCAATCGTCACGATGAAAATAAATCGTTTACGTTTTCCGTTCGCATATTTATATGCGCTACGTTTGGTCGGCGCCGATTTTTTTGATCGACGCCATTTATCTTGGTCGTCGCCGATTGCTCTGATCACCGCCGATTTTCCATATCTGTTTGCCATAGTGTTGATGCTTGGCTTATTTATCCATCTGATCATTATTGTGCGCTGAATATTGCCTTTCGGCGCATCTTTTCGATATCACCGTCTATTTCAGGTTTTGTTCCCTTTGCGTGGGACACTGATTTTTGGCAACTTAGAGTTAAGCGGGTCTCAGAGGCACTAACGTCGCCTCATGAGGAGACCGTCTAGTTTGCCCTACCAATGTGAGTTCCTTAGGTCGCGCTTTTTATTTATTTTTGTACATCGTTAATGATCGATCTACCTGCACATCCGACCGGGCATCCTGCGTTTTCATCTACCTCTTTCAAACTTGGGATCGTCTGTTCTATCATCCATCCCATCCCTAGTTTGAGGGGGATCACATCATCACTTTTTCTTCCCTTCTTCCATCTCCTTGTTTTTGTCTCATAACCTTGCTCATCGCAAGTTACTTGACAAAAAGGGGCAAAATGTAGACACTTAAAATTGGTTACTCAATTTAGTGTCCCTCACATTCGTTTCCCTGCTCAGGTAGCCTGGGGCACGTTTACGTCACCACTATCCCCTTGGGATATTATCCGATTTGTGATTTAAACACCTATCCTAAGTTTAATTCACCCTATCTTATCTTACCCGTGAGTAATTAAGTATTAAATATTTAATTACACCTCTTCCCATGTATCCTAATCACTTATCTACCCCAAATTTATTCTATCTATGTATCACCCCTATTTTTTCCTCTTCCCCAAGCGGGATATTTCCCGTATTTGGGGTAACTCTTACCTTTCTAGAAATCGTTCATTTTGGCCATCTCGGGAGTCTGTCCCGCGATCGGCGCCGACCTATACGGTCGGCGCCGATTTTTAGGAGCGGCGCCGATTATAAATACAAACCCAGAACTCAGTTCTAGGGACGAAAAAAAAGACGAAAAAGGAGGAAGAACACGCGCACGAACAGAGAGAGAGAAAGAGACAGATCGCGAAAGAGACACAGGTTGTAAGAAAGAGAGATCTTTTAGCATCAAGTGTATCAAATGAGATAGGATCCTGTCCGAATCAATCCCTGAGAGGAGCACCGTTACTCTGCTCCTATCACATCAACATCGCACGTATCCATCGATCTTCTGGTGACTCTGTTCCAGTATCTCACCAACTTCGGCACATCCAGCAGACATTGACGATCTGGCCTTCACTTTCCGATTTCCTAATCTTCTCGACTGCCCCCCCGACCCGACCGACCGCCGACCGACGCCGATCTTTTTGGGCCGACGCCGATCACATCAGTCGACGCCGATCACATAAATCGACGCCGATTCTACATAATCGACGCCGATCATCCTGCAGACAGGTAAAAGGACACAGGTAACACAAATCCAGCTTTATTTCATAGTTTCGTTTTTCTAGTAGCTTTTCATTCGCATCACGTGCTTAAATTCGGTTTCATTACTGTAATCAGAAAATCTAGTCTTATATGTACATCTTTTATCATGTATGCTTCTTTACTTAATTGAAAACGTGGACTGACATCCGCCGAGGAAGCTTATCGCTTCCCGGACCCGCTTCTCGGGCAGTCCACCTAAATACCTTTTAACGTGGTCTTTTTCTGTCAAGCATCGGTGTCTTGCAGGTTACTTGGATCTATTGTGCGAATTACTCGTGTGCGCCCGCCTTATCTACATCGACCTCCTTATCCGTCTACATCTTCGGATCTTGTCCATCGTATCAATTTTATTTGCAACATGGGAAAACCTCGAAGATATGAAAACTGCTTTTCCACATTTATTTGAATAGATTTGATTCTCTTAATTGATAAAACTTGAAGATTTTATTCTTACTATATCAATAAATCTACCAGTTTTGGGCAGATACTAAACTCTTTAGTATTGAAACAACTATTTTATCATTGAATAATTTATGAAAATTGGAATTTCTCAATTTGGTTCTGTTATGAACTTATGAATGAAAGAATTATAATTTGGTTATATTATTAATTGAAGTTATTTGACTAAGTTAATCATCAAGACGATGATGCTTTTTAGGAGGGAGGTATGTAACGCCTCTAGCATGATGGACCCTATAATGACTTCTACTATAGAAGGTAGAAACACCGACAAGTGATTTTTTCTTAAGACAGTGTACTCTTATGACTTTGGAAATCATGTTTGCAGTAGAAAATAATTCATCAATTGAACAGTACATTTTTTGTGCTTTTGTTTAATTTACATGGAGCAATCCATCTCGTTTATGTAGAATTAATTCACTGCTTTGAATTGAGAAATTTGGTTTCTATTTTCATAAATTCTTCTTTCTGAACAACATTACCCTAGATCAATTCTATTGATCCAAGGTATGCTTGTAATTCATGACTTTTTGGTCATAATAACCAAGTCAGATAGATCAGGTGATCTTTAGATTCTGACTGTGCTAAGGAAAGAATGAAGTCTTTAGACCTGCTACATATTTGAATTTCAATGATAAGGTTGGTTCTTCTTTTATTAGTAGAATGCATACTTGATTTTATTGGGAACCTATTATAACTATGTTTTAATGTTAGTGACTATATCCTAAAGCTAATTCTAACCTATGTCTTTATGATCTTTTGTTAATTAGAATGTTATGACTTAAACTAAAGACCTACCTATGGACCTATGTTGATTTCCTAAACTAATGTTAACCTAACTTAAGGTATGGCTAACCTAAGATGGGCCTATGGAATGACATGGTAATTTTTTTGGTTTGTGGCATCGGTTTCTAGATATTAAATGAGAGTTAATGTAATCTTAAAATGGGAATGTTACAATTCAAGGAAGTTGGAGTAGAGGAAGAATGTTGAGGCTCAAGAAGGATCTAGATGAGGTCATGGAAGTGTGCAAAATGTTAAGGTAGGAGAATATCATTCCCTTGCTAGCAGTATGGTTACAAGAGAAGGTACTACGCACCGAGGAGAGAGCCAAAAAGGCATATTTTGCATGCCAACCTTCCCCTCACAGCCTTTACTATGATAAATAGATCAAATTGAATGCAGTTATTGATGGGTGACTTTTGAGTAATATCCTCATTGACATAGGAGAGGAGTTCAATGTTATCACACTAGATGCTTGGAATTAAATGGGAAGGCCCACATTATAGCCATCCTCAAATGTGTTGTATATGGAAAACAAGACAAAATAAATTCCCATTGGTGTCTTGAAGGATGTAGTAATCACTATTCAAGGGGCTAAGTTCACTGGGGTGTTTGAAGTCTTGACACTAGCTGAGGTAGATAACTTTCTAGCATTACTTAGGTGCCCTTGGTGTTACAAACACAACACCAACCTATGGTTTAAAAAGGGTTATATCAGTGTCAGGAACAAGGAAGAATAGGTCATCATCCCTTTAAAAGATGGGAAATCAAAACCCTTCATTAAGGCCTTAAGATAAGGATTCCTTGAAAAATTTAAGTGCACTCCATCATAGACCCTAAGATAATTCATCCTACAGAAGGAGTTATCCAATTTGAAGATGCTCAGTTGATGAGTGATACAACTAGCATAACATGCAACAATTGGGTGCATGTGACTTATGAGTTAATTGGGTGACAATTAAGAGGATCTATAAAAAGAGTAACAAATACATGCGTATTCAAGTGCCTATGAGGGAAGAAGCTTCCAAGTTTCTCTAGGGGAGAAAAACTTGATGAGTTCTTATGGGAGATGGAGGCTCAATGGAAAAGTGAGGATGAAAGGAGAAGTATGCTCAGTTATAACTTTCTCGGATCTGCAGCAATTTGGTTGGAAACACATCACAAGAGTATTCTAGAGTAGCACGAGGTAATATTTACATTCTCTCGTAAGATTATATAGAAGCAAAATGTCAACTATTATCCAAGAATACTATGGCAAAGAACCCACATCTTCCCATATCTAAGCATGTGAGAAGGCTTGGATGGAATGCCCGAAGCTTTACCACCTTTTCTATGGGTGCATAAGTTATAATCCACCTTACAAGGTCATGCACGTGCATGGTGCATTCACTGGGAGATGCACCGTCGACAAGGAATTTGTAAGAGTTAACGACTGATCTCATTCAAGATTTTGAGTATCGAAGTACCAAGCCATCAGTAGATAAGGCATTGCAAGTTGTCAAGTGCCTTACAATGGGAGATAGTGCCATGGAAGAAGATAGGTTACTAGAGTTTCTAGGTGAACCTAGTTTGGAGACACGTCTCGATGAAGATGAATTAGAAGAGATATAACTTGAGCGTGCATGCATTGAAAAGGAAAAAAGGAAAAATGGTCTATGTAATAGATGGTGAAGAAATGGAAAGTATGGATGTTAACCATTTTGAAGGTATGCATGAAGTCATGGATAGAAATAATGAGAGAGCATGTGCCTACCATGAACCCTTGAAAATAAATAAATTTAACATTGGTTCGGAGGTGGAACCTAAGGAAGCTATCATTGGGGATTATTGGTCGGAGAAATAAGTTTCAAAGATCATTGATCTATTGCATGAATTTCAAGACTTATTCCCGTGTGGGTACCATGAGCTCAAAGGCATTCACCATTCCTTAGGGGAGATGAGGATCAAGTTTAAGGAAGGTGCGCACTTTGATTCGAGAAGAGACCCTACTAAAGGAATCCGAACTTGTGCGTACGGGATCGGGAAGAGATAAAAAAGTGATCACTCTAGGCACTATTCAATCTATGAAGGAATCAAAGTTCCAATGGTCATCAGTATCAAGAAGGATGGAAGGATAAGTATTTGTGTTGACTACAAGGACTTGAATGCACTATGTTTCATTGACCCTTTTCCAACCCCATTAAGTGAAGAAATTTTGGAAGGTGTAACCGAGCATGAGTTCTATTATTTTATAGATGGATTCTTAGGGTACCACCAAGTTAGAATTGCAAGGGAAGACTAGAAGAAGATAACCTTTGCCACTAAATGGGAAGTTGTACATACATGGTCATGCCTTTTGGGCTAAATAATGTACCTTCTATCTTCTCGCGCATCGTGGTACAAGCATTTCATGACTTCATTCATAATTTTCTTCAGGTCTACCTAGATGACTGGACTGTGTATGGATTAGTGAAGGACCATTATGAAAACTTAAGGTTGATGTTTAAGAGGTGCTGATAGTTGAGGATATCCCTCAACATTAATAAGTGTGTCTTTTCTACTCCATTTGGAACCCTGTTAGGACATATTATATGTAAGGAAGGCTTGTTAGTGGATCCCGCCAAAGTTGTTATTATTATGGGATTGGGAGAGCCTACTAGTCAAAGCATAGTGCACATATTTCTTGGGCATACGGGGTACTATAGGAAGTTCATCAAAGGATATGCCAAGATCACCACACCCTTGGAAGAATTTATTAAGCACAAGAGTGTCTTTCAATAGGGAGAAGCGCAAGAAAAGGTGTTTCACACTTTGAAGGATAGGCTTGTTACTACGCCCATACTATGTTTTCCTTCTTGGGATAATCCTTTCCATGTGGATGTTGATGCCTCAAGAACAACCATTAGATAATTACTAACACAAATTGGTAAGGGGATTATTGATCACCCCCTTTGTTTTCCAAGTCGAAAGTTGACACCAATAGAATAGAATTACACAACTACTGAGCACGAGGCACTATCAATGATCTATGTGCTGCCTAAGTTTAGGAAGTATATGCTGGAAAAACATTTTATATTCTATACAGATCACATGACACTAAAGTATTTGGTAAATAAGCCCATTTTACAAGGGAACATATGTCATTGGGTCTTGTTATTTCAAGAATTTGAGTTTTCAGTTGTGGTAAAACTAGGAAAAAGTAATTCAGGACTGACCACTTATCAAGGATTGACTCAAAGAGGATGCATAAAGAATTGAGGATACCATGCCAGATGCGTAACTATTTAGGTTGTGGTGCACACCCTCTGACTTGGAGGATATTGTAGTATTTCTTAAAACAAGTGTGGTGTCAAACGGGATGAAGGATTTAGAGAGAAAATAGTTAGAAATACACACCGCACCCTACATGTTGATTAGAGATCTATATAAGTTAGGTCGTGATGAGGTTTTGTGCCAATGCGTATTAGAACATGAGCATGTGGAGATTATGGAGGAAGTGCATGGTGGGATTATAGGAGGGAACTATGCAAGAAATGTAACCAAGCGAAAGATTCTACTTTTAGGGCTCTGGTGGGAAATAATCTACCAAGATTATATTAAGTTTTGCAAGGCGTAAAACCATTATCATCTCCTTGGAAAGCCTGGAAAGAGGGATGAGATTCCATTAAGTTTGATAGCTAGTGTAAAGCCATTTGAAAAATGGGCAATCAAATTTGTAGGACCAATTTCACCAGCCATACAAAGGACTGGTTCGTGGTATATCATTAATTGCACTGATTACTTGAAAAGATGGGAAGAGGCAGTGCCTACAAAGGATTGTACTATAGCACTAGCTACTAGATTCTTATGGGAAAACATAATCAGTAGGTATGGATGTCCTTTGAGCTTGACAAGTGATACAGGTACACATTTCCTAAATAAAATAGTCAGGATTCTGTTAGTAGAATTTATGGTGGTCCATCACAAGACTACCTCTTATCACCCTCAAGCGAATGGAACTGCTTTGAAGTGTTTACCAAGATACTAAATCAAACTCGACCAAAATTTCTTATGTTTGAAGACAAGATTGGGATAACAAGGTATTGGTAATTCTATGGGCATATAGGACAACCTACAAAAGGTTGAATATGCCCATGCCATTTCAATTAGTGTTTGGTGTGAAGGCTATTTTTCTAGTTGAATTCATGTTACCATCACTATGTATAGCACATATAGGAGGATTGGCTGATGAACAAGTGCTTGAGGAAAGGATTAACAAGTTAATGCAGTTGGACAAAAGGTGATCACTTGTTAGATGGAGTTAGAAGGTTGAAAATGCCAAAAAGGCATGACATGATCATCATATTAATAATAAGCGGTTTGAGGTCAGGCAGATGGTTCTATCGTATGATTCAAAGATTTTGTGCCATCCTAGGAAGTTGAAAGTCTATTGGTTGGTCCCTTACATCATCTCATACATCCTTGACTCAGGCACCTTCTCGTTGTAGGCGCTAGATGGGACGAGGTTACTTGGACATTTTAAGGAAAGTAGGTTGAAACCCTACTATAAATAAGTCTTCCTTATGTTTGTAAATAAGGCAATATTACTAGTAGCTTAGGATTTCTCTTTATGCATTTCCTTTCCTTGTGTTTCCCTTTCTCATTACTTGTTCCTTTCTTTTTGTTTTGTTTTTCACCTTGTGCATCAGTAACCACTTATTAATTTCAAAAAGGTTGTGTATGTGCAAAGGAACATGCATCCATTTTGGTGTGGGGTGGGGTAGTGCAAAGTGAAGGATTAACTAGTAGTAAAAGTTGTATGGCCCAGATGAAAGGATTAAAGGCGTGAAAGATAGAAGAACGCACGTGGAAATGGTGGATAAGAATTTTGGTGTCAAGATAGCTTTAAAAAGACCACATACAAAGGATAATAAGTGTAGGAACAACATGAGGTAGGAAAGGGAAAAAAATAAGGTAAAGGAAAGAAGAAGTTCCTTCAATGCTACGCACACACGCATAAGAGTCTTGATTAGTAAGGAATTTTTGTATGCCGAGGAAGGTTGTAGAAGGTTTCACGTAGGATTGGGCATGTGGGTAAGGGCACTTAAGGTTGGACTTAGTGAAAAAATCTCATTTAATGTTAAGTAATTTTGTTGGTGGTGTAGCATTTATTGCTGGAAAAGGGGGAAAAGCTATAAGTATGAAGTCGGGAACATTATTATTTACCTTGCAATTACAAAATTGAAGAGATCTTACAAACTAGGGCATCCGTGAAGGATATCTTGTGTGAAGAAAGAATCATAGAGATCTGAGTACATGACTAGGGTTGATCTGTAAACTAGAGTGGAAGGAGTACATGGGTGTAGAGAAGAAATTTTTAGAGGAGCACGCCATCTTGTGGAAGAATTTTCCAAGTTAGGGTTTTACAGCTAGGGCACGAGAGTAGAAGGATTTTTTTGTGGAGTTGAGCTACGGGATCAAGAAGAGCAAGAAGATTTTAGGCCATAACCCAAAAATTAAAAATGACACCAAAGAAGGCGATCGTTTCACCAAAGAAGAAGGGAAAAGGGAAACAAACTTCGTAGCTAGTTTTAATGAGGAGTGGTATATAGAGATGCAATACCAGATGGAGTGTTGTTGGGGAAAGAATGGGTATCACATGTCAGGAAGATGGTTGTGAGTGACTACAATCATCACACGAGTACCACAGAGAAGGAGATGGCGTTAGAACTGGTTCATCCAACTGATATAAGGACACCAGAAGGAATGTTGATCTACAATGATGAGGTGAAGGTGAAGTTGGGTAAGGTCGATTACTACAACTATATGATTTTCCCTATTTTTTTAAGCTCAAGTGGTTATACCAGTGCTTGATGTCACATGTACATGAAGACCACTTCCATTTTGTAGGCCATAAAATTCACATAATCCCTCAGCTCCTATCAAATTTTATTGTCCTAGTTTGTGAATGGGACTCCACTGAGATGACAACTTGGATGAAAAGGAGGCCATCAAGGATATTGTGGAGGCCTATGAATACAAAAAGGGTTCACATAATTTTGATATTATAGATATCCCTGACCCTATGATGAGGATGGTCATACGCTTGGTGACCAAGATGAATTATAGATGAAATCATTAGTAGCATGAAGGAGGGGGACAAGATAATGTTTGGAAATGTTCTCCTCACCATCATCTTCTTAGAGATTGGAGTTCCGATGGGCCTAGAGATGTTTGTATGGGAGTATCTAGAAGAAGATCCCTCATCCACAATTTTTTTTGAGAAGTATACCTAAGATAGCATAACGGCCACCCACAAGGCATGCCTAGAAAAATGGTACAAGCGAATGCGTAACATATTTGGGGTAGAGTGGAGGATACCTAAGAAACTTCCCATGCTTGTAGGTGAAGAGGTTGAGTTTTCTATGTATCAGTATTTCTACATTGTGAGTTCACATCAACAAATGGGACTATGATTCCATGGTGCAAGCTATCGTTTTCTTTCACCGAGCAAGACTTCTAGGTAGGGATCAACCACTTTAGGGAAGAAAAAGGTTAAGGTTCAACCTGAGTGAAGTTGACCAAGACCACCATGAGCTGCATTGAAATATTGTATATCCAAAGAAGCATGCATATGTGGAGAAGTATGTCTCCCATGAAGTGCAGATGATGAAGCCTTTAACACCGTGAATTACCGAAGGACTACAACAAGGGTATACTTGGACATCATGCAAAATTTTGAGAAGGAGAATATTTAGAGAATTATTTCTCCATTCCGTAAGACTCCATAGGAAGGAATATGGTTGTGCCGAAAAGAGGGAGAGAGAATAAGTGCAAGAGAAGAAATCACCAAGTGTATAAACAACACAATCTTTTGGCGCACTGAAACAAGCGCTTAGCCAAGAACTTACGTGGACAAGAATAAGCCCCTAGTTAGGGAGAAGACCCTAGAAGAAGAGGCTCCAAAATAAGAAGAGCCTCCCAAATGAGAATAATTTTCAAGAAAGGATTCATCTACTGTAGAGGAAGAGAAGGAAGAATCCCTAGCTAGGAAGAAGTAGAGAGTAGCAGGGAAGGAAAACTTAGAGGAGAAAAAGATCTTAGAGGCCTATAGGGGAGAGAAGGATGGCGATGAGGATGAAGAAATTCAAAATCATCCCATGTATGATATACATGATTCATAAGAATAAGGAAATGAAGAGAAGAATGGTGATGAAGAAGTGAATGATCAAGGTAAAGGGGTGAGCGAAGAAGTGAACATGAGAGATCAGAGGACCCAAGCCTCACCAAGGAGTAAATAGAAGAGGCTGGAGAGAGAAATGGAAGGAATTATTAATAATTTATTATAACATGAGGTAGAGCGCAACATGGATGAAGTGCTCAAGGAGATAGAAGAGGAGAGAATTGGAAAAGAGTATGGCAGCATGGGCGGAGACCCCGACCTAGCAATAAGATTTCCAAAGGCTATGTGAATAGGTGGGAAGAGTGTAGTGGTAGCACAAGGGAAAGGAATGGGTTATATCAATGATCCAAGCAAGGTGTTATGCGCATGCTTCCAGAGAATCGTGCAATAGAACAACTCTTGGCCATGTCTTCATTTGACAAAGAAGGTGCGTACCCATAGACTAGGAAGATGCTATCTTGGGCATTCGAGTCCCACATTGATGAGTCTAAGTTATAAGTGAACAAAGGGGTGTTGATGAAGTTACCAGAGGAAAAACGAATCAACCCCTTGGTAAATTCTCAACAATTGTCAGATGAGAAAGTATGTAATGCACTCAAAAATGTTTCAGTTGAGGTTGAGGCCAGAATTTTTAAGAGGTATGACAAAGTTGAGATTTCTATAAGGGTAATTAGAGAAGGAGGAGGAGGAGCACCTTGAGAAGAGAAAGGACCTGAAGTAAGAAGAGGTAATCAATGTACAATTAATACATGAACTAAAAGAGGAGAAGGAAAGGGTGTGAGAAGTATATCATAAAATTGAGATGATTACAAATGTTATTGTCTTAAAGCATTCGACCTAGTGTCGCCTTTGAGAAAAAGTATGAATCTACCTTACAATTCCTAGAGGACTTGACTCACATCCTCATAATGGAAAGGCGACCACTTTCCTTAGAGTCCGTAGAAGAGGTGTTGGTATGCCAAAAAAAGAGTTGAAGTTTGTAGAGATCGTCACTCGGTATACCAAACTCCTTGCCGATGTAAAGGTTTCGCGCAAATTGCTAAAGCTACTTATGATAATTGCACTGACAAAGATAGGGTAGTAATGATTCTAGTTGCTACAAATGAAGTAGAGCTCAAGTAATTTCAAGAGAAGAATAAGGGGAATAAAGTAGAGAGTGATGAGATCTTGGATGAAGCGGAGAAGAAATCGAAGCTATGAGACTCTTGCGGGGCTTGATCAAAACCGACTAAACGAGTTATACCCTCGAGATCACCCAAAGGATGGATGCGCTTGATGATTTTGGCAAAAACTTGAAGGGATTATTGATACGATGAGTTCTAAAGGGGATGAGCTAAGTTTTGAGGAGGTGAGCACCCTAGTAGGTGACCTCTGTCAGCAAGCGCAGAGTGAGGTAGATGCCTAGGAGAAGCTTGAGGCAGATATAAGGAAGGATTTCCCACTCCTCCTTCAACAATAAACAAATTATTCTTCGTTCCCCCCATTCTTTAATTCATTCATTCCTCATTCCATATTCCTTCATTCTTTATTCCAACCTTTCAGAGTCCCGCCATTATTTATTCTTTGAAGAAGAGGTGTTCCGAGGATAGAGAACAAGCTTAGTGTGGGGTGATGTTGGGCCTCAGAATATTGGCTAAGTATCAAAGGGTGCGTGGGAGCACATGACCTATATGAAGAAGGGTGCATGGGGTGAGGGTGCACAGGAGAAGGGTTTTAGAAGGGTTTAGTAGAACCCACAATGTGTGTGCACGGAAAACCAAGGGGTTTTAGGACTTAGCCATATTCAGCATTCCAGGAAGCACATGAGAAAAGGGTGACCCGACTAAGCATGCAGAGTGGATAAGGTGCCAGCCTAGCAATTTGGTGGTCAAGAAAGGAATATTACAAATGATGGAAGGATCTAGAAGGACATCATCTTTGAGAGTGAAGAGCCTAGATGGAAATAAGCATGCTCCATTAGAGGACCAACTTGACACTTTCGACCAATTTTCTATTTCAGAAAGGCATGGCGGTGGGCAATAAAGATATATATAGAGATGCTCAGGTAGAATAAGGAGAGACAACAACTAAAAAGACACTATCAAGGAAGAGAGCACAAATATAGAGAATGAAACGAGAAGCTTTGTATAAATACTAAGAAGGTTCAAGGAAGTTGAGGTTCTCACTTAGAGGACTGGCAGAGTTAAATATTGTCTAGAGGGATTGGTTTGTGAAAAAAATTTGTAATATGGGAGCATAGTTAGGGCTTTTCATGCATAAGGCTGATCTCGCATTGTTACATTGGCATGTCATGGCTTGGTGAATGTAATATGGTTACTAAACTTTGACTAATATGAATATCAAATTCTATTCTAAGTATATATTATTCATGGGTGTGAATCCTAGTATATTTCCTTTTGGTATGGATCAGATCTGTTATTCATATAATGTTTCTCTAGTTATCTTAATGGGTATATTAATATAGTACCTCATCTTAAGCTCTCAAAATTAATGCATGGTTCTTTACCTTTTTGCATCTAAGTTTTGTCATTGATTAATGTATTCTCACAATAATTGCATAAAGGAGGGTCTCAACACTTGTGTGTGCCTCGATCGAGTGCCTATCACTTGTTGGGTGATAGGTCAACATGTATGGGATTATATTGTTTTTCTAAGGGTTTAAAAAATGACTACATATATAATCTTACCTTGATTTAGATGAATATTGAAACTTCCCGAACTCCAGATTGGTGAAGATAAATAATCTTGTAAAGAGAACATATTCAAAAATGCGAAGTATAGGTTCTTGATGAAAAAGGATGCATGGTGACAGAGAGGAATTATATAAATAGGAACTTACATGAATTGACGAATAAAGGAGGATGTAAAACTATAAATTGAGCTCTTGGGACGGGTAGTAAGAATGTCCTCCAACTCGGAACAATGATATAGAGTCTATGATGTTTTGAAACTAAACTCAAAGAGGGTTGATAAATATTCACAATTGAAGAAATGGAAGGATGACAGAGAATAAGTTCTAGAATGCAAGCCAATTGGTCCCAAAATGAGGCTAGGAACCAAGGTTATATGATCATTGACATTTTACCTAATTGTCGGCATTTTCGGTTTGTTCGATTTTATTTAGGTAATAGTTGCAACAATTGCCTAACTTAAGCTTATTTTTTGTATGTTCAAGGGATAAGATCATGAATTCATTTTTTGAATGGGATGAGGTGTCATATTTGTTAGGAAAATGGTTAGATTATATTCTATTTTGGCTAGGTTGTTTAGGATGTATCTTAGTTAGTTTAATTAGATATATTAATGTAGGTTTTAGGATAATGTGTAGATTTTGTTAGGATATTATGATAATGATAGATTGTATTAATAAAATTAAATGTCATAGATATATAAAATAGTCTATGGTAGATATGAGGAAATAGTGAATTTATGAATTATATTTAAATATATATTAACATGATAAATTGTAATAAAAGAAACGACATCATAATAAAAGTTCCATGCAGATCATCAAGGATGAAGCTCTCAGATTCTATGAAAATTTTTTTAATGAGAAGAGTTCTACTAATGATGTGGCTACCTCTTTTCTATTAGAGATTATTCCACAAGAAAAAATTAAGGAACAAATATTTAAATACATTACTAAAGTTGTCACTTTAGAGGAGCTTCAAAAAGTTGTTTTTACTCTTAAAGGGGATAAGGCTCAGGGACGATGGCTTCTCTATCAAAAATTTTCAGATGATCTCCTTAGGGAAGTAAATGAATTCTTTAGAACTGGTGATTTATTGAAAGAGCTAAATAATACCCACATTGTGTTTTCTCCAAAAAAATGGACGTTAAAGATTTTAAGGATTTCAACCCATTAGCCCAAGTTAATGCTATCTATAGAATTTTTACTAAGATGATTGCTACCAGACTTCAGTTCATTTTGAATGATTTAATCTCAAAATAAGAGTGGGTTCATCGTGAGGAAGGATAATTCAATATGTTGTGATCATGATGCATGATATTATACATTCTATGGATAATAATAAAAAACAAAGCATGGTCCTTAAACTTGATATCAATAAAGCCTTTGATAAAGTCTCTTGGTCTTTTCTTGATAAGGTTCTGGCCAAATTTGGTTTTCTTAACAAATTTAGAAGAATTATCAATGCTTGCATCTCTATTGCTAGATTCTTTGTGGTGGTCAATGGTGAGCCGATGGGATTCTTTACTAGCAAAGAGGGGTTTAAGATAGGGAATCCTATATCCCCTTTGCTCTTCATTATTATGGCGAATAGACTCAGATAACAATTGACAAAATAGTTAAATATGGTCTTCTTAAAGACACTAAGCCTACTTCTACAAATCAAACAGCTTCTCATCAACAATTTGCAGATGATACAATCCTTCTTTTAATGGAATCTATCCTCGAAGCTAAGGAAATCAAGTCCATTCTAAAATTTTATAAGTCTGCTTCTGGGAAAGAGATCAACTTTGATAAAATCTCAATTTTCTTTTTCAACACTCTTATGGAAAGACAACATAGAATTACTAAAATAATGGGGTGTAAAATGAATTCACTTCCCACTACTTATTTGGGACTCCCCCTTGGTACTAAAAATTTTCAAACAAAGTTTGGAATGATCTCTGGAAAGATTCCAAAAGAAAATGGCTGGTTGGAAAGGGGCCATTCTTTCTATTGGTAAATGTCCGCTTATCAAAAGAAATATTCAAAATCTACCTATCTACATTATGTCTCTCTATAATATTCCTTTTGCCTTCGAGAAAAAAATTTAAACAATTAGGAAGAACTTTTTATGGCGGGGACCGAAGGAAAAATTCAAATATCACCTGGTAGCTTGGGATTAAGTGTGCACTCCTAAAAGAATTGGGGGAATGGGCATAAAATATATCAGAAAAATGAATGTGGCATTAATTGTAAAAATGGGTTGGAGAATTCTCTCGGAGGAACAACCCGGATTGATCTAATTAAGGCCAACTATCTTGATCAACAAACAACTATCTCTTTCCGTAATGATGAACAACTTCCCAAGGATCCATTTCTGGAATAACTTGATTCAAGTAAGGAATTTCATCAAGAAAGGATGTAGATGGAAAGTGGGAAATGGAAGAGACGTCAATTTTTGGGGGGATAATTGGTCCAATTTCAGCGTCAATGATAGATTTGGTGCAATCAAAGATAGCCTTGAACATAAGTATGGTACTAAGGTCATTGATTACATGGAAATTAATGGTAACAAGAAGATATGAAAACAACTCTCGGTGGATAGGAATGAAATGAAATTCATGATGTCCTCTTTACAGAACAATTGGACCTCATTCCTTGAATCAATTGGAAGTTAAGGATGAAATTATCGGCACAATTCTAGAGATGGAGATTCATGGTCAAATCTGGTTATAACTCTTACTTTGAAAATATCTAGAGTGAGTTTAATTGGAGCGAGATTTGGATGACTAAACTAACCCCTAAAATTATTTTTTTCTTTTGGCTTGTTCTCAGATGTAGAATTCTTACTAATGAAAACCTGATGAAGAAAGGATTCATAATGCCAAATTTAAGTCACCTCTGTAAAAAAGTCCGAGGATATTAAGCATCTTTTTGTCCACTGTGATTATGCTTCAATGATCTGGAGTTATGCCTTTTCTAAATTCAATGTTTTTTGGACTGTGCCAAAGGATTTCATCCATTTTTGGACCCAATGGAATCCTCCTTTTAAGAATTGTGTTGTGAGAAGACATTGGAAACTATTCATGCCCCATATTATCTGGAGGATCTGGAAAGATAGAAATGACATCATTTTCAGAAACAATAAACAAAATTGCAAGATTATCTTTGTTAAGATTTCTCATGCTATTAAATAAAATATTGAGAGATTCAAATCTCCCAAGGATAAGAAATATCCTGAGAATGAAGAATATATTCTTTCCAACTAGAAGATTAGAGTTGCAAATATATAGAATAGGAATACTTAAAATATTGATAGGTCTTCGATTCATTGGAACCCTCCTGATATTAATTGGCACAAACTAAACTTTGATGGTGCCTCTAAGGGTAATCCTGGGATTGTTGCAAGGGAGGTGTAATTCACAATCATAAAGGTTGCTTAGTTGTTGCCTATGTTGGCAAAATGGGGATTCAGACAAACCATTATGTAGAATCCCTAGCTACTCTATGGGGGCTAAGGGTTGCTAAGGATTATAACATACAAAACATAATTCTGGAAGGAGATTCACTAAACATTATCAATCACCTTAATCAGCTTTCTCCTCCTAGCCGGACTATTAAGGACTTCACTATGGAATCCATAAATATTTGTCAAAATTTCAAGAATATCAACATTAGACATACTTATAGGGAGGGAATAAGGTTGCGGATACCTTGTCCAATTTTGGCATCAATAATAATCTAACCATTTGGGATAATGAAAAATGCATCCCTAAGGAGGTACATAATAACATTAATGCAAATAAATATGGGAAATCATGCATGGAGTAGGAATTATAATGAGATGGCATGGGATTTAGTGGGTGTGAAAGATCACACATGTGAGAAATATCATCCTAACTACAGCCATAATAACTCCCATGATTCTCAAACAGGTGGTTGGGTTCTTAAAAACTAGGATAGACATAAGGAAAGTAATGATTCAAATGAGGGTTTTGAGTAGAAAATTGTAGGAGTAGCAGGGAGAAGGAGATGGGTGGTGCCTGTGCTAATTGGATTCTTACGGTGATCCGGCTTGGAAGAACAATGAGGAGCTATGGAACCTCCTTCAAAAGGGAGGCATTTCCAACTTTATAGAGTGCATTCAGGGGCATGACAAAAATATTTTAGTTCATTTCACAATGGAATGGAAGGACAGAAAGGTGGAGTATGGTGGTCACTGAGTAATTATAAATGAAGAATTGATAGCTAAGGAAACAGGCCTCGAGTTGGAGGGATATCATTTTTTCAACAAAAGGATCGATAGGATTGCCAAGGCAAAGAAATTCTTTGACAATGATGAGGAGCTCGAATTTGTAACTACAAGTGTTAGGGTAAGCTCTTTCCCCAGGCCTTTTGATGAGGTTACAAAAATGATGGTTAGGTACATTTCTTTAGAAGGAAGCTACAAAAAAGTCCCTGTCAAGCACCTAGTCTTTCTTAACCACTATAGAAGAAAATTTGCGGTCTGCTTCTGACATTACTTGGTAAATTCCCTTCAGCACTCCATTTTAGAATTCCAGAAGAACTCTCATGCCATTCCTCTTCACCAAGGCCTTATTTTTCTACTTCATAAGCTTTGTGTCTCTAAGTTCCCAGACTTCCCACCTTCTCCCAATGATCCGCACATCCCTACCATCACTATTCCCACTTCCATCCCGAACACCTTTTCCAAACCAAAGACTAAGAACCCAAAAATTCCCAAAATTGACATCCCTCACTCTTCCGGGTTCTTAGACACACTAAAGAGTTGGAAGTTGCACAAAATCATTGCATATTAGTAATGTTGGCTAGGATACAAGCATTGCAGTGGGGAGGGATTCTTTGGAAAATGAGATGATGAAGTTAAAGAAGGACCTACAGCACATTACCAAACAGAAGGGAAAAAGAAAGGATGATGATGAAACTGATAATGGGAATGATCATATTGCAGACATCTACAAGAAATTGAACTCGTTTGAAAATAGATTGGGGAGATCCAAAGATAGGCATGACCATAACATGGCTATCTTCAATGCCATTAGGGACTTTTTGGAACAACATGTTCATAGCATTTCCATACTTTGCGGGGTCCCTAAAACTATCTGGGGTACTAACAAGGAGAAAAGTCAGACCATATCGAAGTTGAATGCAAGTGACCCCATGCACATCACCACTTTGGCATTGTTCACTTCGCTACAAACAATCAAATATAGGATTGATAGAGCTTCCAAGAAATAATCTCCCTTGGGCTGGAGGGCTTCGTTCTAGATGCTGCTATATTTCGGTCTTTTCGTTGTTTTTCTCGTTGTTGTTTTGTTGTCTTGTTGCAGTTTCTATTCTATTTCGCTTTCTACTAGTAACTATATTTTGGTTACTATTGGGCATAATGCTTTATCTAGATTTTGATCCTCTTTTGTTGTCCCTCTATAGCTCTATTTGGCTGTTGAGCCCTTATTGTAATAGGGTATAATCCCTTAAAAATATTTACCGATAATTAAAAAACATGATAAATTTTAATTATAAACGGGATGAATTATCGATGATGGGGAGTTATAGAATTCAAATTGTCTACATTGGGTCAAAATTTTCAAATAGAGCCACGATGAATGCTTCATCTAGGCCTGTTAAATCAAATATTTGATTTAAATCTTTCGATGATATTTCCTTCAAGATATTTTCTACATCTAATCTCGCCATTTTACCAACAGAGAGCTTTGAAGTAACCTTTTAAGTCTAAAAATGGAAAAGGGATGCATACCAATGAAGGAACAAAGTTAAATTTATAGAAGGAATGGTGCAGACAAGATAAGTTAAACAAAATCATTTCCATCAAATGAAGAAGGATTTTTCACTCATCTCACATGAAGGAAATAAATCTGAAATATATTAGCATCGTGTAAAAAAAGATATCTAGATTGATGTGACATAATTTATGGAAAATAATTCAGCCTAGAAAGACACGAACATGAGTGTGTGTTGCTTGAGATTTATCCTCAAAAGGTAAAAGGGATTTTCATGTCACATCAAGCCATGTGGAGTCACCTAAAAATATATAAAAGGGTTTTTTTCCCCACAAAAATGGAGAAACGATTAAACAAATGTAAAAGGAATTACATAGCAAGAGTAACTCATAATTCCTCCACTTGGCAACATAAGATAACATATTAAAACTATATGCTTAGAAGAAGAATATTCTTTGGATATTCATGATTTTAGGGGAAAATGAAAGGTGAGTGAGTGATTGAAAATGTATAAATGTGATGAGAATACTTTCGCATAGGGGGTTAATATTTCTAAGATTTAGAGAAAAAAAGAGAGAACCTATTTGTACTATATGAAAACTAAATCAATCTGAGATACCCAAACTACTATTCATTTATTCCAAAGCCTTCTTACCAAGATGATTGCACTATACAATCATTGGAAAATATTGAGGTCATAGTTGTTGTGTCCCCTTATTGAAGAATTGGTGTTTCTTGAATCAATTTATGTGTAGTCTCACGAGCATTGTTACTTTGTTCAAGATGAATTGTTTTGAATCGATTGTCTACATTTTTGTTGTAATATTATGCTAATTAATCTCTCTGAATTACATAAATCCTTAGTTAAAATAGTGAAAATTTGGTAATTGTAATTACATGATTGATGGATCTTTCCTTCATAATGTGGTAAATGGTTTTAAAATCAATTTGTATTCGTTTGTTACGAGATCTTTTTCAGCTCATGAGTATATATGGAATGTATTTGATCAGAGATTATTATTATTTTGTTGAGAGTTTTTCAAGATATTTTGTGTTTGAATTCTCAAAGTTTGTGTGAAATCCTATATTCTTGGGCTTCCATGAACAAAAACGTTCGGTTGAAGGAATGCATTGGACTATGTGATCCATATTTTACATCAAGAATAATTGTCTATAGTATTTATAAGGTTCATTTGAGGTTTTTCATATAATAAAATTTATCCTGCTTAACTTCCCAACAATACATCAAAATAATAACCAATAATCATCAGATCAACCTGAATTTCCCCACAGACTTTATGCCTATGCATAAATGCTAAGGAGATTTGTTGAATTTTCCCATCCTTTATCCAAAATATGTAGAAGCAAGTTGGAATTATGATTGTCTTTAGTAACTTGAGCCTTCTTTAGAAGATATCTACATTTTCTAGTGTGACAACTCATGAGAGTTAGATAATGTTTGTATTGACCATGTCTTCTTGAGGCTATTTTTTCACTTCCCTAAGAAAAGGAGTCCAAATATTGTTGTTCTATCCACCACTTTTCACAAATACAAGTTATAAAATGGGTCCTCTCACCCTAGTTTCAGGTAGAACCTAAAGTAGTAGGGTAGGTCATACCCTTAGTGAGGTGCTATCCAACATTCCCCAAGTCCAAGTAAAAAGAGCGTCGGATCTATCCCGAATACAAAATTCCTCAAATCTTGGTCTTTCTTTCTCTAAGCATCCCGCTTATTGCATTGATCTTGCTTGGTCTATAAGGTGGGATTGATTTGGGTAACAACACCCTCATGGCACCATTTTTGGGGAGTATTTCTAAAAATACTAAGAAACATCGATCTCTGGTAATGTACTGAATATGTTTAGATGTAAATACATGATCTAAACATCATCCTTTGTTGAGATTTGCAAAAATGGGCTTAATCAGAAGTTATTTGCTTAATATTTTCCTAGTTTAAGAAATCTTTCCATTAAATTTTCTTGGTTATGGGTAAATATTGACAAAGGATGTTGAGATTTGTCAAGATTTGTTAAAATTTGATCATTAAGGTTCAGATTGACAAGTCATTTACAGTGATTTACACATCTAAGGTACAATACCTTAGTGGTGACTCCACATTGTTTATAATTTCTAGTAAATACTAGTTCCTCAAGATTCAATAATTGAAATCTATCATCAAGATCTATAAATATGGAAGGAAGAAGGTCCTTCTTCAAGACAGATCCTGCTAGAAAATTATTTCCAAAGCTAGGAAGGACAAATCCAACTAAGAAATAAGTATGGAGAGCATTCAAAGATCAAATATTAGAAGATAAAATAGTGCATTTTGTTGAAAGTGGCCATCCTTTAATATAGGACTATTCTAGCTCCTTAGACAATTTTGGATCAAGCAGTCCCTAGACGAATTTATATACTTCAACTTGTGAGGGGCTCTCATTTGCAGCTGATATAGGTATTCCTCATCTTCCTCCTTTATCACTTAGAACTAACAAAGTGCATTCTGTGAAACTGAGTCACTAAAGGACCATTAATTTGAAGATCATACACCATTACCTCAAAGACCTCCTGTCCCACAACGTTTTAATCCTCCTATTGGGAGACCTCCTCAAAATAACATGGCTCAATCTCCACCTAGACCTATCTTTATTGTAAATGTTTTCGGACCCATAGATTTCATAGGCATGGTGGGTTATCCTAATCCATTTCCAAAAGAAGTGAGGAATAGGTTGCCTAAATTTCAAGGAAATAATACTATTACTGGTGACCAACACCTTAGAATTTTTGTTAATATTATGGAAGATGTTGAAATTGAACATGAATATGTTTATATAAATTTGTTCATCCACACCTTATGGAGGATGCACATGATTGGTAAAATTTCTTACCAAACAACTTAATTGATTCATGGATTGAGATGAAAAATGCATTCAAATCTCAATATGGGGACAAAATTGATCCAAGGTTTCTTATCTTTGAGTTTTAAAACATAAAGAAGAATCCCAATGAGCTTGTCTAAGATTTCAATACTAGATGTAACAAAACCTTGACTAGACTACCTATAATTTTGAGTCTAATTGATGATTCATGTCTAATAAAATTCTATGATTCCTTTGATAAGAAAGATGTGTATT
Organism: Taxus wallichiana var. yunnanensis; assembly: GCA_018340775.1. Classification (NCBI taxonomy): domain Eukaryota; kingdom Viridiplantae; phylum Streptophyta; class Pinopsida; order Cupressales; family Taxaceae; genus Taxus; species Taxus wallichiana. The sequence goes on from CM031240.1 coordinate 63,857,954, forward strand.
ATTTAAGGGACAAAAATCTTAGGACTTTGAGGCAAGCTTTCTCTATGGAAATGTAGATTGAAAACAATATAAAGGAAACAGGAAACCTCCTAAGAGGGATGGTGTCAAATTAGTAAATCTTGAAAAGCCTCAAGCTAGTAAGGGAGTTGATCTGGAGGAATTTGTTAAAACTCTAGTAGGGGAAGTAAAAGAAATATCTTATAAACTTTATAGAGAAGAGAAAGGGATAGGAAAAAGTTCTCAAGACCAGCACCAAAATCAAGGTCAAAATAGAATTGTAAATCATCCTAGGGGTGATCATAGATCGGATGAGAGAGGTAAAGGGCCCATGGGATTAGGAAATAAACAACAACAACCAAGAGAGAAAAAATTAGTCCCTGATCCTTTAACTACTAGAGTTTCTATGATAGAAGAAAATCATGTTATTGATTGATGTGATAAATGTTTCTTATCACATTCCCATGTGATATTAATGAAGAAAGTGAAGACACTAATGATGATGCTACTTTTGGTAATGTGTGCATAATGGAATGACCTGATAGTCCACAACATGGAGCTACTTCTATTGAATTGCTAAGTGTCAGGACCGTGGAATGTTTTTAGGACTGTATAGATTAGGTATCTCCTCTTCCTTCTACTAGTAGCTTTGAAGTTGATATGGTCAAATATTTTTACTTTCCCAATCATGATTTTGAATATTCAAGGGCATTGATTATTAAGAAATATAATGGTGGAATCCCTTCTGAGGAGGATAGACATAATAAGAGCATTTGAGTACTTGGGATTTATGGAGGATCGAGTGACTTCGAGAAAATATGTTAACAATCTTGATATTCCTCTTGTTATTGAATAATTGGAAGTGCCACATACGGTGTGGAAAATTTTGGGAATCCTTCAAAGTATATCTAGGAACCTCCCTTGTTGAATCACAACTTGATGTTGATCCCTTCTATAATAATTTGATTATTAAAGACATATTTGTTCACAGTTTCATGTTTGATTCAGGAGATTCATGTGATGTGATACCCCTTGAAGTTATGAATAAGTTGGATATCAATGTAACAAGATCCTTTGGAAAATACACTTCCATGGACTCAAGAGAAGTACCAATAATTGGGTATGTCAAAGGTTTAGTAGTGTAATTAACAACTTATCTTGGTAAGTATTTAACCATGAATGTAGTCATTATTGATTGCCCCACTAAATGGGGTATGTTGTTGTCAAGGAAGTGGGCTACCAATGTTTGTGGAAGTGTGCAGATGGATATTTTGTATGCCACCATACCAAGAGAAAGGAAACTTGTCAAGTTTGTGTGGGGAGAAAAATATGTTTCATTTAATTGAAGATCCTAATAATGCTTCTTATGAAGTTCTATATACAGATGTGGATGTTAATAATTTTGTTTGGTATGTATATTTCAAAGAACATGGTATTGATAAGAATAAATGCCTAGAACAAGTTGGTGTCCCTTGGAACTTGATGTTTGATGGAGCTTTCTCTAATATTGGAAAGGAGGTAGAGTTACACTTATATCTCCAAGCCAAGAAACTTTTAATTTCTCCTTCAAATTGAAATTTGAATTCACAAAAAACATTTCTGAGTATGAGGCATTACTCTTGGTTTTAAGGATTTCTGGAAGTATGGTATAAAAGATATAATCATAAAAGGAGATTCAGAGCTTGTAGTGAAACAAGTAAGGAAACTACATGCCAAAAAATCAATGAATGAAACAATAAAAGCATGCACTATGGGATTTTATTTTGATGGTTGAATCCTTAAACATATTGTATCATGATAGAACTCGAGAATGATGCATCGATAAGTTCATGGTGATTGGTTTCTAGGTTTGAAAACTACACTGTTTCTCCTTATTGTGATTACAATATTGAAGTACTATCAAGACCATCCATCCTTGATAATGTAAAACACTGGAAAGTATTTTATGATGATGCCAAGGTTCAAAGGTTATTACATAATGAAGGATAATTCACCAATCAATGCATGGATTGGGAACCAATGGTTGCAGTATGTGATGGGAAGCAAACTCTGTTTGGTAAAGATATAATCCAACTGAAAATAGACACAATCCCTATAGGGTTGGTTGCTTTAGAATCTAAATTTGATAATGTAGATAGGGTGGTTCATAGACACATCTCAGCTTCAAGGGATATGGAAGAGTATAATTTGGGGACTGAAGGAAAGCCTAGAAAAGTATGGCTAGGAAGTAATTTGAGTAAAGAGGAAAAGTAGTCTTATGTTGAGCTATTAAAAAAGTACCAAGATTTCTTAGCATGGTCCTAATCATAATTGAAAGCATATAGGGAGGATCTATTTCAACATGAGATACCTTTGGAACCTAATGCTAAACCATTTAGGAAAACAAAGGCCCATTAATCCACTTCTCTCCCTCAATATGTAAGAAGAATTAAAAAATTTAAGGGATGGAGGGATAATATAACCAATAAGATATTCTTCATGGGTGGAAAACTTAGTACCAGTAAGAAAGAAAAATGGAGACATAAGGTTGTGTGTGGATTTCAGGAACTTGAATAAGGCCTCGATTAAAGATAACTATTCGTTTCCTAACATGGATAACATGCTACAAATGGTCACTAGGTTTGAGTTACTTTCTACATTAGATGGATTCTCAGGGTACAACCAAGTGGTAGTGAAACAATCATAAATAATTAAAACTACCTTTACCACCCCATGGGGTACCTATGTGTATGTGAGAATGCCTTTTAGTTTGATGAATGTTGGGGATACATTCCAAAGAGCAATGGATGTTACATTCTTAGGTTACATAAATGATTTTATTGCAGTTTATCAGGATGATGTGACAATGTTTTCTAAACAGAGAAGTGATCATTTGAGCCATGTTGAAAATATGTTGATAAGTGTAGAGAATATGGCATCTCATTGAATCCTAAAAATTTCCATTTTGGAGTTCAAAAGGAAATTTTTTTGGGGCACATTGTGTCAAAATAAGGGGTTATGATTGATCCTGAGAGAGTGGAAGCAATTGGTAAGGTTCTTGTCCCTAAAATAAGAAAGGAATTCAGTCCTTCTTTGGTCAAATAAATTTCATCAAGAGGTTCATTTCTAATTTTTCTGAAATGACTATTCCCATTACAAACATGCTAAAAAAGGACCATATTATCCAATGGGAAGAAGAATCTCTCCAGGCCTTCACTGGAATAAAAGAAGCATTAAAGAATGCCCCAGTATTGGCAGCCCCTAATTATAAAAAGGCCTTTCATATTTTTTCTTTTGCATCATAAACATACTATCACATCCGTTTTATTGCAAAAGGATGAAGAGGTAAGTGAAAGGCATATTGTATTTTTCAATAAATCCTTGTATGGGGGTGAACTAAAGTATAGTATTATGGAGAAGTAGGATTTTTCTTTGGTAAGAGCAACTAAAATTTTCAAGCCTTACATCTTGAGCTCCAAGATTATAGCATATGTTCCTCATACTATGGTCAAAGATATCTTATCAGAGATGGAAGTTTCTAGAAATATATTTTGTTGGGTGAACAAGTTATAAGAGTATGACATGGATATATAGACCACCAAGTTGGTTAGAGGTCTAGGCCTTGCAAGATTGATGGTAGAAAGTAACCTGTAGGTAATGCAAATTAATGAGATTGAGGAAGGAACTATGGATGTCCTATAAATGGTAATCAACTCCACACGGACCTCAGGAATTTGGAGTTTCCTAGCCACCAAGACAAAAATTAGAGAAGGACACTCAAATTGGCTTCCAAGAAATATATCATAATTGATTATGGGTTAGCTTGGAAGAATCCTGAGGGGGTTCTTTTGAGATGTATCATAGAGGAAGAAGCTCCCAAAATTATTGCATAATTCCATGGGGGAGTATGTGGAGGCCAATTTTCTAGAAGATTGACTACCCACAAGATCTTGAGGGTAGGTTACTAGTGGCCCACACTTTTCAAAGATGCAACCTTGTTGGTCAGGAAGTGTGAAAGTTGCCAAAGGTTTTCAGGAGAATGAAAGCTTCAGGCTCCCTTCCTTTGCAACAAGTGTCAATAGAAGCTCATTTTAAACAATGGGGCATGGATTTTATTGGATAAATCTTGGATCCCTCAAGTGCATGTCATAAATGGATATTGGTGGCCATAAATTATTTTACCAAGTGGGTCAAATCTATTCCCACCAAAAAATTAACTCATCAAATTTTCATGGATTTCATCCGAATCACATAATTTGTAGGTTTGGGGTACCTACAAAAATAGTTGTTGACAATGCTATGAGCTTTAGAGATAAACCACTGGTAGCTATGTGCCAAGAGTATGGGATAAATTTGACATATGCATCCAATTATAATCCTCGGGAATGGCCAAGTTAAATCAAGAAACAAGAATTTTCTTAAGATTATTAGGAGGACATTGGAGATTAACAAAATAAAATGGGGTGAGAAGTTGAAATTTTCTTTATGGGAAGATAGAATTATTGCAAAAAGGGCTATAGGAAAGAGGCAAAGATCTCTTCCCCTACATATGCATTTGTCCTCTTATTAGTTCATACAGAAGCTTGAGGATGAAGAGGTGAATCCCTATGAAGCAAGGATTAATCAGATTGTGGATTTGGATGAAGAGAGAAGAGAGTCTCACCAAAGACACCTTAATTTTAGAGAGAAACTCAAAAAATTATTTGATAAAAAGGTGACTCCTAGAACTTTCAATGTTGGAGATCTTGTTTTGTTATGGGACAACGAGACATGAGGATAAAGGAAAACATGGTAAATTTTATGCCTTGTGGGTGGATCCTATTCCATTGACATAAGAATTGGTGAGCACACCTTTTTGATTAAAGACATGAATAGAGATTTGCTAGAGTTTCTTGTCAATGATAGCCATCTAAAGCATTTCATGGATTAATCACAATCAAGGTGTAGATTTTTGTATAGTGTATAGTCCTTTTGTTTTTGTTTTGATTTTTGTTTTTTGATTTTTGTTTCCCTTTTTGTTTAGTGGTCTACAAAGTGACAGTTTCCTTGTTATCTTGGTATGTTTTGCGATGTTTGAGTTGGTTCGGTTTGACCCCGTGTATGCTTTAAATGACTCCATAACCCAATGGATCTAGGAACTTGGGATGTTTTATGTCTAATTTTTGTTTGGTTCTTGTGGCACCCATAGGGGTGCCCATCCTTGAGTTGGAGCCAGTGTTAGTGCTCGATTTGATCTCACCCTTTGTTTAGTGTATGCCTTTTGAAAAATCTTTGTGACTAGTTTTCCCTTGTTTCAAAACATACATCGAAGATATGGTTGTGTTGGGTGCAAATAAAAATCTCATGTTTAAGGTGTGAATCCTTTTTTGGTCAAGGAATGTAATAGTCATGTTTCCCCTAAAAATCCCTGTGAAAAATTGACCATGAATCAGGCCAATGTTGTAATTTTGATGATAAGTTAATGAAATGCAAAGTGCAAAAGGATCTCCAATGCTTGCCACTTTTGTTGTCCCGTCCTCTTTTTCCCTTGGTGTTCTTTTGTATTTTATGGGACTCAATTTCGCCTAAGTCTGAATCTAGACATGGAAGGTATCCACATGTCCCTTTGGAACATTTTGGAGAAGGTACAAAGAATCAAGGGCCTCTAAAAAGAAGAAATTGACCACTGGTTAAAACATGGCAAGGTAGCTCGAGTGGGTGGAAAATTCAAGATAAATAATAAGAGCTTGCGGGCCTCCACATGTCACCCAAGTGTAGATTCAAAGAGAGAGATAGAAAGAGAATCCCCAAAGTGTGCGAGGCATCCACATCTCATACATAGCGGCTACCACCATTGAAAATACCAAAGAAAAAGGTAAAGGAGTTGGTGTTTGGAAGATAGGAATGGGATATCGAGTCCTAAAGCATGTGATTGGAGACTTGGATAAAATTAAGGTTGAGGTTTTGAATGAAGTCAGGGGGAATATGAAGATAGAAAATAGGCTTGGATGATGAAATATGAAGATGCAGATATGAATAATGACAAGGAAAATGGGGATTCTATAGGGTCCTCCGCAATGAAAGATATGTAAATTCTCAAAAATTACATCAAAAAAGGAAACTAAGAGAAGAAAATCATTCATTTCATCCCCTACTTCTATTTTTCTCTCGAAAGTGGGGGAATTCTATTTAACAACCTATTATTCCTTGGGATAAAATCATCTAAGCCTTGAGTGTATCGATAAAATATAACTAACCCAACCAAATTGCGAGACATATCCATATCCATCAATGATTAAATAGTCATCTTGGGGCCATCCATGATATTCTTCATCTCTATATTATTCTAGTAATATTAAACCCAATTCAACAGATCCAAACCACCTGTAGGAAATGTCGTCTTTCCTTTTTCCTTTTAAGGATTAAATTGATCGGGAGTAGACTAAAGGGGAACATCTAGAGTGGATGGAAGAGTAAGTATTACACTCAGAGGACTAGGTGGAACAAGGGATTTTGAACTAGACTCACCCCGGTGCCTCCTCGTAAAATGTGGATGCTATCTTAACAGAGGAATAATCAGAGGTATTGACAATTTTTCCTCCATCAAGAGAACCTACTGTATTGGATGAATCAAAGGTTGGAGAGTATATTTTCCCTTACCTTCTTTAATAGTAGATGGTTGATGCCTTGGAATGCTGAAGAGATGAAGGCTCTAATTATTCCTCATACAAAATGACAATTGGGGGTTAAGAGCTTGATTCCCCCCTCTTTCTTCTTGATGATGGTACTAGTATTGTAGATGGTTGAGTGGTACAGTCTCGTTGGACTTTTTCCGAGAAATGACCTGCCATGCTAATTTTTCTACTTTGTGATAAATGGAGGGCACTATATCAATTGAAGTATTATCATAAAGTACGTAAGACTCCTTGGGAACCTCTTTCAGCACAAATTATTTATTGCATAGAAAGGGACACTTGTATTCAACCATGCCTGTCACAATAGGCCTCCTCTCAATCTAGAATTTTTAAACTCTTCTAGAGATTTTTAGTGCTCCCAATGTAAGAGATGATAGTAGATTGATTGGAAAGATGAGAAAATATGATTAATATTGATTAATCTCAAAATGAGGGAAATCCTAACTTCTCGATATATCAAGGGACTTTTTTATCCCCCGAGTCATCAATTTAAAATAGATCCGACAAATGTTTCATCCGGACCTATTAAATAGACGATTTGATTTAAATATTCTAATGATATTTCCTTCAAGCTATTTTCTATAGCTACTATCTCCATTGCACCAAAATAGAGCTTGAGTAACCTTTTAAGTCTAAAAAATGGAAAAGGGATGCATACCAATGAAGGAACAAAGTTGAATTTATAGAAGGAATGGTACAGACAAGATAAGTTGAACGAAATCATTGCCATAAAATGAAGAAGGATTTTTCACTCATCTCACATGAAGGAAATAAATTTGAAAGAGATTGGCATCGTGGAAGTAAAATGTCTCTCGGACTAATGTGACACAATTTATGGAAAATAATTCAACCCAAAAAGACATAAACATGAGTGTGTGTTGCTCGAGATTGATCCTCAAAAGGTAAAAGGGATTTGTGTGTCACATCAAACCATATGGAGGTACCTAAAAACTATCAAAAGGGGGTTTCTTTTCCCACCAAAAGGGATAAATGATTAAACAAATGCAAAAAGGAATGACATAGTAGGATTAACTCATAATTCCTCCACCTAGCAACATAATATAACATATTAAAATTATACGATAAAAAGAAGAATATTCTTTGGATATTCATGATTTTGGGGGAAATGAAAGGTGAGTGAGTGATTGAAAATGTATAAATGTGATGAGAATACTCTCATATATGGGGGATAATTTTTCTAGATTTTAGAGAAAAAGGAGAGAACCTATTTGTACTAGATGAAAACTAAATCAATCTAAAATACTCAAACTTTGATTCATTTATTCCCAAGCCTTCTCTCCAATATGATTGTATTGTATAGTCATCAACAAATATTGAGGTCATAGTTGTCATGTCCCCTTATTGAATAATTGGTGTTTCTTGAATCAATTTGTGTGTAGTCTCACGAGCACTATTACTTTGTTCAAGATGAATTGTTTTGAATCAATTATCTACATTTCTATTGCAATATTATGCTAATTAATCTCTCTGAATTACATAAATCCTTAGTTAAAATAGTGACAATTTGGTAACTGTAATTACATGATTGATGGATCTTTCCTTCATAGTGTGGTAAATGGTTTTAAAATCAATTTGTATCTATTTGATCTGAGATCTTTGTCAGTTCCTGAGTGTATCTGGAACGTATTTGATCAAAGATTGTTAGTATTTTATTGAGAGTTTGTCATGAGATTTTGTGTTTGAATTTTCAATTTTTATGAAATCCTGTGTTCTTGGGCTTTCATGAATACAAACCTTCTGGTTTAAGGAATGCTTTGGAATCTGTGATCCATATTTTACATCAAGAATAATTGTCTATGGTATTTGTAAGGTTAATTTGAGTTTTTTCGTATAATCACCTTTATCCTACTTCCCAATAATACATAAAAATCATAACCAATACCCATTAGATCCAACCGAATTACACCCACTTGCATTGTCTATGCATAAATTCTAAGGATATTTGTTGAATTTTCCCATCCTTTATCGAAAATATGCAAAATAAAGCTGGAATTATGACTGCCTTTAGTAACTTGAGCCTTCTTTAGAAGATATCTGCATTTTCTAGTGTGACAACTCGTGAGAGTTAGATAATTTTAGTATTGACCATGTCTTCTTGAGGCTATTTTTTTAATTCCTTGAGAAAAGGAGTCCCATTATTGTTGTTCTATCCACCGCTTTCACAATTATAGGTTACAAACTAGGCCCTCTCACCCTTGTTTCAGGTAGAACCTAAAGTAATAGGGTAGGTCATACCATTAGTGAGGTGTTATCCAAATTTCCCCAAGTTCAAGTAAAAAGAGACTGTCAAATCTATCCCCAGCTACAAAATGAATCAAATATTGGTCTATCTTTCTCTAACCATCCCGCTTAGCACATTGATGTTGCTCGATCTATGAGGTGGGATTGATTTGGGTAAGAACACAATTCTCTATGCATCCTCACATTAATTAATTATAGAAAGATGATTAGGCCCTAAATTACACTTTCCTAGTTTGACTACCACTAAAATTTTGAATTCCTAAAATAAAAAAATCCACCAGCATATGTGCTCTTTCAAAACAAACTTAATTACCAAATACTTAAGTGTCATGTGATCTGTGTAAAATATAAATTGAGTATCCAACACATACTACCTAAAATTATGCAATGCATAAATCATAGTCAACGCTTCGCACTCCGTTGTTGTGTAATTCTACTCACCTGGAGTTAAATTGTTTCTTGGAAAACACATAGGGTGATAAAAATCCTTCACTAGGCTATACTAGAATTGCCTCAATTTTCATACCTAATGCATCTACATGTACTTGAAATGGCTTGTCATAGGAGGGAAAGGGAAAAATGGGTATAGTAGTAATCTTCTCCTTCATTGTGTCGAAAGCCACCTGTTTCTCCTCATCCCAGCTGAAACCTTCTTTTATACTTCAAAAATTCTTCCAAAGGTGTGATAACCTGGCATAACCTTTGTTGAATTTTTGTAGTAACTGTATGCCACAAGAAAACGTGTACTACGCTTTTATTGGTAGGCTCCTCTAAACCTAAGATAATAACAACTTTGGTAGGATCTACTAATTAGACTTCCTTACAAATAATATGACCTATTAATGTAATCGTCGACACTAAAATTTTCCTTCGTAATTTCTATTTCATTAATGTATGTATTAGGAATAGGATGTTGTTAAGTGTAATTAGTAGTAGCGTCTGATAGAAGATAACGGTGCCATCAGTACGGTGCCGCCAATAATGTGGAGTACGGTAACAGTCAAAGTACAATAGGAATGTTGTAAAAAGTAAATATTTGTCGTAAGTGGTCCGGTAATGTTAAAATGTCAAAGTTTGGGTAATTAGAGAAGTAGGGTCTACATGATTAGGAATTAGAAATATTATATTGGTAATAAGGACAAGGAGTGAGGTCATAAATATTTTGTGTATTTTATTTGTAAAAAGTCTAAAAATGTGGAACCCATGTAAAATGATAAGGTTTATCTTATCTTAAAAGATAAGCTTACATGTACAGATAAGAGTTAAGGTATGGAATATGATTTGTCATAGTGGATTTCTTATCCTATCTTAGAGATAGGATGGATAAGCCTGGAAGTTCTATAAATAGAGAGGCCACCCCCCTCATTTAGCATAAAAGGAAGTAGTGAGAAATATTGTAGGAAGTGTGCAAAAGAAGCCATCAGTTTAAAGGTGTGTTGAAGAAGCCATTAAGAGGTGTAATTGTAAAGTTTCTCCCATAGTCTTGGTGAAAGGCAAGTGAAGTCAATAACACTTGAAGTACCTCATGGGTGAGATTGTAACAATTTCATGTTAATATTATAATATTTCAGATTTGTCATCATTCCGTCTTATCATAGTCGATGGTATTCTTGTGTTATGTTGTTGTTTTGTTTCCAGATTACATCCACCAAACTAAAGGTTGTGCATTAGTAAATAATCATAGCACGAGGAGTTCCCGGTGAAGAATTATCATAGTCTTTGGATTGGTGATGACATTTTGGTTCCGTTGCCGGGACCATTCCTCGTTGGTGGATTTTCTGGAGAGATATTCCCACTTAGTCAAAAATCAATTGGAGGGTAACCTTATTTTTACTGTGCATAGTAGTTACCATGGTAAAGTCATTTTTACCGTGAATAGTAGTTACCATGATAAAGTCATTTTTGCTGTGAATAGTATTTATCACAGTAAAGTCACTTTTTACCGTGAATAGTATTTACCGCAGTAACTTCACTTTTTACTGTGAATAGTGTTTACCACAGTAAAGTCAGTTTTTACCGCAGTAAGTCAAGTTTTACCATAGTTTACCGTGGTCATTTCTATTTTACTGTAGAAAGGTGTAAAGTCACTTTCTAGTATAGTGATTCTAATTATTTGTGCACATAAGTCTTGTTGATTGTACTTGTGGGTTGGTATTTCACGGTGGTTACTTTTGAAAATGGGAAAGATTCTGTTTTTTAAGCTTAATCTAATGAAGATGCTTCTTCTTTCATTCAAGAGTTTAAACGATCTTGTATTTGTAATGGCCTCATAAGAAGGGAACAATGGACTAAATTTTTTCCTACCTTTTTGGATGGTTCAACACTTAGGTGGTTTGAAACACTAGGTGATAATGTGAAAAATTCATGGGATTTATTAACTCGAAAGTTTTCTTGAAGAATTAGGTGAACAACAAAAATATGTAGATCTCATGATCAATATCACAAAGCTATCCCAAGGAGATAAGGAGAAGATAAGGGATTATCATGCTCGTGTTTTAGAGCTAAGGAGGAAGCTCGATGCCTAGATCGGAAGGAAGGATTAGTGGATGGGTTGATGAACGGCGTGGATAATCTCCTATGTAAGAACTTCATTCTTGGGATGAAGCCGGAGATCGACAACGAGTGAAGTATGACCACCCACTACCATTGAACAAGCAAAGGAGATTGCAAGAAGGCAAGAAGAAAGCATGGAAGAGGAGCCCAAAGAAATTGTTGCTAAAGTAGAGCCTAAACCAGCACCTTTGGTCCAGAATCCACAACCACTCCCGGTGAGCACAAATATTTCTCCTAGTACATCTACTGAGTATGAAGATTTGCTCAAAAAGATGGGTCAGTTCACTATTAATCTTCTTCAAGGAAAGGAATTTAGTTCTCAGGGAGGAGATAGAGGTCCAAAAAGAAATATTTCTGAAGTTGTATGTTATGGTTGTTATAAAAAGGGTCATTATAAGTATAATTGTCCAGACAGAGCTTCTACATCCGGTAAAGGAGATAATGATAAAGGAAAAGTACTTGTGAATTCTTTTGATGTAGTAGATAAGAGCAGAAATAATGAAGTAGATGTGTTTGTAACAAAAAGAAAGAAAGAAAAAGATAATCAAGATGGAAATGATCCTAAGAAGGTGAAAGGAGAAACTAGTAAGAAACATAGGAGAAGAAATTTGGGTGTGCGGGATTTTCTGATTTCACGGGGGCAAGGACCATACTCCATCTTGGAAGATCTGTCTCAAAAGGCCTCGCAAATATTACATATGGTCAACTCTTGGCTATGTCTTCGAGAAGAGGTGGGAGTTGCGAAGTGGACTCAATGCTCAACGAAGGAAGGAGGTTGAGGTCCCCTGTTTTAGAGGCGAGGTGGATCCCTATGCTCCACAAGCCGAGGTATTATGTAATGGTCTTTCAATTCATGATGTCTTAGTTGATGGAGGTGTTGCAATTAATGTAATGACCGAGTCTGTAATGAATATGTTGGGTTTAAAAATTGATCGCCCTTCAACACTTATGTTAAGGTCATTAAATAAGGGAAAAACTAAACCAGAAGGTGTAGTTTCAAATGTGGCAATATCTGTTATGGGTGTTGTATGTGTGGTAGACTTTCAGGTGATGAAAAATGGTATTGTTGCATACCCAATGCTGCTGGGAAGACCATGGCTAAGGAGAGTTCATGCAAGAAACTACTAGAATGAAGGTTTCATGACACTTGGACGTGGTAGAGAGAGGGTGAAGATAAATGTGATCCCTCGACATCATAAGGCAGAACTTGTGGATTCAAGTGATGAAACTGATGATTGGACATCCTCTAATTACTCTAGTACCAGTGAAGTGGACACTGAAGATGAAGAAAGTGAGGTTGATGTTTGATCATGGATATCCTTCCACCACACCAACTCATGACCCCATAAAATTATCTCGAAGAAGAAGTTGATGATCGTCTCCAACAAATAAAGATTGGTGATCTTTGTGATGGAGAGTGAGAAGGAATCCTACCTACAGCTCTTTCGAAGGTACATATACCTATTCACTTTTGATTACAAGGAACTCCGTCAAGTAAGTTGGGTAGAACATTCTATGGAGTTGGTAGATGGTGCTAAGCCCATAAAGCAAATGCCATATAGAATGAATCCTAATTTTTCAAGACGGTAAAAGAAGAAATAGATAAGTTGCTTGATGTAGGATTCATATTTGCTGTGGAGAATGCAGAATGGGTTTCTCCCATTGTGATCTCAATAAAAAAGAATGGGAAGCTACGCATTTGTGTTGATTACAGGAAGCTCAATAAGGCAACAAAGAAGGATCATTACCCTCTTCCATTTTCAGATCAAATCTTGGACGAAGTAAGTGCTATAGATTTGTTGATGGATATAGCAGCTACAACCAAGTTCGTATAGCAGAGAAAGATCAGCTAAAGACCACGTTCACCACCGCTTGGGGAATGTTTGCTTATAGATTTATTCCTTTTGGGTTGTGTAATGCTCGGCAACATTCTAGGGTTTGATGAATAGGGTGTTCGAACCCTACATTGGGACCTTCATCAGAGTATTTCTGGATGATTTTTGCATCTATGGGAGCATTTTGGACCACCTGCACCAAATGGAGACATCATTTCAAAGGTTAGATGAAGCACAAGCCTCACTAAACCCTACAAAGTGTGTCTTTAGATGTTCTAAAGGTGTTTTGTTAGGGCATGTTGTATCCAAAGATGGTATTGTGTAACTCGATCCCGATAAAGTTTCAAAATCAAAGATTTACCATTTCCTATTAATAGAAGTAAGTTGAGATCATTTTTAGGCCATGTGGGTTACTATAGAAGGTTCATCAAGAATTTCTCAAAGATTGCATAGCCACTAACCCAATTCTTGAAGAAGGATGTTACTTATGAACCAGGAAATAAGGCGCATGAAGCTTTTGGACAACTGAAGGAAGCCCTGGTGTCTTCACTTGTTTTAAAGAATCTAGATTGGAGCAAGCCATTCATTGTGTACACTGATGCCTCAGATGTAGCACTAGGAAGTACTTTGAGCCAAAAGGATGAAAATGGGAATGAACATCTAATTTACTTTGGGAGCAGACAAATGAGCAGTGCTGAGGTAAATTATACTGTAACTGAAAAAGAGGCTCTAGCTATCATTTTTGTTGTAAAGAAGTTTAGAAATTACTTGCTAGGGAAAAAAATTTCTAGTTGTAATGAGATCATCGAAGCTCTAAAATATATTGTAAATAAGCCTAACCCATCAGGGAGGATAGAAAGATGGATAATTTTGCTACAAGAATTTGAATTTGATATTATAGATAGGCCAAGAAAGAAGCATGTCAATGCAGATGCACTCTCTCGAGCCTATGATGGTTTAGGATCATCTTGTGATGATGATGATTTCCCGATGCGCAGCATTGTTATCCCTTGACACAATCCCTAGTGAATACATAGATATTTGGAATTATCTGGAATGAATTCAAGTTTCTGATGGTGCCAATGCAAAGACTAAGAGAAAGATTACTCAAGCCAGTCGTCCATATTCTATTCTGCATGGAGTATTATTTCAAATAGGACCTGATGGATAGTACAAGAGGGCAATTGGACATGATCAAGGGAAGGAACTGCTAGAAGAATTCCACAATGGTACATGTGGAGGGCACTTCTCTGGACAACTTACAACAAGAAGGATCTTGGATGCAGGTTATCACTGGCCCACTCTTTTTAAAGATTGTTATAATTATTGTAAGACATGTGATATTTTTCAAACACATGGTAACCGTAAGACTTCATCAGCTCCATTATGTCCTATTCTTCCACTTGGTCCCTTTGAAAAGTGGGGAATAGACATTGTAGGTCCACTTCCAACTACCTCACGCCAAAATAAGTATATTGTAGTTGCCACAGATTATTTAACCAAGTGGGTTGAAGCTAGGCCATTGAAAACAACTTCCATGGATGAAGTGGCAAGGTTCATATATGAACGCATTGTCACCAGATTTGGTTGTCCATTAGAAATTGTAATAGATCAAGGAAGCCACTTCATTAATGAGGTGGTAGAAGCCCTAGTCAATAAGTTTTCTATTAAGCACAGGAAGGCAACAACATACAAGCCAAGCACAAATGGACAGGTGGAATGAACAAATTTTGTGTTGTGTCAAATTCTAGTAAAAGATGCAGACCTTGCAGTACATAAATGAGATAAAAGGATTCATGCAAAGCATTGTGGGCATATAGGGCAACATCAAAGTCAGCAACAGGATACTCCCCATTTCAGTTGGCTTATGGCATTGATCCAGTTCTTCCTATTGAGTTTGATATTCCCACGGTCAGAGTTATGGAAAATAAAAGGATGGATGAAAGTGATTCAATAAAAGAAAGGTTGGTACATCTTCATTTGCTAGAGGAAATGAGGGAAATAACTAAGGATACAAGCTATAAGAAGAAAATGAAGCAGAAGGAATACTTTGATCAAAAGATCGGTGGTCTCCATTTCATGTGAATGACTTGGTTCTAGTATATGATTCCAGATACAAAAAAAGAAGACAGAGAAAATTTCTTCCAAAATGGATGGGGCCCTACAAAATAGCAGCTGTGCATGAAAATGGTACGTACCGACTGGAGGAATTGGATGGCACTCCCATTACGAAATGGGTCAACCACGACAAGTTGAAGATTTTCCAAGCACCAGAATAGTCTACTCCGAGGACGGAGTAGAAGCTAGGAAGGGGGAAGATGTCGACACTAAAATTTTCCTCCGTAATTTCTATTTCATTAATGTATGTATTAGGAATAGGATGTTGTTAAGTGTAATTAGTAGTAGCATCTGATAGAAGATAACAAAGCACCGTCAGTATGGTGCCGCCAATAATGTGGAGTATGGTAACAGTCAAAGTACAATAGGAATGTTGTAAAAAGTAAATATTTGTCGTAAGTGGTCCGGTAATGTTAAAATGTCAAAGTTTGGGTAATTAGAGAAGTAGTGTCTACATGATTAGGAATTAGAAATATTATATTGGTAATAAGGACAAGGAGTGAGGTCATAAATATTTTGTGTATTTTATTTGTAAAAAGTCTAAAAATGTGGAATCCATGTAAAATGATAAGGTTTATCTTATCTTAAAAGATAAGCTTACATGTACAGGTAAGAGTTAAGGTATGGAATATGATTCGTCAGAGTGGATTTCTTATCCTATCTTAGAGATAGGATGGATAAGCCTGGAAGTTCTATAAATAGAGAGGCCACCCCCCTCATTTAGCATAGAAGGAAGTAGTGAGAAATATTGTAGGAAGTGTGCAAAGGAAGCCATCAGTTTAAAGGTGTGTTGAAGAAGCCATTAAGAGGTGTAATTGTAAAGTTTCTCCCATAGTCTTGGTGAAAGGCAAGTGAAGTCAATAACACTTGAAGTACCTCATGGGTGAGATTGTAACAATTTCATGTTAATATTATAATTTACTCTGATATTTCAGATTTTTCATCATTCCGTCTTCTCATAGTCGATGGTATTCTTTTGTTATGTTGTTGTTTTGTTTCTAGATTACATCCACCAAACTAAATGTTGTGCATTAGTAAATAATCATAGCACGAGTTCCCGGTGAAGAATTATCATAGTCTTCGGATTGGTGATGACAAAGTACCAAATGGAGTAGCAAAGACACATTTCTTAATGTCGAGAGAGATACTTAACTAGCAACATCTCTTAAACATCAATCTTAAGTTGTCACAATGATCTTTTACTAATCCATACACTCTGTCAAATCATCCAAGTAAACTTACAAAAATTATGAATAAAGTCTTGAAAGGCTTGCACCACAATGCGTAAAAATACAACAGAATATTCTAAATTCCAAAGGGCATAACCATATAAGAAAAACTTCCCCATTCCATGGTGAAAGTAGTCTTCTCCTAGTCTTATTTTGCAATCCTTGGTGATAACCTGAAAATCCATCTATAAAAGAAATATCTCACGCCCACTACACCTTACAAAATTTCCTTAGTAAACGGTGTTTGAAAAGGATCTATCACACATGTAGCATTCAAATATCTATAGTCCACATAGATTCATATCCTTCCATCCTTCTTAATACTAATCACCATTGGGCTAACCCATTCAGACTCTTCAATAGCTTCAATGATCCTAGATTCCAACATTTTATCAATCTCTTCTTTAACCTTTACGCGTAGATTAGGATTCATCCTATAAGGTCTCTTCCTAATTAGGAATGCACCTTCCTTTAACTTAATTCACATCTCTCCCAATGAGGGATGAACTCCCTTCAATTCATGGTATCTATGTGGGAACAAATCCTAGAAATCCCGTAGTAGTTCAATTATCTTTGAGACCTCTTTGTTTGTCCAGTAATCACAAATGACTACTTATTTTGGTTCTTCTTTTATGCCAATGTTGACCTTATTTGTCTTTAAAGGCTTATGGTAAGTGCACACCTTCTCATCCACACTATGTAACATTCCCATTTTAAGACTTTAGAAAAAAGGAATTTTTATTTTTTTGATACACAATGTTCTCTGTTCTAAATCACAATTTAGAATACACATTCAAATGCCAAACTATCCGTAATAGAAAATCATATGCAGCTATAATAACTCGGTGAAACACCGATCTCTCATTTCATGACTCGGTGCCATCCGATCTCTCATGTTATTCAGTAATGTGTATACAAAGTATACTTAGTTTCTTTACCCTGTTAGAGGTAATCAAGTGTTTTGTTTAAGATCCTATCTGAATATTTGTTATTGATATTCATCTGAAATCTCGCTTCTTAAACTAAGTGACATAGGAAAATGTAACACGTAGTTTATGATACTTTGGCCAAAGATTTACACATGTTTACCATGTTTGCATTCCTAGATGACATACTCATAAAAAAATAAGTCCTTCACTACACTTGATTTGTTATCTAGATTGGTATTTATTGATCTCTTTCAATCCATACGATTCAAAGTATAACCCTAGATAAGGTTAGAAACATGCCCTAGTGTGGGAGACTGCCGCGGTGACTAAGGGTACATAGACATACTCAATCAACTCAATCAATTAGGTGTGTCTAGTTATCCTAAGTCATCAAGGGTGGACTCCGTCACTAGGTCATGTTCATATCCCTACATAGGTCAAGAACTTATGTTAGTCTAGTTGAACAAACTCTAAAGGGTATTGAGACATGTCAACTGCAACGTAGTAACCTCATAACAACTCATGTAGTTACGAAGGTACTTCACTACAGTTGGTGTGTGTCAACATCCAACTGAGTATCCTCAACTAGATAAACATAACTTATAGTGAATTTGATGTTATATTAAATTCTTCTTTAAAATATAATGTCGGCATCCTTAATGATTCAAGCAAGTTCTTTAACCTATCAGGTTACAAGTTATAACTATATATGAGGTAGGTAAGTAGATAAAATCTTCTTCCCAACCTATTTATTTTCTTGCATTAGTTTACCATTTATCCGATACCACTTGCAACCAAAAAGGGACATTAAGTCTCTTTTAGACATAAAGGTGATTGAGCTATCTAATTTCCATTTTTAGATTAAGGAAATATGCATAAGGAAGCACAATTACACCCATTCACCCTTTTGTTTATATATATATATATATAAGAATTTAATAACTTAATCTTAAAGTATACCCACAAGGGATTTTCCCCTTTTTATTTTCTATTTCATGGACTAATGTCCAATGAGTAAAAATAGAATTCTTTTATCCATAATAAATTCAAATTACATATGCAGAATTATAAACAAGGTTGTAACACATACATCCCTATAAGTTAATTACAAACCCTTTTTCAATGATAGAGTGTCATGAGATTATTAACTTTATAAGTGGTATCCCATCTAGAGAAACCCTTCCAACCAACAACTCAGACTCCTAACCCAATCCATTGCATAATATATAAGTATGTGAACTACCTTCCTAAATTAGGGTAATACTTATCATTTCAGCCTAATCCAAGCCAAGAAAGTATTTCTACAAGTATTAACAAAATTCAAACATATTTTATTCATCAGGAAAGAGTGATACATTTGCTAAGTCCAAACAACTCATATATCAATATTTCCAAACATCATCACATACAACTCATAATGTCAAACAACATCACCCATTCTTTTCTCATTACAATTTTCTTTTCATTAAGTACATCTTAGTAATGAACCCCCTTTTCTTTTTATCAAAGTAAAGATTCATTCTTCAAAATAAAATAAATGTAACTTAAACTAGGTCTTTCTCCTTTCATCTTTCTCGTAGTCCATCTACAAAATTGCTAGCATGGGTCAGTTCATTGAATTGAGCATGATAAGAACTAATCATTAAAACAATGTGCTTTTAGCTAACTGTTTCATAAAAAGAACCATGTTGTTATGAAATAGTCCAGAAATAAAAAACGGAAAGACTCAACCAAAAAGGAGATCACAATTCCAATTTAAAGAGAGAGAAAGAGATATGCTTTAAGTCAAAACAAGGTTAGGTCATGAAATAAAATAACTTTATCCTTCCTTCATATTTTCCTTTTATCAAAATAATTTAAGTAGTAATTTAAGAGAATTAAACATTCATCTGGTCCTCAATATTACCTTCTTGTATTACATTCTAAGTTCATCACTCAATTAAACTTGTTAATCTAAAGAAGGTAACTACTTAAACTATCTTTTAGGAATAACTCAACAAAGTGAAACATTTATAAACATTACTTTCAATCTAAATATTTCATTAACCTACATTCATCCTAAAGTCTGAGATGCCTTCAATCGAATCTAGAGACCATAAGAATTAAGTTAGGATAATCCTAATCATCATAACATTTAATGTGTCCCTTCTTGCAGTATCCTAATACTCAAGCTTAGAAAAAGGAACCCATTTCAAATTAAAAATCCAATACCAGCTATATCAGACCTCAATCAAAATTAAGGTTCCTATTAACAAGAAAACGAGTTAATGCTCATATCCTAAAAAGATACACCATTACTATCATTACTCTAAGTGAGTGGTATGGTTAAGTTTATAATTTAGACCAACTCAATAATCCATCCAAACACAATAATCCATCCAAATATTTTCAACTTCAGCCATACTGCCCTAAAAACATTTTGCATTCATCTTATCAAATAGTCAAGAAGTTGCATAAATGTAACAGACCAGCGAAGGGACAAAAAATTTACCAAGTTCGTAAGTTGTAAGAAGATTAGAGGAAGGAGAAATAGAGTGATTACTACTTCACAACTCTTTGTATGATTAAACGAGAACATTAAGTAACCAAAAACCTATAATGACAAAGGTCAGTTATCTAATGACTCAAGCCAAAATCCCAAACAAATATTTGCTTAGGGTTTGAATTAAATGAACACCAAAAACTAGAAGAAAGGAAAGAAACAAAGAGAAACAAAATTCCATTACCTTTCCTCATTCAAGGAGATGGTTTTGATAGCCTCAAATCCCACAAGGATAACAAGTAATTCATTTCCTAGAAGATTTAGAGAGGAAAGAAAGAGATTAACCGAAGGATAAGTCTGAAACAAACTTCCTAAAACTCATATCCATGAAGGAAATGAAGTATGAAATACGATGTAACCAAAATAGGAGCCAATGTTCCATTTTCACAAAGAAAGCATTTACCTAAGTTCAGAAAGAACTAAAACCGAGCTTGTTGGCCCAAGAGGTCTAAGAAACATGCTAATACAAAACATCAAGTCAAGGTCGACAGAGCTGTCAAGAGGTTCAGGTAACAAAAAAACAAACCACAATAACCAATACTCAAGAGATTTTTCCCCTCTTAGCACCAAGTGACACAAATTCATAGGTTACCCAAAGACCCAAAGGAATAGAACAGAATATCATATCCCCTTTACTTGCTTCCAAAACTAGACTTCGTAAAAATAACTAATCATTTCAAGAGATTAATACAAGTATTCTTTTGTAGGTCCTAAAATAATAACCGAAAGATCTTATGCAAGTCCATGAAGACGTTAAATCAATTACCAAGCAAAACCCACACTATTTTATCCTTCTACAACACACAAACACACACACACACACAAGATCGAGAAAGTCTCGTAATAGGAAGGATACACACATAAAACAGAATCAAAAAATCACAAACAAAGTGATAAGATTCAAGGTATAGTCATCATTTTGAAGTCTTCATTCAATAACAAAAAATAAATATTAAGAACAACCATCAAATCTATATTTATTGGTATAATAAAGAGATTTACACAAAGTAAAACAATAGATTTCTTCTTAATAAATCATGCTAATACAATGGCTATTATATAGCCAGGAATGTTGTTGAACAACTTCCTATAAAATAGGAAGTATACAAAACAATAACCTTCCCGTACTAATATATTGTTATACATTTGTTATAACAATATAAACATACTAACCAATTATAATAAACCATGTGAATACTAATTCCTAACATTCCCCCCCTTAGTGTTTACATGGTAGAAAAACATCCACACACTCAACTGCAGTATGCTCACCCCTGTGGCATGTCCAACTCTGTGACTCATGACCTTGATCCAAAAGAAAGGCTCGCTCCTTCCATGGTTTTAAACAGGCTTACCACAAACCTTGAAGTGACAGGAACCTCATCAACTGTCGACCTTGTGTGGTTTTCTAGATTCTCCCACAAACCCTTTCAAGATCCATGAACTGACTTACTCTGGTGCTACTGTTCACCACTATGCTTATACATCAAGGAATTATGCAGAAACACAACTTGCATATTACAAAACCACATAATAGAAGAAATACTGAAAATATTTCACATTACTTCCTATAAGAATCGTAATATTCTTAATTGTAGTCTCTGTCATTGATCGCTACCACTCGATCTCGAACAAAGATAGAAAAGCGCCACTTCCAATCGGAAGCTTTCCTTGACTAAGTCGTTTTGGGTGCAGAATGGGAATGGAACATTGGTATGTATTCCCCCCCACAATGTGAAATTCCACTCATATAGATACTGAGAAGAAAACTGCATCGAAGAACATACTCCTGAATGGATCTTGCTAGTTAGGTCTTGCTGCACATGGTCACTAATGCTAGTGAACGTATTCTCCTAGCTGACCATCTTCCAATGAAGTACGGCAGTCAGAGGACCAAGTTAGTCAGAGGATCACTGACAGTCATCTATGCTCCAACACAACTTTCTTTCCAACATCCATCAAATACCAAACAAAACAGGAACTTTGAAAAAGAATCACACCACACAACTAAATCTGGAACACTGCAAAACTCAAAAACAAGTACTCACACTGCACACCTGTGCCACCAAATCATTCTGTGCGGCCCCGTCATTGGTGACTGACAAGAGGTCGCTGTCTGACCTCTAGCCTCCGATGCCTCCATCCTCCATTAATTGCTGCTAGCTCAGCTGAATTTGAATCGAGGCTCAATTATATGCCTAAATCGAATGTCGGGTTCAACCGAAAATGCATTCGTAAGGCAATTTTTATTTTTTTACGACTACAAAATGACCAAAACACTGACTTTAACAAAGACTCTCCTTATGAAACTTTCAAATAGACATACAACTTGAATCTTTTGACAATTTTATACTATAATGACTATTGACTATAGTCATATCATATTAACGGACTTTATTTTTTACGTGACTACTCTTTTACAAAGACTACTTTATAACAACACTTTGACACAAAAGTATACAACAGGCTTATTTACAAAGACAATGTAAACTAGAATTTGATATAAGCCCTAAATAGACACTAAACAATAATATAAAACTCAACTTTGCATGTAGACAAGGGCCGCCACATGTTGGGTGTTGGTATGTCACGTCACATCCAATACAATCTATTTATAGAATGAATTAAAACATTCCAAACCAGATCTGATAATCACGTTTCATCCTCCAAAATGTGTTTTTTTCAGGAAAATCGACCTCAAAATCTTCGATTGCAAATAATACTCTCCCGCATATGAAAGACTTTGATGCCTGCTAGCATGTGATACCAAATAATGGTGGCTTGTGCAGGTCTTGAGAGCTCGGCAGAGGCAGAGGCGTATAGAATGAAACCCGCAGCGATGAAGATTGGACCGAAGAAAATGAGGATCAGCTTGACGCCTTTGCAGAGAATATATTTGAATAAATTTTTATGACTTCCCATGCACCAGCTAATTAGAGATAAAGCCAAACAACTACATAGAGGGTCATGTCAGGGATAATCCAAAGAATCGAGCTAAAATAGTCGATCTGTACGTAGGTGGGTAAAATAATCAACTCTGACCCATGATAAAATGGTGGTTTGGGACATGAAAGAGGAAATTAACGCAGCTCTATTGACAGCAAGATATATACAATGGAATTCACAAATCTCGATTATAATGAATACGGTGAGGCGTGTTGGATAACTCAGATATAAATGACATGCAAAATATAAATGACATTCAAATTACTCGTTAAATTCTTTGTAGAATGGGCACCGCAAATTGAACAATGACGTGGGAGTCGAAGGAGGTGATTTGGTCACTGAATTGTGTGTATTGATTGTGTTTTTCTTGTAGATTTGCTAATGCTGGAGATGCGTCTCTATTAACATCTCAGACATTCAAATGACAAACTGTGCGTTCCTTTTATCTGGCTGACTGTAATATTAACAAACGAATGCTTCAGAATTCCTCAATCTTCATGCCTTCCAAGAAAGAGATACGTTCCATAATAAAAGAAACCACTTGCTCTCAAAAGACTCTCATTATAGTCACAATCTGCTGTGAGAAAACCTGGCTCTGATACCAAATATTGGTATAGCAGCAGATTTACACAAAGTAAAACAATAGATTTCTTCTTAATCAAATCATGCTAATACAATGGCTATTATATAGCCAGGAATGTTGTTGAACAACTTCCTATAAAATAGGAAGTATACAAAACAATAACCTTCCCATACTAATATATTGTTATACATTTGTTATAACAATATAAACATACTAACCAATTATAATAAACTAACAACCATGTGAATACTAATTCCTAACAATATTCACAAAGGAGTTATGCAAAATCATAATGAAAACTAGACATTCCAACTATTTCCTAACCAAAGTTTACCGACGGAGGAAACAAGCTCGATTAGACCCATATTTCCCAAGTTTAAGTAGCCCATAACACCAAAAAAGTTTAAACAATTCAACAATGATCACATATAGATTTTTGGCTTTGTTTTCAAGCCCATGCAAAAATATTTAAAGCAAAACCCAGCTATCCAAACAAGAAATTCAAAATCCGAACATACTTTCCATTATCCAAACAGGGTTAGTAAATTATACCATTAAAACATCACAAAAAAAAAAAAAAGAAAGAGAATAATTTTTGTTTTCAGATTATTCCCTAAGATAAGAGTTATTTTTATGAGCATTTAAGTAAAAGCATAAGACTTAATGGATAGAGCCTATCATGCCTGATAGTGCTTCTCCTTCACTGATTCGTAGAGATATCCAAGAAGAGCTTCAATCCTTCTTTCAAAATGTAAACAACACACAAACTTCATCTAACTCCTCCTTATAGCTTCTCAGTGCCAACTCCTTCCCTCCATGCCATGCAAGGAAGAAAAAATCATGCACAACTAAATTGCATGCAAGAATCGAACTGGAGGTTCAAAAACAACCACATGTAGAGCTCAAGCTCCAAACCAAATGAATCAACAAAACCAAACCCTTTATCTTCTTCCTAGGTGGTTTCACCAAATTCAAAAACATTAAATGCAGAGTAGGACTGTCATTCCTTCCTACCTTCCCGCCACTGCCACCTCCAAATATGGCGAGGACTTATTTCAAACAAAAGCATGCATCCAAAACTTTGGTGAAGATGCCAACTCACCCTCCTAAATTTTCCAAATGCCCTTGCCAAATTTGGCTGCAAAAAGAGATAAGGACTTAATAACTCGCCATTAATTCCTAGGGTTCATTGCCTCCCACTTACCTCTTCCCATGTCATTCCATAGGTCCCTTTAGGTTAGCCATTCCTTAGTTAGGTTCAACATTAATTTAGGAACCAACATAGGTCCATAGGTTAAGTCTTTAGTCTTAGGTTCATTAATCACCTAATAACAATAAACTTAGTAACTTAGGTTAGGTTACTTCTTTAGGATAAGGTTCCAAATTTAAGGAACATGGTGAAAATAAGTCACAAGCTCCTTTAAAATTTGCAACATACCTTAAATAGAAAAGAGGACTCAGACTGGTAACCCCATTTCAATTCAAAGCAGAGATCCAAGGAGAGGATCGTTCACTACCTTCACACCTTCAAGGTCCAAAATTCTTCCATCTGTCCAAATTGGATGCCAAGACAACAAGATTTGAAAATTTATAAACATACCTTGGATCAATAGAATTGATCCAAGGTGTTGTTGTTCTAAATCTTATAAATTATGAAAACTGAAACTCTTTTTCCCAATCCCAAGCAGTAAATTATTCTACACAAATAGAGATGGGTTACATCCTTTTAAATTAAGAAAAACATGCCAGTAATGTATCTATTTCTGTAGATAACATATTACCTACTGCAAACATGATTTCATAAGTCATAAGAGTACACCATCTTAAGACAAAATCACCTGTCAACGTTTGAACCTTCTTTAATAGAAGTCATCATAGATACAAGTCATGTTAGAGGTGTTACACACTATCTAAGACTTTGTGTGTACCTTCCGTATGATCAAAATCATGGTTCTTGACTTCCTCATCATCTATCGATACACCATTTTTCCTTTCTCTTTTTCTGGGAAGGCATGCTCAAACTGTACTTCATTTGTTTCTTATTCTCCCTCAAAAAATGCATCCAATTCATGATCTCATATAAAATATATAATGAGGTCCTCATCTTTGGAACTATGTCCTAGAGTAAGGTGATTGAATACATGTAAGGATTCATTCACTAATGGTTTAGAAGATAGATACTCAAAAGTCTAAATAATATCATCCATCAAATCTTTCCAATTTTTCTATCCGATGACACAACTCGAATGGATATACCACGTGCATGCACAACCTTGCAAGGTGGAATAGAACTTTTACACCCACAGTGAAGGGGGTAAAGATTTTAGGCCTTCCATCTAGGCTCTCTCACATTCTTGGATGTAAAACAAGTCCGAATCCTTCCCATGATAGTTGCATATCCTTGTAGGTGCATTGCTCCAAAGAAATCTAACATAGAACGGAATTATTACTTCATGTCACTTCATAAGATTATCCTGATGGGTCAATCACCAATGTACTACTATCCCACACAAGGTATAAATAAGCACATTCCTTCGCTCCACTGCACATTTCCATTATACTTCTATAGTTTCCAAAAAGACATCAGGGCTACCTTCTCTAGCGTAACTTGGTAACTGTCTTCCCCCCAAGTGTATAATAAAATGCACCTTGACCACACAAGTCACATTACCCATCAATTCTCTTCCAATCAACTCATAAGTCCCATGCGCCCAATTATCACATTCAATCCTAGTCGTATCACTTATGGGTCGAGCATCATCCCACTTAATGAACCCTTCTCTTGATGGCTCAAGAACCTCTAAATCTACGATAGTGCACACATAAATTTTTTTCAAGTCTTCTTCATCCAAAGGTTCTACATAAGGTGTTGATATTCCATCTATTAGTGGAATAGTAATGCACTCCTTATTCTCAAAGATGATGTATTCCTTATTGAAGCACAAATAAACATTATTCACATAACACCAAGGGTGTCAAAGTAAATTTGGGAAACTATCTACCTCAACAAGCACTAAAACTTAAAAATCCTTAGTGAACTTGGCCCCTTGAATGGTTATGAAAGCATTCTTTAAAAATCGATGGGTATAACCTTAGTTCTATTTTCCATATACAACACATTGGAGGATGGTTGCAATGGTGGTCTCCTCATTTGATGCCACATATCCAAAGTAAGAACATTAACCTCAAGGAATGTATCAATCAAGATATTACTCAAGAACTAACCATCAAAAACAACATTCAATGTGATCTCCTTGTCATAATTCAGACTATGAGGTGCAAATTAGCATGCAAGATCCACCTCTCGTGCTCACATCTAGCTCACGATACCTCTTCTCTTAACCACTTTCCTAATAGGGGAATGGTATTATCCTAACGCAAGATCTTACACACCTCTTTGATATCATATACATCATCCTAAAATATCTTAGCATTCTTCACTTGCTCTAACTTTTGTGACTACTCTTTTAAGCACCGGATCTCTCCTTGCAAACTCGAATCACCTCCATAGTCTCTTGGTAAACCTCCTTCTGATAAGTCGATAAAGGTATTTTCCATACAACACCTCTTATCTTATAATGAGAGGCCTCTGTTTTGGTATTTCTGGCACATGTAGCTTCAGCATGTGTAGTCACTAATATAGGCTCCAACTCTAGATTAGATGCTACCGTAGGCATGAACAAAGGTTCAACGTGCTTTACACTAACCATGCCCAAGCCCTTCTCCTAATTTTTATGATTCTAAATCATGTGATAATAAAAATTAGGAATTATTCATAATTATGTTTCTTTCCACACCATGAGCATTGGTGAAAATCTGGGCACTCGTGCTTGTAGTGATCTATAGATCCAAAATTGAAACAAGTTCCATGTGGAAAATCACTCCTTCCTACGCCATGACCACTATGACCTCTCGAATCCTCTATGAAAATTCCTTCCCCTTCTTGTGCCCTCTTCACGTCCTTCATGGTGACACCCCTCACTCTTAGAGTTGTTCACAATGATGGTCCGGCACACACCAATATCGATTACATCATGAATCTGTTTCTATCAATAGGAAATCATTGGTATCATGCGTAGTTGTTTCACTCGGAATGTTTTGGCTTCTGGGAATAGAGTTGTTTCTATCCTTTCATTCCTTTTAGAAACAGATGAGATTAGGGTAAGGAGGAATACCTGTTGAATGTCGAGATGGTGTGCGCGTACCGTAGAGAAAGATCAAAGCTAAGCTGTGGAGAACTCCTTTTTGTCTTGGAAGGACTACTGCAAATAAGAACACAAGACCACAAGATTTTGATTAAACAATAAATGAGGAAGCGCCTTGGGCCGGGAAATATAAAACTTCCCTTCGAAGGTGGTGGTTTTCGCTAACGTGAATTAACACAAAAGATTGTAAAATATCAATTAAATTGCTTGGCTGAATTGGGTAGGGGAAAGGTTTTTTTCTGGTTTTGATCAAGGGAACCGATGGCGTTACCTTATAACCGATGCGGTTATTGATAACCGATACGGTGGGTTCTAGGATCTTCGGGACCTGGTTGTGGTGTTTGTAATGGCTGGTTTTTGGATAGTTTTTAGGAAATGGGATGGTTAGAAACAAAAGAATGACAAACTAGAGGCAATGAGTACGTTGGATAATGGATTGAAACGGATTTAGGAGCACTGAGATTCAAGAAACATAAGAAATGTTATAACAAAAGGACATGTAAGATCTGACTTACTGGTTTTGACCGAGATGCAAGTTGATCTCCTTGGTTGCAAACACTTCTGGTTTCTTTACTCGTCTCTGCTCTGTCAAGTGAAGATCTGGACTCTGTTCCTCGCTCGCAATGCTCTCTGTTGATCCAGAAATCCTTTGACTGATCTCTCCAAATGAAATTCCGAATCGTTGTTTTGGTTTGGGGAGCCCATTTACAGGGAACCGATGGCGGTTGCGTAACCGACGGCGGTCGAGTAGGAACCGGCATCGGTAAGGAAAAAGTAGGCTATTTTTAGTAAAATAGCCCACCTTCCCTGCTTTTCTCCCGAGAGATCAGTCGCGGGCTTGGTCAAGTGGCTAGAAGGTCGGCTTTTGGTGCGAGTAAGGAGGCATTAGTTATGGATGTGAGTCTAGACTAAGTCATGGGTCTTAATTAGCTTAGTTTAGGGTTAGGGCTAGGTCATGATGAGGTGGCAAAGTGAGGTGGCGGGTAAGGCGATGTGGATTTATTAATTATAAGATAATTAATAAATAATTGTGTAAGGTTTAGGTGGTGAGGTTAGGTTGCGAAATGAGATGCGGGTCATAAGGGGTCGTAAGACACAAATTTGGTGTCTACATTAGCCCCTTATTGTCGTGTAGCTTGTTCTGTAAAGCTGCGCGGACAATAATATGAAGTGGTTTCTCATGTTAAAGATATAGGTAATCCCCCTCAAATCTATCACAGATTGAGTGAACGGGAAATCAGGGATAGGGTTGATAAAGGGTATATGTGGTAGAGAGGATGGAAGGTGGTGGGGTAGGTCCAAGGAAGGACGCATGTTGAAATGTAATAAGTACGACTAGGGTACTGATTTGACTAAGAAACCAGAATGCATAGGCAAAGGTCGATAGTTTATCCAAACAAGGGTGAAATAATCCACGGTATCCAAGGCATAGGAAGTAGCTCCGGGGTATATAACGGGTAAGGTACCGGAACGTTTAGGCATGTTCGGCAAGCACAAAAGGTTGGTTTGGTTGAGATAAACATCACGGTCTTGGTCCGGGCAAAGTTGGTGATGATCAAGTCAAGGACCCTAATCATGCTAAAACACGAACAGTGAGCTCGATTGAACACAAGGTACATGATGGATGTATAAAATAAAACGTTGATTGTGGGTATGGTATGGAAGTGATACGGCCTTGGGTCGAGGCCAAGTGGTTGGGCGGTGGTGGTGGTTAGATGGGGTGAGGCCTTGGGTCGGTCAAATTGGGTCGAGGTTCGGGCCGGATGGGTAGGTTGAGGCCTTGGGTCGGGTCAAATTGTTAGGCGAGGCCTTGGGTTGGGCCGGATGGGTAGGTTGAGGCCTTGGGTCGGGCCAAATAGGTTAAGGGGCGAGGCGTAGGTCGGGCGCCAAATAGGTAGGTTAAGGCCTTGGGTTGGGTCGGGCCAAGGCGTGGGTAGGTTAAGGCCTTAGGTCGGGCCGAATGGTAGGTTGAGGCCTTGGGTCGCGCCAAATAGGTAGGTTAAGGCCTTGGGTCGGGCCGAATGGTAGGTTGAGGCCGTAGGTCGGGCCAAATAGGTAGGTTAAGGCCTTGGGTCGGGCCAAATAGGTAGGGCGAGGCCGTGGGTCGGGCCGAATGGTAGGTTGAGGCCTTGGGTCGGGCCAAATAGGTAGGTTGAGGCCGTAGGTCGGGCCAAATAGGTAGGTTAAGGCCTTGGGTCGGGCCAAATAGGTAGGGCGAGGCCGTGGGTCGGGCCGAATGGTAGGTTGAGGCCTTGGGTCGGGCCAAATAGGTAGGTTAAGGCCTTGGGTCGGGCCGAATGGTAGGTTGAGGCCGTAGGTCAGGCTGGACAAGTGAACAAATGTTGTGCCGCAAAGGTGGACAGAGGCGGTATTGGTGAAAAAGAGGCAAGGAGTAAAGAAGGGAAAAGAATGGGGTGAAAGTTGGGTATCAAACCGATGTCGATTCTTCATGACCGATATCGGTTAAGGGACCGATACCGGTTTCTTAGGGCAAAAAAGAAACCGACATCGGTTAAGGTCGAAAAACCTATAAAAAGAAAAAATACGGCCTGTCATTGTCACTTTTGTTATTTGCAATCCAAATTGACTTGTCTGACGTGGAGAGTTGATTTGGAGGGTTATTGAGTGAGGTGGAGCTATTTGATTGGCGGAGAGAGTTGATAGTGGGCCCGATTGAGGAGGAGGCAGCAGTGATTGGCGGGGACCCAGCGAGATCGGATTGGAGCCATGGCACGGCAGGAGGAGGCTGGGAGGGTTGGACCCAGGTGGACCGCCACCACCCATCCCACCACCACGACGTGTCGTCGTAAACTGCAGTGAGGTTCTAAACTCTTTATTTTATGCATTTGGTTGTATTAAGTGAGATTGGGGGTTTGGGTAGGAATTTAGTTGTTTTAGGAAATGAGGAGTAAAATAGACGTAATTTGAAAAAGAGAGAGGGTAGATAGGTAAGATAGGGTAAGGCGGCTAGGTGTGTAAAATTTGGGGGTGTTTGGGTGGGTAGATGGGTAAAAATAGGTGAAAAATGGTTTTGGGGGCCGCGCGGGGGTTCGGCTCGGGCAGGAGACAGTGACCGATGTCGGTCACTAGGCGACCAGCATCGGTCGCAAAAGCATAGGGTGAGGTTGAAATGGGGGGGACCGGCATCGGTCGCGTATCGGCCGGTATCGGTGGGGAAGGTTGAGGGTGGAGTTGGGATGGGATTTAGGGTTTATGGTTTAGGTTTGAAGGTGGGTTGGGTGGCTTGTTGGGGTGGGGTTGGGATGGGAGTTAGGGTTTATGGTTTAGGTTTGAAGGTGGGTTGGGTGGCTTGTTGGGGTGTGGTTGGGGGTTTAGGGTTTAGGGTTTAGGTTTGAAGGTGGGTTGGGATGGGATTTAGGGTTTATGGTTTAGGTTTGAAGGTGGGTGGGATGGGATTTAGGGTTTATGGTTTAGGTTTGAAGGTGGGTGGGTGGATTGTTGTTGGGGTGGGTGGGAGTGGGAGTGGGAGTGATTGAATGTGTTTTTGGGGTGTTGGGTTGGGTTGGGAGTGGGGGTTGGGTTAGGGGTGGAGAAGGGGTAGGTGTGGGAGTGGTGGTTGGGTTAGGGTTTTTGGGTTTATGGTTTAGGTTTAAAGGTGGGTTGGGTGGCTTGTTGTTGGGTTCGGAGAAGGGTTAGGTGTGGGGTTAGCTTTAGGGGTGGAGAAGGGTGAGGTGTGGGGTTAGATTTTGGGTGTGTTGGGTTGGGTTTTAGGGTTGGGTTGCGTTTTGGGTTTTACAAAAGGGGTTTAAATGGTAAAGTAGATGTTATAATAAAGAGTGGGTCTAAGAATGTGTGGGTTGGTTTTGCAGCACGTCGGCGATTGACGATGCGTGATAGGATGCCTCCACTATTGAGTCGGATGAGGCCACACGTATCTGCGGCGCATTGGGCCATCATGCGCGAGGTGGGACTCGGCGGGGTCCAGAGGTACAGAGCGATAGAGAGGGATCACAGCCTGATGGTCGCCCTCATCGAGAGATGGGATCCGGCGGCCAATGTGTTCCATCTGCCGACCGGGGAGATGACCGTCACATTAGAGGATGTGTATCGCATCCTGCGGCTACCGATCGAGGGAGAGGCAGTCTTCCAGGTAGATTCAGAGACTGCGATGGACAGCATACTGCAGGTTTTTGGGGATGCAGCCGCGCTACTGACCTACCATAGCGCGAGTATCGGGTACGGTGACATGTACCGTGCGCATCGTCACGAGACACGACTGGCGGTGTTGATGATGGTTGGGATCACCTGCTTCGCCCTCCCGGACTCAGAGGGAGGCCGCTTCCCACGAGCATTGATGGGGGTACTGCTGGAGATGGTGGAGGAGCACACCTGTTTCGCATGGGCACCAGTGTATCTGGTGCAATTATACAGGGAGTTATGGGGCTATCGCCGGAGGAGGCGATTTGGTATTTGTTCTACATTTTTGTTACACTGTTGGGCATACGAGCACATCGTATGCATCAGGCCAGTAGGGCTACCTCAGCAGGCAGGGCCACAGGTCGTATACCGATATGGCTTTCAGAGGTGGTTGGGGGTCGTGGGCCAGCCACGAGTAGTTGTTGCAGGTCGGGATGTGGTCTATTATAGACACTTGCTAGAGGGCCTTACAGTAGTAGACATTGTATGGAGACCCTACAGAGGTCATCAGCCTGGCAGAGGAGCCCGCGTACAGCTGCGCCTGATCCAGTATACATTCTGGATAGCAGGACGGAGGCCGGGAGAGTACGAGCGGATACCCCTAGAGAGGGTACGCAGGCAGATGGGGCTACGACAGGACGAGCCACCTCCCCTCCCTCAGTACAGGAGGGATGATGTAGAGGCCCCACTGCCAGCGCCACAGCCTTTGGATCCAGACTGGGTAGCGGAGAGACCAGCAGGTGAGGGTGTGGATGATGCCGGGTGCACGGGAGCATACAGGGTGTGGTGGGCTGGGCAGAGAGCAGCGAGGATAGTACCGCCTGCGCAGCCAGACTTGGCTGCAGTTATAGGAGAGAGGGATCAGCTCAGAGGTCAGGTGCAGCTCTTACAGGGGCAGCTAGCTGCTGCGCAGGCACAGATAGGGGCCTTACGAGGGCTAGCTTGAGCTAGAGCACGAGCACGCAGCACGAGTAGCACCACCACCAAAGACCACGCCCACAAAAAGTGCAGTACAGCACAGCCAGCACCACCACCAAGCACCACACAACACGCAGTGCGAGTACAGCAAAGACCACCACCACAGCACCATAGCCACAGTGCAGAAGAAGAGCAGCAGCGGTAGCACCACCGCGGCCACAGGTGCAGGTACAGGCTCAGGGGGTATTGGTGTTGGGTGCCAGGGGACCAGCCCCAGCTCCTTCAGTGGCGCGAGATCGCTATATGGAGGTTAGAGCAGAGGCCCGATATTATCAGGATATTCTTGATAGTACCGGAGTCGAGTATCAGGCGTATGCAGCGCATAGGGCAGAGACCTCGCACAGCCAGAGATCTCAGGGAGGGGCAGCCACAGCTGGCGTGTCCGTGACGGGCAGGAGGCGAGAGGCACCACAGGGACCAGCGGGGAGAGGTGCCGAGGGCGGTGGGGAGAGCTGATAGATCCCCGACATGGTTTTGTATAGGGACACGGGCACCGATCTGCGAATCGGTCGGTTGTATTGATAGAGGCTGCGTGCCGACATTTATTCATTGCATTGATTCATTTATTTATTATATACGGCTGCGAGCGAGTACAAGAGTTGTACATTTGATACTGCGGCTGCGAGCCGAGTATATTTTGATATGAGAGACCGGCTGCGAGCCGAGTCGAGATTTTTGGTAGGTATTGCGGCCTGCGTGCGGCTTTGGTATATTATGAGATCACAGAGGCCCCGATGTAGGGCACATTGTATTT
Organism: Taxus wallichiana var. yunnanensis; assembly: GCA_018340775.1. Taxonomy (NCBI): domain Eukaryota; kingdom Viridiplantae; phylum Streptophyta; class Pinopsida; order Cupressales; family Taxaceae; genus Taxus; species Taxus wallichiana. Next base: position 63,891,696 of record CM031240.1, read on the forward strand.
TTGAGAACCTGGTATATATATATAGAGACGATGTTTTGATCCTTGTGCAAATATTCAAAATGTGTTTAAATGTTTTGTTAATGGTTGGTAATATGTAATGTATGATAAGTTTTAGTTTGATAGATGGATGATGTTGATGTTTTTGTGTTTGTTGTACGTATGTATGAATGATATGTGATGTGATGAATTGTTAGTTTTGTGACATTGTGATATATGTAACTGATGAATGGGATCCAAATGATGTATAGATTGATAGTTTCTTGATATTCGTAGTTGATGGTTGTGTATTTGTATAAAATAAATGATGTTTAATGAAATTATAATGCTATGTGTGGTGGATGAACAAATGTGGTAAATTGTGTTGTTTATGCAGGCAAAGAGGCGGGCGCGACAAAAATTTAGATGAGAAATGAAGAAAAGAACTCTGTTGAGAAAAGATAGGTGTATAACCGATATCGGTTAAGGAACCGATATCGGTAGCTAGTAGACCGATATCGGTTAAGTAACCGATACCGGTTATTTAGGTATGAGCTTTTCTAAAAATAGAAAAGCTAGGGTGGCAACTTAAGTTTTAATTTTAGAGCCATGCAAGAGGTTAAATACGCGAACGCGACGCTTTTTGACGACTGAGACAGGTATTTGCATGAGAGATTTGGGTGAGAAGGAGAAAAGAGACAAGGAAAGTGAATGTGATCCGAGATTCAGAAGGCAGAAAGACAAAGTTGAAAAGGGTGGTGATCATGGCAGAACGAGGAGAAGCATCCAGCAGGCAAGGACAGGAGGGAAGACAAGGGCCACCTCAAGCTGCTGCAACCCAAGAGGTATCATTTTGTTTGTGATTTAACTACTGCATGTTTTGTGAATAAGATGGGGGAGAGTAGGTGGGTAGATATGAGAAAGAAAACATGATAACAAGGGTTGCAGGTGAGGTAAGTGTTACAGGGTAGGCAATCAGGGGTTTCAGGTATGTTTGTATGTATAAAAAGGAATAAACGAGCAAATTATTGTCGTAGGTGGTTGTTTTTAGGGAAGGTGTATATAATTGACAGTGACCGGTAGCGGTTAGGAGAACCGGTATCGGTTACTCAACCGATATCGGTTATGTATAACCGTACCGGTTACTGGAGGAATTTCCAGAATGTTTGAAAAAAACTGACGGATTGAATGGTTGTTTGTGGTTTTGGTGTATGCAGGCAGAGGCAGGATTGAGGATGAATGATAGTGTGCCAGCGCTGTTGTCACGAATCCGAGCGGATGTAACACCAGCGGAATGGACATTGATAAATCATTTGGGGTTAAGTGGAATCCGTTATTATTCACGAATCGCACGTAACCATGGTATGTTACAGGCGTTGATTGAAAGATGGAATCCCGAGACAAATACCTTCTATCTGCCAACAGGTGAAATGACAGTAACATTGGAAGATGTGTTTCGGATTTTGAGACTCCCTATTACAGGAGAACCAGTATATCAGGCACTACCTAGCGCGGCACGGGGAGCGATAACAGCAGTATTTGGTCCATACGCACGAGATTTGACACAGCGAGGTTTATCGTTTACATATGGGGTAATGTATGCAGCACACCCTGAGGAGACAAGGTTAGCAGTGATATTAATGATAGCAGTAGGGTATTATGCATTACCGAGGGCGGAAGGGGGAAGATTTCCAAAGGCATTGATGTGTGTTATCTGGGAGATGATAGAAAGGAACGTTACGTTTGCATGGGCACCTGCATATTTGGCGGAGCTATACAGGGGTTTATGGGCTTGTAGGCGAAATCACAGGACGACACTGGATAGTTCATACTTATTACACTGTTGGGCCTATGAGCACATTGTTTGTGTGCGACCAATAGGCCGATCCATCCAGGCAGGAGAGACCGGAGTACAGAGGTTGGGATTCAGACGATGGGTCCAGACAGAACAAGAGGCCAGATCCCAGGCCGTGACAGGTGATATTGAGTATTACAGGCAGGTATGGGAGAGAGTGACGGTTGCGGATATCTGTTGGAGGCCATACGGAAACTATATGGTAACAGAGAACATAGCTGAGGAGTTGAGGGGTGTAGAGCGATTGAGGTGGATCGCAGGGCACAGGCCGGGTGAGTATGAGAGGATTCCTATAGATCGCGTGCGGTGACAATTTGGATTTGTGCAGGATATACCCCTGGCTTATAGACCATATATGAGGATCGACGCCGAGGCAGCATTCTCACCTCCCCGGCCAACACCTCCGAAGGGCCTGAAGAGGTAGCGGTGATCGCGAGGTAATGGATGCGGGAACGAAAAGGCCTATAGATTATGGTGGGTAGAAGAACGGCGAGGTGTGCGTGAGCGCCCTGACATAGAGGTGATTATAGCAGAGAGGGATCGTCTGCAGCGTTTGGTTCAGCAGCTCCAAACGCAGGTGAATGAGACAAGGGGATTGTTAGTGGTTGCAGAGTCACGGGCGGGGAGACTAGAGGCTGAAGTCCTCCATGCGAGCGGGCGTATTCATATGTTACAGGAGAGATTGGCAGATCAGTGGGCGGTACCAATAGCCGTGGTACCTTTGAGGACAGAGAGGCCCGGCGAGAGGGGTCGACGATCACGATCATCACCTAGTTCGGGATGAGTTGTGATGGTCTGAGTACATGTTAGCGAGGTATAAGAATAAATAAGGATGCCGACCTGCGTGTCGATGATAGAGAAGATGTATTTGTTTAACATCTAAATAAAATTGAATATGTATGTTGATTTGAGTTACGATAATAATAAGAATGTTTGTGTTTTGATTTTCGGTGTTTTGAAAAAAGGATAAAGAGGAATGTGATGAAATAGAAATACACAAAAATATTTATATTTACCACACATGATAGGTTATGGTAGGGGATGGTCGAGCTAACCTTGGGAGACCCCATGTCTCCGAAGTGCTACCTACATAGCCCATTGCACAAAGCAAGGAGGGGCCTCAGACCGATGTAGTTCTCCCTTAGGACCAGGGAGAGGTGAATTCAGGCAATTTGGTACGGTTTAGGCAATTGGTTGGTTGGTAAAAATATTAAGATTGGTAAAGGTAAGGTTGATGGTGTTGGTAATGAATTGGTGATGGTGTAAAAGGTATAAGGGAAGCGAAAGTTAGCCTACCCAAGTAGAAGGGAACCATGTCCTGATTAAGGTCAACACACAATCCTAGATGCGAGGCAAAGCGAAAGAGTGCTCCGTAGATGAAGAGAGCTAAACAAACCACACCACGTAGAACGAGCTTGAAGCCCAAAGTCCCGTGCATAGACGAGAAGTCAATAGGTGAAAAGAGTTGTGTGATCACAACCTATCAGGTGTACGTTACGTCCCTTGAGTTGAAACAAATGGTGAGGTGAGGTGGATGATATAGCTGAGGTACGGAGAACTTATTACAAAGTGAGTGTTCTGCCGGAAGAGAACCTACCCTAAATAGACAAGTCCATGACTCAAAAGTCCTTTTGAATGAGGCTTTTATTTTATTGAATGTAGACTGATCGATGCGGGAAGTCTACAAGGGATATTGATTGTTTTATTCTTGAGGTCTTCACGAAGCTGATCAATGCGAGAAGCTTCGATCAATGCGAGAAGCTTCGATAAAGGCGATATGATTTGTATAGCTGTCCTTCGAGGGAGCAGTCTATTTATAGTAGCAGATATGATTTAAATGCATAGCTGTCCTTCGAGGGAGCAGTCTATATATATAATAGCATCAATAGTTTTTGGCATATAGCTGTCCTTCGAGGGAGCAGTCTATAGATAACTAGATGTCCTTGTGACGTGAAGCATCTAGGTTTGTAGGAAGTTTGACTCAAGAAAATCCCATAAGAATACGGCTTATTTCAATACTTTGAAGTCATGGACTAGACTAAAAAGGGGAAGGCATCATCAAGGGGAGGTGAGGATCAAACTATGTGAGCCTGATTGTTATTATGAAGTGTAGGAAACAGAGTGTATGTAGTGGTAAGTGAGCTCAAGGGACGAGCGGCAGGTAGATAAGAAGTGATATAATACTAATTTCAACAGTAGAATGGTCGAAGATGCAAGGCATTAAGGGGTTCAGGCTCAGGTTTACCATTAAGCGAAGCTAAACGATAAGTACCAGATCCATAGGTATGAGTGATTATATAAGGCCCGATCCAATTGGGAGCAAATTTTCCACGTTTGCTCTTTTCTAGTTTGGTTACATGTTGATTCTCTTTGAGAACAAGATCACCAACCTTAAAGGTACGCTCATGAAGTCGCTTATCATAAGCACGTTTAATGCGTTTTTGATAGATTTGAAGGTGATCAAGAGCTGTAAGACGGCGTTCGTCAAGAAGCTCCAATTGGGCTAACCGCTCTTGGCGGAAATCATCGTTGGTGAGAATATCCTGAAGAGATATTCTAAGGGAGGGTATTTGTATTTCGAGAGGCAAAACAGCCTCGGTGCCGTATACCAAAGAAAAAGGTGTGGCATTAGTAGAAGTACGAATGCTAGTACGATAAGCCCAAAGGGCAAAGGGAATGTGATCGTGCCAATTTCTTCCGGATTCATTGACAACTTTCATGAGGATTTTGGTTAGTGTTTTATTAGAGGACTCGGCTTGCCCATTGGCTTGTGGATAGTAAGGTGATGAGAAACTAAGTTTGATACCAAAGTTGTCACAAAGGTCTTGCAACAACTTGTTTTTGAAAGATTTTCCATTATCTGTTATCAGGCGGTGAGGAACACCAAAACGACAGATAATGTGGTGGTTAATGAACTCGACAATTTTTTCTTTTTTGATTGAAATGAGTGGAATAGCCTCCACCCATTTTGTGTAATATTCGGTCGCTGTGAGTATCCAACGGTGACGTTGTGAAGAGGTTGGGTGAATCTCACCAATAAGGTCTAAACCCCATTGTGAGAAAGGCCAAAGATCTCGAGCGATCTGGAGCGGGTGGCTAGGAGTATGTTGAAGGTTGGCATGTTGCTGACACATAACACAACGCTTAACATATTCGTAGCAGTCGTTATTGAGAGTAGGCCAATAATAACCAAGGCGAAGGATTCGTTTGGCCACGGCAAGGCCGCTAAAATGTCCACCACAAATACCATCATGGACCTGTTGGATGGTATGAGTGGCCTCCACGCCAGTTAGACAGCGAAGGAGGATACCATCAAAGCCACGTTTATAGAGGAGTCCCCCCATGACAACATAACGCGAAACACTTTTAAGAAAAGCACGTTTGCCGTTACTAGTAAGGTCAGGTGGGAGGACAGAGATTGTAAGGTAGTCGTGGAATTGGTGGTACCAGGTATCCTGTGAATTAGTGGACACAGTATTTATCATACAAACTACCGGGGTTGAATAGGATGGGGCAAAAAGTTGTTGGACCACGACGAATAATTCAGAGTCAGTTGGCGCGGCGGGAATTTGCGAGGCTAAGCAAGCCATAGTATCTGCAAATTTGTTAGTGGAGCGGGGAATGGTTTGTATAGAATAGTGGGTAAATAAAGCTAGAAGTGAATCCACGTAGTGTTTGTATTTTTGAAGTTCCTCGTTTTTGCATTGGTAGACGCCCATAACTTGATTGACTACCAATTGAGAGTCGCCAAAAATGTTGATAGATTTGATACCTAAGTGTAATGCAACTTGGAGACCCAGAACAAGGGCCTCGTATTCCGCTGTATTATTAGTGCAAGGGAAATCAAGTCGGAATGAAAGAGGCATAGGTTCAGCGTTGAGAGGAATGAGAACAACGCCGGCTCCTCCGCCGCGCTGGCATTTAGATCCATCGAAGAAGAGGGTCATTGGGTACGACTCCTCTGTGAGGGAAAGAGTAGCGATGAGTTCGTCGGGAAATGTGAAATTGGTAAATTGTTCCCAGTACAGAGCGTCCGCAAGTTGGTCTGCGATGGTTTGTCCTTTGATTGATTTCTGGTGGATAAACTCAAGGTCGAGGTCGGCGAGAAGCATGAGCCATCTAGCAATGCGTTGGTTCAGATGAGGTTTGGCGTACATGTAATGGATGGGGTCTGTATTGGTGATGACGAAAGTCTTGTGATTTAGAAGGTAGTGTCGGAGTTTGGTGGCAACGAATGATAGGGCAAGGCACAATTTTTCTACATGTGTGTACCTAGTCTCATAGTCCACCAAAGTACGACTTATATAATAAACGGCTTGTTCGTGATTCTCAGAGTCACGATGTGCAAGCATGGCTCCTACAGCGTGGTCGGTGGCGGAAAGGTAAAGGTAGAAAGGGCGGTTGTCTTGGGGTGGGATAAGCACGGGTGGCTGCAAGAGATAGGATTTGAGAGCTTCGAAGGCTTGGTGACATTCTTCGCTCCATTGGAATGCAATATCCTTTTTAAGGAGGTGATGGAAAGGTTGACACCGATCCGAGAGTTGGGAGATGAAACGTCGGATAGATTGGAGCTTACCTTGTAAACTACGCAATTGTTTGAGATTTTTGGGTGGGGGCATTTCTAGGATAGCTTTGACTTTCGATGGATCGACCTCAATGCCACGCAAAGAGACGATAAAGCCAAGAAGTTTTCCCGAAAGAACACCAAAGACACATTTCTTCGGTTGAAGGCGGACAGAATATTGTAACAGGCGATCAAAAATAATGGTTAAAACATCGAGATGTTCACTACGATGTTTAGACTTGCCGAGAAGATCGTCGACATAGTCTTCAAGGATAGTGTGCATAATGTCATGAAAAATGTAGGTCATAGCCCGCTGATAGGTAGCACCAGCATTCTTAAGGCCAAATGGCATGACACGATAACAGAAGGTTCCCCAAGGAGTTATGAAGGCAGTTTTGTGTTGATCGGCAGGGGCAACCAAAATTTGGTTGTATCCTGAAAAACCATCCATGAGAGAAAGCATTTCATGGCCCGCAGTGAGATCAACAAGTTGATCAATACTTGGGAGGGGGAAGTCATCCTTGGGGCAAGCGAGGTTAAGATCCCGGAAATCTGTGCATATCCGAAGTCCCCCTGTCGCTTTAGTAGCGGAGTGTACGATGTTAGAAATCCATTGAGGATAGTCAATAGGCAAGATGAAGGAAACAGAAAGGAGTCGTTGGAGCTCCTCTTTGACCAAGAGAGCAATGCGTGGATGCATTTTTCTCAATTTCTGTTTGACTGGTTTGGAATCGGGGTTTAGGGTGATGTTATGGACGGCGATAGTAGGATCAATTCCTGGCATGTCAGCGTAAGACCATGCGAAAGCTTGGTTATGAGCACGGAGAAAGGTAGTAAAGGCGGCTTGTTCTGATGTGTTAAGAGATTGTCCAATCTTCACAATGTGAGGATCCTCCTCCGTGTGGATATTGATTTCTATGGTAGATTCGTTCAGCATAGTTTGGGTTTCAGATGGCAAGGCTCGTTGAATATAAGAATCATCCGCGCCAAGGTAAGTGAGGATGGAGTCGTCATCCTGGCATTCAACAACATTAATCAAAGGTGAATCCTCTTCGATCATGTCTGGATACAGAAGGGGAAGAGAAGATGGGTCCTCATTATCGCGTTGATAAGTGAGAGGACCTATGAAGATAGCATTTATGAAAAAAAAAAAAAAAAAAAAGTTAGGGGGATGGATTCAGGGTCTATAGATTCTGTGGGTGATGATGGCAAAGTGGGTGATGATGGTTTGGTAGGGGTGACGTCTTCTTCTTCTAGGATACAGCTGACAGGAGGTGTCTCCTGTGTAGGTGTTTCGGGAAAACCGAGACCACTGCGATCATTATGTTTACGGGTAGTCACGGGAATGAGTGTATGTCGGCCTTGTTCGTAAAGGCCAAAACCAAAGCCTTTCCACACACAACGAGTCAAGAAGGTGAGGGCGAAACGACGATTTGTCAAGTATTGAAAATCGGATTGGAAAGGAACCACACCAAGAGGAGGTTCAGGGGTAATGGAGGATGCGTCAACACCCCCATACGTTAGGTTAGTGCGGCAATGGGGTGGTCCGTAAGAGATTATCTCCCCCACGCGACGGTCGTAGGTGGGATGTGCATGTAATTGTCCGTACTCCTGCGGGGTAGGGAAAGAACTAACGTTATATAGGCGGTACTCCCCCAGCGTAAGGCGCTGAAAAACATCTACTAAGGGGTCGGAGGTTGGAATGTTAGCTGCGGGAAGGGAAGTGGCTTTTGCAATGGTGGTTTCATCAATTGAAGGCGTAGGTGCGGTTGAGGTGGATGGTTGAGGTATATTTGAGGAGGATGGTTGGGTTGAATGTATGGGTGTCTTGATTGGTATAAGCACATCGTTAGGGCGGTATAACATATTGCAGGTTTTAAAGGGGGGAGGGTCAGCTTTTACGGTGTAAGACTTCCCCTCGTACTCAAATTTTATGCATCTATGTAAGGTTGAGGGAACGCATCCCATGGCCCGGATCCAAGGACGACCCAGCAATATATTATATTGGAACTCTCCCTCAAGGACATAGAAGAGTTCGGGTAAAGTACGTGGTCCTACGCGAATGTTGAGGATCACGGTGCCTAAGGTAGAAGTAATAGCGTCATTGAATGACCGCAACATGATGGGGTTGGCACACATGCAACTAGAAGGGATGTTCATCTGTTGGAAGGCTTTTGAAGAGATGATGTTTAGGCTAGCGCCCCGTCAATCATAACCCGACGTACTCGAATGTCCCGGACGTAAGCGGAGATGAAAAGGGCAGGGTCCGGATCTTCTTGTACCAAAGTCGACAATTTCATCTTGAGAAACCGATCTGCAGCATTGTTGTACGCAGAGAGCAGATGGTGGGGAGGGGGTGGGTTGTTTGGTGAGAGAAGCAACATGATTGGGTGTTAGAATGGAGGTGACAGGCAGGGTTTCATTAGGTAAAACCTCTATCCCTTGAAGGATCTCAACGAGAGCTTGTCGATGAGATTCAGAAGTCTGAATGAGATCATACAGTGTCATTTTTACGGGCGATTGGTGAAGCTGTTTAATCATATTTCGATGGGCAATGCCATTAGAGACGGGATAGGCGGGTCCGCGAATGACCACTTTAGGTGGTGGTGCAATTGGGATGTTTGACGGAGAAAGAGATGCCGCAGGTGTGTTTTCTTTTGCTTTCCCATTGTTTTTCTGCCCTCGAGTAGCGACACTAATCATATTAATCTCGTAGACCTGAGATGAGGAAGATGGTGGGGATAACTCATGGTCTTCACGAGGTGGGGTTGTAATAATGATAGATCTTGGTGAGGCGGGGACAGATGGTATAGGAGAGGGAATGGAAACTAAAGGTCTCTCCCTTCGTAAGTTGTCTTTCTTAATCTTTCTATCCGGGAGAGGTGACTGGCGAAGGATGGTTTTTAGAGCTTTGCATCCCTCCACATCATGTCCTGGTGTGTGGTGATAAGCGCAGATTTTAGACTCATCGTAATCCATAGGTCGGGGCTTAGACGGGTCATAAGGTCTAAGTGGAGGTAGGGAAATGGTCGCATTCTCCACCAACATAGCAAGGATTTTGGCGTAAGATCCTTTGAGTGGGTCAAAATCGGAAGAGGATGAGGGTATTGATTGTGTGGGTTTTGGTAATGTTTGGGCGTGGTTAGTTCGTATGGGTGGCGGTTTAGCCGAGGGGTGTTGATACATGGTTTTTACTAAACGTGATTTCTTTGGCGCAGAAGCTATGTTGGATGATGAGGCCGCAGATGACGTGGTATCAGAAAACAACCACGGGGAAATAGGAGTAACTGAAAACAAATCTTTTGATGATGGTATTTGTTTAGGGTTGATAGGTGGACAGGATACGCGGAGTGACGGTGTTGCTATACCCTGGAATTTCTGTATAGGTGCGGAAGGCGTAGGTTGTTCTAAAGAAAACACAGGAGGTATGATATATTGGTGTAAGGTAGAGGGATGGGGTCCCAATATGGAAGGTAGGTATGACGATGATGGTTTTGATTGTGATAGGGGGACGGATTGAGTTTGTCTCCTAGGTGGCGGAACGGATTTATTTTTGGATAGATCGAGTCGCTTAGGCGGGTGTGTTAGACTGGGCATTGGTGAGGTCCCAAGCGTAGGGGAAGATCTGGTTAAGTTGATAGAAGTGGACGGGGCATTTGGTAGAGGTGAGGGGGGTGAAGGTGAGAACAGGGGCATTTTAAGCTTCTGTAAGCACTTCGGGTATATGGTGGAGACATCAGGATCAGTCATTTGCATTTGAGTAGAAAAAGGGGTACTCAAACGTTCCCATAGGGCCTGTCTATCTTCTGTGGAATGACAGTCTCCAGGTGTGATTTGTAATTTTGGTATGGAAGAAAGGTGGGTTGTAATTCCAGTCCATCGCGGGTGTGACACAGGAGGTAGATGAGGCACTGTATCAATAGATGTTAAGAGGTCAACCGGTCGTTGAAAAGATTTAGGCGATGAGGGACTAATAGGTAGGAGGGCGTGTTCGAGGGGATCTGTCACGTTTAAAGAATGTGGTGATGTTAGTGTAAGAGATTTCTCGTCTAAGGATGTCAAAAGGAGTGGCGAGCCTTCCTCTTGTGTAGCAAGAGTGGTAGAAGGGGACGTTTGGGAAATAGATAAATTAGATAGCATCCGCTCACAGTCTTGTAGGGATGTGGTGTAAGAAGACTTGTTGATGAGAAGAGAAGTCCGGGCAGTTAACTCTTCTATGGGTAAAGGAATGATTTCACTTTGGCTTGATGGTGGTGAAGGAGGTTCAAACTCCTGTGTTGGTGGAGAGGCTTGATTTAAAATTTTTTCAATAGAGGCTTTTGGCTGAGAATCGAAGACTGCATGGATCTCATGAACACTCTCCTCGGCTAAGATATCTTGGTTCACGTTACTGTTGGACGAGTGATTCGGGAATGGCTTGTTGAAAATTTTCAGATTTCGGTTAGCAGGGGCGTTAGGATTATCGAGGGTTATATCCCTGCGTCAACCATTTCCTGCACTATGTTTTTCAACATCTTGCAGTTTTCATGACTATGTCCTTTTACGCGGTGAAAGTTACAAAAGTCATTTTCTTTGTACCAGGAAGGTATTGCGCGGGTGGAGTCAAACCCAGAGTGAGGTTTAACAGGGGGCAAGGTGATAGCCCCAGCTTTGAGCAATTTCTCCAGGATGACGCCATAAGTTTCTCCCAAGGGAGTGTAATTGGTGGGCTCAGCTTTGTACTTATAAGTGGTTTTCGGCGGAGTATTGGACGGTGTTTGAGATTTGACCATTACCGCGTGGACAGCTCCTTTTGATTTAGAAGAAGTGGACGCGTGAGGAGTGGTGGTGTTTGGCTTGTTGGTAGAATCAGGAGTTCGGAAATTGGGGTTTTTGTTACGCAACCGCAATTTCTCTTCTTCTAAGGCTCGAATTTCTAGCTTCCGAGCCATGGTAAAGGCCTCGTCGAATGTGCGGAAAGTTTGAATTTGGAGGGTAGGGGAGATGTGCTTAGCGCAGGCCCGCGTAAACAGTTCGATAAGTTCGGTTTGAGGCAAGGCATACGTAAGTTGGTTGATAAGGCCCCGCCATCGTCCAACGAAATCTGCGATAGATTCGTCTTCGAATTGTCGGATGGCATAGAGGTCAGTGATAGATACTTTCGCAATGTTAATGGAGAAATGATCCAAGAAAGATTGGGCTAGTTGGTTAAAAGAGAAGATTGAGTCTTTGGGTTAAAGCACTGTACCACTCAAGGCCAGGCCCTGATAAGGACATGGGAAAGGTGCGGAGTAACAAGGCATCATCATGGGCAATCAAATAACAAGCATGTCTAAATGATCGCAAGTGTTGTTGAGGATCCTCTTCTTGTTAAAACGAGTAAACTTTGGCAACTCCCATTGAGGAGGATATGAATGAAGGGGGACAGAAGGGTGAATGGGCTCCCGACAAACTTGCTCGTATGTCAAGGCGCTACGACTTCCTGAAACGGAAGCCTCCAGGTTTTGCATTTTGTCCATCATTTGTTTGATGAAATCTGTGGTTGGATGAGATGATGGTGCCACAGAATAGGGATGTCCCATATAAGGTGTTGAGGTTACTGGATACGTGTATGGGAATGAAAAGGTAGGCGGAGCTTGAGAAGGAAAGCTCGTTTGAATAGGTGGCAGAGAGTAAGTCATGAATGGAGTGGTCTGAAAGAGAGATGAGATAGGGGCAGTTGGTGGTAACGATACGTGGGGTCCAAGGTTAACCAAAGGAAAGCTAATCGGGGTCGTATGAACCTCTGAAGCTGTCGGATTGGGAGACGGGGCTAGTGATGCAGGAAGTAAGGTATTGTTATCAGGAGGAGTGGGAGCTAAATGAGCAGCTATACTAATAGGCATGCCCATAAGGAGCTGACCATCAGGCGTACGGTCAGGAGTATGAGACAAATAGTATTGTACTGCGCTGGGATTAGCATCCAGAAATTTGGCAAAGTCCTTGTCTCCTACAGGAATTTGGGGGATCTCACTGGTGTCCGTAGGGTTCCCTATAGAATGTGAAGGGGGTGATTCAGGCAAAGACACAGAGCAGGCATGTGAAACCATGGCGGCGGCTTGCTTCCGAGTGATGACAACCATAGACCAGAACACACAGGAAAGTTTCAATCTATCAAGAACAAAAACAACCTCAGAATGGTGAATTTGGCAAGCTGCTGGTTTGTCGTGGTGATGAAGACGAGAATCGATATCGGTTTAGCAACCGGTGTCGGTCACAGATAAAACGACGTCGGTCCCTTAACCGATGCCGGTGTCAAAAGTCTAGGATAAGAAGATATAAAAGGCTGCTGATTTGATTTTAGCAACGTTGAGTATGTTTATCAACTTATTGATCACAGAAGACAAAGTATGACAGAGAAAACAGGATTTGAAAACAAGCAAGAGGCACACGCAAATCTAGAGACTAACCCTAGGGTTAATTTTAGTTATCGTGGGCTTATGCCTTTAGACGTAAGATGATGTCAGAATCCTAAACAACAAGACCTAGGGGAAATGTCAAGTTTGTTTTGGCTTATAAGGTTACCTCAATCGGGCGGAGGAATACCGCGGAAAAGGGGGGATGTTTGAGCTATTGTGTTAATTGTGAAGTGATTCGGTATGTGTTGTGCAGTGAAACTAAGGTTAATTTCCTGTCAATACCGTGGATATCACCCCCACGTGTACGACCTGTTACTTAATCTATGTTCACTAGAATTGGAGAACAACAAGCAGGAATGCAATGCACGTGTTTTAAACCCAAATCAAAAATTATATTCGATGAAGCAAGAGAGATGACTTCCACTAATGCGAAACCAGGAAAGCAAGACAAATTCTTTACTAAATATATAACAAAAATAGCAACAGAAAATATGCTTCCTAAAATGAAAATAAGCAAGAGAAAGAAACCCAAAATGGGTCCGAGTTTCGGTGCGAATCGAGTTTAGGTGCCAAAATGTTTCACTCGGAATGTTTCGGCTTCTGGGAATAGAGTTGTTTCTATCCTTTCATTCCTTTTAGAAACAGATGAGATTAGGGTAAGGAGGAATACCTGTTGAATGTCGAGATGGTGTGCGCGTACCGTAGAGAAAGATCAGGCTAACTGTGGAGAACTCCTTTTTGTCTTGGAAGGACTACCTGCAAATAAGAACACAAGACCACAAGATTTTGATTAAACAATAAATGAGGAAACTGCCTTGGGCCCAGGAAATATAAAACTTCCCTTCGAAGGTGGTCGGGTTTCCGCTAACGTGAATTAACACAAAAGACTGTAAAATATCAATTAAATTGCTTGGCTGAACTGGGTAGGGGAAAGGCTGTTTTTCCTGGTTTTGATCAAGGGAACCGATGGCGGTTACCTATAACCGATGCCGGTTATTGATAACCGATACCGGTGGGTTCTAGGATCTTCTGGACTGGTTGTGGTGTTTGTAATGGCTGGTTTTTGGATAGTTTTTAGGAAATGGGATGGTTAGAAACAAAAGAATGACAGCTAGAGGCAATGGTACGTTGGATAATGGATTCAGAAACGGATTTAGGAGCACTGAGATTCAAGAAACATAAGAAATGTTATAACAAAAGGACATGTAAGATCTGACTTACTGGTTTTGACCGAGATGCAAGTTGATCTCCTTGGTTGCAAACACTTCTGGTTTCTTTACTCGTCTCTGCTCTGTCAAGTGAAGATCTGGACTCTGTTCCTCGCTCGCAATGCTCTCTGTTGATCCAGAAATCCTTTGACTGATCTCTCCAAATGAAATTCCGAATCGTTGTTTTGGTTTGGGGAGCCCATTTACAGGGAACCGATGGCGGTTGCGTAACCGACGGCGGTCGAGTAGGAACCGGCATCGGTAAGGAAAAAGTAGGCTATTTTTAGTAAAATAGCCCACCTTCCCTGCTTTTCTCCCGAGAGATCAGTCGCGGGCTTGGTCAAGTGGCTAGAAGGTCGGCTTTTGGTGCGAGTAAGGAGGCATTAGTTATGGATGTGAGTCTAGACTAAGTCATGGGTCTTAATTAGCTTAGTTTAGGGTTAGGGCTAGGTCATGATGAGGTGGCAAAGTGAGGTGGCGGGTATAGGCGATGTGGATTTATTAATTATAAGATAATTAATAAATAATTGTGTAAGGTTTAGGTGGTGAGGTTAGGTTGCGAAATGAGATGCGGGTCATAAGGGGTCGTACTCAACATGGAAAGAAACCTCCCGGTGCTTCAAGTGGATCTCGTGAAAGTCTTATGTGAAAGTGCTCATTTGAAAGGTGTAATAAATCCTCCAATGAACCACTGAGCATGTTGAGAGGGTTTGATATCATAAGATATCTTTGACAAAAGGGTTTTAAAGCATGCATTATACTCCCACACACTCTCTGTGATACCCTATTGAATCTCTTTAATCGTGTTGATGCTCTTTTTCTCAAATTCAAGAATATGAAACTCTTCCAAGAGGGCATCATGCAATGTGTTATAATCCATCGTCATCTCGATGTGGGTCGACTTTCGATACTAGCTATACATACTCTCCTACAAGGTAGTGGAAAATTGGCTTTCCTTCCACTCTAGGGTAGTGATCCCTTTCGCATGCCATAGAAATTCACACTTTCGTACATGCTCTACAACATCCTCAACACCTTTATAATCTATAAAATGAAGATACATCTCAAAAAAACTTGCTTATGGGGTTGAAATACTTTCCCACAAGATCTCGAACCCCCAATCCACTCACTCCGAACCCCCAATCCACTAGATCCTCCTCTTGTAGCAGTTATAGGGCCACGAAGTGGTACTACTTTACATTCCCACCATTATGCTAAACTCGAGCTCCAACAACTGTGAAATTGAATTGCTCCTAGACATGATACCCACATTACGTGTTGCCACACCTTGTCCAAATGACATGCATGACAAAATACCACCAAACACAGGGAATGTCTGTGTGGCCATAGATGGATGTAATGAAAAATGATATCTACCGATGTTGTTTTCTCACTAACACTAATACCAACTAAACTAGAAATACATGTCTTAGATACTAGAAAACTAAACGCAAGGGATTGGTTTTTGTAGGTTCAAATGCACACCTACGGTCCATATACTTTCTTCACATAATGAAATATCATCAAAATAATAGGGGTTATCCTCCCATGCTTGAGAATGCTCGTGTTCTACTCCCTTCGCGTGAACCTCAAATCCTTCCCACAACATCAGCCTCAAAACATATTTGGCTCCTAAAATCTCACATTGTTTCATAAATTCCCTCTCTTGAGATTTATTATACTTGAGCCACCTCTCTTCTCTCCATAATTCTGCCATAGGATCTATCATCTTTCACCACACCAACTTCCATGCTCCGTGCTTAGTGGAAGTTTAGCTAGCCATAGGAAACACTTCTAGATTCATAAAGAATGATCAATATCTTAATGGATAACGATATAACATGCAAGAAAGATCCTCTTGGTTCTCATAAAAACTTGAACTCAACAAATTTTGGGAAAGAATAAGTAGAAACTACAAATTCCAATGTATAAATAGTCAACACATCGCTTTGCCACCAATGATCAACAACACGAGTCTAGATCAAATTGACATCATGAAGCCACTTATATTATTTTTGGGTCCAAAACGGGATCTATAGTACTAACTCTTCCCGGTGCATATGCCAACAACCATTCATAAGTTATACGAAAAGTAGCAATGTTCCTTCACCTAGGCATGTGAATCAAACTCGTGTCCAATGTTGAATCTATGTACAAAATTATCCTCTGTGTTCCTAATCTAAGTTTCTATGCTATCCAAGTTCAAGCATTCTACCATCACACACCTTTCTTGCAAAAGCTTAAAATGAGGTCCCATAAATGGAACAATGATGTAGTCACTTTTCCCAACCCTTTAAATCCTAAGCATGTCATCATATCACCCATCCCGAATCGGGTGCTCACTTGAGGTGTGTGTAGGCACCAAGCCCCTCCTTCATAAGAGCTTTTCAAGAATGTTCACCATTAATGGAGGAAAGTACAGAGACATAAATGCATACATTCTATATCAAAGATAAAGAAACTAGAATCAAGCATGATGTGTTATAATATGAATGGAAACATTATAATAACATAGAGGAATTAGATCTAAATCATGAGTAATATGAAGAACACAAGGGTTTGAACCCATAACATAGATATATATTGAATAATAAATGTTTACAGTAGCCAAATACATCAAGAGTTCCATAAATGGACCAGATACATCAACAAAGTTTCAATATTTTCCTATGATGGCTCCATTACAGAAGTTACAACAGTGATCACACATATCTCTCCTAGTTTTCTCTACTTTCTTGAACACATGCCATTTATACATTATCCACTCCTCTCGCTTATATATTTTCTTCTTTCTTGTCCCCTCTCTTTTATTTTCGTGAAAATCAATACATACCAAGAGGTTCTTGGGAATCTTCTCTTTATCGCCTACTCATCACCGAGAGTGAACCACCTACTAAATGTCATCATGTCTTTCCATACTCAAGCATCATCAGCATTAAAGTGCCAAATAAACCATAAAACACTCCACTTTACAACTCCTAGACTGTCATGATAACCATAATTATACCCTGTAATATTCTTTCCTTGGGTTGTAAGTCTCCATGTTCTATCCTTATCCACAATCAAATATGGACACATCTCCACGTGTACCTTATTATAACTCTGAACATGGTCCAAAATATAGCTAATTCCTAATCATGTTCTACATGGGTGCGAACCTCTTTTCCTTCCCCAAATTTACTTCTACGCGAGCCTTTGTGCCTTGCTAGCGTGAAACAAAACCTTCCACACCTTAGGTTCCTAGTCTCCTTAGGGTCTCAACATCATGAGTGAAAAACTAATTGCAATCTGATTTTCCACCCAAATCATCAAGGTATCAAATAGAAACACAAGAAATACCTTTTTAGTGCTTTACATTTGGATTAAAGAGGCACTGCAGCCTGATTCTTGACACGTTGAAGATCTTCCTCATGCTCACAAGTAAGCATGACTAGTGGAAAATCATATTTTATCTCTAAATTGGCCGAGAAACTTGATTGGGACAGGCTCGATCCATTTAGTTTTCCCATTATCATGAATCTCAACCCCAATAATGAATTCATCTAGCAGACATTCCTAGAAAAGGTGATTATTTACAAGCTGATTTTTCTCTTGTTGTGCTTCTACAAACAGATAATCCTCTAACTTTATGAATTATTTGGAATTTTTTTCATCCTTATGTTCTTCCTCCTCTTCCATCATGAAGTTTGGAAGACTAAACTACTACATTTTTATTCAAGAGGATTTTTCTCGGGAAGAAGACTATTCTTGAATGTTCTAATCCATGACATGAGGCTCTTGTTATTGGAAGATAGATGGTGGGGAAGCAAGAGTGATAAGCTTAATGGGCTCTTCCTCATCAATACAATCCTCCAAATCTGATAATATTCAACCTCTTCCCTATCCTGTTGTGCCATGGGTTCTCCTTCTTCCATGATGGCCTCTGACTTTACAATTTTCTCACCATGGTTCTCTTCATCCTCAAACATGAAGTTTGAGAGTTCAAACTCATCCAAAAATTCATATTTTTGGAAGGATAAAGTGGGAGAAGGATCTAAAATTTCTTCTTTGACCTAATCTGCACTCAAGACCTTTGAATTTATGTTATCTTCCTCCATAGCATAAATCTCCTCATGAATGTTTTCATCTCGATGATGGTGGTTTTGGTGGACCAATGCAACCTCCCAACAAGGTAGAAAGCTCTAAATATGTGGGACAATGAGGATCACCGCATTCCATTGGATTATCTTACATACTTGGGATATTTTCCCCTTTGCTTGCACATACTCCTCTTCTTGTGGATTTGGAGATGATTCTTCCTCTTCACTGATTCTACAACTAGTAATGGATCAACAATCTATGAAAATAAAGTTCCAATGTGAACATTGCAGTTGGAACAAAAGGATTGTTGATCATATGTATCTTATTTTTGAACTTTTTCATTTGAAAAATCATCCTTCACCACTTATTCTTGAACCTTAATCCCAACTCAAGGCTTAGTCATCAATGGAATTTTCTTGATATTGAACTTGGTAGCCCAAGTCCTCAAATTTTGTGCTAATTCTTCTTTGTTCGGATCCTCAGTTTCTTCCCTCCTTGATTAATTTTCTTATTTTCTTCTTCCCAAAATGGTTTGGGAATGCAAGAGGAGGGGTGGGTTGGGATTCAACTGATTTTTGCAATGTTGGTGGTGGAAGGGAAGGTTCAATTTCTTGTTTCTATGGAGGGGAAGGAGTTTTAGAAGAGAAAAGGGAAGAAAATTGAACATGAGATGGAAGACTAGAAGGTGGAGAAATGGATTCCACAATGGGGACAACATGCAACAAACTAGAATCATGACATTCAGGATGAAATTATGTAGGTTGGAAAGAGAAATAGAGGGACTAAAAGGTAGTGGTGTAGGACTTACCCATTAATAAGGTTTCCTAACACTTTGTTCATAATCCTCTATCTCCACAATCCACTTCACGAGTTGTGGCAGCAACCATGAAATCAATATTTTGTTGAGAGTTTTAGTGTCTTGGAAAAGGGCCAAGCCATGGACAAGGTGTCTGAAAATCCAATCATGAATACCTTTATTTGAGTTATGGCCCTAAAATGCACCATACCTACCTCCATTTTTTGAATTTTTACCTGTAAATCAAGTATTCTCCATATAACTATTGTCACCATATGCACAACCTTGTTCTTGAATAGCTCCATGGCCAAATTGATTCGATACTACTCATAGGGGCGCATATAGTGATTCTGAATATGATCATAAAACTAATCTAGAGGAGTTGAGAAGTACATTGGAGGTGGCTTTGAATGATATTATGCTGCTCCAAACAAGAATACCATGATGGAAATGAAGTCATGATTGAACAACTTCATGGATAGAAGGAAAATGAAAGGTATGGAAATAAAAATGGATGAGATGGATGAAGTGAAAGGTATGTAACTCAGAAATGGGTTGTTTGGATCGAGTGGAGTCATCGGTTGTTCTTAGAATGTGCCTCTAAAGGTTAAAATTTCATCAATAACACAACAAAATTGCTGAAATGAAGTGGTAAGGTGCTTTAAACCTCTCCCATCGGGTGTGCGTAACTATTATCACCAAATTACAAGCACCCTCTGAATTGCTAGCATGTGAGTTTACTAGGAAATCAATGTAACTAGGTAACATGGAATTATCTCAAGGTGTGGGACCTTGCAGTTGAGATAATTCTCTAGAGTAGGCTAGTTCCTCCTCCTAATCTAATACTAAAATTACCCCTAATGTTGGAAATACACTTATCTAATCATATTATATGATTCCAAGGGACTAGGGAGAGAGGAAAATGCATGAAAAATGAGAAATCCTACACTAAGGAGGTGATAACACCAAGAAAAGGGAGTGAGATACATTGTTGAGGGAGAAAATTGAAGAGAAATGCAACTGAGAGAGGCCATGATAGCTTTGACACAGTCCCAAAATAGAATTTAACACCAAATCCCCATGAAACAAAACAACACAAGCCTAAAAATAATAGAAACATGCACATAATAAAATAGAAATAATAGAGAGGAAAGGAAAGATAATAAAACAAATGCAAGGGTTTAGAGAACACCACAAACAAAAATTTATTGCTTCAAATAGTTGCACAGTCCATTATATCTACAAAATAGAGGAACAAATACATTCTATAGGCCCATGGGAAGGATTACAACTCAATGGAATTGAGAAACCAAAATGCAAGAGTTTCCTAAGTCCCAGAATATCTCCCCTCCAAATGAGAAGAGTTTACAATATATAGAAGTGATGGGAAAAGAGAGAAAGAGTGAAACTCATATTTTTTCTCTCACCCACCAAAAAATTTCATTAAATGGTCTGAAAAAGGCATGGGCATCCTTACAAATAATTTTCCCCACATACTTTAGCTTTTGGAAGAATAAATGGGGTGTCATACTTCATTAATTGCGGTGGTTGGGCCTATAATTATGCATTTTTCATGTTGGTGACATTTTATAATTTTCCATCCATATAACTTCAATAAAATTGAAAAATTAAATTATTATTGCATAGAGTACATTGATACCTTTCCAACAATATAAATTTTGTAAAACATGGAGCAAAGGGTTGAAAGTTATGGCCATTTTGAGTTTCATGCAAATGCAGTCTTTTCCTTTGTTCTGGCAGATTTTCAAGTTTTTTGCAGCATTCTACGGATTTGGTTTTCTATGGAATTCCATGGCTTTAGTTTTCTATAGAATTATGTGTCTTTCCTTTTCACATCTTTTCATAGATTTCATTATGCAAAATTTCTGCGGACTTTGTTCTCTCGGCGTGACTTTTTGCAAAGACTTCTTTTCTATGCGCGGATTTCTATGGCACTTCTTTTCTATGGAACTTTCTTTCTACGACATGGATTTTGTGGCACTTATTTTCTATGGTATGGCTTTCACAACACTTCGTAGTACTCCACGATTTAGTTTTCTGCAACACTCTTTTCTATGGATTTCTTTGGTTTTCTCAAATTTTTCACTAACTCCTTCAAATTTTTTGGGTTAGGAAGTTAGGGAAAATGGATTGAAGGCCCCAAAATTAAATTTAACCATTTTCTTCAATTCCAATTTTCTCCAATTCCAATTTTCTCCAGTTATCCATTTTACCAAGGGGAGAAAAATGGATAACATATCCACGATAATGTTTTCTCGACTTTGTTGCTAGTTTGCAAAAAATGTCCTATTTAGCCCAAGTGGATATAAAACCATGTTTGAAAACTGATTTCCGATGGTCAAAGCACCACGATAAAAATCATATACATTCACCTATATACGAGATAATTCATTGGATTTGATGTAACTCTGAAATGGAGGGCAAGGTATGAATGAATACTACTTTTCCGGGGCCACCTATTGTAGGTGGACAAGTTTGACCCAATCATTCAATGAACGGAGGCCTACAAAACCTCCTTGTAAAACTAGGTGGCAAGGTGTTTCTCTACGAATTGAGAGATGTAAGAAAAATTCATTTTAAAATAATAGAGGTATAAAAAGGTTGATAACTACTTCCTTATTCGAGGTGCAAACGGCTAGTGAAAACTAGACTCCACTTTTAAGTTTTACCAACTTTTCACGACTTCAAAAATGGTTAACATGACTCCTAGATAAGTTATGAAAACTGCATATAAGAACTTTTGAGGTCATCCCAAGGTTCAATATATTACTCCAAATGACAAGGTACCCATTCAAAGCCTAACCTTCCTATTTTGGGGTTTGGAAGGGTGTTTTAGACGTTGTTGAATATTGCATTTATTAGACTTCTACAAGGTTAATAACAAGATAGTTATAAAGTAAGAACAAGTTTTTCTTTCCATTTCTATTGGGTTCTGGGATCTATTATGGCTATAAAATCTAGCCAACCATTTGATAAGGTCATTCAAAGACTAGGTTTGTAATCAAATAAAATTTCTTCATTTCGTAGAAGGGAGTAAAATTTTGTTTGTTTATGTAGACACCAAATTTGGGTCACACTCCCCTTAGTCCCCTTTAATTAATTAACGTAATGTATTCACCTAACCATGACCCCTTACCCCACATTCATATTAATTTAATTACTGACGATTGAATTAATGTTCATACTCACATTTATTAATTAATTTAATTACTTTAATTAAGTTAATTTACACCTCACCTAGCCACATCACCTAAACACCTCACCATGGACTTATTCCTAACCTATTAATTAACAAAGACTGAGTCTCTACTTATCTTAACTAACTAGGACTCTTTCAAACCCTAAAATTAAATTCTTATTCCTTCTCCAACAACACTCTCACTTATCAAAGAACCAACTTTCACTTGAGACCCAAATTAGCACTCAAGATCACACCAAACATAGTAAATATCAAGTTAGTTTTGGTAACTTGACTAATTCACCCTAACCAATGCTGGTTTATCCTCCACCGATGTCATCACCTAAACCACCATTGGTTCCTTCATATACAATTTTAAAACTATTTACATGGGTTGGTCATTCAGTTTTGGGAATTCTATTGCAATCAAGTGCGAGTCTGAAATCCATTCCTACATTTAAATGGCAATGACACACCACCTGAGTGTAAAGCACCAAAGCAAAAGGTTCTCTTTCAAAGTGTTGGAGTATTCATGAGAACACAAAAGCTACGTTTCTACAACATTGAACCAACCATCACCTCTCCAATACACCACAAGCCACCTTCATTCACGAGATCTTCATAGAAATAAGTAAAGTGTTTTTCATCATTTTTGCTTACTTTATCTGTAGATATTTTACTTACTTCAAGATTTCCATTTCGTTATTACCCGGATATCTCCATCTTTCCACTAATCCACTTATCCAACCATTTCAAACCTTTCCACCTTTCTTAACCTCTTCCTCTACATTCATGAGTCTTCTCAGCCATATTACAAGCCTAACCACACCTTCCTCACTCTCTCGTGCAATCATAAAGAGGCTAAAAATCTATTTTTATTAATTTATCACCCATTTCCCCTACCGATGTCGATTTACCTTACCACCGCTGATTTCATCCCTATACCAAAGATTGGTCACTCAACTAATACCGTGCTCTATGTTATTTTACACCCTCAGACCAAAGAGGCCTTCTATTCAACCCAAAACCAACCTAGACCTCACCTAATCAGTCCCAAGCCTTTACCAAACCTCTAAAAAACCTACCTAGCCCAAACAAACCTTTGGTTTCATTAGATTTAGTGATACATTTCATATTTAACATTAAATCTAGCATATTGTTTTGTATTGAGAAACCTAAATCATTGCATTACAATAGGACCCTTTTATTTCAGTTTCTTATTTACATTAAATTAAACAGTGGATTGACAACCTCTTTAGGAAGCAAAGACGCTTCTTGGATCTATCATACACTAGGCACCCACCGTCATATGCTATTTAATGCTCTCTTGTGGTATTGCTTTGAATTTACAGTAGTCCTTCCTAGAAAAAGGAGTTCTATATGATCATCTTGGATAATTTCAACAACACATGCATTCTACCTTCTACCTTTGATTTTACAGGTATTCCTCCTAACCTCTTACCTTATATGTTTTACTCAACTTATTGGTGAAACATTTTGGTACACTTGATGGGACCCATTTGGGTTCTTTGCATTTTTCATTCTTAGGGAATCATTGTGTGTTTATTTATTTTTGAAAGAGATTTCACATTAAATCTTCTCCTTGGAAACATTCTTTTTCTCCTACTTGTAGTTTGGATTAAAAAGAACATTTCTTTTATTCTCAGTATTGCATTAGTGAAAGACATACTCTTGCGTATTCATTATTGATCTCATCGAATTTCATTTTGGATTTGGGTTTAAAATATTTGCATCTCATTTCTGTATGTTGCATTGTAGCTCATTTAAATTATGGGAAAACTATATGCTAGAAGTCATGACCAACTAATGGATGACAAATTGAGCATCAACTCACATTTTTGCACACACTCTCTCTATATAGCAAACCACTAAAAACTACACATTTCTTAAACAACATATTTCCTGGAAGAAGTTGTCAATGATCACACAATCAAAGGATTGACAATGGGCCACCAGTGGTGTCATGGCCAATCATCATATCAGAGTAGGGCCTCATGTACTGAAAACTATATATTGGGGACACCACTCCAAAATTTATGTGAAACCAGCCATATTTGTCATTTTTTGTAGGGCACATTCGGTAACCAAAAAATCTATTCTATGCACAAGTCAGTCCTAAATGGCATAAACAACAACATAAAATATAAAACATAGGTTTCTTTTTTCTAGCTTTTACTTGATTTATGTTTTGAGGTGTGATTTCATTTTTTTCATTTTTCTCTCCCTACATACTCCATAATCATAGTTGGTGTATTTTGATTGTTTTTGAGTGTGTTGGGATTAATCATTGCCATACTTAGCTTCGAATTGGTCCTTTTATTTGATCTAAATCACCAAAATTCACTTTTTCCATCTTTTCATAGATTTCACAATAACTAGTATTGGTCCAACAACCGCCATCGGTTATATCATCATACCACTATCGGTTTATTGACCATTGTCGATTAAAATTTGGTTTGGTCATTTTCCCAAACATTGTTTTGTTCACACCTATCACCTTCTTTGAATTCCCCTATCACTTCAATATAATTTGAGTCTTTGATATCACCTTCAAAATTCAATTTCACTTCATTTTTATCATTTATTACTAGATTTGCAAAGCTTTCATTTTTTCCCAAGAATCAGCATCGGTCTAGAAACCGGTAGTGGTTACCCTTTTATACCAACATTGATTACCCAACCGACGTCGGTGTCGTGTTATGACTTTTAATCAAAACAAAGATTAATTTTTCTCCATTTTTATGTGTTTCTACATCATTAGCAGAGCTTATATCACCATTTCTAATGTCGGTCACATGGTTTTGACTTGTAGACAAGCCAACACTCCCATGTTTCATGCTAGCCGCTAGCCCCTTCCACCTAGCCCATCACCCCCTTCCATCTCATCACCTAAGGACCTCAATTAGTTTCTTACCATACCCAATCGTGATGAGGAGTTTGCGAGAATCCTTGATCACAACCCCTCCACTCTACAGTATTACTTCGGTCATTCATCTACCCATGATTCATCAGAGAAGCTTGTATATGGCATGCCTATGTCTATTCCTCCTACTCTTACACCCACTTCGGCATTAGCTACTATGAGTCTAGCCTTAGCCTCTTCCACCTTACCACTTGTGGTTTCCCAACTTGACCCTACATCATCGATATTTGTTGCACCTAAGACATCTATTGTACCTTCGATGTTTATCACCCCTACGATGTCCACCATGCCTTAATCAACCACCCTTAGTTTGGGTTTATCTATGTCTTCCACTTCTCATATACTTATTGCATCTCGGCCATCACTGGTGTCAAAATCCCACACTCCCCGCCAAAACCTTGTCCTCTCTATCCTGCAGGTCTCTTCCTCCAATTCTTATGAGAGCCTTTATATCCACCACACCTACCTACACCTATCACCAAAAACCCCCTATTTCATCTATTGCTTATCTTGGGAATTTTCCTATGAAATCCATCCCATCCTATATTCCCCATCACAGTTTTCATTTTCATACTCAGGACCACAACATACTGGAGTGTCGTCCAGATCATACCCATCTTATCTCCCTTCTTATATTGTAGGGGTTCTTTGTCATCGCAGCATTTAAAAATGATCTTATCAAAATGATGATGGACAAGATGCATACATTAGAAGCATATGTCTCTGGCTTATGTAACTCTCTGAAATATGATGAGATTTTCAATGAGCCTATTCACTTTTCCATTCCGATTCATCCATACCCTACGCATTGGGAAATTCCTGAATTCAACCGATTTAATAGTAAAGAAGACACACAACAATATTTTTGGTCTTTTAAACATGTGTTTTATCTCATCGCTTATGATGACATTTTTCTATTGTAGGTATTCCTAATGTCCTTGATGGGACCAAATTTAGATTGGTATAGTTCTCTACCCAAGCACTCCATCTTTTCATTTAATCAAGTAGCTTAGGATTTTCTAGACCACTTTTCTATCAACATTGTCAAGAAGGTCACAATGACCGACTTGTATACAACACGCCAATATGAGGATGAGTCTATTGTAGACTTTGTTGCTCATTGGCGTAGCATGTTTAACAAACTCAAATTCCAATTACCTCAGTCAAATTTGATAGTTTTATTCACCGAGCTTGTTTTAGACACATCTCACCAACTCTCCAAGTCCAAACCTTTTGCATGTTTGACAAGGTAGTTACCATGGCCTGAAAACTTGAATTCCATGTCATTGCAGAGAAGAAAATACAACTATGTAACATGAATGTTGCATTTAAATCAAATGATACCTCATCTTCTTCCAAACCATAAAATAATTATGCTAACAAAAAGGATCTCGCCAATGTTGTGGTTTTGAAAGCTGACCCATCTCATCCATCTAACCAATCAAAACCTTCTTTTAACCTTTCTCATGTTTAGGATTTTCAGTTCAAGCAGGAGAAATGAAAATATACTCCCATAGGAGAACCCTATTATTCAGTTTTAGAAAAACTTCTAAAAGACAAAACAATCACTCTTACATGTGTGAAACCACATACTAGTTTTGACCCTTCTCGTCATATGCCTACATGGTATAAATAAAATGATTACTACAACTTGTTGGTCGTCAAATAGGACTTTTAAGAAGAGCAACAGTCAGGGGACAGAAAGTCCCTCCTCTTTAATGGGAGAGGTTCCCTTATTCAGAAACGAACTTATTTACAAATATACAAAACATGATTTTATGGTTGAACTTGGATATTACGAAAGTGTTTTCCACAAGGATCATCAGTTACAAAAGGACTGAGGAAAGGGAATACGAGGATGAGCAGAAGAGCAACATGCAGGATTATAGATAGCAGAATAATCCTTTATGTATGCGAAGTTGCAGTGAATTTAAAACAAGATCGTTTGCATTGGATGAACAAGACGAGATTACCAGACACAAAGTTCTGTAAATAACCTTCTTCAGATTCATTAATCAAGGACACAAAGTTCCTTCTTGGTTGTACAAGATCACTATACTCGCAATATTTGAAAATATGCAATAAGTGAGACTAACGAACTATAAACAAATGATCTTCACGAAATTAAATGAAAACACAGAGATAACAAAGATTAGATAGACAATGAATGGAAAGCCCTTTTGTATTGATTTCTCTCTGATCTATTTACACTTTCAGAAAATATGCCCAGTTCTTCCTCCTTTAGAATGGCGTAGAAAATACCATTATATAGCTTACAAGTCAGTTACTTTTTGTAACCGTTTCTTTTAACTAAAGAATAGTTAAGGACTGCCAACTCGCAGTACCTCAACCTATTACAAAGAAAACGGAAAAAGAAAGGGAAGAAGAGAAAAGAATGGGGAAGAAGACAGGTGTCCGATCACTGAGAGGGACCCACTGACTTCAGAATCCATGCTGTCGAATCTCTTCAATGCCTCAGCTATGTCTCTGCCACGGGGAACTGACGTGTTGGCTGCAGACTGAGTCCAAAATCCCAGACACTTCTCCATCTCTTTATCAAACTCGACATGAGTATGATAATCTTTATTTGCTTCTTCGATGGCAGATTGAAGAGAGCAGATCTCCTTCATTTTTTCTTTGGAGATGGAGCTTTCCTTGAATAAATTGTCTTTTACAAAAGCTCTGAACTGAGCTTTGATCTCTTGTAAGGAAAGGGGCGCACCAGAAGTTTCATCTTGAAGATGACAATGTATATCTTTGAAAGCCGAGACAACCAATGTCTTGAAGGCTTCGCCCTTCTGCCAGCTGTTTTTCATTTCTCCCAAAGCCTCCTCCAAGACTCTGATCTTCCACTCCACGCTGTAGACCCATGATTTTGATAGATTGTCCTTTGCATCATCAAAAACTTTATTCGCCAGCAAAATGTTCTCGTCTGTCTGTCCCATAAGGCGAAGGTCTACTATGCAACTGCTCCAGATTTTGAGCTCTTTATCCATGGTATTGATAGTGGAGGAGAGCTTCAGTTGCACATTGTTCACCTTTTCGTGGAGTTTGAAAGCTTCATCGATGAAGTTTAACCCAGCAACAAGCATGTCTTCCACCATGGCTTCAATAGCTCTGCCATAGACAGAATGCTTGTGCATATCTTTAATACTCTGCACTTCATCTTGGCTTAGAATTACAGGAGGTGGGAGAGTAGTCAATGGGGTAGGGTCCAAAACTTTGTCCTTAGACAAAAGAGACTTGATGAAACCTGTGAGAACTTGGGCCTGTTCTTCCAACTGTTCAATAGTTTGTTGCCCTTTCTCTACCCTCCCAATGACTCTTGTGACTGTTTCCTGGAGGTTGTGAATTTCACCTTCAGGGGTAGACTCTCCCATTGGGATTCTTGAGAGCTCCAAGTCAGATGCCCTGCAAGTCCTACTCTGATTTATCCGTTGTAGGCTTGGCAATCTCCAGGAATTGCTGACCTTGAGCATCAGACACTATTCTGGAGGTGACTTTGGCTTTCTTGGCACGAGAAGGAGTGGTGCCCAACAAGGCTGCGACAGCATCAAAATTTGATCCCGAGCTTTGAGAGGAGAATTTCCTCTTCCTTTTGTCAACCAAAGGTTGCACCCACGCAAAAGAGGAAGAGGAATCAGTAGGAGGAGCAAGGGGACCAAGAGACAGAGAGCTCATGACGCTCAAGGTCTGTCAGCTGTTGACTCGAGTTGAGAGGTGAGTGGGGCACTTGGGGAAATTGCGGCAGAAGAATCAACATTACCTGAAAGCTCAGTGCTCTGGATTTCTTTATCTTTATCAGCTGGATCTTCAGGAGCACTTGCAAGAGTTGGTACTTCACTTTCTTCACTTTCACTGAGAACAATGATGTTCTCTGGTCCCATAGGCAACTCTGCCTGCTTTCTTTGAGGGTCACTTTCCACAGGTTCCTTCTTAACCTCCTTGAGCTTCTTCTGGTACACTTGAGTGGATGAAGAAGGAGTAGAAGCTGCAGGTCCTTGTATTGATGAGGCAGGAGGGGTCTTCACTGGTGTTTCTGACCTTGGAATAGATGCTTCTCTTCTTGGTGTTGAAGCATCCTTAGAAGAGGATTCTCCTGAATGCCTCCTGAATTCTCGAACCATCCTGTCAAACCAGACCTTAGTCCTGACTAAGACTGGAGCAAGGATCTCAGCCAGATCATCCCTCTCTTTCCTGTTCCAATCCAGGTCCTCCAAAGGAGTGTGCTTAATCACATTTTCATACTCATGAGTATAGATCAGAATTGTCATCCTGGAGACCTTCAGGAACTTGGTACAGACCGAGTTCTTGGATCAATTGCAGGGAGAACCTGCCATAATGCCTTCTCCTGGCTTCAAAATCATCTGCACAATCAGCCCAGTAGTCTTCTGTATCTGCCCTATTATGATAGATTATCTTGATGTTCTGTTCAATAAACTTCTTCAAGTCAAAGTAGGTTCTTGGCTTGAAGAAATGAACAGTGATAGGGACCAGGGCTCTTTCTATGTTCTGAGCATCCAGAGCTGTTTTGCAAGTGTAGTTTCCCAGAGAGATGGGAAAGTGCAAGCCAGAAATCTTCTTATCTCTGCAAGTTCTGTGTAACTTGTCTAGTTGCCTGCATATTTCTATCAAGGCCATTTTATCATTGCAGAACATGGGCAGTCTCAGAGGGGTGCCCTCATAGCCGGCGAGCCTGATATAAGAGAATTTCCTGAACTGGATGAAGTAAGCACCGTAGTGTGATATTAGAGTCATAGCTTCATCTGAAAATCTCCTAGCAGTGTCACCTTCGAGCAGTCTGACCACGTACATGGTAAAAGCATCATTGACCCTTCTGAAATTACGATTGCTGGTCTCCAAGGTGAACTGCGGGCAGTAGGCATATACTGGATCATCTTTGTGTGCATCTATATAAGAAAAACCGAACCACTGCCTTGATGCTGCCAGAGTATACATCAGGTACGAAGTCATGTAGAACTTCTTCGTTTGCTGCACATTGGACAGCTGCTCCGTCAAATTCATGCTTATGATTTCTGCCCAATTGATATTTTGCGTTCCTTCGCACACCATGCTGATGAGCGGGCACATCCAGAAGTGAAATTCGTTGGTAGAGGGCAAACCCATAACCCGAGCCAGCAAGATTATGAAGTCTGACAACTCTTCATTGAAATCTGCTCGGAAGAGGGTTTTGGTCAGACGAGAAGCTCCCTTCCTAGGGTTTTTAAGCCAGGACTTCGCCACTCGTGCCTTATATTTGTCACTGTCTTGGTCGAACAGGGCCTGTGCTTGATCCCGGGAAACGACTATGGCATTATCCATCTCTGGAATCCTCAGAGCAGTGCTAATGGCGGCAGCATCCAATTTGGCGATGAGTTCCCCATGTATATTAGTCAATTCGCTCGAAGCGGGGTCGAAGTGAGCTCCGCATGAAAGCACGCAGATATCGACACCGTGCATCGAGATTGGGAAACCTCCCACAAAGCCAAACCGCTATTTGAATCATCGCACCATTGGTGTAGGGTTTGCATCCACCATCCTTGCCCAGAAATCGCTGAAGTCAAGATGACGAGCTTCGCTGTCCCCAATATTGCAAACGGCAGACTCAAGTGGAGAAATTTGTTCCTGTCCCTGGAATTTGATCTTCATATTGATAGTCTCTGAGGGGTAACCTAGACTCTGGAAGGAATTACAGAGGGAGGGGAACGCGCGCAAGTTTGCAAATTGCAAGATTTCGAGCAAAAGATAGCAATGGAAGTAGTGTGAAAAATGCAAAGGGGAAATGCTCGTTAAATAGCCGTTTAGGAGAGAGAAAGACCATGAATGCGCATTTAATACATAACCACCAATTTGAATAAGCATGATATTCGGGTAGAGCGGGAAAATAAGCACGAATGACACTTGGTACGCTTGGGACATGTGAGACGCGAATGCGTGAAACACGCGGCTCGGCCGGTTCGGGCGAAACAGGGAGAAGACGCACAAATGCATTTTGGGACACTTGGGACGAAAACGCGCGAAGGACGCGGTTCGGGTGTTTCGGCCGAAAATGGAACAAAAGGCCCGTTTGAACTTGGGACAGTTGGGACAAAAAGTTCGACAGCCCGAAAATCACACCAAATGACCCAAAACACGAGACTTTCTCAATTTTCACGACTTAGGCACTTCAGGAAAAAAACACTCAATAACTCAAAATTTTGAAATTTTACTTTTATGAGCAGGAATTTTGAGTGGACAACACAACTATCATCACATTAGACATCATATCGATAGTAATTGTATAACTTCCAAAAACATCGTCTAAGAAATGTTAGATAAAAGATATCTTTTCTTGGACAACATTAATGTACCTTGACTAATCGGAACCTTCACATCTTCAAGAAGTCATTCCCAAATCACACCCCATCGTATAACCAAATAGGTGAAACCTCGACCAATGATAGTAATGTTTGTGAGGTACATGTCATTTTTGACATCATATCAGCTCCTTCTACTCAATTTCCTCCCATTCCATGTATCAAGGAGATTCTTGCATGAGCTCCTTAATCCATGGAGGGAATTACTTCATCCACTCCTATGCCCATGGATGAGTCCCCTTATCTTCTCCTCCACCCATGAAGGAGTCCACCATATATTCCGATGTATTTTTCCCACTCACCTCTCAACTTGACAAACAATCTGTAATACTTACTATTCTACCCACAGGGGAGAGTCATGCTTACCTTATTCTTCACCAAACGAAGAACCCACCTCATCCACCTTACCTTCTATCCTACCCACAAAGGATCCATTAGTAACTTCCCTTCCTTTGGTGACAATTATCCACTTTGGATTTCAAGGATCTTGTTGATATTCTCTCGTCCCTTCTACCCATAGAGTTTGAAGCCAACTACTTCCCTACCTCGAGAAATTATTTACAAGGATTACTACCAATTCAACATTCTCCTCTACATCGTTGTCATTCTCATGTTTGGCCAAATGTTTGGATTATGTTGACAATTCCATGCTTTGGGGATGCCTTCGGCTTCTTGTCTCAATGCAAATGCAGATGTTGTCCGCTGACACTTCCACGATCTATCAAAAATTATTTTAGAAAACCAAACCCACCATGCCCATGCCATTTGTAGCTACCCCTTCTTTATCACCCTCACCCACACCTAAATCGTTACCATGAAATTTTTTTTTTCCTATGTCTAAAACCCTACTTGCACCCATATCTTCTTTTGTGTCTAGACCCATTACCACATTGGGAGTCATGTTGACATCAAGCCTAGTCCATCCTCATGTCAAATTGGATTTATCCATGTCCTCACAAGCCATCACAAATACTATTCACCCACCTAAGAGGAAGACCCAATTTCTTGGGGACGCATACACCGGATTTCACCCACTACCCTCTGTCACCTTTTTCACTTTCATCTCTCCTAGGTCAACACCCATCAACCTTGGTATAGCAGCCTCCTACCATGGTAAACCAAAAACAACAAACAGCCCACCTCCTCGTCATGATCCTCTGTTCCACCAAAATTACCTACATAACCTATTCCTTCACCATTACCTACATCCTTTCTATCTCTTATATGTATGCCACTTCTTGTATCCTCATCATTACCCATCCCATTCCCTTCTCCTCAACCAGTCCATTTCACATTACCTCTTACCACCGTCTTCACCACACCTCCATTATTTCCTTGGCTAACTTTGTCCCCTTCCACCATCTCGATTTCCTTCTATTTCACGCACTCCTTCATCACCTTTACCCATGAAGGTGCAACTCAATCCCAAAACCCCACTACCTTCCAAATAAGTAGTCAAACCTACACCACCTCCAACAACTAGTTCACCATTGCGCACCTTTACCCAAGAAGGTGCAACCCAAACCCAAAATCATACTATCTACCAAACAAGTATTCAAACTTACTCAACCTCCGATTCCACCTCTAGTGACACCTCTGCCACAAAATTCACCCACACTTACTTTACATTTTGAACCATTGTCGTGGTCTTACGCCAACATCTTAGCTAACTTTTTGGAAACCTCTGTCATCACATTTCCACCGCTTAGACCTTGCGACCCACTCAAACCTAAACTAGAAGGGTTTGATGATACCAAAATTTGTGCTTACCAAAATGTGTCACGGCATGATGTGGAAAAGTGTAAGGATCTTAAGACTATTCTTCTCCAACTATTTCCTTTTGAAGAAAACTTTGACAATGATGATCTTTTAGATAATGACCATATTCTACCTTCACCTATCACCATATAGCCTTGCCCCATACCTATTCAATGACCTCCATCTCCACTTCCACAACCTTTTTATCCTCCTCTAACATTTGAGATCAATATGGTCCACATTAGAGAGCTAGCCAAACCTCCACCAAAGTGTCAGTGCACTACATTGCTTTCACAAAACCATTATATTCCCTCACCATATTTTTTCCCATCTTTCCACTACAAATTTTATGACTCACCTTCTTCTTCACCATAGATCAATATGGTTTAAGTTGCCACTTGAGCCGTAAGGAAAAAGGAAAAGAGAAAACCACCATTCATGTGATAATCCTTTACCCAACATTCCATCTAAACTTGCACCCAAAATCACCATCCATAGACCCACATACCCTATTTCTGATGAGGTTTCCCATCGTACAATGCTTAAACAATTACACCAATATCCTCTCAAAATTTCTTTGTATGACCTCATCCAAACCTCTGAGTCTCATCATCAAGCCCTAATTGAATTCCTACAATTTATTAAGGTTCTACCTAATGACCCTACACCTATTGCCACCATTATCACTCCTCATCATGTGGCCACTCTCACCACTTCACCTCCATCTTTTTCTCCCACTACCATTCATCAAGTCTCCACTCTTATTTTCTCTAATGAAGAGATTGTCCCTCTCTAATTAGATGATCTTGACCCCACCCTATTCATTTACGTCTACGTTGATAATATACGTGTTCGATGCGTTATGAACAATGGAGGTACCAAGTATAACCATCATTACCTCTCATGCATTTGACATAATGCACATCCCTACCAAATTACATGCATAATAACCAACATATGCTACGTTTATTTAGCGATGTCACGACTTCCACCCTTGACACCATAATTCTCCACATTTGTGTGGGAATTCGTGTCATGCCCGAATTATTTTATGCCTTAGATGGGGAATTCAAGTATAACTGTTGCTTGGCCAACCCTAGATTCATGCCATGGATTTTGTTCCTTCAACCTTACACCGTTGTTTAAAATTTGAACATGAAAGATACAACTACACCAACCCAGAAAATCCTTCACCATTTAAAACTTGTAACATGATCCACCGGCCTAATGATGTCCTTATCCCATTTAAGGAATCTACCACTACTACCACTTCTTTTTCATCTGCTATCCCATTTACCATCGTTGATGCCTCTTTTTCAGCCACTACCTCATCCACCGCTTCTTCCGCTACATATTGCACAACCAACTCCTTTATTCCCACTATTTCCGAAACTTCTACAACTGACCCATTAGACAACTCATATACTTCTTAAACACCTAATGCTTCTTCTTCCCAATAGTCCAGTTGATTCATCCATTCCCGCTACCCACATACCAACTACTGATCCCTTAAAAGGTGTTTTTCAACTCCTCACTCTGGGGGAATACCACCTTTATAACATTGACACATTCCTTACTCCTTAAGAGTATGGTAACCTTCACCAATATCTCTAATATGATCATTGTGTAGGCAAAGTTTTCCCCTATAGTCCTCCCCACCTTTGCACCAACTTAACATATGGGGAATTGATGCTTCTACCTACTTTCTCGAGC
The DNA here is from genome assembly GCA_018340775.1 of Taxus wallichiana var. yunnanensis. Lineage (NCBI taxonomy): Eukaryota > Viridiplantae > Streptophyta > Pinopsida > Cupressales > Taxaceae > Taxus > Taxus wallichiana. Next base: position 63,926,522 of record CM031240.1, read on the forward strand.
CACCTTTCTAAACTCGACCTTTTCCTCCGATCTTTAGTCTTTCACCAACCTCTCGCTTTGACCACACCTTCCTCCATCATGGCACTTTGAAGGGTTTTGGATTTTATTTCTATGAACAATTTCCCCATATTATCATTCCTTGCATCAACCATAAGCATAAAGACCATAATGGTATCGGATTTTCCAAACCACCTTCTAAGAAGGCCGAGTTGAACTCATTGAGTAAAATAAACCTTCCCCACCCCATTAACCTACCTCACCACCTTCACCTATAGAGTATATGGATCTAGAATTAATTCTACCTAACTATTTTTTTTTTCGTGAATGTTGTTTCCTTGAGACCTATGAGTTATTAGCGTGATGACGAGGCTCCCTATTCGCTTCCATTCTTGTATCTTGACATGATTGATGATGACACACCTTCTATATCGAATGATGAGTCTATTCTCACCTATTAATGTTGTTCAATATCGAATGATGAGTCTATTCTCACCTATCTTGGTGTGGAATATTCTTAAATTCACCAGTCATTACCTTCTAACACACAAATCATGTTAAACGAATCAACCATCGAAATCAAAATTCACACTCGGACTACCCAAATATTCTAAAAATAGGAAATATTTAGATGTTGTTGAGCAGAAGTTTTCACTTCTTTCCTCCGAGATCATAGCAACAATTTTTCTTGGTCCTATGCTGATATGCCCGATATTGACCCAAATATTTTGGTCCACAATATTATAACCATTCCTAATGCCAAACCCATGAAACAGAAGCTATGAAAAATACATCCTCACATCTCCCTTCTTGTCAAAGAAGAACTCCAGTGCCTCCTTTTTTTTCCTTTATTCTACCCATTGATTATCCCCAATGGATCTCTAACATTGTTCCTATCACAAAAGTGATAGGGGAACTCTACATTTGCATAGATTTACGCAAGCTTAACTGGATTGCCCCAAACATGACTTTACTCTACCTAGTATTGACCAAATAGTTGATCTCACCATCGGACATGAGATGCTATCACTCATGGATGGTTTCTCGGGTTATAACCAAATATTACTCGCCCCGAAAGATCAACACAAAATTACCTTCATCACTCCTTGGGGAACCTTTTGCTATCATGTCAAGCCCTTTAGCCTTAAAAATGCTCTTGCTACATATGTCAAGAAAGCTATGACTTATATCTTTCATGACATCATGCATAACATATTGGAAGATTACGTCGATGATATTTTTACCAAATCCAAACATCACAATGAACACATTATAGTCCTTAAGGTTTTCTTTGACTTTCTCATTAAATATTGTGTTTTCCTTCAACTTAAGAATTGTGTCTTCGTTATTCTCTTTGGAAAGCTCCTTAGTTTTATATTTTATTTATGTCTCATTGAAGTTGATCCCACTTAAATAAAGGCTATTCTTAAGATTCCTCCACCTACTAACCTTCATCAACTACGTAGTTTATAGGAAAGTTACAATTTATTCTCACTTTATTTCTTAGCTTTTTGACCACTACCATGCATTTCACTATCTTCTAAAAAGGATGTCTCCATCAAATGAGATGATGAATGCCAAAAAGACTTCAGCACCTTAAAACAATACCTCCTCTTATGACTTGTGCTCATTCCACCTAAGGATGACAAACCATTTTACCTATGGTCATTCCTTGGGTGCCATGTTTTCTCATCCGAAAAGAAACACAGGAAAAATCAATTTATTATATAAGTCATACTCTTCTAGATTACGAGACTAAATACACTCACGTAGAAAAAATTTACCTAGCCCTAGTATTTTTTGCTACTAACCTTTGCCATTACCTACTCAACCAAAAAGCCTTTTTCATCACAAACACCGACCCTTTGCATTACATGTATGTTAAGCCTTACCAACATCAGCGTTCTACATGTTATCTCATGCTTCTTACAGACCTATATCTCGAATTCATCCATCAAAATTTTGTCAAAGGACAAACCATAGCTGACCAACTAAGAGATGCAACTCTCTCCGGAAACTAATCTTCTAAATTTGACTTCCCTAATGAATCCATTGCTACCCTCTCTCTGGATGATACCATTTACCAAATTACCTTATTCTTCGATGGTTCTAAATGTTAGCGTGGGGGTGGTGTAGGGTTTATCCTCATTCCTCTTGAAGGTGATCCTATGCCATTATCTTTCAAACTAGATTTTAATTGTACTAACAAAATTTCTAAATACAAATCACTCATGTTAGCTCTTTAAAATTCCATAGCCTTATATGTTAAATCCATTAATATTTTTGGAGACTCTTAATTGGTTGTGAACCAATTCAATGGTCTATACCAGTGTCATAACGAGGTACTTCAAAAGTATAAACATCATGTTGACATGATTTGACTACCTTTGACCATTATGAACTTCAAATCACCCCGTGTTCCACTAACAAATTTGTGGAAACCTTGGCTTGTCTTGCTTCCAAAATGCTCACTTTTCCTTCTAACTCAAAATATTTTTCACCGTACAAATTTTTTAATCACCTCTTATCTATTCCATTATGTTAACTTTGTAGGAAAAATTGAAACTGACCCACATGACATTTGGTATAAGCAGTTTGTTGACTACCTTTCCCTTTCAATTCTACCTCCAGATCTTACTCGCAATGGAAAATGAGCCTTCCTCAAAAGTGTCTCTCACTATGTCATCATGGGTGGTCTTCTCTATAAACATGGATTTGACAGTATCCTCTTACGATGCCTTACAAGTTCTAAAATCCCATACACCATCAAGGAAGTTCACGACGGGATTTGTGGAGGTCATTTCAGTGGCTTCATTTTCACTAAGCGCATCCTTCACCTCAACTATTATTGGCCAACCCAAAATGAAGTATTGTGACTATGTAAAATGTTGTGTGAAATTTCAGCAACATGCTAATCTTCATCACACCCCTATTCATGCCTTATAGGTCACACAATACCTTTGGCCTTTCTCTCAATGGGGTTTGGATCTTGTCAAAGATATTAACCCTCATTCTTCCCAATGTCATCAATGGATTATTACCACTACCGAATATTACACTAAATGGGTGGAAGTCGTACCTCTCATTTCTATAAAATCTAATAAAATATGTGAATTCAACCATGCAATCATTTTTCAATTCAGGTGTTCCTCACCACCTCATCACCGATAATGAAAAATAATTCAAAAATAAAACCATACAGAAACTCTGTGACACCTTCGACATTCAACTCAATTTTTCTTCACCTTATTATACTCAAACAAATGGACAAATTGAATTGAATAAAAAAACCCTAAACAAAATTATTATGAAACCAGTTAAGATATATCTGGTAAGGATTGGCACACGCACATTCCTTTTTCCTTATGGGTTTATCCAACTAGTGTTCACACCTCAACTATTGCCACACCTTTCTCTTTGGTCTACGTTATAGAGGTTGTCTTTCCTTTTGAATTACAAATTCAATCTCTTCGTATCTCACTCAAATACATGCTCAATGATGATGATTTTAACCAATACCATTTGGTGCAACTTCATTATTAAACGAATGTCGTCTAAATGCTCTTAATCACCTTTAAATCTAACAAAAGCGTATCAAAGGTGCGTATGATAAACATGTCCAAGAATGAACCTTTTAGGTGGGTGACCTCGTCCGAAGGAAAATCAACTTGTAAAGAAAGAGAAGAAAAGTAAACAGGAAAAATTTCTCCTAATTGGCATGGACCCTATATCTTTACTCATGCATAGGATAAGGTGCTTATCATTTATCTTCCCTTAAAGGTAAACTCGAACTGCACCCCTCAATGTCTTGTATCTTTGACCATTCTATTGTTGAATCAATTAATCTATCACATTTTTTCTATTACACACTCGTCCCTTAAGTACACATTCCTTTCATCTACCTCTTTCAAGTACCAACAAATAAACAAGAATCATGTGATTATCCGTCACCTTTTAGTATTATCTAAAATATGAGTACCATGGCTCTACTCATGGCATGACTCTCATGGATACTTTTCATTATTTTTAGGATGGAATCCTATGGTCATTCATCACTTAAACCTTATATTTCATAGTTAACCTTTGCATGCTATGTTTTTTCCTTCATAAGAGAAGCCTATACTCCTTTATAGTATTTTCCATGACCTAAAAGTCCAAAAAAATTTAAAATTAATATATGTTATTTTCAAATTCAACTCCTTGAGTCAAAATTTTTACAAATAGATGACTCCCTCAAAAGGACATCTACCTCTCTATCTCACTGTTATAAATAGACTCCTCCCTCGAAGGAAAGCTATAAAAGTTATCCCTAAGACACATAGTCTATCCGAAAAGAAGACTATTTTTGTAAAAAATAATAATAAAATATTTTTAAGCTTCCCACATCAATTGGGATAGCTCTCAGAGAAAGGTCGGCTTCATGTCCTATCCTAGTGCAAATTACTCTAAAGTGCAGAGAGTTGCAAATTTGACCCTAATATAATATTTCCAAGTAGATAGAGATAGAAGAAACACATGAAAATTAAAAACTAATCTATGGTAAGGTGATGCATCAAGAAGGATTGTTAAATAACCTACACAATAAACACAACACTATCGTAACCTTGCAATGAAAACAAAATAATACACAATAATCTTGCATGCAATGAAAGGTCAAAAATATGTAATAGAACAAAAAGAGGGTTTGAAAAATCCATAGATTTGATTTGATTTCTCTCAAATTTGATAAAATACATCACATTTAGGGAAAAATTCTTAGATTTTGCATTAAAATATTCAAATAGGGAGTTTTGGAACTCCACATAATATCTTATAGACAAGAAGAAGGGAGGGGCATATACAAGGTTTCCAACCTTTTGAAAATGAGACCCTCCTTACAATTTATAAAAGAAAATCTACATGAGAGAGAATATTTTGGGTTACGAGTGTAGCTAGAAAACCATCATTACTTGCATCATCCCCTTGAACTGCCCATGTCTCATGTAATTGATCTTCATGCTTGAAAATTTTAGGCCATATTCTAACAATAACTCTTCCACCTACCATCCACTATTCATAATTCCCTATTTTTGGATGTCTAAGACCTCTGAAATTGCATTTTGATGATTTCATACTATAGATATCTTCTTTACCTTTCTAATGACTATAAGTTTACAAACAATGATGAAGCAAAAAGGAAGATATAACCATTTTTGCAGTGGTTTCCTACATGGTCTTAAACCTAATTTACCCACTTGATTGCTAAAATTTTCTTTCACCATCTAATTCTCCTCTAAAAATCCTTTCCATAGACTATAATTTTTTCAAATGTGACTAGAAATTGGCCAAGTTATGGTGATTTGAAATGGGTTACAATTTGAGTTCATGCAAGCTCCATCGAGTTGGTTACACCACCACCGAGCTAGTTTTCCTTCAATACAACTCACTCAACATATTACCTCCCTTTGACTCAGTACTAACTCCCCACTTCACCTACCACCTAAAACTAGATTCAACTTGGCTCGGTCTTTAAGGGATAGCTCGATAATTTTTGAATGCTTTTGGGAGGGAATTGGTTTATTTTAGGGTTTGAGACCCCTACACTTCAAACATTGGGACCCTCATGCTTCGATCTTGGCTTTGGCGACAAACCTTAAAGGAACCTTCAAACTTGGTGACTCCCTGAAATAAGAAGCCTCCAACCCCGATCTCTCCTTAACTCACGGAGTCACCCCTTGTTAGGAGTTCAAGGTTTTTGTTTTTTCGAGACCTCATCCCCTTCCTTTTGGAATTCTCAAGCTCCCACGTCTAAAGTGCCTCACATGAGATCGCAAAGACTCCAATGTCCAAAGTCCAAAAATTTGGACTTTTGACCTTCCTCCACCATCATTAGCTTGACTCCACGAGAACATATCGCAATGTACTTCAATGCATCCCTGAGCTTGATTCCCATTTTCTCCCGCAACTCGCTCGGATTGACTACATTTTGCGTAGATGATGCGAACTCACTTGACTCCATTAGGTCACCGATTGAGCTTCTTGCTTCTCGCACATACCTTCCCCGCCAACTAACATTTTTGAGTTGTGGAGCTAAATTTCTTAATAAATAACATGATTTACAAACTTGCAGGTTTACATAAGTAACCGGTGTCATGTGGGAATCGACATCACTCACCTTGGATTAACCCTTGTTGATCAAAGTATACTTGGAAAATATCACACAAAGATTCCACATGGGATAGAAGGCCAAGATCAAAGGCACGGAAGGACAGGAAGGACCCACATGTGGAAGGCAAGTCAGATTTCAGGACTTAGCCAATTTTGAGCATGAGGATCTATTTTTGGAAGATGGCATGTGGAACACATCAACAATGTAGAGATGTGCACACCATGCATTTTCTATATTTGGAGAAGTGGTTTAAAGTGTCTATGCATGGAGGCAAGCTAAGAATAGAATCGACACTTCAGTTGAACTGCAAGAGGACTATAGATAGCGCACTTACATGTGTGGCTATAATTATAAATGGCGTGTGGCTAATAATAGCATGCAACCTATTTCTGGAGTAGTTAAGTGGTGAAGGGAAAGTCCCCACCCTATATATATGATGTTAGGTGCATAGTAGTGTGTGGGTAGATGATTTTGGTATGTATCACAAAGAGCGGTGTATGTATGATTCTGAATGTGTGTATCAAATCCATATGTGCCTTGAGATAAATTGATAGTATTGTAAGGAGATTCTATATTTATTAATAGATGGAAGATATTGGCTGAATCTAAGTGTCATTCTATGTAATTGAGTAGTGCATGTTAATGATTCAATCATGATTATTGTTTAAGCTTGTTCTTTTATATATCTGTGGGTAGCATGCACTGTAGAATGATGGATAAGTTATGAATCTATATGGTTCTTCCTTCATCATGTTATCATCTTGTAAAAAAACCTAAAGAGGGACTGGTACCTTTGTGCACTTTGGGTCAGTGCTCAGTCTAGGGTGAGTGATGTGTCAGCGCTACTAGGGTGTTATCTTACAAATTCTAGGCTGCATCATTGGTTCCATCGGGACCTCTTTTTTAGTTATTTTCAGGATGGTTCGTGATGAAGACATATCGGTTAACTCTAGAAAGTATTGAGGAATGGATGCATAATCTGGAAGAAAAATATGCACGATGGTTCAGAGTGGATCCGAGTTTAACACACATACTTGGGTAGAACAGAACACGTATGACGGTTTATATGAGAGATTTTTCACTATCTTTTCAATAGAAGCATACAAGTGGCTTACTTCTTATGCATCTCAAAGGAATTGGAGGTATCACACACTTGTCTAGACACAAGAAGAGTTTTAGGCCCTTTATGATGTTGATCGATCCGGAATCGTGTGGTGGATACCTAGTTTCGTGGTGTTCTAAATAGCTATATTTTGGAATATTCAATTTCGACGTATTTTTCCGAGAGGTAGCTAAATTCTAGTTTTTGCAAAGTATCCAAGAGGGACATATTTGCACAAGTATTCCACTTGTGATCAATATCTTAATGGTAAATTTGAACCTGGAGAGTAAACCGATGACTAACTAAACTTCACCACGCGTGAGAGCAGGAACATGTTTGGTATTAAGATGGCGTAGACCTAGCGGTAGAAAAGTAGAGAGAGGAAAGGTGGATTAAGTATAATGAGGTGCACGAGAGGGAAATAGAGAAGTAGCATTCTATTATAGAAAGTATGGCATTGAGGAGAGAGATGGATCATGAAGGATTTACGACTCACATAGAAGATGTGGAGCTAGAGAATCAGGAACTCCCCCATCTTGGAAAGCATGATAGAGATCCCTTCTCGGCCTCACACACAAGTGCGCTAGCAGAGACTACTTGTGCCAAATGTGCGCATCTTAATATACCTAGTGACCTAGTCTTTACGCTCGGTTTTTCAATATCTAGTATAACAAGTAATTAGCAAGCTAACTTGGGAAGTAGGAGAGTAGGAGTAATTCAGGGATCAAGTACATCAATGGCAGGATAGACAAATTCAATGTTATATGGAGGATCATTCTTAGGCACATTATCTGCACAAAATGTGAGCACAAAAAATGTTGGATTCACCTCTAGAAGTGGAGCTACATTATAGACTGTAGGGGTTCAATATATTACTACTATTGAAGCACAAGGGAGTACATCTATATATCCTACTCCAGCTACAAGTGGAGGATCAGGAGGTATAGGTGGTTCTAGTTCCGGTGGATCTAATGGTTCTAGAGGTAGAGGGAACCTAGGGGATTCTACGGATTAGGTAGTCAAGGTCCGGAGTAACCACATAATATCTACATGGAGATGTTTCTTCATCTCCGGAGTATAGAGGTATAGAGGATGCTACGAAACATGTGCATATGTGTGAAATATTGTGGCGGCTAAATGGATTATAGCTACTTTGAGTGAAAGGAAATTCAATTCACTACTACATTATAGGGGTGCGTACATAACTAATATAGGAAATTTGATCCTGCTCAAACTTGCGTGGATTATGCAAAACTGAGGGATTCTTTCTTGAAAGAGTTCTATCTCCTGAGTTAGAGAAGAAGAGTATAAGTGCACTCAAAGATATCCAAGAAGGAACTACTACTAGTGTACGTGAGTATGATGATCATTTTAAGACACTTCTATCTATGTTTTCTTATGATATCCATGCTAGCCAACATGCATAGTGGTTTGTTGGAGGATTGATTACACCTTTTAGAAGGGCGCTATCATATAAGGGATACACGGACTGCGCGAAAAGAACCGGAAGCATATTTATGTACCGAGGTAGTTGGGAGCATTGACATTGGTATTAGTCCATTTCTAGAGGCATGGGTTGTAACTATGGAAAAGAAGTTAGTGAATCTATCAATGAATTCAGCCCATGAAATGCGCTCGGGGAATTTGGTGTATGTACAGTTGTGAAGTGGAAGGTCACACCAAGGACATTTTCCCTCACAGATCTGTACATTCATTATTATTGGACTATGAGATTTTTCATTTGAATCATGATGTGAGTCACTGTCCTTTGTTATAATGCATGATAAGGAAGAATGTATCTTACTTTTTCAAGATTTACAGGTCCATGACCCATGATACTGAGGACTATCAGTTGATTGGTCAAATCCAGGATGCAATAGACATTGGAGTATGACAGACAAGTATAACAGATAATTCTAAGGATAGGAATGAGCACCAGGATCTAGATCATAATCAAACATGCTATGACAGGAATGAGGGGAATTTTGAAGGAGGTTATGGAAGGGGACGTCGATATCATGGTGGATATGGAGGATGAGGTTGCGGTGGAGGAAGAGGAGAGTTTCCTCATGGAACATGTTATACATGTGGATATCCCTTGATCACTACAGGTGAAAATTTCCTCATACTAATACATGTTCTTTTGTGGAAAGAACCATAGCTATGAAGAGTTCTCAAACTTATATGAGCATCCGAGAAAACAACATAAGCAAGAAAAAAATGTGTCAGATTGTTAGAATCCAACACGCGGTAGAAGACCAATGGATTCCCAAGATAAATGAAGGGCTGAGACATTGACAAGTAAGATTACTACACGTGCTGAAGTTACATGCGTGCGAGAGGCATTACACCATAATCCTACAATTACTAAGGAGGAGGTTTTGCATGTGAGGTATCTAGATCCTACTCATTAGAAGGAAGTTTTCTAGGATACCATAGAGGTGCTAAGGAATCTTTAGAGTGAGATACAATACCTAAAGGAGAAAAAGAAAGCATTAGAGATAGTTCAAACTGATATTGATGATCTGTGGGAGGTGTGTAAGATGTTGCATCAGAGAACATTATTCCACTATTAGGAAGTTGGTTGAAAGGGAACACTCCACGTGCAAGTCTTGAGACCGGATGGTAGATTCTGCATGTAAATCTTCCCCTAATAGCATTGACTATGACAAAGAAATTACTTTGAATGCTATTGTGGATGGGTGGCTTTTGAGAAACATATTGATAGATATAGGTGTGGAAGTAAATGTGTTGACATTAGATGCATGGGTACAAATGGGGAGGCCTCCATTGTAGCCATCATCTAATGTGTTATTCATGGAAAACCAGGACTAAGGCCACTCCCATAGGAGTATTGAAAGATGCATCTATAACTATACAAGGGGCCAAGTTCACTGGGGATTTTGAGGTATTAGCACTTGTAGAAGTAGATAATTTTTCCAGCCTTGCTTGGATGCCCTTGGTGTTATGCAAATAATGCTGACTTGAGATTCAATAAGGGGTATGTTAGCTTTGAAAACAAGGAGGAGAGGGTTGTGATACCTTTGACAAATGGAAATTCTACGCCATATGTTGAGCCTCTAAGTGAGGAGGATTTAAACAGAGTTTATATACGTGTCATCCAGGACCCAGAGGTCAATGAACCATCAAAAGAAGGAATCCTAAAATGGTAGGACTCTCATTCTATTAGTGATACTATGAGCATTGCTTGTGATAATTGGGATCACGGTACATATGAATTAGTAGGGCGTGAGGTGAAAATTTTGGTTGCGTGCAAGAATAGATTTTATTAAATTTGACGGTTAGGTAGCACTAGTACCTTGGTATACAAGGACGAAAGGTATCCCTAAATTTTTGAAGGCCATGGAAACATAGTTGACAAATCATGCTAAGTGAAGGGATATGTTGGCATATACACTACGCAGAAAGCAACAAGACCTTGGTGGGAAGTCCATAGAGATAACCTTATACATTGGGAAGAGATTGGAATAGCTTTGTCTACTAGGTTTATAAGGAACAATACACCTACAAAAATGTACACTTATCATGTTGAACAACTTGTTCAAACATCACAATCAACAGTGTGAGAGACTCTAGACAACAAGACAGAAGCTCTAGGTGCATAGATTGTATTACACACTCCAAGTATGCGTACGCGCTTGGTATGTATATGCAGAACTACATAGAGAAACTAGGAACTGCCAAGATTTGACTGCAGGTATGATCCGAGAAATTTGCGCTTCTCAACTCAACCTCCGTAGTAGAGGCACTAAAATTTATCAAACGCTTAACTATGGGAGATAGTGCAAAATCATAAGAGCATATTCAGGAATTATTCGGTGAGATAGAGTTTGGAGCATGTTTTGAAAAGGAAGAAGAAATAGAATCCAAACTACATAAACACGCTTTCCTTGAGAAAGAGAAAGGAAAGATGGTCTACATCATGGACGACGAGGAAGTTGAGAACCTAGATATTGAACATTCACACAGGGTGCGTGAGGTCTTGGATAGTGTAGATAAAGATGCGTGTGCCTACCATCAACCCATGAAGAGAACAAAGGTGAATATAGGTTCGAAGGTTGAGCCTAAGGAGGCCATAATTAGATATTAATGGTCAGACTTAGAGGTAGAAAAGATCATCGAGTTACTCGGGGATTATCGGGAATTTTCCTAGGGGATATCGTGAACTCAAATGTGTGCATGAATCACTTGGGGAAATGAAGATCAAACTTAAGGATGGTGCATGACCAGTTAGAAAGAGACCTTACAAGATGAATCCTAATTTGCGTGAAAAGGTAAAGGAAGAAATTGATAAAATGTTGAAATTTGGAATTATCAAGCCCCTTGATGAGTCAAAATGGGTTAGCCCAATGGTGATCAGTATCAAGAAGGACAAATGGATTAGGATATGTGTGGAATACATGGAGCTGAATGTTGCATGTGTCATAGATCCTTTCCCTACGCCTTTCACTGAGGAAATACTAGAAGGAGTTGCGGGGGTGTAAAATATATTCTTTCACAGACAGATTTTTGGGTATCATCAGGTTAGGATCACTCAGGAGGATCAAGAAAAGACAACATTTACTATTGAATGGGGCAGTTTTGCCTATACTGTGATGCCTTTTGGATTGAAAAACGTGCCTATTGTATTCTCGCGAATAGTTGTTTAGGCATTCAAAGATTTTATTCACAACTTCTTACAAGTTTACCTAGATGATTGGATAGTATATGGGCTTATGAAAGATCATTGTGACAATTTGTGCTTAATGTTTGAACGATGCAGACAATTGAGTATCTCTTTGAATATCAAGAAGTGCATATTTGCTACGCCATTTGGGATACTATTAGGGCATATAATCTACAAGGAAGGTTTGCTAGTTGATCTAGCCAAGGTTGTAGTCATTTAGGCCTGGAAGCACCTACCAATCAAAGTGAGGTGCGTAGATTTTTAGGTCATACATGATATTACAAAAAAATTATAAAAGAGTATGCCATAATTACAACACCCTTGGAATAATTACTAAAGGGGAAAGGTACATTTTATTGGGGATAACCACACAAAGTGTGTATTTGAGACAATAAAAGAGAGACTTAATACCGTGCCCATTCTACACTTTCCATCATGGGATAAGAAATTTCATGTGCATGTGGATGCTTCTGGTATGGCCATTGGTGTTGTGTTAGCTCAACTGGAGAAGGTATTATAGATCATCCAATCTATTTTGCTAGTAGGAAGTGACTCCTATTGAACAGAATTATACAACTATAGAATGCGAAGATTTGTCAATGATATATGCATTGTACAAGTTTCGACATTACTTGTTAGCAAAACCATTTGTGTTCTATACGAGATCACATGGCATTGAAGCACTTGGTCAAGAATCCTATCTTACAGGCACATATTTAGATGGGTGATCTTATTTCAAGAGTTTTGACTTCACATTTTTGGTGAAGCCAAGGAAAATCAATTCGGGAGAGGATGCATAGAAAATTGAAGAAACAATGTCGGATGCATAGTTATATAGGTTACAACATATGCCCACAGACTTAGAAGACATTGTTTCTTTATGAATAGGTATGACACGAGAAGGAATGAAATCATTAGAAAAGAATCGTCTTTCTATACGCATGGCACCATTTATGTTAATCGGTGGTGACCTTTAGAAGCTAGGTAGGGATGAAGTGTTACACCATTGTGTGTTAGAGCATGAGCGCAAGGATATCATGGAAGAAGGTCATGGTGGTATTGCGGGAGGCCATTACATAGGTAATGTGACTACCTAGAAGATATTAATTGTTGGATTATGGTGGGAGACACTCGTATAAAGGTGTAAAGACTATTGTAAGGCATGTGATCATTGTCGGCGCCTAGGAAAACCAAGGCAAAGAAATGAGATGCCTTTGAGACCAATTACTAGTCTTTGAACCATTTGAGAAATGGGCTATTGAATTTGTAGGACCTATTTTTCCAACCACGCGTAGGGTTGGATCGTGATATATCATTACTTACATGATTATCTTACATGGTGGGCGCTATGGAAAGACACCTACGAAAGACTGCACTGGTAGCTACATAAGCTATATTTTTATGGGAGAATATTCTTACACAATATGGATGTCCCTTAAGCTTGAAAAGTGATAGAGGTACACACTTTTTGAATGAGACTATTAGGATCCTATTAGATGAATTTATGGTGGCACACCATAAAACCACACCTTACCATCCTCGGGAAAATGGGCTATTGAGGCCTTCAACAAAATTTTGGGATAGATGACAAAAATATGTGATGTTGGAAAAAGGATTGGGATGACAAAGTGTTAGGTTGTGCTTTGGGAATATAGAGCAACTTACAAGAGATTGAACAAGGCCACATTGTTTTAGTTAGTGTTTCGCTGAAGTGATTCTCCCTATAGAATTTATGTTACCATCTTTGCGCATTGCATGCGCTTAGAGGTCTAGCTAATGAACAAGATTTAGAATAATGTATTATCAAGATGATTCAATTTGGATGAGTGCTTGAGCCATAGCATGGTGGAGTCAGAAGTAGGAAAATGCTAGGTAAAAGGCATGGCATGACATAAATATAAGAGATAAGAATTTTGAGATTGGCCAAATGGTCCTTCTTTATGAATGAAATTTCTTGTGCCATCCAAGAAAAATCAAAGTACATTGGTTAGGGCCATATGTTATAACTTCTATACTTGAATCAGGTGCATGCCAATTAGCACCACTTGATGGAACATGGCTACCTAGTTACTTTAACGGGAGTAGGATGAAGCCCTACTATAAATAAGTCTTATTGGTGTTTGTAATAAGGCAGTATTTCCATTTAGGTTAGGTTTTCAATTCTATATTTCCTTAATGTATTTCCTTCATTATCACTATGCTTTGTCAATTTAGTTTTTGTTTGTGTAATAAGCACACTTACGTGCATGAAGCTAATTACTATATGAAGAATTTTTATGCGTAGAGGACTGCACATAATTTTAGTGTGGGGTGGTTATAGTGATCCAAGACAAAGATAGAAAAATACTGAGGGAATTGAAAGATGAAAGGAATAAGCTGCTACGGGTGTTCTTTAAGTCAAAAGAAGATTGCTTCTCAAAAGGTGACCAAGGATGGAGATGGATGAAGGAATAGTATAACGTAAGGTAAGTTGTAACACCCTTGGAAATTGTTATATTCTCTTTTGCATTTCAAGTGTTGACATGTGATTTTCTTGATAAAGATGTGTTCTTTTAACTGTTGAAGATCATGCTTGAAATGGATGAATCATATATGCTCTTTGATTGTAGGGCTGGTTTTGTTGCTTGCAATAATCTATTTCACTTCTCATGATTAAAGTTGTAATTTGGGTTGAATGGTTGCAAACTTATCCTTTGCAATTAGACTCATCCTTGGATCAATTCCATTGATCCAAGGTATGTTGTAAATATTCTTATCAAAACTAAATGAAAAAATGACATTCATCGATTAAGAGACTTAATGGACTGAACTTGTAGTTATTAAAAATTATTTATCATCTTGAAATCAGTGCTTGCATTTTGTTTTGTGTTGTGCTTGAATATTCTTGATCAACCCTTGCAGGGTGCTTAATGGTGTTAAGGGAAATAGAAACCCTGCTTCTTGATTCTTGAGAAAAGGAAATTATTATGCACCCCTTTACCTATATGGTCTACCCTAATAGATATGGGACTCGGGTAATTTACCTAACGACTTCTACACCACTTTATGTGGGATGACATTCTAACCTAAGTTGTTAGCTTGAAAGGAAATAACCTAGGGGATGCTAAGTTATTTCTAAACCTATTGTTTTTATTAAATCTACATCCTATCCTAAGGTGGCAATTTATTGTTGGGGGTTATATCCTAAGGTTATATATATTTAAACTAACCTAAGAAAATTCTATCTATCCTAAACTAATGGGATATGAAAGGGAACCTATGGGCCATTAGCAAGTGGGGAAACTAAGCGGTGGTTCCTAAGCCTTTTATTGGGATTTGATTTTGATTTGGTTTTAAATGCAAGTACTACCAGTGTGGCAAGGGGTTAGTGAAGGTTTAGAGGAATCTACATGGAGGCATCTCTAAGTTTGGAAATGCATTATGAAGTGCAATTAGGTCTCACCAACTATGAATGGCGGTGGTAAGGAAAGATAAGTGGGAAAATTGGAATTAATGTCATTAATATGCCTCGGGTTTGGCGAGCAAGTCGTCTTAGAAGGCATGCCAGGAGGAATTATAGGGGTTTTTTTCGTTACATGCTTCATGATTTTTGCTCCGCATGGAGCTATTTGGTTTTTCAAACTAGTAGTGTGATCTGCACTTAGTGGTTATTTTTGAATTCTTTGATCTAATTTCGGTTTGAGGAATTTATAAGAGGCCTTTGTGGAAAATGATTAATGTTGTTTGATCTTGCTTGGAGAAGAAGAGGTCTTGGAAACTGACTGATAGTCTTCTTCAAATAGCAGAGGCACTATCAGGCATGATACACTCTACCCATTAATATTTCTTTCTTTCTTCTAAATGATTCATTAAAACAATTCTGCTCACTGGAAATTTTCTATTTGCATGATGTATATGGTTATTCACTTACATGTATTCTTGGAAATTATGTGGGTTTTGGAATGTGAATTCTTTGTTGTTATTGTGTTTTGGGAAATTTCTCTGGTACTGGTTGTTAGAGATTTGCATGTGATTTGTTATGGAACTCTGTAACCTGTACTTGAATCTTATTTGAACTCTATAACTGGAACTAGTTTTTTTTTTTTTAAGCTTGTAGCTTGTATTCGAAGATTTTTTTCTTTCATTTGATAATAATGTGGAAAGATCGGCTTATTGCTGGTTGGTTTGAATCTCTATTTAGACTTGTGTTTCATGAGCTGGAAGTGAAGCTCGTAGGGATTCTAAACTTGTATTGAATATGAGATTTGTTTTAGCTTTATTGGGACTGTGTGTTGTTTGGACTATGTTGAACTTATTGAAGTTTTGAACCTTGGAACTTGTATATAGTTCTTATGAATACTGAATTCATTGTTGAGTTATTGTGTTGTGCTCTGTACTTAAGTTCTTAACTAAGGTTTTATTCTTCCTTAGGAAAATGGAAGGCTTGAACCCGTAATAGGGTGTTGGTGTTATTCTGAGCTTTTATTAGGGCCATGGGATTCTGTTTTAAATTTGTATTTGAGCTTGTGTTGTTTGAACTTGTGATTGATGCACATGTTTAACGTCAACACAGGTATTCCTTGATGGTTGTTTTGATTCTGTATTTAGAAATTGATGAGTTGTATACTTACAGGTATTATGAATTGAAAATTTTAGTCTCTTTTATTATTTTCTAATGGATGGGGTCTTGTGAGTTGTTTGGTCGAAGTAGACCGTATAACTTCTTTGAGGCCTCCTTTGTTTTGACTTTGAGAAGGAATGGTTGTTTTACTTCTACCTTTTAGACTACACTGTGTTTTCAAACTTGATGGGGCATGTGAATTAAAGAGTGTATTCTATTCATATCTGCTCTGAGTGTACCCGTGTCTTGTGGGAAAACTTGACTACTTTGTTCTTAGAAGTAATTGGAACTGGAACTGTGTTCTATTATGGGACAGTTATATTAGTTGTAGAGGTTCATAAAATGAATTACTTCTTCCTTTTTTTCTTTTATGTTGAACAAACCCTACTGTCATATGATTTTAAAAGTAACTAGAGAGGTTTGTGGTTATTTTGTTTTGATGAGTTGGAAGAAGGTAGGACAAGACTTGTCTTATCGAATTACTTAACTATTTACTTCCATCTAAGTCGTGGGTTTTTGTAGAATGCTAAATTCAAACCTGTTACTCGTATGTGGTAAAAAAGTTACAATATCACTTATATGGATGTTGGTAATGTGGCTCTTGCTTGGGATTTTCAAACTGCCTTCTCATTTGCAGTTTGTTGTTAATGTTTGTAATGGGAATTCAGTCTTTGAGTTGAGATTTGTTGTGACTTTCCAATATTTTTCGATTGGAGGAATTTTACTCCACTATTATATCCTTGTTGAACCACCATGTATTAAAGAGAGAGAATTATACTCTCTTGGGGGAATTCTACAGTTTGGGACTGTACTATGTATTTCTTCTAAGATTTGATATGGATTTGAGCTAGGTGAATGAGAATAGGTCTTCCTGGGAAGGTTGTATGGAAATTGGAAGTATGTGGGCTTGACTGTGCATTCGGTTTTGAGTTCTCTTTTGGAACTAGCTTAAGAATTTCTAAGTTTGTAATAGATGATGGACTTCATTTCATAGTATAAATGAAATGAAATATGGTTTGGGGTCCTTGTTGGTTTGAGATCCTTTTTCGATGACTGATAAGTTTATTGATTGAACTTCTCATTATTCATTTCTCTTCTTTGTCTTTATGGAGGGATGAAACTTATGAATATCAGTTATGTTGTAACTAACTCCTTACAGATTGGGAAAAGTTAAAGGTGTCCTTCTAACCTTATGAATATATGAAATAATTTAATGATAAGACTTGTTGATTGTTTAAAAGTAATTGATAGGATCAATTAAGTCTTGTGGTATAATTTTGATGTTGCAAATTATAAAATGTTCCTTTCTTAAAAGTAAATCTAGATTTCTTAATTGTCTTCTTTATAGATGTTATTACTTATGATTATTTGCATGATGTTTTTCAATTGTTTCATGAAAGAAAATTTTTTTAATGAAGCAATTAGTGGAATGCACTTTACTTTAATGCTTAGTGCTTATCATGCTCAGTTCATTGAACTGACCCGTGATAGCAATTTTGCAGATGGACATCGTAAGTGATTAAAGAAGACAAGAAATTTCATGTTGTATTGGGTTATTTAATTTTTAACCTCATGTAAATACTTTTGATTCATTCTTGAATTGTATTGAAAAAGAAAATTTGTATTCTTTTTTGAATGAAAGTTGTTTTTATATACTGCATGCCTGAAATACATAGTCTTGTAAATGAATAAGTTTTTAATGAGGAATTGAATGTTGGAGATTTACTTGTATTGGTTGGGTAAACTATCTTATATTTATGAAGAAGATGGAATTCTTATTTGGATGATATTATTCATATCTATTATATGCTTAATTCAAATAAACTTGATAAGTTAGATAAAAAGGAACTAGTTTAATCTCCCTTAATAAGATGTAACTTGTTAAGTTGCATAAGTTATCAATCTTATCTAAACAATCCTAATATAGTATTGGAATGTGTAATGAATATGCGATAAAACTATAGAGCTTGTGAAGGATAAGAAGGGTTTGACAAACCCTAACACTTAATCAAGTAGAGGAATGTTCTTCCTCACTAAAAGGAATGTAATCTAAAGAATGGTGATATGATTGTAAATCATTAGACTTCATTTCCCTAGAAAGTCTACTCTAGTTGAACCTAATTGGTTGCTACACCTTCTCGAATGATTGAGTTATATTTAATGGAACTTATGATATTGTTGTCCTATTTTGGTTAACTGTTGTTAAACTAAATAATCGTACATTAAAAGCAATCATGAGTTAAAGGAAGTTCTTTAATGCTTAATTGATTCAAGTATAGAACAAGGACTTAAGGAGTGTTGGATTAGGGTTAGGATTGATGTTGTAATCTATTTTATAATCCAAATTAATTAAACATCAATAACCTCTTTGGGTTATGTACATCGTGATGAGGCAGTTTTAGAGGATGCTAGCACACACAAACTATAGGGTTGTACATTCGAGAAGACTAGGGTTTTCTCGAGGATACAACATCATTGCGGTTGACACGTGGCAACACCTTTTGTATTGATCATCTAGATCTACACACAATAAGGACTTGAACTTAGTTTCTCTCTAGGTCAAGTTAGTGATATGTTTAGGATAGGTAGTAGCTCTCAATGGCTTATGCTACCTTGGCACACCCGGTTGACTTAGGTCACCGAGTTTTCCCATATACCCTAAGTCATTGTGAGCATCTTGCTATAATGATTTATGTTTCTAACAGGACTAGAGTTAAACTTTGGGCAAGTGGATTGACGATAGTCAGTAAAGACCATTCATGATACCGGAGGAGTGACGTGAAGGACATATTCCAAAATGATGAGTATGTCATCTAGGAATAGTGACATACACAGTATGTTGTAAATCTTTGGCCAAAGTATCGCAAGCTACTGGTTGTGTTGTCCTATGTCACCAAGTTTAAAGCAACATGATATCAAATGAATATTGGTAATAAATATTTAGATATTTTCTTTAAAAGATCACTCAATACCTGGTTAGGGTAGGAAAACCAAGTATATGATAAGTATTCAATACTTAAAGTTAAACATGAATAGATCGGTAGGTAACCGAGTCATGGAATGAATAGATCAGTGTATCACCGAGTCATTTATAGCTGCATATGGTTATCTGTTATGAGATTGATTGGTATGGAATGTGTGTTCTAAATAATGTTTTATTTAGAATAGTGAACATTATGAGAAAAAAATTCCCTTCTTTCTAAAGTCTTAAAATGGGAATGTTACATAAGTGGAGGCCATGATAACTACCGGGAGAAGGTGCGGTGACAAGGTACTCGTGCCTGGGAGCATGTGATGAAGATAAGTTTTTGACTAGAGGAGGGTAGGAAGGTGTGCTTAAAGTTTATAGTGGGAACAAAGATGTACCGCACAGAATGAACAGATTTGGTCAATGAATGATGGGATATTTGGTAGGTGAGGAGTAATAAATGCATCAAAATTTGAAAAATTTATATAAGGATGGGATGTGGATTCATTTTTACCATTCAGAACTAAGAATATTTGAAAGAAGAGCCAAGTGCGAAGAGCTAAGTGATCGAGTTAAGGTGTGAAGGGTGTGAAACCAAGCGTGACAACCAGATATGTGCTATAAGAAGCTTACATCCCCGGTGGTGAAGGGTTTGAATGAAGCAAAGAGATAGGAAAGAGTTAGGTTACGAAATTTCTACCTAGGGCATAATTGAATCGAGCTAGGGTTTGATTCGTGGAGTTGCAGGGGTGAAGAAGAGACATTTACAAGGTAGAAATGGCACCAAAGAAGGCATCTATAGCAACAGCAAAAGAAAAGAAGAAGGTGGTCATTGAGGAAGAAGAGATGGCACCCGAAAGCCATTTTTTGGAGATGTAATACCCAGAAGGAGTCATTGTTGGCCAAGAGTGGGATTCACCCATTAGAAAAGAAAAGTGAGTGAATATAATCACAGGACATTAGAGAACAAGAAGGAGCTCAATTCCTTGCTCATGGTTAGAAAAAACAAATGCACGGAAAATGACATGCCGGTATATGATGATGTGGGTGAATTTTTTTAAAGATAATTAGGGTATATCAGTTGTATGAGCTCCCATATTTCATGGAGTATGAGCCCTTGTATTAGTGGCTCATGAGCAGGGTTCACGAAGACTACTTTTGCTTTGTAGGATGCAAAGTTAGAATTTTGTCTGCGCTTGTTTCATTAGTGACAGGTCTAAAGGCCACATGAGAGGATATAAAAAGTGACCTCATAGATAAAGCCATGATTTTAAAGTTTAAACAAGAATTGGGATACCAAGGGTCCACGCGAATAGTAGAGAAAATTTTAAGAATTGTCCAATTGTACAAGCATGCAAAGCGACACCTTGTTACCAAGTTGAATGATCAGGAGCGGTGGTCACAAGTAAACACTATGTGGTTGCATGTGGTGTGAAAGATGTCAGAAGGGATAATCTACAACATTACAGGCTATATTGCAGAAAAAATAGTCGAAGAAGCATGCACAGGAGGGAAGATCAGCTTTGGGGCTGTTCTACTATCACTGGTCTTCATGGAAATCAGAGTACCAGACGGACCAAAGGAGAAAATATGGGAATACCCCATAGAGAACAAATCCCCAGCTGAAAGATTCAGCAAATACCTATGCAAGGGGGCCATGACAGATGAAGTCAAGCAAAGGGCAGAGAAGTGGTACGATAGGCTCGCCAAAGATTTGGGGAAGAGTGGTGCATCCCAAAAGACCTACCAATAGTGGTAGGAATACAAGTTCAGTTTGTTGTATACCAACATTTATACATCGCATGTTTTCCAATGAAGGATGGAGTCTGGAGCCCTTGGTGCATGTTACCCTATGCATTCACTGTAACGTATTTTCAAGAATCTGTTCATAGATTTACCAATATGCACAAGATGATATTCAATGTAGATAAGGTAGACTGTGACTACCATACATTGAGGAAGAAGTATGTATATCCTAGAAGAAGTACTTATATAGAGAAGATCATTTCAGAGGTGTTGAATATCAAGCCAATAAGCTTGGTTGTAGTAGATTTGGGGGCAGCATTGGTGTATCTCCAGTTGAAGCCAAAGATGGAGAACAAAAATATGTGGAAGGTGAGTTTACACTTCTAGCACCACCCAAGGGGAAGCATACAATGGAGAATATTCCAGCGCCTAAGAGCAAATCGAAGTACAGGATGAGGAGGAGGAGCATGAAGATAGTGGTGGCTTAAAGCATAGGGGTAGGAGACATCCTATAAGTCGAGTGAAGCTAAGCGCACTGTTACACCACCTCAACCATAAGAGGGGGATGAAGAGGACTTGAATGTGGTCCAAGGGGAGCACAATTTTAAAAGATTATTAAGGAGAACAAGGACCCAGGGTGCCACCCCAACCTTTGTGTAAATCACCCCGACTCTCCCCACAAAAGGAAGTGACTGCATAGAGAATGAGGAAGCTGAAGTTGAATGAGGAGGTGAAAGAATCGAGAGGAGAGCACGCATATATCTCCTAAACCCCTAGAGCACACATTTGAAAAGGTGAGGCATCAAAGGAGAAGGAAGAAGAGAAAAGACCAGAGGAAACAATTGTAGAAGATATTCAGGACATGAAGACGCAAGTCCCAAATTTAGAGGCTAGAGTTCCTAAGCAAATAAGATTTAGAAGGGTAAGTGGAGAGCACATTCCACCAGCCATGGGGTATGTAGAGGATGCAAGAAAGATTGTTCGCACCCACTTCTAGAGCACGATAGCGCAGAAGGATCTATTTGGCTAGGAGTTGATGGATGAAGATATGGTGACCGTGTGAACATGAAAGAAACCATCTTGGTGGATACACACCCACATGGATGATCCTGACTTCGATGTATGTGAAGATTCATGTGTTTCGAGGTGATTGAAGAAGGCAATTAGGCTAGAAACATAATAGTAAAGCCTACTATCATGTCAGATGAACATGTCAAGAATGCACTTGGTGAAATTTTTTTACCGAGGTGGCTAGAAGAAATATGGATAAATCTACCACAATTAAAGCACTACGCGAAGAGATAAAGATGAAGGATGTGGAGATAACACACATAACACAAGAAAGGGACTTCACATAGAAGAAGAATGAAGTATTCATAAGCATCGCAAAGGAAATTGGGGAAACAATGTAATTAAAGCAAGGCCACACTTGGAACCCAAGGTGCCACAAACATTTCCTTCAATGATACACTATGTGGGGAAGTTAGTAGACTTGGTGCTAGAAGATGAAAATCTGCGTATGCAAGTGGTGGAATGATCGAGAGAAGGATGTCGAATGGGAGAAAGCATTAATCATGAGAAAAATTGCATCCTATGAAGGGTTGTTGCAAGCATTACAAGAAGTGTTGAAGAAAGTAGACCAAGCTTTAAATATATGCATAGCTCCAGAGGCACTCATCAACATTAAGACCTTGGAAGAGAACAATGAGGTCTAGAAGGCCATGAAAGATGAGACATTGGGCCGTGCAAAAAGGTTGACAATAGTTAAACAAAAGCATGAGGCCCTGACAAAGCACAAGAGCCACACAAGACTCGGCTGGAAGAGCTTGGAAAGCTTATTGCATAGAAGATGGACCTTTTAGAAGGAAGGATGACATCCATGTCTAGTGTTGTGTTGGTTCTACAAAATGAGAAAGGGGAAATTACATGGGATGAGTTGGAATCCATTGTTGTGGACATCCCAGAGAAAGTAGAACAAGCACTCACTGAATGGCAGGTTTTGGAGTTCGTAATCAAATAAGAGTATCCAGAGCTTATGTTACAAATTGATACTAAGGAGGTTACTTAAATAACCTCATATATATTATTTATGTCTCCACATTATTCATTCTTATTCTTTCCTTCAAAATTTGGAGATAACCATTGTCGGGACGAAAATGAGATTAGTGTGGGGTAATGTTGATCAAAGAATACTTGGCAAAGATCACACAAGGAGTCCACGTGGGATAGAAGGCCAGGATCAAAGGCGTAGAAGGAAAGGAAGGACCTATACATGGAAGGAAAGTTATATTTCAGGACTTAGCCAATTTTGAGCATGAGGATCTATTTTTAGAAGATGGCATGCGAACACATCAATGATGCAGAGATGTGCGTGCCATGCATTGTCTATATTTGGAGAAGTGGTTCAAAGCATCTATGCATGGAGGTAAGATAAGAATAGAATCGACACTTCAGTTGAACTGTAAGAGGACAATAGATAGTGCACTTGCATGTGTGACCATAATTGTAAACGGTGTGTGGCTAATAATAGCATGCGACCTATTTATGGAGTGGTTAAGCGTTGAAAGGCAAGTCCCCACCCTATATATATGATGTTAGGTTCATAGTAGTGTGTGGGTAGATGATTTTGGTATGTATCACAAAGAGCAGTGTATGTATGATTCTAAACGTGTGTATCAGATACATATGCATCTTGAGATAAATTGATAGTACTGTAAGGAGCTTCTATATTTATCAATAGATAGAATATATTGGTTGAATCTAAGTGTCATTATGTGTAGTTGAGTAGTGCATGTTAATGATTCAATCATGATTACTGTTTAAGCTTGTTCTTTCATAGATCTTTGGGTAGCATGCACTGTAGAATGATGGATTAGTTATGAATCTATATGTTTCTTCCTTCATCATGTTATCATCCCGTTCATAAAGAACCCTAAAGAGGGACTTGGTACCTTTTGTGCTTTAGGTGAGCACTCGCCTAGGTGAGTGATGTGCCAGTGTGACTAGGGTGTTATCTTGTAAATTCTATGTTGCATCAACCCTCATCGGTCAGCAAGAATTAACTAAAATCAGCCGGGGAACCAACATCGATTACTGTGTGTTTTTGTTTTCATTTTAGATACTGGATTAGATCTAACCTTTGATTTCAAGGTGATCTAAAGGTTGTAAATGCATAGCTAATGTGTCCTATGTTTTTATATTCTTATATAAGCATGAAAACTAGGACTAGAAGATGTAATTGCATCTAGTTAATTATTATTGTATGTGGAATCCTTGGTTGAGAGGATGAAGAAGAAAAGAAAGAAAAAGGTTACATGAAGACAAAGCTTCCATGGAGAGAAGTTGGACAAAAGGAAATAACAGGTACATCTGAATGGTGAGAGGAGGGTAATTTCTTCTACTCTATTTCCTTTGTATTCTTATGTCTCAATGTAATGGATTCCATGGTGTTGAGAAGAAAAAAATGGTCTAAGTATTGGGCATGCAAATGTAGGGTCTTTGGAAAAGCGTGTGTTCTATGATAGGATTAGAGCTCCGGGATCATGACTTAGCCTTTTTTTTTTAGATAAGGGATATTTTTGGAGTTAGCATGCTAAGAACTCAAAGACATGAATAATTCTAGTCCACATAGTGATATTTTGGGAAAAAGTGATAGGCTGAGCGCCATGCAAGTTTAGGCTAATAATAGGATTTCTACTTAGAGTTAACTATAGGATGTTTATTGTTAGAGCACTTGCATGTTTTACATCCTATTGTAAAGGTGCATGGCTATTATTTAGCATGTGACCTATTTTGAGAAGTGCATGGGAGGTGAAGGGAAATTCCCCACCCCTTTATATATGTATTGATTTGTACGAGTTAGTATGTGGAAACTATGGTAGAGTTATGATGTTGGTTTTGTCATGTGCATGACTCATAGAGATACTTATGTATTGTAAGAAGATTTTTTATTTTACAAGTATTGATAAAATGGTTGATATTGGCTAGATAATGGTGTTGAATATGACTAAATTAGGTTCTTTGATGGTAAATCTTACTATGGCCATTATTTAGTTCATTCTAGATCTATTCTAAGAGCTAGATTTGGTTTATGCATTGTGTGTTGTTTACTATTGATAATGAATCTAGATATCTATATGCACCATCATGCTAGCATTCCGTGCACAAGTAATTCTAAGGAGAGACATGGTTCCTTTGTGCACTTTGGGTGAGATCTCAGCTCTAGTTGAGTGATGTGCCAATGCGTTTGGGTTATTCATAGTAAATTATAGGCTGCATCATTGGTTCTATTTCTAGGACCTCTTTTTTAGTTGTTTTTAGGATGTTGCATGATGAAGACATACCAGTTGACCTTGGCAAGTGTTGAGGAGTGGATAATAGATCTGGAAGAAGAGTACGCTTAGAGATTCAACACTAGATTTGAGTTTTACGCATGCGCGTGGGTGGAGTAGAATATGTATGATTTCTTATATGAGATCTTCTTTGCTATTTTTCCAATAGAGCTATATGAGTGGCTGGTTGCTTACATGTCTAAAAGGAATTGGAGGTTTCACACACCTATCTAGAAGGATGAAGAAATTTAGGTCCTCTATTATACTTGATCTGATTTGGACGCGCATTGTGGACACTTGGTTTCATGGTGTTTTGAATAGCTATATTTTGGAGTACTCAATTTCCACTTATTATTTCCCAGAGGTAGCTAAGTTTTAGTTTTTATGTTATCCTAGGGGAACCTATCTGCAAGGAATTCCACTAGAAATCAAAATATTATTGGTAACCCTAAATTTGGAAGAGAAGTTGATGACTAGCTAAACCCCACCATGCGTGGGGTAGCGAGAGGTGTGGTGAATGATGGAAAACCTAATGACAAACACGTAAAGAGAATAAATGTAGCTTAAATACAATGAGTCACATGAGAGGGATTTAGAGGAGTGCAAGATTGTAGAATGGATGATGTTGAGGAGAGAGATGGCTTGTGAAGGATTTGAAGTTCATAGACAAGACATAGAGCCAAAGCATCTAGAACACCCCCATTTAGGAAATCACGATAGGTAAACATTATCAAGCATCTTATTGGAGTGTGCTTACAAAGACAACTTGGGCCATGGGAACGCATCTAAATATACCTAACAACATATCCCTTGTACTTGGTTTTCTATTTTCTAGTACATCGAGTGGTCTCATGCAAGCTAGTTTGGGTAGTAGAGTAGCAAGATGTAGAGTTGAATTATTAGGAAGTTCAGAGTGAATCATATAGCAAGTACATTTATGGCTAGAAATATATCTTCCTGTTATTTGGAGGACTGGTTGGAGGAACCTTTTCAAGTGTGTCATCAACAAAGAACAAAGGTGTGCCAAACTTTGGGCTCACATCAGGAAGCAACACAACTCCGCAGACCGTAGGAGTTCTAATTAGCACCACTTTTGGGACATATGGTAGTGCATCCTCTAGTCTAATTCTTGCTACATGTAGAGGATTACAAGGAATAGGTGGCTTGGGATTTGTATGTGGAGGCAACACAAGAGGTTCTGGATCTAGTGGGCATGGTCCTCACCAACCCCAAAATATTTACATGGATATGTCACTTCGTCTCCCAGAGTATAGGGGAATAGAAGATGCTACTGAGCATGTGCATATGTGTGAGATATTGTAGCATGTAAAAGGAATTACAACAATTAGAGTGCAAGACCACCAATTTGTAACTATGTTGCAGGATGCTTTGCATAGTTAGTACAAAGCTTTGACCTTGATCAGACTTGTGTTGATTATACAATGTTACGGGATGATTTCATCAAAGAATTTTATATCCCTGAGTTCGAGAAAAAAATATAATCATGCTCAAGGAGATCAAGTAGGGCACTACCTTGAGAGTTTTCGGGAATATGATGCTCATTTCAAACCACTCTTGTCTAAACTATCATATGACATTTTTGTAAGTTAGCATGCACAGTGGTTTGTTGGAGGCCTTATTATGCCTTTTTAGGAGGGAGCTATCACATAAAACTTATACTGAGACACCGTGCGAGGCACTTGAAGCAGCTACGTGCACCGAGGATGTTGGGAGCATAGACACTGAAGTGAGCCCATTCTTGGAAGCTCAGTGACATGCACTAGCAAAGCAGTTGGAGAAATTATCAACCAATACAGCACATGAGACATGCAGTGGAATTTGGTGCATAGATTGTGAACTAAAGGGGCATACTAAGGATATTTATCCTTGAATATTGGTGTGGTCCTTATTCTTTGGAATGTGAGATATGTCATTTGGACCATGATGTAAGCCATTTTCCATTATTGCAACATGCAGTAAGAAAGAACATGTCCTGCTACTATAAAATTTTCCGATCCACAACTCACAATACTAAAGATTATAGGTTGATTGATCAAATCCATGATTTCATTGATATTGGTGTATGACGTTGAGGGTTTCAAATAACTCTAAGGATAAAGGTGAGCGACATGATCATGATCACACTCAAGGGTGTTATGATCAAAATGAAGCATTTTTGAGATAGTCGTGGTAGAGGTCGAGGATACCATGGTGGATTCAAAGGCTGAGGCCACGGCGGTGGAAAAGTGAGTTCCCTCATGTAACATGCTATACATGTGGATCCCCTGACCATTATAGGCACGAATGTCCTCAGAACATTACTTGTTCTTTTTATAGAATAAATCCTAACTATGAAGAGTTCCCAGACTTATATGAACACCTAAGAAAGAAGAACAAACATGAGAATGAGAGCTCAAGGATGGTTAGGATACACTTTGCATCATGGAGAACCAATGGATGCCAAATTTAGCACCGGATCCGAGGTATTACACCGTGAATAATAGTACATGCATTGAGGTTGTACGTGCTGAGAAATGCTGCAACATAAGCCTACCATCACTAAGGATGAGGTTTTACATGCAAAATACCCAGACCCTACACATCATAAGGAGGTTTATTAAGGTACCATGAAGGTACTTAGAAATCTATAGGGGGAGATACAATTTTTAAAGGAACAATCACGGAAGTTGGAAAAAAAGAAGGAAACTGAGACTTTCCATTAGTATGTTGATTATATAAAGGAGGTATGAAAGATGTTGCGTCAAGAGAACATTATTCCATTACTAGGGAGTTGGTTGAAAGGAAACACTCCACGTGCTAGTATTGAGACCAGATGAAATATTTTACATGCTAATCTCCCTCCCCATAGCTTGGATTATGACAAGGAGATCACTTTGAATGTTGTTGTGGATGGATGGATTTTGAGAAATATTTTGATTGACACTGGCACAAAAGTGAATGTTCTTACCTTAGATGCATGGGTTTAGATGGCGGACCTCCATTGCAGCCATCTTCCAATGTACTATATATGGCAAATTAGACTAAGGCCACACCTATTGGAGTATTGAAGGATGCATCTATTACTATATAGGGGCCAAGTTCACTAGGGAATTTGAGGTATTAGTGCTTGTAAGAAGACAACTTCCCAGCTCTACTTGGGCACCCTTGGTGCTATGTAAATAATGTTGATTTACAGTTCAATAAGGGGTATATCAGTTTCAAGAAGAAGGAAGAACGAGGTTATTATACCTTTAAAAATTAGAAATGTGTGTCTTATGTCAAGTTCTTAAGTGAATAAGACTTGAACATAATTTATGTGCGCACCATTTGCGATCCAGAAGCACTTGAGACATATAAGGAAGAAATTATCTAGTGGGATGATGCACAATCCATTAGTGATATTACAAGTATTTTTATGACAATTGGGCACATGGCATTTACAAGATGGTTGGGTGTGAAGTAAGAAGCACATTTACATGCATAAGTATGCCGCGATGTGTTAGGAGATTGGGAAATAACCTTGTACCTCGGTACCTTTGGCGAAGGAAACCTTGAGGTATTCCGTGAGCCATAGAAGTACGTTCTAAGGATCAAGTGGATAGAAGGAATATGTAAGTGTATACCCCTTACGTGGGTCATTAGTGTGCTTGTGGATGGTTCATAGGGATAATCTCATAGAATGGAGATAAGTGAGAATTTGTCTATCGGCCCGGGATTTTTAGGCGTAATGAACCTAATCAAATATGTAAATATCATGGTAATAATCCTGTTCATCACCACATTCGGGAGTGTGAGATACTATATACAAAGGGTTAGGAAGCTTTACCAAGTTCATTGTGGGTGTAAAACTTCATTTCACCTTGTGAGGTTGTGTGTGCACTTGGTATGTTTATGCGGAGCTGCATAGGAGACCTGAAATTAGCAAGATTTGTTGTAGGAATGATCCAAAATTTTGAGTACTTCTCCACTAAACCTCCGGTGAAAGAGGCATTACAGGTTATGAAGTGATTAACCATGGGAGATAGTGTAAAGGATGAATAACTCATTCATGATTTATTTGGTGAGTCAGACCTAGAGGTGCATTTTGATGAATTAGATGAGACAAATGTAGAATCGCTTACCCACACTTTCTAGAGAATGAGAAAGGAAAGATGGTATATATGGTGGATGATGTAGAAGTGAAACAGGTTAGACATAGATCATTCGGGAGGGTACCCACGAGATATTAAACAATATAGATAAGAAGGCGCATGCCTACCATGAACATATGAAGAAAACAAAAGTGAACATTGGCACGGATGATGAACTTAAGGAGGCCATAATTGGGGATTATTGGTATGACTCTGAAATGGCTAAGATAATTGAGTTACTACTCATTTTCAGGATTTTTTTCCTAGGTGCTACCATGAGTTGAAAGGGGTGCATGAATATTTGGTTGAGATGAAAATTAAGCTAAAGGAATGTGCATGCCCAATTAAGAAGAGACCTTATAGGATGAACCATTACATGTGCATAAAAGTTAAAGAAGAAAGTAACAAGATGTTGGAATCTAGCATTATTGAGCCCATAGAAGAATCAGAGTGGTTCAGCCCTATGGTAATCAACATAAATAAATATGGAGGAATCAAGATTTTTGTGGACTACATTTAGTTTAATTTTACATGTATGATTGATCCTTTCCCTACACCATTCATTAAGGAAATATTGGAAGGAATTCCGGGCATGAAATTTACTCTTTTACCAGATGGATTATATGAATATCATCAAGTAATAATTGCTAAAGAGGATCAAGAGAAGACAACTTTCACCACTGAATGGGGAGTTTTTCATACACAAGTGATGCCCTTTGGATTGAAGAATGTGCCTACAATATTTTTGCACATTGTGGTTCAAGCATTCCAGGATTTTATTCACAAATTCTTGCAGGTTTACTTGGATGATTGGACCATGTATGGGCTTATCAAGGATCATTGTGAAAATTTTTGGTTAAGTTTTGAGAGGTGAAGATAGTTAAACGTCTCTTTAAATATCAAGAAGTGTGTATTTACTATACCTTTTGGAACTTTTCTAGGGCATATCATCTGCAAGGAGGGTTTATTAATAGATCCGGCTAGGATTGTAGTCATTTTAGGCTTAGAGGAACCCACCAGTTAGAGTGAGGTATGTGAATTCTTAGGCCACATAGGGTATTACATAAAATTTATCAAACAATATGCTAAGCTTTCCGTGCCCTTGGAGGAGTTATTAAAAGGTAAAGGGAAGTTCAATTATGAAGAATCACAACAACGTGCATTCAAAGCACTAAAGGAAAGGCTTACTACGGCACCTATTTTACATTTTCCTTCATGAAATCTACCCTTTCATGTACATGTGGATGCCTCTGGCATGGCCATTGGCATAGTTCTATCTCAGACTAGAGAAGGTATTGTAGATCATCCTATCTATTTTACTAGTAAAAAGTTGACTCCTACAAAACATAATTATACAACTATGAATCGCGAAGCTTTCTTAATGATCAAAACATTGCATAAGTTCAGATAGTACTTACTAGAAACACCTTTTGTGTTCTATACATATCACATGACATTGAAATACTTGGTAAATAAGCCCGTTTTATAGGGGCACATATGTTGATGGGTTCTATTATTCCAAGAGTTTGACTTTACAATTGTGGTAAAGCCAGGTAAAAGCAATTTTGGCCCAAACCACTTATCAAGGATTCAATCAGGAGAGGATGTGTAGAGTATTGAAGATACAATGCTAGATGCACAGCAATTATATAGGTTAAACCACGTGCCCTCGGAATTAGAGGATATTGTTGTCTTTTTATGCACATGTATGGCACCAAAAGGAATGAAATCCTTGGAAAAGAAACAACTTGCAATTTGCGTCACACCTTTCATGTTGATTAGTGGTGACTTATACAAACTAGGATGAGATGAAGTATTACATCAGTGTGTACTAGAGCATGAGTGCACGAAAATCATGGAGGAGGCTCATGGTGGTATTGTAGGTGGACACTATGTAGGTGATGCCACCGCATGCAAGATTCTACTCACTTGGTTTATGGTGGGAAACCTTATACAAGGATTGTAAGGATTATTGTAAGTTGTGTGATCACTATCATTTCCTTGAGAAAAATTGGGTAGAGAGATGAAATGCCTTTGAGGACCATTACTAGTGCATGGAATTTTGAAAAATGGGTAATAGACTTTTTGGGCCCTATTTCCTCACCATGCGCACGTAAATGGATCACACTACATCATCACTTGTACATATTATCTTATAAGGTGGGTGGAAGAAGCACCTATAAAGGATTGTATAATGGCTACAACAACAAGGTTCTTGTGGGAAAATATTCTTACCATGTATGGATGTCCTTTGAGTTTGACAAGTGATAGGGGAACTCATTTCCTGAATGTGACAATCAGGATATTATTGGATGAATTTATGGTCACACACCACAAGACAACACCTTATCACCCTTAGGAAAATGGGACTGTTGAGGCTTTCAACAAGATATTGAGCCAAACTTTGACAAATATTTGTGATGTTGGAAGGATAGACTGGGATGATAAAGTTTCTGTTGTACTTTGGGCATATAGAACAACCTATAAATGGTTGAATAAGGAAACACCCTTTTAGTTGGTGTATGGCACAGAAGCAGTTCTTCCCATGGAATTCATGTTACCTTATTTGCATATTACGCATGTGGGAGGTCTAGCTGATGAGTAAACATTGGAAGAAATAATTGACAAGTTGATATAACTGGATGAGAGGCACGTCATAACACGTTGGAGTTAGAAGCAAGAGAAAGAGATAAAAAGGCATGGAATGACATGCACATCAAGGATAAGAAGCTTGAGGTTGGGCATATGGTAATTCTTTATGATTCAATTTTTGCACCACCCAGGAAAGCTTAAGGTGCATTGGTTGGGACCATATGTTATCACTCACATACTTGAATCAAGTACTTTCCAGTTAGAGGCGCTTGATGGAACACGATTACCCAATTACTTCAACGGGAGTAGGATGAATCCCTACTATAAATAATTCTTCTTGGTGTTTGTAATAAGTCAATATTTCCATTTAGATTAGATTTCCTTTAATATTTTTCCTTCCTTGTCACTATGTTTTTTCAATTTAGTTCAGTGTTATGTGTAATAAGCATGTTTGTGCACCGGAAGAAGTGGTCATTATCTCAAGTATTTTTATGCACTGTAATGCACATACCATTAGTGTGGGGTGGATAAAATAAGGTTAGTCTAGTACATAAAATAAATAAACTCACGGGTGTCCATAAAGGGAACATGTTTTGAAAAGTGATGAAAAATTCAAGAGGATTTCTCAAAGTTAAAGACCACACGTAAGGCGGTGAGCACTCAGTATAACTCAAGGAGGCTACAACATTTGATACTACATATGTTTGGGTCACATTGGATAAAAATTTCAGTGTAAGGAAGCGCAAGGAGAGGAGATATGTGATAGATAAGTAGTGGCATGCCAGAAAGTTATGACTGAGGCATAAAATTTTGAGGCACGAGAGATTGAAGCATGGGATAAGGAGGCACGACACATGCTCAATAGGAGTTAATACCATGTATGGTGGTAGGTGGAGTAATTAATGAAGGGAATTTTGAAATTTGGTTTAAATCCGGTGTTTGCAATGACATTTTTACCTTGCGAGTTCAAAGAAAATTGAGAAGGGTGAAGAAGAGATGGAGATGACGAGCACTCTGAGTGAGTAAACTTGTTGCATTTTAAGAACGTTGTTGAGCATCCATGTATGGAAGAAGGATTCAAGTGGTGGTGCATGCGTGTGATGGGTGGGTGATTTAGGTTTTGTTTGTATGACAACTAGGTTTTTGATTTTACTATCTAGTTTTTTCATTTCGCATTTGTAGAATCGACAGGAGAAATGGAACCACATAGGGCTCCGCCAGAAGCAAAGGAGGTTGATGACCCAATAGAGGAGTGGCTAGTTGAGATGTTATATCTAGAATAATTTATTGAGGGGTGGCCTTGGAAAACAAATATTACATAGTGTAGGGTTTCAGAGATCAACCATTACACTGAGAAATGTCTGAAGGACGTCGTAGCAGAAGTTTACAGGAGGACAAATCAGCGATTGGTGGATGACACTAGGGTCTTGGACGACTCTATGAAGAAATTACTTGAAAACATGGGGGTCATGAAAATTATGGAGTTTCCCTATTTTGGGAAGCCCGAGCTAGTTGTACCAATGGCTCATGTCGTGCATCCATGAAGACTTTTTCTACTTCACGGGCAGGAGAATGAGGATCACTGCCAAGTTAATTGGGAAGGTGATAGGGCTGCATGACTCGGGCTTAGAGATCGTTGGAGACCTATTAGATGATGAGGGCATTGATGCCACAACATCCCTACATCTAGTATAAGAAGGGGGTTCAAGCCTTCAAATTCACCAATATTATAAACATGGCCACCAGAGTTGCAGTGCATTTAGTAGGGAGCAAGATGGGTGCCACTGAGCGATGGAATGAGGTGAATATGCACTGGTTGCATATAGCACACAAAATGGTCAACAAGACATACTACAACATTGTCAAGTACATCGTAGAAATCTTGGTGAATGGGGCATGTGTCCAAGCAAATAAAGGTGAGAAGATTACCTAGGGTGAAATTTTATTATTGATTGTATTTAGTGAAATTGGAGTACCCGACAAACCTAGGGAGAACATCTGGGAGTTTCTGTTAGAGAATAAGTCCCCAACAAAGAAATATGCCAAGTACACTCTACAGGGACTACTTCTAATACATACAAGGAGTACCTAGACAAGTGGTTCAAGAGACTACGCAGGGAATTTAAGGGAGAATGGCACATTCCACTCAAATTGCTGAAGGTGTTGGAAGGAGAAGCTGAATTTTCAGTTTACCAGCATTTTAGCTTGGCGTGATTCCATATCAAGTCTAGAGAGAAGATCCCCTGGTGTAATTTACCCTTTGCATTTACCACAAGATACTTTAAAGATTCCATAAACATATTCCATGACGTGAGATAAATCTAGTTTGACGTAGACAAGGTGGACTCGAGATGTTCACATTATGCACACAACATATGTATGTTTGGGGAAAAAAGCCTATGTGGAAACCATAGAATTAGGAAATGTGGACATCACACTAGAGAGTTTATCTGTGGGGAAGATTGAACCATTGTGTGTGTGTGTGTGTGTGTGTATATATATATATATATATATATATATAGAGAGAGAGAGGAAATGGTGGTAGGTGAGTAGGTGAAAGAAGGGATGTGGGAGCAAGTTTATCAGAATATGAGTGAAACAGTCTTAGACATATTCACAAGGCCCTTCACCATCCACTAAGCATACTAAAAACACCTCCAACCAAAATATTTCACCTCTTCTAGAAAACCTCCAAGCCGTGTAAGAATTAGATTTTTGAACAGGTTTAGCCTTCCATCAAAGAAGATATAGAACCTTACTCTAGGCATGTGGAATATTTGACAAAATTTATTAAAGAAATGGGGCTTCATGGACTATTATGGCTGTTGGGCCATCCTCTCCAATGAATCCATTTTCAAAGGCTTTGGTATCCTTGTGGAAATTTTCCACTATCTCACAAAATTCTTAAAACAGCATCCAACACAAGCATATCACCTTTGCGAACAACCGCAACATGTGCCAAATATGTAGCTTAGACACAACATGAGAAATGTCTTAGAAAATACTCCAAAAATATGTGGTCTCACGGGGTAGTAATGAATGAAAAATACACACAAAATGGGTTCATTGGAGAGTCCCATGAATTACTGGGAAGGCTATGCACATAATGGTTTTGTTGAAAATTGATAAAAGTTTTTTTAAATCATGGAAACCAGAAAGGCGTTTGGTAGGTATAAATCTAACTCTAAGTAAATTACCAACATCCTAAAAAGATGAGTGGAAATGTGAGTTATGAAATATTATATGGACATCCATCATTACAAAAGGATATAGGAAATTTTTCAATTGTTTAGTAGATAATGCACTAGTATAAGTGTTTAGAAAACAATAAAGGAACGAAAATCCACATCCTTTGCTATTTTCCTCCCAGCCATGCTAAGGATAATTTGTAGTTGGTTTTAGACACATCCCAAAGAAAAATATAGGGGATCCTTGAAAGAGGTTGTCATTGCAGAAATGCCCTGGAGGATAGGAATGTAAAATGTGGAAGATTATGTAAATCCCGGGATTTTTTGATGAAATTCCAAGGAGATATGGTATAATCAAATGTAATGATTGTGAAGTTTACTTAAATAGGCATGGTATTCTCTTTCCTCTCTTGCACAATTTTTCGTATTCCTAGTCTTCTATTTGTCAATGATTTGAAAATAAATTAAATGAATATTTCATTTTTGGGTGATTAAAATGAATTGTAGCATAAACAAACAATTTTTCCTCCCTTCTACATAAACAAAGAATGTTATTTGATTACAAACCTGAATATTCAAATGACCTTTTTATATGTTTGGAATTTCGTTGGATATCCACACTTTGGATTGCAAAACCCGCTAGACATGACAAGATAAATTTGTTCCTAGTTTATAACTATTTTGTTGCTAGTCGTGAAAAAGTTAATAAACACAATATTCAACAACATCTAAAACACCCTTCCAAACCCTAAAACGAGAAGGTTAAGCTTTGAATGGGTGTCATGTCATCTAGAGTAGTGTATTAAACCTTGGGATTCCCTTGTAGTTTCATATGTGCACACCTCAAAACCCTCTCAGGAGCCATGTTAACCATTTTTTAAGTCTTGGAAAGATGCTAAAACTTAAAGGTTGTGTTTGGTTTTGTCTTGTCATTTTTGCCTCAAGTAAATAAGTAGTTATTGGCCTTCTTATCCCTCTAGTAGTTTTATATGAAAATTTCTTGCAACCCTCAGTTTGGAGAGAAACACCTTTCCAGCTAGTTTTCCAAGGAGGTTTTGTAGGCCTTTAGTTGTGAATGTTTGGGTCAAACTAGTCCAACTATGACTTATGGCCCTAGAAAATTAGACGCGTCATTCATACCTTGTTCACAAGTTATGATTTACGTGAAATCTAGTTAATTCCATGTATATGCATGAATGTATAGGATTTTCATCATGGTGATTTGACCATCAAAAATCAGTTTTAAAACGTGGTTTTATAGCCACTTGGGTAAAATTAGACATTTTTGTAAACCGAAGCAAAATCGAGAAAACATTGTCGAGGACCCATATTAAGTTAAATCACTAGCAAAAAAACATGTAGGCACTAACATATGATGTCATGAATCTCAATTTGGTTTTTTTTTCAATAAAATTTTAGTGTGGGGAAAATGATGTTTTCTCTCTCCTCTCTCTATCTCACTCTTGCTTGGAAAATGAAATGAAATTAAAAGTATTTCTTACCTCTCTTGTATGTGTAAAGTGTTGTATTTAATTGAAAAAGAAAATTAGCAATTAGAAGTGTTATTAATAGTACTATAATTATATGCTAGCAAGTTGTAATTGACCAATACTATAATGGTTGTTGAGACACAAAATCACGCACCGTGGTACATTTCTAGGTCCTAAAAGCATACTAGCATTTACATGATTCCTAAGAAATAAAATGAGCTTTTGACAACTATATTTGGCCTCTTCTATTTGTCTTATTTTTTTATTTTGTCTTGCACTCCTTATAACCCACTTGGAACTTTACTTGTTTATCTTTTATGGCTTCAGACACTAGCACCCAACTAGGACAACAATGTCTAGGTTCTCCTATCCCCATGGGTTCCCCTGACCCTATCTTATCTTACTCAATCATTTTTGGTATCATTTATACTTTGAGAATCTATTTCACTTATGGTTTGACCTTCTAGTTAATTAAAAATTCAAACAAGGGAATCACATAAATACATAGTTATGTGTTCAAAATACATGACCAAACAATACAAATTACTATTACCACCTAAGCTTGCATTCAAAAAGGAACCTAAAGCACTCCAAAGTATCCATAGAGCATCCGATCAAGGGAAAAGGTACTACATACTCTACATACAAAACATAGGGATAGGAAGATCATTTTATTTAATCCAAACATTTGCATATTTTAGGAAATCTAGTTGGCTATGTAGTGCATCTTACACAAGGGAATCCTAGGGTACAATTTCTACACATAGTCACAAGAACTACATGGAGTCTCGGATGTAGTGCAATGCTCGATCATAAGTTCACTTTGTCCTATGACCTCGTGTTTAGTCCAACACCTTTCCTTTTTAGGTTTGATGTGATTTGCGAGCTTGTGCAACTGAAATTATGTTTTGCAGTTATATGTATCATCGGCGATCATAGTTCAAACATCGGGTGATCAACAAAGAATAATTGTGACACCCTTGTGACACAACCGAAACAAAATTACAAGAACCTATGTAGTCATGGGCACCTAGTTCCAGTCTCCAAGACCAACCGACCCTTTCTAGTTCAGGCACCCACGTACGTATTTATTCCTAAGTTCTAAAATTTATTATGAGAATTTAGGTCAAATTTCCTATCCTGTTCAACACTTTTCCTTGTCCAGTCTAGTTTCATCTTGTGTGTAAATCAACTAAGTATCTTTATCATCTCTTTTTCTTAGGGTTTTTATTTTTATGTTTTTTTTTCTTGTGTTTTATTGTATGTTAGCAATTATACATCATTATTTACAATATTTAATCTATAATAGAATTTAATAATTATATTTTTATAAAATAATTTTGTGAACCCGTTTATTCAAACCCTACCTTCTAAGAATGTATCGAAATCTATCTCCTTCTTCTAAATTCATGGATCAATCTTCATATTGATTATGCTAAAATGTAAATACACTAGCCTAATCTAATGTAAGTTTACAGTAAATAAATGAATACTAAAATACTAAAATAATACTCAAGAAAACTAAGCAATAAAATGTGAAACCCTAATGTGTAAAGAGGGTTAATAATGGATTATTTGATTCATAGATGTCGTGAAAATATGTCACAGTGTAGACCAGGTGAACAGGAGGAGGAAACCATCGCACAGAACAGGAGAAAGTGCAAATCGGGACAGGCCTAGCTAGATTGGGGTGCCTAAGGAGGGATATGGTCACTTGGGATGCCTTGGTCACATAAATGACTAGGAAACCTCCTCTAAAGTGTCTTTGGATGTTCTCCTATGTTAGCTTCATGTCACGTGAATGTCGTTGTATGATTTTGTAGTACTAGTAACCCTGTAATAGAAAAATTGTTGAAAGAACAAAAGACTAAGAGGGGGTGAATCAATCCTACAATTCTTTAAAAAAAAATTCATATTATCATAGACACACCATTAACATTTATCCATTCATCAATGTGTTTCTAAGAACATAAAACATTCAACCACAAAGGCATAATCAAGAGAGCATACACATGAACGCAAGATATAAGTGGGAAACCTTCATGGGGAAGAAAACCCATTGAAAATATCCTTATATTACAAAAATAAAAGAAATTTAGTGAAGCACCAAATTCACAAGGAGCACAAACCCCTAATTTAGTGAGGCATCAACCCACAAGGATCACCAACCTCTAGTTTAGTAGAGCACCAACCCCTAATTTAGTGAAACACCCACTCAACAAGGAGGCTAAAACCCCTAAACATGACTAAGAAAAAACTCATCCACCTAAAGATATCTTATCTATGATTTTTTTTTCCATAACTCATCCATCTAAAGATATCTTATCACAAATTCAACTCACAAACCCTAGCTTATACACTAGGTCTTCAATCTCTCACAATCTTGCACTTTCTTTACTTCTCAAAGCTCGATCACATGCACACATGTTATATAATCTTCCTAAACCTGTCATTATATTCCTCATCCTTCAAAAAAATGCACTCATACTTGCAAAATATCTTCCCCGGGTCACACTTCTTCCCTCCAAGCGCACTAGTTCAAAATTGAGCCAAACAAGCACTTAAATATGATTTTCTTCTCTCCAAACAAAAAGAGGTTGGTCCCTCATGATAATTTCAACCCATAAAACTATATACCATTAATAAATTTGAAATAAATATTCAAAATTGACCCAATTAGGTCAACCTAGGTAAAACCCACATTACATATGCAAAAATGGCTCAAAACCCCATGGGAACAATCTTAAAATTACCCTAACATTAGTACCATACTTTTTCATGACCAAAAACCCATTACATATGAATAAAATATCATAAAAATTTCATAAATGGTTGAAATTAATATTAAACAATCAAATTATTTCATTCAATGGGCCCGATTTCCTTTATAAATATCAAAACAAATGTTTCCTACACCCTTCAACAACATGGAAATTTCATAATGACACCAAATAACTTATATTGCATAAAACCATGCCATGTAATCAATCAATTGAAATTTCAGAACATTTATAACACTTATAATCAAGTTATAATCCATGAAACATCCATCTCTTCAACTCACAACCACGTTTTCCTTCACCAAAAAATAGCCAACCAAAAACCGTGTTTCCAATGGTTAGCTCATAAAATGATTATTACATACATTAAATACCTATAATTTGATTCATTTTATTCCCAATTCATCCATCTTCATATTCAGGTGATAAGAAGCATCCCCAATCCATATCATTCTTCAAATAACATCAAACTTGCACCAAATCACATGTTGTCTTGAATTGCCAAAATTATTTCATCATGAGGAATATAATATATAAATAGAAATATCTTTGACTTAAATTTCTGAAAAACTTGAATCATCTAAAAAATCCACCTGTAGCTCAAGTTATGCTCAATTTACTAAACCCTATTGTTTGAGACCCCAAAACTTCCCTTTGACCAGTCAACCTATTTGGACCTCCAAACACCATGTACCTACATGTAATTTATCTTAAAAATCCATGTAAATAAATAAAATCTTCTATACATCATGAAACATCAATTTTACATAATACTCCTTTAGACTATCTTGTCCTAAAATCTTCTTCTTCAAAAATGTCTATTTTTAAGTGGGGCCCACTCATCACCATGAAATCAACCATACATTTTATGGAAATATAACATATTACTATACAATATGAAATCATCACTTTTTATTAAGCAATAAAAACTTAGTCACTATGATTCACTTTCTACCAACTGCTCTTACCTAGGGTTTAGCTAGGGTTTTAGACCACTTTACCTTCCTAACATTTGTTCATAAAATCCTGATGATAAAAAAACCTAATTATTTTTTTAAAA
The DNA here is from genome assembly GCA_018340775.1 of Taxus wallichiana var. yunnanensis. Lineage (NCBI taxonomy): Eukaryota > Viridiplantae > Streptophyta > Pinopsida > Cupressales > Taxaceae > Taxus > Taxus wallichiana. The sequence goes on from CM031240.1 coordinate 63,967,341, forward strand.
CCTTATAAAATTACCTTATAAGCATCTCTAAAATAAACAAGGTCCCATGTAAATCATAATATTCACAACGAGCATCTGAAGTTGCACTTCAAGTTGGAATTTGACTTGATTTTCACCCTGTCTCACATAATCAGTCATATCTGACAAAACACACATCATGGGAACCTAAATTTTTATTAAAACACTATGACACATCCTTATAACATCTCAAATCATCATAATATCAATTTCATACCTCAATCACTCAATCCTACCTCATTTTCATCGCTTCACCTTGGGATTCTCACCGTAGAAGTTAGGATTAACTTAAATAATGCGATAACTAAACAAGAAACCTCAAAAAATGACCCAAAAATACCTCATATGTCATTATAAACCTGAATTAATTCTTCCATGATCTCAAATTTCTCAAATCCATATTGTCACACCTCCTAGTTGTCATACACCTCCGAATGAACTCCTATAACCAAGTGAATCATCTATACCTACAACATGTCTTTGTTAGGAGTGCTCAAGAACCCGAAACAATGCTAGAAATCATGTCAATATTCTTCCTAAGTATCAAAGAAGCTCACACGATTGTGATACACCTCCTAAGTACCTCTATAGGCTTGTGAGAGCAAACACTACTCATCAATCCCATTGTAGCAATTGATAAACATATAAAATAGTATGTTTGCACCATAAAAAACATCATGATATCATCATAAAACATTCAATTTTTAATTAATGTGGTTTTTCATTAATGATAACACCTATTAGGACCATAGGACAATAATCTCCCCCTTTTTCATTGATAGAAAACACTCTGAAATTCTCCCCCCTTTTACATTAATGACAAAGGAATACCTATAGCTAACCTTCATTACCTTCTTCAGCTTCATACCTTCATTATTTTGTTAGAAACATCCACAAAAGGTCTCAAAAAGCTCAAGAACCTTGAACTTTCATAAAAAATTGATTCTTGCCTTCATTTTAGGCATGTAAACACCATGCTCCCCCTAGGATAAGAACATAAAAATATGAACATCCTCATTCAATCATGGAATAAGAAATATCATACCTTTTTTGGAGCTACAACACCATTCTCCATCCATTAAGAATTCAAACAAGAAAATTTTCTTCTATTACCCTTGTTTTGGCCTTCATATAACTCTTTAGCAGACTATGACTAATCCTTAACATGCCAAAAATGTCAGAAATCATCATGACCAAGCATCATACTTCCATTCTTGATCAATGTCCACCTTTTCTAGGCCTACTTTTTACATTTTCATGCTTATTCTAGATCCTCATATCACACCATGTACTATGAGTCCTAAATAGATCTCTTAGAGAAAAAAATGACAAATTTCAACATGTAACTATAGGCTACTCAAGCATTGACTCAACCAAAAACCACTCCCCTGGAAACAATGCCTCAAATACTATCTCAAGAGCACAAATTAGAGAAACTGGACTTGATACCATGCCTTGAAAGAAACTTTTAACTTCTTCAAGGTCTTAAACAACATTTTAGTCTTCTACCATCATATTTGATTGATATAAGCCAATACATATCATCATAAGCATGGATAAAGAAGAAAACCTCATTTTCTCACCTTGAATGGCTTAGAGATCACCATTCCAATCCCATGAAAGAAAGAAAAAATTAATCCCCTATCTTGAGAATTAAGCATACACTAATGCACATGTAGGATCAATTTTTCATGCTACCGTAGAACCGTAGTAGATCACTAATTTCTTATAGTTTATCCTTTCAACTCAGATGTGAACAATTCTCAGTCCATCTTCTCTTTTAGCTTATCACTGCCTCAACTCAAATTTAAATTTACACATTTGACTTATGATTTTATGTACTAATCATGAAATCCATATGTATAGATCAAAAACTCGGTGCGTAGAGGAAAACATCTTGTCAATACTCGATATAAAGGTCACAAAGAACAACCACTAGACTTATAGTCAAGACACATTCACCAAATTTTTGTAGCATACGATTAGACTTTCAAACAAAAATGTACTTCACATTGGAAACTTCATCTTTTTTTTAGCCAAACCTGTAGCTAGACACCTAGAACATTGAAATATCATCAAAATATCACTCTACTAAGATCACATCCTTAAGTACTTTCTCTCGGACCTTACTATGTATGAACATCCCTTGACATCACTTGAAGAAAATTTTGAAATTATAGAGCTTGATTAAGATCCCCCAACTTATGAGACAATTTAAGCCATACCAATAGGCTTTATACCTCCTTTTACAAAGTCCGATACTAACTTTCTCGTAAAACAAAGATTGTGCATCTCACATGTACATTGAAACCCTTCACAGCTTTGAACCCTCTCTCGACTTCTTTAAGTCAAACTTCCTGAGCATAAAAATTACCAACTAGGCATATTAATCGTATTTAGCTTGCTTAAAACTTGGTAGAATAGGTTCTCAAAACCATCTCATACTTGTTAGCATGAATTCTTAAGCATATACCACTATAGAAAACTTCATTGGACCTAAAGTTACATCATCTTCAAACTATTAACTTACCATCAAATCTGGTATTGACAAGTTACATCTCACTCTTAGCATAAGAACTTACATTGAGATCCTTCAAGAAAAAAACCAATGCACTCTCCTTTCCTTGACGATTGTTCTCTCGGCCTTCTCCACACAATTACATACCGTAGCTTCACACATGCCGACAATTCATTAGCTTCTTGACTTTCCCGTAGCTTATACTTGAACTTCTATAAATTTTCTCATTTGAGGAACATTTGTATACCCTTGGAAGCACTACTATTGTCCTCGGGAAGGATTTTTGGATTTGCATGATCATATTTTCTTCCTTGCATCACAATACTAGCATTGATGAATCTTCATCTTGACATGTAGAAGTGTGATTTAGTCTTTTAATACCCTTGCAATGATAGCATAATGACTTGATAACCAAACTCTTACCTATACTTGAGAATTTTTGGGTTTCTAAGCTTAAGACCCTTACTTTCACAGTTTTTTTTACCTATTTTTTTCTTGATAATGCTTCTCGGACATATTACATACATCTTTGGACATGATTCTACATCCTAACAACCCCGTAGTGCATTTTGAGATCCCCGATACAAGATTCTTCAAGGAAACAAATCTTGGAAGAATACTTGTAAACACATCACTCTTCTCAAGGATAAAGATACCTTGTTATTATTGGGGTGTTAATGTCAAGTGGGGATAACCACTTAGACAACCCCTTATCTTAAAGATTATTTTTAATAATTTTAGTCAATCTTGCACAACTTTAAAAAGAGTGAAGCGGTATAATTGCTCACCCATATTATATAAGTAGAATGATCCTTCATGGGACTTTGTTTACTTGATATACTAATTTTACATGGTGCTAATGAGATAATAGACCATTTTTATCTAAGTTAAGATACTTATGCGAGCTGTTATACAATGAGACATAAGTTTGCTAGTGTTTATTGTGAGACCGAGGAGTGAAGTGGAAGTCATGGGTTAAACTGATAAATTCTTAATATAAGAAAGATATTTTTAGTGGAGTTTTTTCCTATAGGTTCATGCACTTAAATATGGTGTCTCTTGTCTCATTTACTTTCAGATCTTTTTATTCATTCATATGTTAATTGTTATATGCATCTATATAAACATATGGTTAAATGTCGCACATTGTAATCTATAATCCTCGTTGTTTATTTGTGGATATATAATTATTCAATTATATCTTCCCACATTTATTATAACATGGTATAAGATATGGTGAATATGTGTGTGTAGATCTAGATTTGGATGTTTTCTGGCTTGCAAGAGTGAAAAATATTGAAGATCGTTTGGTCTGTGAAACCCTAAAAATTCAACTGACAACTTCAAGCTAACAAGGTTTAAATTTCCAATTCCCACCTAATATTTTTTGAAATATTGGTTAAATATTGGCTAAATGGATTTTAAGATCATGTTTGAGCTTTTGTATGCTTATATATTTTATTCTACAACTAATTTAAGTCATTTACAGTTTAAATCTGTCGTCTGCGAGATTATTTTAAGTTTTTGCGTTGTTTATAGCGCAGTAGGTTATTTTTTGATTATGGACTGAAAGATTTCCTTAGATCTAGTTATTTTGGAATGTTTAAATCCACCCTACCTTTACAAATCTTTCTTTTTCATTATATCTTCCTTTGTGAAACCCAATCCAATCGTTTTTCACCATCTGGATTTGTTTTGTCGGTTTTGCAAAGTTTGGACAAGTAAAATTACTCTAAATAGTTTTTTTCCTTTTTCTCTTGTTTGCAAATCCATACCCACTCGTAGAGTACCAAGTGGATTCAATCTGATATTTCTATCCCCTGTGAAGCTTGGACTAATTATTTTATGCCATCTCGGCTTTGCCTTGTTAGTCATATTTGTCTTTTTTTTCGTTTCTGCGAAGTTATTTTGATGCGAATCTTGAGATAATTATTTTTCTCTAGCTAGCTTTGCATTGTTAGTCTTCTAATAAGACATTTATATTTTTTGTGAAACACAAGCCAAAAAGGGGTTTACGCATGTCTCCTCCTTATCAGATTTTTTTCCTTTGTTGTTTGTGAAATACGATCCAATAAGATAACTCCAAGTAGTTCTATATTTCACATTAGCTTGCTTGTGTAATTTCCGAAGGGTAAGCCAATATATTTTCTCCAAGTATCATTTTTTTGTATTTTTCAAATTTGTGAAATCCAAGCCAATAGAATCGCTCCCTATTTCACATTGGTCGGTCTCTCTTTTTGGCAAGTAGTCATCCAATAAAATTCTCGCCACCTTTTTACATTTGTCAGTGTGCATCATTTTTGTGAAAAGTGATCCATTTAAAAGGCTCCATATGTCTTCGTTTTCCTTTGTTATTTTGGTTGCACTACGAAGTGCAAACCAATAGCATTTGGACACATTCTTCTTTTTTCACATTTATCATCCTCTATCACTTGCAAAAGCATGAACTAATTATTTTATGACACCTTTCTTGTTCCTTTTTTAGATTCAAACTTTCAAGTTTGGTTTATTCTACGAGAACCTAAAGCCCGCTCAGTTTCGAGTTTTTTTAAGTTTTACGGAAAGTTGCCAAGTGTCAAGCCTCTAATCCTTAAATTTCTGACAAGTGGAATAATTTGATTGATATTATTTACCATCTTTGATTTCCAATTGTGTCGAGTGTGAAAAAGTGATCCAACTATTTAAAGACACATGTATTCATTTTTAATTGTCTTCTCGAATTTTAATCGCATTGTGAAACGCAAGCTAATTGAAAAGTGACACGTATTTTTTTGTCTCTCATAGTTATCGGTATTTGGTGGTTTTTGTAAAATTCGATCCATTTAAAAGTATCCGTATCTATTTTGGAATATTCTTTGTGGTTGCATTGCGAAGTGTAAACCATTTGTCATTGAAAAAAATTAATCCTCCACGTTTCATATTTTATCTTGCTCACAATTTTTCTATCATTTTATTTATACCGTGGATTCCAAAGTTCTTTGTTATGTGGATTCTCTAAGTTTCTTTATCTCGTTGATTCCAAATTAAGTCCGTAGCTTGATCCCGACTAAGGTTTGTCAATTTCATCTTAAATTTGACCAAATCAAGCTATTTTTTGTCTAAATTCGAGTTGTTTACTTCCGTATAGCTATTAAAAGATTTGTAGCTAGTTTTTTTCTCTGTTTGGCTTCGTTGAATCATTTTTGAGTTGTTTTTTGTCTCTATTTTTGTCTAAACATTAAAATGGATAGTTTAGCCATTTTTGCTTTGGATAAGTCTCACTGGTAAATGGAACAAATTATAACATTTGGAGGGTAAGGTTAAAATATTGTTTCATGGCAAGAAAGCTCTGGGATCTTGTGAATGGTGTTGAAAAACATCCCACATAGAGAAAAACTACCCCCGAAAACCTCGAGTTCATTTTCTCTAAGATCCCAGGAAGCTCTGTCCATCTTATTGCAAAGTATTAGAGATGAATTCTTAATGCATATAGGTCATATGGACTCACTGCAAATGCATGGAAGAAATTAGAGACCATGCATGAAGGCAATAGGTTGTCTAAGATAATTAAACTGGTTTTAGATTTGTTTACAACACCCATGAAGGGGGATGAGAAAATTGTCAATTATTTAGCTAAAATTAAGAACATTAAAGCTTAATTAGATGGTTGCAACTATGAATTATTTCAAGATAAGCTTCGTACTTCATAATTCAGATTAATATTCATGAAAATTTCAGAAACTACATCTCAATTCTCAATTCTAAGTATCAGAATGAGAATGATTTTCCGATCTAGACACTTTGTCTTGTTTGTTGATTCAAGAAGAGCATGTTATGGAAAATTTTTATTCTAAAGAGAATACTACTCAGAACTTCTCACTCAAGAATAAAAAAGTAAACCTTCTAGATTCAAAATAAAAAACCATCTCTTAAACCCCTTGTAAAGACAAGAAATTAGGAAACTTAAGAGTAATTTTTATGATAGATGTCACAATTGTTGAAAATTTGGCCCTAGGAAAGAGGATTGTAAATCTAAAAAGAAGTCAAATTTCAGAAATAAGAAATGGAATAGATCATATCAAAATCAAGATGAAGAAGAAAATGATCATAGAGCTAATGTAGTAGTTATATAAACTTCATCTTTCACCTCTGAATGAAAAGTATACACTGTACTGAATTTAAATTGTTTTTTGTGTATTTGTTTCTAGTCATTTCTTCAAATAGAACTATTGGTCATTTTTATGTCATGTAAAATTGATCATATATGACATGTTTAAGCTTAAATTTTCCACCTATGAAATTATTTTTCAAGATGCTTACATGGTCATTTTTTGAAGAAAATTCCACAAAAATCCATGGAAAGTATCCACAGTTAGTGGATCATGGTTTCAGTGAATACTGTAATTATTCTTGTATGATCTGATTATCTATTTAGATTTGATTATCTATATGATTTTTGGAAAAACATTATATGTGATTACTAAAATATTAATCATATGCATATCAAATGACACTTGGGGACACCTTTGTGTTTGTATTAGAGACATCAAATACTAATTACATATAATTAATGTTTTTAGTACTATTATATGTAAAATGTTTTCAAAATTTTTGTAATATACCATGGTTAGGTCTTTAAGTATATAATTATGTTAGTTGTTATGCCTATTATATGTTGTTTATAATGCCTCTAACCATGTTAATGTTGTCTTGGATATGCAGCTAGATTTATGGTCAAGTTTTGATGTAGTTGCCATCACTTGGAGCAAAAAAAAATCCATGTGGCTAAAAGAGGCTACTGGTAGTGATACACATAGGAGATAAAGGAAGTGTTCCTCCTCTATGTGAAGGCCGATTGCTCTTCATAAAGAATCCATTTCAACATCAAATATTATGTTGCAAATATCTTCATCAAGCCATGGTGTGTTGTGAAGTTTTGCAAGTTTTTGTCTTGTTGGGCCTATCAGAGTTGCCATTGAAGGGGAATGGGAATGAAAATTCCACCTCTTAATGGCTTATTATAAAATACTCAAAGTTAACTTCTAAGAGTGGATCATGAGCACCGCTTTATATGAACAAAGTGATCCTTTAAGTATTGGTTACACATGGTTGTAACATTGTTTGTGAATTGTAAAATGCATAAGGAAGTTCCCCTGTAAAACTTCCAATACTTCATCCATTTTGTAGTAAGTAAATGGGTCACTCTATGTGAAGTTACTTGTAAATCCAAGCAAAGATTTAGGTTTATAAAAGGATGCATAATTTAATGTAAGTATTCATAACTAAAGCACTTGTCTTAACAATTTATGTATGGGAATATCAGTTAATTTCCCTTATTTGCATGCTATCCCGAATCATTGTTGTTGATTCAAGGATCTATAAATCATTTTGTAGAAAAAGGTAAAATTGGCATGTCTTTCTTTTGTCTTCCCCACTTAAAATTAAGGGGTAGTGTTGGGGTGTTAATGTCAAGTGGGGATAACTCGCTTAAACAACCCCTTATCTTAAATATTATTTTTAATAATCTTAGTTGGTATTTCACAACTTTGAAAAGAGTGAAGTGGTATAACCGCTCACCCATCATATATAAGTAGGATGATCCTCACGGGACTATTTACTTAATATACTGATTTTACATGGTGCTAATGAGCTAATAGACCATTTTGGTCTAAGTTAAGCTAATTATGTGAGTTGTTATATAGCGAGATAAAATTCTGCAAGTTTTTACTATGAGACCAAGGAGTGAAGTGGAAGTGTTCATTAAACTCGATAAATTCATACTATAAGACAATTATTTTTAGTGGAATTTTTCCTACGGGTTTTTCCACTTAAATATGGTGTCTCTTGTCTCATTTAATTTCAGCTCTTGTTATTTAATTTCATTCATATGTTAACTATTATATGCACATATATAAACATCTATTCAATGTATGCACATTATAATTTATAATCCTCGATGTTTATTTTTGGATCTATAATTTTTTAATGATATCTTCCCGCATTCGTCGTAATATATATAATTTTCCTCCTTAGAATACCACGTTTATGACCTAGTAACAATTAGTAGCAATCCCTTTTATCCTTATTGCATCAATCAACTATCGAGGCTTAGATCCTTCATACCACTATACTATACACACTTCCTTTTAACGAGATCACATCCTTAGAAATGCACAACACTTCCTATGATGTATTTAAGCCTTTCATAATGCCAACCTACAGAAGTATTTGACATGGGTGGAGCAATAACACCATGTCACGCTTGTTCAAAAGTATTCCTTCTTCACATAGCTATAGCTTCTTGTTTAATCATGTCACACACCTAGTACAAACTTGAAGACCTTAACTTCACACTCTAGATACCACTTAGACATTTCAAAACTAAGTGGAAAAGATACTTAACAACCTTGAAAAAATAGATAATCACTCTTGGCCTCATAACATAATACAAACAAAATAATCTTTCTCTCAAAAGAATATTTTAAACTTATATTCCTAATCAGATAACATACCATGAAGAGAAATTTAGACTCATTCGAAGTGATAAAACTATGGAAAATCTCCTTAGGGTAACATAGACTCAACAAACTTATATAACAGACTTAAATAACTTTTGACATTTTGGAGAAATGAAACATAGATCTTGGATGGCACAAAGAACATAACATATTCTTGACATGATTAACATGACATTATTTTTTTAAAAATACTTGGACACACTACAAAATTCACTTATATGATCAAGATACTTAACTTTAGACTTATTGACATGACCCGAATAGAGACATATGATATAAGATCTTAAAGATGCAACATGACACATTCATTGATGATAAACATTCCAAAGTACATCATTCTTCAAGTTTCAATAAGACACTCATAATTTTAATGCCATGAACTATAAACAAGAGTCTTGAAAACTCGTGAACATCAATCTAGCATAATGAATTATGTGACCAATGACATTATGAATCATAACAACAAAATAAGGTCAACTCCCGATGACAAGACAAGAAAACACAAAGATAGAGCCACATTTGAATACCACATTATATCAAGACACAAAATCAGATTTGATTGGCTTTCCATGACATTTTTGACTCAAGACATTAAGGAGTCAATCTTAAGATCACATATTCAGACCTAAAACTACTTAAAATTAGAGACAAAGATAACAATTTTCATGAGTTCTAAACCATTTACTCACCTCTATTAGGACTCATGAAGATACACATCCAAATTAGATAAATCATACACTATCTTGCAAACTTACAATCTTGGGAGCATTTCTCTCTTGAAAAACTTGAATTGGTAAAGGCACACTACAGAGTGACTTTGATGTATTGTGAGACAACTTCACATGGAAACATAACTTTTCATAAAACTCATTGCTTCACCATAGATTCATAATCATATTGAACTCAATATACTAGAACAAAGCTTATATGACCTGGAAATGGACATGGATAGACTCATTATATCTTAAAACTTCCAATTACAACCATAAATTTTCTTTAGGACTGATACATCAACAATACTCACTTTTAATGACCTATACATGCATAACATGAACACATGAAGTATGATAATAGCCTTTACCAGAAACATGACACAAGTCCACAACACTCAGTGAAAAAAATAAAGATTGACTCATAAACTCAAACACCTATAAATGATAAGAACTCCAAGACACAAGAAGGTTTACTTGACATACCTTACAACCTTTGTTGTATCCTAAAAACCATTTTTTTCGTCTTTTCATGTACTAAAGCATGAAGACACATGTGATCTTCTTAAACTAAAGAATACATACCTTTTTGAGCTTACAGGGGCTTGAAACCCTTGTTTTCCATCTTAGTAGCACTAGGATCCTCCTTTCTTGCAAGCTTTAGATATAACATACATACTTTGGATTCATTCATAGGACTGAATTTCTTCTTCTAAATCCTTCCATTCGATGTTTGAAATCTTCTAATACCTCTTAGTGTCCCACTTTTGACACACAACACCATTCTTATTCCTTCTAGATTCAAATACACTTAAGTTCCATCCACATTCTTTAGCCTTATGCCCAAACTCACAACATGAATAACATTCACCTTTGAAGAGAGCTACATCACTCCTAGGAAACTTCCTTTTAGAATATTTAGCTTTATGGACAAACTGATAACAAAAATAAAAATATCCATTGAACAAAGAACCATACCTCATATAATTAGGTTTTCTAGTTGAGTTATACCTTATTGGATCTGCACATTTGATCACCTTCTTAACTGATTTAGTACTTGGACCAGCTTCATCAACATTTGTTTCTTCAAACTTTATGCCTATTTTTTCATCTATGGCCATTTTTATTCTATAACATCATCAAGATCTTTGGATTTTTTCTCAAGTATCTCATACATCTTCAACTGGTTAGAAACACCCTTTAAATCTTATTCAAGAGCTTCCAATTTTTCTTCATACCATAAATGAGAGTCTTCTTTCTCCTTTAGGGATTTGGTCAAACTTTCAACTTGAGATTCCAAAGAAAGAACATATTGAATTTTCTTCAATTCCATATCATTGACTTGAATTTGATATCCTTCAATATATGAATAAGATATTTCATTCCTTTTTCTCAGTATGGCCTCAATATTTGCATACTTACCCATTTATTTTGCTTCAAATAATATCCTTCAATTTTTTAGACTTGCTTCACAAGGACCTACTTTGATACCAATTATTGGAAACACAAGGGACTGAGGGGGGGTGAATCAGTGCTACAATTATTTTTAAAAAATTATATTATCATGCATGCACCATTAACATTTATCCATCCATCAATGTGTGATTAGTAACATAAAACATTCAACCACATAAGCACAATCAAGAGAGAATACACATGAACACAAGATATAAGTGGGAAACCCTCATGGGGAAGAAAACCACTAAAAATATTCTTATATTACACAAATAAAATAAATTTAGTGAAGCAAAAACTTCATAAGGATCACCACCCCAGATATAGTGAGGCATCAACCCTACAAGGAGCACCAACCCCTAATTTAGTGAAGCACCCACTCCACAAGGAGGATAAAACCCACTAAATATGACCAAGAACCAACTCAACTAACTGAATATATTTTATCTCTGATTTTTTAGCTACCACAACTGATGGAGATAACAAATTCAGATCACAATCCCTAGTTGACACACTAGGTCTTCAATCTCTCATGATATTTCTCTTTCTTCACTTCTCAAAGCTCTAATCACATGCACACATGCCCTCTAATCTTCCTCAACCTATCATTATCTTCATCATACCTCAAATCATGATCTTAAACCTACAAAATATCTTCCTCTAGGTCACACTTCTTCCTCCAAGAGCACTAGTTCAAAAATGAACCAAACAAGCACTTAAATATGTTTTTCTTCCTTCCAAACCAAAAGAGGTCAGTACCTCATGATAATTTCGACCCATACATCTCTATAAAATTCATAAATTTGAATTAAAACATTCACAATCGACCTAATTCGGTCATCCTATCTAAAACCCACATAACATATGCCAAAAATGGCTCAAAACCCCATGACACAATCTTAAAATTACCCTAACATTAATACCATTTTTTCATGAACTAAAACAACTTGCATATGAATAAAATATCATAAAAATTTAATAAATTTTCATAATTAATATCAACCAATAAAATTATTTCATTTAATGGGACGAGTTTCCTTTTGTAAATCTCAAAACAATTGCTTTCGAAACCCTTCATCACCCCGAAACTTCATAATGACACAAAATAACTTATACTACACCAAACCATGCCATGTAACAACTCCATGGAAATATAAGAACCTTTATGTTACTTCTAAGAAAGTTATAATCCATGAAACATCCATCTATTCAAATCACAATGACTTTTTCCTTCACCAAAACAATTTTGCAAAAAACAAATTTCAAAATTTTAGCTCATAAAATCATTTCTATATACATTAAATACCTATAAATGGATTCATTGTATTCCTAATTAATCCATTTTCACATTCTAGCTAACATTAAGTATCACCCAATCCATCTCATGCTTCAAACAACATCAAACTTGCACCATAACACATGTTGTCTTGAACCGCCGTAAATATTTTGTGTCCAAAGAATGACATGTAAACCCTATCAAATGAAATCATCATTAGGATTCTATTATATAAATGGAAATACATATGCATTAATATCCAATAATTATTTGCATCATCTCAAAACTCCACCCGTAGCTCAAGTTATGATCAATTTATTAGACCCTTCTATTCGAGACCCCAAAACTACTCTTTGACCAATCAACATGTTTCAGAACTTAAAAACCATGTACCCGCATGGAATTTCTCCAAAACCTCCATTTAATTCAAGATAATCTCCCATATATCATGCAAAATAAAATTCTCATGTTACTCCTTTGGACCATCTTGTCGTAAAATATTCTTTTTTAAACTAATATGTTTAGGTGGGGCACATTCATCACCATGACATAAACCATACATTTATGGAAATATAATAGAGTAATATACAACATCTAATCACCTATTTTTATGAACCAATCAAAATTGGGTGACTTTGATTCACTTTATACCAACATCTCCTAGATAGGGTTTAATTATTGTTTTAGACCACTTTACCTTCTTAACATTCACTCATAAAACCATGAAAATCAAACAACCTTTTTTTTTTAAAAAAATCTGAAATTAGCTTATAAGAGTCCCTAAAATCCACAAGGTCCAGTGAAAATCATACTATTCAAAATGAGCATCGAAGTTGCACTTTGAGCTGGAATTAGACTTGATTTTCACCCTATCTCCAATAATCAATCATATCTCGACAAAATAGACGTCATGGGGACCTGAAATATTTTCGAGAGAACTATGACACATCCATATAACATATCCAATCATCATAATATAAATTACATACCTCAATCTCTCCGGTCTATCTCAATAGCATTACTTCACCTTAGGGATTCTTAGTGTAGAACCTAGGTTCAACATAAATAATGCAATAAATGACCAATACACATCTGAAAATGACCCAAACATACCTCATATGTCATGATACACCTGAATTCATGATTCCATGATATCAAAAGGCTCCAATCCATGTTTTCACACCTCTTAATTGTCATACCTGCCACAATGAGCACTTGTAACAAGGTGAACTAGCTATACCTGCAAAATGCCTCTATTTTGAGTGATCAAGGACCCTTAAAAATGATAGAAATAATTTCAACATGCTTACCAAGCATCCAATAATCTCACACTATCAAGCTACACCTCCTAGGCACATGTATAGGCTTGTAAGAGCAAACACTCCTCACAAAAAAACACATTATAGTAGTTGATAAAAATATGAACCAATATGTTAGTACCATGAAAACCATCATGAAATCATCACACAACATTCAATTTTTCATTAATGTGGTTTTTCATCAATGACAACACCTATTAGGACCACATGCCAACAAGAATCACCTACGAAACCTTAAACAAAGCATCAAAACCCTAAAAATAAAACATGCTTATGAAGGGGTTCAAATATCCTCAAGTGCCACAATGGTAGACTTACTAAATAAGTGTTGCACTACATCTTAGACCAAATATAGTATTATTTGTGTATAATTTTCCCTTGGTGCTCTTGTGTCATTCTAACTTTGTGAAGTAGCGAGCAAATAACCATATGTAGAAGGTAATAAATGTGTGCATGGAAATAATAGACTCTCCTCCTTTCAAGTGTGATGTAGATGTACCAGATTTGTGTGCTTTGTGATGGAAATATATGGATGCAAATGTATCCATACATGCATTTGGTGGATGCAACCTTAGGTGGTGATAGTAAGTGTTTAGTGCTTTGTCCTCATTATGGTCACATAACTTTATATTTATACGGTTTTCTTTCTTTAAATTTGAAATTAACCTAAAAAATCCCACCACAAAATATAAGAAGCTCAAATTGATAGAAAGTTCAAAAAATGTGAGAGGGAAGTACAAAGAGGATCAAGGCACCCATAGGGGACCAAGATTTTGAAGGCGTCCAAAGTCTAATTTGGACACCCCAATAAAACATAGGAGAAATGTAGTATGAAAGTAAAAACTAGGGAAGTATAGGTGTAAGATTGAAAATATCAATAGAAAGGAATGAAAAAATGGCCCAAGGTATGGGTTAATTATTACTCTTTTCCCTTGAGAACCATATGAATAGTAGTATGAGACTAGGACTAAATATTGACTCAAAGTGAATGATTTAGTGTCTACATTTTCCCCCACTTTATGTTGGTGAGTGGAAATATTTGTAGCAAAAAGTAGATAGATATGTGTACACGATATCCATGTAGAGTAATGTACAATGTGTGTCGCAGGACTAGACAAATTGTGGAGTGATTAAAATTTGGATCGTCGAGACTAAATATGCAAAAGTGTAAAAAGTGAACCTAGGGCAGCAATACATGTGTATATGCCAATGTGTGTAGTGTACCTGCATGGTTAGTATCTTGTGTGTGATATATCTGCTATGTGTGTGTGTTGTTGATTTTTGCTTCCCATACGGAAAAACCTATAAAGAGAAGACAATCAAGTAGTCAAATACGCATGTATATAGGAAATGTGTAAAAACACATGTATATATGTAAAAACATGTAAATAAAGTATGAAACTAAAAAGGAACATGTACATCTGATCTATGATGAGAAAAAATTTGTAGAAAGGATATTTTCCATGTTTTATGAGTTTTTCAAGCAATCTCATGCAATCGGTGAATAAGTGTAGGGAGGAAACTCTGATTTATCCTGTAACCTTTAATTGCTTCCTAAGAGTGAAAAGATCTTTGTACTATCTAGTTTTTGGGAAATCTGATGACATGATAATGTATAGATGGTCTAGTGTATCCTCTATCCTTTAACTACTCCTAAATTTTCTAAGGACACCCTTTCCTTTAAATCCATTGTGTATGGAGTTCATAGACTAGTCCGAACCCGCTCGTTGTTAACCTACAAAGTGTGTAAACCCAAATGATGCCCCCTTGTTTTGGTGTGCATGTGACATAGAAGATAGGTGAATTTTTTTCCCACAAGATGACCAACCATGGATGATGAAACTATTCCTGCAGGGGGATGTTCTTGGTAGAAACCAAGGCACAAAAACATTGTAGCTAGAAAAAAGTGTTAGTACAAACATGCATGTAGAAAACTAGTGTAAGCTATGTAGACAATGTGTAAGAGAATAATATAAACACCGAGAAGAAAATGTAGGACATGCAAGGTGATTTGAAAACATGGGACACCACTCATGATGTCACAAGACACTCAAGGCCGTAGTGTCCATAAAAAATAAGTGTGCACACAAACCAAAGGGAAAATCCTACAAACAAGAACAAGTAATAGTAGACAATGTAACAAAGAAGTGTGGAAAAAATATCCCTTTATAACACATACTACACATGAATCACATGTTAGCGTGTTATAAAGATAAAACACATCTCAAAGTGTGTATAAACTAATAAATTAGTGTCTTGTGAAAAATTGAAACAATAGAACCCGTAGTATACTAGTGTGGATACTCCTAGGAGCCATTGTGGGATTGGTAGTCATGTGTCCCTACCGCTTATAGTATCCCTATATATTCTACGATCACAAATAGAAATAAATTAAACACACATGTGTGGATGATAATGATAATGACATATAAGATATCTAGCTAGTATGTGTAATAAAAATTACATGTAGAAGCATGAGTAAGAAAGAGTAAGTGCAACCATAAAATGCAAAGTATGTTGTGGATGGATGGAATGGAATGGAGTGTGTATTATAGGATCCATGTGCCCCTAAGTGAATATATTTCTATGTAGTGATGGTCATTTAGTATGCCCCTTAGTAGGCAAGAATGAATCAGTAAACAAGAGTGTGCCATCAGAAATGGTCAAACTATATGTTGTCTAGAATGCATTGTGATCAATGTGTAGTAGTGATATGTGAGATATATGAGATGTGTATGACACTGTATCCTAAGCATATATCATGACAAGATGAATACAAAGGAATGGTGGTTTATACTAAATCATATACCACTAGATGATACAAGAAAAAGTGATAATGTAGCCTATCACAAGATGATTCTAGAATAAGTGAACTTGTATCCTAAAGTGTATATCACTTAATTTAGGTATGTCACATGAGAAAATACTAAATTAATAACATGTAAGGGTGATGAGGTCCATTTTTATGTATACCCTCAATAGTCTAGTATGGACCACTAGACTAGAGTGTGTCATTGAGTAATGAGTGTAATGTGTATAAGGAGATGAGTAGGATGCGTAATATGTGTAGTTGATGTGGTGATGAGAAATTGTCATGTGATGTGTAATTTGTATTGTGTAATGTAGGATATATAGTATATAATATAAAATTCAAAGATGAGAGAAGATGTGTAGATGTATAGTGAGACACAAGATGTAAGATGTAGGTTATATGATGTACGTATGTAAGACATGTGAAGATACACGATGTACGGTTGTCTAGTGTGTAGTGTGTGAGGTTCATGTGTATATGATGCCCTCAACAATCAAGTGTGAACCAAAGCACAAGAGTGTATCATCGGGTAATGATGACATAGATACATATCAATATGTATGTGTTAGTGTGTAAATAAGATGAGTATATTACACATATTGATGCTTTGAGGGGGATAGATGCAATGTCCCCCAAGTGTACTATGATAATGGAGAGTTAGTGAAGATGCTAAATGGGTCAATGTAAGGAATAGTTTCCTTAACAAAAGTGAGTGTACGTTGAGGTGATAATGGTGTGCGACCATAAAATGGTTCATCGTCATCATAACCTTCATTTGGGTCCCAATCATTGACATAGGTATTGTAGTCACAAAATAATGTACTTTAGACATTATTTAGTCTTAATCTCATACTACTATTTAGATATTTTTGAGTGAAGAAAGTACTAATCAACCCCCATATTTTGGCCATCGTATTTTATTTTATTTCTTCATTATGGGCCTTTTACATCCTTATGCCCAGTTAGATTCTTTCATCCTACATTATTTTATCCTCAACCTGGGCACCAGATTAGTACCGGGGCGCCCATGGGCACCCTAGTCCCAGCAAGGGCACCTCGATTCTTTTTTAACTTTCCTACCATATTTTGGGCTCTTTCTATCCATTTTGGCTTCTTATCATTTTAGTAGTCATCCATTTTGGGGTTAATTATGAAATTAGATCAAGAGAATCCTATAATATAAAGTTATGAGACCATAATGAGGTACCAAGCATTAGTCACTACTTCCATCCATCTATTGCATTGGATATCACTTGCATCCACATAGCTCCATCAAAAGGCACAAGGCTAGGACATCTACAACACACTTTATAGGGGAGAGATTATATGCTATTCCATGCACACATACTATTAAATTTTCTACATTTATATATTTCTCAAGTAATTCACAAAGTGTGACTATCACAAGAGCACATAGGGAAAATTATACACACACTCACTAGAACTACATTTGGGTCTAAAATTTAGTGCAACACTCTATTAGTAAGCCCACTATTGTGGAAGATGAGGTCATTCTAACCCATTAATTTGCATATTTATTTTTTAGGGTTTAAATAATATTCTTTAGACTTTTGTAGGTCTTTTCAACATCTTGGATTATTCACGACACTCAAGACAGGAAGCAAATCTGATGTGACACATAGTGAGGGTTTCAAACCACCTTCCAAACCTTTGAAGTTTAGTTAAAGATATTTTTACACTGAGACCAGGTGCCCATTTTGCAGAAAAAGCACCCATAGGTTCCCAGTCCCTCTTCATGCGCTCCAATCTAGATCCATCCTTTTCGAGGCTTCGCAAAACCATTCCTACTTCAACATTCTCTAGTCACCTTTGTAAAACTATCTCATGAGTATATTTTATTCAGATGAGTAATTTTCTCTTCCCTCTTTCTCATTAGGGTTAGTATTTCCTTTTACATAGTTTTTGGGTCATTTACATACTTTTTTACTACATTTATTTTCTTTATTTACGATTGTTTATATCTTCGATTAACTCGATTAGGATTTTCTATTGATGACATCCATCCTCCACCATATGACCCTCATCTATATCATGGGTTGGTTCATGTTACAGCCACCTATGGTCTTCATGTATTTCATCTTGATGTCTTTCTTGCACCACTCCTACTACTTCTCCACTCACATTAGGGAAATCATGGCTTGATTATATTGGGGCACTCTAGATCCTTATCACACAGATATATATTTCCCTATTCCTTTTGGACACATTTTCATATGCAACATTATTTTCTTAGGTTATAAATAGAATCTTAACCATTGGTATGTGCATAGTTGTCCTCTTCCTCCATTTACTAATGAGGAATATGCCATGGGTATGTACAACTTACGCCTCAATGGCTCATTATGTGATCAACCAGACACTATTTCTTATCAAGTTACTAATGCTTATCCATTTGATTATGACCCAGAGGATGACAATATTCTCGATGACTTCACATGATCTTCTTATACACACTTTGGGGGCATAGTATCTAATACACCCCCTATTCTAGCATACTCACATACTACTACATTACATCCTTAACATCTACGCATGTCGCATATTTTCATTTTCATATGTCATCATAGGCATAATCATCCTACATTTTAGCATCCTCACTACCCAATTATACACTCTTTTGCTTCGATACACACTTCATTGTTGAGAGATTACTATGCATGAAACCCACACACCGCACAATAGGTTATACACACCACATCTACTCACATATAGTGTGTCATACATTATATATCATATTAGTCATCATTATGCATGCATCATTGTCCCCATGTCTTGCATCCTACACTACTTCTCCCACATATTACATTATTTTTGTATCTACATATCTTACATACCATTCATATTGGACCATGCATTTCCACACATATTCTAAATTCTATACTAGTCTTCACCACATATGAGGCCAACATTACCTCATCCTACATATTAGATTACTAGTATATCTACATATACATTACATCTTAAACTAAATTTTACACATTATACACATCTTGCATTTCCATTATACACATAGAATATTTACACACTCTACTCATCAAATGGTCTTCTTTCATCCTTGCATATACTACATACTACTCTTTTACATGCTACACTCACTACCCGATGACACACTTTAATTCCTCGGTCCATACTTGACTGCCAAGGGTTTACAAATAAAATGGACCTTACATTCATCACATGTTTATCATTCACCATGTTATCATGCAAATTTTTAGGATAGTGCCACACGCTATAGGCTAAATCATCACTCACTCTATCATCTTGTAGTGGTATATGCTTTAGGCTACATCACCACTCCTTACTATTCATCTTATAGTGATATACGCTTTAGGGATAAATCATCACTCATACATTCATTTTGTTGTGATATACACTTAGGCTATAATTTTCATGCACATCCATTTTATATGTCGCATATAATTATCACTACACATACATACTCATCACAAGCGTGTTAGACATAACACACACCATTCGATCATTTCCCGATGACACACTCTCGTTTATGGTTCATTCTTGACTGCTGAGGGGGAAAACTAAATGAACCTCACTACATACATTTCCATTCACTTGGGGAATGTGGCTCCTATCAATCCATTTTACATTTCCATTCCATCCATCCATAACATACTACATATTATGGTTTCTTTTACTCTTTCTTACTTTTTCTTGTTCATGATCACTTTATTATACATGCTTATTATCTTACTTGTATGTCATTTATCTATATCATCGACACATGTTTGTTCACATATTTTTCTAGTTATGATCATAGAAATATGTCTCTTACATGCATCATATATGCTCGCCTTCTAGCCTTCCTACACTAGTCACTAGGGGCATCCACATATGTCTCTCACATGCACTATTGTTTCATTTTGTACCTATAACTTTACATTACTTATACATAATTTTGACATATTAGTTATCTTTATAACATGCTAATGGGTGCTTCATGTGTAGCATTTGTTATGCAGGATATTTTCTTCCATACTTGTTTGTTACATTATATTTTATTGTTTGTTATTGTTTGCATGGGCCTTACCCTTTGTTTGGTATGCACAATTGTTTGTTGTTTATGTCCATGATGGTCTTGCATGTCTTACGAAACCATGATTGATGTCCCATGTTTGCATCCCATGTTTTGCATCTTAATTTTTCTTCTTACGTGTTTACATTTCTTTGCTTTGTAGTTTACACATTGATTTTGTAGATTATACAATGTTTTCTATATGCATGTTTATTCAAACTTTTTTGGCTATCCTTCTTGTTTGTGTGTGCCTTGGTTTCTACCAAGAAATTTCTAGTGTTACAACATGCATACGGTTTGTCCTCCTTTGGGGCTGCATTATCCTATCAAGTATTGTTGCATGTGCCCCCAAAGTGGGGGCATAATTTGGGAGTTTACATAATAACACTACGAGTTTACACTAGTTCGATTCAAAGTGTACTTTCCACCCTTGAAATTGTGGGTTACATACAACATGTGGTTTCGCATAAGTATATGAGCCATGTACACAAAGTGGAATTGATAGGAAATGGCGTCCTTAGCATTATAGGAAGTAGTTACAGGAATGGAGGTTATATTGGGTATGTTTCCCTACACTACTTTAGCCAGAGCGTCATATCGTGCAAAAAAGCGGGAATTACATAGATCTCTTCACACGCATTTAGTGAAGAAGTTAGAAATTGGAGGATAGAATGGAATTCCTCCCTACACTTCTTCATCCTATGACGTTAGATCACCCAATAAACCACAATAGTACAAGATATTCTTATACACTCTCTTTCTCGACATGGATCAAAGCACATGTTGCATTTACAATTTTTCCTTTATGTACTTTACATTTACATACTTTTACATTATTCATTTACATTGTGTATTTACATATAAATACATACATATTTGACTACTTGACCATTTTATCCTTGTAGGTCCGGCCATATGAGAAACAAGAAATCAAATGGGGAAGAAATGACAACAATAACACTTTGTGACAACAAAAACCATACTAACCATGGAGGTGCATCACACACATCAACAACTACATACATGTTTCTTCCTAGGATCACTCTCATCACTTATCTTTGTGAATTTTCATTTTTATTTTCTATGCTCCACCATATTTTTATCATTCTATGGTTTTTATAGTCCTTCAACGCGCGTTTCTACTATGATCTTCATGGACATTAGTTACACACCTATATCTACTTTATGTTACAGAGCTTTCCGCTCACCAACATAAAGTGGGTGCAAATGTAGTTACAAAATAATGCACTTTAGACATTATTTAGTCATGGTCTCATACTACTATTTCAAGGGTTTTGAGTGAAGAAAGTACTAATCAACCCTCTTCATCTAGACATCTTAGTTTATTTTATTTTTTCATTCCCCACCTTTTACATCTACATGCCCAAAACCCTTCTATCATCCCACATTATTTTAGCCTCGACTAGGGCACCCATCGATGCCCCTGGTCCAACCAGAGGCGCTCCATTCCTTTTTTATCTTTCCTACAATCTTTTGGGCTCTTTCTAGCCATTTTAGCTTCTTATCTAGTTGATGGTCATCCATTTTGGGGTTAATTACTAAATTTTATTACAAGAACGCTATAAATATAAATTTATGATACCATTATGAGGGAACAAGCACTAGCCACTACTATCATCCATTTAGAGTTACATCCATGTATTACATTAGAGATCACTTACATCCACATAGCTCCATCACAACGCACAAGGCCAGATCATCTACATCACACTTCATAGGGGGAGGGATTCTATTCTATTCCATGTACACATACTATTACATTTTCTACATTTATTTATTACTTGCTACTTCATGAAGTGTGATTGACACAAGAGTACCTAGGGAAGATTATGCACACAATCATGAGAACTACATTTGGGTCCAAAATGTAGTACAACACTCAATTAGTAAGCCCAATGTTATGGCAGTTGAGGTCAGTCCAACCCATTCATTTGAATATTTTTTTTGGGGTTTTGATACCTTCTTTAGTCTTTTGTAGATCATTTTATCATCTTGGATTATTTGCAATACTCAAGGTACATGGAAAAAATCTGACGCAACACAAAGTGAGGGTTTTAAACAACCTTCCAGGACCTTTGAAGTTTAGTTTGAGAGTTTTTCTGAGACTATAGCACCCATTTTATAGACTAGAGTGCCCGAAGGTTCCTCGCCTATCTCTAAGTGCTCCGATTCAGATAGAAAGTCCATATCCATCCTTGTTGAGGATTCTCGCACAATTGTTCTTACTTCTAGATTCTCCAGTCACCTCTATAAAAATATCCCACAAGTATCTTCTATTCATTTGAGTTGTTTCTTCTTCATTCTTGCTCATTAGGGTTATAATTTACTTTTGCATAGCTTTCTTGGGTCATCTACATACTTCTTTACTATATTTATTTACTTTATTTACAATTGTTCATAGCTTAGATTAATTATCCCTATATCCAAATTTTATTTAATCAAGCATTGTCTCTAGTAGATTGCAGAATTAGTATTTTAAATATAGGAGGTTATTGTTGAGAATGATATGGCGATGTTGTAGATACTCTAATGGAGGAGAATAAAGCTCAACCATAAGAAGACGTTTTGATTTTTACTTGATAGCACTATAGATGACTGAGGAGAAGAAGGTGGTGAAAGAAAAACCTTAAGAGGCGATTTTGTAATTTAAGTGATTTGAATAGGTGGTTCTTGACTCAACGAAGGAATAACATGAGAAGTGGTAGTGTGATTCACATTAAACGTATCTAGAATCAACTTAGGATCCCATTGGATACAATATTTATAGGTGGGCATGTAAAATAATGTTGTGCAGTGAATGAGATAAATCCCTAATGCTCAAGATGTTTGATTTATCTTTGTAAAACATAGAGATCATTTTCATTATGTCCATTGATTCGATGATAATTGCAATATGGACACCCTTGATATTTTTCTATCCCATAAGGAGGATAGTAATGAGTAGGTGGTAAAGTGATCAATTGATGACTAAGGAGCTTAGTAAAAGGTCGATCGCTTAGTATTACGATCAAAGAGGATATGATTTGTTAATAGTATGTGTTGTCACAAAATCACTACACCCCCTCGAATGGCCTGAAAATGAATCATGACATTCGGTGTGATAGTGACACGTGGGATCACCTCTCAAGCTGTGGGACTTGGGCTCGAGGTGAACCTCCGGAGAAGGCGGCTTCCTTTGTTTAAACTAGGTGTTATGACTCTTCCTGAGATTAAGGAGAAATTGCAAAGAAATAAATCTTAAACTAGAAGTGGTGATGCACCAAAGAGTAGGGATGTTCAACTTTTGGAAGGGTTATGTGAGTGAGATGCTAGCATCCTAAATCACTTTCACCTATTGTAACTAAAAAGGGTACGAGTACCACAAACTAGAAACACATGTTCCTTTGTTAAACTTATACAAAAGAGAAAGAACATGATTTGGTTCAGATACACAGATAACTTTATTTAAAAACTAACACCAGCATATCTTAAGTATCCACTTTATGCAAAAATAAAGATAATGTAACCCTTAATCAATAGTAGGAGCAATACAATCACAACTGAGGAGAAAATAACCACATTACTTAATCTTGGCATACAAGTAAATAATCTGAAGCAAAGGCAAATTACTCAAACATACTAAGGAATCACATTCACAAAGCATGTAATAAATAATTATTTCACACAAGTGATTCAAACTTTCAAATGGTAGAGTGTAATTCTCAATAAAATTAAAAGGGACTTCACAAATATATGAAAATACTCTTCCAAGCTTGAAGAGTAAAATCACCAAAATCTCCAAAATTGTATCCATGAACTCTAAGCATTCATCTATTTATAAGTTCTTTAGGCTGAGCCATTACAGCTGGGCCCTTAACTAACATTTTACTAAAAATAGAAATGTCATTAAATTAAGGGAACAAGCTCCCATGAAAATAGCAAAACTATTGCAAGGGTTTGACCGAGTCAACCCTGCAACTCTGACCGATCTGGAGCTCAAGTTTTTCCTTCCATGGTTGTTCAACCCTGATTTGGATCAGAACTTGTTCACCTTTTTCAAGCTCCTCCTGGCTTTCCTTCCATACAACCAGTCTTTGATTGTATTCGAAAAAGCGTTTGATTATTCCCTGGATTTCTTCATCTTCAGGTCCACATGCATAGTGACTTACTACATCGATATCTCAATCTCTCTAGTAATGTGGGCTGGTATTCTCTTTAGTTTGAACATGACCTTGGACATCCTTCCAATGAAATTCTAGCACAAGACCATTCGATCAATGGAATCAGAATTGAAAATCCTTGTGACATCATCATCCCGCTTTACCAAGTCTTTAAAATTTTCCTGAATCTGTTTCTTCAGGGAGGGCATCAATATTCTCATTGAAGAATTTACAATGAGCAATATCAAATTTCTAGATATGTCATTCAAGGCATCTGTGATTTCTAATCGCTTGTCATCTAATTTTTTAATCAAGTCTTGTAACACTTGGCACCTAAACTCCATAGCCTTTTGATATTCAAATAACTTTGAAGTATCATCAATCACCCCTTCCTGAAGAAGCAAGTCGAGAATCCACTGCCCTAACCTCTTCCCATGTGGCTAGATTCAGATTTAGATTATTACTTTCCTCAGAGAAAGCCTCATCCATCTTCTGAATAGTTATCTTTGCCTCCTACAAATCATTATAGATTTCCATAGCTTCCTTGATCAAAGGATTTTCCTCTTGTAGTATTCGTTCGATCCACCCATTTACTGATCTCCCTTTCTGGCCAAGTTTCTCAAGCTCATGATAAGAGAAGTCATCAATAGAAGTTGAAACTGCTAAGGCCATAGTAGATGAGGACTCAGTAGATGAAATGGGTTGTGTAACTCTCTGTAACAAAGAGGTGAGTTGTTCGACCTTAGCCTTTAGCTCATCTTTTGTAGCTTTATCCTTGTCATATTTCACCATCAGGGCCCCCAGAGCAGTGTGAACATCCTGTTTGGCTCCCTCATGAGTGGCCTTTCCCAATGAAAATCTGGAAATCTGATAATCAACAGCCGTGATTGTTTCCTTGGTTTTTCCCTCGGCAGGGGTGGCGACCTCTATCACCCATTCTCTGGATGAATTTACTATCAGATTTGACATGGTCCTTGGTCTTTTGGCCTACCTTTTAGGTGTTTGCTCCAAGATGCTGAGATCCATGACATCTCCTAGAGGCACCTTCTTTTTCTGCTTGGGGTTTTCTGAATAACCACTCTGGAATAGTTAATAATGAAGAAGATGGAGTGGTAGGTGTGGCACTTAAGGTCTGAGTTGAAGCAAGGGTATTGGGAACATTCGTGGGCATCTGGATAGAGGTGGCAATGATGGATGGGGTGATTGATAATACAGTAGTGGGAATTGATACAACAGTATTGGAAGAAGGAACTGTAGAAAAGGAAGTGACAAAGGAAGTGGAGGAGGGAAAGGTGATCCAATATTCTCTCCAACCGAGAGAGCTGGAAGGGATGAGAATACTTGGGCCATAGAAGGAGATGGGAAAGATGAAATGCTGGCAGAAGTGAGAGGAACTGATGGAGGAAGGGATGATGGAAGAGAAGAAGGAAGTGATGAACCCTGCAAATAATCAAGAGAATCACTGACCACAATCACATCCGCCCCAGTCTTGGCTGTAGGTATTTCCTGGGAAATAGGAGTTTGAGGAAGAGATGAACTTCTAACAACAAATGAATTTTCTTGGTACTGTGGGGGTCTTCTGAATCGACCACTTTCCCTTTGTGGGTACTGTTGGGCTTAAGACTGGTGGGGCTGTTGTACTTATAACCTGCTCAACTCCCTTGGGTTTGATCCCAAAAGTAGCCAACCACCTGTAGGTCCTTTGAAGAATGGGACCCGCTCTATCCTTTGTATTGGAGCATTCTTCTTGATACCAATCAATCCATGGAAGTGGTTGATCGAAATACCTTCAGTCTTATATGCTTCATCCAACACTTCACCATCATCCTGCAAATCTACCAGATTTCAGCTATCCCATACTGGTGAATTTCATCTACATCCAATCTTTCATAATCTCTTTCAGGATGATATACTCATCCCGACAATGAATCCAGATGTCTTCTAGCTGAGATGTGTGGGAAGTTGAACGTCCTATCTCACCAAACTTTCCCAAGTAGTTGAAGTTGGTTCTTGGATGAAAAGTCCGCAGGGTTACCTCGGCCATCTCTGCGTCTACGTTCTTGGCCTTGTGAATGTTTTGACAAGAATACCTACCAATTGAAACTAGAAAATGTACTCCTACCTTGTGGCACTTGTTTTGGATCTGATGGTAATCCAATAGTTGCCAAACCAACTCTAGTAGAACCCATTTATCCATAGGACACCTTGGTAATTTGCTAGGGGCACCAACGAAACCCAAAATTTGAATGTAGGTGAAAGTGGGAAATTGGAGATAGATAGCTCCCCATTCCCATACTTCTTTGAAGGCCTCATCAGAAATTCTCTGATTGTACAACTCTTTGTCAAAGTGGTAGCGGATGACTGTGAAGAAAGCATCGTTGACCCATCGAAAGTGCTTGCACCCCTCACTCAGAGTGAGCTAGGGATAGAAATCATAAATTTGGGATGTGCTGTGAACCCCCTTGGTATTGGTCAGGAAAATCTCCCATAGCAGTGGCAGCATAGACCAAGAATGATGTCATGTAAAATGAGTTTGTGGTTGACACTCTACCCAGCTGATAGTAGATGGAGCTACTGATATGCTCTCCCCACCTGATAAGCTCCTTGTTCTTCTTGATAGTGGCAATGTATAAAAACATCCACTCTTGGAATTCCTTGGTAGCTGGGAGGCCTGAGACTCGGCTCAGTAGTATGATTATGTCATTGACTTCCTGGATGAAGTCTTCCTATACAAGGTTTTTGGAAACTTGGCCATGCTCTTAGCCAAGTAGCTTTTCATGACAATCTTAGTACATGAATCAACATCATTGTTCCAATGTTCTACTGCACTTTCGGGTGAAATAGTGGCGTAGTTTGGAATGTCAGGTAGTCTGAGAAGATCTTCAAAGAAATCAGGATCTAGGCAAATGACCACCTTATCATCATCATCCTTAACTGACATAGAATCTGCATCGAAGTGGGCAGCTATAGCTAGAACAAACTCGGGACAATGCATTGAAGCGGAAAACTAGCCACAAGGACAAGCCCACTATCATAAATTGCCTACATCCATGGCTTCTTGTTAGGAGCCTTTACTCTGCTCCAAAAATCTGGGAAGTCAATCTAACCTAAGTCAGTATCCCCTATGTTACCTAGATCAGACGATAGGCAAGTCTGAGGAGCAACTCCAAGGAATGAATACTTCATCTTCTCTTTATCTTTTGAAGTAGAAGTAGACATGAAGTTCTAGATTTGGACGCTAAAGAAGAAAACTCCTAAAGTCTGCAGGATAGAAATCTTTGAAAGAAATATCTAAAAATAGGATCTTTGAAAGTCTGAAATGCCAAGTTCGAAAGGAAAAATGCTAAAAGAAATCCCGAAACGAGAGTGTCTCGAAATTCTAAAGTGGAAACCTCCGATAGAAATTTTCCCAAAATGTGTTTCTCCGAAACTCCGAAGTGAATCTTCCGAAACTTGAAATGCGTTTTCTGAAAATCAAATGCATTTTTCCAAAACTATTTCCTCCAAAATGGCAAAGATTCGAAATGATTTCCAAAATTTTGAAGTAAAGTACTCTCCTCTGAAGTGATTTTTCCCAAAGTTCAACTAGCACTTCTATGAAAACTCGAGATCTACCTTGAGATGATTTTGTGAACAACCTGAAAAACTGGAGATAACTAAAAAATGAAAACATGGTGAGTAGGAAGTCCATTATTCGAAAAACTCGAAGAAACAACAAAAAAGAAAGAAAACAGGAACGAGAACAAAAAGAAAATCTAAAACCAAAAAGAAATAACAAAATTAACATACCTTGAAAAGGACATTAAAAAAGACAAGAAAAATGGATGTCAGAGATCGATTTGTCAGGTGAAAATGACCATAGAAAATCAAGTTTAAATAGAAAAAACCTGGCATTTATGGCAAAAATCCGATCCGTATGGGGTTGGTGAAGAAATAAATGCTCGGAAAACTCAAGTTTCAAAACTGAAAAATGCAAAGGTTCGAAAATTCAAAAATTCAGAATTTTGGATTTCGGGAATTTGGAAACAAAATGTGAATTGGTGATGAAAAGTTCGAAATCCAAAACTCCAAAAATTCATAAATTTGGAATTTTGGGAATTTGGGATTCAGGGTTTGAGTTTGGAAAAAATGAAGCCAAAACACCAAAATTTGAACGAAAAACTCCAAATTTCAAAAACTTGAAATTTCAAAATTCAGACTTTCGGACTTTGTAAAAACTTCCAAAATGAAAACTCTGAAAATCCAAAAAAATCACTATTAGACTCTAAGACTTGGAAATTCATCGTACAGGGGATCTCTAAAAAATTGTTTGTCGACCTATTTGACTTATCTTTTAGGGTAAGTTAAATTTCTAAATGATATGATGGGAGGCTCTCTCGATAAGATTACATGTAGTGGACATAAAATGAGGATGATATGGAGAGGAAGAACAAACATGAGAATGAGAAGTGTTCTTAAGATGTTGGATTTCATATTTGAGAGATGTAATCATGGATTCCATAGCCTTAAATTTGTCTTTAAATAAATAATTGAAATCTTGAATCGACTCCAACATGGGTTAATTAGATGGAGGATCATGAAGACTAGGGTCATCAAATAAATGATCAAAAATAGCACTCACTTGATGCAACGATGTATCGTAGGGATATACATGGTTTCTAGGTGTTTTTACATAACATCATGGTTGGGATGCATCTTAAGTAAATTATATAAATAAATTTGAGGAATTGTGGGATCCATTATAGAAAATATGATGCACCAAAGAAGGATCCGAATGACTAATCATGAGTGGAGTTCACCAAAATGATTATCCTAAAATGTAAAAACAATAGCCTAATATGATGTAATTTTGTAGTAAATAAATGAATACCAAAATAAAAAAATAATACCCAAGAAAAATATGTAATTAAATGTAAAACCCTAATGTTAAAAGAGGGTTAAGAAGGGCTTAATTGATTAACAAATTTCGTAGGCATGTGTCGCATTGTAGACCAAGTGAATAGGAGGAGGAAACCATCCCACATGAGCCCGAGAAGGTGCATATCTGGGTTGTCTAGCAAGATTGGGGCATTGGGAGAGGGATAGGGGCACCGAGATGCCCTGGTCTGAAATTTGTGTGCCCTAGTTTGTTGAAATGACCAAGAAATCTCCTCCGAAGTTTCGCTGGATGTTCATCTATGTTTGTTTCTTGTTGTTTTAATGTCATTGTATGATTGCAACAATACTAGTATACCTGCAATAGAAGAATTACCTATGAAATCCTAGAAAATTTATCAAAACCTAAAAATAAGGATGCATACGAAGGGGTCGACTATCCTCAACTCGTAAAAATAGTGGAATTATCTTGTTATCCATTTTATCATCTGGGTAAGATGGACATCGGGGAGAATTAGACCCGAGAATTTGATAGGGAATTCAAAAATGAATCTGAGTATTGTAGGTGAAATTTCAGGTTTTAGGAGAACTTGCGGTGCTTCATGAGGGTGTGTAATCATTCAGGACATTTTTTCCTCTTTCGAGTTTTAAGGAGGCTCAAACTAGTTTTGAGGAGAAAACGGCTTCAAAGTGGGATTACATTAAGCAAGAATGAGTAAAAGGTGGGAAAAAAGGGATAAATTTAAATTTCTATCCCAAGGGTATCTCATTGCCTCACCTTAGCTTTTTGATCCTCATAAAAATTCAAGAAAGATAAAAAAAATCCCAGAAAATGTGAAAAAATGGCCCAAAGGGGCCTCAAGCTAAAAATAGCTCGCCAAGCTAATATGGATGTGAGGGGCTGAGGTGGAAAATAGCTTAGACAAGCTGTGGTGGAGGCCTAAGTGGGATATGGAGGATGACATGGAAAGTTACATCATCGTAGGTAGGTAGTATTACACCGAACCGAGGCCAAAGTGACTTGGCGGGTAGGACAACATCGGCGTCAAACGAGGATGGAGTGAGTTGGCTCTCGAGCCAAATCGAGATCCCGTAAACTAGGTGGAGTTTTTAAGGAGTGGGCATAGGCATGAAATATCCTAGGACACATGGTGATCCATTGATGTGATATATGTGTCGGGTTCTACCTCCATAGAGATGGGACACGTGACAAGATGATTGATGTGATATGGGTGTCGGGTTTTGCCTCCACAAAACATGGGACAAGTCACTTGGAGGAAATGTTGGTGGGTCAACATGGCATCAAGGAATGCATATCGGGCCCATGATTCAAAGTTACACATCAGGTTTACATGGGTTGCAAAACACTTGCCAGGGCATGTAATATGCATGTCAAGTCTTGAGTCCAACAAATAAGGTGATTTTGTGGTGGGCGAGTTGGAGGTGGGGTTAGGGTTATATCAACAAAAGTAATTGGCCAAACTCCATACATGATGTAAAATAGGATCCAAACCCATTTAACACATTGAGTTGGACGAGGATTTAGGTCATGAGTTAACGGAGTAGCTCAATGGTTGGTGGAGGAGATCCAAAATGGAGCCCAAACTAAATATGATGTAACTTCCTCTATACTACAAATAATAACACAAAATTATAGGCGTTGGAAAGGTATTTTGAATCCCTACATCAAGAAATGATTAAAATGGATAATTAATGGGTTATATGAGATAAAAAATGATAATGAAGTTGTAGTATGATGGAGCCATACCTAGGTACTATAAATGAAGTAAATAAAGGTATGGAGGTAAATTTCATATTTCAAAAGGCAAGGTACATGGAAGAATGTGTTTTACAGATTCCGCATATCTCTTGTAGGTGAAATGATGATATTAGGAGGTGGTTGAAGTATATATTTTGGCTTTTCTCTCCCTCTCTCACCTCCTTCTCCTTATATAATGTAAAAGGATCATTTTTATAGGGGGTTAGTTATTCTCCATTTGACCATCTCCCTTTTCGAAGCCATTATAGGTGCACTACGAGATCAAACCTCCATTTTAAGCATTTTACAAGGGATATATGTTTCTTGACTCCATTGTAATGAACTGAATCAACTCTTGAAGTAATAAAATCATATTTGTGGTTATTTTGTAAATCTTGTTTTTATGTTGTTGTAAATATTGGTATTTTCATTACATTTAAAGGTATTATGTGCATTTTGATGTTTTCTTGTAAGCCTTGATTGATTTTGGAGATTGTATCAATCACCCTTTTCTTGGTGTTATCACCCCCTTAGTGTAGGATTTCCTTTATTTCATGCATTTTCCTCTTGCCTGTCTCCTTAGAAGTGTTAGGATAGACTTATTTAAGTGTTTTTCTACATTTAGGAGTATTTTTTGCACTAGTGTAAGAAGAAGAACTAGATTTCTTTGGAGAATTGTTTTATTTGCAAGTTCCCACACCTTGAAACAATTCCATGTTACACAATCACTTCAATTTCCTCACACACACATGATAATGAATCAAAGGGTGTTGTGATTTGGTGATAACACTTACTAACTAAGTGTTGCACTACATCTTAGACCCAATGTAGTTATAGTTAAGTGTGTGTGTGTAATTGTGCCATAGGTGATTTTGTGTCAGTCTACTTGTGTGAAGTAGTGAGAAAATAACTAGATGTAGGATATAATAAATGTGTGCATGGAAATAATAGAAACCAATCCTATGAAGTGTGATGTAGATGAATGAACCTTGTGTGTTTTGTGATGGAGCTCGATGGATGCAAATGTATCTATATATGCCTTTGATGGATGTAATCTTAGGTGATGATAGTAAGTGCTTAGTGTTTGGTCCCTCATTATGGTCACATAAATTTATATTTATATAGTTCTCTTCCTTTAATTTTATAAGGGTGACCACCAAAAATATAAGATGCTCAAATGAATATAAATTTCCCAAAAGTGAGAGGGAATTACAAATATGATCAAGGCCATAGAGGGGACCAGTGGTTCCTAGGGTGCCCTGAGCTTAGAAATAGGAAAAACACAATATGAAAGTACAGATCGGGTAAGTACGAGAATAAGATAAAAAATAAAAATAGAAAGGAATGTAAAAATGGCCCAAGACATGGGTTAATTATTACTATTTCCACTTAAGAACCATATGAATAGTAGTGTGAGACCGAGACTGAATAATGATTCACAGTGCATGATTTAGTGTCTACAATTATTTATCCTATACTCCAACTAGAGTTTCTAGCATGGCTGCCACTTGTTGCTGATTTTTTTAGGGTTTGTACTCAAAACCCTCCATGATTTGTTACACCAATGGTTAATTCCACCATCAATGTAGTCACCACTCACTATAATCTTCCCCTACAAATCCACCTCTCTTTGTTCCACCACCTATTACTCTTACAGTTCTTACCAACACCTCTATGTGCTATGAGATCATTGAGAAACTCAAGAACACACCAACCAAAATATCTTTGTATGATCTCTTTCATAGTGTACATGAATTTTGGAATACATTAGAGGCTTCCCTTCACTCCATCCACATTGAAAATAATAATTCGTTAGTTTCCTTTACCCATTTTATTCAATCCCTCAAAGAATTTCCACATGAGAAGGTATATCTTTAAGTGGTGATGATATCCCTCCTTTGGTTTCTAGTAATCCTTTTGAGCCATTGCTTATCACGTCCAATATTATCTCCATTTTCATGAAGCATTTACTCATTGACAATGGATCTTCTATTAATTTATGTGATTTTTCTCTCCTCAAGAAAAATGAACATATCTAAGAACTTAATTATCAAATTTTCCATTCTTATTTGTGGCTATGATTCCACTACCGCACATGTATGGGTTGTTGGGCCTCAAAATATTGGCTAAGTAAAAGAAGGTGTATGGGTGCACAAGGCCTAGTTGAAGAAGGGCACACAAGGTGAAGGCACGTAGGATAGGGTTTTAGAAGGGTTTAGAAACCCGTCGCGTGTGCGCAAGGTAGAGAAAGGTTTTGGGACTTAGCCACATTTGACATTCTTGATAGCACATGGGAAAAACATGACCCAAATGTGCATGCGGAGTGGATAAGGTGCCATCTTGGTAACTTAGTGCCCATGAAAGGAATATTCCTTGTGATAGAAGGATCCAGAAAGACATCATTGCGAAGAGTGGAGAGCTCAGATCGAAAGAGGCATGCTTCCTTGGAGGACCACCTTGGACACTTGGAAACCAATCCATAACTTCATAAAGGCTTGGCAGTGGTTGCTAAGGCTATATATTCCCGCACTGGTAGAAGAAAAGGGGAAATTGGTGAGAAAGAAGTAGAGCAGAGGATGGAGATGAGAGGCGAAGCTCTGTAGAAATATCATGGAGAGTTCTATGGGTTGGGTTTAGAAGATCTGTAGGAGTAATGGAATATCAAGGGGATGGGCCTACTTTTTTTCTTTGTATTATGAGGGACCTGAGTCTAGTTATTATGCATGACTCTGGTATGAACTATTATATTGATTTGTGATGGTCTTAATGAATGCAATGTGATTATCAAACATGTTGAATATGAATATATGTGGTTCCTATTTTATACTTATATCTATATGGATTTGTTCTGTGTATATTATTTTTGAATGGATGTAAACCCTTGTGTATTTCCTTTCTATTATGGTCTAGATATATATTTTGTTAATGCTTTCCTTGTCTGAATGGATGCATTAGTCTAGAAACTTGTCATACGCTCTCAATATGAATGCATGGTTCTTTTCCATTCTTTTGCATTTAAGTATCTGTCATAGATGATGCATTCTCACACAACTCACACAAAGGAGGGGCTCGGTGCCTGTGCATGCCTCGGGTGAGCACCCACCTCCATTAGGTGATAGGTTGGTGCACATGGGATTTTCCTATTCTTTGAAGGGTACAAAAATGACTACATCTTGGTTCCATTGTCGGGACCTCTTTTCGAAGTTGTTGTGAGAAATGACATGCATCTTTGTCCCTGTGATGCATGATGATAGAGCACCTAACCTTAGAAAGTGTTGAGACATGATTCAAGAGCATAGAGGATGATTTTTCTCAAATATTCAACACTGGAATTGAGTTCGATGTGTGTAAATGGGTAGAAGAGAACCTATATCATGAGTTATATGATACATTATTTTACCGCTCCCAAGAGAGCTATATGAATGGATTTTAGCATATACATCCAGATCAAGTTGGTAGAATAAATCATGCATGTGGACCCAAAATGACTATCAAAGGCTACAAGATGTAGATCTGACTTAGACGTGTGTTGTTGATCACTTTGGTGGAAGAGGGTGTTGGCTAGTTAGACTTTAGAATATGCCATTTTAATGTATTATTGCCCAAATTTTTCTAAGTTTGAGTTTCTAAGGAGCCTAGAGGATAATTTTTTCATGATATTGCTTTCGATATGAATATCTTGGTCATTACTTTGAGTTTAGAAGCATTCCCCATGGCAAACTAAAGCTTCTCTAGGTATTGTGAGAGAGAGCTAGGGTGGAGGAAGATGGCAGAAATTACAAATTTGAAAAGGAAAGGGAGGAGAGATGAATCAAGTATAGCGAAGCTTATGAAAAGGAAATGACTAGAAAACATGAGGTTGGAAGTGTGATAGATCTATGGAGGTGGAAGTTGTGATAAAGAGTTGAGGTTCACGAGAGGATGTGCAGAATGAGCAATATATGTTACCCCATCTTGGCAAGCATGGGAGAGAGGCCCCTTCAGCTTCCGATGAGAGTCCTCGAATGGAGAGAGAAGAGTCGTCAATGCACATCCGAACCCACCCGGTGACCAACCCCGATGCTTGCTTTTCTAGATAAAGGGAGAAGTATTGTTAACCCATCTTGTATTGGTGGAAGTGACTAATCCATGCCTAGGAGATATATTTTTGTTTGTTTGGGACCTCTATGAATGCATATACCATTCGGTATTTGGAGGAATTTTCAAAAAAATACAAGTGCATAGAGTTTGGACAATGCATCTAGGAGTGGTATAGAATATACAACTATAAGCAAAGCAATATTGCAAACCATTGGCATGTAGTTCGGTGGAATGCTAGGGCACCGGGCATGACCACTTTAGGCCCATTTCGGCCAGAGGGGATCCGCAGAGGCTCAAGACTAAGTAGATTTAGTGGATCGGTGGAGAAAAATTGGAGGGAATCATGGATCTAGATCAAGAGGGCATGGGCCTCGACCACCTCCTCTGGTGTTTTTCAAGATGTCTTTACACTTTCCAGATTACCAAGGTATAGAGGATGCTACAGAGCACATGCGTAAGTGTGAATTTCTATGGCACACGAAGGGGATCACTACCCCGGATTGGAAGGAGATCCAGTTGTGTAACAATGTTGTAAGGGCATGGGAATAGTTGGTGTAGGAAGTATCACCCCATTAGAAGGCGGTAGACTATACCGCATTGAAGAATGCATTCCAAGCAAAGTTCCATATCCCGAGTTTGAGAAGAAGAGCATCGGTGCTCAAGGAGATCCAACAAAGAATGGCAGAGAGTTTATGGGTGTGTGAAACACATTTCAAGACTCTCTTATGTAAACTATCCTATCAAATTCATCCTTATCAATATGCTCAATGGTTTTGGAGGATTGATAACACCATTTAGAAGGGATCTATCAAACAATACTTTCACGTAACGGTGTGAGGCATTGGAAGCTACCCTATGTGCCAAAGCTATTAGGAGTGTTGACACTTGGTATCAGCCCTTTTATGGAGGCCCAAAATTTAGAATGGCCAAGAATTTGGAGAAGTTATCTGCAAACTCAATGCACGAGGTTCTGGTGGGCTTTGGTGTATAGACTATGAAGTGGAGGAACATGCAAAGGATAGTTTCCCTCGAAGTCAATGCATGCTATGTCGTCAAGAGATTATGATTTGTTCCATGGGATCATGATGCAATTATATTCCTCTACTCCAACATGCAATTTGTAAGAATGTTTCTTTCTATTGCAAGATATGTACCTCTATAACCCATGATACCAAGGATTGCAAACTGATTTATCAAATCCATGATGCTATTGATCTAGGTGTGGGCTAGACTAGCCTTACAAGTAGTTCAAAGGATGATGACCAATGTTATGAAGGACATAAAAATGGAGGAATGCATGGAAGAGGTATTCGCGGAGGATTTTTGGTTGCGAATCGAGGAGGAGGAAGAAGTGAGTTCCTGCAAGGAACTTGTTATAATTGTGGGTCTATAGAACATTACAGGCGTGAGTGTCCTGATTTATTACAATGCTCATGGTGTGGAAAAAATCATAAGTATGAGGAATGCCCTGAGTTGTTTGAACACATGATCCAACAACACCGGAAGGACAAGGGCATTGGGATGGTGAGCATAAATAATGCTGATGCACAGTGGATGCCAAGAGTGGCACGTGAGTCAAGGTTAGAACCTATATTGGTGAAAACGTGGGTAGTTGCCATGTGCACCAAGGAAGTACCAAGGTAGAGGACTCTGGTTTCAAGAGAGGAAGTGGTACATGGGAAGTATCTGGACCCTTCTCACTAGAAGGAAGTATATCAGGAGACTATGGATGTCATTCAGAGTTTACAAGGAGAGATCCAATGTCTAAAGGAGCATTCCAAGTAGCAGGAGCAAAGAAGGAATGTTGAGGCTCCACAGAAGGACCTGGATGAATTCAAATAAGTGTACAAAATGTTAAGGAAAGATAATATCATTCCCTTGTTAGGATAATGGTTACGGGAGAACGTACCATGCGCCAGAATAGAGAACAAGAGGGAGGTGTTACATACAAAGATTCCTCCCCATAGCCTTGACTATGACAAGGAGATCACATTAAATGTAGTTATGGATGGTTAGTTGTTGAGTAACATATTGATTGAAACCGAGTAGAGGTCAATGTTCTCACATTGGATGCATGACATCAAATGGGAAGGTTCGCATTACAACCATCTTCAAATGTGTTGTATATGGAAAACAAGACAAAGGCTATGTCCATTGGAGTCTTGAAGGATGCAATTATCACCATTCAAGGGGCCAAGTTTACTGGAGACTTTGAAGTCTTGGTTCTCACAAAAGAAAACAATTTTCTAACATTACTTGGGTACCCATGGTGATTTTAGAATATTTCTAACTTGTGGTTTAACAAGGGGTATATCAGCTTTGAGAAGAAGGAAAAAGGATGGTCATCCCTTTCACAGATGGGAACTCAGTGCCCTATACTGAGCCCTTAGGAGAGGAATTCCTTGATAGAATACATGTGCTCTCCATTAGGGACCCTGAGATAATTCACCCTATAGAAGGAGTTATCTAATTTGAAGATGCTCATTCTGTGAGTGATACAACCAACATAGCATGTGACAATTGGGCGCACGAGACCTATGAGTTAATTGGGTGACAACTAAGAGGATATGTAACAAGAGTGACAAAGGTGCACTCAGTTAAGCACCTAGGAGGGAAGAAGTTTCCCAAATACTCTGGAGGGGCCTACCCTGAGATGTTCTTATAGGAGATAGAGGCTCAGTGGAGGAATGAGAGTGAAAGATGAGGGATGTTGAACTATATCTTGCTAAGAATCGTAGCACATTGGTGGGATAAATAGCGCAAGAATATCTTGGAATGACATGAGGTGAGGATCATGTTCTTAGTTAGGTTCTCTAGAAGCAACGCACCCACCACCATACAAGACTATCATGGCAAGGAACCCACCTCATCCCATGTCCAAGCTTGTGAGAAGGCTTGGATCGGAGGTGCATAAGCCTTACCACCATCATTATAGATTTATAAACTATATTCCACATTACAAGGTTATTTTCACGCATGGTATATCCACTCAGAAACACACTACTGATAGGTAATTGGTAGGAATTAGCGGTTGATCTCATTCAAGCCTTCGAGTATAGGAGTACCAAGCCATCGGTGGATAAGGCATTGCAAGTAATCAAGCACCTTACAATGGGAGATAGTGCTATGGAAGAAGATAGGATATTGGAGTTGTTAGGTAAGCCTTATCGGATGAAGTATAGCTTGAGCGCGCTTGCATGGAAAAATAAAAAGGAAAAATGGTCTATGTAATATACAGAGAAGAGATGAAGACTTTGGATGTTAACAATTTGGAGGGTACGTGAAAAGTCATAGATAGCATTGATGAGTGAGCACACACCTACCATGAGACCTTGAAAACAAATAAGGTTAACATTGGTTCAGAGGTAGAACCTAAGGAAGTTATCATCGAATATTACTAGTTAGAAAAGGAGGTTTCAAAGATCATTGATCTCTTGAGCGAGTTCCAAGATTTGTTCCCTCGCGGGTACCATGAACTCAAAGGATTTCACCATTCCTTGGGGGAGATAAAGATCAAGTTGAATGAAGGCATGTGCCTAATTCGAGAAGAGGCCTTATCGGATGAATCCAAACTTGTGCATACGGGTCAATGAGGAGATAGATAAAATGATAACATCAGGAATCATTGAGGTTGTTGAAGAGTTAGAGTGGATCAGCCCAATAGTCATCAATATCAAGAAGGATGGGAGGATAAGGATCTATGTTGAGTACAAGGACTTGAATGCACTATGTATAATTGATTCCTTCCCAACCCCTTTTACTGAAGAAATTATGGAGGGAGTAGATGGGTGCAAAGTCTACTCTTTCATGGATGGGTTCTGAGGGTACCACCAAGTCAGGATTGCAAAGGAAAACCAGAGAAAGAAAAATTTCTCCACTGAATGGGGAATTTTTGCCTACATGGTTATGCCTTTTGGATTAAAGAATGTTCTGATGTGTTCTCACACATCGTGGTGCAAAAATTTCAGGACTTCATCCATAAGTTTCTCCAAGTTTACCTGGATGACTGGACTGTGTATGGATTGGTGAAAGACCATTGAGGTAACTTAAGGCTAATGTTTGAGAGATGTCATCAATTAAGGATATCCCTCAACATTAAGAAATGTGTCTTTTCTACTCCATTTGGAACCCTGTTAGGACACATTATATGCAAAGAAGGCTTATTAGTGGATCCCAATAAAGTTGTAGTTATCGCAGGATTAGGGGAGCCTACTAGTCGAAGTGCAGTGTGCAAATTCCTTGGACATACGAGGTATTACAGAAAGTTCATCAAGGGATATGCCTATATCTCTACACCCTTGGAGGAGTTTCTTAGACACAAGAGTTCCTTTCATTGGGGAGATGTGTAGCATAAGGCATTTGACACTTTTAAGGATAGGCTAGTCATGGTGCCCATATTGCATTTTCCTTTTTGGGATAAGCCTTTCCATGTGTATTTTGATGCCTTAGGGAAAGCTATGGGAGTAGTTCTAGCACAACTTGGTGAGGGAATTGTTAATCATCCCTTGTGCTTTTCAAGTAGAAAATTGACACCAACAGAGTAGAATTACACACCTATTGAGTGTAAAACATTATCTATGATCTATGTGTTGTATAAGTGTAGGTAGTATCTATTGGTGAAACCATTTATATTCTACACAAACCATATGGAATTGAAGTACTTAGTCAACAAACCCATTCTAAAAGGGCACAAATTTCGTTGGGTCCTTCTATTTTAGAAGTTTGAGTTCACGGTGGTAGTGAAGACAGAAAGAGCAATTCGAGTGGTCCGAACATTTATCAAGGATTGACTCAGAGAAGACATATAAAGCACCGAGGATACCATGCCCGACGCACAACTGTCTATGTCATGGTGCATGCCCTCGACTTGGAAGATATCAGAGTGTTTTTAAAAACAGGTATGGCACCAGAAGGGATGAAGGCTTTGGAAATAAAACAATTAACAATATGCATCGCACCTTACATATTGATTAATGGAGACCTATATAAGTTAGGTCATGATGAGGTTTTGCACCGATGCGTATTGGAGCATGAGCACGTAGAAATTATGGAGGAAGCGCATGGTGGGATTGTAGGAGAACATTATGTAGGAAATGTTCTTGTGTGAAAGATTTTATTAGCTGGGCTATGGTGGGAAACCATCTACAAATATTGTATTGATTTTTGCAAGGCTTGTGACCATTTCCAGTGCCTTGGAAAACCTGGAAAGAGAGATGAAATTCCCTTGTGACCAATAGCAAAGATGAACCATTTGAAAAATGGGCAATTGAATTTGTAGGGCCAATTACACCAGCCGTGTGAAGGATTGGTTCATGGTATATCATCACTTGCACTGATTACTTGACACGGTGGGTAGAGGAAGCACCTATGAAGGATTGCACCGCCGTGACTAGCTACTAGATTTTTATGGGAAAACATAATCAGAATATATGGTTACCCTTTAAGTTTAACAAGTGATAGGGGTACACATTTCCTTAATGAAATAGTCAGATTTTGTTAGAAGAATTTATGGTGGCCCATCAAAAGACTACCCCATATCACCCTCAAGAAAATGGAACTACTGAGGCATTTAACAAGATACTAAGTCACACGTTAACTAAGATTTGTGATGTTGGTAGACAAGATTGGGATGATAAAGTATCAGCAATTCTATGGGCATATAAGACAACCTACAAGAGGTTGAATAAGGGCACACCATTTCAATTGGAGTTTGGTGTGGAGGTTGTCATGTCGTCAAGAATGCATGTTGCCTTCACCGCATATAGCGCGTGCGGGAGGTTTGGTCAACGAACAAGTGTTGGAAGAAAGAATTGATAAGTTGATGTAATTATACGAAAGGCAATCACTTGCTAGATAGAGTCAAAAGATAGAAAAAACAAGACAAAAGGCATGGCATGATCATCATATCAAGAACAAGAAGCCTGAGGTTGTTCAATTGGTGTTGTTGTATGATTCTAAGTATCTAAGCCATACCAGGAAATTGAAATTCCATTGGTTGGGACCTTACATCATCTTGTACATTCTTGATTTGGGCACTTTCCAGTTACAAGTGCTAGATGGGATGAGGTTACTAGGTCACTTCAATGGGAGTAGGCTGAAGCCCTACTATAAATAAGTCTTCTTGGTGTTTGTAATAAGGCAGTGTTTCCAATTAGTCTAGAATTTCCCTTTATGCATTTTCTTTTCCTATGTTTCCCTTTCTCGTTGCTTGTTCCTCTCTTTTTTGTTTTGCGCCTTGTGCACCGGTAACCACATTATTTTTTTCCCAAAGTTGTGTATGCGCAGAGGACCACACATTTTTTTAGTGTGGGGTGGAGTGATGTAAAGTATAGGCCTATAATACAAGTTTGAACTGGTAGTAGAAGTTGTGGTAAATGGCCCGGTTGAAGGATAAAAAGTGTGTAAGGTTAAGAAGCACGTAGAAGAAAAGGTGGATAGAAATGGTTGGTGTCAAAAAGGCTTTGTGGAAACCACGTACAGAAAGGATGAAGAGCGTAGGAACAACATGAGGTAGGCGAAGGAAAAAAATGGGTAAAGGATAGAAGAAGTGCCTTTGGCACTATGGACACACGCGTAAGAGTCTTCGGTCAGGTTGGATTTTTACGCGCCAAAAGGTTGTAAAGGGTTTTTCACGCAAGATGTGGCATGTGGGTAAAGGTACTTAAGGCCGACTTAGTGGAAAAATACACATTTAGTGTTAAGTATGGTGGTAGG
Source organism: Taxus wallichiana var. yunnanensis (assembly GCA_018340775.1). Taxonomy (NCBI): domain Eukaryota; kingdom Viridiplantae; phylum Streptophyta; class Pinopsida; order Cupressales; family Taxaceae; genus Taxus; species Taxus wallichiana. The sequence continues at coordinate 64,009,585 of CM031240.1, forward strand.
TGGCATAGCATTTAATGCTAGAAAGAAGGAAAAGCTATAAATAAGGAGTTAGGCACATCATTATTTTACTTTTTGATTACGAAGTAGAAGAATCTCTTACAAACTAGGGCATCGGGAGAGAAATTTGAGTGTGCATCTAGAGTATATCTATGAACCGGAAGGAGGAGTACACGGGCGTGAGAAATTTTGTGTGATGAAGTGCCATATGGTGGAAGGATTTCCTGGTTAGGGTTTGGAAGCTAGGGCATAGAGAAAGAATAATTCATTTCAGGAGTTGAAGCTTCAAAGTGAGCTTTGGGATTGGATGGAGTAGTAGAGTGGAGAAAGAGGAAGGATTATCTAAGATCAGCCTAACAAGAAGAATGGCACTAAGGAAACCAACCGTTTCACCGAAGAAAACAAAGGTCAAGTAAAGAAAATTTGTATCGTCACGAGCACCAATGAAGAATGGTACATGAAAATGTAGTACCCGGATGGGGTAATTTTAGGAAAAGAGTGGTAGTAACATCTACAAAAGATTGTTGTAAGAGATTATAATCATGGAAAAACACAACCGAGAAGGAGATGGATTTGGATTTGGTTCGCCCAACTAACAATAGGATGCTAGATGGAATTCCCATTTACAATGATGAGGTGAAGGTCAAATTAGAGAAGGCTGGATTATTGCAACTATATGAGTTGCCATACTTTGGCAAGCCTGAATGCCTTTATCAATGGATGATGTCACCCATGCATGAGGATCAATTTTAATTTGTGGGGTGCAAGATGTGCATAACACCGCAATTTATATCCAAGTTTAAAAGCCTTATTTGTGAAGGATAAAGTATAGACGATGACTTGGAAGACAAATAATCCATCAAGAAGATAATAGCAGCATATGACTACAAGAAGGGTTTACAATACTTTGACATCGTAGAGATTCCAGACCCTGTTATGAGGATGGCCGTGCGCTTGGTAACTAAACTCAATTATCAAGAACAATGGACCCAAGTGAATAAGGCATGGCTAAATGTATGCCAAAAGATATCACAGGGAACCATCTATAACTTGTCTACCTTCATCGCAGATGAGATCATTAGCAGCATGCAAGAGGGTGAGAAGATACTATTTGGCAATGTCCTCCTTACAATTGTTTTCTCAGATATTGGAGTGCCCGATGGGCTGGAAATTTTTTTGGGAATATCCAGAAGAGGACCTATCACCCGCAAAGAGGTTTGCAAATTATACTTGTGAGACCATGACAACCACTCACAAGGCATGCTTAGAGAAGTGGCACAAATGGATGTGTGATGGATTCGGGATAGAATTTAGTGTGTAGTGTGTAGTGTGTAGTGTGGAGTGTGGAGTGCAGAGTGTGGAGTGCGAGTACTGAGTATAGAGTGAGTGAGTGCGGAGTATAATGTGTAATGTGTAGTGTGTAGTGTGTAGTGTGTAGTGTGTAGTGTGTATAGTATGCCCTCAAAAGTAAAGTGTGAACCAAGGCATGAGAGTCTCGAATGATGATACAAAAGTGCATGAAGATGTGTATGATGTGTGCGAGAGAATAAACATGAAATTTGAGACACCTAATAATGAAAGGAGGGGGAAAGAATAAGATGATGCCCCCAAGTATGAAATGTAGATAAAAATAAAGTGATAAATCTGAAAGATCATCACTATCCCGATTAAATCCAAATAGAGATGCATCGAATCCTAGTAAGAAACAATGTGCAGGGATCATATAATGAGCCAGTATGATGTAGATTTTACATGTGCATTGCATACTCTTCGTTGGTGAAAGGTGTTAGTGGACACCCATGTGCATACCAATAAGTGAGGTTTTTTCAAATAACCTAGGAATGAATCATTTCATATAGAAATGTGGCCAAATGGCATAGGAAATTTGATACTACTATAATTAGGGTTAAAATTTCCCCTAATGTAATCAATCCAAGATTTCCCAACTGTAAGTGGAGAAGTGTGAGGAGCACATGCCACGAAGACTATTAGATAGAAAACATGAAGACCATAGGCATTGTAATACTAACACATCCATGATAGAGATGGGGTGAATGAGATGGTGGTAAGATATCATTAATTATAAATCCAATCCAATTTAAGCCATCGTGTGTGCAGTGTGTTAGAGAAAGTAGGATCTAATAGAATATGATTTCGATAAGACTTATTCATGAAAAGTGTGCATGTAAAAGGAGGAAGTGTAGATGTAGATTGCCCATGAGATTGTGAAGAAGGTGAAATGATGTCCAAAGTATGGATAGACCCCGATAAATTACCATAGCATTAGTAAAAGGAGGGGGTGTTTTGAATTGATATTCATCAAGGCTAACAACAATGAAAGTATCATTGAAATATGAATCATCTACCTTGATAGGAGTGAAATTAAGAGTGTCTAATTTTTCCTCAATGAGCTCAATAGTATCAATCTCATCATCGAATCATCGGTGCTGAAATTATCATGTTGGGTATCCATATCAAGGATATTGTTAGGAGGTACACTAGATGTAGGTGGGAGATGAGCCTAAACAATTGGAGTAGTAGTGCTTATAGGAGTAGAAAATGTGGGTGAGATGATAGTAGTGTTATGAGTGGAAATAGAGTTTTGGAGTGGTGGAAGAAGACTATGAAGTTTTATATTGACCGATATCATATGTATCAATATTGCTATATGGAATTGGCTGCAATGGAGGAATAGCCATAGTAGTAATAGGGTATATGCGACATAATTTGAATGGATTAGGTCACGCAAAGTAATGCTATGTTCATAACAATAATGTAGGAATTTAACACATTGATGAAAATTGGATGGAACAACACACATTATATGAATCCAAATTCTACCCAACAAAATATTGAACTGAAATGAGGTATCGATAATGAAGAATTCAGTAGGGATAATTTTAGGACCGAATTGTGTAAGTAATGTGATAGTGTTGAGGCTTCTCCGAGTAGTAAAATCATAACCATGAATGAGAGTTGTATTTTTATAAATTAGATTATCTGTAACATCAATTTGTTTTAGAAGGGAGTGAGCACATAAATTAACAAAATATTTATTGGCAATTAGTACACGCTTGATACAAATGGTGCCAATGACAATAGTGATAAGAAAGGGTGCACATGGATTGTCAATAGTAAATGGAAAGATTTCCTCATTAGTGAATGATATAACACATGGAAAAAAATTAGAGATTGAATGAGGAGCATGAAGGATCACTGAAGAATTATCACTTTCAATGTGAATAGAATGAAGGGAAGCCTCCAATGTATAACGACAATTAGGTGCATTACGTAGTAATTCATAGAGAGATATTTTTGTCGGTGTATTCTTAAGTTGTTCAATGATATCATAGCTCTTAAAAGTACCAGGAGGATATGCAGAAGTAATAGGTGGTGGGATAAAAATGGTTGGAGCCATAGGAGGACGAGTGCGGTGAGTGGTTACTACATTGATAGTAGGATCAACCATATGCATAATAAATCGATGAGGATGTTGAGTGCAAACTTGCATAAAATAGGCAACATTAGTAACCATCCTAGAAACTCGAGTTAGAGAAAAATAAGGATAAGAAGATTGATCCATGACTTGATAAGATAAATACATAATCAGAAAGAAGGGTTTGAATCGTCAGTTTCACCAAATGATTAAGAAAATATAGAATTTATAGATGACTAAATTTGATTGTAATGTAGCAAAGAAATGAATAAACAAGGAAAGACTGAATTTGAACTAAGAAAAATAAGCTAGGAAGTATAAAACCCTAGTTCAAAGAGGAGATATGAGAATTTAATTGATTCACCAAAAATCCTAGACTATGACAAAGTGACAAACCGATGAATAGAGAGATGAGACTTCTACACCGAAACCAAAAAAATTCTAACCATAATAATTTGCCTAGACTTGGGCACATAGAATGTGTCGGGGGCATCCATGGGCATTACAGACCTATTTTGGGCATCCGTGACTACTCAAAGCCTCGAAAACAAACTTTTGAGGGTTACAATATGTCCATTGTCCTTCACTTCCTATCGCTAGTATTTCACACAATGATCGTCAATGTCTTTGATTACCTACAATAAACAAGTGACTTGCAAAACCCTCTAAAGTACATCAAATACCAAAACAATAAGGTAAATGTGAGTTCACACCGACATCATTTGTTAAATGAGTGATGTTACGATCGAGCGTTGCACTACATTTCATACCCAATGTAGTTCTATGTGTGTGTGGAGATATTTTTCCACAGGTGGCTATTTGCACATTGTTATTGATAGCGAACAATAAATAGATGTATAAAATGTAGATAGATGTGTGCAATAAATAATTAAATTCCCCTCCTATGAAGTGTACGCAGAAAATACAGTCCCTTTCCCTTGTGTAGATGTTAGATGGAGGCTTGAATGCTCTTGATAATGCCTTTGGATGCAACCTTAGGTGGTGATAGCTAATGCTTAGTGCTTGGTCATTTATTATTGTCACATAACTTTATATTTATATGATTCCCTTGTTTAATTTTGTAATTAACCCCTAAAAGGCTAACTACCAAAACAAGAAGATGCCCAAATGGCTAGAAAGGGCCCAAAAGATGTGAAAAAGTTAAAAGAGGTCAAGCGCACCCCGGAGGGGATATAACCTCTGTTGTTGGCATCTAAAGTGATAAATGCCAAAGTGTTTAAGGACATTGTGGGATAGAATGAGTGTAGGATCGACGAAGCAATAGGAAGCAAGAAAAGATGGCCACATAAATGTGTTAATTAGTACTTTTCTTACTTAGGAATCATATGAATAGTAGTATGTGATTAGGAATAGGTAGATACCCAAATTGTGTGATTTAGTGTCTACGTAGTGTGATAAGAAATATATTAGGGTGTCAATGTGTATAAAAGACAATCACATGGAAAATAGGTGCAAGTAGGAGAATCATGAGGTCCATGAAAGATATGAAACATCAAGAACCTCATTGAAATCCAATTCATCAAATGAATGGTAATCATGAGCATGATGAGAAAAGTTCACCATGAGTGGTGATGGTAGTCATCTTGACCTCACAAACAGTCCATATCACTTGAGAGTGTTTCTAAACAATTAATCAATTTTTGGTGATGTTCTAACATCTTGAAATTCAATGATTTTATTTCATAGTTCTTTAATGTAGTTGGAGGTTAAGAAGATGGAGCTCACCCACAAACATTCCTTCAAGTCTCATTCAGTTATCAATCCTTACAACTAGAAGAGAAAACATAATTCCATGAGGAGAAATTGAGAAAATAGGTGTCTAGATTGTAGTCACAAAATCACACACTTACTACTATAATTAGACTGCAAGTATGTTGTTTTATTATGGATCTGCGTAGGAAAGTATTCACTAATGACCCATCCCCTAGTCTTTTCATTTGTTATGTTAGTCATAATCATTATTTTTCTTGCACAATTGTCACTTACTTGAACAAAATTGGTCATCTCTCATGGAGTCTTAGTTGTCGTTATTCACTCAGTTGTCATCTTTGGTATCTTATTATGGCCCTTAGGAAGGAATTAGGGTTCCTTGAGCACCATGGCTCTCATTTTTGGTGCCCTAGTCTTGGTCACACTTATTTATCATTTTGATATTTGAGGTCGGTCTTTATTATTTTCCCTCCCATTCCCCTAGGTACTAGTCGGCATGTCGGGTCATTAGTGTCAAAATTTGAGCAAGATATCCCTATATAAACACAACATAAACATTATCTTATGGGAAGACTATTTCTAATATGGGCTAGCTATCTACATATGGCAAGGGACTATATTTGGGCACTATTCTACATCACACACTACATAGGAAGGGGGTCTATTCTATTCCATCCATCATTCTACATTTTTATTTAGTTATTTCCCACTACTTTGGCGTCATTGACACTAGGACACCTTAGGCACACCATTAAACACACAAAGCACATATAACTACATTGGGTCTAGTATGTAGTACAACTCTCAATCATAATTCCATCCATCTTGCAATTGAGAACAATCTAACCCATTCATTTGCATCTTTATTTTTTAGGGTTTAATGCTTTTTTGTGGGGTTTTGTAGGAGATTATTCATTAGAGATTTATAGTGAAATCACTGAATTAAGTGCGACACCAACTTGATCAAAAAGAGAATTACTATGAAGATTTATTGACCATATCAGATTCAATTTCCGAGTCACTCCAAAGACAAGGGTTCCCACATGCACTCCTATTCATCCCCAAGAACCCCGGTCTAGCTAGATCTACAACTTCTATAATTTTTTGAGGTTTGTTATGACATCGAGTTCCACCTACACATCACCTTGTCCAATCCTAAATTATTGTGAGGTAATTCTAATTCAAGTTAGTACCTTTTCCCTCCTATTTGATTTCATTTAAAATATCAAATAAATTAGTTAGGATATACATTTCAAGTATATTTCAATTATTACATTGTTGTACTTCTTAGATTATTACTAAAACATAGGTTTTAAATAATCATTTTGGTGAACCTGTACTTTAGAACATTTTCCCCTAGGATCCACTACAAACCATAATGGGTAAGGATAGATCTTCTCTTTCTCTTCCAATCATATCATGCTTTAGCATAATTCCAATCTATGATGAGGTTGTTATCGCTGAGCTCACGGCTCTCTATAATACTACTACTATACCAAATCATATTCAAAAACAACTCTTAGATGGTCAACAATATGTACCTACTAGTTTTGAAAATTCTCCCATTGGTATTAGTATTGTTTTAGATCCGATAGCCTTCACTCATTGTACACCATGTTATATGGCCAGTAGTGATCCTCATATTGATCTTTCTAAGGAAATTCTAGATGATTATCTTATTGATTACATGTTAGGTCTTGATAATATCTCTCATATTGATTCTCCTCCTAATCAGACCACTTTTATGGCTACATCTCATGACTCTCCTATTTATGATATTGCTTCTCCTATTTATGATAGTTCACATACTCTCTCATATTATGTTGATGATCCTACTAATAGTACACTTAATGAAATTTTCATATCTGAGTCTTTATCTAATGTCGATGATATAATTAAAAGTCATGATTCTAATACTTATCATACTGTTGAGTATAAATCTCCTACTCCACTTTCTCCTGAAGTTATATCTAGCATCATGTATGAGTCACCTTCGTCTATTAGTTCCTCTTCTTCTACCCTCTCATCTCCTCATATCAATTTACCTACGTCTACCATTTTATCTTCTTCTATCGAGGTATCTCCATCGGTCACTTCACCTCCTAGGTATGTTTTCAATGTTAGTCCTACCACTACTATGGATGTTCCATCTTCTCCATCTATTATTTCTTCTCTGGAACCTACCCCTAGTGTTCCTTTAGCATTGGGGTCTACTTTATCTTCTCTTGAAATACCTATGATTAATCATGATGGAAAGTTACAACAAATTAATACATTATTGACATCTCCTATTATTCATTCACAAGAAATTCTATCTCGCATGCATACCATAGATCACTTACAATCTCAAGTTCAGTCAATCAATTTAGAAAGTAGGACATATTATGCTTCAATCGATAATAATTCATTACATGGTAACCCTATTCCTTAGAAAATTCATAACTCTGCATTCCCTAAGGACTTTATCATGCCTACATTCACATGCTTTGATGGTATTGGTGACCCTCACTTACATATCCAACATTACTGCATGGTTATGGATTCCTATCCTAATGATAGATTATTGCTTAATGCCTTTCGACATAGTCTTACCGATGATGCATTACAATGGTACACTCGTTTTCCATTTGGGTCTATTAGTACTTACTATGATATGGAAGATTCCTTCCTTTGTCTTTTATCATCAAAAATGGCTTTAGATTTACTTGTGATCATATACCTACTTTATATTAAGGTTCGTCTAAACCTGTCAAGTATTACGTCTTATGATTAAATGCTTGTATGCACCAGTTAGTATTCCAACCTATCAATCTTTAGAATCAATTCACCTTTTATTATGGTCGACTCCCACTCAAGTGATGATTGCAATATGATACATGTGAGTAATTCATACTCTTGTGCTATAAAGTTATTGATCTAGAATGGGACCTTATCTTAGCACATGTTATTGATGTTTCACTCCCTAATACAATTGTCATATCATCTAGTTCTTCTCCATTGCCACTAGTTGATAAAACCACACAATCTCCATCTTTGTTTAGCGAGAAAGGTCAGCCTACTACATCACAAAAGAATCCTTCTCCTCCTCCTCTGTGATAGAATATTTTTCCATAAACTCCATCTATTTCACATGAGCCATTACACTTATCTTATAATGCTTGACCACATGATGTATGTGTGTTTTACTTCATGAGTTTCTAACTCACTTGTCCTCTAATCAGCATCATCCAAAACATCATCTACAATGTCAATGTGATCAACCCTATTGTAATTATCATCACATCAATGGTCATAGGGACAATAATTTATTTTCCCTTCACAATATATTAAAAAAAATAGAGGATAAGGTCATCATTTACTTTGGCTCTTGCTCACGTGAGCGGTCTATCTTTCCTTTGTCTCATCGGCATGTTTCTACTCAGTTTTAGTTGTGTCCTCCATCTAATTCTAAGGTTATCATTCATCCACCACCACAAGTTTTTACTCAGGCACACTCTCCACCAAATCCATCCATTGTTGCACCACCACATCTACTTCATCCATCTCATCCACCACATCATGTTATTGCTTCACATCGGCTGCCATAACCCTCTACATTCGCCCATCCCACCGGTCCTCCACATGATATCTAGTTTGGTTCATATGCTCACCCTACTTTCATGCCACATGTTTCCACTACTTTGTGTCTCCTTGGTCTTTGGTAGGTGATTACTATCACCTTACCCCCCAATGATGCACTTTTTCTTACGGTTCTTACATGAATTTTGAGGGTTTTTCTATAAGAACCTTTCATCACGCGCTTCATCGATTCATCTAGCATACTCAATCATTTCCCGATGACGCACTCTTGCTTTATGTGGTTCATTATTGACTATTGAGGGGTCTTAACTAAATGAACCTAATCATCCATATGCTAGAGGGAATCACTAATCTTCCCCCATTCATCACACTAATATGTTACGATCACATTACATTATCATGTCAACATGTGTTCATCACAACACGTTAGTTTAAAAATCATCCATTATCTATTCTTACATACATTCCAATATCATTATTAGAATAACTACGTATCTCAAATTCCATTAAACAAATACACACATTGCTCACCTTATCAAGCATCATATCTAGCAAATCAAATTACATACGTTATCTATCATCATTCACATTATGCATTTTTGTCTATCATTATCTACGGTATAGTCAAAGTACACATCAATAAACATGAACAACAACATCCAACACATCACATACATTACAACAATAAATTACGGGATCATACATCATCAATCAACAGGACATCAATACATATTGAAATACAATCATCATATACTAATAAATAGTCTATATATTGAGTACAATCATCATTCCAATAACATCCCATCACTACGAAAAATCCCTACATCATATGCACTAATACAAATCAAATCTCATCATCACTATCACTCTCGGGTGTTGTGAGAACCCTAGAATCAATGCCTCACCACTAACTCTATGTCATTAGTCATGACCTCAATATCTCTCCACCTGCCTACGTAATAGGGTATTCTCTATAGACTACTCAGCAAAGTGACTTTGTAGTGCAATAAATTGTGCAAACACATCCCTGTGATAATGGACCACCACCGCCACCTCTCTCACTCTTTGTGTCTCCTCACGTGCCTCATCCCTCTCACTTAATAGCATCATACAAATTTTTGCTACTATAGAAATTACCTCAAATGAATGGGAATTCTCACCCACAATGTCATCCATACACTCTATTATGCCGCCACCTATAAGTACATCGATCAGCACATTCCATGTCAAGGTGCGGATGGATGTGTCCACTATCAAAGACCAATATGCATCACCTACAAAACATATAGCACAACACATTAGATAAACATCACTATCACATAGGTGAACAAAAAACACACAACACAACTATATAGATACTCATGCTCTGCTATATGTGTTACCACAATACCTAAGGGGGCATGTGCTTACCCTCACCCTCTCCTCCCCGTGTGGTAGACTTGTTATGTCTGCGAATAATGGAAATAAGAATACCCATTGGTTCCTTCCCACCACGCACACAGTGACCTCCATGCACCCCGCATCATCGACTCTATTAGCTCTATGGTTCTACCTTCCTTCGCTGTCTAGTCCAGGAGATATTAGATGCTCTCCCATGGGCCTTGGCTTAGCTTCAACCCTCCTAGGTTCTTTAATAGATCTCAACCATATATACGGATTTGGGGGCACATCTTGAGTGATACCAAACTTTTTGATACCCTATCTTTCTATAATAAATCACCCACACTCTGGGAATCAGTCCTCTAACCACATAGTCCTCCGTATGCATCGTAGCTCTATAGCATTCTCTAGCCATACTCCATAGTCTCAATATGGCCTTAATATCACCGCCTCGAGGTCCCATCCTATCTATATGTGATCTATATGTATCAATTTCCATCTTACACCCACACACACCAACCTATCACCTCACATATATATCCAATCTAGCCCACTCTAATAGTGGAATTCCAACTAGCCTCAACACTGCGATATGCTCGTAGGCCCATACATGAAATAGTGTACTAGCACATATCCCACTTCCATGCTCATCCTACATGAATCTATATAGGTGGGCCAACACACACCATGCCCATTCATATCTCATACTCTCCTCCTCTATTCGATGGAATATCTCATGCATATTATACAAGATTCCCACACATCCTCCCTCTACTGCAATAGATGAAGCAATAGCCATGACTATGAACTTCCACAAGCGTAGAACCCTAACCTAAAAATGGCATCCAAACTAATATGGGCCTTAAAAGGTACCCGAGACCCTATAAAATACCATCTAATGACCCGCATCTATCTCTCCATATCCTCCAATGGCAAGACATGTACTCTCTCGCTAACAATGTTGCTGCTAATTGCAGATCTCGATACACATCCTCCAACGTGACTCTCATCTCACTGTAGGCAACAAAAAAATACAACTATATACACACCACTTCTCACATAATGTTATTAGCATAGGAATATTATAGGGCACATCCCCCATCTGTGCCATGTACCATAGACTAGCATGGTCCATAACCTCCCAATCATCATCCGACAAACCCGGTCTAAGAAAAGTACTTAAATTATTACCCCTATGGAAATCCCTCGAGTGAATATCCCTTTGCACAACACAAAATGACATCAAATGTAGTGTTAGAACACTATGAAAATCCATAAACACTCATTTATCACATTACTATATAGTAAAACCCACATTTACATCATTTTGGACTAAATACACCCTCTTTGGACTAGGTTGCCTAATATTGTCTTGGGGCACCCAAGAGCAAGACACCAATGCCCAAGCTTGGGTGCTCTGTCCAAAAGACCATTAGTGCCTTCACTACTATTTTCTAGGTCTAAAACGCGAGAAAAGTCAAAATGACAACTTTGTAAAAATTCAACAAAAATTACTACCATACACACATCGTAGTACATGATGTTACGGTAGTCGCTACCATCTCAAATTGGCTAGGACATGCTACTCTCACTTGTGGAATATTTCCTAGTCAAAGCTCAATTTCACTCATGTAAAGAAAAATGAAGTGAAAAATCAATTTTTCACCTCCTTATTTATAAGTTACTTTTACCTACCCATTTTTCTATAGTCATTATTTCACTATCATTTCCTCGATTAATACACACCACACAATTTTTCCATATCTTGAGTGTTTTTACTCCAATTGAAACCTTTTTACGATGTTATTTTTATAATTCCACCTATTATTAAATCATATACATGACAGAAACTATACACACATTATCTCTCCTTGATGTCATATTTTACTCAATCTATGCACATTTTAGTGATATTCATCATACACTATATTTTCCGTACTTTCGGCTCACCATTCATTCTTTTCATCACTTTGCCTTTCACCAAAATAGGGGCATATAATTGGGGTTCCTCCAATAATTCCCCTTACATTGCTAAGTGATCATTCAATACTATCAATCCATCATTTGCAAACATTTACTAATACACCATGTGACATTTCATCAATTCCCCTAATTACCTAACCTAGGGAAACTAGCATAAAATATATCTAGGGGTAACCAATAAAATCAATCCATCAACATGTTAAAGTCTATAATAATTGAAATCATTCCACTCAATCAATAGAATAAAACACATGCGGCCTCCTAGATGACCTAACTTGGGATTTACATTTTTTACTTTCCTAGATGACCTAACTTGGGAAGTTATTCTATATTTGGCATTTTCTTCTAGATAACCTAACTTAGAAGCCATCATGTATTTCACATTCACTTCTAGATGACCTAACTTGGAAGCCATCACATTGTGGAAACACCTATGGAGTGGGGGAAAGAGTGTCTTTCCTATACTAATCATATATGGGTCAACTATTTGATTGAAATTATTTGGATCCAAAAACCATAAAATCGTTTATCTAAGTCCATCTGCAACAGCTAGATCTTGAGGATGTAGTTAAAGCTTGGATAATAACACAATTTTCTCACTACACTACTCCTTTGGTGGAAATATGCCCAAATCCTTCGGTCGGTTATTTGTAGTCACGCAATCGGGTTAGGAATTGATCACTCCTACCCCATTTCATCGTCATCATACAACATTTGAAATCATCAATTATCTAACATTACAATCATCTCTCTCATTTAGTACACTTCATCATAACATTACGTTTCTCACTACGTTATATGGATCAACACATTGATCCATGGTTCAGCATGCTATATGGTTCATTTGGAACACTTTTCTACCACATCTATGCATTCTACTACAACATGGGATTCTCCAAATTTCTCTCAAGTATGCATCTCTATCTACTTTATGTTATTGAGATTTCCACTCACCAACATAAAGTGGGGAAAATGTAGTAACAAAATGATGTAGTTACTACTATAATTATATTGCCAAGTATATTTTTATAAATGGATCTTTCATAGGAAAAGTATTCACTAATGACCCATCCCCTAGTCCTATCATCAGTTCAAGTTAGTCATCATCATTATTTTTCTCACACATTTGGCACTTACTTTCACATTTATAGTCATCTCTTAGGGATTTGTAGTTGTCATTTTTCACTCGGGTTTTGTCTCGGTCTCTAACTAAGGACCCTAGGAAGAGGAATTAGGGTGCCCAGAGCACCCCGGCCCTCATTTCTAGGTGCCCTAGTCCTAGTCACACTTGGTTCTCATTTAGATGTTTAAGGTCAGTCTTTATGATTTTCCCTCTCATTCTCCTAGGTACTAGTTGGCATGTGGTGTCATTAGTGTCAAAGTTTGAGCATGAGATCCCTATATAAACACAAAATACACACTATCTTAAGGATGACTATTTCTACTAAGGGTTAGCTATCTACATAAGGCAAGGGACTACATTTGGGCATTATTCTACATCACACACTACATAGGGAGGGATTCTATTCTATTCCATCCACCATTCTACATATTTATCTAGTTATTTCCGCTACATTGGTGCTATTAACATTAGGGAACCCTATCCACACCATTACACACAAAAATCACATAGAACTACATTGGATATGAATGTAGTGTAGTTCTCAGTCATAATTCCATCCATCTAGTAGTTGAGCAAAGTCCAACCCATTCATTTTCATCTTTATTTTTAGGATTTTTACTTTTGGGTGGGGTTTTGTAGGAGATTATTAATTGGATATTTATAGAAACATCGGTGAATAAAGTGCAAAACCATTTTGATCAAAAGGTGAAGTATTGTGAAGATTTAGCATCCATATCGAGATCTAGTTTTGAATCACTCTATAGACTAGGGTGCCCATATTTTAGACCATAGCGCCTACTGAGTTCCCTGTTCATCCCAAGGTGCCCCGTTTGGCCAAATCTACCACTTCTTCAATTTTTAAGGTTCATTAGGACATTCGGTTCCACCACCGCATGACACCATGTCTAGTCCCAAATTACTACGAGGTAAGTCTAATTCAAGTTAGTACATTTTCCTCTTATTTCAATTATTTTATTTCATTTACAATATCAAATAAATTAATTAGTATTTACATTTAAGTGTATTTTAGTTATTAAATTATTGTTCTTCTTAGATTATTACTAAAACACGGATTTGGATAATCACATATATTATAAGTATGTTTCTACTCATGTGGCATCTTGGTCGGGAAGTGAATTATAAAGTTAAAAAGGGTGTCATCATGTTCAAATGTGAGATAGGAAGCTCGTGGAGTAAGTTGAGGATCATCATATCTTTACTCTAACATCATGTAAAAACATATTCAAGAAATAATTCAAGATGAGCTAGTTAAGCTCTTGAGGCATTTAGTACAATCATGTGTGAAGGATCAATACGTCATCTATCTCCATGAGAGGCATATGAGTAAAGAGGTGTATGTGATCCTAAATTTGATTCCATCCAAGGATAATTCGGAGCCTAGAGGGGTAAGTGGGTGATCTTTATATAGAGCACCATGTATACAAGCATGAGAAATCATCTCGGTTTGATTGATGTCACTCACTTGATAGTGTTTTTAAAAAATCATTCAAAACGTGTAGTGTGATCACACTTAAAAAGAGGAAGGACATTACAACCACCTCATTTAAGTCAAACAAGTGGTCACATGAAAATAATTCCATTTAATGAGAAATCCTTCAATCTACATGGTAAAGACTTGTTTTAGTAAGTGAAAGATAATCACAAACTAGTTTAAGCATCATGGAGTTGATTTGTGATCACTAGGGTGAATTATGGAGGCCTAGAAAAGTACGAGAGTGATACTCACTCTTTCCTTGTAATTATAAGAGAGAATTCTAATCCCATCACAATGTGCATATCTCATAACAATGTTTCTAAATACGTATTTGATGCTCTAAAATATCTCAAAAAAGAAGGAGATTTCAATCATAATGCCTTAGTTCATTAGGGGATCATAGGTCAAGACTCTCAAGTATTTTCTCAAAATTCACATGGTGGTGAGATGAAAAGTCATTTTTTGATGTCCCTTTATCCCAACATGTAAGGGGACATGGGGGACATTGAAGTGAGCTCTCTCTATCGAGGAGTGGTTTGTGTCACTTAAGTCATCATTTGAGGTGTTGGAAACATGATTTTAACTCATGGTAACTCATTTTTTACCAATTTTTCATGTTAGAAGTTTCATCACTCAAGAACACAACCTGGGGTGTTTTCAACTCACATAATTTGGCCCCATCCTCATGAGATACTCGCCCCTAGTAAACAATAGTTTATTTATGACAATCCCCATTTTGAGAGAGGTACTTATAAACATTTTTCAAATTTCCACCTATCACTATGTGGTGTCCATCTCTCTCACACTTAAAAATTTAGGCCCATGTTTTTCTAGAAACAAAAGGGGAAATTATAGTATTTTTAAATTCTTCATGAAACCTTCAAGTCTTAGATAAAAATGGATGTTACCAACATGTAGAATATTCACATATCTTTCTAATGCCTATTTTTTCTCCTAACTCCTTATGTAGCTCTTGAAATCATCCAAAGAAGTTGGATTTAGCCATTAGAGTGTTTGTTCCCTGCAACTAGAAAACCCGTTGTTGAGGAGATTATCCTTGAATGAGAAAAAAATTTCCTAAATATTCTTAAATTTCCTCAATACTTCAATATTCCCTTAAATCGCCTCTGAATGCTTAATATATTTCCTAAGCTCTCCTAGAGGGTGTTTGATTAGCTCCAAAATGGCCAAAAATTCCTTTTAGACCTCAAGATGAAGTTATCTTCCATCAAGTCACCTTTGAAATCATCAATCATCTTATTCAATCTTTCATGCACATTGAAAAAACTTAAAACCCTTGTTATGAATTTCTTCTAAGCCGGGAGAGTGGGAACCCGAAGTAGGATGGCCGGAGGAAGGACACATAGTGACTAGGAAGTGAAAGATTCAACTGTGGGCTTAGCTGCCATGCTCAAAGTTTCAATTTTTGATGCCATACATTTTTCATGACAACACCCTCTTGCCACTTTCACCGGATTCTTTTTTGCACTACACAAAATTATTTCAATAGTGTATGAGCCACATATTGAACCCTATTGCATTGGTTGTTGTTTCCATTGATGTCACATGGCATTGATCGAAAAGGATGAGTGAAATTTCATGCAAATAGGTGTCTCATGTCGGTAGTGTGTAGAATTCTCGGGCCGATTCTTTGAGCTTTTAGGATGGTTTCAGGGTGGTCTCGAGTGTTACATGCTCGAACAGTGAGGTAGATGTTTGTTGAAGGTATGGAGACGGTTAGTATGCTTGGCTTAGATGATCTACAAGTCTGAAATGCTTATTCTAGTATGTGCAATATATTTTGCATGTAGTGAAGGTATGTGTTTTTGAGAACTCAAGGAGACCTTTCCAATGAGACCAACCTTGTACATTTTGGAGCTCTCTGGAGGAAGTAATGGGTCATCATAATTCAACATGCTTCATGCATCCCCACTCTCGAAACCCCAAAAACACGTGGAATCATTCCATTGCCACATCGAGCAAAATAGTTATGAACAATTTAGGCCTATAGATAAATAGGGTTAGATAAAATTCGAGTCCGCCCAATGATTTACAAAGAAAATAAGAAAGTTATGACAAAATAAATCCGTTCTAACATCGTGAAATGTGTAGATGTGTAGAGCACACAGCTAATTGGCTCACCTTTCATGCTCGACATTGAGTGGAAAATGTGAAGACTAATATTGGAAAATGTGAAGTGATACTAAAAAATATGAAAGGAACATAGAGTTTCCCTAGTAGATCATGTTTCACATTGGTGGATCTGAGTTATCAAAAGTATGACATTGCAAAGGATGTGAAGCTTCCTTATTAGCTTGTTTCTCACATTGGCTAGTGGAGGTTAAGAATAGTTTGACAATGGAAAGTGCGTGGAGATTTTTTTATTGGCAGAACTTTGCAATGATGCCCACATGATAATAAGATCAAATCCATGTCAAAATTTGATTGGTTGTGAGGACAGGCCTGTTGACTACAAGAGGGGTTGGTGGACCCGAAACTCTAATAAATGTGGTTTATTACATGGTATGGATTCCACCTAAGCCCATCACTTTGAGGTTTTTGGAATGGTGACATGTGTCCGGTGAATGAGACCAAAGGACTAAGAAGGTTGAAACAAGTCAAAGTGTTTTGAAGTGTGGCAAGCTCATTTGTGGCCATGGTGGTGACTATGCAAGTTTGGTTTGACAAGTGTAATCCTTATGAAGTTGGAATTTTTATTTTCATCCACTAATGAGTGATAATTTCATTTCTTATCCCTTTCAGGCCTGCACAATCCAAGAAACTCTCTATCTAGGGTTTAGAATTGAAAAATCATCGAAACTTAAATTAACTGGTGAAAATGCTCAATTTGTTTTAATCTTATCTCTGTCTTGGGCTCATCATTCATATTTTTTAAGTCTTAAGCCATTTCATCAATTTTTGATGAGATTTTCATAATGATCTCCTTAAGATAGTTCCTCACCCCTGCTACAGTGTTGGAAAGCATGTTTAATGATTTTTCTTCAAAGTTGAAGACCTAGGACTTCATGTAAAGCTTCAAAATGTTAAGGGATGGCTCAATTAATCTTGGTTTGATCTTAAATTATGTTAAAAGAACCAAAAGTATGTGACAAGTGGTATAATTGAAATCTAGTCTCCCTATTATTTGTGTGAATTGATTGAATGAATGAAAATTTCTTCAAGAAGATTTTGAAATAGTTAAGTATGATCAAGATGACAAAAAGGAGTTTGAATAAGTGTATTTAGTGCTTCAAGTGCATAACAGTGTTGACACATTCCAATTTTTGTTGAAAATAGTGTGATGTTGGTTGAGCTTCCAAGCTATGTTTGATCTTCATGTGAAGCTATAAGGTCTGGTTCAAGTGGAGAAAAACATGAAACATCTTTATTCGAAGTGAAGGAGCTCATGGAGAATCTCAAAATTTAGTTTCATCGAGTAGCTAAAAAAGTTTCACTTGTCAACCTAAAAACACCAAGTTCTTTGAGAAATCTTGAATGTATGGAATAATATCAAAGGATTAATATGTTTGCATGACAAAACAATGAGGAGTTACAAATGTTGAAATTCTTCTAAACCTTGCTCGAACCCATGAGAAAAAAAAGGTGAAGAGTCTTTTCTTAAAATAATGAAAATTTAGATATAAGAAATGAAGAAAAGTCCAAAAGGAAGATATGATAAAATATGGAAGTTGGAAAGTTATTCCAGTAGTATTTTTTGCTCCAAAAATAGAATGTGAAAGGTTTATATGACTTTCTAGGGATACAAAAACTAGTGTGTATGAAGGGTATGCTACTGAAATTGCATGTGAGTAAAGTGAGTATGTGCATAATTCTAAAAGGAGGGTGATTAATTCATGGTGCTATGTTAATGGAGAGAATGTTATGAGAACATGAAACTAAGGTCATGTCGAATGGTGAGAGGTTTATAGTGTAAAGTGTGTAGGGTATTGATCTAAAAAACAAATGAAGATGATGAATGTCTCAAGAATTGAGAGAGTGTGAGAAAGGTTGTAATGAACTTAAGAATTGATGAAATTGCAGATGAATTGAGTGAGTTGGTGAGAAAATTTAGGGTCACAATCTGTTGTCTAGCAACAAAATTGAAGTGTGTGATCAAATTTTATGTAATCACTGAGTTGTAGCTCAACACAATTAGAAAGTTGTATCTTTCTTACAAGTGGTAGCTTGCATATCATCAAGTTGTAGATTGATATCAAGTTAAAGCTTCATTGGTTTGAGTTTTAGCTCAATAATTTTTTCACCATTATGAATATAGTCCTTTGGTTCAGTGGATTTTTTTCCCAAATTGGGTTTCTTGCATAAAATCATATCTCTCTCTCTTATGTGTGTTTATTGTTGTATTTAATTTTTGTTATTGCAATTTGATATCTAAAAATAAAATTAACATAACAATCTATTAATAGATATCTAAGATTCACCTATTAACATTTATTTCAATGGTGTCTTGGCAACAACATAAAAGGATATCTAAAAATCATTTCTCTTAATGTTGATGTAGATTTGATTTCTTATGAAGTATGTGGCACTTGAATCAACCTTCCTACTCCTACACTAGGGTGAGAATGTAACTAATTTTCTTAGCATAAATCTTGATGAAAGTCCTGAGTTTATTTCTCCATGGAAAGTAAATGAATGTGTGGAATATTTTACACATTTTCACCTAATCCTACCCTAACTTTTGTTGAGTTTTATAAAGATATCGATGAGGTACACTCTTTTAACATTTAACTCTTCAAGTTATGTCTTATTATTCTATTGAAAAAATTAAGATATTATGGGGTCCTTAGATAGATCATCTTCTTTCCCACACCTTACTATTGTTAATCTATATTATAAGGATCAAAGGATTATATACATGCCAACATGGGAACCAAGGTCACTCCTTGCATTGTTGATTGTGAGGATTTCTCAAGTGGTCCTCTTAAATATGCATTCCCTAAGATTGTAAAGTAGGTACTCATCCATAGTATGATTCTACCATATTCTAAGATGAAATTAGGGATTTAACTCCATGCTCATGGGAAAATTCATGATTCATATATTCGATCAATTGTCACTACCTTTGGGAGTTGTGAGGTTTGTAAATTCTAATTTTGACACATCTAACACTCCTAAAAATGTCAGTAAACAATCCAAAAGACCCCAAAACCTAGACAATGATTATATTATTTCCCAAAATATAAATCGATTGTATAATTTAAACCCTAAAAGATTTAGGTTGAATCTTTGAAATCTGAAAATTACCTAAGTAGTGACCATATTAGATTATTAAAAACTATATCCTAAATCGTAACTCTTGGAGTCATGAAACTAGTTCCATAAGGTGTAAAATGACCATAATTTCTTATATTTACTAAAATAAATTTAAATTATAATTTTTTAAATTATTATTATTTATCTTGTATTAATTTATTTATTATTTAGGTATAAGTTTTCATTTATTATTATCTATACTTTATTATTTCATTTATTATTATTTATACTTTATAAATAATAATAAATGAATATTGGAAGCACAATGGATTGAGGGAGAGGGGAATCAATCCTAAAAATGTATTACTTCATTTACCATTAGTTCCAGTAACAATTAACACCCATTCAACTATATACATTCAATGATAGATTATTAAGTGTGCACCATACATTCAAATGAACATAACACATGAGAGAGAACAAATATACGGGATGTAAGTGGGAAGCGATCAAGGGAAGAAAATCCACTGAAATTTTTTCTGATATTACACACAAAAAATACTTAAGTGAATATTACACATCACAAGAGATTTCTTTAGTGAGACACCAACCCCACAAGGAGCACCTATTGGTGTAACAACTAATTAACACGATGAGATCCCTCTCCACCATAAGTTTGAGCTTTTGGTGTGATGACAAGTTGTGTAGCTCTGATACCATGAAAGGAATGATAACCAGATCATACCAAACCAAGAACACAGATGCTAATCAAACATCACAATCTATAAGATGAAAGTAATTTGCCAGAATAACTTTACATAAAACCTTTGCAAACAAATGAGCAACAATATCATATATTATTATGGAACTCAATGAAATACAATGAGAATGGGCCTTGCTTATATAGGAAAGGAATAACAATCTAAGAACTAGTCAAGGTCGTAGATCAAGCCATAAATCATGGAAATAACTAGTTATCAAAGAACTAGTCAAGTCCATAGATTTATGAGAGAACTAGACATCAAAGATCTAGTCAATACCATAGATCAAGGAAAGAACTAGTCAATACCATAGATCAAGGAAATAACTATACCTAACAACTAGATAATATCTCCTAATATCTAAATAAATAAAAAGAAATATCCACACACATAAGTGGGTGAGGATAAATACAATAAAGGTAAATAATGTACCTAGGTGAACATGAGCTAAGGTAAATACCTACTCTAACACCCCCTCAAGTGAAGCTAGGGGCCAAAATAGAAGTGGCATGTCCATAGTATGAGTCCGAAAACTAGGTCTGATGAGGTACTCATGTACAATATATCCATGAAGAAATCTCGAACCAAAAGAAGGAAAGAATCTTGTTATAAGGAAAGAGAAAGAAGAAGAAGAAGGAAGATGTTCTCACGAACACCCCAAGAACAACTTCTGAAACCCCAAGCATTCCACGCAACTCAAGGTAGCGAGGTGATGCAAAAGGCTTCATAAAGATGTCTGCAACCTACTACTAAGTCAGAAGGTACTCCAAGCAAATAACTTCATCCTGAATGTGCTTTGCCAAATGAAGTGGATGTGTATCTCAATATGCTTGGTCCTCTGATGCTCAACTGGGTTTTGAGAAATGTGAATTTCACTTTTGTTTTCACACCAAAGTATAGTGGGTGAATCCTATGGGAATCCAAACTCTATCAATAATGTGAAGCTAAAGAATCTGTTGACTCGCTGTAATTGCTGCCCTGTACTCTACCTCTAAAGTTGAAAGTGCAATAACCTTGTTGCTTTTTGCACACCCAAGAAACTAGAGAAGAACCAAGATAGAAAAGATAGCTAGAAGTGGAACACCTATCATCAATAGAACCTACCCAATCTGAATCTGTATACCCAACCAACTAAGTAGAGCCCCTAGTGTAGTGTAGGCCAAAGTGGGAAGTGCCATGCAAATAGTGTAAAATCCTTTTAGCAGCCTGCCAGTGACTACTATGAGGAGAATGTGCAAACCTAAGATACAAGCCCTACTGTAAATGAAATATCAGGGCGAGTATGGGTGAAGTACATGAGACTCCCAACCTTGCCTATACAACTTAGGATCACAAAGTGGTGTGGTACATGTGGATGTAAGAGTAACTCCAGGACTCGAAAAGGAGATGGACTTGGCTTGCAATCAGCCATATCAAAGCGCCTAAGAAGATCATGGGTGTACTTCTAATGTGGTGTGCTATTATCATACGAGATCGCGGCTTGGAACAATATTCTTAGCATTCCTTTCATGGTATCGAGCTACACGACTTGTCGTCACACCAAAATCTTGAACTTATGGTGGAGAGGGATCTCATCGTGTTAATTAGTTGCTACGCCAATACCCTCCCACACGATGAAGGTGGTATACACCCGGTCGGGCCCAAGCAGCGTTAGGAGGAAGTGACACAAGGAATTTCTCGGGAGGTCACCCATCCAAGAACTACTCAAGGGGCGATGATTTTAAGCGCACAGTATCGGAGCTACATGACTTGCCGTCACACCAAAAGTTTGAGCTTTTGGTGTGACAGAAAGTTGTTTGGTATCAGAGCCATCCAGTTAAGTGCGCCAGCTCTAGAGTAGTTCTAGGATGGGTGAACTCTAGAAAATTCCGGTGTCACTTCAAACTAATGTTCTTTGGGCTTGATTAGGTGTATACCCGACTCTATCGTGCGGGAGGGTATTGGCGTAGCAGCTGATTAACAAGATGAGATCCCTCTCCACCATAAGTTCAAGTTTTTGGTATGACGGAAATTCGTGTAGCTCTGATACTAGGAAGTTAAGCGGGCCACCCCTAGAGTAGTTCTGGGATGGGTGACCTCCTGGGAAATTCCCGGTGTCACTTCCTCCTAATGCTGTTGGGCCTGATTGGGTGTATACCCGGCTTCATCATGTGGGAGGGTATTGGTGTAACAACTTATTAACATGATGAGATCCCTCTCCACCATAAGTTTGAGATTTTGGTGTGATGGCAAGTCATGTAGCTCTGATACCATGAAAAGAGCGATAAGAATATTATTCCAAGCCGTGATCTCAGATGATAATAGCACACCACATTATATTTGCAAAACAAAAGAGCTAAAATACCATATATGGAAATCCATCATAATCCATAATTCTCAATACACTACAATAGAATGACTTGAATTATTCAATAAGAAAGATGTACTTTTAGGAGGAGGAAGTGCGACTACTACCTAAATCAATGGTGAAGAAATCCCACTAAGCGATACTAGTAGTTAAGTTAACTCAAAAGACTAGTAAGCTAACTTGACATAAGCGAGAAGCTAACTCCACACAACTAGTACACCTAAGCTAGCTAACCCAACAAGTGTAGGGATAACACAAGTGTAAGAATTATCTTAATAAATAAATAAAATGATAAATAATAACCTACACTAACAACACATCAACCCCAGAACCCTTGTTGATATTACTCACAAAAATATTCCTATAAATTTGAATCATCATAAGAGGTTTTCATAATTATAAGCCTTTGAAAATATTTTTATACTAAATATGGTTATGATCCCAAAGTTCAGCTCCAAATTCCTTCAAACCCTCATCACATGCTCTCTCCTTTCAACTCTCTCTATCTTGATCTTCTTGGACTTATGTTGGCTCTAGATTTTTTAAAAGTGATATCAATCAGTATTAATCCTGTAACAAAAATCCTCATCCTTCATATCATGCATTCATACCTTTTACACTCTCACATATGGGTCGCACTTCTCACCCATGTGTAACTAGTTCAAAAATGAACTCAAAACACTACTTAAATATGCTTCTCTTATTTCTAACCCAAGGGATTTTGGTTATTCACCATAATTTATACCAATAAAACTTTAAAACATCCCAATAAATTCATTAAAATGTTCACATATGACCCATATAGGTCGGCCATTCCCAAAACCACTCAACTTGCACCAAACAAGCTCAAAACCCCATCACTAGGATGAGTAAAATCCACTAACACCAAAACCATGATTATTCAAGCTCTAAAATTCATCACACATGTTTAATATAGAATAAAAACATCATCCATGGTCATTAATTATCTTTTACCAATCAAATAATTCATAACACAACTCAAAAGTCTCATATCCTTCACTAAACTTGAGTTGCTTCAGCACCCTGACTTCACCTTTGGGCCTCAAGACCACTCAATATCAACTCAAATATGGAATTTAACCACTCAATGGAATATAAATTACCTTTATATCACATACATGCATGTTAGATATCATTAAACATCCATTTGTTCAAACCATGTCTACTTTCCTCTTCTCAAATCATGATGACCATAAACTAGTTTTGTAAAATAAACTAGTTTGCACCATTTATACCACTTTCAAGACCTCAAATGTATTCAATAGGAAAAAAATCATAACTCTTCATTTTACATAATAGCAAGCATCAATCTATCCAAATCATGCCTCATTCAACTCAATCTTTCATCCTAAACCAACCTATCACGAAACACCAAGCAACCTTCTTCCTCACAAACAAACCTGGATGGTCCATCATATCAACTCACAAATGAAAAAAAAATACCAATAGAAATCTATCTAATTCCTCTTTCTATAATATAGTATATCTCTTTTAAACTCCAAGTGGAATGCCTTCAACAAATCCATTCTCTGTAATTTACTTGAAACTACCGTAAAAGCGCCTTATGACTAGTCTTCACAAAATGGCACACTTTAACATTTAGGAGCATCACCATGGTATGAAACCACCATGGAAATCTGTTATCTGTAAAATTGACAAGGGAAATTTTGTAGGTAACCAGACCAAAATTACGTTTCGGTCCCCTAATAAGGTCTATTGATGTTCTAAATGGCCTAGAAATCCCTTCCCGAAAATTAACTTTTAAGAACTTGGTCATTTTCAACCTTTTTGGGTTGGGTGAAAGAACCATTAATGCAACATCTTGCAAAACTACGCCCATCTTTGCCTTTGGCGTACTTCCTGGAGTGTCAACACTCCAAATGTTGCACCTCCAGAAAGTGTGCCTAAGCGCACCCATCATCCTATCGGACATCATCCAAACCCACGCTAGCGCGATCTCCTCCATGTCGACATCTCTCCCAGTGCACCAAAGAAAAAATTGGTTGGCACATTAAATGTAGACTTTTCTATATATATGTGCATTGAACCTATCATTTTCACAAGTTGAAAATTGTGAAAATTATTCCTTTGCGCCTATCATTATCCTGTCATCCCGCATGCCATTCATCGTGATCGTGGACCCCACTTCTTTCCTTCATCATTATTTATACCGGGTAAGTGGTTTCTACCATCCTTCTTGTTGTTTTTATGGATGTTGGGCTAGGTGATTAGGATTGTTGAATAATAAAAATGAATCTAGAAGGAAAGGATAACACCATTTACAAACCCAAGTACCCACCTGCAAACTCTCCTTTTCCTTTTCTTCCAGATCTGCAAATCTGGAAGGCTCGGCCTCAAAAATAACTCATGCCCATTTGTCCTTCACTCCTTGCCTTGCTAGGTTTTCCCTCTTGGACATCAAAATCTGAGCCAAAAGAGTAAAAATTGAGAAAAAGGGAAATCGGCCCACATAGTGAAACTATTTTCACTATGGCACATTGCAAACTCCTGTTACATTAAACACAGTCATGACCCTTTGGAAAATTATTTTCTTTGTTGCATCAAAAACAATCATGCCATTGGTGCATTAAAGGACCACTGTGCAGCATAACCCTTTCCCGTGCCTTATAAAACATTGCAAAATTCCTAAGATGCAAGCACTGGCGCTAAAGAAATTACAACAACACTACATGTTGTGCAAACCCTTTCCGTGCCGTACGCAAACCAAGCCCCTTGGCACACTTGACCTATGTGTTACACCTTCTACAAATGTGCTTGGCGCACCTCACCCTCATGCAGCATCTGCCACATCTGCGCCAATGGCGCACCCTGAGACCTTGCTACACCAAACAAAATTGCGCCCAGTTAAAGCACTTCCTATGCACAAGCGCATATTCCTTGACATCAACATTTGAATGTTGTGTGTAGCCTTTCACACCCCTGTGCCCCTTTTGGCATTGCTTTCCCCATGCAACACTCCCTAAAAGTGTGCCTTGCTTTTCAAAACCCCTGCAACCTGCAGTAAGGATGCGCCTTGCCCAGAGGCTCATAAGTTGGTAATTTTTCATTCTGCAAAGCTTTTATGGACAACTTGATGGCTAACATGGCCCTTCTATGTTGGAAATCTCTGATTCTTCTTACAGAGCAACAACAATCCTCAAGTGCACTTATGTCTTCATCGAGTAAGAAGCCAACCAAGTCCAAAGGCAAAGCCAAGTTGACGGAGCAAGAAATGAAGTATAAATACCAAAAGGTCAGGATTCCTGACTCACTTGTAGAGTGTGATCTCGATATCAGAGATTCAAAACTTGGGCATATAGACATGGAAGACTTTTGGGCCAGAACCAAGAAGGTCATAGGCAGCTCGTGGATGGATAAATTGGTTGGCAAGTGGTCTACACTTTGCTGCAGGGCTCCCAGTGAGCACAATTAATAATGAATTCATCATGTTGGTGGGCCGTTGTTACAACAAGGACACAAGATGTGTCAAAAATGAGGAGGAAAAGTGATAATCAACCTCACAACTTGACACTTTGAAACTATCTTGGGCATCCCCCACCACAAACATTTTGTGGTAGTAAGTCAAGAAGACTACATGAAGACTTGGACCGATAATGAGGACAAGTGCATGCAGATGATGAACGAGGTGTACCTCAAGAATAAAAAGGTGGCAAGCTAGGTGGCCCCAAGTCATTCATCGTAGTGATTTTTAGAAGAGTTGAGTGACATGATCACCTTCCTAAGTAGAGTACATGGGCTCCCTGATGCCCATTACTTTCACAAGTGGATGCTCAGGTATTTGGAAACAATGAATAAAAATGTGCCCGATCAGTATTTTGGCTGGGCCAAAATTATCAGTGATACAATCTCGGAACAACTTCAATGACTTTCAACAACTGGGAGGTTCTATATGAACTCCTATGTAGTATATGCAGCTACCTCAGAGAGAGACTACCCAGGGTTGAATCAGTATGGGGTATGGCCCCAAGTCAAAATATACGAATACTATCTAGAGTTGAGGCTCGAGAACAACATAGCTCAGTTCAGCAAGATCAATGATGTCTTCTTCTATGGCATCATCTACCTCTTGAGGCCCAACATGACTCATGGTTGGACAAGCAAAAGTGTGATCACCACCACAAGGAAGTGGGGAGCATTGTTTACGCAATTCCCCACCTTTACCTATCTCAGAGCTACCAACTTCTTGGGAGAACCCACAAGATTTCCGAGATATGTGGGGCCTAAACTAATCCTTCTGGAGCTGTCAAGGTAGCTTATCACCTATCACGAGAAGTGTATGAAGAGGAAGAAGGGAGGAACTCCATTCCCCCTCATAGTAGGTAGGTACACGTGCCCCTCACAAAGTAAAGCTTAGGAGATGTATGCAGAGCTTGAATTGCTTAATTTGAAGCATAATTTCCTAGAAAGGCCAACCTTCGATCCTCGTGGTTGCCTTCCAGGGGAAAATATCGATCCTATCCACATTCCTTAGATCGAGGATATCTACATTGACTTAAATCATGAAGTCGAACTCAGGTGAAAGGATCACTCCCGGCTGGCCCTAGCAGAGATCATTCAATATGGCGTGGCCATCATCCCAAAGGATTTCCTAGAAACTGATCAGGAAATTGATCAAGTTTACCTAGACACGGAAGGGGATGATTGGCCATTCACGAGATATTGATAGGAACAAAGCACCCCAGACCATCCAAGAAAGGGTTCAACCTACTCTGTAACGCACCGAGCATTGGTGTAAGAAAAATGGTATCATCTATCTTGGGGTAGATTTTATCACATCTCCCTAGGTAATGCACCCACAGGCCAAAACACTTGCCTAAAGGCAAAGGAAAGATAAAGTGGGAGAGGCAAGCACTGCTCAAGAGAAAGCTCCTGAAATCCCTCCTACTACCACGTAGAAGAGCAAGTTGTGGACTTAGTGTCCCCAGAAAAGAAGAAGTGGTAAGTGCTCCAATGGACACATCCACTCAGGATGTTGTCACAACTACAACCGGGAAAAGTACCAACCATTCCCTCTCTCACTCCTCCTTCCCCTCCTCATGTCACTCAAACAACCACTCCTTTGGTTGTGTCTTCTCCTCCGTCTTCTTCCTTTCCCCCTCCCTCTTCCTCCATCTTCTCTTCCCTTGTGGATCTGTCCCCAACATTTCTTCCCTCATCTCGCAAATCCCTTCCACCCCCATGGCCTCCTCTCTTATAGTGACTCCTAATCCCATGAGCGTTGGTGTGTTGGCCCCTTTCTCCATGCCGCCACCAAGTGTTTCGACACACTTCCCCGTGTCCACTGCAGTTGTTCTTCCTTCCACCCCTGTCTCTTCTTTGTCCTCTAGTCCCACTCCCATAAGTCCAAGCTAGATCTCAGACCACCTAAGCCAACATAAGAGGAAAGTCCCCATTGCACCCATGGACTTCTCCGTCATCTGGCTAAAGGACCAAAGAAGAAAAAAGTGATAACTCACTTTTCAAAAAGTGCTTCAGGTGAAAGGGTTATGGAGATAGCCTACCCGGATCCCATAAAGAAGAAAGAAGATCTATCTCCTACAGATTTTATAGTGACCCAAGTCACAATGGGAACATCATCAGAGAGCCTGCAAGGAGAGGCCTTGTCAGCCATGGATGCCCTTTGCAAGAAACTGCAAGAAGAAAAGGAGAAGAAGAGAATGTTAAAGGAACAAAACAAACATCTTCTCCAAGCTCTGCAAAGAATGGGCAATGCACCTCCTATAGCTGCCTGCCGAAACTCTTGAAGTCCTTAGTCAAG
This sequence comes from Taxus wallichiana var. yunnanensis, assembly GCA_018340775.1. Lineage (NCBI taxonomy): Eukaryota > Viridiplantae > Streptophyta > Pinopsida > Cupressales > Taxaceae > Taxus > Taxus wallichiana. The sequence goes on from CM031240.1 coordinate 64,038,431, forward strand.
AGAAGATAAATGAATACGCCAAGATTGGTGAACAAGGTGCAGCGGTGTCCTCCTGGAGAGAGCAGATCCTCAGAGATAGTGAGGAAGTAATCATGAAGTTCACAGGCCTCTACCAAAGTATAGATAAGGAAAATAATGAACTCCAGGAAATAGCAGGACCTATCTCCGAAGAGTTAGACCATGCCAGGTTGCAACACGAGACATTCTAGAAAATGATCGACTTCCCTGACCGATGACTTGTTAAAATTTGGCATCATTGATCACCCACGAGCACACAACAAAGTATTTATCACTTTAGACTATCGGGTTGATCAAATGGAGTTTGTCTAGAAAAGATAGACAAAATCAAGGAGGAAGCCCTAGATCGAAACATCAAATGGAGCAGATCGTCTTGAGGATGTCTCCAGGGTTGCTTAACACATCGTTCACCTTAAGAGAAGAAAATGATACTATTCAGCTTTTCAAGGGAATTACATCACAAGGTTTGACGCCAGAGGTCACTTTTGACCGAGAATCTATTAACAACCTTCTTGGCTTGCCATGATTTTGTCGGGTACTTGATTGAGGTAGGAAATGAATACTTCAAGCTCCCTGATAGGCTCAGAGATGAATGAGAAACTTACGAAGTCATCGAAGACCACACAAAGGGTCCCGATCATGATCAACTTCAAAAGATGATCAGAAAGTTTATGGAGTATCAAGCTCAAGTATCATATCGCCTCTCAGAGCAGAAGCAAGACACTCCATTCGAGCAAAGGGATGATGATGAATAGGCTTCCTCCTCCTGGGATAAATCCCATTTTTGTAAAAGTATTTAAAAGTATGTTGGCACACATGTGATGACATCATCCATGTTGCACCATGGGATGTTGTCATCCACAAAATTGCCCCAAAGTCAACATTTGACTTTTAGATATTTTGTAAATAAGTTGTTGGCTCCTTTTTGTCTTCTTTCTCCTTCTCCTTCTATAAATACTTGGATACTTGTAGTATTCAAGGTGGACAATCTTGTATGAAAAATAGAAGTGAGGAGAGAAAGACTTTGAGATTTCTTGTAACAGAAGAAAACATTAATACAAATATTGAGACTTTGTGTTGAATTCATGTGTTATATGCATTAGATCTTTCTTACGTCAGATCTATGTGTTTATTCTGTTAGATTCATATCTACTTTTGTCATTTTGTTTATCAGTATTGCTTTATTTGTTTATGTGAGTAAGTTTGGCTCTGTTTACTACCGGCCCAAAACATAAACCCTCTGACCTTTCTACTTTGGAATTCATTTCTTTTCTCCCTTCAGATCCATCTTTCTTCCATTCCTTCATTCCTTTCTGTTCTTCATCGGAACTAACTCTACTGGGATGAGATCCCAAACCCCCCTGAAGGTAGAATATTGTTGGACTTGCATGATTCCTTCTTGTGTAGAATAGCAATAAACCAGTTTGAATTTTTTGTCTCAAAGAGGGGCTATGCCCACACTGTTGGCTTGTCTATCCATAGATCTGCCCACCTGATAGATTTTCGGACCAATAGTTTTTGGTGACTCTACTGGGGATCGAACTAAGAAAATAAATAAAAAATTGTCAAAGTCACTACCAATTTGAAAATTTTAACCCTTTGTTAAAATCTGAAATTTTTACAAAAGTGACCCAAACTGAAACTTTTCTTAGCAGATCTATAGATCTAGACCAGTTAGAAACCTTTAGTTCATTTGAGTTTTTATAAAAACCCGTATATTTCTATAGATCTGAGATCTTGATATTTTTACAAATATTTTCAAACCCTTGCAAAAATCAAATCTAAGATCTGAAAATCAGCTTACTAAAATTATCCCACTTTTTATCCCTACTAATCCTTGTCATTAAACCGCAATCGGTTGTTTAAAAAAGGGATAAATTTGAATATTTAGAAAAGTGCATGCTACTTGATTTTTCTAGAAAAATCAGAAAATCAGCAAGTACAAACAAAAATATTATTATAAATCTGCTCCAAATTATTGCCGATCTGAGTAGATACACTGGCGGGTGAACCATTTACCCATAGCAGAAGAGCTCATGGAGAAGTATGATCCTATTTTTGATCTACTTCAAAGGCACAATTTCAGTATTACACCAGCACATTTCTCATCACTGAGTTCAGCTGATCGGTTAGCAAGAAGTGCCTCACCTCCACGAAAGAACCGGTTTTCACAAGGAGCTTCCACATCAATTTGCAGTGCCTTGTTACTAAGCGAACCACACTCCCGGCTCGTGTCCTCTTTCTAGCTTTTCAAATGGCAGTACCATGGGGAAACGTTATGGGTCCTCTTGCATTGCCACATCCAGTTCACGCACTCCCTCATGGAAACCGCAAGAATTTCCCAAGATTTGATGGGAGTGGAAATCAAAGCATGGATTCACATATATCTACATTCATTATGTCATGCAACATCCTAGATGTGACCCATGAAGATGTGTCGGTATGCCTCTTTCTAGAGACCTTGCAAGGACTGCTAGCAAAGTGGTTCCAACACTTGCCACCGGATCTATCACTAGTTGGGCCACATTACGAACTGCATTTGAAGATAGGTATAAGCCTTCAGAAGATGCATTTGCATTACTGTCAAAGATCACTCACTTGAAGAAGGAGGCCAATGAAACCATGCGATTTTATCACCCATTTCAATTCATTGATTAACCGTGTGCCACCTACCATGTTGCCAACACCAGAAAATCAAAAGTGTTTCTTTGTGAATGCCATGAGTTCAAGAGTAAGTTTCTTACTCTTACAAGAACAAATCACCACCTTGGTCCTCGCTCAAGCTATGGCCATTCGGATAGAGGATAACCTACTTATATCTGGTGAGTTAAAATGAGAGCCATCTAAATCAAAGGCTTCGACTCCTTCTCAAGCCACTTCATCAGATCCAGCATTCTAGAAGATGGCAAACGACTTGCTTGCATTAAAGAAGTAATTAGCTCAAGCTTCATCTACCACTCCGTACCGGGATATCCCACGGAGGAACTTCACTCCCAACAACACCCCACAAAGGCCATGTTTTCCCTGCTGCTACTCCAAGGTTAGCACTTGAGGCCCCTCGGTTAATGCCCTAGTCGAGATGAAGAAGATGAGAAAATTTATGAAGAACCTTCGTTGCAAGGTGAAGATGATCAAGATGTCGGTGAACCGACTGGCGACTCTACGAGGTATATGGAATTTGAAGATGAGGAATCTGATGAAGAAGAAGGTACCCAAGGGTATGTAAGTAGAGTCATATGTATGATATTTTCACCTGCTCATAAGGAAAAGAAGTAGAAGTTGCTGCTAGGATACAAAAGGAGAAGGTTGTGTTGAACACGCCTCCAACAATTGCTAAAAGAGGTAATCCTCTTCCTGCTCAACCTCCTATTAAACCTTTTGTGAAGAAATATTTTCCTCCTATCTCTCCTCCAAATCAGCCTTCTTTTGTTTCCATAAAGACCAGTAACCCTCCCCTACCATCGTGAAATGAGGGACTCATTCCTTTCAACGCAACCCTTGGTCACATTCGACATAGTCGATCATGCTAAAAAGACCAAGATTCAAATGTCTGAGGCTGAATATCTTTAGTCTAACCCTGAATATTTAAGATTAATAAATATATCCAGTCAACTTGTGCCAGATTATCTCCCGAAAGGAATCCTTTCCACTCCTCCTACATCTCGCATAAATGTTGCCTCAACTTCCGTGTCAGGAAAAATTGAACCTTTTTATCTCTCCCTCCTAATCAATGGTCACAAACTAAGTAACTGCATAATTGATTTGGGCTTCGATAATGTCATGCTGGAAAAGGTCACCCATGCTTTGGGCCTCACTCTTACCAAGCCTTTCGGCAGATGTTACTCCATGGAAACCAAACAGGTTCCATTAATTGGTCAGATCAAAGACACACAGATTCACATTTGCAGCATTCCCAGAGAAAAGGGTAAAGATGACCATCCTCATTGCTGATATTCCAACAACATATGGAATTTTACTAGGGAGAAGTTTTTGTAGGGAAGTCGGTGGAGAGATTCATATGGACTGGTCCAAAGCCAGAATCCCCGTCAAAGGAGTAATGCAGACATTGGAGCCTGAATCACAAAAGAAGTACCTGGTCACCAACTCTGATGACCCCAAGGCCTAGATTCTCTTGAATCATCAGGGATGGGGAACTACTTCTTATCCACTGAGTCTGATAGAATGGACATTCTCATCCAGGAGGAGGACCTTAACAAGATATGGACACTACAGTTTGATGGTAGTTGTGCAACAAGTGGATGTGGCATTGGAGCCATCCTGATATCTCTTGAAGAGGAGATTTTCCCTCTTTCTTTCAAATTGTAGTTTTTCAATACAAACAATACTGCTGAGTATGAATCTTTGCTACTCGGCATGCAAGCTGCAAAGGAAAGAGGAATCAAGAACCTAAAAGTACAAGGTGATGCTGAACTGATTGTCAATCAGGTAAAGGGAGTATACCAGGTAAAAAATGACAGACTCAGGCACTACCGCAATGTAGTATGGGACAACATTGAGGAGTTTGATGCCTTCTCAATCAAAGCGGTTCCATGAGCCCAAAATGACATGGCCGATTCATTGGTCATCTCTGCCTCGCTTATGCTCCCTCACCCAGGGCTGAAAATAGACACATATACCATTGAGGTAGTCTTTCACCCAAGCGTGCCAGACAATTCTCACCACTGGTAGGTATTCAACGATGAAAATCAGCTTATTTCTTTCCTAGAGAAAGTAGACAATTTCAATGAGCTTCATTTCGAAGGATCTACTTTGGTATGTCATGAGTCCATCACTGGTCAAGAAAATGAATCAATAGAAGGTGGAGGCATCTATCAGCTCAAGGGGAAAAAAATTCCAAAAGGTTTAGTCTCCCTGGAATGATTGTTTGACAAGCATGACCGCTTCATCAAGAAAAAGTGACAGAATGACCCTAGCTCTTCTCCAGAGACCGAATCTGTTAATCTAAGCTCTACAGAGCATCCATAGTTTGTGAACATCGGGAAGTGTTGTACACCCGAGGAAAAGTGGAAATTTGTCAAGTTGTTGAAGAAATATATGGACATATTGGCATGGTCTTATGCCGATCTAAAGTCATTCAAGCCTAAGGACGTTCAGCATGACATCCCGTTAAAGGATGATGTCAAACCCTTTCGCCAGAAACAGAGGCACTACAATCCTAAGATCTCGGGTACCATCCAGGTAGAAATACAAAAGATGCTAGATGTGAGAATTATCTTTCCTATCCATCATAGTACCTGGGTCGCAAACATTGTGCCCGTGTGAAAGAAGAATGGCAAAATACACATATGCGTAGATTTTTGCAACCTGAACCAGGCATCCCTGAAGGACAATTATCCACTGCCCATAATGGATCAGGTTCTACAAGCAGTAACTAGTTTAGAGATGTTTCCATGCTCAATGGTTTTTGGGCTATAATCAGATTGAGGTCTCACCTGAAGACCAATTCAAAACAACGTTCACTACTCCCTGGGGCACATTCACCTACAACAGGATGCCTTTCGGCTTGACCAATGTCGGTGCCACCTTTCAGTGAGCTATGGACTTCGCATTCAAAGGTATGATGGGGAAGGTCATCATAGTTTATCTAGATGACTTAACTGTGTTCTCTAAAAAGTGAAGTGATCACTATGATCATTTGGAGCAAGTATTGATTAGATGTCGAGAACACGGGATTTCCCTAAATCCAAAAAAGTCTATTTTTGGGGTCACTGAAGGAAATTTGTTGGGACACATTGTCAGCAAGGAAGGAACAAAAATAGACATCAAAAGATTCAAGGCTATTTAGAGCCTTACCTTGCCCACAAGCAAGACCGGTGTTCACTCCTTCTTTGGAAAGGTGAATTTTCTCAGACGCTTTGTTCCAGACTTCGCTGAAAAGACTCGTCACATATCAAATATGATGAAAGGGTCACAAAATTTCCAGTGGAGTGAAGAAGGAAAGACATCATTTGAGGATATAAAAGCCTCTGTTGCTCATGCACCAGTTCTAGTATGCCCTAACTTCTCCAAAGATTTCATCATGTACAGTTATGCATCCATGCATATTGTATCTTCCATCTTAATGCAGAAGAACTCTGAGGATGTTGAATCCCCAATCACGTTCATGAGCTCCCCTCTCAAGCTTCATGAATTAAAGATGTCTCAGTTAGAAAAACATGCCTTCATAGTAGTCAAAGTAGTCAAGAACTTCCGGTACTACATCCTAAACTCTCATACGGTAGTGTTGGTTCCTGACACACAGAGTTAAGTCTATCCTAACTCAACAGGAGTTAGGAAGCTTACGAGGGAATTGGATCGCAAAGGTCCAAGAGTATGATCTAGACATCAAACCAACCAAGTTGGTAAGGGGTAGAGGCCTATGTCAGCTCATGGCTGAAAATAAAGATTCAGGAGATCCTGAAGAGAAAGTTGATTGCATCGATGGAGCGCAGGGTGAGCTGAGAGAAAGTTGATTCTCTACCTATGGTTCTATTTGTTACGACCAGTGATGAGTGGTATTCCGACATCACTTTCTTTCTCACTTACGGTGAGTGTCCAGCCCATCTAACTTCAAAGGAGAAGTAGACAAGTAAAGCTTAGGGCAGCCAGATATGTCATATGGGATGACGGTTTATACAAGTGTGGGATTGATGGCATCTTCTTGCGATGCGTTGACAAGCCACATCAGGTGAAGTTACTAGAAATATTTCATGATTCAGCCTGCGGTGGTCACTTTTCCTCTTCTGTGATAGCACATAAGATCATTTAGGCAGGTACTACTGGCCAATGCTATTTTAGGATACAGCCACCTAGGTAGCAAAATGTGAGCTCTGCCAACAGTTCGTTGGTAAACCAAAATTGGCTACTTTTCCCCTCAGGCCCGTCATTATTGATGAACCATTCAGGAAATGGGGAATTGACTTTATCAGAGCACTCCATCCCCAATCAAGTTTCGGACATAGTTATGTCCTAACAACAATAGATTACTTCACCAAATGGGTGGAGGCCATACCTATTAAGAATGCCACCTCTGAAGTTGTTTGTAACTTCATCAAAGAAAATATCATTGTGAGATTTGGCATCCCACACAAGATCATCTTGATAATGCTTCCAACTTCTCCTCATGGGAAGTTATTGGTTTTTCTATGAATATGGAATAACCTTGGCCCATGCCTCAGATTATTACCCTCAAGGGAATGGTCAGGCTGAATCCAGCAATAAAAACCTAGTGACTATCATACGGAAGCTAGTCGATGAGAATCAGCGGTCATGGCACAAGTCATTGTATGATGCTTTGTGGGTAGACCGTATTACCCCGAAGAGGTCTCTCGAATGTCACCTTTTCAAGTGTTATATGGAATTGATGTTGAGATCCCTATCTCCATGGAACTCCCTGCTCTACGCTTGGCATGAGCGATCGAAGATGAAACTTTCCAGAATTCTCTTGAAAAGAGGATCATGTATCTAACAAAACTTGAAGAAAAAAGGGTAAGGGTGGTCGACAGGATCACCAAACATCAGAATAAAGTCAAAATACTATTTGATAAAAAGGCCAAGCTAGAGAGATTTCTAGGTGGGAGATCTTGTCCTCCTATGGGACAAGTGAAGAGAACCAAAGGGCATGCACGGGAAATTTGATTCTCTTTGGAGAGGGCCATTCAAGATCAGATAGCTGAACGGAGAGAATAGCTTCTATCTCTCGTATCTAGATGGAACTGAACTCCCACTTCCCTATAGCGGGCAACATCTCAAAATATTCAGGAAGTAGAGCTTGCTCTCTTCTTTGTATAATTTTCTTTAGTTGTGTGTTTGTTTTTGTCGTGTGTTTTCTTTTTTGTTAGTTTGTGTTTTCCTTTCTTTTTCGTCACCCTTGTTTTTGACTCTGTAACCCAATGGATAGGCACATGAAAATATGGGATTCTCTACCCTTAAGCTTCACTCAAAGATAGTCCCCAGAAAGAGCCAGTTGTTATCCTGTAAAATTGACAAGGGAAATTTTGTAGGTAACCATACCAAAATTCCGTTTCGGTCCCCTGATAAGGTCTATTGATGTTTTGAATGGCCTAGAACTCCCTTCTAAAAATCAACTTTTAAGAACTTGGTCATTTTCAACCTTTTTGGGTTGGGCGCAAGAACCATTGATGCAACATCTTGCAAAACTGTGCCCATCTTTGCCTTTGGCGCACTTCCTGGAGTGTCAACACTCCAAATGTTGTGCCTCCCAAAGTGTGCCTAAGTGCACCCATCATCCTGTCGACACATCCAAACCCATGCCTAGGCACAATCTCCTCCATGTCGACATCTCTCCCAAGTGCGCCAAAGAAAAAGTGGTTGGCGCATTAAATGTGGACATTTTTCTATATATGTGCATTGAACCTGTCATTTTCACAAGTTAAAAATTGTGAAAATTATTCCTCTAGCCTGTCGTTATCCTGTCAGCTCGTGCATGCCATTCATCGTGATCGTGGACCCCACTTCTTTCCTTTGTCATTATTTATACTGGGTAAGTGGTTTCTACCATCCTTGTTGTTGTTTTTATGGATGTTGGGCTAGGTGATTAGGATTGTTGAATAATAAAAATGAATTAGAAGGAAAGGATAACACCATTTGCAAACCCAAGTACCCACCTGCAAACTCTCCTTTTCCTTTTCTTCCAGATCTACAAATCTGGAAGGCTCAGCCTCAAAAAATAACTCATGCCCATTTGTCCTTCACTCCTTGCCTTGCTAGGTTTTCCCTCCTGGACATCAAAATCTAAGCCAAAAGAGTAAAAATCAAGAAAAAGGGAAATCGGCCCACATAGTGAAACTATTTTCACTATGGCGCATTACAAACCCCTATTACACTAAACACAGTCGCGCCCCTTTGGCACACTATTTCACTATGTTGCATCAAAAATAGTCACACCATTGGCGCATAAAGGACCCATGCAGCATAATCCTTTCCGCGCCTTATAAAACATTGCAAAATTCCTAAAGCATAAGCACTAGCACCAAAGCAACTACAACAACACTGCATGTTGTGCAAACCCTTTCCGCGCCACGCAAACCAAGCCCCTTGGTGCACTTGACCTATGTGTTACACCTTCTACAAATGCACTTGGTACACCTCACCCTCATGCAACATCTACCACATCTGCGCCAATGGCACACCCTGAGACCTTGCTACACCAAACAAAACTGCGCCCAGTTAAAGCACTTCCTATGCGCAAGCGCATATTCCTTGACATCAACATCTGAATGTTGTGTGTAGCCTTTCCATGCCCTCATGCCCCTTTTGGCACTACTTTCCCCATGCAACACTCCCTAAAAGTGCACCTTGCTTTTCAAAACCCCCACCTGCAGTAAGGATGCGCCTTGCGCCTAGAGGCTCATAAGTTGGTAATTTTTCATTCTGCAAAGCTTTTATGGACAACTTGATGGCTAACATGGCCCTTCTACGTTGGAACTCTCTGATTCTTCTTGCAGAGCAAAAAACAATCCTCGAGTGCACTTATGTCTTCATCGAGTAAGAAGCCAACCAAGTCCAAAGGCAAAGCCAAGTTGACGGAGCAGGAAATGAAGTATAAATACCAAAAGGTCAGGATGCCTGACTCACTTGCAGAGTGTGATCTCGATATCAGAGATTCAGAACTTGGGCATATAGACATGGATGAATTTTGGGCTAGAACCAAGAAGGTCACAGGCAGCCCGTGGATGGATAAATTGGTTGGCAGTGGTCTGCACTTTGCTGCAGGGCTCCCAGTGAGCACAATTAATAATGAATTCATCATGTTGGTGGGCCGTTGTTACAACAAGGACACAAGATGTGTCGAAAATGAGGAGGGCAAAGTGATAATCAACCTCATGCCTGACACTTTGAAACTATCTTGGGCATCCCCCACCATAGACATTTTGTGGTAGTAAGTCAAGAAGACTACATGAAGACTTGGACCGATAATGAGGACAAGTGCATGTAGATGATGAATGAGGTGTACCTCAAGAATAAAAAGGTGGAGCAGGTGGCCCCAAGTCATTCATCGCAGTGATTTTTAGAAGAGTTGAGTGACATGATCACCTTCCTAAGTAGAGTACATGGGCTCCCTGATGCCCATTACTTTCACAAGTGGATGCTCAGGTATTTGGAAACAATGAATAAAAATGTGCCCGATCAGCGTTTTGGCTAGGCAAAATTATTAGTGATACAATCTTGAACAACTTCAACGACTTTCAACAATTGGGAGGTTCTATATGAACTCCTATGTAGTATATGCTGAATGCCTCAAAGAGAGACTACCCAGGTTGAATCAGTATGGGGTATGGCCCCAGGTCAAAATATATGAATACTATCCAGAGTTGAGGCTCGAGAACAACATAGCTCAGTTTAGCAAGATCAATGATGTCTTCTTCTATGGCATCATCTACCTCTTGAGGCCCAACATGACTCATGGTCAGACAAAAAAGCGTGATCACCACCACAAGGAAGTGGGGAGCGTTGTTTATGTAATTCCCCACCTTTACCTATCTCAGAGCTGCCAACTTCTTGGGAGAACCCACAAGATTCGAGATATGCGGGGCCTAAACTAATCCTTCTGGAGTTGTCAAGGCAGCTTATCACCTATCATGAGAAGTGTATGAAGAGGAAGAAGGGAGGAACTCCATTCCCCCTCACAGTAGGTAGGTACACGTGCCCCTCACAAAGTAAAGCTTGGGAGATGTATGTAGAGCTTGAATTTCTTAATTTGAAGCATAATTTCCTGTGCAAGGCCAACCTTCGATCCTCGTGGTTTCCTTCCAAGGGAAAAGATTGATCCTATCCATGTTCCTCAGATTGAGGATATCTACATTGACTTAAATCATGAAGTCAAACTCAGGTGAAAGGATCACCCATCCTGGCCCCGCAGAGATCATTCAATATGGTGTGGCCATCATCCCAAAGGATTTCCTAGAAACTGATCAGGAAATTGATCAAGTTTACCTAGACACGGAAGGGGATGATTGGCCATTCATAGATATTGACAGGAACAAAGCACCCCTAGACCATCCAAGAAAGGGTTCAACCTACTCTACAATGCACTAAGCATTGGTGTAAGAAAAATGGTATCATCTATCTTGGGGTAGATTTTATCACATCTCCCTGGGCAATGCACCCACCAGGCCAAAACACTTGCCTAAAGGCAAAGGAAAAGATAAAGTGGGAGAGGTAAGCACTGCTCAAGAGAAAGCTCCTGAAAGCCCTCCTACTACCACAGAAGAGCAAGTTGTGGACTTAGTGTCCCTAGGAAAAGAAGAAGCGGTAAGTGCTCCAATGGACACATCCACTCAGGATGTTGTCACAACTACAACTGGCAAAGTACCAACCATTCCCTCTCTCACTCCTCCTTCCCCTCCTCATGTCACTCAAACAACCACTCCTTTGGTTGTGTCTTCTCCTCCATCTTCTTCCTTTCCCCCTCCCTCTTCCTCCATCTTCTCTTCCCTTGCATGGATCTGTCCCCCAACATTTCTTCCCTCATCTCACAGATCCCTTCCACCCCCATGGCCTCCTCTCTTGTAGTGACTCCTAATCCCATGAGCATTGGTGTGTCGGCCCCTTTCTCCATGCCTGCCACCAAGTGTTTCGACACACTTCCCTGTGTCCACTGCAGTTGTTCTTCCTTCCACCCTTGTTTCTTCTTCATCCTCTGGTCCCACTCCCATAAGTCCAAGCTGGATCTCAGACCACCTAAGCCAACACAAGAGGAAAGTCCCCATTGCACCCATGGACTTCTCCATCATCCCGGCTAAAGGACCAAAGAAGAAAAAAGTGATAACTCACTTTTCAAAAAGTGCTTCAGGTGAAAGGGTTATGGAGATAGCCTACCCGGATCCCATAAAGAAGAAAGAAGATCTGTCTCCTACAGATTTTACAGTGACCCAGGTCACAATGGGAACATCATCAGAGAGCCTACAAGGAGAGGCCTTGTCAGCCATGGATGCCCTTTGCAAGAAACTGCAAGAAGAAAAGGAGAAGAAGAGAATGTTAAAGGAACAAAACAAACATCTTCTCCAAGCTCTACAAAGAATGGGCAATGCACCTCCTATAGCTACCACTAAAACTCCTAAAGTCCTTAGTCAGGAGAAGATAAATGAATATGCCAAGATTGGTGAACAAGGTGCAGTAGTGTCCTCTAGAGAGAGAGCAGATCCTCAGAGACAGTGAGGAAGTAATCATGAAGTTCATAGGCCTCTACCAAAGTATAGATAAGGCAAACAATGAACTCCAGGAAATAGTAGGACCTGTCTCCGAAGAGTTGGACCATGCCAGGTTGCAACATGAGACATTCTAGAAAATGATTGACTACCCGACCGATGACTTGTTAAAATTTGGCATCATTGATCACCCATGAGCACACAACAAAGTGCTTGTCGCTTTAGACTATCGGGTTGATCAAATGGAGTTTTTCCTAGAAAAGATAGACAAAATCAAGGAGGAAGCCCTGACGACATGAAACATCAAATGGAGCAGATCATCTTGAGGATGTCTCCAGGGTTTCTTAACGCATCGTTCACCTTAAGAGAAGCAAACGATACTATTCAGCTTTTCAAGGGAATTACATCACAAGGTTTGACGCCAGAGGTCACTTTTGACCGAGAATCTATTAACAACCTTCTGGCTTGCCACGATTTTGTCGGGTACTTGATTGAGGTAGGAAATAAATACTTCAAGCTCCCTGATAGGCTCAGAGATGAACAAGAAACTTGCGAAGTCATCGGAGACCACACAAAGGGTCCCGATCATGATCAACTTCAGAAGATGATCAGCAAGTTTATGGAGTATCGAGCTCAGTATCATATCGCCTCTCTAGAGTAGAAACAAGACACTCCATTCAAGCAAAGGGATGATGATGAATAGGCTTCCTCCTCCTGGGATAAATCCCATTTTTGTAAAATTATTTAAAAGTATGTTGGCACACGTGATGACATCATCCATGTTGCACCATGGGATGTTGTCATCCACAAAATTGCCCCAAAGTCAACATTTGACTTTTAGATATTTTGTAAATAAGTTGTTGGCTCCTTTTTGTCTTCTTTCTCCTTCTCCTTCTATAAATACTTGGATACTTGTAGTATTCAAGGGTGAACAATCTTGTATGAAAAATAGAAGTGAGGAGAGAAATACTTTGAGCTTTCTTGTAACAGAAGAAAACATTAATACAAATATTGAGACTTTGTGCTGAATTCATGTGTTATATGCATTAGATCTTTCTTACGTCAGATCTGTGTGTCTATTCTGTTAGATTCATATCTACTTTTGTCATTTTGTTTATCAGTATTGCTTTATTTGTTTATGTGAGTCCCAAAACATAAAGTTTGGAATTCATTTCTTTTCTCCCTTCAAATCCATCTTTTTGTCATTCCTTCCTTCATTCCTTTCTATTCTTTTTCATAACTAATGGGATGAGATCCCCCCCGAAGGCGAGAATATTGTTGGACTTCAGTTTACTTTGGTAGGCAATAAACCAAATTCACTTTGTTTCTTATTCTGCCTGTCTATCCATAGATCATCCACTTCGACATATTTTTGGACCAAAAAAATCAATAATTACTCCCAATATAAAAATAATCTCCATTTATTTTACAAAACCTTTGGATAACCTTGTCTAAACTTCTTCCCACTTTTGCTTCAAAATCCTTTGTAAAACACCCAATTTTGCCAAAACTAAATTATCTCACAATTAACTCTTTAGAATGACATAAAAATTGTCATGAAGCATCATGAAAACATACTCTAACTATAAATACTAACCATCTAGCCCAAATATCTCTGAAATTCTCTATCCATTAAGACTTACATATGCACGAACTTGCATGCTCTCACCTATTTACTTCCCATAGACCTCATAAAAACACTATATAAGTGACTAATAAATTGAAACTCACCAAACACCTCATGTTCCTTTGCTAAAATGTTGCTACCATGCACCAACAAGAATAATTAGTTCTAAAACTCATATCTCCTTACCATTACGCATGCTCTAAGTCTAGGAATAGTTTTGGAATAACCTTACTCAAACATGATAAACCATCAACTAAGCATCATGACCTCATGCGGACTCTATGAAACCCGTGAAACATCACACCAACCATATTTTACCTCATGAAACTCAAAAAATAACTTGGTAAGACTCAAACCGTGACTTAGCTCACTCAACCATGCTCTATGACTACATAATTCTCACCAAATCCTGAAAGTACCAATAAACCTTAATCTTGACACTAAATGACACCTCATGGAGAAACAAAAAACCTCATGACACTATTTTCCATCGATATACTTGACATCATTGAAAACACTAACACATAATGGGCACCAATGAAATACTTATACTTAAACATTTATTTTAGTAAGTACTGAGGCTCCCAAAAAACACATATATTACACATAATATAAGAAATGTGTACATATACAATACCCTTAAATGGTTTTCGAAAAAACATACATTACCCATAAACAAAGGAATGTGTATGTTTTATAATTAGTATGTGTTATTTTGTGTACACATCATAGCACTTACACGCTTTAGGTTCATGAATTACCAAACCTATAATTCTAAAACGTGAACGCGTTTTCCTTAAAATCACATTTCTATCTAGTTTTTGCCCCCATTTCCATGCACTTACCACGATAATGATTGAAAATTTCCCTATTATTTTATATTTAACTCCTCAAATCAGTTATGAGATCTTCTTGAGTGTCTCAAAAGAAAATACGGTTAAGTTGTAAAACAAGAGCATTTTCAGGAATGGTCATTATGGGAAAAATGCATAGTAGACATCAAGGCTCTTAGGATTTTTAAATTCTATTTTGCTTAGATATATGATATTTAGGGATTTTTTGATCAATATTGGTGCGAAAGCGTAAAATATGCCCCATAGTAGTTTCGCTTTAAAACTATTGGCAAAATAATTTGTCACAAGGACAAATTACTTGATTTTCACCAACACTATGGAACTATGTCCCTCCTCTTTATGATGGGGATGCTCACATTCATTGAATGTAGATAAAATAAATATGTAAGTGGCCATACCAAGGATCACACTAGAACACTCCACTAGACATGTGGAAAATTTCTTTCACCTAGTGCAAGGGAGGAATTTTCTTGAGAGATGAAGTGAAGGGGAGTAAGAAATTGAGGAAGGAGGGTTAAAATTAGTTAATATGCACTAGCGAGTTTCATAACATTAACCAGAATTAATCCAAAATCAATTAGAGGAGCACAATTTTGTTAACAAAAATAAGACACAATAAATCATGGACACAAAATTCCATTAATCCATTCATCAAAGGCACTAACACCTTCCTTGGTTATACAAGATCATCATATGCACAAAGATGAACAAGTAGGAAATAGAGGAAACATAGAGAAAAGAAATGGAAGAAATTTCTTTTTCCTTGCTTCTTAGTAGTGTAATAGCTATCTACTTAGAGACTCACAATTGACAGCCCTTTAGAATGAGGAAGTCATCCAAATATATAGATTTACAAAGAGACATTTCATCTACCCCCAGTGAATTTTCACCTACCTTCTTCACTTGTGACCTTTCATATCCCTAGGGAAGTAAAATTGAGTCCCTTTTTATTAATTAAAGATAAATCATTACAATGTTGAACTATAGCCCACATTTAAGTGAATAAGACAAAAAGTGAAAATTAGCATCCCAACAGAAAATTAGAACATGAGAGAGGAAGAGGTGATGTGAGAAGAAGGGGCGGAGAATCATGTTGATGAAGATGATGCATCCATAGATGAAGAGCTACTGCTTTGATGAAGTCTTTGGTAATACACCTAGAAAATTTTCCTCATTTTTGAACTCCTTGCTGAAGTGTGCTACTGTAAGTACCAATTTATCTACTTGAGGGATATGCACATAGCTCTAAGCCTTTATCCAAGTTTCAAAAGTGATGCTTTGAATATTTTGCATTTTTGAACCATGTTTGATGATTCTTAGCAGTGTTGGAAATTGCAAACCCAATTTTCACAAGACATTCCAAAGTGTCATTATTGAACGAGAAGGGGTCTCCTGCTTCTTTTCAGAACAATTCCTCAAATGGCTTCAGAAGGTATTCTACTGGTGAATTCTCACTTACTAAAGGTGCCCCAATTTTTTGCACTCAGTTGTTTATGTTTTCTAGAATATGTGAAGTGATCTCTTCAAAAGAATCAAGCTCCTCAAGGGAATTGTTCATCATTTCATATCAAGAAACCAATGTTCAAGACCAAATTGGGGACATATTCTCAGTTATAGAATTGAACACATTTTTGCCCACCAACATGAAAGAGTCAAGGTTACCCATTTTTGTCACCAATGGAAACACTTGGTCCTAATGAATCTTTACCTTTTCAATTACATCTTTTTAGTCTTTACCTTCACAGTGGTAGCAACAAAAAACTTAAAAAAGTGAAATAATTTCAAGAAATTTTTTTACCTTTCTCAATAATCTTGTCAACCCATCAATCATTAGCTCTTCCTTACATAAAATGACCTTGAGCCCTTTTTATTGTTGCAGGGTCAAATCCACTAATAGGAGTAACATATTTAGTGAGGAGAAATGAGATTGAACTTAAATCCATGAATGACTAAACATAGGAAGTGAGGATTCTCACATGTTCTTCCAATTACTCATTTTTTTATTTATACTCTTCACTCCTTAAAATAAAATGAGCCACATAATATTTGAACAAATGTGCATCCCCTTTCTGTATTAATAGACCCAAAGAAATTATTTTCATTTCATAATATTCTTGAGCCATCTCATCAATGGTTTTAAAACTTTAGTTCAGAAACTCCTACATATTGATTACCGAAACTCCATAGAAAAATTGAGAAGATACATGTGCTTTCTTACCCCATTTAGACTTTCTGAGTCTTTGAGATGGCTTTAAAGTCTAATACCATTACCTATTTCACTATTCTTAAATCACTTTCAATCAATTCTTAGATCCATATGGGGAAAAATTTAGTGGTGAATTTTCGTAAACTCATGAAAATCTAGGGTTTTAGAAATTCGAATTGGAAAATTTTTAGCAAGTGGTAATCGAATTATTCACAAAAAAATTGGATGACATGTCCCTTATAGGGTGCATTTTGCCTAGTATTTACACATATATAAGATCTTATGCACAAAATTTTCCACCGTTTGAATCATTTTTTGCACGTATTCACCAAAGTATACATAGACTACCAATATCATACCATCCAACATCTATCATCAAGCTGCAAGTGTAAGCCATCTAATTTAGGAGTCATGACCCATCCAACTTCATAGCCATCTAACCTCGACCCATCCAACATCGAGTTGTCTAATCCCGAGTGTCTAACTAAAGAGTCGTCCAACCTATGAGTGGTCAACCACGGTGTCATCCAACCATAACTCCAGAGTCATCCAACCTCTAAGCCATCCAACCTTAGAGTCATTGACCTCTAAGTAGTCCAACCCCACGGTTGTCCAATGCTAGGGTCATCCGACCTCAAGCCATCCAACCCTAGAGTCGTCCAACCCCAAATTTGTCCAACCTTAGAGCTATCCAACCTCCAAGCTATCAATCTTAGTGCTTTCCAACCCTAACTCCCAAATTCGTCCCAACCCCATAATCGTCTAAGAACAGAGCCGTCACACACCAAATTCATCTAACCCCAGATCCTTCCAACAACATAATCTTCCAACCTTAAATTCATCCAATCTCATAGCCTTCGAACATAAGAGTCATCCTTCCTTAATTCATCCTAAGCAGTCTTGTTTTCAATTTAGCGATATATCAATGGATTCTAGAAATTAGGGTAAGAAGGTTACAAATTCAACTAGTTCAAAAAAGGGTGCAAAGAATTTTCTTGGCTATTTTGGAAAGTCACAAAAATGAAGGTGGTTTTCACCTCATTTGAAATTGAAAATATCGGTATGTGTTATTTATAGGTTATTTAGTCCTACAGAATTTGATAATTATGTTTTTCATACTATTTTTCAAACTCTTTGTACTCTATCTGTAAAAATTTAACTATATATAAAATTAATACTATATTTATAACAATTTTATAAAATTATATGTAGACATTTCACAAATTCCTTCACAAAATAATCAATTTCAAGATATCGATGATCCATTATATGTTGAGGAAAACATTTGTCCCTTGATGACATAGAAGTACAAGAAGATTCATCAAATTCTCATGATACACCAACTAGAGGAAGCTTCTACTCCAAGGTCTATTTCTAGAAAAAGGAGATGTGAGGATCAAGATATTTCTTTGCTGAGTGCCCGGATGCATAATTTGAACCCCAATAAGAAAATAAAATCTATCAAAAGAAAGAGGACAAACTAGACAATTGGAAGGACTTTCCAGTTTGAATGGGCTACAAAATATCCATTTATTGAACCTGTGAACCCTCAAAATGGTAATGATGTTCCAACACAATGTCGATGCAAAATATGTAGTTGGAAACAAGGGAAGGATCACATGATGTAACTAAAAATGGACATCACTCAAAAGCGCCAGTGGGAAAATATATATTTCCTAACAAAAAAAAGTATGGTAGCATAATCAGAACACATAAATGGAAAGATGTAAAAGAGTTCTTGCATGTAAAATACGCGAGAATAATATGAAAAGAAACAAAAGTGTATGAAAAATCTAAATGAAAAAAGTGGCACAATTGTAGCAATATTGAGCAAAGCTATAGAGACAAAAATGCATGAAAAAAGTATTCATTTTGCTACCATATTCCATATATTGGAAATGGGGAGACCCATATCAGATTTGGGAGAAAATAAAATTATGTATAAGGTTATTGGTTTACTGAGAACATTCCTCAATCACATTGGTGGATACTAGCGACTAGGAAATTGTAAAATTTCTATCTCTCAGTAGTAAAGAGGATACGAAAGAGTATAATCAAAACAAAAAGTATATTTCCCTTTCAATTGATGAGGTTCTTTGCGGTGGGTAATACTTTATGGATTTGTATTCATGTTTACACCTTTACAAATGAAGTAAGAACTCCCCATCTCTTAGTAATTCATAAAATGACTAAGAATTGCAATTCTGAAAAATATTTACAAATTGGTGGTCTCAAATTTGAAGGATATCACAAGAATGGATGACTTTACCATTACAAAAAAGTTAGTTTGTGTTAGAACTGATGGTGCAGCTATAATGCAGGGGGACAAAAATGGTCTCTAGTTTTGACTTCATAAAAAAATATCCTTATATGATTGCGATCCATTGCTGATGCTCACAGAATGAATTTGGCCTACAAAATTGTGAGCACATTTTAAAATGTAGCTAAAGTGGAGAAGATGATCTTTGATTTACATGCTTATTATTCTAACAATATAAAGAGATCTTTAGAATTTTATAAATTTAAAATTGGTGACATAGGAAAAAAATCTTCTCAAATATTTAGATACAAGATGGATTTCTATGTATGAACCTTCCTATAGAATATTAAATGAATATCCTTCATTGATAAGGTTTATATATAAATACCATAAGGATATAGATAAAGCTAATGATCTATTGTACCATCTAACAGACATATAAAATTTACTCACACTCTGCGGTATTTTTCCTATATTAAGGGAGCTTAATATTTTGACAAAGCATGCACAGGATCATTTTTTCTACATAATAGACTTCATAAGACTAAGAAGACGTGTGTGTTGGAGTCTTGAAAGTTTATATATTTCAGATGGAAGTTTTTAGGGTGTTGCTTTTGAAAGATGGAATGCATTAACAGACTTTAAAAATCCCAGTTGCTTCTTAAAATACAATATACATGATCATCTCTGTATAACAACACATGGGAAAGAGATTCCACTTCATACATTTCAAAAAAGAGTTGATTTGGCTAGCTCAGAAATGGAAGAAGTAAGAGTGACATGAAATTTATTTGACATAGTATTATCCGAAACTAGGAATAAATTGAAAAATATTTCTGAATCATTATCTAAAGAGATTCGGGAAAGATTCAAAAATGATAAAATACTTGAAGCAATGGGAGTTATAAATCTATAGTTTTGGAATTTAGCTAGTGGCATACCTTATACATCCATCAGTCCTTTATTTTTAAAAAACATGATTGATCTAACTGACCATTTCTCTAAGATTGAAGAAAAACGAAGTTTACGTATAATGTATTTTACTGATGAAAAATACTTAGTTCTTAGTCAATTCATTACGCTAATACTATGATACAACAAGTTCAACTTCTAGAAAACCCACAGGAATATGGTGTCATTAGAAGGATTTGGAGGGATATTTATTCTAGTAGTATTCTACGAGAATATTTGAGTGAGTATATTAAGTTGTATGAACTTTGTCAAACAATGATTCTAGGTTATGTGGAAGATGAGAGGGTTTTCAGTGCATTATCCTTTTTAAAGTCAAAAGTTCAAAACAGATTGGATAGGAATCTAGAAAGTTGTCTGAGGTTGTATGTATCACATTACTTAGTGGAGACTTTTCCTTATGAGAGAGCACTTGCATTATGGAATTCACTAGTAGAAAGAAGAGGAGTTGGTAATATTTTTCTTGATCTGGGGGATCGAGACACATCCACAGATCATGTTATAGTTGATTTCAAGACACGAATGAAATTATTGCTCTAGGACTATTTGAATTCACATAGATTTCATTTCTTTTATACATTGTTGAGTTTACAATAATTTGATGTATTGATGTATTTCATATTCATTAATGTTAATCAACTGGTCCTAATGAACTATGTAATTTACTTGTATCGCATTTGTTTTTATATTTTGTTTTTGACTGAAATTAAGACTGATGTATTTGGATCCATCTATGTGATTATTGATTAAATATATACATCGACATGATACATAAATAATGAAAACTTTCAATAAATGCAATATTACATTTGTTTTTACTTGGTCCATTGGAACAGTGTAATTTACTTGTATCACATTTGTTTTTATATTTGGTTTTATTTGAAGGACATATTTATTTGGATTGACCTATCTATTAATTGATTAATTTTTTACATCTGCATGAAATCAGAAACATAAATATTTTAAACAAACAAAAACATGAAAATTTGAGCACCATTTACGTAAACATAGAAACATAAACACCATTCCTATTAAGTAGAAATCCATTAACAATAAATATAGTTCCAATTCCAAAGTACTCTTGTAATCATTCTCTCATGTGGTGATTACTTTATGAAGACAAGTATCATTTCATAAAGCATTGTCGGCCAATACAATTCCAAAAAGGGGGTTGTAAATAACATTTCAAAGCTTCCAGAAAAGTTCTGTCATATAAGGACACATTACGAGGGCATCCTCTTTTTGCCTATGATTCTAAATCATAGTTGTCCTTACGTCTGCCACACGAAATGAAAATCAATTGGTTGGCCACTATCTTTTAACTCCTACGCCGAGTGTCGGATTTGTGACAACACACGCCACATGGTGAACTTAACTAATTTTTGAATTATTTATGTTGCAGGGGAAACTTGATTTATTTATTGTGCAAGAGGTGGAGGAATGTGCTCATTCTTTACAAATTTATCTACTAAAACTCCTAATGTGTATAAATCTAGCGCTGCGGTATTGATATTTTGAAGAATATTCTACTCCTCCCTCATAACATCTCCTGCTGACAAAAGTGATGAATCGGTATTTGTATTTTCCTTTAGTAAGATTTTTGGATCCATATTATGCTCCTTGATTATCCTTCTCAATGAATAATTTTTTTATTTAATACTATGAGTTTTTCCTTTAACTATACAAATGAATTAGGATTTTGCGGGAATTATTCAAATTTGCTTCAAATACGATTGCTTCTTTCATTAAATTTTTATATTTTTCCTACAAAAGCAGAAAGATAAAATTATTAGTCTATTAGATACGTTGAAAAAATATATTACAACACCCATAATATATTGAATTTTCTTGTAAAAGATTACTTACCACATATTTTTCTTTTTCTTCATTTGTTATTAAAACATTTATCTTTTCTTTAGCCCATTTGTTGTAGTAATCTTGTACTTGAATTCATATTCTCCAACTGTTTAACATTATATGTATAATATCATCATCATAATCATTATTATATGAAATTTACAGTGAGCTTTGTTTAGAAAAATGGCAAGCCTTGTCGGTGATCGAAAATAGGGGTTATAATTTTCTTTAATTCCACCATTCACAAGGAATTAGGAACCAAACATCAATTTCTTGAGTCATGATATCTCCCAAAACTGATTAGTCCCTTTAACACATGCACCGCAATATAATTTTTAACCACTATACTGAAACGTGCACCTACTCATTTCGTTGCGGGTGATATATCTGGTTTCTTCATTTCAAAATATTCATTAACAATAATAAAAAAACATCCACACAACATAGAAAGGGTAACAAAGTTCAACATGTAAGCATACGTCTCCGGATTCACAAAAACATGAATCAATATATTATAATATCCTAATATTGTAAGTACAATAACCCTCACAATCAACAAAAATAGATCAAAAACACCGTAAACATGATGATTCCAAACCTCATGGAATTATGCAAACTGACAGAACACATTCCTAAGTCAATTCGTGGCCCCTACGGTGTCTTCATAATGCGAGTCCTCCTAAAAATGTGATATATAATCACTTATGCATAGATCATGCTAAGAATTAAATGAAAAGAAATTACATATTTGGAATCCTTACAAAATTCCGAGTAACTTTCATTTTTACACCATAAACAAATTTGACCCCTAGGTCCTCCAAAATTGGGGTTGAAAGTAAACTTCCCCCTTTGTCTTAGTACATAGACACAGCTGTAGACTTGTGTGATTTTAAATACAATGAGATACTTTTAATAGCTCACCAAGATAACATGTCTCGTTGTCGAGGTCTTATCACTTTTGAATGGTTGGTTGAGGTTCGAATCACCCGAATCCACCTTTTCATCCACAATATCCTATGGATTTACAAAATAGCACTATGATTATCAAATCTGCTCCCTTCACATTTTTAAATAATTATTTCCATTTTCATTATTTCCACTCACGTGGGTTTACCCCATTCATGGCTTCTTTGGACACATCTTGGAAGTGAGGGAGATATTTTGGTCGGCACGCACATGGATATCCCTTTCGTGGCCTCCAAAGCTTGATGGTAAAGTTATTTACTTATCCCACATGCATGGGTCGAGTCAACGAACAAGCCTTTTTAAAGGATGTGTCGGCCCAATTGGATCGTGGCTTGGGCCAAATTTGGCATTTTTCTCTTTTTTTGTAGCACGATGTGAGCTATGTCGTGAACTCACCACATTGCAAGTGGTGTGTGCATTGTTGTGCAGCTTGTGGTATATGGGTCGAGTTGTATAGAGCCCTATGGTGGTCGAGTTATGTCATGTTGTAGACTTGCTCATCATTCGAGCCTTAGGATGAGATATATGGCCTCTACGTTGAGGTGGCTTTGTATCACCTAACCCATGTGGAAAAAAACTCAAACAATGTGTACCCTAGCTTGATCAATGTGGTAATCAACTCGACTCAATGGGGAGTTGACCACCCCACTCGAGCTATCCAAATATCTCACTCCATTTCGAACATAAACTCTCAAGGCATATCAAACAAGTTAGAACTTGGTGGCAAGCCACATAGTTGCTTGAGGGCCCACCACATCGGTAATAAAAATAGCCCTCATGGCGGCGGGGTCCCCCTCCGATACAAAAGTGGATCCCATCGGCTACGGTCTCCGTAGCTAAACTTTACAATGACCATTGAAGATCGGAGATTGTAAAACAACATGAGCCCTATTTTTAACCTTTTCCAATTTCCATGTCAACGCATTACTTTCTGTTGACCCTTGTTGATCGAGTTCCCAACTGTACTTTGGTGACCACAACTTGAGAGTATGAACTCCATTTTCCACGTTCCACCTGTCATCGAAAATATCTCAAAATGATCTACCACCTGGTCATGATTTAGGGAGATTTAGGGAACTTCTAAACATCCCCAAAATGTCCTCTGGATCACACCTCCCCAATGGGAAAGGATTTTATTCCACCAAAATCTTACTGGAACTTTTGTCACCTGTCAGAATCGAATACTTTTCTATCACTTCGTAAGTACTACTACGGTGGACTCTTAGGCTGTTGGACTACATTCTTCTCACTTTGACTTGGTCCCAATCTTGGCTCTATGGGTTATGATCCCTCCATGCTTCTTTCGTTGTCTTAATTTCCATATCTACCCTCTAGGGGTCTTACACTTTGACAATACAGGAAGAATATCACATGATGATCAACTACCATTCTATTGCATGGTCACAATACCTCTACATATAATGATGATCCAATCTGATCTTCTCACGAGCTCAATAATGATGACTTCAACCTCGTTGCACAACTACTACCTCTACATGGTCAAAAGTATCTTATTGATGATGACTATCGTGTACCATCTTCTTTGCCACGGTTATAAGGCCTCTACACATAATGAAAATACGACCTAATGCTAGATGTCAATGGTGATCAGCAACCACTCTATTACTTGGCTAAAAGGACTCTACACAGAATGACAATATGAACTGACACCTACAATCATAACTTTTTGCACAAATGGCTGACAAATCAACAAACACTGAAATGTAAATTTCCAAAAAGATTGATATTCAACCATGTCCACTAAATCTACACCTTTGTTATTAGAAATCTCCCAAACTGGCGAGTTGTACCCAACTGTACCAGAAACTCAAAGTTGAATTAAGGAGATAAAAATGGAGTAATCCAAATGTAAATGTGATAAAAATATTAAGTATGATGAACCTATCCCTCAGTCTATCCCAAAAATTTGGACTCCAAACAAATATTACATGTTATACAATCAAGAGCTATGCAAATATAAATCTATCTAGATCACATGAGTTTTCAATATCCATATCAAAATAGAATGGACTCATCTATGGATATATCCAAAGTTGAATTTTCAACTAGTGGTGGCTTAGGAACTTCCTTTACCTTTATAATAGGTTTGTATTCCATCTTTGGCTTTCCATTATACTAATGGCGAGATGGATGAAGTCTCAAAAAAATTTCCACCCAATGCTCATTCCATTGACCATGAGAAACAAAATTATTCTAAATATCCTTCTTAGGAATGAGGAAACGCCACTGCCATTTCTCTCTTTTTGCATGACAAGATTGGTCTCTTCCATGCATCATGTTCTTAATGAACGGAAAAACTATTAGAAATTAGAGGATTCTAACTATTACGAATTTAATCAACCAACACATTTAAATATTAATATAAACCATAAAACATTAAATGTTAAACATTATGCAATGTAATAAATAAAATTACATAACATATTAACTAAGTAATACATACCAAAAGTAAGAACACAATGACACAGTGTTTATAGTGGAAAACCCCAAATAGGGTAAAAACCACTGTGAAATAACCTTTTATTTTCCAAGAACCAAACTTACATCTAGTAACTTTCACCTCCTCCTTTCAACCCTAATCACAAGGGTAAAATAATATTCACCTTTGATATTTATTTTTCGAACATATCAAATGAGGACCTAAAGTCCTTTTTATATTAGGTGATCGGGTATGTCTCCCAACCCACCTTTTCAACCTTATCGGTTGACACATATACCTAGGTTTATAATATTTAATATTAGAAATATAATCATTTCATGATATTAAATATTTAACCTGAAAGTATATACCTAGGTTAGCATATTTAATAATAGAAATATAAATATTTCATATTATTAAATATTAACCTATATATTAGTGATGGACCCATATACATTAAGGGTTGGCCATACCACTTAATCATTATGTTCCAACACTCCCCCTTAATGTTAAGTGGGATAACATAACATATGCCAATAGATAGCCTTTTGTGGTACACTACAAGATTTACAATTCTTAAACCATAAAGTTTTTAGGCTAGCATATCGATTGAAATAATTTTAACACCTTCATCATACTCAAGTTACCTTTTGGTACAAAAGGATTTGGAATCAAAAAATCATCCCATGATCAATGGCTGAGTATGATTTGTGAGTTTTACATGTTCTCATAGGTTCTCATAAAAGGTTATTGAACCCAAACATATAGGAGCCTTTTTAACCAAAGACCTCCTTAAGAATATGCTTGTATTTGATGTTTACCAATAAACTCAATAGTACTAAATATTTTACTAAAGACCACCTTTGAGATATTTCTACACTTCTTTCTAAAAAATAAGATGAGGAGGTATACATGCCCGAAGGTTTTTTTACACTTTCTGAAGGTCTTTTTTACACTTTCTCGAAGGTCTTTTACAAATGTTTGAAGGTCTTTTAAAAAACCAAGTTCCATTAGGAGGTAACATTTTCATGCACACTCCCCCTTAATGGAAACTCTAATAATCCAATTTTTTCACAAAAGTGATAAAACTTTGCAGCACTCAAGGGATTTACGAAGATATAAGCAACCCGATCTTGATCGGCATGAACTTGAGATCTATCTCACTGCTTAGCACCTTCTCATGGATGAAGTGCATATGTATCTCAATGTGCTTCATCCTCTAATTTTGTAATGGATTATTTACAAGAGCTATAGTGCTTTGGTTATTGCAAAATAAAGGAACACTTCCAGGATCTTTCATTTTTATCTTATTGAACAACCTCTTTAGCTATAGAGCCTCTTTTTGTAGCTTCCATTGCACTTCTATACTCAAATTTTATTGAATAGATAGAAACAGTTGGCTACTTTTTGCTACACTAAGTAATGACACCTGCACCAAATTTAAACATATAACAAAAATAGATTTTCTATCCAATACATCACCAACATGATCAAAATCACAAAATCCATATAAGTTAGCATTTTCATTCTTAGTATAATGCAACCCATAATTGATTGTTCCTTTAATATATCTAAGAATCATTTTTACAAGATTCCAATGATCTCTATAAGGTTCCTGCATAAACCTAGAAGTAATTCCTACTGCATAGGAAATATCTGGTCTAGTTATAGTTAGATAAATCAAACTACCAACTAACTGCCTAAAAGTAGGATCATCTTTTTCACATGCAGGCTTATGATCAATATTTAGTCCAACTTCCATTGAAGTATAAAATGGTTTACAATCAATCATAATAAAAATTTCAATACATTGGTTGCATATTGTGTTTTGAAAAAATAACAATAGAATGAAATACTGATCATACAAAGAACATGATGTGAGAGACCTAACTCATTCATTTTGAAGTATTGTTTCAATTTCTGTTTAATCCTATGAATTAAAGCAAAACTGTCACCAGTCATAAGAAAAACATATATACATATAATGATAATATAAGAGTCTTCTTTCTTAATGAATATATTATTGTCAAAAGAATAATTAACAAAACCCAACAATTTAAAGAAGGAAATAATTTTTGCATACCAAGTTCTAAGAGCTTATTTTAAACCATACAAGGATTTCTCAACTTACAAACATAGTTTTCTTTACTAATTTCTTGAATCCTTTAGGTTGAAATATGTAAAGTTCTTCTTTTAAATCGTAGTTCAAAAAAATAAAAATCTTATCCATTTAGTGGATTTTCCACCCAAATTGAGTGGCAATTGCAAATAAGGCCCTAACAATAATCATTTTAGCTACAAGGGAAAATGTCTCAACATAATCAATACCAGGTTTCTTAGTGAAACCTCTAGCAACAAGTCTAGTTTTATGTTTGTCAATACTACAATCAACATTATATTTTAATTTGTATAACCACTTATACCCTATAATATTTTGCAGCTCAAAGTTCATACAAGGTAATTAATGCATGGTACATATAATGGATTCTGGTCATTTTCCTAAGGTTAATAGGATTTGAACTTTCTAACATAGATTGAGCCCAATTTAATTTCTTAGTTACGAAGATAGAAGTTTTAGAAAAATCTATAGCATCAAAACATCATCATGACCATTTCCTAAATCAGAATCAAAACCATCATTTAGAAACATTTAATGAAGTAACTTCAAGAGAAGAAGACAACACATGTAAACCTTTCACTAGATTATATCTAGACATTTCAGCTTCGATAATTAACATGTCCGGACCTTTCTGCCATAGTTTTGAATTATTAAAACTTTGAAATATAAAACAAGATGCGAAGAGAAATCATCAAAAATATATAGACCATTTCTTTGAATTCCTTCACTATTATACTATCATTACTATCCTTGATATACCAATTATCCTTCATGCATGGATTCTAGTTGTGTCCATACCTCTTTTAGATGTTTGATATTACCAATGTGTAGAAGGTACTCATCGTTCACATTACACAAAATCATACAAAAAGACTCTTGCATTTGTTACAAGAATGCATTCATATTATCTGATTGTTTGACGACCGGTGGGAGAAACCTCGAGATCCGAAATAATTGTCAGAGTTTCCTCACCATAAGTTCTTATTTGACCCTGATCTTCCAAATGTTGTAGTTGGTTCCATTAAGGATGCGGGTTTTTCAAGATAGAAATACTTGGACTTCATTATTTTCTTAAACTCGTAAAACACACTCCATTATAATATCTGATGTACCATAGAGTTAGATACATATTTATCTAAAATATGCAATAATTTTAATAGAATCATATTTAAATTGTATAGATCTAAAGAAACTATTTGATCATAACTAATTCTATCATTACAATGCACACTAATTAACCTCCCATGATCTAAATAATAACCCACAATATAAAGGGCTCTACATTATACTCCAGACTTATATAAAAAATATTTCCAGCCATATAAAAGTGAAGAAAAAACCCTTAAGAATGCATAATAACTTCAAATTTCTGAAAAAAAAATTAATGTAGGAAAATATCGATCAACTTAAATTTGACGTCTAAATGACCGTCATTATGACTTATTTTTAGTCTATCGTGATAGTCATTTGACCGTCAATTTTAACACATTGAAAGTTTCCTAGAATCTACGAGTTTAAATTTGACATCTAAACGATCGTTATACTGCCTTATGTTTGGTCTACCATGAGAATCATTTGACCATCAAATTTAATGGAGCTAAAACTTGATGTGTATTTCCAAAATGTGAAATTCTAGAATTTATTCTTTTGTATAATATTAAGGAGGTTATATTTTAATACATTGTAATAACCTATTATCATTTATAATGTAAAAAAATACACTTTAAAAAAGAAGTATATAGTTTATATAATGTAAATAAAAAACAACATATAGTCTATAAAAATTATAAACTATAGTATTTTTGTAAAAAACATATAACCCTTATTAAAGGGGATTAAAGGTCATAGACCAGGTTAAAAAAAATTACTAGGTACAAGTAGATATATGAGAGTATAGATTAACTTGCACATTTTATAGAGTGGACAAGTAATTTCACCCGCCAATGAAATAAATTGAAATCCCTATTTTCATGAACCTTGTCTCCTCCCTTCATTTACTCTTAATTTTACCCTGCACACATTTGAAACTATGGAAAGATTGAAAAATATTTCATATAATTCTACAAGCTAAAAACTTTATAACTTTTATGTGGCTATAACTACCAATATTTTAATAAATATTTACCACACTTCACGTGGGCCACCAATAAACTAGATTTTTTTAATTCTCCATTTATACCTAGGAATTCCACATTTATACTTGAGATATTATACTTATTTTTAAAAACTATAAAATTATAGTTATTTTGTTATACAATGTGTGTGTGTGTGTGTGTGTGTGTGTGTGTGTGTGTGTGTGTGTATGTGTGTGTGTGTGTGTGTGTGTGTGTGTGTGTGTGTGTTTTCTTATAAATTATAAAAGATTACTATAGTTTTAAGACTATAGTATTTACATGAATTTATTAAAGAAATAGAAAGGACCCTATTTAAAGGGAGCGACAACTATAGATGACTCCTTAATAAAAATATGTAAAAAAATATCAAACTAGGATATTAGAGAAATTGCATTATTTTGTCCCATTCCATGGGTTTTTAACCCCGAGCCAATAGGAAAATTTAATTTTCCTATTCTCGAGGAAAATTATCTCGTATGAGAGACCTTGTGATTTGAATTTTTACATGTTTACCTTGGAATTTAACTTGGGCCTACACATACATTACAAACTATACAAGAATTAATAAAATATTTCTTAAACATTTTAACCTTTACATATGATATTCATGCCCAGGTAAAAAACTTATTCCAGAGCCCCTTTCACCAAGGGTTTCGAGGACGGGTCCACCACAATTTTCCTGCAAATACCAATTCTTCACAAAACACACACAATTTTAGTTTGCACAAAAAATGGAAAGAAGGGGGGCTTGATCATTTTAAATACCCTTTTGGGTTGGTTGAAAAACCTCGTAAAAATTAAATAGATTAAATACAATAACTTAGACCTAACCTATTTAATTTAAACCATGTTTTGACACCATGTTAGAAATTAGAGGATTCTAACTATTATGCATTTAATCAACCAACACATTTAAATATTAATATAAACCATAAAACATTAAATTTTAAACATTATGCAATATAATAAATAAAATTCTGAGAACATATTAACTAAGTAATAAATACCAACACTAAGAACACAATGACATAATGTTTATAGTGGAAAACCCCAAATATAACCTTTTATTTTCCAAGAACCAAACTTACATCCAGTAACTTTCACCTCCTCCTTTCAACCCTAATCACAAGGGTAAAATAGTATTCACCTTTGATATTTCTTTTCCGAACATATCAAATGAGGACCTAAAGTCCTTTTTATACTAAGTGATCGGGTATGTCTCCCGACCCACCTTTTCAACCTTATCGGTTGACGATATACCTAGGTTTATAATATTTAATATTAGAAATATAATCATTTCATGATATTAAATATTTAACCGACACTATATACCTAGGTTAGCATATTTAATATTAGAAATATAAATATTTCCGATTATTAAATATTAACATATATATTAGTGATGGACCCATATACATTAAGGGTTGGTGGACCACTTAATCATTATGTTCGAACAATAACTTCTTCATCAAAATACTTCTCTTCCAGCATCTAGATACACAATGGTTATGCATCCATACAAGGATAGGCATCCATCATTTTCTAAATATCAAAGCCAAACTTCCTAAGCTGAAAAAGTTGACCGAACGTGGAGGTGGAATCTCAATACCTCTTCGTTGAACCTTCTTACCATCTCCATTACGAAGAGGAAGCACCCAACTCCCTGCATTAAATCTATCTATAGGAATAGTGGGGTATCACTTGAATTTTGAAAGCTTGTGCCCCATGAGCGTGCTTGGAGAATTCTTCATTATCCATTCCCACACTAGTAAAACCCAATCCTACATAACAAGGAAGTTCCTCAACCTGTATTGGGTTAGCAATGCCTTGGCTATCTTTTCTAAGACCTCTTCCATCAAAACCCATCCTATACAACAATTTGGATCCAATGCCTCTAGTATGCCTTTCAAATGAACCAAAGACATCATTACTTGAATCCAAAATTGAATGGGAGGAAGAAGAAGATTCCCATGGTGAATAACTTACAATGCATTTTGTCATGGTCTCTGCATCTGAAGTAGAAGGTAATTCCTTCTTCTGATCACCACACTTGTATATTGATTAAGATATCATCTTTTGATTCTATCTATTTTCAGAATGATCAACTTGTTCTTTGAGAGAATAGAAATTACATCTCAGGAATGCATTTTCCTCCTATATTTTCCTATTAATACTCTCAAGCTCTTCCAATATTTCCCTCTTCAATGCTTTCCCCATGGCTACCTATTAACCAAATCTTCCAAATTTACTATGGAACAGTAGATCATGGGTAGGCTCGATATACTCTTGTAGTGAGATGCAGACACTTGTGTGGGCATTCTATCTCACATTCATCATCTACTTCATAGCCATCTTTGATCTCCACATGTACTTTATTTTCTTGACATTGTACATTGAACTAGAACCACTCCACCAATCCTTGATTCACAACCGCATCAAATTGTAGATTCCTGGTGTTTTTGAGAGCATCGATCAAGGCAAAGTATAGATTATGGTGCTATTTTTGGGCTTCTTTCTAGTGATTGATCCCTTTGAATATTTTTGGTATGATACATAGACTTATTTAGTGTAAATAAAATGAGTTGATGGCATTAGATTCTTTCTTTGATACCAATTGATCCAAAAATGGGGGTTATAATTTTCTTTAATTCCACCGTTCATAAGGAATTAGGAACCAAACATCAATTTTCCGGAACATGATATTTCCCAAAATTGATTAATACCTTTAATACATACACCACAAGTATAATTTTGAACCACTATAATGAAACGTGCATCTACTCATTTCATTTCAGATTATATATATTGATTTCTTCTTTTCAAAATATTCATTAACATGTAATAAAAAAAACATCCACACAACACAGAAATGATACTAGAGTTCAAGATGCAAGCCTAGGTCTCTGGATTCAAAAAAATGTGAATCAATGTATTATAATTTTCTAATATTGTAAGTAAAATAACCCTCACAATCAACAAAAATAGATCACAAAACCTGCAAATCAGCTGATTTCGGACCTCATAGAACTCCATGATCTAACAGACACATTGCAGTCAAGTCAATTCTCGACCCCCTACAATATATTCGTAATGAGATCATCCTACAAATGTTATATAAAATCACATATAAATTGACCACCCTAATAATATTTGAAATCCTTATAGAATTCGAGAAACTTTCATTTTTACAACATAGACAAATTTTGCCCCTAAGTCCTCCAAAATTGGGGTTGAAAGCAACCGATCCTGTTGCCTTACTACGGACACTGAAAACTTGTGTGTTTTTAAATATAACAAGCTCCTTTTTATAGCTCATCGAGCTAGCATGGCTCATTGGCAAGGTATTGTCACTTTTGAATGGTTGGTCGAGGTTCAAATCACCCAAATCCACCTTTTCATCCACAATATCCCATGGATTGACAAAATAGCACTATGGCTATCAAATCTTCTCCTTCACATTTTTAAATAATGCTTTACCTTTTAATTATTTCATCTACATGGTTTTACCCAATTCTTGGCTTCTTGGACACGTATTATTGCAATGAGGGAGATATTTTGGTTTGGCATGCACGTGGATATCCCCTTCATAGCCTCCATAGCTCGGTGGTGAAGATGTTTACTTATCCCACATGCATGGGTCGAGTTAATGAATAGGCCTTTTAGAAGGTTGTTTGATTAATTGGCTCGTGTCTTAGGCCACATTTGGCAATTTGCTCTTTTTGTTTCGTAGCTCGCTATGAGCTATGTTGTGAACTTGCCATGTTATAATTTACTGTGTGCATTATCATGGCGCCGGTATATGGGTCGAGTTATGTGGAGTCCTTGTGGGCTGAGATGTTCCATATGGTAGACTTACTCGTCGATCAATCCCGAGGTCAAGCTATGTGGCCTCTACACCGAGGTGGCTTTGCATTTCTATCTCCCAGAGCCATATGGAAAGAAACTGAATGATGTGTAGCCTAGCTCGATCAATGTGGTAATCAACTCGAATCAGTGAGGAGTTGACCACCCCACTGAGCTATCTAAATAGCTCACTCGAGGTCAAATATAAACTCTCAAGGCATATCACATGAGTTTGAACTTGGTGGCAAGCCACATGGACGATAAAAATAGTTGTCACGGTGACAAGGTCCTTCTCCAATACAAAAGTGGATCCCCCAGGCTAGGGTCCCCATAGGTGACCTTTTACTATGATCGTCGAAGACCAAAGGTTATCAAGCAACACAAACCCCATTTTTCACCTTTTCCAATTTTCCATGTCAACGCGTTACTCGCATGTTGACCCTTTTTGACCAAGTCCCAACCTACACTTTGGTGACCACAACTTAAGTGTATGAACTCTATTTTTTGAATTCCACCTATCGTCGGAAAGTTCTCAAAATGCTCTACCACCTAGTCATGATTTAGGGAGATTTAGGGAACTCTTGAACATCCCCAAAATTTCCTCCGGATCAATTTAGTTAGATCTCTACTAAGTAAACAATGAATTCCTTTGAGCGTGATTATGGTATCGGTATTTATTTCTTTAATAAAAATTTTATCCCTCCTCTCCCAAGTGCACACCAAATCCACATCAGACATTACAACTTCTTGAATTGTGGCCCCCATACTATCTGATATCATATTTTTGAATGCAAAATGTGTCTTCTCATCATCTATTTGTGGAGCTTTACTTGGAGGAGGAGGAGATTCATGTACTTCATGCACATTTTTACGGTTGTGGTGGAGGAGGCGAAGTAGATTGAATCATATCATGGGTGTCAAAATAGTTACCCTTTTTTGCATCACCACTATCGAAGCCCAAATACTCCTCATCAAGATCGATGTTGTTCAAAATTTGGGTGCCTGTTACACTTAAGACACCACCTAGTGAGAGTCTAGGAAATTATGTGGTTACAGGATGAAGTGTTCCTACCGATTTTGCAGGAAACCTTATATTCTTGCTGAAGAACTTCTATTTGTTTATACTGTACTTGTTAGGGGTATTGGTGCCCTCCTTGTAAGTGGAATGTGTTGAGAAGATCTATTACCTGCTAGAAGAAAAAAAAATTATTAGAAAATTATCATTATACGCTTGGGCCTTGTAAATGCTAAAAAAATGTAACTAAACAAAACATGCTAAATATTATACATTACAATTTACCTTGCATGCTTGGAGACACAATCGTGACATTTTGATCTTGACACTCAGAATGAGTTTGATCTTCATCATCAAACTCAGTACTTTCTAAATACAATAAATGTAGAAATATTAAAATATTGTACTACTTACATAATCTATACTAGTAGTTTGAATTGGTTAATTATATAAAAAGTAAACTTTATACATGTAGTCAAATGTGATGGTAGGCGTGATGCACATACCGACCCCTTAGGTTGTTTTTGATAAGGAACTTGTATTGGTGTTGATTATGTTAAATCCATGTCAGAATTTGCAGAGACCTCTCGGAGTGGATTTAACTCAACAAATAATCGCCTTATGAGATATTGCAGCCATAATTATTCTCTGAAAAGAAAATATTACAATT
The DNA here is from genome assembly GCA_018340775.1 of Taxus wallichiana var. yunnanensis. Classification (NCBI taxonomy): domain Eukaryota; kingdom Viridiplantae; phylum Streptophyta; class Pinopsida; order Cupressales; family Taxaceae; genus Taxus; species Taxus wallichiana. Next base: position 64,073,559 of record CM031240.1, read on the forward strand.
ATTATTGTATTAAAAAATATTGAATGCAAAATCATTATAACATGAAAAATTTAAAATTAATTGTTACATGTTGTTCTTCAAGAGAGAGACCATTCATTTTATCATTAATTGTAGTTGGAATTTGTGTGTGTTGCAATTGGAAGAAAGCTTCTTGATAGAAAGCAAGTATATAATTGCAAGAAGAGAATACAATCTTGGATTTATCAGACATATTGGCATTGCAGGCGTGGGAGACATCTGTTTTTATTCAGTTGGAAAAATATGTGCACCAATCGAATTATTTCCTGCTAGTGTCTGCATTATATATTGAACTGCCCAAAATGGAATGTATGCAAATATTCCCTGTAACACAATCCTAGCCTGAAAATTTTATACAACTGCAAGAAATAATTTGTTTGTAATACCTTGTATAAGAAGGCCTCTTATTGAACAATTAAGAGGAGCTGCAATAACAAATAAGAAATGTTAGATGCTTGGGTGGTCAAGTAATATTAATAAAATCATTTGAAAATAATAAACTTACCATCAACTTGTACATTGTAATGAGACTCCAAAAAAATTGTCTTCATCTGTAAGGATAGCCTTTTTAGTCATTGGTGGCTAGTTTTTGAATGGTAAGCCAGTTAAATGATGTATGTCTACGGGCTCAACTATTAAATAAATTTGACGATCTGCGAGGAGAATGGAAAAATCTCCCTTTTTCCGGTTGTAAGAGGCTAGCAGGCTATCAAGGGGAAGTATCAGTTTCAAATTGGGGCATGTTGACAAGCCCTGTAAATTGTGATTTTTGCAGCCATTCGTGTGGTGTGTCTTTTAGTTTCATCAGAGTTTTAATCTATGGGCACATGAGGTTTTTGTATTAGAATTTGGGCATAGGAGTAGACGTGGTGCTTTCCATTATTGAAATTTATAGGAGAGGGAGGAAAGAAACTTGAAAGGTGCACGTAAGTTTGGGAGAACTTAAAAAATGGAGAGCTCGAGTCTGGAAATGTTTGTGGAAAAATCAAAAAATTAACCTCGTAGGGGTATATATAAGGCCAAGAAGGGTTAAAGCACGGGGGATTCACTTAGTAAAAGTATGGTATAGCACGTGCGTTCGAAGGGTATTAAAGAATACCCTTAATTCTAGTTTCTACCTCTAATTATTCAATTGATAATACCCCCTCCTGTTATATTATTAGAATGAAAATACCCCCTATTTTTTCTATGTACCTTACTTACCCATTTTTCAATTACAATTTTATTTACCCCTTTTTATTTCTACCACAATATATTAGACAAAAATACATTATATTTCTCACTCAATTTTTTTTAAGATGCATTTCCTTTCGAAAGATAGTTTGAAGCCATTGAATACATATTACAAGTCACTTTATATATGTTAAGCTTTATTCATTTATCAATATTTCTTCAAATAATTAAATGGTGAAATAATATCACTTGTGTTGAAAAGCATACTCAATCCTAGTTTTCTACCATCTTATTATTTCTTGGTTAAGAATCTAGATTTATTTATTAAAAAAGATATTATAATTTAATTTATGACCACACTCCTTTTGCAATTTTAAGGTATTTACTTTTAAAAACTAGGGTTCAAATGTTTTAGTTTTATATTAAAATTAAACCTCTATTTCCTTTGGCTCATCTCTCTAACCTACCCCCAATACCTGATTCAAAACATTAATAAATTAAACCCTTTCACCCCCTCATGTCTACCGATATATTGAATTGAATTTTATTAATTTTAATTACCTCAATATGAACCCACGTGCTAGGATATTGCCTAGCTAATGAACCCCCCGTGGGTTAAAGGGACACATGGTGAAAAATAATTGGTTTGATGTGGCAAAAACCTACCTATCAAACCTACCCATATAACCCCCTATCCAACCTACCCATCCAACCTACCCATCCAACCTACCCATCCAACCCACACGTCCAACCTACCCCTCCAACATACCCGTCCAACATACCCATCCAACCTATCCATCCGGACTCCAACCTACCCTTCCAACCCGCCTATCCAACCTACCCGTAAAACCTATCCATCCAACCTACCCATCCCGGTGATGCCTTACACTTGGTTAGATGGGTAGGTTGTCAACCATCTAACACCCTTGTAACTATGCAAAATCTAAGAAAATTGTGCCAAATCGCCTTTCTTTGTGAAACATTTTTTCATAAATTCACCATTAATTCAAAATTTGATATTGGATATTCGCCAACCATTCTAAAATAATTTTTCAGAGGGGGGGTCTTAAAATGATCCCTAATCTGTGGGAAGATCTCTGTTGTTGTGGGTTCAACACTAAGCATGGTTACAATTTTAGGTTCATGATGAGGAACCACATCCTACACTTGATGAGTTGACTCGGCAGTAGAAGAAGAGATACTTGGAGATTGGTGCGGAACTAGGGGTTACAAAGGATCAATTTCTCCTTGATCAAGATCCTTGATGAGATCATTGGTGACTTTTTCCTTCTTGTGAAGTATCGATAGTGATATCCTTATGTGTCAATTGTTTTCCTCTTTGTGTGCTCCCCGAATGAGTGGAACTCATAGCTTTCTCGAGATGTATTGAAGGATGAGAGATGAGATGATTGCTTTGAGAGGGCTATAAGACAACCAAATTCTATGAAATAAAATCTCTTTCTTATGAACCATTCCTTATACCTATGGATCACTACTTTGGTTTTTGTTGATATCACTTCATTCCCAAATGATCCATGAGACAGGTGGGAGAGGTGAATACTTTACCACTTGATATTATAGATTGAACAAATCAAATCGTCCATCTTCCACACCTTCACTAAACCAATACAAACCAAATTTCCTCATTTGAAAAACAATCATTCTCATATGATCTCTTTTCCTTACCTCAAAATCATCTAGGAAATTGACCCAAAAACTTTAATGTGGGGAATGAGATTATATGTTTCAGGATTATTTCGAATGTAAAAATCATACCTAAATGTGTATGAGTAGAGGCTAAGGGAAGAAAAGGATGCTTTAATATTAAAGGCATCTACAACACTTTTACACAAAAATATACCAAGAGAAATGGAGAAGGACACACCTTTTTGCTTATGGCTCTTGCACATGTTATGGACTTGAGAAAGATTCCTACACAACTCAAACATGTGGAGTTTTTGACGAGAAATATTGAATACCAAAACTTAGATGTAGGAAAAATTTGAAAACTAAGTGAAGAAACATCATCCATAACTCTCAATCAATGATGTATCTTTAGAAGATAACCTTAGTTTTGGGTTACCTTCCAAAATTAGGATCACGAGCATGGTGAATGCATCATTCATCTTGGAAAAATGGTGATTACTTTCCTTGAGAGTGATCTAAGAATACCTTTCTAAATCCAGTTCCTTTTAAGAAACATTTTGACTTACAATTAGACCCTTGAATTTTCTCATGCTTACAAGAGCATACACCAAATACGAGGTCATTGTGAAATTTCTTGTAGTAGGGAGATGGAGCAACTAATGGTGAATGTTTTCACTTATGATCTATCCCTAATCTATCACCTAGTTTTCCCGGTGGAAACAAGGATGAATTGGGCCATCTAATCCTAAAAATATCTCATCGTATTTTCACCCATTACGCTACTTAACATAAACAAAATGATAGTATCATAGTCACCTTCGTGGAACTCACTTCTTGACAAGGTTTATGGAATACGAGAGGTTTTTCTTTCTTGTCTTAGCCATGAACCTAGTGTGAGGCCCTAGAGGTATGATTCAATATTTTCCCATTCATGAGATGAAAAATATTTATACATTATGAACATATTGTAAATAGTTAGAATTTCTGAAGCACACGACATGAATTTTGGTGTACGCATTGCAATGATGGAGTTTTCATTTGCCCTCACTATTATAGAATTAGGTTCATAGTTTTGAGAACATGTTATCACAAATTATGTAAAATAAACTGAAAAATGATAGCCACCTACTACAAACAACCTACTTGTGAAAATATTCTCTTCAATAGGCTCTCTTGGTCCCCCAAACATCCTATTTTTAGGTCCATGTGAGTGACATCATTGTAACCCACACATGGATACATAGTACCTAGTGTTGAAATGTGTTCCATAATAGATAATTTAAACTTCATGTTTATAAAAATCAACAAGATGAGTGAAAATAGAGCCGACATCAACTTTATAAACTAGAATCGAAAAATTCTATTTTTAGCAAGTGGGGCTATGGTGATATTTTTAGAATTTTGATGATTTTGCACAAGATTTATTCCCGGGAGCTCCCAATCCACTTAGGTTACTTTAATAGATGATGATTTTCTATTTTTAGAAATTTTCTATTTTGGGACATCTATTTTTCCAAGTTATTCTTTTTAGAAAGTTTCTAATTAACACATCTTGGTGTTTCTCGGTGTTTTCGAGATGTTTTAAATGTTGAGAGTATTTTGTTTCAAGAAAATTACTATTTTTATCATCTCATTATTTAGATCATATGTTATTTTTATTAAGTGATCTTACCAGTGTCGATTGCAATGAAACCACCATCATTTTGTTATGTTTTGCACTGGGATCTTGTGCTCCAATTTTCATCATTTTTGTCTGCTTTGGAACTCTTGGAAATAAAAAGGAAACTCCGGGGTGGATTTTCAAATTTTGTACCAAAAATCTAGGGAATCATCTGATATGTGGCTATAATATTCCCAAATGTGTTTCTGAGAACAAAAATATGGAAAATTTTCATTGGAATCTGGTTTAAGTTAGTGAGATATGAAGAAATATTGGTTTTCAAGGCTATGGTTGTTATGGAACAAAATTTCTATAATTTCTAGTTAAAATTGATACTTTTTAAAGGTTTATAGTCGCAAAAATTGTGGGAGATTAACTTGTGGTGAAGACCTACTTTAAAACTCAATTATATCCCACTTTTATAGTTTTATCCAAACCACAAATCAAATCCGAGATAGATGAGAGTTAATGTGAGGTTTAAAAATTAGGTTTAATGGGAAATGGGAGACTTAATGGATAACATGGACAACATAATGCACCTTAGATCAATATTGAGACAAGTGATAGCATGGGAGCAAGTGAGGATGAGATGGAGGGGCTGAAAAATCACCTATGGGGACTAGAGAAGGTCATATGTAAGTTCAGGGGATTAGCTTTGACCATGGACGCACTTTTATGTCCCCCCTATCCCATTAGGGACATGAGGGACACAAGGGATGCAAAATTTCACCTTGAAGCAAGGTGGTGACATGTGGCATGGTGAAAATTGGCTAAGTATGGGATTTATAGCTTCTCTCTCACTCAAAATCATCTTAAACCAGCTTAGACTCTGCAAAGGTCAACTTTACTACATATGGATGGTTTGATAATTACAATTTTTATGGGCACATTTTCTTTCCCTCGTGTCCCCTTGGGCAATGTGGATGAGCAGGGAAAGTAAGGACAACATGAACAACAAGTGCTACAATGTGCACTTATATGAGGTGTATGAGGGTGCACTTTTTTTCGCTAATGTCCCCCATGTACCCAAGGTAACAATGGGGACAAGAGGGGAAAAAAAGTGCACCTTGACCCATTTAGAAGTCTAGCTTTTACACTAGCTATCCAAAAATAGCATGAGAACCTACTTCTTTCACCATAGAGGCTTACGATAATGTTTCGAGGTCAAATTGTATATGAATTTGACTCCAAAACACATTATAATACCAATGGATATGGTTATAAAACTTTAATATTCCTAAAACTCGATAAAAAGGGCCCCTTTTGTTCAAAAATGTGAAGTGCTCATGCACTATACGTAATGTTTCTTGAAAACATCAAACCTCAAATCAAAACGAATTCCCTCATAATGTAGATAATTGTTCAATATTTTTGGTGCCTACTTTTTTGCCTCATAATTCCTTACAGATCTCTTGGAATCATCCGAAGAAGTTAAGATTTTCTTTTGAACTGCCTATTCCTTACACCTGAAAAACCTGCTATCGAAAAAATTGACCTTGAATGGTCAATATTTTCTAAATATTGCTAAAATTCTTCCAAAACCTTCAATTATCTCCAATTCCACCTATGTATGTTTAATGTTTTTCATAACTCTTCCAGGGATTTACGCAATCTCCGAAAAGGCTAAAAATAACTTTTCTAGGCTTCTAAGAAAACTAGTCTTCTGTTGAACTTTATTGAATGAACTCATGAACCTTGTTACACCTTTTTACACATAGAAATTTTTTACCCGATGCATTTGGAATAGCTTCAAGGTCAAGATAATAATGACATGGGAAGCGGGTTGGTCAATGGAGAGATTCAAGAGGATCATAATACAAAAGTTTACATTAAGGCTTAGTTGTCATGGTTTGAAATTTGTATTTTTGGGCTAGTCAATTTACATGAAAAAAACATATAAAAATTCAATGAACAAAAACCATAATCATATATATATATATATATATATATATATATATATATATATATATATATATATATATATATATATATATATATATATGTATGTATGTATGTATGTATGTATGTATGTATGTATGTATGTATGTATGTATGTATGTATGTATGTATGTATGTATGTATGTATGTATGTATGTATGTATGTATGTATGTATGTATGTATGTATGTATGTATGTATGTATGTATGTATGTATGTATGTATGTATGTATTGAATCGGTTTTATAGATTGATAAAATAATACAAGAATAAGTACATGGATCCATCCCATTTACAATAAATCTCAAGAAACCTCACCCCATTGGAGGTCTCTAGATGTTTTGGGCTGATGGTGACATGTTGGTAGCTCAGACTATGTGAGCTAAAGACTCCACCCTAGATCGGGCTCTGGAGGCCTCTCCCTCTACTCTCGCCGATTGCACCTCCAACACAAGTAATACTCTCATCTACCCTCATAGCATCTTATAAGCGGGAAGCCACTCCTGTACCAATGTCACTTGTTTTTGTAATAAAATATGCAATATCACATCTATGTTGTTTTTGGCCACTAAAGACCTACACATCCTTATATCTATACAAGATCTTTGATGCCTCTCTAACTAGATGAAAGGAACCCCTTTGAGTCTCCCCTAATGGTGTCATTGGATCATCCATCACCGTCGTATCATAGACATCTAACACGGGATATAAGATATCATGGTGGGAACTCTCAATCAAGGAGTGTCACTCCTCCACTTTCCACTCTGGAAAAATAAGTATGAATGCACATGTCACTTACTGATACATATACCTAATAACTAATCTTAGCACATCTATATAACATAATAACAAGCATACCTTGCTTCCTAAGCCTCTCCACGATGGTCTCTCCATCTTCTTGTTAACCTAGTACCTCCTCCTCCTCACCCTCCCAACGAGCTTTAAATCCCATACATTTTTCCCACTTGTCTGGGAACTACTATCATAACCCCTCAAAGACTATGGTCTAGGCCTATGTCTCATGTCCCTAACCATCCGGACTCTCATAAGTGTCGAACACCTCCTCCGAACTAGTGTACCCACCTCTCCCTTAGCCACTTTTATGGTTGACCCACTACTACTCCACTAGTGTTAGGACCAACTCCACTTGTACCTCCACCCTTCCGAACCCATGTCGGTGGATCCTCTATCGAGATCGATCTTTTGAACCACTAGCGATATGATCTATGGTGGGCCCCGAGAATCCCCATCACACTGTGTTTCCTCCGACCCTATCCACATGTCACTCATACACTATAGAGCCATAGTACATGAACCCTCACCTCTCTTCATGCAACCTTTATACCATGCCAACATTGGTAGGGTGGTAATGGTGGTACCACCACATGATCTAGTTGTCCAAATAGTCTCGAGATCCTCCTCACCTAGTGGGTCTCCACCCAATATAATTAACTCCATATCACCTTAGTGATGGCCTCTAAGCGCTCTTCCCTTGGCCATTTGGGCACTAATCCCCATTCCATGTATAGGGCTATCATATAACATAATCCTAACCAACTGTGTGAGTGGTCAAAATTCTCAAAGTGATCTCACTGTCTGCCCTGTGCCCACTAGAGTACTCTTGGGGCATGTGCTGCTACCACCAATGGTGTACATGTCATTCGAAACATATAAAACCTCTCATAAATCAAGGATTTAAGTATAATAATGGGACCCGTGACCTTTTTACTCTGCATCTATTCCTATATATATCATGCACTAAATGTACCCATATGGTGGTGCCCTAATTGAAAGACACACCATGATACATAATTTCTCTGCATGTTGATACAAAAATAATGTGATGACTCTATCCACCTTGTGACACACTATTTGTGCCATAAAAATCCCTATAACCACCTTTAAATAAGCGAACTCCCGATGCATATCTTGAATTGAGTCTGACACACAATATACCCTCATTGTATGTTTCACTCTAAGTAGCCCATACGAATAAGGTTCCCTACTTTTTAGAATTAAGAATCAAATAAAAATACATATGGGTCCCTCAATGGGTAAACCCAAAATACCATGGGCATCTTGTAAGGTTGAAGTTATCTCCATGCTCTCCTATCCTATCCACCACTAAAAGGTGTTAGACTTAATCTCCCATACGACTAGAAACATCTTGATAAGGTCCATATCTAAAGGTATCTTGGGCATCTGCATGATTCCCTAAATCCCCAACCCCGTAATTGGGCCACCTCTACTTGATTCAAGTCATAAATAAACAAACTTAACCACACCACATTAACACTCCTCCACATTCTGATCCTATGATATCCCTACATGCACAACATGATAAGAAAATATGAATTAAAACCTCAAAAAATCAATTAAGTACGTAAGATAAAAATAAAAATTGAACATGCAAATATTCGAGATGTCATCGGCCTTTTTGTTGGCACCATTGGCCCCTATAATTATTTTTATAAATCGATGTCATCAACCCTCTTACTTTAGAGGGGTTGATTGCGTCTAGCCAAATCAATGGCTGCGAATTTTTGAAAATTAAATCATAAATTTTTCACCGAATTGTTGTGTGGTATGAAAGAGATAAAGGTAAAAGTGTTGTGGAGGAATACCTTTTATCATGTTGGTTGAAGGTTGAGTGCACGCATTTCTGATTTCTAATCCAATGTTGGTTGTGTGAGCTTCCTTTTGGCTAGGAGGAACTACCTATAATACAAAGAAAGACCACAAGATATAGTTAATAGCAAAATTTAGTGGAATTCCTAGTGTGAGCTAGATCCAGGAAGTGTGATACTTCCTTGACGGTTGTCAATCCACTGATATATAACTCAATATAAAATAACTAAACATGCAAATAAAATAATCTAATGCTAGTGTTCTAATTTATGTATCTCATACTACTATCCATGTTAATCCAATTAAATATTTGATAACTAAATTGGTGAAATTCTGGGTTAGGTTGCAAGTTGTGCAGGTGGTCAAAGGGTCACAAACAAGGTATGGGTAGGATTTGGTGAAGTTTGGGTTAAATTTTGGGTGATTAGGAAGCTTGTTGGTCTAAGGTATTTTTACTAGGCACAAAGACCGATGATGGTTAAGGTGACCGATGTTGGTTTAGGTATGACCAATGACAGGTTTAGGATGACCAATATTGGTTGCTTTATGGGAAATGAAAAATTTCAAAAATGATGTTCGTGCTCATGTCTGTGTCTACACAAAGAGTTGGGAAGGTCTATTGTGAGGTTGTAGGTGGGGTATTAGGTTTGGATGAGATTTTGTGAGGTTTTGGGGAGGTTTTGAGGAGGTTTGAGGATTTTTGGTTAAGTGAATAAGATAACATAGAGACCAACGTCGGTGAGAGTGACCGATGTCGATGAAGAGGGGAAACCAATGGTGGTTAAGATAACTGGCTTCATTAGGGGAAATTTGGTCGTAATTAAATAAAAGGTAGATTTATACTTCTCTATAATTGCACTGAGAGGATGAAGGGAAGATGGTTGGGTTCATAATAATGTCAAAAAGACTCAGGAATGCATAGATGTAAAGTACGGTGAGCTAGAAGGTCATGAGTGGTTAAATGGGTAGATTGGTAAGAAGGTGGGGATGGAGGAATGAAGGAGAGAACAAGATCTGGTAACAAAAGATAATGAACCTAAACTTTAAGCAAGTACAAAATGATGAAATTCAAATACACATACTTGTACTTACAGTGCGGTAGGTGAAGGAAGGTAGTAGTTGATCCGTGAAGAAATTTGTGGTCGAGTCATGGAAATAATCCTAGAGTGCTCCCATGAATATTCTATCACCTTTGGATGATTATCAAGTGCTTGATTGGGCCTGTTGTTGAATGTATTTCGTCATTTGGATGTTAACAAGTCTCTGGTTCATGCTTGAATGTAATAGATCTCTTAGAACTCAAAATGACCAACCCTAGTAAAAGGTTTCCAAAGGGTATATAAGGTGACCGATGATGGTCAAGGTGATTGGCATCGGTTGAGGGATAACCGACATCGGTTAAGGAGAGAAATCATAGGTTTTTCAAAAATAGGAAAACCTTGTTATTTTTGGTATGCTATAATTGTCGGTTCGGGTCTCAAGTGAGGGTTATAACTTAGATAGGCAGGAGTGCTTTGTTGTAGAAGGAATATGTCTTTAATTTTAGGTCTAGACTAAGCCCCAGTTGGTTAAGATAAGTGGGGAATCGGTCTTAGTTAATTAATAGACTAAGAATAAGTACATGGTGAGGTGTCTAGGTGATGTGGCTAGGTGAGGTGAAAATTAACTTAATTAAAGAAATTAAATTAATTAATAGTGTGAGGATGAACATTAATTAAATTTTAAGTAATTCAATTAATATGAATGCGGGGTAAGGGATCATGGTTATGTGAATATGTTACGTTAATTGATTAAAGGGGACCAAGGGGAGTGTAACCCTTGATTTGGTGTCAACATTTTCACATTTTTGCATAGCTTGTATTGGTAAGCGATGCTTTGAAAAAAATATGATGTGGTTGCCCCAATTATAGGTGAGAGAGGGGTTTCTTGAAGTAGGGATGTAGGTGATCCCCCTCAAACCAGGAATTGATGAGGTGTTAAATGCAGAGTTGGTGAGTGGTTTGATAAATGGGTAAGTGATGAAAATGAGGGTAGGTTGGTTATAGGTAAGGGTATGGTCATGTTGGGTAATGGGTAATGGTCATATTGGGTAATGGGTAATGGCAATTGAATGCACACACACATATAGATTGCGATATGATACCAGGTGGAAGAGCTTTCAAACTCTACATCATCCAAGGTCGATAGGTTATCCAAATGAGGTTGAAGTGATTCAGGTATCCAGGGTATAGGATATGGTCTAGAAACACAACTTAGGTTAGGTGCAGGAACATTTAGGTATGATCCGGTACACCAAAGGTTTGGTCGGGATAAACAACACGACAATAGGAAAGATAAGGTCATCAGGCTAAACAACATGGGTAATAACATTGCAAGGTATAGCAAATACACAAATTCATATTGACACTAGGGTAATTTAGGTCAGGGTATGTAGGTCAGGGCATAGGGAAGGCCGAGGTATAGGTAAAGAACAAGTCCCTAAACATAGTTAAGGAAATGTACAGGTAGTGTAGGCTTGTGGGTAGGGTGTAATAGGTGTTGGTAAAGGTAAAAGGTATTTGGTCAATAATGTTTTTAGGCCAAAATGGGCATGAGGTGACTCAAAAGGTAATGGCAGGTGACCGATGTCGGTTATGGTGTAACCAACATTGGTTGGCTAGGTACAACATGACCAACATGGTCATGTCGATTTGGGGTTAAAAATAAAAATTTGTGTTTTACGGATTCATTTTGAATTTTTCACTTTTATAAAATGACAAAGGAGAATGTGAAGTAGGCATGATTGAGTTAAGGTCATGTAGGCACAATTAAGTTTAGGTCAATTAGGCATGATGGATTCTAAGTGGTTTAGGCATGATTGAGTCGGGGTCATGTAGGCATGATGGAGTCAAGGTGAGTTAGGTAGTCGAGGTCATGTAAGCATGATGGATTCAGGTATAGGCATGGTGGATTCTAGGTGAGTTAGGCATGATTTGGTCATGTGTTTGGGTTTAATTTAATTTCCAAGTTATTGGTAGTATGGAAAATAAATGATGATGTATATGTATGTTGTGATGAAATGGTAGGTATGTATGTTTCTTTGTATGTTTAATTTCCAAATGTTGTGTAAAATGGAAACTAACTAAGGTAGCATATGAATAGAAAAAGGGGAAAATTGGTTAGGGTAAAGAGTGGTTGACCTAAACTCCAAGGGCCCCATGTCCTCATAGTGTTGCTTAGATAGCCCCAATGAAAAAGGGGCCTCATGCCGATGTAGTTATCCCATAAGCTAGGGAAGAATATGATGATGTAGAATAATGGGTTGGTTTATTTTAGGCATGATTGCGTCTAGGTCAGTTAGGCATGGTTGAGTTTAGGTCGTTTAGGCATGGTTGAGTTTAGGTTGTTTAGGCATGGTGAGTCTAGGTCATGTAGGCATGATTGAATTTTAGGTTGAATAGGCATGGTGGTTATCTATGGTGAATAGATATGGGTGATTTTGGTGGAAAAGGAATTCCCTAGAATGTAGGTGTCGAATTTTTGGTCTTGTAAAGGAGGATGAAGAAGTAAGTAAAGAGGTGAATAGTTAGAGGAGACAAAAGTGTTTCTGATTGATAAGAACCCTGATGATTCTATCATACCAAAAATTGGCTTATGAACAGAACACCCTAAAAGGTGTTGCATGATTGACTATTATATGGGTGAAGAAGGTCACATGATCACAAAATTCCATATTTGTGGCATGTTCCTTGAGTAGGTAGAAGTTTAGAAAGGCAAGGCGGAGAGGTGAAAGAAGTTTGGTTTAGCATAACCTGGTGTGTGACAACATGCCTTTTTTGTAAGAGACTCGAGATCAAAATAGGCAAGTCCATGACAAAAAAGTTAGCTTCTTCTTTTTTTCTTTTGTTTTTATAGACTAATCAATGTGGGAAGTCTATGTGGGATGAGTAGAATATATCCTTGAGGTCTTCGTGAAGCTGATCGATGCGGGAAGCTTCAGGAATATTTTATTTAAGTTTTGCAAGAATAGTCTTTTTTTCATTTTTTTAAGATAGACTATGTGCGGTGTGGCTAGCTTTGTATAGCTGTCCTTCGAGGGAATAGTCTATTTATAGCAGCAAGATAGAAATATTATATGTCCTTTTGAGGGAGTCATATTTTAGCGAGAAGTTTGACTCAAGGAGTTTTGAATTTGAAAGTCCCATATATTCTTTTTGAATTATTTTTTTGGAATTTTAGGTCATGGACAAGACTATAGAGAAGGATAGGCTCCTTTTACGAACAAAACCATAGCACACAGAGGTTAACTATGAAAGAGATTTTTAAGGAATGAAGCGACCATGGGATTCCATCTTTAAACAGATGAAAAGTATCCATGAGAATCATGCCATGAGTAGATTCGTGATACTCATATTCAAGACAAGGTTGAAAAAGTAACGGGTAATCACATGATTCTTGTTTATTCATTGATCCTTAAAATAGGTGAATGGAAGTTGAATGGTGCTCGAGGATGAGTGTTTAAATAGATAGAAAGTGATATAGGACTAGATTCAATAATAGAATGGTCAAAGATGCATGACATTGTGAGGGCTCAGGTTTGGGTTTACCTTTAAGTGAAGACAAATGATAAGCACATGATCCATAGGTATGAGTAACAATATAGGGTCCAAGCCAATTAGGAGAAAAATTTTCCCGTTTACTTTTCTCCTCTTTTTTACATGTTGATTTTCCTTCGGGACAAGGTCACCAGAGCATTGAAGGTTTCAATGGAAGGAAAGGTAGGATGTAAAATGTTTGGTTTTAGTGAAACATTAAATAAAAGAAGGGGAAGTGACAAGTCCCCCATGGGTATAGGGAATAATGAGATGGTGATAGGTTAGGTTGGGTAATATTGGGCACGGGTGAGTAAAGTTGGGTAAGGTAGATGGGACATCGTTGGGGTAAAGTTAAACAAGGTAGAGTAAGGTAAATGAAGAAGGTTTGGTTATGAAGGAGGTGTAATAGAAGAAAAGGGAGTGTCGAGTCCCCCATAGGATAAGGAAGAATAAGGTGATGATAGATATCATTGTGCAAGATTGGGCAAGGTTAAGTGTGATGAGGTAGGTGGTGGGTAGATTAGGTAAGGTAGATTGGTTGAGACAAATTGGGAAAAATTGGGCAAGGTTGATTAGGCAAGGTTAGGCAAGGTTAAGGCAAGTGGTGGGTAGATTAGGTAAGGTAGATGACAAAGGTCTGGTTTGGATGAGAGGTGCAAATATAAGAAGAGGGAATGTCAAGTCCCCCATAGGGTAAAGTAGAATAAGGTGATGATATATAGCATTGTGTAAGATTGGGAAAAGTTTAGGCAAGGTTTAGGTAGATGGGGTAGAAGCCTTAGTCGGGAAAATGACATCATTGGGGAGATTGATGAAGTTGTTGAAACATGGAGTAGTGTGTGACTCCATCAAAAATAGGATAGGTCGGCCCACAAAATGTTACCTTGGGGGCATGTGGAGGTTGGATAGTGGGTAAAGGTGAAATGAATGGGTTAGTGATTTTCTCTTTTAATTTTTCTTTCTAGGCACGAGTGGAAATGAGGGAGTAGATGAGTCATGATAGGTGTAGCAACAGGACAGGAAAAAGTATGGTGATGGCATATACTGGTGTTTTGCAAAGAAGGCAGCACATTGACATTTTGGCAGAGGTTTGGCTAGATCTCTTATGCAGACCATATTGATCTCGAATGTTGGAGGATGGTAAAAGGGTTGTGGAGGTGGAGGTGAAGGTTGTTGAATAGGTAAGGGATGAGGATGTGTGGTGATGGGTGAATTTGGAACAAATTCCTCATCTAAAATATCATCGTCATCAAAGTTTTCTTCAAGAGGACATAGTTAGAGAAGAACAGACTTTAGATCCTTACAATTTTCTACATCATTCCACGACACTGATAGTAGGTGCAAATTTTTTTATCGTCAAATCCTTTTGTTTTAGGTTTGAGTGGGTCGTAAGGTCTAAGTGGTGGCAATGTGATGAATGAGGTATCTAAAATATTTGCTAAGATGTTGGTGTAAGACCCTGCCAATGGATCACAATGCGAAGTAAGTGTGGGTCGAGATAGAGGTGTGATTGATTTTAGTGGGAGAGGTGCCATAAGAGGTGGAATCGAGAGGTGAATTCAATTGACCACCTGTTTGGTAGGTAGTATGGTTTTAGGTTTGGATTGCACCTTCTTGAATAAATATGTAGCTAACAAACTAGCGATTGAAGGTGGTGTAGGTTTAACTACCTCTTTGGGGGGTAGTGGGTTTCGGAACTTGGTTGCACCTCCTTGGGTAAAGGTGGAGGAGAAGTGTGTGATGTAGAAGGGAAGGAAGATGGCGGAAGGGGATGGGTTAGCCAAGGTGATAATGGAGGTGTAGTGAAGGTTGTGGGAATAGGTAAGGTCGAAGTATTGGTTGAAGAGAAGGTAATATCATAGGTAATAATGAAGCTACTGGAAGTGGTGTAGGTATAAGAGGTAAAATGAATGTAGGTGATGGTGAAGGTGTACATTGTGTAGGTAATTTGGGTGTAATTAAGGTTCGTGATGAGGAGGTGGGTTGTTGTGATTTTAGTTTACTTGAGGTAGGAGGATATTTGGCCAAGGTTGATGGGTGAGGTCCTAGGATAGATGGAAGTGGTGAAGGTGACGAGAGGAGTAGTAGGTGCGGCTGGTGTATGCGGAGACCAAGAGGTTGGGTCTTCCTCTTAGGTGGGGTAATAATATTCATGCTAGCTTATGAGGACATAGCTAAATCTAGTTTAACAAGAGGGTGGACTAGGCTTGATGTCAACATGACTCCCAAGGTATGGGTAGCTTTGGATACAGGTGAAGGAGTAAGTGGTTTAGGTGCAAGTGGTTGTGGAGGTAATGGTAGAGGTGTAGGTGTGGGAAAAGGTGATGTGGAAGATGTCGTTACGACTACCTTAGGTATGATGGATTTCGTCACTCCAAACAATTTGGGGTAAATGGTAGAAGTATTAGTGGATGACATTTGCATTTGAGTTGAAACAGGCATTTGAAGGCACCCCCAAAACATGGAATGATCAACATAGTCTAAGTGGTCCGCCAAACGTGAGAATGGTGTGGCAGTAGAAGGAACCAATGTTGATTTCGTGGTAACTCCCGTAAATAAATTTGGTGCACTGGGAAATAGGGAAGTGATTATCTTCCGACTCTATGGGTAAAAGAGAAGAGATCAAATAAAGTGGATTCTTGAAAGTTGGTGAAAAATTATCTTTTTGAAAGGGTAAATTTCGATGGGTCATCCACATGTTGGGGAGAAGGTAAGGTGGATGAGGTAGGTTCTTCTTTTGGTGAAGAGGAAGGTAAGCATGACTCTCTTATGGGTAGGAGAGTTAATATTGTGGGTTGTTTTCAGATTGAGAGGTGTGTGGGGAAATTGCATTGGAAGATATGGTGGAATCCTCCATGGGTGCAGAGAGAGATAAGGTATACTCCTTTGTGGGTAAAGAAGTAGATGACACAGGTTCCTTCGAGGATGAAGGATCTTGTGCAAGAATTTCTCTAATAGATGAAGTAGGAGGAAAGCGTGTAGAAGGATATGGAAAGATGTCAAAATCGCATGAACCTTGCGGATATTACCGTCCTTTTTGAGGAATCATCGGTTTGGTTGGATAATAGGGTGTGATTCAGGAATGGTTTCTTAAAGATATGAAGGTTTCGGTTATCCAGTGGTGCATTTGGATTGTCCAAGATGAGATCTCCTTTATCTAACATTTCTTGGACAATGTTTTTGAAAGTGATATAGTTATCGTCATTGTGACCTCAAACGTGATGGTAATTGCAATAATCATTTTCATTATACCATGCAGGCACAAGATGAGAAGGTTCAAAACTAGTATGTGGTTTGATGGGTGGAAGGGTAATGGCTCCAACTTTTAAGAGTTTTTCTAAAATGACAAAGTAAGGCTCTCTATGGGGGCATACTTGCGTTTCTCTCTTCTAAATTAAAAGGTTTGGATGGGGGAAAGGTTAGACGAAGGTTTTCTTGGTTGGATGGATGAGATGGGCTGGATTTTAAAACAACCATGTTGGTAGACCCCTTGGTTTTAGAATAGGTATTTTGGGATTTGGAAGAAGAAGTATCATTTGATTTGAATGCAATGTTTTTGTTACATAGTTGTAGCTTCTTTTCTTCAAGGGCATGAATTTCCAACTTCGGGCCATGGTAAATGCCTCATTAAAGGTGTGGAAGGTTTTGACATGGAGAGTTGGTAATATATGTCCGAAACAAGCCACAGTAAACACTTTTATTAACTTTGTCTAAGGTAATTGGAATGTAAGTTGGTTAATCAGGCTGCGCCATTGAGTGACAAAATCTGCGATAGACTCGTCTTCATACTGGCATGTGGCATATAAGTCAATCATGGTGACTTTCTTGACAATATTGATAGAAAAGTGGTCAAGAAAATCCTGAGCAACCTAGTTAAACGAGAGGATAGAATGTCTAGGTAAAGAACTATACCAATCCAAAGTGAGTCCTGTCAATGACATTGGAAATGTCCAAGGAAGAATGCATCATCGTGAGCGATCAGGTAGCAGACATGTTTAAAAGACTGCAAGTGTTGTTGTAGATCTTCTTTTCTATTGAACTAGTTGAATTTTGGCATTTCCCAATGCATAGGATACGGGTGAATAGGAATGGATGGGTGAATAGGCTCATTGCAAATCTTGTCATATGTTAGAGAGTTACGTGAACCTGAGACAGATGCATGCTTCCAATGTTTGCATCTTTTCAATCATCATTTTGATTAGTTCATTGGTGGGTTGTGATGACAAGGCACCCCCGAAGTATGAGGGGGTAAATAATATTGGTATGAGATAGACACATACCGGTGTGTGGCGTTATACATATGAAAATTGTGATGGAGGTATATGAGAGGGGAAGTAAGGAAAGTAGGTAGTAGAGGAAATAGATGGTTATTGGTAATATGTATACGTAGGTGGGGTGGATGTAAAGACCCTAGTAGTGATTGGTGGAAGATATTGGGGGATAGAGAGGATGAGGTTTTGGAAGGGAGTGTGGGATTCCAACACCAAAGGTGGTTGGGATGTGATAGGTATATAGGAAATGGAAGACATGGGCATGCCTATATTGAGAGTGGTGGATGTAGGCATGGTGGATTCCATAGGGGCGACGGATGTCATGGGTGCGATAGATGTTGTAGGTACAACATATATCGATGAGGCGGGGTCAAGATGAGAAACAATAGGTGGTAAGGTGGAGGAAACCAGGGAAATGTTGGTAGTGGCGGAGGCGAAGTGGGTGCAAGTATAGGTGGGATGGATATGGGCATGTCGTAGATAAGTTTCCCAAATGAGTCACGAGTGGATGAATGGGCTAAGTAATATTGTAAAGCGGTGGGGTTCTAATCAAGGAGTTTTGTGAACTCCTTATCACAGTGTTGATGGTGATAGGTTGACTAGGATCCATGGGTGATAGAATGGAAGGCGGTGATGGGCTAGGTAGGAGCATCTAAATGCAAGCATGGAATACGAAGGTGTTGGCTTGGATATGACTAAAAACCATGTTAGTTAGCATAGACACTGTAATCTGATCTCTATAGATGACACAAAAGAATAGAAGGAATGGAGAGAATAGTTTCGAGAGGTGAAAATTGGTCATTGTTTTAACTAAAAATTGAAACACATGAACCGGCAAACAGTTTGGTAACCGATGACGGTGATAGAGGGTAACTGGTGACGGTTAGGGTGACCAATACGGTTTTTGTGAAAATCAAAAGCTTTATAAATGTGGCAATAACTGATGAAAATGAAGAAAATCTAGTTTTTGACAGTGATTTCAAAGACTTAGATGTATGATGATGTATATGAGAATCCCTAGAAAGAAAAAATGTGATGAGTGTTATTTTTGGTAAAATGATTAAAAAGTAGTAAAAAGCGACAATGGTCGAGGTCAACCGATGATGGTCAAATGAGTAAACCGGTGATGATTCATTGGGTCGATGCGATCACTATGAAATTTGAAAAGATGGATAAAGTTGACTTAGATCAGATAAAATACCAACCCAGAAATCTGAGTATGGAAATGATGGACCCTAACACACTCGAGAAAATTAGAATACACCAACTATGATTATGGAGTGTGAAAGGAAGAAAAGAATGGAGAATACAACCTCACAACTCAAAACACAAATAAAAAAAACAAGCAAACATGAAATCCTATTGATGAATTTTATGTTCCAGCTTATGTTATTTAGGACTGACTTGTGAATAGAATAGAGTTTTAGTTTGATAAAAGGTGCCCTATGAAAAGCCAAGAACTAAGGATGGTTTTAGGTAAAGTTTTGGTGAGGGGGTCCTTTCTCTGAGATAATGACTAGACAGAGAAACCAGCTTGGTGCCCATTGTCAATCCTCTGATCATGTGATCGTTGAAAAATTCTTCTTGCGTAGGATGTTGTTTAAGAAGATGTGTAAATTGTTTAAGTGGTTTGGTATAGAGAATGTGCAAAGTGAACTATGATTGAATTAGTCAACCATCAGTTGGGCATGACTTCCAGCGTATAGGTTTCCCTCAAATTAATGTGAGCTATAATGCAACATACCAAAATGAAATGCAAATGTTTTAAGCCCAAATCCACGATTAAGTTTGATGTAGCAAATAGAGAACAAGAAGAGGAATGTTCTTTCACTAAATGCAATACAGTAGAAAGGAAGACATGTTCTTTTTAGAGCACCAAAAACAAAATTTATTTTAGACAATAGAAAGAAGGAGAAGATTCCAGAGAAGAAAATTTAATGTGAATACTTTCAAAGGGAAATAAACACACAATTTTTACCTAGGAATGAATAATGCAAAAAGAACCCCGATGGGTCCCACCGGGCATGCCAAAATGTTTCACCGAATTGTTGTGCGATATGAAACAGATAAAGGTAAAAAGGTCATGGAGGAATACTTGTTATCACATTGGTTGAAGGTTAAGTGCACACGTTTCGATTTATGATCCAATGTTGATTGTGTGAGCTTCCTTTTGGCTAGGAGGAACTACCTGTAATACAAAGCAAGACCACAAGATATAGTTAATAGCAAAATTTAGTGGACTACCTAGCATGAGCTAGATCCAAGAAGTGTGATACTTCCTCAATAGTTGTCAATCCACTGATATATAACTCAATATGAAATAACTAAACATGTAAATAAAAGAATCTAATGCTAGTGTTCTGATTTAGGTATCTCAGACTAATATCCATGTCAATCTAATTAAATGCTTGATAACTAAATTGGTGAATGTCACTGGGCTAGGTTGCAGGTTGCGAGTTGTATAGATGGTCAAAGGGTCACAAAAAGTGCAGGTAGGATTTGGTGAAGTTTGGGTTGAATTTTGGGTGATTAGGAAGCTTATTGGTCTAAGCTTAGAAATTTTTACTAGGAGGCACGAGAGATCAATTTCGGTTAGGGTGGGCCGATGTCGGTTGGTATAGTATGACCGATGATGGTTTAGGATGACCGATATCGGTTGTTGTGGAAAATGGAAAAATGTCAAAAATGATGTCGGGTTCTCTCTTTGTCTCAGAAAGAGTTGGGAAGGTCTTGTTATGAGGATGGAGGTGGGGTATCAGGTTTGGATGAGATTTTGTGAGGTTTTATGGAGGTTTGAGGATTTTTTTGGTTAAGTGAAAAGATAACACAAAGACCGACATCGGTAAGGTGATCGATGCCTAGTGAAGAGGGGAATCCAAGACGGTTAAGATAACCGGTGTCGATAGGGACAATTTTTAGTAATTAAATAAAAGGTATATTTGGACTTCTCTATGATCGCACTGAGAGGATGAAGGGAGGATGGTTGGGTTCGTAATAATGTCAAGAAGACTCATGAATGCATAGAGGTCAAGTACGATGAGCTAGAAGGTCATGAGTGGTTAAATTGGTAGATTGGTAAGAAGGTGGGGATGGAGGAATGTAGGAAATAACAATATTTGGTAATAAAAAGATAATGATTTAAGCAAGTACATAATGATGAAAATCAAATACACTTGTATTTGCAAGTCTAGTAGGTGAAGGAAGGTAGTAGTTGATCCGTGAAGAAATTTGAGGTTAGAGCCATGGAAATACTCATGGAGTGTTCCGTGAATATTCTAATGCCTTTGGACGAGTATCAGGTGCTTTCTTGGGCTTGTGGTTGAATGTATTTCATTGTTTGGATGTTGAGAAGTCTTTGGTTCGTGCTTGAATGTAATAGATCTCTCAGAACTCAAAATGACCAACCTCAATAAAAGGTTGCCAAAGGGTATATAAGGTGACTGATGATGGTCAAGGTGATCGGCGTTAGTTGAGGGATAACCGATGTTGGTTAAGGCGGGAAATCCTAGGTTTTCCAAAAATAGGCAAATATTGCTATTTTTGGCGTGCTCTGATTGTCATTTGGGTCTCAAGTGAGGGTTAACACTTAGATAAGTGGGAGTGTTGTTGGAGAAGGAATAGGTCTTTAATTTTAGGGTTAGACTAAGTCCCAATTAGTTAAGATAAGTGGAGACTCGGTCTTAATTAATTAATAGACTTAGAATAAGTCCATGGTGAGGTGTCTAGGTGATGTGGCTAGGTGAGGTGTAAATTAACTTAATTAAAGTAAATAAAATTAATTAATAGTGTGAGGATGAACATTAATTAAATTGTAATTAATTAAATTAATATGAATGCGGGGTAAGGGCTCATGGTTAGGTGAATATGTTACATTAATTAATTAAAGGGGACCAAGGGGAGTGTGACCCAAATTTGGTGTCTACACTAAAAACTACAAAAATATAAAAAATCAAATCCCTCCTAAACCCACTTGCCTTTTTCCTAACCTACCCTATGATGCAAGTTTGGACAAAAATATGCACTAATGAATCTGAAAATGCAAAATACCAAATGAAACCTAATCTACTCAACATCATTAAATGTGACGATTTACCCTTGGTCATGCCTTGTTGGGTAAACAACCTCATTGTCCCCTATTTTCACCTCATACTCATGTCATGTCACCACACAAAACACATTCAAATTTGGAAAATAGATCTCGTTCTCTAAAAATCCAAAAATAGCAATAAGAAAATACCAAACCAAATGACTATATAAAAATAACATTTCTATTCAAATTTGGTCGTGATAACCCTAAAATTCGATGACTTCCATTTTTGCTCCCGAGCTCCAAAAAATATGTCATTTCTTTTGTTGTGATTGTAACCTCAAGACATTCATTTTGACCTAAATTACATGTACAAGTCTAACAAATTTCAATTTTTACCTATATTTAGTGCCTTTCCATACCACTATGACATTGAGACATCTCGACAATATAACATGGCATTCGTCCCATAGGACCCTAGATAGGATATTTATGTCTTATTTTACTGATGATCCTCTAGTGTTTCCTTTCAATTTTTCATCTTCATGGTTCTCGTAACATGAATTGCTTATGCACATACAAGGACTAAAGCAACACTATCAAGTACACATGGGTGGGTATATTTCATTTTTAGTTATTCATTTCATACTTTCAAAGCATCTACTTTTGCTTTTGGTGTTATAGAGTATTTCATTCCATTGACCACCTCATGTTTCATTATTGCGACATGTGGTGATCAATGGTTGAGGCATATGTATACACCTAATTTTTCATACTTGTTACTAAAAATTCTTTTATGCAGATAAGGGTTGTTGATGCATCTATTTCTTGAGCGGGTGCCTTAAGGGGCCTATCGGGAATGGGGTATGACTATTCACATGGTCATTATGGGTTAGAGACAATACATAAATAGAGTATTGCTATGTGGTCCTAGATTTAGTTACTTTTTACTTCATCAATCCTTTTATGTTGCACACACTAGCACTCCCGACACTTGTTTGCATCTGACTTCATCATTGACACCTTTAACACTTATTTTTGCTTGATCCGTGACACAATAAAATCCATTTGACATTAGGTTGTCCTTGGTGAAGCCATAACCTATGGGTGATGGTGTTAGTATTAGGTTTTCCCTTGGTCTACGCCATCACCCGCGGGCTATGATGTTAGGTATATATGCACACCACACCTGGAAATTTGTAAGAAAAGAAGGATTGATAGGAACCAACCATCTTATCTGCTCTTTTATGCCAACTTTGAATCTGCTCACTCTCCTCTTGGTCCATCTTACACTTGATTTATATTGGATACTCTTCTTGTTTCTTGGATTACTTGCATGATTGGGTAATCTATAGTGATTATAGGACAGAACGATGTTCTACTTCTCCACGCATAATGATTATCTCTCGTTGTATTGTTTCTCTGGAGAGATAGACACATCTCGACCACCCTATAGGTAAGTACTCTAATTATTTGTGTCATTTTACATAGATTAATTCACTTCCTTTCCCATTTCTATATGTTATTTTAGTATTGTATGAACATCGGTGCTAGTTAGAATATAGCTCTTATATAATCATCTCCTTAGCTTTCTTTCTCTCTTATTTCAATTATATTACGGTAGTGTAGATTATGCGTGCTTAGTATTATCTTTCTATCGATCTACATCTCTTCCCCATTTATCGATATCCTAGAATGATAATATCCTCTATCTTAACTATGGGCATTGGAAACCCTAGGTTGACCAAGTGTAGGGATCACTTTCCTCTATCTTGACTATGGGCATTCGAATGATATTGTCCTCTATCTTGACTATGAGCATTGGAATGATATTGTCCTCTGTCTTGACTATGGGCATTGGAAACCCTAGGTTTACCTAGTGTAGGGATCACTACCCTCTGGATATATGACCTTAGTGTTCGTTGTAGATCCTTTAAATCAATCAACTATGTGTTATTCCATGTGTGTCTCCTCTTCATTACCTCCTCTTAGTTGCCTCATACCCTTATAGAATGGAAGATTTAGGAGTGCAATCCATTGGGACACATTCTTTTCCCGTCATGCATGTGCATCCCTTGGGTCTCTTGGAATTTTTAAATAGTCATACGACGCACTCATCCTTATTATAATTAGGGACTTGATCACCGTTGTTGAAAATCAACAACACCCACGGATGTTGATCAGACTTCTAGTTTGATGTCTGGGACATCCAGTGTGATTGCACAACATTGAATCTTTTCCCCAAGTGTGGGAATTGTAAAATGGGAAAAGAATCTCTAGTTTAGAGGCTGGTTCCTCAACTCCTCTGATCAGATATATTACTTGTAAGTTATACAGAGGTTTCAAACTCAAAATCCTACTCTAAATTCCAAAGTGGACAGAGATAGAGAATGCAAAAAACTAAAACTACCGCTAATAAGGTAATGCACCAAAGGAGTGGTGAGCATTTCTTACTTCTACAGATTGGCACAGATTCATAAAATTCAAAAACCTTTATGCACAAACCGATAAGCGTAATCGAGGGCCGAAATGAATCAAACAACACAAACAGAGGATTAAAACTCATTCACAGAGCCTGTATTGTCATTTTAACATCAAAAACCACTTGCATTACAACACCTGAGAGGTAAAACAAGTTGCAGTCTTAGAAAAGGTCTGATTTTTCCACAAAAATGACTTTCAAAGTGAAAGAGGGAGCCTACAATACATAAAAAAATTTCAACCCTTTGAAAATGAGCCAAATCTGGCTTTTACAATGCAAAGCCACGACCCCAGGAGAGAGAAACATGGGAAAACGTGGGAGAGCTTCAACCACCACCCCAAAACACATTAAAACAACATGGTCATCCTTACAGCCCATCCCCTAACATTTTTGCCATCATTGGGAGAGAATGCGAGCCATTCTTCATTAAAAATGGTGGTTGAAACGTCATTTCTA
This sequence comes from Taxus wallichiana var. yunnanensis, assembly GCA_018340775.1. Lineage (NCBI taxonomy): Eukaryota > Viridiplantae > Streptophyta > Pinopsida > Cupressales > Taxaceae > Taxus > Taxus wallichiana. Next base: position 64,098,432 of record CM031240.1, read on the forward strand.
TCCATGACCATGTGCCAGAGGTGTTTTTCAATTTTCTCTCTTCAAACTCCATAAAAATGAAAAAATGACCCCAGAATATTATATAGAATTTCACCATCTTTTCATTGATATAAAGAACGTGAAAAACCGAGCTCTGGATTGAAAGATATGGCCGTTTGAAATTTTAGGGCAAAACAAGGCCAAATCGGATTGGCGGGCAATTTTTTTAAATTTTCCACATTTTGGTCGTTTGGAAAATTTTCCAAAAATCCCTGCACTCTACCATTCTAGGTGCCATGTGGCATGTTTTGATTGGGCGCGGGCCTTTAATGCTCCATTTTCCATCGTTTTCCCTTTGGAAAATTTTCCAAAATTCCCGCCTAGCCGATGAGTTGAGGACACGTGACAAAGACAGTGATTCACCACGGGCATTTTCCTCCTGAATTTTCCATCACTTTTTGACCATTTTTTTGACCTGGACACGTGGCGAAACCTCATTGGATGTGGGCTTTCCCTTTCGAATTTTCCTTACGGGCTTTTCATATATTTTTACCGCCACTGACAAGTGGCGAGATTCTATGGCTCGTGCTCAGGGAAGTGATTTTCCCTTTGAAATTTCCTTCTTTTTCCTTTGGGAAAATTTCCCAAATTCTCCCCACCTTCTGTTGGTCCGGGACACGTGGTGCAATTTCATTCACCGCGGACCCTTTGCAAACATTTTCCCTTTTGCACAATCCCTTTGGAAAAAATCCCAATCTCCCCATGCTCCACGGTCCCGGTGCCCATGGACACATGGTGAGCCCCGATCTGTCAGCGGGGCTACGGGCCAAACATTTTCCTTTGCCCTTTTTCCCAAACACTTTGCCAAAATTTTAATTTTTTCTCCGTGCTCCGTTGGTGCGGGTTCTAGTGACACGTGGCAAAATGTGATTGGGTGCGGGATTTTCCTTCAAAATTTTCCATGCGCCAACACTTAGTCAAATTTTTCAATTTTCCCCTAGACACGTGGCATAATCTGATTCACGGCGGGCTTGTGGGGAAAAATATCCCTTTTGAAAGCTTTTCCAAACACTTGGTAAAAAACCAAGTTTTCCTCCGACCCCCGCCACTTCCTTGGACACGTGGCGCCATTTCATTGGCTAGCGGGCCTTTCAGGGGAAAATTTCCCATAAAAACTCCGCCGGGCCATAACTTCAAAAATACATGGAGTTAGGAGGAAAAATTTACCTTTCTGGAAAGCTGAGAAAGAGCTCTATCCAATGGTGTCATTTCCAAAAAGTTTTGAGTGCCTAAAAAGAAAAAAATTATGACTGAGGCACAAGAGAGGGAAGAATGAAAGGAGTTAGCCACAAAATGAGTAGGGGCACATTTTGGATAGCAATTTTGGTGACTCAGAGGGGTCATCTGCCTGCTGGATGAAGTTACCAATTGCTTGAAGCAATCCATTGGGCATGGAGTCATCAAATTCTCTGTTTGGTACCCCAACTGACTAGAACACTGCAAGGAGGAAGATGGAGGGTGGAACATCACCGATTGGAGCAAGGCCTACCAATACACATTCTAGGAACAACAAGCTTGTGCCAAAGCACTTAGGGAAAGCAAAGCTAATCTACAACAAAACAATGTGCACAAGCACTTGGAGGAATGGAAATCTAAGCTAATATGTACAAGGTGGAGAGTTCCCTTCAATAGCAATGCTTTAGATGGATTCCATTGACTGGAATCTGTTCTTCGCCATCCAATGAAGATAATTGGAAAGCATTGTTGTCCTTACACTTTGTGACCATGTATGGGCCACTCTAAATGGCATCAAATTTTGAATGCTTTCCTAGTTTTGCTCTGTCTGCATCCCATTTTAACACTAGATCTCCAACTTGGAAAGATCTATTCTTGGCCTTCCTATCAAAGGTCTTCTTGATCAAGGCTTGATCCTTCTCCATTGCTTGGGATGCCTAATTTCTGACTTCTTGGAGCTCCATCAATTCTACATATCTAACCTCCATGGGCTCAAACTCCAACAACTCCAACTGTTTCATGAGTTCCAATGTTGGCAACTCAAGTGACATGGGAAAAATTGCTTCTCTCCCATAAACAAGCTTAAATGGAGAGTTACCTGTAGATCTCTTGGGAGTTATCCTATCAGCCCATAAGGCTGATTTCAACTTAGTATGCCAAGACCTCTCGATTTTCATCAAGATTCCTCCTAATGATCCTTAACAAGTTCTTGTTTGTAGATTCACCGCCATTACCCCGAGGGTAATAGTTTGATGAAGTACTTAGGTAGATCCCATTCTTGACAGCCCATTCGGTTACCTTGGACCTAATGAATGCCAATGCATTATCGATATTATTGTAGCAGGTATGCCAAATCCGATTGCTATTCCCTCATAGAATTCTCGGGATGCTAGATTCATTTGCTTCCTTGAGTGCACTCTTCTTGATCCACTTGGTGAAATAATCATTCTGCTATTAGAATCCATTTGTGCCCTTGGCTTGAATTGGGATTAAAGACTCAATGAAGTCCAAACCCCATTGCATGAATGGTTGGTCAACTTAAATTGGATGCAATGGAAGGGCAGCTAGCCTCTCTTTACCTATGAAGAATGCACAATTCTTGCACCTCTTGATCCATGCATAAGCAATCACTTTGAAAATCTTGGGCCATAATAATAGCCACCCTCATGATCTTTAGAGTGTCACTCTTGGTACAAAATGACCACCGGCTGATCCACCATGGAACTCTTCCAACATCCTATGAATTTGATTTGTGCCAATGCATCTCAACAAAGACTCCATTCACATCCCTTTTGAACAAAACACCATCAACAAGGGCATATGGGATAGCCTGCAATCTGAAGTGTCTTCTTTTGGTCTTGTTCATCTCTAGAGGGCATAGACCTATGCTTAGGAAGTGCATTATGTCTTGGGTCCAGCAAGGAGTGAGAACACCATTATTTTCCTCTTGAGTGCTTCCTTGCTCATGGCTATCTTGTAACGCCAAAATAGCCTCCTTCTCATTGCATGCTTCCTTTTGTTTGCTCAAAATCAGCTGCTCACACAATCCTTTTCCTCTGACCAACTTGGTGACTTTGATCTCAATGTCATACTCCATGACACGAGTAATCTAGCCTGCTCTCTTTTCATTCAAGTCTTTGTTGAGGAGGAAGTCTTTAACTCCCACATGAGAAACCAGCAACTGAACCTTGTTGTTTGAAACTAGATGCTTGAATTTCTTCAAGCTCTTGATTACTACAAGAACATGCTTTTCAATGAAATAATATCTCACCTCATAGTCCTTCAAGATTTAGCTAAAGAAGGCAATTGGCTGCTCATCATTGTCTTTGTTCCGCTTTATACCAAAATTAGAAATAGTATCATCACCCCCAAATGCATAGAGGATGAAATCCTTAGAGAAATATGGGTTAATGAGAGTTGGGGCTTGAGATATGGCTTCTTTGATTGCTTCAAAACTTTCCTTGCCTTCGCTATCCATTTGATAGCCATGCTTTTCTTTAACATCTTGGTGACAAGCTTTGACAAGGGCTGTAAAATTTGGGACAAACCTCCGAACAAAATTTATTCTCCCAAGAAACTTTGAAGGGCCTTCTTGTGGTTTGGAAATGGTATTGCTTTTATGGCTTCAACTCTTTCGGATCAATTTCTAATCCTTCTTTGGAGACAATGTGGCCAAGGAGATTTCCTTCATGGGCTAGAAAAATACACTTTTTAGGATTTAAGGATACTTCAAATCTTCTAGCACTTTTGGAACACTTGTCTCAAATGAAAGAGATGGTCTACTGCATTTTTGAAAAAACAAAGTGATATCATCAAGATATATCAGCACCATGTTGTTAATCAAATCCTTGAACGCCATGTCCATTGCCCTTCGGAAATTAGCTCCAACGTTGGATAGCCCAAATGGCATTTTCCTATATGCATAAGTTCCCCATTTAGTTGTAAAGGTTGTCTTGAACTGATCTTCTTCTTTCACCATAATCTGATTATACCCTTAATAGCCATCAAGTAATGAAAACCTCTCAGAGCCAGCAACAACTTGTAAAATCTACTCCATAGAAGGAAGTGGATAATGATCCTTGAGAGATGCTCTATTCAAATCTTTGAAATCAACACACAATCTGATTTCCCCACTCTTCTTTCTAACTGGAACCAAGTTGGCCACCCAACTAGAATGCTTGATAGGGAATATGATTCTTGATTCTATCAACTTATTCAATTCCTTTCTCATGAGAGGCTCCATGTGTGGATTGACTGGCCTTTGTTTTTGTCTAATGGGTTTAGTACTTGGATCCAATTCAATGGTGTGTTGAGCTAACTTGGGATTGAAACCTTTCAAATCTTCATAGCTCCAAGCAAACACATCAGGGAATTCTTGACAAAGTTGTATGAACTCATACCTTTCTTGCTTAGTTGTCACTTTACCAACTCGGAGTGATTTTCCTTCTTCCACCAAGATGGACACCGAATCTTCTCCTCTGACTTGGATGTTTGCTTTCTCCTTCCTAAACTGATCATTAGGATTGAAAATGGACTCCAAAGTAATAAGTCCCTTTGGTAGTTTGTTGGTTCTCGGCTATACCACTTGGTCACCATCCGCTGCTCCAACTTTTCTTGATTTTTAGTGAGAAATCAGCCTCTTTCGCAAGAAATGGATGATTTGCTTTGATCATTTTCAAACACTTGCCAACTTACATTGTTGTCTCAGCAATCAAGACCTCACAATCACATGGATGTTTGGCTGTACCTTGTCTTTTTGGATGCTTTCAACAACGTCAAAGTCTGCCCTCTAAACTGTTGCAAGCCTGTCAACAGCTTGGTTCTCTTTTCTAGGAATGGATTTTATGCCAAAGCCCTCAAAATCTTCAATGAGGTCCCACACCCTATTTTTGTAGCACTTGAGTAGATCATTCTTGACAGCATGCTGCCCCTTAACTTGGTTGACAATCAACTCACTGTCACCAAAGACTTGCAAGTTCTTTATTCCTCTCTTGATTGACCAATGCAATCCTTGTATCAAAGCTTCATATTCAGCAGTGTTATTAGAGCATGCAAATTGAAATCTAAAAGATGAATAATACTTAACTCCCTGAGGTGAAACAAGCATATCTCCCCCTCATGCACCTTGTCTACTCCTTGATCTATCAAAAAACAACTGCCATACCTCATTGTCATCCTTGTGGTCTGGCCTGGTGATGCTAGGAATAGGCTGATTTTCTTCATGCATGTAATAGACTCCTAGCTCAGATTCTTCTATTTCTTGATAAGGATCAAAAGCATGCACCTTGTTTTCCCATTCATCAAGAGTTAGATCCAGGATGTTTCCTACCTTGGTGTCAGTTTCATCAGTTCTTGGATAATCCTCTTGATCAAACGTTGAACAATTAGCATTGATCTAACTTGGAGTGTAAGGCTCAATGTGAAAGTTTGCAATAGGTTCATATCTGATTGTGGCCTTGGTTCCATATCTTGTTTTGAACAACATGTGTGACCAATTAGCAAATAAGTAGCCTCCAATCTTGGCTGTGAAATCCCTCGGCTGACATAGGGCAAAGAATGGTGGAAGGTCTATTATTGAGACATCTTCAAAACAACAACGTTGGGACAGGCATGCAAGGTAAGACTCAAGTTTTTTATCACTCCAACAATTTTTACTACTGTCCCATCCAATTGTACTAGCCCTTTAGATATGACCTCATACCGAATTCCCAACCGATCGGCCTATTTTCTTGGGCATTACTGAACTACTTGCCCTGGAATCAATCATGCAATTGTGTACTAATTGGTTTCCAATGATCAATGAAACATATAATGGAGGGGGCTTCAACATTTTACCTTGTTGTCCTCCATGATTCCCTTCAGGCTGGGCAACATTTGTGAGCACCTTCTCTTGCATTTGGACTTCATTGGTTTGAAGTTGACCAGTCCTTCATGGCAGCTTGTAGCAAATCTCTTTGGCCTGGGATAGATAGTGATTCCCACATTGATATGTTTACATTTGTCTTCTTCATCTAATCAATGATGTTGAATGGGGATGAAGCATCTCTTTGTTATCCCTTGGCCTGCACATTCATTCCTTGCATATGGGCAGCAACAACTGGCATTTGAGTTGGCCTAGGAGCTGTTTTAGGCAGCCCTTGTGTGTTTGGAACTAAATTTTGTTTGCCAATAATTTGTGGAATAGTAGGAGGTTGTGGATTATTTGGAGCCAATGGTTGTTCTTCACCCAAATTCCTCCTTTTTGACCTTGTGTTGGCTGCAACACTTTGGGAAACTATTTGATTCATGCCACAAAAATCCTCTGCCTGCCATTTTACAAGTGTAGTATCATTTGGAGCTAATTGCTGTCGGAATGTTTCTTGTTGCTGGTTATTTCCTTGATTACCTTCACCCTCCACACCAGTTGTAGTCACCATTAATGCTTGATTCAAGGCACCGTTGAAGCACATAGACTAGTTGTGAGGTTCATTGCATGGGAAACACCAATCATACTCTTGAGCTATGTTGTTTTGCACTGGCACTAATGCCTTAGAGGCAAATATAGCATTGGGATTATAGGGCTGAAATGGTCTGTTAGTAGGAGGTCTTGCTTGGTTTAAATTTGCAACTGGATTGGGTGGTCTTTGAGGCTGGTATGTTTGTCTGTTAGGCTGAGCTTGAGGCTAGAAAGAAGGCCTAAAACCTTGGGCTTGTTGTCTCTTGAGTGTAACCAACTCATTACCTAAATTTTTCAATTGCTTCATGACTTCTTAAAGTTCATTTGAGGCACTAGAAGATGAAGTAGAAGCTTCACTTAAATTCTGATTTCTAGGAGTGGGAATAGGAGCTAAATTAGGCATTTGATTAGTGTTTGGGTTCTCTAAACTTGGAAATAATGGCATTGGAGGCCTAGGAGCTAGCTTGCTAGCTTGAATCAAACAATTTTCAGCTCTAATGGCAATGCTATAAGCAACAGGGATAGTTGTGCCTCCCATGGATTGAATCAACATAGAAATATCAGAATTTAAAGCTTTAAGGTAATATAGAAAAGCACCTTTTGTTGCTGGCCTTACTGCCATTGGAATTCTCTCCCAAGTCATTTGAAATCTAAAGTTGAAGTTAGTCAGCTGCTCATTGGGAGCTCTCTTGATGGTTGTTAGCTACTCCAAAAGGGACAAGTTGTCTCCCTTTTCTCCAAACTACTCATGGAGGGATATACATAGCTGGTTCCAATTTTGGATAGAACCTGAGGCAAGACTCCTGAACCATTGCAAAGCTTTCCCTTTGAATGAAGATGCCAACAATTTGACAACAAATTTCATCTCATTGGTCTCATGGATTGCACAAATATTAGTAATATCCTTAACATGATCACCAGGAGTGGTCTGATTCTCTCCAATAAAGTATGGAATGTTCTTCAATGCTGCAACTGGGATTGGATTTTGTGCATTGAGAGCAAGTGGGCTGCTGCCAATGAAATTGACATAGGGGTTGTTTTGTGCCATTCTGATTGGCCTTAGAACCCTTGTTGATTGAATGAAGGGCCTACTGGGTGGAGGAGTTGAGAGAGTTCTGTTTGGTGGAGATGGAGACCTTTGAATTCTCCTCCCTCTTTTCCTTCTTCTTGGAGATAACTACAAATACTCAAACAACACTTCTTCTTCTCCAACTCTTGACCTTGTGTTGATTCTTCTCATGAGTTTTCAGTGTCCGCACCGCTAAAACCAATTGATTCTTCTTCCTCGAGTCGTCGGATGTGCAATTTAGGGCTCTTTTAAGTAAGAAAATTGCAACAAAAATACACATCAATTTGGTTATAATGAAGATGAATACCTCTAAGGTCCCACTGCGTGTGCCAAAACTGTTGTTGCAAATCAAGACACTTCGGATGTTGATCTGACTTCTAGTTTGACGTCTGGGACATCCAATGTGATTGCACAACATTGAATCTTTTCCCCAAGTGTGGGACTTGTAAAATGGGAAAAGAATCTCTAGTTTAGAGGCTGGTTCCTCAACTCCTCTGATCAGATATATTACTTGCAAGTTATACATAGGTTTCAAACTCAAAATCCTACTCTAAATTCCAAAGGGACAGAGATAGAGAATGCGAAAAAACTAAAACTAGTGCTAATAAGGTGATGCACCAAAGGAGTGGTGAGCATTTCTTACTTCTGCAGATTGGCACAATTCATAAAATGCAACAAAACTTCATGCACAAACTGATAACTGTAATGGAGGGTCAGAAATGAATCAAACAACACAAACAGAGGATTAAAACTCATTCACAGAGCCTGTATTGTCATTTTAACATCAAAAACCACTTGCATTACAACACCTGAGAGGAAAAACAGGTTGCAATCTTGGAAAAGGTTTGATTTTTCCACAAAAATCACTTTCAAAGTGAAAGAGGGAGCCTGTAATACATAAAAATGTTCAACCCTTTGAAAATGAGCCAAATCTGGCTTTTACAGTGCAAGCCACGACCCCAGGAGAGAGAAACACGAGAAAACATGGGAGAGCTTCAACCACCAACCCAAAACACATTAAAATAGCATGGGCATCCTTACAGGCCATCCCCTGACATTTTTCGCCATGCTGGGAGAGAATGCAAGCCATTCTTCATTAAAAATGGTGGTTGAAAGGTCATTTCTGTCCATGACCACGCGCCAGAGGAGTTTTTTAATTTTATCTCTTAAAACTCCATCAAAATGCAAAAATGACCCTAGAATATTGTAGATAATTTCACTAGCTTTCCATTTATATAAAGAACACGAAAAACCGAGCTCTAGATCGAAAGATATGGCCGTTTGAAATTTTAGGGCAAAACAGGCCAAATCGGATTGGCGGGCAAAATTTTTTAAATTTTCCACTTTTTGGTCATTTGGAAAATTTTCCAAAAATCCCCGTACTCCACCATTCCGGGTGCCATGTGGCATGTTTTGATTGGGCGCGGGCCTTTAATGCTCCATTTTCCATCGTTTTTCCCTTTGGAAAATTTTCCAAAATTCCTGCAGCCGATGAGTTGAGGACATGTGGCAGCATGTGATTCACCGCGGGCATTTTCCTCATGAATTTTCCGTGCGCTTTTGACCATTTTTCCGACCTAGACACGTGGTGAAACCTCATTAGATGCGGGCTTGCCCTTTCGAATTTTCCTTGCGGGCTTGTCCTATATTTTTTGCCGCCACCGGACATGTGGTGAGATTCTATTGGCTCACGCTTGAGGAAGCGATTTTCCCTTTGAAACTTCCTTCTTTTTCCTTTGGGAAAATTTCCCAAATTCTCCCCACCTTCCGTCGGTTTGGGACACGTGGCACAATTTCATTGATGCGGACCCTCTGCAAATATTTTTCCCTTATGTGCAATCCCTTTGGAAAAAATCCCAATCTTCCCCACGCCCACGGCCAGGTGCCCATGGACACGTGGTGAGCCTTGACTAGTCGGCGGGGCTATGGGCCAATAATTTTCCTTTTCCCTTTTTCCCAAACACTTTGCCAAAATTTTAATTTTTTTCTTCGCGCTCCGTTGGTGCGGGTTCGGTGACACGTGGCAAAATGTGATTGGGCACGGGCCTTTCCTTAAAAATTTTCCATGCGCCAACACTTAGTCAAATTTTTCAATTTTCTCCCTGGACACGTGGCACGTGTTGATTCACCGGTGGGCCTGCGGGGAAAAATATTCCTTTTGAAAGCTTTGCCAAACAATTGGTAAAAAACCAAGTTTTCCTCTGACCCCCGCCACTTCCTTGGACACGTGGCGCCATTTCATTAGCTGAGGACCTTTCAGGGGAAAATTTCCCATAAAAACTCCACTAGGCCATAACTTCAAAAATACATGGAGTTCGGAGGAAAACTTTACGTTTTTGGAAAACCGAGAAAGAGCTCTATCCAATGGTGTCATTTCTAGAAAGTTTTGAGTGCACGAAAAGCAAAAAATTATGACTAAGGCACAAAGGAGGGAAGTATGAAAGGAGTTAGCCACAAAATGAGCGGGGGCACATTTTGGATAACAATCACCCCTAAGTATCCATGTTTGATATAATATACATCTCATCGTGCATTGACAAGGGGACATGATCTTCTACATATGTAGAGAATAATTTCTCCTACACATAAAAGGGCACTCCTTACTAGCTCTTATCTATTTTATAAACTTCATGCTCAATTTCAAAATAGTATGAGTTAGAGTTTCAAAGTATTAATTATATAGAAAATTACTACACCCTTGTGTTGTAGGTATCTCTCTTGGAGGCATCGTATGACCATTCAAACAATCAAGAAATAGAGTAAAGAAAAACTTGTTTACACACTCTAGTACAATTACTTTTAAAGTTATAAATTATTCAAGTCTAAGTTAAAGGGACGGAAAATTTAGATAGCTAAATTTGGTAATCGGGCACTTGATAGTATTGATTTGGTTTATATCCATTAATTATGACTTGCACACATAAATAGAGCTTAAACATATTATTACACTCTCTCTTAAGACTTGCAAGTACTTTATATTCTCCAACACTACTACTCAAATACCTAAATGATTGATTTCATTGCAAATATAGATGTTATATCTCTTGTTGGGCTTCTCCATATTTCCACTTACAATATTCTACCTCCATGGACACTAGCATTAAATTTGGATAAAACCATCAAATGGTTATGTCCTTGATCAATAATTTTGTTTCGCAATGGGCTAACGATCAAATTTTTGTGTGTGTGTGTGTGTGTGTGTGTGTGTGTGTGTGTGTGTGTGTGTGTGCATGCATGTATGTATGGATGTATGTATGTATGTATGTAGTGCAAAATTAAATCTTGTAGTTCATAGTATAAAAGCATGTTAGACATACTCATTTATGCACTTGAAATTCTCAAGAGCTCCTCTAGAAAATGCTTATCGAGCCTTAAGCAAAGATGCTCTAATCTTCCCTAAATCAAGAAAAACATTTAGAACAATGTTAAGTGCATAAAGGTGGGGATTCAAAAAGCGGACACAAATCCATTTTTGGCCATTTTAGCTAGAATGCGCTCACGTTATGGCTTGAATGCGATATAACATGAGCACATTATGGTTCAATAAATCCAAGCCATAACACACTCATGTTTCAATGTGATATGTGGTATATGTGTTTGTGGCATACTTCTATTTACAAAAATAAATACTTAAGTATAAGTTTTTCTTTTATTATTATTTATATTTTATTATTTCTTATACTTTAAATTTAAGATGTTACGCTCACTCTACACCTTATGGAACTAGTCTCATAGCTCCATCTGTCATGGTTTAGAAGATAGTTTTTCATATTCTAATATGGTCAGTACATAGGTATTTATCGGGGTCTCAACATTCAACCTTCAAGCTTTTATGGTTTAAATTATACAATTGATATATGTTTTATGAAAGAATATAGTCATTGTTTAGGTTGTAGGGCCTTATGGATTGGTTATTGAAATTCATAAGAGTGTTAGGGCTCAAGCTTTATGGCTTAGGGATTAGGCTTTAGGGTTTAATGTAGGGTTTAGGGTTTGGTTATCAGCGTTAAAGACTATAAATTTAGGGTTTAGGGTTTATGGTTTACGATTTAGAGTTTAGGATTTAGAGTTAAAGGTTTAGGGTTTAGGGTTTACTGAGTTCGGGGGTTTAGGGCTTAGGGCTCATGGTTTAGGTTTTATGGTTTATGGTTTATGGTTTATGGTTTAGATTTTAGGGTTTAAGGTTTATGGTTTAGAGTTTAGGGCTCAAGGTTTAGGGTTTATGGTTAAAGTTTAGGGATCAAGGTTTAGGGTTTATGGCTTATGGTTTGATGTTTAGGGTTACCGGGTTTCGTGTGCAATGTTTAGGGTTTAAGGATCGATGTTCGGGGTAACAAGTTTAGGGTTTAGGGATATATGTTTGGGGTTACCAATTTAGGGTTTAGGATTTAGGGTTTACGTTTTAAGGTTTAAGGTTTAAGGCTCATGGTTTATAATTTACGATTTAGGGCTCAAGGTTAATGGTTTAGGTTATAGGGTTTAGGGCTCTGGTTTAGGGTTCAAGGTTTATGGTTTAGGGTTTAGGATTTAAGGTTTAGGGCTTAGGGCTTAGGGTTCATTGTTTAGGGTTTAGGTCTCAAGGTTCGGGATTTAAGGTTTAGGGCTAAAAATTTGGGAATTAGGGTTTAGGGTTTAGTGTTCAAGGTTTAGGGTTTAGGATTTATGATTTAGGTTTTAGGGTTTAGGGTTTAGAGTTTAGAGTTCATAGTTTAGAGTTCATAGTTTAGGGTTCAAGGTTTAGGATTTAGGGCTTAGGGTTGATGGTTTAGGGTTTAGGGCTTAGGCCTCAAGGTTTAGGGTTTAGGGTTTAAGGTTTAGGGCTTAGGGTTTAAGGATTAGGGTTTATTGTTTAGTGTTTAGGGTTTAGGGTTTAGGGTTTAGGGATTATGATTTAGGGTTTAGGGTTTAGGCCTCAAGGTTTAGGGTTTATGGTTTAATGTTTATTGTTTATGGTTTATGGTTTATTGTTTATGATTTAGGGTTTAGGATTCAATGTTGAGGGTTTAGGGTTTAGGGATTATGGTTTAACATTTAGGGTTCATGGTTTAGGGTTTAGGGCTTAGGGCTATGCATTAAATGTTTAAGGTTTAGGGTTTACAGTTTAGGGTTAATAGCTCAGGGTTTAAGATTGAGGATTTAGGGTTAAGGGTTTAGGGTTTAGGGCTCAAGGTTTAGGGTTTAGGGTTTAGGGTTTAGGTCTCAGGGTTCAGGGTTCATGTTTTAGGGTTTAAGTTTATTTTTTATGGTTTAGGGATTAACATTTAGGGTTTAAAGTTCATGTTAGAAGTTTTGTCACTCAAAATTGGTGGTAGGACAATCAATGTCTACCATGTGCCACCTCCAAATTCCAAATTTCATTTCGTTTAAATTTGCTTCAAGAAATGTTGGAGGAAATGAACTCGCCATTTTCTTCACACTTTTAGAGGTCTAGAATGTCAATTCACCCCAAATTTGGAAAATATGGAGAACTTGGAAAGCCAAATTACATTTATAAAGATAAGCTTGAAGCGAAGGAATGCATTTTGTAAGTAATTCCAGTCAAATTTATTTTCTTCCTTCGATTAATACCCGCTAAAACTAGATTTGTGATTACATCTTGATTAAAAAAATTTCACAGAGCCGAGGGATCTTTTAAACTTATCACACACACATGGGGAGTTCTATCGATAGTACCGGAAAAGCTACCTATGATGCCATGAGAAAAAACCAACAAGGGCACAACCCCACCTTCCACCAACCAAATTCCACATGCACTTGCCATTGTCATTGGCATTACCAACAATCTACATAGGTATAATTCTTCAAGTGTGGATTCCTTTCCGAAACTTCCATATTCGATGACCAAAAACATAAACAGGACCAGAACACGACAGACAGACCTAGACTAGAAATTTGAGAGGATTTCGAGGTTCAATTTTATACTACAAGATACAATACTCTAATGTTTGAGGATTTTTCTCCATATGCAACAACATTCGATTCAAACACTCGATGATCCCCGAACATCCAATCCTGCCACAAACCCCATTAGTCTCAATCCTTTGATACAGGGAGACACCGTTACTTAGCTTCCATTTATAATAATAGAGATATTTGTAAATTCATGTTATGACCTCTAAATCTATATGCATTTCAAGTTGTTTGGAAATCACATCACACCCTTCACTAGGCTTGATGACTACCCCTATCTTTTTAAGGAACTTTTGAAAGCATCCATGGGTTTATCATAGAAGGAATTATCAATGAATGGAAGGTCACTAAGCCATAGGCCACTGACTCCCATTCAGAACTAAACAAGAAATATTTACTAGGAGATTGATAACCCCTTTGTGTTCTTATCCATTCCCTATTGCTATGTTTATTTTGCACAAGTAGAATCAATGATGGTTCTAGGAACGAGACTAGGAAATATGGTCCTAATATTGTCATGCCCTCCTAGTCAAGTAGTCGGAAGCCATATTAGTCTTGTTGATACTTAGTACTAATTACCAATGAAATCTAATTCTCTAGCTTTCATTTAATTTTCTAATCTTCCAGGTTATACTAAATAACCAATTTGATAGGGTAGCTTCCCTCTTCGATGGTGATACATCGAATATGAATATGATCCTCTAGAGGGGAGTTACACCTAGAGAGGTATCATCTGATCCTACACCTAAGCCCTAAGTTGTAATACCTAAACCCTAAATCCTAAACCTTGAACCCCAAAACCTCAACCCTAAATCCTAAACCATATTTTTACAAACTTGAACCCTAAACCCTAACCCCCAAACCCTAAACCCTAAACCCTCAACCATAATCCACAAACGCTATATCTTAAACCCTAAACTATAAACCTTAAACCTTAAAACTTAAAACCTAAGACATCAACCATAAACACTGAGCCCTAAACCCTAAGCCTTAAACACCGAGCCCTAAACCCTAACCCCTAAACCCTAAATCCTAAATCCTTAGCCTTAAACCCTAAACCCTAAATCTTGTGCCCTAAACCCTAAACCCTAAATCATAAACCTTAAACCCAGAGCCCAAAACCCTAAACCCTAAATCCTAAACCATAAACCATAAACCCTAAACCGTAACCCTACACTTTAAACCCTCAACCATAAACCCTAAATCCTTAACTCTAAACCATAATTCCTAAACCCCGAGCCCCGAGCCCTAAAACCTAAACCCTATTTTTACCACCATGAACCTTAAACCCTAAACACATAGCTCTAAACCCTAAACCCTAAACTCTAGGCTCTAAACCCTAAACCCTAAGCCTTAAACAATATTCCTAAATCTTTGTAAATTACGTCCAACACTTCCAAGATTCTTTATTATCATCTCTAGATGCTTAATATATTTCTTGAACTATCTTAGGGGGTGTTTGATTTGCTTAGAATGGTCTTTTTAAGCCTACGAAGGAATTTATCTTCCATCAAGTCACACTAAAATCATCAATCATCGTATCCAATCATCCCTGCACGTTGAAAAAAACTTAAAAAACCTTGTTAATAATTTATTTTGATCGAGGTTGAGAGTGATACTGAGGCAAGTTGGTTAGAGGAAGGACGTACCATTGACCAGGAAGCGAAATATGCATTCTCTAAGCTGGTAAAATGGGTACTCATCCATAGTATGAGTTTACCATATTCTAAGACAAAATTAGGGATTCAATTCCATGTTCATAGGAAAATTCATGAGCCCATATATACGATCAATTGTCGCAACCTTTGAGAGTTGTGAGATTTGTAAATTATAATTTTGACACATTTTACACTCTTACAAATGTCACTAACTAATCCAAAAGGCCTTAAAACCTAAACAATGACTATATTCTTTCACAAAACATATATCAATTGTATAATTTAAACCCTAAAAGCTTGAATGTTGAATGTTGAATGTTGAAATCCTGAAAAATACCTATGTACTGACCATATTAGAATCTGAAAAAATATCTTCTAAACTGTGATAGATGGAGCTGTGAGACTAGTTCCATAAGGTGCAAAGTGACCGTAACATCTTATATTTACTAAAATAAATTTAAAATACTTAAACATTTATTTTTGTAAATAGAAGCATGCAACAAACACATATACCACATATCACATTGAAACATGAGCGTGTTATAATGCTCTCACATTTTATCTTTTTTGGGTTTTAAATTCCCAATCCATAGGCTTGGATTTCCAAACCAAAGGTTTGGATTGTTTCTGTGTGATTAAAAATGTGTTTGACAAAAAACATCAAAATTTCATGTGTGCACCCCAATACCTCATGCATTAAAACATAATATTCAAAAATAAATTATACTAGGATATCAAGCTCTATTTTACCTTGATGACGATATAATTCTTTCTAAAATCTGAATGGTTTAAGGCTTTCAGATCTATAATTTCTTTTACTAGTGCCTTGTTTCCTTACAAAAACCTATGCATACGTTTTGGTGCACAATTTACGATTTTTTCATCCATTTTTTTTTTTTTTAAAGTGGTTTTTTCTAAACTCCATTCTACACGCACTTAAAAAAATAAACTAAAAAACAACTTTTTTCTCAAAGTTATGGGGACGCACACACAAATATTTCATTTTTCGGGATATGTGCACTTTGAAAATTAATAAAAAAATTATATATTCATCCAAAAATTATGAAAAATTAATGGGACCTCGTACATGGTCTTAGATAACTTTCTATTAAAGGGATTTGAAATTTTATTTATAGAACTCAAAAAATGGGGGCACACACACAATAGGTTCTTATCTTTTTGACAAAAAAATAGACATACTTTGTGTGCGCACCACATTTGACCCTCTTAATCTTAACCATTTAAAAAAAATAGTAGTTTAGAAATTAGATTTTGAGCTCTACGATACTTATTCTTATCACTTTGTCAAAATTTGAGCATAGGCATGCCAAATTATTCAATAAAGTTCGAGTTTCATCGATTTCGGGAAAAGGTGTCCCTTTTTCATCCCTTTTGCCCCCGATTTCCATGCACTTAGCCACAACCTATATATAAGTCTCAAGAAATCGACACTAGGTTAATAATAGACTAAGCTAAGTCAAAAGCAACTCAAGGAAAAATCAAGTACTATTAAGTATCTACACACCAAATGGCACCCAAGGAGTTTTAGTCTATGGAATGATGATATAAAAGCAATATATTCTAGCGCTCTATTTTAGGACTCTATTCAACACTTATGAAGGGTAAATATAAAGTATAATTAGTTAATATGTTATTGGTGTTGAGACTTAGGGGAAAATATAGGGAATGGAACTCTAGACTTGTATTTACTCTTGTGCGAGCACTAGGAGAATTACATGGAGTTTGAGTCCCTGATTTGGAAATGTAATGCAAAGCTTGGTTTGAATCAACAAGGGGTTGGTCACTAAGAACAGTAAAACTCAACCACGCATCACTTTTTGTTATATAATGTTTATTTGAGTGTTGATACATGAAACTAGTGGTTGATCATTACAAGAGAAGTTGTGAGTATTTAGGAACAAGTGAAAGTGTAGGAAGTTATCTAAGACTAAGACAAAGCGATCTAAATTGACATATAAGTGCAGAGAAATGCCATACACTAGTGTGTAGTTGGACTAGAACATTTCACTCTAGTGTGTCAATGCGACACTAATTTATAGACATAACATCTTCTTCCATGTCAAAGCCTGTTTGATGTAATTTTAGATCCATATCATCTTGCAAAGCACCAAAAAGCTAAGTGCACCAATCTTATTGTATTTTTCTATATTTAACATATGCCCTAATTGAAAGGAACTTCTTAATATCATTTTACATGATGTAATGTCGATCTAAATAGTTGGAGTGTTTATCTATTAATTTGATAGCACATTTAGTTTCTAAGATTCCGATCCAAATTAAAATAAATAAATAAAATCTTTAATTTGGGTGTATTCAACAATATTAACAAACCTCATGAATGTTTAGACACTCTAAACAAAAGGTTAATAACAAAAGAAGATCAAAGAGAGAGAAAAAGTGATTTGGACCAATAATCAACAAATACCCAAACCTACTCCAATTATACAATTTAATGACTATGGCCCATTTTAGGTGTCATACAATTATTTCCCAAAACTGATAAAATAACCCTTTGTGTAATAATTTTTTAACATACCTAGAAGGGCATTGTGTCGTCCAAAAATAGGAAATCAATATCCACATTCATTAATTTTTAATTTGGGTGTATTTAACAATCTTAAAAAGCGACACTCTAAACAAAAAGTTGAAAAATAAAACAAGATAAAAAATAAAGGAAAAAATATGATTTAGACCAATAATCCACAAACACACAAACCTACTCCAATTATACAACTTATGATCAACAAATACACAAACCTACTCCAGTTATACAACTTAATAACTATAGTCCATTTTAAGTGCTTAGAATACCGACAACAACAATTACATCCCAAAATTGATAAAATAACTCTCAGTATAATACTTATTTAACATATCTAGAAGGACATTGTGTGGTCCAAAGCCTGAAATCAATATCCCCAAAAAGAACACCTAATCAAGCACAAAGTGATGGTTTTGGTGGGGTCACACACACTCTCTGGGTAGGGCTGAGTCATTAAACAATATAGTTAAGAAGCTTGAATGTGGTCCAAGGAAAGGTAGAAATAATAATTATTAATATCCCCTAATGCATGCCGTGGGACAATAGCTTTGAAAAGTTTCACGTGTGCTGGCTTGCCGACAGCTGTTTGGCGGATGGTCCCCGCAGGTGTCGTTGTTAGACGACAGTGCCCTAGATATACGCCCGCCGCGTGGCAACCTTATTCGCTGGACGGCAGGTCTTGGGACCCACCGCAGCAGAAAATCGTTTTAAAGACTCGTTCGAACTTGGACGCGAAATACACGGCTGGGGTAATAACCAACAGTCAACGCTTTAATGGCGCCAAAATTGTGTGAATTAATAAATAGTAATTAAACTAAAAATGGGCCAATCGAATTGATTAAAAGAGAAGAATATACCGAGGATGCTGTTTTCTGACATGTAAGCGTGGAGTTAAATATGCATTGTAACTTTTATTATTAACGTGACATGAAATGATTTTTTAAAGGTCAATTTGGCTTTTGTTTCAGTCATTTAATAGGAGTCCTTATCAGCAATCAGTTGAATAATTAAGAGCGTAAATGGAGATTTATAAAATGAATTCAATTATTAAAACACAACGTTAAGAGTAAACGGTGATTTATTAAATCAATTGCAAGGTATTTATTTTGTATTGTAACATATTATAATTATTAACCTCCAAGCACCAGGGTTGGTGAATTTAGGACTTTAGTTTTGTTTTGGTTGTTGAAAAACATACTATAGGCGTCCAAGCACTAGGGTTTGAACCTCAACCGGCAGGGTCCAAGCACAACCTCTTACCAATCCACCAACCACATGCTCCTATCCAATTTCAAACCACTTTGTTCAAAAATAAAAAAACATTGATGTGACAACTCGACGCACTTGGGTCCCACCAATGTATAAGCATGCATGTGTATGGTCATTTTTATGGGTGTATTTGAGACATGAGGTGTATTTTCTCGAGAGAATAGCTTACAATGTGATTGAATACCTAACGATTTGAAGTTCGGAAAAAATGAAACTTCAAGATAAGACACACACTACTTATCAAACCCACTTGAAATAACACACATAAAACCGAAACACATTATGCAGACAAATATATCATAACATTTAAACTTACAACCTAAAATACTAAAACCAGCCGAATTAAAATCTAATGGCTTAGGCTGGTGTCCCATTAGTATCTATGTTTTTGTAAAGAACCACATTAATTTTTTTGTCGCCATCAATATTTTGGGTAATGGATTGTTGGGTTGGATAAAAGTCGCAGAGTAAAAACATGAAACATTATTACTTTTTAATGACACGTAGGAAAAGTATGGAAAGATTTAAGAAAAACAAACCCTAAAAGTTTACATATTGGCCAATTTTAAATAATACAAAATAGAGAATATGGTATTTTCCGAGATGTGAGAGGAAGAAGAAAAGTTTACCTGCTTGCCTGCTTTATCCTCTTATTTGTTTGCAATAAAAACGAAAGAAAAATGTAGAGCGAATGGTGTATTGTGACAGGTGGCAGTAAGATTAAAAGTTTAATGTTACTTTTATTACAAGCGTGAAACAAAATGCTTTATATTGTATTCATTGTTTTGTTTTATACTTTTGTTTTACTGCATTTTGCAGTCATGAGGTAACGTCTGCAGCATACATATAATATAGGAGGAGTCGTCATTATCACCATCAAATAAGGAGCATCCTCAAGTCCTAATCGTCTGTACTGTGTGTATTTATTTATTTTCTTCCCCTTCTTCTTCTTCTTCTTCTGTGGCCCATCAAGAAGACCTTTTTGCCGTCTGATATTGTTGTAATTCCTGGTACAGTAATAAATTAGGACTTGCAGCTCATATTTAGGCATAGAACAGGCTTGAGTTTTGTGGGATTTTGCAGAAGGGGAAAGAAAAATAATATTTGGGTACAGTTAAGGTGGAGTAATATAGTACACGATTAGATTTTTGCAGGGATATATAAAAATTAGAGCATAAGAAAGGAGGTTACTTAAATAGATTTGACAATTAAGTCATGAATGAAGGAAGCAGCCTGAAGGTGGGATCTACTGCAACATGGCTCAATAGTTTGAGTCAACACCCAAATTCACACGTGGAAGGTGGTGATGGGGGCAGTCTTTGATGGGGGATTCTCCACACAGCATTCACATGGATCTACCATTATTGATCACTCCTCAGCAGGTCAAGGAAGGAGTTTGTTAGATCTGCACTCTGATACAGCCAACAGCAGTGACCTATTAGGCGGTAGTAGATCTGATGGAGAGCATCAACAGGATCATAACAGTGAGATGGTTTGGCAAAACTCAAGGCTCAAGGCTGATGTTCTTCACCATCCTCTATATGACCAGCTCTTGGATGCCCATATTTCCTGTCTTAGGATTGCAACTCCTGTGGACCAGCTTCCCAAAATTGAAGCACAGTTGGCTCATTCAAGGCATGTTGTGGCCAAGTATTCTGTTTTAGGCAGGAACCAGCTCTTGACTGGAGAGGAAAAAGAGGAGCTGGATAGGTTTCTGGTTAGTTCATCCTTATAACCCCTCTAAATATGAGATAGTTGTTTAGAGAATTGTTTCTATGGGTATCCAGATTTCATGTGCAGGGTTATAATTACTGGTCTCCATGTGTTGACTGTGCCTAATACATGATCTATATGATGACAACCCTTTCCTTTTAGACAAGGTTTGAACTTTATAGTTCTCCTTTAGTTTCCATTCAGACATGTTTTGGCTTGGCTTTACAACTTTTTCTCCTCCCCTACTGGTTCAAATTCTATACAGTGCCTTCATGGTTGTGAATGAAATGCACTAATACTAATTTGGGTTGGCCTAAGACCTTGATTTCTGTTTCCACAGTTGATTGAACAATCAACTGTCATCATGCTTATGAATGCAATAAGCTCCCGGTTGAAATTCAATCAACTGCCATTATACCTAATGTCAACAAGGCTGTGATGGAAATGTTCACAGACAGTGAAGTATTTGGGTTGGCCTCAGACCTTGTTCTCATGGTTTTCTAATTGAAGTCATATCCACTATCTACCCACTGTCTCCATGGTTATGAAGAAAACCTAGACCATGCTCTCCTTGTTTTTATACTCACTGTCTTCACGATTATGAAGAAAATGCACAGTCAGTGATTGGGTTTGGCCTTAAATCTTGTTCTCCTTGTTTATTAACATCTCCATGGTTATAAAGATAATAAACCTTGTTTTACTAAAACAAAATAAATTGGAAAATTTATACCCAAGTGTCTTCATGGTTATGAAGGAAAAGCTCAGACACTAATTGGGTTGGCCTTAGACTTTGCTCTACTGTTTGCGTAATAAAACTTATATCTACTGTGTTCTCCTAGATTTCTCAGGGAAATTAATATACCACTGTCTTCATGATTGTGAAGAAAATGCAAGAACACTGCTTTACCTTGGGTGGGCCTTAGACCTTGTTCTCCTGTTTTTTCTAATTAAAATTATACCCACAATATTATGAAGGAAATGCAGAAACACAAATTTGGATTACTCTTTTGACCTCCTTGTTCTTATTTTCTAATTCGTTTTGCCTTAGGCCACCTTCTGCTGCTGCATCCTAATAGAAGCTTTATCAACTGTTTCAATGCCTTCCATGGCTATGAATGAAAGGACTAAATCTTAGGTTTGAATGTTGAAAGTATCACATAATGGGAGCAGTTAAAAACTCCTTTTTGGTGGTTAATTTGTCATTTGTCAAAGTACCAACAATTGCTATTTTGGATCTTGGTATTTCCCCCTAGTCTTGTTTTTTATTTTCATGATTGTTGCACTTGCGCTTCTTCCTATAAGGTATATCTTGGGAACAATGTAAATAGTCCTATCTAGGACAGCATGGACTCTGATTGGGTGGATATGAATGGATATACTTTAATGCTTATTGCAAGAGGGGTTTTCTGGGATATGGATCAAGTTTTGCACATTTATTTTTTGGTTCAAAATACGGCCTTTCCATTTCGGAACTGATAGTATAACAAATGAATATGTATATGCAACTAAGTATTCCCTTGATCTTTCACATCTCAAAACAGAAATATGTAAATATGTAATTTGAGCTGTTTTTTTGGTTATTTGACTGCCATTTTATCTTGATGTTTTTGTTCGCACTGGGTTCTTCTATATGATTAATACTTAACCATACATACAGACATTATAAAAAACATGTAGAGAACTTAATTCACTTTCACATGAGGCCAACGATGCTGAAAAAATAACAACATTTATAACCCAAAACTCTGCTTAGTACTGCAAAAGCTATTGACAAAATTTATCTTCTTAACCCACATGAGGGACATGAAAATATCAGCATTGGTGAGTGCATATTTCCAGAGCAAAAAATGTTGTTTTTTCCCCAGTATTGGCAGACTGACAAAATCCCAGTATGTAAAGCTGACAGGTACAACCAAGATATGAATGTTCAACACTGTACAAGTATTCAACTGAATTTCTATGATGGATTCCATCAAAGGAAGACGTGAACCTCATGACATTTACCCTCTATGTTTCTTTCTATCAAGAACTGACTATATCATTACAGCTAAGAAACTACAAAAAAATTTCAGAAATTTCCGTTACTGATTTTAACATAAGCCTTGAATGTCAGATTAACCAAATAAATAATTTATTTTGCAGAGAAAATTTTGCATAGCATAAAGGTTGTCTTTAAAACTTTGTTCAGTAAATTGTTTTAATTATCAAGAGGTTAGACTTTATAGAACTTGTTTCATAATGAAATCGACTATAAAAACTTTATAACTTGGATATGTTATTAGTTGATTTGGAAGCGATGAAAAATGTAGAGCTAAATGAATGTCCATACTTTTATGATCTTTGCAGAACCCTAAGCTTATTTCTGGTAATCAAGCACATCCAACCTTAACAAGCTTCAAACTTAAGTGATTTATTTTACAGTATTTCAAAATTTAAACGTGGAAGATAAAAATTCTCAAATGTGAATTGGTGCATATATTAAAGAGGGAGTATATTAAAAATCAGCTTTGAAAATGATATTAAATAGTGTACAAAAAGAGAATAAACATCCTGTAAATTACTTATATGTAATACATTTTATTCGTGCACATTTAAGATAAACTATTTCTTCATTAAAATTTAATATAAACTTGTTTACTCATTTGAGAGAAATTTTCTTTAGTTAAAGGTTCTCGAATGACTTGTGTGTGCAGTTTTTTGGTAGATGTTTCAAATTATTTTAAATAATTTATCATCACGCTACAAATGAATGCACATATTGTTAAATATAATTGCATACACAAGTCAATTAGAGGCATTCATCAAGTATTCTTGGAGAGAGATATTTGAGATATCATGAGTTATAAAGTGTTTAAATGTTTATTTATATGTTCTTTCAAGGCCATACGCTCTTCTATTAGGTTTGGGACAACCATAATATTATATAACTGATTAATTTTCTAGAATTTCCATATCTGGATATTAAGATAAATATATTAAAATGTATATTTTATTTTTTTAATGTTTTAAGTTTTGTTTTCTTGAATATTGATTAAGTTCATCTATATAAAATTATAACGAGACTAAGTGTGATTTATAATATAAAAACATAGTGAAATGTTTTTGAGATGGTGATAATCTCGGTAAGATGAGATTGACAAGATGCCTAAGTTTGTTAAGATCCTCTCGAGTTCTTACCTTGATTACTACGTGACCAAGTTGGCATTATAGTTCACTCTATACATGTGCTTCTGCTCACTCTAATAAAAATATGAGAATCGGAGGGTCGATAGATTGAAATGTACAAAGTAAACTTTAGTGTGTTTATGTTGATCGATGTTAACGACGAGGATTTAATACTCATTTATATGCAAAAGTGCTAAATCCTCTGAATTATTACGTTGGCCAACACCAATGCAATTAGAGGTTTTTAAATCTAGCCAACTCTAGTGCTTACTATTATTGTAAGTGTTTGGCGTAAACAAGGAGAATGCACACAAAAGTGTTAAATAACCTATTTTTGTATGCTAGTTAACACCAATGCACTAGGAGTTTGGAGTCTCATATCGAATAACTTTAAATGCATGAGCTCTAACACTCCAAAACACCAAAATAACGTAAAACTTGCGAGTTTTAACATTCAAAAACACCATTATATTATAATAGATCAATTCTAACTCCCATAATGTTTAGCCTTCCAACTTAGTCTCCTCAACTATGGTCCATACATGTACTAAACTAGCAATTGCACAAGAGTTGTAAATTATGCCGGAGAGAATTCAAATATTTATATATTTACTTTGGGATAGGAGAAAATAATATTGCGGGAAATAATCGACTCGAAAAACATTACCATATTTTGACGCTTTCCACCGAAGGCAAAATCTACTTGAATAAAACCTAATTCTCAAACAATGAACCCCAATTTCCGTCACTTTTGCATTGAATTTTTTTGGTAAATAGTAGTGAATAATGTTCATGGAATATGTAATTATATTTCGTTTTATAGCTGTTCCTATCAAGGACTTTTGGAGTAGCGAAGAAACTTCCTTCATTTCCATGGCTCATAATAATTAGTGTTGATACTTACACTGTCCAAAATCCACTAATCACTATCTCATCAATATCCACCTGGGGTTGCGTGTGGATATGGGCACGCCCTAGTGGACAAGTCACTATCAGAAACAGTACGATTAAAAAGATTAACCAAAGGGTATTTGACATAAACCCAATTAGGATTCTGTTGCATAATAATGGGAAAACTGTGTCTGTTACAGTAACACTGTTGCTGCTGATTGCCAGCAGTAGTATAAGTAAGATAGTACTACTGCAGAAGGGTCCATAACTGAAGTGGTCTTCTTTTTTTTCTATGTGGTCCTCCACTGCCATCTTTTTCTCTGATTTTGCAATAATACTCAACCTCTTTGGAGTAAATAACATTCCAGTGTGCAGTACTCATTTTCACGTACGATTTAATATGCCGAAAACGAATCTTTTTCACTTTTACGTGTTTTTTCTTGTTCGTTTAGCCTTTTTATTTTAAGCTAGTATTGATTGTACCGAATAGCTAGTTATTTTGGGTTTTGTTTTTGTTTTCAAGTGCACTGAATAATTATAAGTTGATGTAAGTAGGCGCAGTACGTGGTGTTGTTATCGTCGTTTAAAGAGCAGCTGCAGCAGCATGTACGGGTTCATGCAATGGAAGCTGTCATGGCCTGCTGGGAGCTTGAACAGTCTCTTCTTAACCTCACAGGTATGACAATTATTATTTGCATATACTTTTATATATATTCTCTTGATTATATTTTTTTATTATAGTTTGCTTATATAGTATGAAAGAATTTTATCAAGTGATCTTTTAAGTTGATGGGGTATCTAATTATTATGGCCGTGCTCTTTGTTAAGAGTTAAAGATGATTCATGACGGTGCTAAAATTTTCCCTCATATTACAGTCTAGTTTTGTTAAAAACCTGGAGATATATCGGGTATAATACATTCCATATGATCAGTTTTTTTCTTTATATTTCTTCTTATCAGTCCTTTTCTTTATATTTCTTCTTTTGAATGATAAATGATTTGTTTATATTTCTTCTGTTGAATGTTTTGATATATGGTTTGGCCTCTAATGCATGTATAGTGTATTGGCATTTATGTAAGTATAAAAATAGATATGGTTATGAGCTAAACAAGGTGTGAAATGCTTACAGCTGCATTAAGATGTACATATATTAATAATATGAAAGAAAGATAATTTTTAACTTCAGGAATAAAATGTGTAATTTATTAATAATATATAATAAAGAGAAAAATTATTATAAAAAAATTTCAAGCCGAGATTTAATGGATAGCTGCACGGCCATCTTATTGAATTAAAACACATTAAACAGTAGATATCATATTAATTTTAAAAATTAAATTCTATTTCCTATTTTTAATAATAAATAGTTTTTATATTATACATAATTGAATTTTTTTCTAAAGTTCTCCGTGGTGGGCCTCTCTTCTATCTCGGCATGTAGATACTTGTTGGCTTCTGTCCATTGGTTGGGGATTATTGTTTCTCAATAGATACAGATGCTCGATCAAAATGGTTGGCGGTGGATCCTCTTTTGGTCTAGCCGTCAAGTGGAGTGTTCATTCTCCCCGAGATGATCCTCCTCCTCCCGCCGAGTGATGGCATGTCCATAATGCTCTCCGTTTTTGTAGTTCTCATACTTTCTGTTTTCTCTCTTAATATTTTTCTGTGGCATACATGGCATTTTGTGGGACCATGAGTTCCCAAAGTGTAACTCTCTTTTATTTATTAATATAAAGACAGTTCCAATAATACAATATTTCTGAAATTAACAATATTGTAATTAGAGATATTTTATTACAAGATTTTTAAAAGTGAAATAAATTATTATAAAATATTAAATAGGGAAATTTGTTTAGTATGGATGATTAAAATAATCAAAATATTTTTTAATTAAGAGAAAAAGAAAAAGAAAAATATATATATAAAATAAAATAGACAAAAAAAAAAACATATCATTATTTATTAATTTTAAGTTAGTAATTTATTTTTGAATTAAAAATATATATATCTATTATTTAAAATATTAATTTTATAAAGATAATTTTAGTAAAAGGATGTCATATGTTCATGTCATTATAACATACAATTAGGATTTTTTAAAAAAATTACAATATAATTTACAAAATAAGTGGTTTTTAAAAGAAAGAAAGTATGGGGATCCATCGTTTGCAATGCCATTTCCTTTTAGATGTTCACTTCCTTTAAGATTAAAATCTTAAATGAGCTCGAACTAATTAGATCAACGTATTAACTATTGGCCTTCATTTTTTTACATTTGTACTTTGGTTCCTCTATTGTCTCCAAAGTCATTATTTCTTATGGGTGATCAACATCCATATTTAGGAGAACACAAAAGAGTTAAAACTTATTCAACATAAGAATTGATAACATTTGTTTCCTCTTGAATTTTCTCTTTTCTTTAGAATAGACACCGTTTTCTCTCTTGTATGGACCATTTGAAACTCTTTCTTTGTTTTCTTTTTTTCACAACCATAATTAAAGGAAAATCTTAACCAAATACATGAATTTTTATTTTATATTTTTAATTTAAAATTATATAATTTTAATATTAGTGATAGTATTTGTCTAAAATATTACACATAGTAATAAAAAAGATTTCAAGTTTGAAAACAATCTTCTTCATATTCACATAGGCTTAAAAAAACTTAATACATAAACAAAACTATTATATAATAAAATTCTAAAATCACATGAACATCGAATGACCCTTGGTTCATTGGTGATGATGCTACTAGTGATCAAGTCTTGCTTTGAGTGCAAGGTCTAGAGATACTTGACACGGAGAGTTGAAACGGTTGAGGTTAGGATTGTTCCCTTGGTGACTTTGACAGCGTGGATGCCCCTCACTTGTAGTTGCTTAGCTGAAGGTGACCACTAATATGGTTGTATGCTTACTCATAATTGTCAACCCGCAATATGCTTCCTCGAAATATGAGCAGAGATGCCGACAATCTATGTAAAACTAGTGCACACCTCAATTAAAAAAATAACATCAACAAATTAAAAACATATAATAACTTACATAATAAAAGGTATAATGTAATTAAAATAATGTTTTTATCTTTATATATATTTACGAGTTTTATAAATTATTTTACTAGTCATATATGTGTACACATGTAATCTCCGTCATGATATCAATGGTGTTTGTACATGTATAAATTGTTGATACCTTCATTGTATAAAAAATTGTTTGAAAGAATGACTTCATTTAAATTTTCTTTAGATAATTCAAAGAGTTTAATAGTAGGTATCAATGGTGTATATATGCATAGATTGTTAATAACTTCGGTTTATGGATAAATTGATTAATTACTTTATTTCACTTAGATATTAGTTATGTGTATTAATTACCTTATTTCATTTAGATATTAGTGATGTGCTTAAAAATGTTGTTCATAATGTTTAAAAAAATATATTCATGAGATTTTGTTTTCTCAATCAAAATTACAATATGAAAATAATAAGTGGTGTCGAAATGAGATTTATAGAACCTACCTAGGATTCAAATGGTTAGAGCCTTGACACCATATTTTCTCAAAGAGAAAAATAACCATATTCCTTAAGTGCATTGTATTTTGTATTTATATGTTCTACTTACTATAAGATGGAGAGTGGTTCTTTTGCCTCTATAGAAAACCATATAACTATCTTGGTGGCTTATTACAAGATTAAAAATCCCTGATTCTTTCTTTAAATATTTGTTTGATCTTCACCTTAAACTTTATAAATAAAAGTAGATATAAACGGATGTGATATGTATTTATATATTTTTAATATAAAAATGTGTCATTTGTAAAAAAATCCACTCTTAAGTTTGTTGGAGTTTTTCTTTTTCTCCCCATTCTTAAATTAACATCGTACAATTTTAAGTTCCTCTAATTAATATTATTATCGTGTCTTATCTTAGCCTCATGATAAATTTTTAAGTCAAATATATTTTTATAAGATATACTATCCGTTGCTATAATATTAGTTTCTCAAATGGCATGCGAGTTCCCATTTATTTAACCTATTAATTATGTAGAAATGAGATATGACATATTCATTTCTATAAGATAATTATATGCACAGGAACATTTCACATACAAATGATACTTCTATTACATGATCCATGGTAGGTATAGTTTATCTTAAAAACATTTAAGAGAAATATTTGTAGAACATGTGAAATCGGGTTTCTCATAATACCCTCAACAAAAGCTCCACAAACTGGGCTTTGCAAGAGTTTTTTTAATAATACCTTATTAACTACAACTTTATTTTATCCCATATCAAATACATGAGCCACCATATATTATTTTATATATTAATATAAAATAATATATACTTAACTGTTTTGGTTTCATGGTTGTCTAACTCACTCGAGAGAAATCACAGGCTTTCCTCTGAAAGAATTTTAAAATTAATGGTCACCATCATGTGGAAGTGAGGCAGGTTTACCTTACTATTTTTCTCTTTCTTAAGGACTTGGTTGGCCTAAAAGATAGGAATTGATTTGAGGAAAGTATTATAAACTTCTTTCTATAATTTAATTAATACTTTTCTTATCCAATAAAATTGATTTTAATATACTAATAATATTGATATCAATTTTTAAAAAATATTAATATAAATAATAATTTATTTTTAATAATTTAAAATATTAAATTTATTAAAATTATTTAATAAATAGATTATGGAAGAATTAAAATTAATATATTATAAAAAAATCAACAATTAATTAATTAGTATTTTATTGAAAAATTATAAACATTTCAAAAAAATAGATGAATTCTACAAATAATTCATATATTAAAATTTTAAAATATTAATTTTTAAAAGACATATTTTTACATTAAATCATACAATTTTGCATAATATAATAAATGAATAAAATATGTTTTTATAGATTATTTTTAAATTATTATATTGTTGATTTTAATTCAAAAAGATTGAAAAATAATATACATAATTTACCAAAAAAATAAATATATGTTATATTAAAATTTACAAATATTATTAATTATTAATCTATATTTCAATTTTTAAAATTTTTTAAATAACATTTTAATATTATCTCGTGATAATTTACTTATTTTTATCATTTATAATTTGAAAATAAATTACAACTATGATATATTAATAATACTTTGAACTTGAATTTAATCAAATTTAAGATATTAAAATTTAGGATTACCATTTATTTGTTGAATCTTGTAATCACACTATTAAAAATTAATTTTTTATTAGATTTATTTAAACATTAAAACTCAATAAAATTAGAGTATATATATTTAATTTGAAATGACAAGATTTATTTTAAAACTAAAATAACATTTTTACTAATTTAGCATTAATGATTCACCTCTTTAGTCTTAATAGTTAAGATGTACAAAGTTTTTCATCATTGAATACTTATAAATAACTAATTCTACTGTCATTTTAATAAAAAGATTAATCTTATAAAATCATTTCTATTATATTATTATTTTCATTAAAATAAGATTGTATTATATGAATTGTAGGGTTGTCCATTGTTTTGAGTGATTTAGGTTGATGATTGACCTATAATATGTGTTGTTGAGGATTTTGTGTGTATTATTTGAAATGGAGTTGATCAATGAAACTCAATTTATACTAAAGTTTCACTCTTCAAAATTCTAAATTTTAACTATGTATCAATCCCTCTAAATTACTTGAAACAAAAACATGGTAAATGGTTGAGGTTTAAATGGTTGAGGTTTAACCGTGTCCCACCGTGTGACTAGTGGGAAGATTGACCAAACACGTGGACAATCAAGCATCCAAAATTTTGATAGATTGTGTTGGGAAGTTTGAGTTGATAGATTTTGGGAAGTCCTTTTGTCCTTCAAATTAGTTCTCTTATGTTGTTCGCTTACATTTTGAAGGCTTACATAAACCTCCTTTCTAGTTAGTGGCTTATATGAATTATTAGTTTTCATAGATGGAATATTAGGCAAGCTAGGTGAACTCAAAATATCAAGTTGGTAGGTGTGCAAGAAACATTTGAGAGGATTTTGTAAGCGATTAATTTTTCTAAATGGTACCTAGGAGAAGTTAAATGTCAAAATTTCCTTGATGGTATTAAGACGAGTTAGGTGAATTAAAACTATCAAGATTGTAGCTCACAAGAAAAACACTCAAACTATCAAGATTGTAGCTCATTGACAAAACACTCAAACTTTTGAGATTGCAGCTCACTTGTAGGATACTCACACTATCAATTTTTTCTAAATTGTATCCAAGCCAAGTTAAGTGAACACAAACTATTAAGTTGGTAGCTCAGCGATGGGAGACTCAAACTATCACTTTTTCCTACATGTTATCCAAGGCAAGATAGGGAGCTTAACTATCAAGTTGGTAGATAAATGATGGGATATTTGACCATCTCATAGGATTACATCTAATGAGCTTAAGTGAGATTTTAGTTTTCCTAAATGGTATGTGAGACAAGTTAGGTGAAATCAAACAATCAAGTTAATATTTTAGTTTCTCATACCATCAATTTGATAGTCCAATGGTCACCCTTGCAATTGAGAATGCAATACATGACAATATATCTTGTATGTAATGGGTTCAAGAAAAAAATATTTTGGTGAACTCAAATTATCACATGGTGGTAGATTAAATCCCTTACATGTTTTTGAGAAACTAATATGTGACAATTTATGTTGTATGAAATGGCATTCGAGAAAATTTAAACGAGTTAAAAAATATAGCGATAGCTCGCCACTACATGATCTTTGATAATATAATATGTTCAATAGTCTATTTGGTATGTAATATCAAGTTGACCTAGCTCTTGAATATTATTCGTACAAAAATGAGAATGTAATACATTTCTTTCATCTTATATGTAATAATATCAAACATGTTTGATGGATACAAGTTAGATGAGTTCAAACCATCATGAAAATTTATCTTGTATGTAATGGTAGCAAAAAAACTAAGTAGATATAAGTAAGGTGCAAGCTCAAACTCTCAAGTTGGTAATCGAACATGCATTTAAGCATGTAATATATGACAATTTATCTTGAGCATATTGGTATCTAAGAAAAGTTAGGGTAATGGTATCCGAGATAAGTTATATGGAGCCAAGTTAGGTAGAACACTCAAACTAGATCGAGTTCATACTTTAATATTTAATTGAGAATGTATTACATAATTTTATAATGAGACAAAGTTAAGTGGAGACAAGCTAGTTGAACTCAAATTATCAAGTTAGTAGTCCAGTTGTCATGTTTGCATTTGAGAGTGTAATATGAGACAATTAATCTTGTATGTAGTATCAAGTGTTGGTAGCTTAACAACCACATGTGCAATTTAAAATGCAATAAAATTGGCATATTAACTATCACATGTATATTTGAGATTGTAATATGTTACGATTTATCTTGTATGTAAAGTTTGCAACACTATTATGCCCTTAGTTTTTCTAAATGATGTCCAAGCCAAGTTAGGTAAACTCGTCTTCCCACTCTTTTACTCATGCATTCAAGAATGTGGTATGCAAAAGTTTATCTTATGTAACATTCCCTACTGCATATCTAATTTCTTATGGTTGATAAAACCATTGAAAGTAATTGGATAATTTTGACTAGTGATTTGTTCTTACAGCATTTGTTTTTGATGAGAAGATTAGTATTACCTTATTATTTATGCCAAGAGGCATTCTATAATGGCATCTTGGGGTAGGGGTGGGTTGTAATATCGGTGAGTGTGTTCACTTTTAATTTTAACCTTATATTTGACATTAAATTTATCCTTTTTATTTGGATAAGTTAGTAAAAATTCTTAATATCCATATGGTAAAGTTTGGAACCTTAATTTTTCTAGAAATATATTTTTCAAACCTTACACCGGTATTTATTTATTCTTGTTAAATAGATTTTTTTAAGAAGGTAATAAAAATATCGATAATTATACTAATTAGAAAAACAAAATAAAAATCTTAATATTTCTTTGAGGTTTTTAGATAGAATATATCTATACCAATAAATATGCTATTTCCCCCTTATAGAGTACTACCTTAATAGTAAATATGTGTATGTTAGGCTTACATTTTTAGAGGTTTAGAAGACCTAAAATATTGTGAGATGATAATACCAAAGACAATGTTGTGGGTTTTATTTATTATTTTCCTCGAACATGGTTAGAACTTGTTTGAATCCTAGCCCCAATCCCTGTGACAATAACATTGGAAATCTATTTGCACTCGGTGGCATTGGTACATGGATGCAGGTCGGGGTCTACGATCCAACTCACGATGAATGAATCTTCCCAACAACCTTCCTTTTGATGTTGTCTGCAAGCAGACAAATATCTATACAAGGAATTTTGATATGCTCTTGAAACCCTCTCAGGAGACCTCGACGTTGAAAATTGAGGAGGATCTACTTCTAAAGGTGCTCAAGGAGGAAGAAAATCTTTCCCAGTTGGGTCTCATATGTAGATTTCACAAATTTTGGCCAAAACTTTCTCAGCTCCATGACTGGATTGCTCAGAGATGGAGAGAAAAGATTCAAGGTAAGATTGAACTTTATCCTTGTGCCAAAGCATATTTCATTGTTGTTTTTGAAACCCCTAAAGATAGGGATTTAATTATTACACAACATTGGGTTTGGGGTGAACACAGACTCATGGCTAAGCCATGGTATCCATCTTTTGATCCATTAAAAGACTCTTTTGACACCTACCCAATTTGGGTTCATTTACCTAGACTCCGCTTCACTTTGGAATAAATCTTGTTTGCTTGCTATAGGGGATACTCTAGGCTCATGTGTGGCTGTTGATGAGAAAACCTCCATTCAAACCCACACTACTTATGCATGGATCCTTGTAGATATTGATACCTCCCAAGCCTTACCAATAGAAATTAATCTGCAGATTGGTGAAAGACTCTGGATACAGAGGTTAGACTACGAAGGACTTGCTTTCAGATGTCGGTGTTGTTTCAAAACTGGTCATATTACAAAAGATTGTGAACATTCCCAATGAAAGACCAAACCTGCATGGTGGAAAGATTCTCTACCAGAGCATCTAACAATCGATCCCAGACAGATCCGGTTGTGAAATCTAGCGCCCCCATGCAAGTTGACTCACCCGTCATGGAAGTCTCTTCGAATAATACAGAGAAGTTACCCCTAGATTCTTCTTTTCAGGACACTAATTTAGTAATAAACTCTGCTTCGAATCCCCTTCCTGAGGATCACATTCCTATCAAATTGATTGAAGTGGTTCTTCCAATCTCAGTGGAAGAAGGAAACAAAGAATGGAAGGTGGTGGATAGGAAAAAAAAGGGATACGCTAAACCTAAATCCCCCATCGTCTTGGACAAGGCATGAATCTTGTCCTTTTGTTAGCTCTTATCGTTATATCTAGATTGTTCCCTGTTATGCAGCTGTTGGGCAGCTGTTATGATGTTTAGTTGTTTTTCAGCTGTTGGATTGCTAATTGCAGGATTTTTTATTGTCAGGTTGTTTTCTGTCGTTGGGCTTATTAATCATATCTAGATTTTGATCCCTTTAGATTATGTTGATATAGTTATATATGGCTTTTGAGCCTTATTGTACAAGGGTATAGTCCCTTTCAAAAACTATTTACCTTTGATAAAAAAACATTGTGGGTTTTACAATTTACATAATCTAAATCTTGGAGATTGTAATTGTTTCTTAATATTTCATTTCAGTATATAACTTACTGATGTGAGTTTTATAGCTCCTAACAACTAACAATTTCGTGGCTATTGTAATCTAACATACACGTGTTGAAGATTGTAGTGGTTCTCTAAGTATCTATTACATGAATTTACAAGGTTGACTGGTCAACCAACCAAAGGGCTGTTTACTACTTTTGGGGTGGATTTATCATTTGTTGGTTGACCAATCAATCTCGCAAACTCATATAATATTTAAGCTGAGTGGTTCTCTAAATACAAACATATATTTGGGCATAGTTAACATATATTTGGGCATAGTTTGCTTTCATAATTCTCCCTAGGCAACAATTCCTTCACAAATAACATAGTGTTTCAGCTTGATAATAGAATTTCATTGGCCTAATAAGTACAACTTATGATTTCTTATTGGCTGGTCTGAAATATTACATATGCCGTGCTTTCATAATAGCTATATTTTTCATCAAGCTCAAGATATCTATAAGATTATTGGTTATTGCTTTACTTGCAGGGGTGTCACCCGGAGAAGGAACAGGTGCAACCATGTCCGATGATGAAGATGATCAGGCAGATAGCGAGGCTAATCTCTTTGACTTAGCTCTAGATGGACAGGATGGAGTAGGGCCATTTGGGCCATTAATTCCCACTGAGAATGAGCGTTCTTTGATGGAGAGAGTCAGGCTGGAGCTCAAGCATGAATTGAAGCAGGTCAGCTCCCATCACCCCTACTCCTTTACAAAACATAAAACACACGGTTGCAGGACTGCTATGAATGCACATGTGAATAAGCTCTTTTGCATATACAGACTGATAAATGAGCCTTTGCTAATTCTTGGTATATTGAGGACAAAATGAGTTGGAGCATTTGATTTTGTTTCTTAGCACCGGGCAAACTATATGTATAAATAAAATCTATACATATAATATTTGCAAGTCATTTAGTTTTTCATGCAGGATACATTTGAAACAGAGAGACCATAATCTTTTAATTGGGAGGGTTTTCTGGAATCAACTTTATTAAGTAATTTTATGTCCGATGTTATTTTATAGGATCCGTCATAAGGGATATCAATTGTAAAGTAATTTCAATAGGACCTAAAATTATCGAAAATAATATATTTTTAGGGTTGGCTCATTTGATCTTGGTTATTATTTACATGGTTTGTGAGTTCAATTCCAGCAACTTATCTGCAGTACAGGGTAGAACTAGAAAAATTACTCAAAATATTTTTTCTAGATTCAACTGTGTCTATCATAAGGGATATCAAAATTTGTCCTTATGAAAAATAATAGATTTTAAGGTTGGTTCATTTGATCTCGGCAGGATTAGAAAAAATACTTAAAATATTTTTTCTTAATTATAATCCAATATTAATCAATATGAGTTCTGAGTTATGTAGACACAATCATATTCAACTATTACCCGAATATATATCTATAATGATGGTATTGAATTTACATTTTGTAATTTATTTTCAACAAATTCGTCAATAAATCTACTGAGTATATGATGATTGGTTTTGAAGGGATATAGATCAAGAATTGAAGACATAAGGAAGAGATTCTTAGAAAGCGTAGAGCAGGCAAATTGCCTGGAGATACAACCACAGTACTGAAGTCATGGTGGCAAGCTCATTCAAAATGGCCTTATCCAACGGTAACAATAAGAATACCTGTGATTTTATAATCTTTATTATTATAAAGTTATATTTGGTTCCAAAGCTTATCTCATTCATGCATTGATTCCCATGCAGGAAGACGAGAAAGCGAGGTTGGTGCAGGAAACAGGGCTTCAACTTAAGCAAATTAATAACTGGTTCATCAACCAGAGAAAGCGGAACTGGCACAGCAATCCTTCTTCGTCCACAGCTTCGAACTCCAAGCGCAAGAGGTATATACACACATAAAACCAAATAAATCGTAGCTTAATTATGATGATAGCTCTTTTAAATACTCGCTATTAAATTAACGTCATGAAGTTCTTATATACAAATTGTCATTGCATCTCATTGACATGGTTAGAAGGTTTCTTTGCATTTATGTTGTAGTTGGACTTGTAAGTTAGTGTAACCATTCCACCCAAAGCTCTTTGGTGTGTATGTATAACCATTGACAGGAGCCTAAGTCTTACGTACGTTCGCATGTCAAAATAAAGTCAATATTTAAAAATATTTGTTGTAAATAACATGTAGTGCAGTGGTATTATGCTGCATTTGCATCACACAGATGGTGGGTTTCATTTTAGTTGACCTCATCACGAACCTGCGTGATAGTTAGGTCATCCTAACCATTGTCCCTTTAGGTGGTGGTGTTAGCGGTATTTGTGTGAATCTTTACTGTATTTATGTTTTATGTTCTTTCTCAATTTATTGACCAGTCTATTATATATTAGTATTTTTAAATTATAAACGGATAAGCTGGTCAATAAGTTTTATATTGATACGTATTTAGGGTTGTGCCATAGTAATAAGTTGTTGTAGTGGTGATCTTTGCGTTAATGGTTTAATTTTTTCTTTGCATCTGATAGGGTTGTTGCTAGTTGAATAGAGTCATTGCAGAGAAAGTGTTGTTTCTAGCTTAACAAACTCATTACATCTGAAAGTGCTGTTTCTAGTTGAACAAAATGATCTGAAAGTGTTGCTTCTAGTTAAACAAAATCATTGCATTTGAAAGTATTGTTTCTAATTGAACAAAATGATCTGAAAGTGGTTTTTTACAATTTGTGTTGCAGATGATGGCTTTCTTTGATTTTCAACATAAATACTTATATATTACACATCCTCCTCAGGAAAAATCTGGTAGATCGGAAATAATGCCATTGTACAAATCTTAGCTTTAAACTTGCCTAAGAAATCTTAGGTCTATACTACAAAACATTGCTCAACAGAGTTTGATCTGAAATGATCAGACCTGCTGTATATGGGTTAGTTCATTATAGGGATCCTCTTGGATTATGAAAAGGAAAAGCATCTCCAAAGCATCGAGAGAAAGTAACCGCAGGTATTAAGTGTATATATAAGATATAAGATTCATATCAGGAAAAAAATTTGTCATATGGGTTATTTAGTTTAATTTTTTTGTTCCATTCCATTCAAGTATCATTTTATATTATTCTATGTGGATCCAAACATTTTTTCAAAATCTTATGCCCTATATAAATTTAGTAGTTGTCAATTTTGTTAATATGCTTTTTCATTTCCAAACCATGATGGATGTACAAACAATTTTCTCCGTGCATGGTCGACTACGTAATTGTTTTAGCTGATTTTGAGAAAGTATTTGACTATCAAGCTTTTTTTGAGTGCATCAATGCTATCTACATAAATTACTTTCTTTAATTTCTTATATAAAGATTAGCTTTGTATTTTCAACTTTGTTTCTATGGTAGAAATGCTACTGTTTAGTTTTTGGTTTTGTTTTTCACACCACAAGGTCTACCATGTGGTCAATAATTATCTTACACAGAGTACATTATACTTTTCTTCGAATGTGAGGAGAGATTTTGTGTCCATCTCAATGTTTTAAGATTATGTTTATTCGAAGGGGAAAAAAATCAATCATGAAAATATATGCATGTATTACGATTGTTTATTCTTTAAAAGATTTAATTTCAGGTATTTTATGTTCTTATTATCACATTTGTTTGACATAATTATCTAAAGTTTATGACAATATTATCAAAATATTCATGGACTAATTTACTCCAAGCACTAAAATGAATACCTTTAATATCTTACTTTTCATTTTTTTCTTTTAAAAATAATTTTGTTTTGTTTAAAAATTAAATCTATTCTTTTTAATGTTTGGTTTGTGAGTTCATTTTATATTTATATTGAACATTAAAAAAACTATGAGTTGGTTTAGTAAAGACAAATGTGACATAACACTTTACCAAGAACATCAAAACATGGCAGCTCCAGCAACTCTTATTGGAACTTTAGAAAGATTAGAATCAATATAATAATCTATTTGAGAAATTAAAATTGAAATGAGACAAGATCACAATCAATTTGCATTTTAAACATTAAATTGGACTAAAAGAAAAGGAAGGACCATTTCCCATCTACAACACTCAAGACATATCAATATCTATGTCTTCATGAATGTTGTAAGCATCATTCTCTTTAGATTCAGATTGCGACATAGGATCCTCAACAATACCGTGTACCTAACAAAATATAGGTCCCACTTTGAAGATAGGTTCATCATTAGCATGATTAAATTTTTTTCATTTACCGCAGAGACTCATCACTACTTTTATTATTTATTTTTGTTTTTAGTATGCCTCTCAACATATTCAACATTCATTTAGATACCATCTCTATTATGCAATCACTATTGACCACCCATTCTATATTTTCCAAGTTACATTAGGCTTTCTCAAATGTTTCTCAATAAGGTCTTCCATTGAATTGTGTAGCACACCACCATAGCCTTTCATTAGAGGGGGTAGATTAGATGGTGCCATGGAAGATGTAGAAGAAAGAGTGCAAAAGGAATTTTTAAATCTATGTACACCACATTTTTATGCATGCTAACCATTCCTTGGTACTTTTGAAGCTCAAAATTGCACCCTGCCTTGAGTCATAGACAACCTAGGATTTTGAGGAAACATGGGACTGTATCTCCAAGTTGTGGGACTTGCACTATGAAAAAGACCTCTAGAGAAGGCTGATTCCTCTACCTAAATCTAATGCTAAAACTACTCCTAATGTTGGAAATGAAGCTGTCTAATCGTAAACTAACATTCCAAGGGATCAAGGTTAGAAGGAGATGCATGAAAGGCAAATTCTAAGCTAAAAATGAGGTGATAGCATCATAAAAGGGGTGAATCAATCTCCATGAGGGGAAGAGAAGAGAGAAAACATAAGAGAAAGGGAAGATAAACATGCCACGTGATCGAACCATGTATTCTCCAACCACCCACGCATTGACAACACAACACAAGTAGAACATACAATCAAAAATGTGCACAACATTCCCAAAATGAATAGATAGGCAACACTACAGATAAAATGAGCTAGGGAAAACCAAATGTGCCACAAAACATATTATATTGCTTAAAATATGCACAATTCCATTACATTCATGGCGAAGGCATGAGTACATTGTAGAGACAAAATTCAAGGTTTGGAACTCATGGGAAGTCAGCCACCATTTTGGCATGGTGCCGTTACAACAAAGAGTGATCTCTTTCATAAATGAAATATTTTACAATATATAGATCAAGGAAGAAAGAGAAGAGGGAAAAGAACAACACAAATTTTTTAAACTTTCAACCACCAACAATCTGTATTGAATTCTCTTGCAAAAGCACATGGGCACACTGTAAGGACATTCCTATGTCCATTCCGTATTATAGAAGGAAATGGAAGCCACACTTCATTAATTTTGGTGGTTGAGAGTAATATTTGATTATTTTTGTGCTTAGCACTGTCCTCTCTCCCTTTGAAGCCGTATTTTCCATTTTAACCCACCAAACTTCATCAAATTTTGATTTTCTTGGTGCCAACATGAAGAGTAGGATGAGATATTTCCAACGAGACCAATTTTGTAAGATTTGGAGCAGAGAATCGAAAGATACAAGCATTTGAATATTTGCATGCGAGGAGCACATGAACATGTCATGTGACAACGTTTGATTAGCTCAGGGATTGCCTCTTCCTATGTTTTACATTGATTTTTCTTTGTGACGTGTTGTTCTTTCATTGACTATGGGATTGGGCCTTATGAAACTTCCATTATATATTGCGAAGCATAAACTAATGAGAAAGCCCCATGCATGTCCCTTTGTCAATCCTTTCTTTTAAGAACCTTGTCGAGCGTGAAGCATAAAATAATGAGATAGCTCCACACATGCCACATGTTAGATTGTTTTGGTAGCCCCTTATGACTACGTAAAGCATGAGCGAATACAAAAGCTCCACATATGGTATGTGTTCTCCTTTGGTTGGTTACACCTTTGTAATGCAACTTTTATCTTGGTGGACTTAAAACCGTAGGCTCCATAGGAATGCAACTATGTATAGTTCTTTGAATGCCCTTGACTTTCGAACTTGAATCCTTTTGAAATTTGGTTTATTCTGTAGATTTTAGGTCCATAAAATGCATCTTCCTGGAAGTTCTCTGAAATTATGAAATGTGTCCCTACCTTGATCTGATTGATCTTCACCCTGTAATCCTCTAACTCTACCATGTTTCCTTTAACTTGCCTTGAACCAAGCTTAGAACTAAAAACCTATCCAAAGCATAAATAATTTTGTGGACTTGAGGTCCACCCAAGTGTTTGGCTATGGAAAGCATCAAAATCTTTGCCACGTGGCTGTTGCCACGTGGCTTGCTACCATGCACCTGCCGCCACCTAGCATGTTACTTGATGTTTGGTGTTGAAATTGATGACCAAATGAACGTCACACGACCTTTTAAATAAAACTCGCTAATGGATTAAAGTGATCATCTTTTTTTTTTAATTCTAACGGTTAGTGCTTTGAGAGGTGGAAATTAATGGGTGGTTGAACATCCTAGGCTTGTAAAAATGGCTAAGTTCATTTTTAAATGAGTATCCAAATTAACCTAGGGGGAAAATTTGGGATAATAGTTTATCAACCTCTAGGCATAATTTTCTGCTAAATTTGATTAGTAGCATTTTGTAATCCATTGGGCATGGAGTCAAGCCCAAAACAATTAAAAAAATGGATCTCGAACTTTGAAAATTTTACCCCGAGCCCACATGGACTCGTAATGAAGTGTAGCTTCTTGAATTTGATCTATAGAGCTCTAAATGAAGTGGGAATTTCTCCAATTATTTGATTCCACCATAAAAACTACTTTACCTTTGAAATGGACTATGCAACAATAAGAAAAGGCACCAAAACTATGTACAAACATGAAAATCATACATGCCCTAATTGGAAACATGTAGAGTGTGCACAATACACTTATTTTTCTGAAAACAAACCTACCCTACCCTACTCTAACCAAAGAAATGAGAAGCTAAACAAATCTTGAAACAGGTAGGGAGAAATAGCTTCCCTTTCTTACAAATTTAGACCATGTGTTTGATTTGAAAATGGACATGGTCTTTAATGAGAGTGGAAAACTATTTTGAAGTTGGTTTTCCACCTCATTCCTCAAAGTATCAGCTAGAAGGAGAAACAATACCTCCAAAATTTGATTTACACCTAATTTTTAGGGGTATAGTAGATGACCTTGAGTGATTTGATGGTCTTCTTCATGCTCTAAAGTGGACATGATGGGTAAAAATCTCCCTTTGGCTCTAGATTAGCTAAAAATTTTATTGGGTAAGGCCTATTTCTCTTGGTTTTCCCATCTTCTTTACAATCGAGATCCAAGAATGGCGCTGGTATATAATTTTTCTCTTCATGGTGGATTATGAAATATTTTTTGAATTGATAGTGTTTGGTCTTGTATAAACATCCCTATTTCCACTCTCATATTCTCATGCTTTTCATCCTTAAATAAGAAGCTAGAGAGCTCAAACTCATCTTCTGTGAAAATCTTGAGGCCCTTCCTGGTTCATTGCAGTGACTAATGATGCTCTTGGTGTATCACTACAACCTTCCAAAATTGCAACAAGTTCTAAACATGCAGAGAAATGAGGGTCATTGCATTCCATTGTAATATCTTGAACACTTTCCAAAAATTCTTCCACAAGGCCTTAGATGTCGATAGTGTTAAAAAACACTTTCTCCTCCCCTCCAATTCCAATATGACTATCCTCTACATATGCCTAATTTTCTTTGATATTTTTTGCTTTTGTACATTTTGGATCCTCTCATCCTCCTAATTTGAATCAGACCAATCTTCGACATATATGGAATTATCTTCTTTGGTAGAATTGGTTGGAGAAGAGGCATAAACAAGGGGTTTTTGATTTGTTTCATGCTTGGGAAGAGATGTTTGGTGCTCAAGAGATCTGATTTGATCAATTAGAGGAGCCAAATGATCCTCCAAAACATACCCTGCTTTGTTGATTTGATTTCTCCAAAACAAATGCATGATTTTACATAAAAACTTGTTTGGAGTGTTACATGGGTTGTTCCTTCTCTCCAAAAGCATAGAAAACATCCCTTTCTACCAAAATTGTAGGATAACTTGGTTTAGTGAGTTTTGGGTAGAAGGTAGGGAAAACATGTGAAATACTTAGGAAAGTTGGGTAATGCCTTGGGTGGAGATAGGAGGGAGTTTTACAAAGTATGGGGAATGCTTTGGGCATGATAAACTTGTGGAGCATCAAATGAAGGAAAAGGAAGAAAAGAATCTTCCTACCTTTGGAAAGGAACAATGGATTTTTCATTCTTAGCACAAGGGGAAGGAAGCATTTGAGATGGTGAGGGAAGAATTGCAGCAATGGAGATGGATTTTATTTTTCTAGCCTAAATGAGCATCTTCTCAGCTTGTGATGCAATGGAAAAATATTGAGGAAGATTGTTGCCTCCTAGGGATTGAATTAACACAACTAAATCAACATCAAAGGACCTTAAATAATACAAGAATTCCATACCTTGTGAGGGTTTGAATTCTTGAGGAATTCTATGTCAAGTCCTTGTAAATATGATGTTGAAATAAGAGATAAATTCCATTAGAGCCTGATGTATTTTGCTGAGATGTTTTATGAGAGAAATGACATTTGAATTCTCCTTGAACCGAT
Organism: Taxus wallichiana var. yunnanensis; assembly: GCA_018340775.1. NCBI lineage: Eukaryota > Viridiplantae > Streptophyta > Pinopsida > Cupressales > Taxaceae > Taxus > Taxus wallichiana. Next base: position 64,141,473 of record CM031240.1, read on the forward strand.
TGTATAGTTGTTCTCCCAATTGATTCCATGTGGAAATGGATTGTGGACCTAAATTATTTTACCAATATCTTGTTTTGCATCTAGAATGATGAAACCATAAGTCTGAGGTAAATTTTCTCTTCTCTGATGTTGTGAATGACACAATGGTTTTCTATATCATGAATGTGATCAATAAGAGATTGATCTCCATTTCCATGGAAAAGAGGTAGGTTTTTCAGGGCTGATTTGGGAATATCATCCCACTGCTGCAAATGGAGGGGAATCGAAATGAAATGAGAGAATGGAAGAGATATTTGGAGAGCCATGAGAAGATGGGGGTATGGAAATGAGTGGAAAGATGGAGGGATGGAGAAAATGTTTGAAACCTGAGGAAATAGGTTTTTAATCGGTGGAGTCATCGAGATGTGCCTAGAATTGCCTCGAAAGGATGAAATCTCACTAAGAACACAACAAACTTGATGAAAAGAAATATAATTTTTCAATACTTGTCCCATTGGGTGTGCCAAAACTATTGGAGCTTGAAATTGCACCCGTGTTGATTCATAAACAACCTAGGATTTTGAGGCAATGTGGGATTGTCTCCAAGTTATGGGACCCGCACTTTGTGAAAAGGACTTACGGAGAAGGCTAGTTCTTCTATCTAAATCTAATGTTAACACTAATCCTAATGTTGGAAATGAAGCTATCTAATCTTAAACTAACATTCCAAGGGACCAAGGTTAGAAGGAGATGCATGAAAGGGAAATCCTAAGCTAAAAGAGGTGGTGATAACACCTAGAAAATGGGGTGAATTTCTCTCCACAAGGGGAAGGAAAGAGAGAAAACATAGGAGTGAGGGAAGAAATTTTTTCCATAGATAAAAATGATGTATTCTCCACTCACTCACGCATTGAAAATACAACAAAAGGGGAACCTACAATTAATAAATATGCACAACATGCCCGTAATGAGTAGAGAGGAAAGAATGCGAGATAAAATGAGATAAGGGAAGACAAAATGTGCCACAAAATAGATTTTATTGATTAAAATATGCATAATTCCATTACATTCATGGAAGAAGGTGCAAATACATTAGAGAGACAAAATTCGAGATCTAGAACTCACGGGAAGTTAGCCACCATTTTGGAAGGGTGCTGTTACAACAAAGAGTGCTCTCTTTCAAAAATAAAAGATTTTACCATATATAGATCAAGGAAGAAAGAGAAGAGGGAAAAAGGGCACAAAATTTTTAAACTTTCAACCACCAGGATTCTATATTGAATTATCCTACAAAAGCATATGGGCACCCTGCAAGGCCATTCATATGTCCATTCCGTCTTGTAGAAGGAAATATAAGCCATACTTCATTAATTTAGGTGGTTGAAAGTAAGATTTGACCATTTTCGTGCTCAAGACTATCCTCTCTCCCTATGAAGCTGTGTTTTCCATTTTGACCCACCAAACCTTATCAATTTTTGATTTTCTTGGTGCCAACATGAAGAACGAGATGAGAGATTTCAACAAGAGAAATTTTTCAAGATTTGGAGAAGGGAATCAAAAGATACACGAGCATTTGAATATTTGCATGCCAGGGAGCAGATGAACGTGACATGTGGTAGCGTTTGATTAGCTGGGGATTGCTCCCGCCTATATGTTACATTGCTTTTACTTTTCCACATGTTGGCCATTCATTGGCTCGAGGAATGGGCCTTATGAAACCTCTATTATATATCACTAAGCATAAACCAATGAGAAAACACCATGCATGTCCCTTTGTCGGTCCTTTCTTTTGATAACCTTGTCGGAGCGTGAAACATAGACCAATGAGAAATCTCCACATAGGGAACATGTCAGATCTGTTCCATTAGCCCCTTTTGACCACTGCGAAATGTGAGCCAATACGAAATCTCCACGTATGGAACATGTTCACCTTTGGTTGGTTACGCCTTCTTATTGAACATTTTTCTAGGAAGACTTAAAACTACTGGCTCTATAGGAATGTAGCCATGTATAGTTCCTTGAACGCCCTTAACTTTCAGACCAAAAGCCTTTAAAAATTCAATTTATTCCGCAGACTTGAGGTCCGTAAAATGCATCTACGTTGAAGTTTTTTGGAATGGAAACATGTGTCCCTACCTTAACCGTTGATGTTCTGCCACCTGTCATCCCCTAACTCCACCATGTTTCCTTTGACCTACCTTGACCAAAGCCTAGACCTGAAAGCCTATCTAATACAATTAATTCCATGGACTTGAGGTCCGCTAGAGTGTTTAGCTATGGAAAGTGTCGAATCCGCCACATGGAGTTCTACTTAATGCTTGGAATTGAAATTGATAGCTAAATGAATGTCACATGACCTTTTAAATAAATCTCGCTAATGGATTAATGTTGATCCTCCCTGCTGGTTTTTAAATGCTAATGGTCGGTGCTTTGGAGAGGTGGAAATTGATGGGTGTTTGCACAACACGAAAGCTCGTAAAAATGGATAAGTCCATTTTTAAATGATTTATCCAAATTAACTGGGGGTTAAATTTGGGATAACAAGTACCTCAATATAATCTCACATAGGTCGCACTTTCTCTCTCTTGCTCAACTAGTGTAAATTTACACCCAAAACATCACTTTTATACCTTCTTCTTGATTCAAACAATAACCAAGTCAGTTGTCCTACTTTATTTTAATCAAGGAATCTTCAAAACATTCCAATACATTTTTACAATGGTCATATATGACCTGTATAGGTCGGCCATGCCCAAAACCTTCATACTTGCACCAAAATGCTTAAAACCCCATCACTAGGATGAGTAAAATCCACTAACACCAAAAATATGATTAGTCAAGATCTAAAATTCATCACACATGTGTAATATGAAATTTAAACATCATCCATGGTTGCAATTTTACTTTGACCAATCAAATAATTCATAGCATAAGCCGAAAGGTTCATATCCTTCACAAAACAATTGCTTACAACACATTATCTTCACTTTTGGCCCTCAAGAGAACCCAATAGCAACTAAAATAGGACATGTAACCACAATATGGAATCCTCAAGACCTATAAATCACATCCATTTATGCTATATATCATAAACCATCCATGTTTTCAAACCATAACTACTTTCCTCTTCTCCAAATCATGCTTCCGCAAACATGTTTTGCAAAATCAACTAGTTTGCACCCTTTATTCTACTTCCAATACCTATAAAGGTCTTAAATAGGAACTAAATTCATCCCTCCTCACTCTCCCGGTGATAGAAAGTATTAAAACATTCATATCATGATTCAACATACTCATTCTTTCAACCTAAGCAATCCTATCATGTAAATCCAACAATATTCTTCTCCACAAACTCACTTGGAAGACATAAAATCAACTCACTATGAAAAAATCCTATAGCAAAGTGGAAATCCTTCTATATTGTCTTTGGAGAACATATTGTAACTTTTTGAACTCTAAGTGTAATTCTTTCAACCAAGCTCATCTCTCGCAAACCGCTTAAAACTATCCCAAAATGTCCTTTGAATGGTCTTCAAAAATAGGACACACCTTGACATTTGGATGCATCCTCATGATCATAAACCACCATGAACATCAAGAAAAAATCACATACTAAAAAAATGTTTATTTATTTTGCGGCTCTTTTGGACAATCTTGTCCCAAACCAAACTTCTTGAGAAACATGCCTATTTGAGTGGGGTCCAATCATCACCACAACCATCAAAATACCTATTTAGAAACATTAAGGAGTCACCTATATCATCTAATCATCATAATAAAACTAAAAATAAATTTTGGAGACTTACGATAATTATCTCTCATACAACTTTTGAGCTAGGCTTTCAAACACATAGAAAGTTGTTTACCTTCTTAACATTCATTCATAAAAATGTGACACTTTGAAATAACATAATTATTTTTTAAAAACATTCTAGACTCAATGTAGAAACATCCTTGAAAGCCACAAGGTCCCATGCCAAACACACAATTCGAGTGTGCATCAGAAGGTGTAATTTGAGCTAGAAAACGCCCTTTCTTGAACCCTATTTCACACAAAACATCATAACTTACATAATTATATTCAAAATGACTCAAAAGATTTCTCAAACCTCTAGGAAACCTCTGTGCATCATATCCAATCATCACCATGTCAAAAATATTTCTCCATATTTATATCCCATCTCATTTGCATGACTAGCCCTTAGGGGTTTTACATGATATAGGATAGGGTCAATGAAACAAAAATGTAGCTCATCATGAAACCTCTCCAAAAGGTCATAACATACCTAAAATTCCATGTATGACATCCTTGGATGATTCCATGAGCTTTCATATCTCTATATATCAACCTCATGCCTTCAAGCACTTAGACCTGGTTTAGATGAGCACCTAAAACTTGGTCTTCAACATGTATCTGCATCCTGAAACTCATTTGAGTGCTTAGACACTCATAAAAATTTATATCCATGATATAAACAAGTTTATCAAGCCACCAAGAAACTCCAACCATCATGCTCCATCACCTAGGCTAGCTAGGTCACTCTGATTGGGCTTGCAAGAACAAACCATTCTCACTTAACTACCTTATGCCATCAAGATAGAAGTGCCAAGGTGCCCCTGTCCCCTCTAGGCACCCTTGAAAATTTCTCACCTTTCTCACCTTACTCACTTCTTTTGGATCTCTTTTATGTTTTGGGCATTTTTTTCACTTATGGGTCGACCTTCTAGTTTTTAATAACAAAATTCAAACAAGGGAATCATATAAACACATAGGTATGTGTTCAAAATAAAGAACCAAGAACTAAACATTACTTTGTTGTCAAAAATAAATCCCCTAGTTATTTTGACAACTTACATCCCAATTTGGCTCGAGATTCAAACATTACGGGTTGTGTGAAATCGATTGTTCATTTGACACATTACTTGGTTGTAGCTATTTCACGCATGATGTGTGCCCCTCCTTCTCCATTCCTCTATCTCCTTGTAGAAAAAAACATGCACTTTGAGTCATTATTTAGTCTCGATCACATACTAATATTTACATGATTCCTAAGTAAGAAAAGTACTAATCAACCCATGTCTTTGGCCACCTTTCTTTTCTTTATGCTTCTCCTTTCGGCCATGCACCTTTATTGACTCAATCTATCTTTTCATATTTTAGTTTTACCTTTTCTAGACTGGAGCACCCAACCAAGATGCCAACGCCGGTGCCCTTGTCCTATCTCGGGAGCCTCGCCATCTTTACACTTTTCACTCATTGTTTAGGTCTTTTCTAGCCATTTGAGCATATTATCTTTTTGGTAGTTGACATTTTTGGGGTTAATAACGAAATTCAAGCAAGGGAATCATATAAATATAAAGTTATGTTATCATAATAAAGGACCAAACACTAAGCACTAGATATCACCAACTAAGGTTACATCCATCAAAGAGATCTATAGCTACATTTACATCCATCTAGCTCCATCACAAAGCACACAAGGGTGGTTCATCTGCATCACACTTAATAGGAGGGGAGTCTCTTGTTTCCTTACAAACATTCATTACATTATACATCTAGTTACTTTATCACTACTTCACAAAGTGTGGTGACACAAGAACAACCTAGGGCATAATTACACACACACACACACACACACACACACACACACACACCTAAAACTACATTGGGTCTAAGATGTAGTGCAACGCTAAGTGATAAGTCTATCACTTTAGCAGCCAATGATAGTTTGACCCGCTCATATGCATCTTTTTTTTTAGGGCTTTGATGCTTGGTTTGGGGTCTTGTAAGTGATTCTTCCATTGTAGGTTTATGAAGACATTTGAGGAAGTGCAAAGGAATACATGCGACAAGAAGTGAAGGAGTGCAAATATATTACAACCTTGAAAATTTAGGTTTCCGACCATCTCATGAGACTAGGGAACCTAAGATTTAGACCAAGGCACACACGGGCACCCCTATCCTTACATAGGTGCCCCAGTTCAAAAAAATCCTCTAGATCTACATTTTCTTAGGCTCTTGAGTGACAATTTCCTATTCTTGTTCATCGGGTTTCCAATACAACATAGTCATGTGACATCTTTGAATTAGCTAAGGATATTACAACTCTCTTTACACATTAAGGTTTATACATTTTATTACTTGGCTTGCTTGGGTATTGTTTCAGTACTTTAATGTGTCATTTATGCAGTTATTTACTACTCCTATAACATCAGATTAGGCTAGGATATTACATTTTAGCAAAATTATTCCTTCCATCCTTTCTTTGCGTGCACTCCTTTTGTGCACCCACCTTATTTTCCATATTTCATGCATCCTTTGCAAACTGGAATTTCCCTCCAAATTGGAAAAATCCCTTGCATTCTAAACTTTGAGTACGTCTTGCTTCTCGCTTTCTACGCGCTCCATGCTTCTTTCCTAGCTTATTTAACATGCTCCTTCCTTCTCACCGCCATGGGCTTCTCATTTGAATACCCGTGTCCCGCTTACATACTTGTATAACAATACAAATATGCACCTTCCTTCTCTTCCATGCACATACCCATCATGTCTTGTCTTCTACACATTTCGTGCTTCTTTCCTTCATGTGCGGCTTATGCATTATTCCGCACCAAATCACTTGTCTTTGCATCACCACTGTCATACTTGAGTGTGAAACACACAACCTATCAAACACACTAATTGAGCGCGAATCCTTGTGAAAAACCATTGTGCAACAAGTGGTAGAAATGACCAAAAAAAATGCACAGTTGGCTAATCCTTGAACCAATCGAGTATGCCAAGTGTCTTATGTTTCTAGTTTGCCTTTGTAGATTTAAAACACCATAAATTTTTATCCAGGGCTCAGATTTAGGCACTACCGATCTTGATGGAAAGATGATGATGTGGGATACACTCCAGATCATTAAAAATCATATTTTGGAGGGATTTAGTAGGTGAGAAGCATGGAAACACATTTCAACCATTGTTGCACATGTCTGGTTGACCCAACCACCCAGATTTGATCTGATTTTCCCTCCTTCCTCCCTCCACAAGCCGAATAGACATGAGGAGGTGCATCTATTAGTACTTACTGAGACAAATTTGTAGCTAGTTATTGCTTGTTGTTGGTGGTTGATATTTTGAATCCAAGTTTCCGCTTCTTTCTCCTCCTCTTCTCTCCTTCTTCTATAAATGTAACAACAATGATCATTGTAAAAGGTTGTACCCCTTTAGTTTTCTAGGAGCTCTGATTCTTAGCATTTTAAGTTACAAGCCTTTAGATACGGGTTCTTCATGTGGATATCATCCTCATCTTCCATTGTAATTGACTTTGCATTTTATGGAAGTAATATAATATTTGTTTTGTGGATATTCTCTACCTTGGCTCATTTCTATTGCATCTCCTTACCTCTCTTTTGCATTTTTTGTTTGTTGTGCTCTCTCATGTCCCTTGCAGGTTCCTTTTCTAATTGTGCCCCATAAAAATGAGTGTGTGAGTGTGTTTCAGAATGTGATACACATGTTTATCCTTCTGTGTGCATTCTCCTTCATTTTCACTTAAATATGACTATATTAATTCCACTCTTTATGGTGCTATCACCTCCTTTAGCTTAGTTTTCCCTTTTCTTCATGCATCTCCTTCTAACCCTGGTCCCTTGGATTTTTAGAATAGTGATAGGTAGCTATAGTTCCATTCTTAGGAGTAGTTTTAATAGTAAAATTAGGTAGAGGAACCAAAATTTCTTGGAGGTCTGTCTCAAGTGTGCAAGGTCCCACAACTTGGAGATAGTCCCATGTTTCCTCAAAAGCCCAGTTCATTCTGATCTAGGATGGGTGTAATTTTGAGCTCCAATAGTTTTGGCATGCCTAGTGGGACTAATATTGAAAGCTTAAATTTCATCATTGCTAAGTTTTGATATGTGACTTAGTGATTTATAGAATTTGGAGGCTCATTTTAACACATCGCGAATCCCAACTCTCGGATCTCCTATTTTTCGTGAGTCGCATTCCTTTTTTATGATAAGGATACATACCATATAGAGCACGTAAACTGGAGAGTCCTTTGAGTACCTCCATCTTTCCCCACGAAGAAGAGGCAATAGAACAACCATGCATGTATCCCCATCTCTAGTGCGCCATGAAAATTCTACACCACCTCTTGGTAGGCCCTCTTTACAACCTATTAGATTTTTGAGGCCCATAAAAATGACACAACAAGTAAATAAGGGATTTGTTAATTTTACTAGTAGTATTCCTCTTGCTCTTAATGCCCAAAATATTATTCCATCATGTGCACTTAAAAGTGTCCCTTTGTTCACCAAGGAAAACCATACTACTCCAGCAGACCACATACATGACATTTCCAATGCTTGTGATATCCACCAAATCATTGAACCAAATGTAGCTGTTAGACTATTAGCTTCTTAATTTATGAGAAGAGATTTTTAATGGTTTAGGAATATGATAACGGGGTCAATTTAAAATTGGAATCAGCTGGGGGTAGCCCTTTGTAATCAGTTTTAAGAGAAGGTGGAAAACCTCTCTCTACTTGAACAATTGGCAACCATCAAGAGAGCTCCTAATGAGCTAATTGTTGACTTTAATATCAAATTTTAGAAAACATGGGAGAGAATTCCAACCATGGTAAGCCCGTATCCATAAGGCAATTTCCATTACTTTTTATAGGCTTTGAATTATTATATTGTTTTCATGATAAAATTGATGGGGGTGCAATACTTCCTAGAGCCTATGTATTAGCCATTAGGGCTGAAAGCTGTCTAATTCGGGTAGGAAAGTTAGCTCCTAGACCAATCGTGCTCATGTTTCTAGAAATTCCTTAGTCACCCCAAATTTCATTGACCCTATTCTAGAGCAAAGCACTCAACCCGTTATCTCCACGTCTTATTCTCTGCACAACAAAATGGTGATGAAGAGATGAATGCCTTGATTAGAAACCTTTCAAATAAATTCATATCTCTAGAAAAATAACAAGAGAAAGCCTTCAAAAATAATTTTATCCAAGGGTATAACCAAATCCACCACCTTCTAAAAATCAATATCCAAATGAGATATATGGGCGAACCATGAAAGTGATATGTGAGATACTAATGCGCATCTCCTTTGCAAACAATTCCTCATGCGCAACCTCTTCTAGCACCCAATTTAATTCAAGCACTTGTTCTAGTTCAAAACAATATGGCCCAAGAGTCATAGTTGTGCTTCCCTTATAACATGCCTCATAGCTACTATAGCTATGCAAATTACTGCACACACATGCTTACATGATCAAAATGATTCAATTAATGATCCATCCACAAGCAAGCGTGAATCATAAAATCAAAAAGTTTTGAAGTTGTTCTCGAGGCCAACCTTATATTATTTGGTGTAAAATTCTTCTGCGTAATCAATTAATCTACGGATAGTCCAAATAGGTCATGTGCACTCATGTTGTTGATAACACAAGGTCTAAGAAGAGAATTCTAGATTTTGGCGTGCAACCGTCAATCGACTTTTCAATCAGACGGAGCTCCAAAAGTAGAAGGATACAAATGCAAATCAGCCCAATAGTTTTGGCACGTAAGTTTCTAAGCGTGAAGTGTTGCATAATGCTTCAACACAAGTAGCGTGTGTCCCTTCTTTGATAGGTCAAGTTTCTATGCCTCCAGGAAGGCTTCGTTTACGTGCACTGAACAATCAAGAAAAGAGAATGTTGTGCCTCAAATGCATAAGTCTTTGGGCCTCCCATTCAACATTGTGGACCAAATGAAGAAGACAAATGTTAATGTCACAATGTGGGACGCTAATGAGACCAAAATATGTCTCATTATATCACCAAATGGAAATCTTATTCTCTCTCTTAAAATCAAGCTTTCAAGTGAATTTAGATGTAGTTTTAATAACGGATAGCATATTTAAGGTAGAATATAGGATTTATCTTATCATCTCTTTAGAAATCTATTTGCAATCTAATTATTGTTATTTCTTCTAAAGTTGGAATGCAATAGTGTGTAGAAAATAGGTCATAAGAAACTCTACTCCAAGTTCATATATTACATTGACTCTTTGAAATTCTTCATGCAACTACTAAAATGCTTAGCTACTGAAATTCTTCATGCAGCTACGGAAATACCTAGCTACCAAATGTCTTCATGCATCTACGGAAACACCCAACTAGTGAAAGTCTGTTGGTTTGTTCCAAAGTAATGTAAGGGATCACTAAACTATTCAGTCCACTCTTTTCTTCCATGTCATCAAGCAAGAATACAAATCTAAACATGTGGCAATCTAATGCCATGCATGCATGTTGCATTCAAGAAGAATTCAAATTCATGAACTTAGCACTCCTCCATTTTATCTCCATGTTTCAAGGATGAGAAAATAGTGGAATAGTATTAGGAATGTTGAATAAGTACTCTCTTACTTTGTGTTCCTAGATTGAGGGACGAGTTGTAGAAACATTCTCCATGATAAGTGGACTATTGTAGTTAAGTTTGTTTAGGATTTATTTCTTTGAATAAATCCTCCCAAGAATAGGTAGTTATTTCTTGGTGTGTGGACTAAGTAAATTAGAATAAAGAGAAGATCAAATTGTATTCCCCAAAAATAGGGGTTGGTTCGATATATGAACTATAAATGTAACCTTCCACACTCTTGTATGTAATCTTTTACCAAGCAATAAAAAATATGTTCTTTTCTTTCCAATATTCTGAAGTTTTGAATTAAGATTTTCGAAGCATGATTTAAATCCTCTTCCAAGGAATGAGTTGACTACTCATTCCAAGGAAGTGAATCTACGTGTTTTTGTTTTTTCTTGTAATAATTTATGTTTACACTTTTTCATTTTTGGTGATTATCATTTTGTTGTATTGTTTTTCTCCTTGTATTATAATATTTATTTTCATTCAGTTTGTTGTGAACCTGCAGGTGTTTCATTTGATTATCTTTATTTCCAATTCAACAATTTCCTTTATGCAAGTGTGATTTCATTTCTGCAAGTGTGATTTCTTTTATGCAAGTGTGATTTTGATTTCTGCAAGTGTGTTTTTCCATTTTCACAAGTGTGATTTCAATTTATGCAAGTTTGGATTGTGTTTGAAGGAGTTTTTTCCAAATATATCTTTCTCCTATTGCATACAACCATCAGACACCTGACCTTGGATTGACATTATTAATGAAGAGGATTGATGAAACTCATCATTTTGGTACCATTTTCGGGGATCATGGTGTTATTAGGAGACTCAGATTTTTCTAAAAGAATATTCTAGTGATAGTAGAATACCTCTTAGAAAATTCTATGACAGGAAGTATTTGGTGGCAGTTTCTTTAAAATTTAATTTTCTGCAAAATAGATTAAATTTTATTTCTACAATTAGATTTAGAAACCTTCCGAGATATTTCCAAAAGTAACTCCCCCTCAATAAAATGGAAACATCATTTCATGTTTATTATTTTCATGCAATGAGGTTTTCCTATTCTAAAATATTTCTTGTTTGCATGTACTATTACTTCTACAAAGATTAAATAATATTTCATGCATGCAATAAAAACCAAAAAAAAACTTTGTGCATGTTAGCAGAGAAAAATATTTCTATGGAATATTTGTGCAAACAAATTGGGAGTTGAAGGAAAAGCTGAGTTGTTTCTGTCATGGAGGAAGGAAATGCCATGTTGAAGGAAAAGATGTAGGATGTCTTCATGCTTGCATCCTTTCATCTGCAGCTCTTTCCTATAGGATGAAACCCTTGGCGTATATTTTGGCAAAGTGTTTTGCATGCAACCATCTCTGCAACTCAAATTCCTGCAATCAAAAATGAATCTACAACAATAATTAAAGCTATTAGAACATGGTAGACAAATGCAAAAAGGTATGCATTATTCTCTCATATAACAACTCATTTGGTTAAAGATTTCAAACATGCAAGAAGAGAATTCTATTTTTAACTCTTATATTTAATGAAGTGAGACATTCCTTTTTACATGCAATGACTAAATGCGAGTTTTTAGAAAAATTCAAATAGTGTGCATCCTTGTTTTATCTCTTTTATTTAATGAATTAGTCAATTTTGTTAAGTTTTTATTTACATGTCAACCTAATTAATTTAGAAATATATTTTTCATACAAAGAGGAAATAAATTTACATACAATGAATGCTACAGGTTGCATATCTTTTAATCAATTAAGTCTCATGCAAAGAATGCTCCTAAATTGACTCTATTTATTTAATGAGAGAGACATGTTCTAAATTGTTTTCAATAATTATTGGAGATTCAAATTTTAAGGAGATAATTATATGTTGCAAGCATATATTTTTATACGAAATAATTATTGTAAAAAATTACAAAATTGATAGAAACGAGCATTGCGAGAGGAGGTCAAAGAAAAATCTTAGGAGATACAAAGTTTTTATGTGAAATATAGCGGTGTTTTCGGATGTAAACTATTGGCAACTCACAAAAAAACAACTCAAACAATTTCTGAGTCTTGTTCTACACAATGTGAGATTTCCAGATCATTTTGAATCGCTCATTTTTGTTGAGAAACAATCAAGATATAATAGTTTGAATGCATGCTGCTAAAAAAATATGTTGAAGATTATTTCGATAGCAGCATTTTCTAATGCAAACTACTCACAACTCGTAAAGAAATATATCAAATGATTTATGATTCTTATTCTACATAATCGACATTTTTAGATCATTTTGAATCGCTCATTTTCATTGAGAAATGACCAAGATATCGTAGTTTGAATGCACACTTGCTAAAAAAACATGTTGAAGAATATTTTTTTCTTTACAAAAAAATCTTATGATGTATGCAAGTATTCTTCTAATACTCCTCATTTTTAGTACTGATTTATTCCATCTTTGTACTCTCTATCTTGGTTTTTGTTGTTTTTTTGCTAAAACTCATTTTCCCAACTACTGGAACCACTAAAAATTCCTCTGATATTTTGTAGTCAATGTTAATTCTTCTCATGACTATAGGAAAAATATTGGCTCAACCAATATATGCTAATTGAAATGCCAACATACCATTTGTATTCAGGGATCATACCCATAGCCTCTCATAATAAACCATCCATTCCCAATAAATGAAAAAGTCCCTGAACCATCCCATTTACGAACAGTTTACCATTATTTCTCAATTTCTTAAATCAAGATTTTTAAGCTTGGTTAGATGTTGCAGACACTTTGGAATATTGCTTCTTGATTTTCCATCATGTTGAAATTTCTCATAAGGATAATGATTAGTTATAAAACCAATTTATTGGTGACCAACTACTAAAAAAATTAAAAACAACAATAAAAGGAAATGTTAAAAACCAAAGCAAATGGTTGCTTTTCCCAAACAAAAAAAAATTGCACTTCAAAGTCTTTCTTGGATATATATGACTGTTTCTCTTAAGCCAACTTGGTTGATGAAATTATTTGCTACTAAATTTTTTTATGTTGCTGAGGCCTTGACTTCATATCTATTTTTTTTGTTCGGTTGCGAGAAGGAAATTACGGTTATACAACATGATGAACACAAGGATAACTCCTAAGTATGGTATGGTAATTTCTATTTTTCTATTCTCAAATATTGTTATTTTTTGTTTTAATTACAAATAGATTCACTTTTAGAAAGCTTAAAAAAACACAACAAATGAGATAAACATTTGTCAAGATCTACATGTGTCAGATGAAGTCTTACCAATTTGTAACAATTAATATCTATAAGTTGCTAAAAAAGTAGTTTTCATGAGGGCATGCACAGAGATAAGTGTGGAGAATACTCACTCTCTTCAAAATCATTTGAAGAATGCATGATAAAATAAAGAACTAAGTGTGAAAAAAATCTCTCTACATTATCCAATAAAAACCTCATGAGAGCATGCATAAGAAAGAAGAAATTTTACTTGTAGAATCTTAGTTTCTGTCATCATGAAAAAAGGAGAAGACAATTTGAAAGATGCAGAAGTATTGAAAAAATCAAATCCTATAGGAAAATCAATAGCTTGCATGAGGGAATGCAAGAAGGTAAGCGTCGGGAAATGATGAGACCAAAATATGTCTCATTATATCACCAAATGACACTCTTATTCTCTCTCTTAAAATCAAGCTTTCAAGTGAATTTATATGTAGTTTTAATAACATATAACATATTTAAGGTAGAATATATGATTTATCTTATCATCTCTTTAGAAATCTATTTGCAATATAATTGTTGTTATTTCTTGATAATTCTTCTAAAGTTGGAATGTAATAGTGTGTAGAAAATAGGTCATAAGAAACTCTACTCCAAGTTCATAGATTGCAGCTATTGAAAGTCTTTACGTTACTACTAAAATGCCCAACTACACGAAAGTCTTCACACAACTATAGAAACACCCAACTACGGAAACACCAAACATGAAACTCTTCACACATCTATGGAAATGCCCAACTAGTGAAATTTTGTTGATTTGTTCCAAAGTAATGTAAGGGAACACCGAACTATTTGAGTCCACTCTTTACTTCCACATCATCAACCAAGAATATAAATCCAAAAATGTGGCAATTCAAAGTCATGCATGCAAGTGGCATTCCAAGAAGAATTCAAATTCATGGACTTAGCACTCCTCCATTTTCTCTCCGTGTTTCAAGGATGAGAAAATAATGGAATAGTATTAGGAATGTTGAATAAGTAACCTCACACTTTGTGTTCCTAGATTCAAGGGATGAATTGTAGAAATATTCTCCAAAATAAGTGGACTTTTGTAGTTAAGTTTGCTTAGGATTTATTGCTTTGAATAATTTTTCCCAAGAATAGGTAATTAGTTCTTGGTGTGTAGACTAAGTAAGTTAGAATAAAGAGAAGATCATATTGTATTCCAAAAAAGAGGCGTTGGTTATATGCATGAGCTATAAATGCAACCTTCCACACTCTTGTATGTAATCTTTTACCAAGTAATGAAAAATCGGTTCTTTTCTCTCTAATATTTTGAAGTTTTAAATTAAGATTTAGGAAGTGTGATTTAATTCCTCTTCCAAGGAATGAGCTGGCCACTCATTCCAAGGAAGATGGATCTATGTGTTTTTGTTTTTGTCTTATAATAATTTATGCGTACACTTTTTCCTTTTTCTATGACTATCATTTTTTTGTATTTTTTTATCCTTATATTGTAATATTCATTTTCATTCAGTTTGTTGTGAACCTGCAAGTGTTTCATTTAATTATCTTTATTTCCAATTCAAAAATATCCTTTATGTAAGTGTGATTTCACTTCTACAAGTTTGATTTCTTTTATGGAAGTGTGATTTTGATTTCTACAAGTGTGACTTGAATTTATGCAAGTTTGGATTGTGTTTGAAGAAGTTGTTTTGAAATATCTCTTTCTCCTATTGCATACAACCATTGGACACCAGCCTTGGATTGACATTATTAATGAAGAGGATTGATGAAACTCATCGAGACACCATGGCCATTCCATCACAACACGACTGTTGTATGAAGCTCTAGCGCAACTTCTACATGACCGATCCATTTATCCAAAGACCTCATGCTATTGTCTACATATGTCAAGCAAAGGAGAAGAAAGTAAAAACATTTTCAAAATCCCACCTTTTCATATGTTCTTGATAGTGGGAAAAAATCTTGTGCACCATTATATGATTTATTCAAGGGCTAGTACTTATGTTATGCTAAAGAAAATTGTTGATGTCCTATTTCTTGAGTACACCCCTATGTCAAATGGAGTCTTGTAACTTGATGGCTCAATTGTCACCACTCTTGGAGTCATCAAGGATCTTGAGTTAACCATTTATGCATGTCCAAGCCTAACCATAACCCAAGATGTGTCAATTATTGACCTACTTCCTTTATTTTCCCTTTTTCTATCAAGCGACTTCACTACTAAAGTGGATTGTTAGCTATCTTCTGATTGCTCTCATATGTTCTTGAGAATAAGGTATTACACCTGGTTTACTATACAAGATGATCCCATATTTTCATATCATTTTGAGTCATATGACCCATCACCTTTCTAAGCCAATTGTCTAATCCAAGAAGGCCAAGAACAAGTTTTAGTTTCAAAAGAGTAGCCTATTTCCCTCTTATACCGATTTATTACTAGATGAATGGGATAGGAAGTACTATGAATTTGATCCTTATGCCATGCCCCTTGAAGATTTTGAAAGCGAGTATTGGGACTTATTGTATCCTTGAAGAAGAATTTGTGTTGCATCACGAGATCAAGAAAGGACAAGATGATGATTCTTCTAGATTGTGGCGAGATGTTTTTTGATGGCTCTAGAAGTAGGAATGACATAGGTGCAAGTGTTGTTCTCATTTATCCCAATAATGAGAAGTTCTTTTTCACACACAGACCAAAATTTGCATGTTCCAATAATGTAGCAAAATATGAAGAATTGGTACATGGTCTTCTTATTGCTGAAAAGAAATAGGTCAAGGCATTGTAGATCTTTAGGGATCTTGAGTTGGTCATTCACCAATTCACAAACAAGTGTGTAAAAAATTATAATCTTTTAAAATCTTATAAAAACAAATTTTGGGACCTCTTAGAGAGCTTTGAAGCTCTGAATTTGTAGGTGATACCGAAGAAAATGAATAAAGAAGTAGATCAAATGGTCGTGCTAGGTTCAAATTTCTCGGCTATTGAGGATTTTATCTAAGGTAATGCACAACACATGAAGATGGTGTTTAGGTAATCTAGTCCAGAAAATGAAGCTAGTTGGAAAGTGTTCACAAACGATGCTTAGATTGTTGGTTCGTTCAAAATGAAGTGAGCTCTCTTCAAACATATAAGTTGACTTGTATGACAACTATGGTGACCAAGTGATCCCATTGAAGAAAAAAATGTTTCCTAAAGGGCTGGTCACCTTAGAGCATACTTTTATCCTTGATGATGAGTTAAAGGGTGAAGGAAAATACGTGTGCCACACAAGAAGACTACACTCTAGTCATTATTGCGCGTGACAAAGACATATTTCTTGACAAATATTGTGCACATGATGATAAGCATGCCTTCATTTCCTGTCATAAATACGGTGACATCTTCTCACGGGAATATGAAGACCTCAAAGGATTCGATCCAACTATTTCTCAACACTCTATTGACCTTGATCCTAACATCAAGCCTATCATGAAAAATAAGAGGCCAGTAAATCCAAAGATAGAAGCCCTCATGAGGAAAGATTTGTCTAAAATCATTAATGTTAAGATAATATTTCCCATCAAGTACTCTACTTGGGTCATGAATCTTGTTCCAGTATGTAAAAGTAATGGTGAAATCAGATTTTATGTTGATTTTAGGGATTTAAATAAGGTATCTTTAAACGATCATTATCCTTTGCCTTCTATGGAACAACTTCTACATATTGTAGCTGGTGCGCAAATATTTTCCATGCTGGCTGGATATTCTGGTTTTAATCAAATTACGATCAAGGAAGATGATCGGTTCAAAAAAATTTACAACTAAATGGGAAACTTATGCATATCGAGAAGATTACATTTGGTTTTCAAATGCAGTGCAACATTCTAGTGAGCCATGGAAATTGCCTTTAAAGGTTATATAAACGAGTTCATCTTAGTTTACTTGGATGAAATAACTATCTTCTCAAAGCAGATCATAGATCATATGGTGCATCTACAGAAAGTCTTTGAGAGGTGCAAATAATTTGGGGTGTCTCTTAACCCCAAAAAGTGTAACTTTACTTTTGCACAGGGGAAAATGTATGGGCCATGTGGTATCCAAGTAAGGCATTGTTATTGATCCTGAGCATGTCTCACCATCTTGACTCTTTCCCTACTAGAGGACAAGAAAGCCTTGCAGTATTTCCTAGGAAATTTTAATTTTGTTAGGAGATTCATTCCAAATTTTGTAGGACTGGTAAGGCCCATTACCCTCATGCTCAAGAAAGATATAACCTTCAAGTGGACAATAGAAGGAAAGAAGATCTTTAAAAAAATAAACCATGAAATTTCTTGCATGCAAACACTCATCAATCCAAATTATTCAAAGGATTTCATTCTATACACTTACGGAGCAAATGCGAGTGTTGTTGTTGTCTTGAAATAGGAAAATGAAAAAGGACTGAAAGCAACTAATGGATTTCTTCATTCAAACAATGAAGGATTATTAATTGAAATAAAGTCACATAGAGAGAGAAAAAAATCTTCGCTATCATGCCTGTGCTAAATAAATTTAAAAGTATGCTCACCAAAACCATATCAAGGTGTTAGTTTCACACTTAGGTGTGAGAGAATTCATTATGGGAGCATAAATCAATGAGAAGAGAGAAAGATGGGTGACCAAAATCATGGAGTATGATGTGACTATCAAATCCACTAAGTTGATTAGAGGAAATGTGCTCTGTAAATAGCTTACAAAGGACGTGCAATATTGACATGAGACTTCATTATTTATGGATGAAGAGTTTCCGTGCACTGAGCCTGAATAGAGAAAAGATCCTAATGTGCACACCTGGATGAAAGAAATGATCACATTCCTTTCCTCTGTTGCATACCCTCTTGGTTTGAAAAAGAAAAGAGATGACATATGAGGCTGCAATCCATTCCATATGCATTGATTAATGGAATTATCTTCTAAAAAATATTGACGGTGTCTTTGTTGAGATGTATAGACGACGCGCATATTGATTAAGTGTTAGAGGAATTTCATGATCGATTCTTTGGTGGAAACTTCTCTTCCAAAGAAACAATGATGAAGATCATCAAGGAAGGATAATTTTAGCCTACCCTATTGGTGGATGTGCACAGATGGATCATGAAATGCAAAGAATTTGACATTTTTTTACATGAATGAAGAGATTAATAGTGCTTCCCCTCTAACTAATCCAAACAGATCAACCTTTTGCACAATGGGGTATTGACGTCATAGAAATGATCAATCATCCTTCAAGCGTGGACTAAAAATGTTTCTTGACAACTACAAATTACTTCCCCATATGGAAAAAAATATTTCGGGCTCAAGGAATTAACTGAGTTAGTCATTCTTGATTTTCTCGAAGGCATTGTAACATGGTTTGACATTCCTCAAACCATTATCTCAGATAATGAAAAATCCTTCCTTAGCACTAAGATTTCTGATTGGGAACTCTATTTGTGTATTTATTTGAAAAATTCTTCTAAGTATTATTTTAGGGGTAATGTTTGAGTTGAATCCACCAATAAGAACCTGATTAGAATCATGAAGCAGACAATGAATATCAACTAGAGGCAGTGACACACAAAGGTCTTGTGTGCACTCTGAGTAGATAGAATCATGGTGAAAAAGGCAATAAATACTTACCCTATAATTTGGTTTATGGAAAAGAATATACAATTACTTTATCTCTTGAATTTCCTTCATTAGAGGTTGCCAATATATGGAATTTGAGGGCACAAACAAGAGAGATATTAGAATGACATAACTAGTTGAGCTTGAAGAACTAAGAAAATATGCAATCATTAAGCTAGAACAACATCAACAATCAAAAGGAAATCATTCAACGGGAAGGCTAGTCCTCAAGCTTTCAAAATTGGTGATACGGACTTTAGATGGGATCTGATAGAGCCAAACTTTAGCACCATTCAAAATATGATGCACTTTAGAGTGGCCCATGCACTATCGGTTCTTACAATGAGGCTAACTCATTTGAGTTGTCTTAACTTCATGGAGGAATGTTACCAATCTCAGTCAATGGGATTTATCTCAAGAATTTCCATCAAGTCTTGTGCATCATTGAATATATTAGAATAGTTTCAATTCTTCCAAGTGCACTCCACGCACATTATTTGTTTGTATAGTTCTTTATTTTGTGTGCTTCTCGCGCATGCTTTTGTTTCTTCTAGGATGTCAGTTAGGTTTAGGGATCTTCCAATAGTTTTCATTAGTTTTGGTGGTGACTCAATACAGAGTTTAGAAAATGCTTCAAGTGACTTGGGGTAGTTCTTCAAAGTTACGAATATGAATTTTCATTCTAGGCAGACTCCATGCCTAATGGATGATTCAAGGCTACTGATATCCTTCATCTAGCAGGTAGATGGCCCCAAAAGTCACCAAACTATTTTCCAAAATAACTCCCTAGTTATTTTGACAACTTACATCCCCATTCGCTCTAAGATTCAAACATTACAGTTGTGCGCACTCGATTATTCCCTTGGCACATTTCTTTGTTTCATCTCTTCCACATGTGCCACATACCCCCTCCTCCATTCCTCTATATCCTTTCATCCTTCCTTTGCACACAATCATTTTACATCCCTACCTTATTTTCCGAGTTTGCACATACTAGAATATCCCTCCAAATTGGCTAAGTCCCTCACATTATACTCGGCACATCTTTCTTTCACTTTCTACACGCTCGCATTTATTTCCTAGCTTATTTTATGCACTTCTTCTTTCTTGCAGCCACACGCTTCTCATTTAAGTTCCCACCCGCTTGCATACTTGTATCATGCTACATATATGCAACCTTCTTCTCTTCTGCGCATGTACCCATCACACCTTGTCTTCTGCACCTTTCATGCTTCCTACTTTCGTAGTCATCTTACACATTCTTCCATGCTGAATCACTTGTGCCATGTCACAACTTGTCAGAATTGAGTGTGTAACACGTAACCTATCAAAGTGTGTCAATTGGGTGCCAAATCCTTGCAATGAACCATTTTGTAACACATGGTAGAAATGAAAAAACAACATAGTTGGCTGATCCTTCATCAATCAAAGCTGCCATGTGTCTTGCGTGTCTAGTTTACACTATAGATTTCAAAACGTCATAACTTTTTTTGTAGGGCTGAGACTTAGGAACTATTAGTCTTGATGGAAAGATGTTGATGTGAGATACACACCATATCATTCAAAATAATATTTGGGAGGGATTTTTAAGTGAGATGGAGGGAAATACATTCCAGCCATTAATGCATAGGTCTAGTCAACCCAACCACCCAGATTTGATTTGATTTTCCCTCCTTCCTCCACAAGGAAAATAAACATGGGGAGGCACATCTATTAGCATTTGTAGGAGGATTTACAGGTAGTTATTGATTTTTGTTGGTAATTGAGATTTTGTATATGAGTTTCCCTCTTCTTTCTCCTCCCCTTCTCTCCTTCTATAAATGTAAGAGCAATGCTCATTATAAAAGGTTGGACTCCTTTAGTTTGCTAAGAGATGTGCTCCATAGAATTTTAAGCTATAGGCCTTTAGATCTGGTTTCTACATGTGGATATCGATGTCATCTACCATTATAATCAAGTGTCAAATTTTCTTGAAGTAATAGAATTTTTTTGTGGCTATTCTCTACCTTGGCTTGTTTCTATTGCATCTCCTTACCTCTCTTTTGTATTGTTTGTATTTTGTTTTCTCTCACCTCCCTTGTAGGTTCCTTTTCTTATTGATCCCCATGAAAATGAGTGTGTAACTATGTTTTAGGCTGTGATACGTGTGTTTATCCTTCTGTGTGCTTTCTCCTTTATTTTCACTTTAAGATGAATGTGTTCATCACCTTCTTTCTCATGTTATCACCTCATTTATCTTTGCTTTCATTTTTTTCATGCATCTCCTTCTCACCCTAGTCCCTTGGATATTTAGAATAACAATAGGTAGCTGAAGTTCCATTCTTAGGAGTAGTTTTAGCAATAGAAATAGGTAGAGGAACCAACCTTCTTTGGAGGTGTGTCTCAAGAGTACAAGGTCCCAAAAATTAGAGATAGTCCCATGTTGCCTCAAAAGCCTAGTTCATCCTGATTTGGGGTAGGTGTAATTTTGAGCTCCAAAATTACTAAAACCATCTAAGATTGCATTCAAAAGGCACCAAAAGAACCCCAAAGGCATACATATATCATCTATTCAAGGGGCCAAGGATGCAACAACTTTGCATACACAAGATAGAAATGGAAAGCTCATTTTATTCCATATACACATGATATATATTTCAACATTATTTACGTAGTCTTCTATTTGTTAGAACTTACACAAGGGAATCCTAGGGAAGAATTTATACACACACTCATAAGAACTACATGGAGACTCGAGATGTAGTGCATCACTCATTGTAAGTTCATTATCGGGATGACCACCGAAGTCAATCGAACTCCCCATTTTCATTTTTCCTTTTAGGTATGATGCGGTTTGTGGGCTTGTATAGGTAAACATATATTAATGCATGTTACAAGCATAGAGATCTAGGAACAACTACCAAGAGATCAAGATGGAATAATTGCTACACCTTTATGACATAACATGAAACGAAATCTTGAGATTTTGCATAGTTACGGGTGCCCATATCCATGCATCAACACTCAAGCACCACTGTCTTGTTGTGGGCACTGTTATCTATATTTCACCCCCATGCTAAATATTAGATCAACTACAATGCCACATAATAGAAAATAGAGTCAAAAGGTGGATAGAAAAGGGCCTCAAAATTGGCTAAGTATAAAGGTGTAAGTGGAGAATGCCAAGTGTCAGTTTGGCGGTGTTTCAAGGGGTGAATAGAGAAAATGTTTCTAAATGAGCACCAGACTACCACGTGTCCTAGGGGAAAGTGGACCATCGGGAAAAATTTGGTTTTTTGCCCCTTATCTCAAAAGGGGTAAAATTTGTGAAATGGCCTGCAACTCGCCTAAGGAAAAGTCGTATCTGGGCCCGAGTCAAAGCCAAAGCTGGAATTGGAAGAAAGGGGCAAAAGATAAATTGCGGACCCATAGGCCCAATTTTTGTTCTAATCTAGCTGCCATGTGTCCCATATCAAAAGGGGACCCATTTTTCAAACTATTTTCCCACCCTCCTATACGGACTGGATACAAACTTTGAAGGGGCATATCTTTTGAGTCAGGGCTCGAAATATTACAAATCTAATGCCATTGGAAAGATATCAGCCTCACCCATGCCATGGAGGTTTGAAAATTTAATTTTAAGGAGGTTAGGTGAAGAAAAATGGAGGAAACTTCTTCAATATTTCAATGTAGGATCTTCTTGCCTCAACGACTAGATCAGATTTGATTTTTTTCACCGTTTCCTCTTCCTTCAAGGCGCCGAACTAAGGAATGATGTAGTAAAGAAAAATTTGGGGGAAGATTTCATCGAGGAGGCATTTAAAGTGGTGGTTGAGTTTCAACCTGATTTTCCCACTTTTCTCTCTCTTTCTTCTTTCAGGATTGAATCTATAAATGCGGTGGCAGGATTCATTGTAAAGGGTTGGACATTATTTGTTTTCCAGGCTCCCTCCTCCTTCTAGTAAAGGGATTTGTGGGGTTCATCCCTTCTATCAAAATTGCATTACGTTTCCGCCTCTTGGCTACTTTATAATGGACTATATTAATCTATAGAGAATTAAAACACGTCGGTGATCACACCAAATGTTATGCAATCACGCCAAATGACTCGCCTTAGAAAATCGGACTTGTAGATCTCATTTGGGGGTCTTTGTGATTTCACGTTAACAATTTTGGCACACTGGTGGGATAGGTCTGAAGCACCTTACCACTTCACTTCATTGGGTTTGATGTGCTCTTGGTGAAGATTTCAGCCTTTGGAGGCACTTTCAAGCACATCTGGCAACTCCATCTAGTCAAAAACCCATTCTCTGAGTTACAGACCTTTTCCATCCATTTCCACTCATTTTCATCTATTTTCCTCTTCCATCTCTTCCATTTTATCCCATTCCATGAGGTTGTACAAGCTGTAACTTCATTCCCTTCATGGAACTCACACTTACAAGCAATACAGTCCACCTCCAATGTATTTCCCAACTCCTCCAGATCAACATTATAATCAGATCCAGGACCATTATGCTTACCCATATGAGCAGTGTCAAAACCAGTTTGACTATGAAGCTTATCAAGGACAAGGGGACACATATGATGGTGATAGTTATGTAGAGGATGCTGGTCTACTGGAGAAGATTCAAAAAATGGAGGCTAGCATGGTTCAATTTAGGGAAACAACTCAAATGATGGCTTTCAGAATTGGTTGCGGGAACCTTGTCCATGGGAAGGCCCTTTTCCAAGACACTACAACCCTCAAGAGAAGCTGGACTTCATGATTGGAATGCTGCCCCAACTTGCATAGTGGATTGAGGACATTGGGGCTTATGAGAAAAGTGTGGGACAACCTTGTCAATGGGTAAGTCAATCACTAGCTCCCTACCTTTCATTTTCTCTCCCTCAATATTATCATTTCAATAAAGGCAAGAGGCAAGCCCTCACTTTCTTCCCAAGTGTTAATTTAATTTCTCCATCCCCTAGTCTTCCATCCCACATTATTTCTCTCCCTTTTGCCTTCCAAACCCAATTCCCCCTCTACAAGAGCCAAAAGAAATGCCTTCCCCTCTGCCAAAAACAAGGAAACAACTAGTGGAGACCCCACCCACCACTCCTCTTGCCTTCCCAAGTCCATGTTGGGAAGAGACTCCAAAAACTAGCCAAGGAGAACATCAAACAGAGGAACCCAATAGAGAAGAAATGATAGAAAATCTGAAGAGGTGGTCTGCTAAATTTGAGTTTTCAAAGATTCCCTTGTTAGTTAAGCCTATGGAGGAGAATGAGTTCAAGCCACAAGTGGTGGAAGCTCCAGCTATAGCACAAGTAGGGGAGGAAGGAGCTACTCCTAATCCAAAAGAAGAGGAGTACATTCCGGCTATGGAGGAGGACCATACAATTTCAGAGGCTCCAAGTGTGGAGCAGGCCACAGAAGAACCTCCAGTTCTGCCTCCCACTTCATCCCCTTCAAGATCTGATGTTGAGGAAGAGTTTGAGCTTTCAAAATTCATGTTTGAGGATGAAGGGAACCATGGTGAGTCAATTATAGATCAGGAGGACACCATGAAGGAGGTTGAGCACCTGTAGCAAGAAAACAAGGAGGCAGATTACCTGTTTGACTTAGAGGATTGCCTTGATGGAGGGGAACCCATAGATATCACATCATTTTTTCCTCCATCCATCTTCCATGCACATGAACTTGCTACCATGAAGGAGGATATTCAAGTGCAAAATCTTGCACTCCATAATGGCCCTCTGGAACCAAGGTTGGAAGATCTTGATCTTCCATGTTCTTCAAAGGAGAAGGAAGAGAAAAGGCGGGAGGATGTCATCATCTCTCTCACACCATCCACCCAAGAAGGTCCACAAGAAGACTCCATTTTTGGAGTTGAATTTTAGAGAAATGGGCACATCCAAAGGATCAGACCGTGCCTAATCAGTACTTGGCTTCATTGGAGCCAAGGGAGAAGCCAAAACTAGTCATGCCCACTCCAGGGCATGAGGATGAGCATCAAAGTATCAAGGGTCACCATCAACACCTCCAGAAGTCGATGCAAGTCAGCTTGAGGAGGTATTTTCCATTAATGTTGATACCTTGATGATTTGGGTGGAGGACCGGCTTATTGTCAGTTTTTCACTCATACAGGTAGCTATATTTAGTGTCAAATCATTTTCATGGCTGCCCCTCTTGAGAAAGGGAAGCTACTTCTCCCTACCTATAGTAGGCTTTGTTTAGAGTCTTTCTCTCTGGTTAGTGTAGGAGTAGGAGTAGACTTTGTTTCTAGTAGAAGAAGTTCTTTGTATGCTCTGCATGTTCCATTTAGAGCATGTATGATTTCAATTTTGTATATAGTTGGTGATTTTTTATTGCTCTCATGTAGTGTTTAGACTTGGCATTTGGTCAAGATCAGTTTCAGTTCTAATGGTTTCTAAGCGGCCCGTGGGGTCGGTTTTCAAATGTCGGATCGGTAGCATGCTATAACTTATGACTCCATGCCCAAAGATATGACAAGACAATTTGTCTTTTCATCTAGTAGGCAAATACCCCTATGAGTCACCAAATTGTTATCCATATTTCACCCCTGTGCCAAATATTGGATCGACCACGATCCCATGTAAAAAGACAGTCAAAAAGGTGATAGAAAAGGGCCTCAAATTTGGCTAAGTATAAAGGTGTAAGCAGAGAATGCCAAGTGTCAGTCTAGCGCTATTTTAAGGGATGAATAGAGAAAAGGTTTCTAAACAAGTGATAGACTACCGCGTGTCCTAGGGTAAAGCAGACCGTCGGAAAAAGTTTGTTTTTGCCCCTTATCTCAAAAAGGTTAAAAGTTACAAAATGGCCCACAACTCCGCCCAAGGAAAAATTTAGCATCTGGGCCCGAGTCAAAGCCAAAGTGGGAATCAGAAGAAAGGGGAAAAAGATAAATTACAGATTCGTAGGCCGGATTTTTTTCCAATCTGGCTGCCATGTGTCCCATATCAAAAGGGGGCCCATTTTTCAAGTTGTTTTCTTGCCATCTGTATGGACTCGATACAAACTTTGAAGGGGCATATCTTTCGACTCAGGGCTCAAAATATTACAAATATGACGCTGTTGGAAAGATCTCAACCTCACCCATGCCATGGAGGTCTGAAAATTTAATTTTGAGGAGGTTAGGTGAAGAAAAATGGAGGAAACGTCTTCGAGCTTTCAATGCGGGATCTTCTTACCTCAACAACTAGATCAAATTTGATCTGTTTCACCATTTCCTCTTCCTTCAAGGTGCCAAACCAAGGATTGATGCTAGTAAAGATAGATTTGGGGGAGATTTCATCAGAGGCATTAACAATGGTGGTTGAGTTTCAACCTACTTTTCCCGCTTCTCTCTCTTTCTTCTTTTAGGATTGAATCTATAAATGCGGGGTAGGATTCATTGTAAAGGGTTGGACATTATTTGTTTTGCAAGCTCCCTCCTCCTTCTAGCAAAGGGATATATGGGGTTCATGCCTTCTATCAAAATTGCATTACGTTTCTACCTCTTGGCTACTTTGTAATGGATTGTATCAATCTATAGAGCAATAAAACACATATGTGATCGATTTTAGATCCTCTCTTGTCTCTTTTTCTTTCATCTAGTCTCCCATTATATATCTGGCTATCTGTGCTTGTTTATTGTATGCATTTTTTTGGTTTGTGTCTATTAGCAAAATAAGTGTTCATCATTCCTTTGGTGCATCACCTCGTAGTTTAGCTTTGTTTTAATTTCTATATTCCTTCTATCCCTGTCTCCTTGGTAAATTTTAGATTAGGATTAAGAACAGATCCTCTGTAAGTTTCTACATATGCACCTAAATAGAGGAATAAGGAACCAACCTTCAATCTAGAGAGCTTTCTCATTTTGCAAGGTCCCACACCTTGGCAAAAGTTCAATGTTATGTAATCACACCAAATGAAAGTAGACTGTAGAACTCATTTGGGGATCTTTGTGATTTCTCATTAACGGGAACCCTTGCCCAACCTTGTTTGTGAGCTCTAAAATTTACAGAGGTTGGATATAGTGCTTATTACATCCTTTTCAAAACTTCTCCCTACTCATATTACTTCTAAATTGTATGTATATCATCTAAGTATTCTTATCTCATCTTAGTTTACTTATGTCATCTCTATACTTTATCATTTTTACATAATTTACCATATTAGTTATTCTGTTTTAAACACTAAATCACACACTTTGGGTACATTTCTAGGTCCTAGTTACATACTACTATTCATAGGATTCCTAAGTGAGAAAAAAACAATTGACATCTATCTTTGGGCTTTCGTATGCGCTTCATGGTTTCCTTCTAATCTTCTACACCCCACATCCAAGTTGATACTTCATCTTGCATCACTCTAGATAGCATGACCCAGACTGGGATGCCAGCGCCAAGTGCCCCCAACCTCTTTTTACTTTTCTTGCCTCTTTTGGGCCTATTTTATCTTTTTTTGCATCTTGTTTTCTTATCGGTCAATATTTTAGTTTCCAATTGTAAAATTCAAGCAAGGGAATAATATAAATAGAAAGATATGTGAATTATGAGGGAACAAACACTAAACATCTACTATCACCACCTAAGGTTGCATCTAAAGGAATTTTAAGAGCATTAAAACATCCATCTAGCTTCAATCAAGGGTCAAGGGACTGCATCCTTCTGCATATATGCATAAGAGGGGAAAGTTTCATTTTGACATCCACACATCTACTTACATTTCTACATCTAGCTATTTCTCATTATCAAGTGCATCTTGCACAAGAGCCACCTAGGGTATGATTTATGCCCACACACATGAAAACTAAATGGAGTGTGAAATGTATTAAAACACTTGGTTGTGTTGGTTGTCAAAAAGGACTTTAAAGAAAGCAATAGTTTTGGCGACTCAGTTGGGGATTTGTTTCAATGAATTCCAGTTTTAAAGAACAATTTCTTGATCATTTCTAATTTGGCGACTCTAAGATTTACTCATGGAAGAAGGGCTCTTGGAATTGAAGATTCTCAATTTCAACTCCTAGAGCAGCAAGGATTTCCCCTTCCTTCAATAGGGAGAAATAGAAGAGCTCATTCTACAAGCACACCACCTATTGAAGATAGAGATTTTGAGAGTGGTGTCCTTCAAGAACAACTCAGCCCTAATCTTCACACTTTAGTTCTTGTTGGTGTTTCAGTTCCACTTCAAGCAGTTTTTCCAAGAATGGAAGTTCCATTACCTTGGGGCCAACGAGTTGGGCCTCTTGCCCTCCCTCAACCTTTACATGAGTTACCTAGGGGTAATAGAAATAACTTTCCCAAGTTCAGAGGTGATGGAAAGGTACATCTTGATGAACACATTGCAACCTTCATAGTTACATGTGGAGTCCTTGGAGTTGAACATGAGGATGTCTCTGTAAGGCTTTTTGTGGAGAATTTATAGGAAAATGTGGTAGATTGGTTTTACCATCTCCCCACTGGGGCCATCACCAATTGGACTACCATGAGAACTAGATTTGAGAACCATTTCAAACCTATTGAAGATGTGCATGCGTTGCTAGCCCAGATTTCTCAAATCAAGAAAGAACCACAAGAGCCCATGAGAGAATTTGTAGCCAAGTTCAATAAGATGATTAACAAGATCCCACTAGACACCCGGCCTGTGGATCAAATTCAAAAATGTTTCTTCCTAAATGCTCAATTTCCTAAAGTAAGCTATGTGTTGAGAAGATCCAATCTTGTAACTTTGGATGTTGATCAGAGATTAGCTATCAGTGTTGAAGATGACCTGATCATGTTTGGAAAATTGAAAAGAGACCCTTCCAAATCTAAAGCTTCTTCTTCCTCTTCCTCTACTCCTAGAGCTAATGCAGATCAGTTAGTACAAAAGCTTGCTAATGACCTCATTGCCATCAAGAAACAATTGGCTCAACATGCTCCTTATCAAGATGTTCCTAGGAAGAACTTTCAGCCCAGAAATCATTTTCCTTCTTCTCAGAAAAGGTTGGCAATCGAAGGACCACCCATCAAGGTCCCTGTTAATGCAACTTGTGAAGTTGAAGAACCTGATGATGAAGAGGTTAATGAAGACTTCAGAGAATGTGGAGAAGAGGATGAGGAAGAACTGGAAGAAATTGATGGATCTCAAGTTAATTTCCTCACTACTAAAGGCATGGATGAAGAAGATGATTATGATGAAGTAGTGGTAGAGATGAACAGTGAGTCATATGTTGTTATGACTCGGGAGCAAAAAAATAAGAAATAAAAAGTGATGCAGCCCGCTAAAAAATCTAAGGAGTATCCCATGACTATTCCAGTGGTTACAAGAAGAGGATCTCCTATTCCCACTGCATCCACACAAAAGGTGAGTTCTGTTAATTCTTCTTCTTATACTCTTTCTTCTAAAACTTTTTATTCTCCAACTTTAAAACCTGATAAGCCTAGGATTCCTAGTGATGATACCCCATCCACCTCTGGCTCTTTTTATATCATTGACCACCTCGAGAAGATAAAAATCTATATTTCAGAGGCTGAGTTTTATCAAACCCATCCAAAAGCCTTGGCAAAAATGGTCCACTTTGTCAATTCTTGTTCCAAAAATTCATCCAACACTTCTAAAGGTATTTTTCCCACTCCCTCTTCCACATCCCAATCAAGTCTTGTGGCTGCAGTCACCTCACCTAATGAGAAAATCAAACCCTTTTATGTGACCCTCCTCATAGCTGGCCATAGACTCAGCAATTATGTCATAGACTCAAGAGCATCAGATAATGTGATTCTGCCAAAGTAGCTAATGCTTTGGGTCTTACCCTCACACATGCTATTGGTTATTGCTATTCCATGGAGAGTAGAGAGGTGCCTTTGGTGGGAGAATTAAGGATGCACAAGTAGATTTTGCTGCTTTGCCATAGAAAAGGTCTTAGCTACTATTTTGGTAGCTGATATTCCTCCTTCATATGGCATGCTATTGAGTAGAAATTTCTGTAAGGATGTAGGAGGAGAAATTCAAATGGATTGGTCACATGCCCTTATACTAGTCAATGGAAAAATGAAGAAGTTGTTGCCCAAAAAGAAAACTGAATATATTGTGCAAAAGATAGATGATCCCAAGGCACAAATACTTTATGAAGATATTGGGCATGGAAACTACATGATCATGTCTCAGGATGAAGTGGAACATCCCAAAGAGGTTCTCCATGATCCTAATAGCATTTGGAATTTGGAATTTGATGGAAGATGCTCTTCAGTTGGTTCTGGAGCTGGTGTGGTATTGATATCTCCAGAAGGAAAGATTTATCCTTTCTCATTCAAACTATAGTTTGAAAATACAAATAACATAGTAGAATATGAATCTCTCATCCTTGGACTGAACATAGCAAAAGAAAGAGGTGTGAAGAACCTCTAGCTCATGGAGATGTGGAACTGGTTGTCAAACAAGTCAGAGACCTTTTTCAAGTAAAGAATAGAAGATTGAAGCATTATAGGAATCTGGTTTGGGATTCTATTGAATTCTTTGATGCCTTTTCCATCAAAGTGGTGCTAAGGGAGAAGAACACTAGAGATGATTCCCTAGCTATTTTAGGGTCTTTGCTGATACCTCATCTTGATTTCTCTCAAGAAAAATTCACCATTGAAATGATCCATAGACCAAGCGTACCAGATAATGCAAGCAATTGGCAAGTTTTCAATGATGATCAACATTTTCTCTCTTTCTTGGAGCTTAGAGATAACTTTGATCAAATGTATTTTGAGGGAAGTGATGATCAGCCTCGAGAAAGTGTCTTTCCAATGAGGTAGGCATTAAGGAGGAAATGGATCAAGATGGATGCATCAAACTTAAAGGTAACAGGATCCCTAAAGGGTTGATAAGTCTGGATGAATTTTTTAATAAACATGATAGGTATGTCAAGTCTAAGGCTTCCAAAGGGTCTCAACGAGTCTATTGAATGTGAAAATATTAACATTGGGAGCCCCGCTGAACCCAAAATGGTGAACATTGGAAAGTGTTGCACCCAAGAGGAGAAGAAGAAGGTGATAAATATTTTGAAGAGGTATGTTGATGTCCTTTCTTATTATTATGATGATCTGAAAGCTTTCCAACCAAAAGAAATGCAACATTTCATTCCCCTCAAACCTAGGATTAAACCTTTCAAGTAGAAGCAAAGGTAGTACAATCCAAAGATTGTTGACACCATTTTTCAAGAGATACAAAAGTTGTTGAAAGCCAAGATTATCTTCCCCATTCATCATTCAACATGGATTACAAATATTGTACCTGTTAGGAAGAAAAATGGTGAGATTCGGATTTGTGTTGACTTCAGGAATCTAAATCAGGATTCTTTAAAGGAAAACTATCCCCTACCCATGATGGATCAGGTGTTATAAGTCACATCCTTTGGTTGAAATGTTGTCCATGCTTGATGGGTTTTCAGGATATAACCAAGTGGAGGTCAATACTGTAGATCAGCACAAGACTACCTTTACCACTCCTTGGGGTACTTTTTCCTACAAGAGGATGCCTTTTGGCCTCATTAATGCTAGTGCCACCTTTCAGAGAGCTATGGATTTGGCCTTTGGGAGTTTGAAAGGAAAATGTATTGTTGTGTATCTAGATGACTTAACTATATTTTCCAAAACCAGAGTAGATCACTTTCAACATCTAGAAACAATTCTCTTGAAATGCAGAGAACATGGAGTTTCTCTGAATCCCAAGAAATGTATCTTTTGTGTCATGGAGGGAAAGCTATTGGGACATGTTGTCTCCAAAGAAGGAATCAATATTGATCTTGAATGATTTCAAGCCATCCACAGATTCCTCTTCCCACAAGCAAAAAGGGAGTGCACTCTTTCTTTGGTAAGATCAACTTCTTGAGAAGATTCATCCCCAATTTTGCAGAGCTAACTTTGATTATCTCCCAAATGGTGAAAGGAAAGTAGATGTTTGGTTGGTCCTCTGAAGGGAAGGAAGCATTTGAAGGCATTAAGAATCTATTGTTAAGACTCCTATCTTAGCATGTCCAGATTTCAACAAATATTTTATTATCTATTACTATGCCCGTGAGAGTACCTTGGCCACTGTGTTGACTCAGAATATTCCAAAGATCATGAGCTCCCAAATGCTTTCATGAGTTATATTATAAAAAATCATGAGTTGAAGTACACTATGATGGAGAAACATGCTTTTGCAGTAGTTAAAGCTATTAAGCAGTTTCAATTTTATATTCTTAACTCTCACTTTGTTGTGCTTGTGCCCGATACGACTATCAAGTCTATTCTTACACAACAGGAGTTTGGAACCAAGAGAGGAAATTGGGTAGCAAAAGTTTAGGAGTATGATCTTGACATTAGACCAACAAAACTAGTTCGAGGTAAAGGTCTGTGTGAACTCATTCCTGAAGGAGCCGGTCATGAGTTGCCTAAGGATGAAGTTGATATCCCTACTATTCTTTTCCTTAGCTCGACAGATGAATGGTACACTGACATTTCTCACTTCCTCACTTATGGTGAATGCTCATCTCACTTAACTACCAAGGAGAAGAGAGCTATCAAGTTAAGGTCAACATAGTACGTGTTGTGGGAGAATGCTTTGTTCAAGCGAGGAGTGGATGGAAGATTCTTGAAGTGTGTTGACAAAGAACAACAGAAGAAGTTGTTCTCAGCCTTTCATGATCAAGCTTGTGGAGGTCATTTCTCATTTCTCATTATTCTGCTCACAAGATTCTTTGTGTGGGATACTATTGGCCTACTTTGTTTAGAGATGCATCAAAGTGGGTTGACAAGTGTGAAGCTTGTCAAACCTTTGTGGGAAGACCTAAGTTGGCTACTTTACCACTTAAGCCGTTGTGATTGAAGAACCCTTTCAAGCAATGGGGTTTGGATTTCATTGGAACACTCAACCCATCTTCAAGTGCAGGGCATACTCATGTGTTGACTGCCACAAATTATTTCACCAAGTGGGTAGAAGCCATCCCAGTTAAAAGTACTACTTTTGAGGTAGTATGTAATTTCATCAAAGAAAACATCTTGATAAGGTTTGGAGTACCAAACAAGATTGTGACCGATAATGCTTCCAATTTTTCTTCTGTTGAGATGATGGATTTCTGCTATGGGTATGGGATTTCCCTCACTCATTCTTCATATTACTATCCTCAAGGGAATGGACAGGAAGAATCAACAAATAAGAATTTGGTGACCATTGTAAGGAAACTTGTTAATGAATCTCAGAGAAACTGGCAAAAGAAGCTCTATGATGCTCTCGAAAGATATGATTACACCCAAAAGAATAATTAGGATGTCCCCTTTTCAAGTGGTGTATGGTGTGGAAGGTCAACTACTAGTGACAAGTGGAACTACCGGCTTTGCATTTGATGAAAGCTATTGAGAACACCGGCCAATGATTCTTTGGATAAGAGGATCATGTATCTCCATAAGTTAGATGAAGATAGGTTGTGGGTTTTGATAGGATCTCTGCTCATTAACAGAAGGTGAAATCTTTATTTAACAAGAAAACTGGATCTAAAGATTTCAAAGTTGGAGACATTGTCTTGCTATGGGACAAGAGGCATGAACCTCGAGGAAGCCATGGTAAGTTTGACTCTCTTTGGCTTGGTCCTTTCAGAATCAGGCACTTTGCTAGTGAAAATTCTTTCTATGTTGATTACATGGATGGATCCTTTCTCCCACTTCCTTATAGTTGGAAATACCTGAAATTATTCAAATCCTAGGTGATAGGAGGTCCTTTGTATATTATATATAGTGTGTGCGTGATTTTCCTTGCCTTTGTTTCGTTGTTTACCTTTCCTTGCCTTTGCTTTGTTTTTTTCCATGTATTGCCTTCTGTATTGTTTTTCCTTTGACTCTGTTTGCCCAATGGATAAGGCATTGGTCTTCTTCCCCATAGTTTTTCTTGAATTCTTGTCTTGCCTCGTTCCTGTGATCTAGTCAAGTCATCCCTAGAAAAAGAGCAGTTGTTGTCCTCTCAAAATTCCCCTCTTTTGAAAGTTGAAATTTTTGAAAATTTTGAGTTGGCACCCTTCAGTAGTGTTTTAGTGAAGTAAGAAATTTGAAGAGATAGTGAAAATTCCATTTCTTGGGGTCATTTTAGTGACTTGCGGGTCTATCGGACATTTTTGTCCCTCATGTCCCAAGTCTAGGTGGGGCCTTTTTTCACCGATCGGACGATTTCCCATGCAAGTCCTTATCATGTCTATTTTTGGACTTTTTCAGCCCATCTATCCCAAGTACACCTGGGCCTCTGTTCCCCGATTCCCCACATCGGCTGAATTGGCTCTTCACATTTCTATGTCCCCTGGACTAGCCGTGTGCTCTTTTGGCCTACGTCACTTTGCATCACCCACATTGGTCGCATTGGTTCTTCGTGTCCCTCATGTCCCAATGTCCCTTAGACCATCTAGGCCAGTTTTTTCTACTTTTCCCGCATTTCACCTTTTTGAGTTAGTGTAAGGTATATTTAATGTGCATTTGTGATATCCTCTCTCTTGAAAGGCTATTTAAAGGGGCAACCATATAAGCACTTGTCACATTGCTTTCTCGTTATCTTTCACTCGCATTTTTGCAAATTGATTCATTTGTTCATCTTCCTGTATCCCTTTGCAATTTTTGTTACGAATCTATTCTTTGAAGGCCGTTCCTCTACGCACTATCAAAATGAAGATCAAGTTTCAAGGGCACGAGCATGTATCACCTTTGGAGACTTCTGTGCCCAATATTAGAGATAGCGAAGTTTGGCATTTGGATTTTGATGATTTCTGGGGTAGGTTAGCATGTGACAACCCTGCTCCCATGGCCCAAATGATAAATGATAGTGGAATCACATACGCCCTTTGGTTTTCCTATCTTTGTGCAATGTGTTGACACTGTGCTCGCCTGTGGGGCTAATTTCAATCTGGACACCAAGGAGGTTGTCAATGTGCATGGTGAATTGATTTTAAAATTAGATGCTACCACTATTTCCACTACCCTATGCATCCCTAAAATAGAAGACTCCATTGTTTTCACTCTTGCTCAAGCTCAGGCTCTGTTTGATCAAGACACAAGAAATATAAGGCTTCGAGTAGCTAAATCATGGTTGAAGTGTCCTAAGAAGGGAGCATCCCGACTCTTTAAGGCATTTTCAAGGTTGATTTCAATGAAGAACTATCAGATTTCATCACTTTGCTCACCCAGATCATGGGAATGCCCTCTACCAATGATTTCCATTTTTGGATGTGTCCTTTCATAAATATCATCTGTGAGGGTAAGAAAAACATAAATTGGGCCGAGATTATCTGTGGGAACCTAACTGAACAATTGTCAAATGTTCAACAAACCAAGAAGTTCTACATGAATTCCTATCTCATGTATACCTTGGCAACATCTCGGGAGTGGTTTGGCTTCACTTTCATTGAAGGCAAGAAGGATGAACCCATCTACACATATTTCCCTCAGTTTACCCTCAAGGTTAGTAATCATAATTTTAGAAGGGTAAATGATGCTTTCACTATGTACATTGTGAGACTCTTGGAGGGTGACACTGCCAGAAGGTTTTATGATGAGGCTATGGCTTTGATAGCCAAGTATGGGGCTTTCTTCATCCAGTTCTGAAAGTTCTCATACATCAGACTAGCTTGTTTTGAAAGCACACCTCTCAAGCTTCCCATGTTCTGCAATGAAAAAATGGCTTTGGTTGAGGTGTGCAGGTAGCTGGATAAACTTCATAGAACCTTCGAGATAAGAAGATCACTAGTCTTCATTTCCCTATCACCTTGGGAATTATACATGCAAAATAGCTCTAGATGCCCAAAATATAGAAAGGGCTATTTCTCCTCTTATTGTTCATTTCTTAGACCCAGGACTTGCTTTGATCTAAAGAAATTCATTGATCAAAATCTCAGAATAACTTATCATCATCATCCTGACACTGAGGATTATTGGGCTGATTGTGTTGATGATTTTGAAGCCATGAGGACATTTTGGCAGACTTTCTCTACAATAGATTATAGATCTCAATCTCTACCAGGTGCCTGAAGGGCTTAGGGATGATGATGAAGATTTGCAATCCTTTGAGTATGAAAGATCAATCAAGCACACTCCTCTGGAAACCTTGGATTGGTATGTGAAGGAGAGAGATGACTTGAATGAGATAATCACCCCTGTCATTGTTAGAACTAAGGTTTGGTTCGATAGGAAAGTTTGTGAATTCAGGAGGAACCAAGGTAGATCCTCTTCAAGAGAGACTTCCACACCTAGAAGGAAGTACATACGCCTAGTACTGAGGTACTTGAGAAAAATCCTCCTTCTTCTTTGATGAAAGAACTTGAATTATCTATTCCTTCCACTCAAGTATATCAGAAGAAGGTCAAAGAAGTTAAGAAAGAACCAATCAAGGAAGAGACTCTTCTGGAATAGTCATAATTTCCTATTGGGCTAGAGAACATTATTTTTCTAAGTGAGAATGAGGATGATGAGATGAAAGAACCAGAAGAAACCCCTGGAACCACTGTTGAGGTGGAGAAGGAAGGATCAAGAACTGAACCTCCAAGTTTAACAGACTCCTTTACAAAGGAAATTCTTGAGGTTCCATTCACTTCCCCACTAGAGGCAACAGTAGTTCAGACTTTGAGTGCCATGAGTTCTCTTGCACTCGGACCCCTTGATTCCTCCGTTTCTTCTTCTTCCTTTTCCTAGGTGTATCCCCTAGTTGACAACAAGAAAAGGAAATCTTCCTCTCGATTAACAGGGCCTGATTTTGATGTTGTAGTAGCTCTGTTGGGTACTACCCCTCCTCCTCTAGCAAAGAAAGCAAATATTACTTCGAGGTTGGTAATTGATGCTTAAGGTCAGCAGTTCCTAGAGGTTGCAAAGCCTAAAGTAGATAAAGAGAAGAAATATATTTTGATCTCTGATTTGGAGCTTTCCAGAATCCCAATGGGAGAATCCACACCTGAGAGTGAAGTTCATAACCTTCGGGAAACCATGACTAAGGTTATTGAATGGGTGGAGAAAGGCAAGCAAACCATGGAGTAGTTGGAAGAACAGAACCAAGTTCTTTCCAACTTTATCAGATCATTGTTGGAAAAGGATAAAGTTTTGGATCCATCCCCATTGGCTGCTCTCCCACCTCCCATAGTTCTCAGCCAAGATGAGGTCCAAACCATCAAAGACATCCAAAAGTATTCTACTTATGGTAAAGTTGTTGAGGCCATGGTGGATGATATGACTATAGTAGGTTTGAACTTCATTGAGGAAGCCTTCAAAACCCATGAGAAGGTGATCAAGCTGCAGCAGAAACTCACTTCCTCAATCAAGGCTATGGACAAGGAATTGAAAGTCTAGAGTGGATGTATTGCAGATCTCCATCTAATGGGCCAAATAGATGAGAAGATCCTGTTGGCCAACAATGTGTTTGATGATGTCAAGAATAACTTATCAAGGACATGGATCTTCAGTGTTGAGTGGAAAATAAAGGTTCTGGAAGAAGCACTAGGAGAATTGAGGAATGTATGGCAAAAAGGGGAGTCTTTTAAAACTTGTGTTTTATCTGCCTTCAAATATATCCACTGCCATCTTTAGGATGAAACTACAAGTGTTTTATTCTCTCTTCAAGAAATCAAGGCTCAGTTTAAAACCTTTGTCAAGGATGATTTGTTCAAAGAAGAGTCAATCACTAAAGAGAAGATGAAAGACATTTGTTCTCTCCATTCAGCTATTGCCAAGGCTAATAAAGAATATCTGGAGCATACTGAGTTTGAAAAGATATGGAGAAATGCCTAGGCACGTGGATGCATGCTACTTCTAACACAACCATTCCAAGAGGCATGGAGATAATGTGAAGCATGGAAGAGATTCAAGTATTGAATCCTTAAATCGATGGGCCTTCCTCAAACCATAACTTGAGATGTCTCTACTTCTGGCTCTTGATTCTCTTCTTCTATTTTTAGTGTTGATCTCCTTGTAATTTAATTAAGGACTTTATGTTAAGTATTTCCTTAATTAATCTTTTGGTTAAAAGAAAACGGTTACTAAATGTAACCACTTTGTAAACTATATATTGGGCTCTCCACACCATTCTAAGGGCTGGAACTCTGATAATTTTTGAAAGTGTAAAAGAGTTAAAAGCTATCAATACAGAAGATTTCCCTTCTTGTTTCTATCTACATCTTTTTATTCTCTCTTGCCTGTCTTAAGTTTGTGAATCATTAATCTATTACATTAAGAAGCTTTGTATTCTTATGGATGTCATTTCTAGAACTTTGTGTCTATGAGATTATATCTGGTGGTTTTATGTGAATGATTATGTTCTATATATCATCCTTGCTCAGCATTTATAGGGAACTATTTTGCTATCTATATTTCCTGGGAATGTTGTTATGTTCTTCCTTTTCCCTTCCTTAGTTCCTCTGTTCTTTTGTATTGATAATCTACCTTAGCATTAAAACACTTTCATGATATCAGAGTTCCTCATTAAAGTTGGAAGTTGTACATTACTAAATAGCTTTTTGTTTGCTTTCAATATGGGAACCTCTCCCATTAAAGAGGAGGGACTTTTTTCCCCTAGATGTTGTTTTATTTAAAGTCCTTTTTGAAAACCAACGGGTTGTAAGTTTACTCTATTGGGTGATTGCCTATGGCATTCTAAATCCTATTCACATATTTTTCTTTTTAGGATTTGATGTGTTTTGGGGTTTTTCGGGTGCTCTTTCTCTTTGTAGGTTACTGGGGGAACCTTATTGGCATAGTGTGACACACGGGAGACCAAAATCAAAGGTTAGCGACATTGATGCGACACAAGAAAATTTAGGTTTTGACCATTTTAGCGAGTCATGGATGCCTAATAACGATATCAGCACCCTAGGCACCCCGATCCAATCTAGGTTTCCTAGTCCGGGCATACCCGATAGTTACACAATTTTTTGATGTTAGTTGTGACACTTTCATCATCCTGTGCATCATTATTACAGTTTTGTATAGTTTAGGATTAATTAAAAAATCAATTAAGCCTTTTAACCCTCCTCTTGAATTTATGGTTTTGATTTCTATTTACTTATTGTTTAGGTTAGAATTGTATTAAACTACTTATTATTGCGTTGTGACTCGAAATATCTAGGGTTTACAAAAAGAATATTTTTTTGTTAAATCATTTGGTGAACCCATCTCATTTGAACACTCTTAGATCCTCATTTTTCTTCTCTCATGGATCATATGGTTGCTCAAGTCTCCTTACTTTAATTGCTTCAAATGCACCCATCTTATAAAAATTATCTCCACAAAACCCTAAACACTATGTATATTCATATCAACATGCCACCTACTCAAGTCGAGTACTATCTTCGATCATATTTATGATGAATATCTTGGTCCTAATCCTAATCAATATATTTGTAAATCAATTCAAGATTTACATTCTCTATTTCAAGATAAATTTTAGACTATGAAATCCATGATCATATCTCTTAAATCTTAAATACAAAATCTTAAGAATGCTTCTCAAGCTCACGCTAGTTCCTCTTCTCATCCTCATCCTATGTCTTCTACATATTCTTGTATCAATGAACATCAAGTATTACCACTATCGACATCTCTAAAGTTTGAACATCATACTAAGCAATAAGATATTCTTATGCCTCACTCATCAATTGATCAAATTTCCATCTAATCATTCCTATCCTCCTTATAGGATTGTAAAATATCTGAGGACATCCATATTATGACTATCATCAAATTAATGGACACAAATACACTTTGTGATTGTTATGATTTACTGATGAAGTATCAAACACCTTTAGCATTATGGTTTTCTCTCATTTGCTGCACACCATTATAATACATGCCCATATCCAATTGTTAAATCTCACTGGGTTCCTAAATCTGATTCATCCATGTATAATGAGCATCATCCCATCATTTTTAATTTTCCTTCTACGAGAAAGTCAAGAGCTGCCTATACAACCACCTTTCAAAATCAATCTAACACCCCCTTCTCCTATGAAGTCTTCTACAATGTCTGTAGACACTAAATTATGCATTTTGGGTATCTATCTAGTCTTGATCACATACTACTATTCATATAATTTCTAAGTAAGAAAATTACTAATTAATCCATGTATTTTGGCATTTTTACCTATTTTCTTTTATGCTTCTTGGTCTTCCAAACCTTCTTTCCTAGTTTGAACTTGAACCTTCGGTTTCATGAGTCCGGGAACTAACACCCATCTAGGACACTAGCGCTAGGCACCCCCATCCCCTCTGGGTGCCCGACCACTTTTACTTTACTCACATATTTTGGGTCCTTTCTAGCCTATTTGACATCTTATTTTCTTTATGATCTACATTTTTGGGTTTAATTAAAAAATTCAAGAAAAGGAATCATATAACTATAAAGATATGGCACCATAATAAAGGACCAAGCACTAAACATTAAATATCACCACCTAAGGTTGCATAAAAGAGCATTAGAAGAGAATTTAAGAATCCATATAGCTCCACACAAGGGATAAGGGACTGCCATTTCTACATACACACAAAGGAGGGGAAGTTCATTCTTTCATGAAAACATCTATATACATTTATTACATGTAGCTACTTCTTTTCTGGCTATCAAGCATGACACACACAAGAGACACCTAGGGCACACTTTCACACACACACACATATATAACTACATAGGTTCGAGATGTAGTGTCATTTTCGATTGTAAGATCAATTTGTTGAAAACCGAGGATAGTTTGACCCCTCATTTGCATTATTTTTCTTTTTGGGTTTTTTTTTGGGTCATTTATTCATTATTGGTTATAGGGGACATTTGTGAAATTGGTGTGACATACTAGCATGATAAGAAGTGAAGGATAGAAAACATCTCGCATTACCATGCAAAACTAGTTTTTGACCCTCTAAGTAGTCATGGGCATCCCAAGGAGGTCTATAGCACCCTAAGATACCCACTGTCATTGCATAGGTACCACAATTTAGGAAGATATACGGTCACATAATTTTATGAGCATTGGTGCAGCACATTATTCCTTTTGTTTATCTATTCATTAGTTCAACACATGATCCTGAATTAATTACAAATCAGATAAGTCTTTATATCTCTTTATTTACAACGAGGGTTTCAAATTTAAATTTCTTAATTGCTTGGGATAAATATGTACTTAATTTTTATATTCATCATTGTTATATATTTAGAATTAGGCATTTAATTTATTCAATATTTTCTTAATCATTTGGTGAACCCATCTCATTCGAATACAATTGGATCATAATGTTTCTTCTATCATGACTCATAAGGTCTCTCAATTCTCCTTGCATCAATTGCTTCGAATGCACCCATATTGCAAAGATGTTCTTATAAAATCCCTAAACACTATATATCTTCCTAGCGATACACCACCTGCTCAAATTAATGCTATCTTCAATCATCTTTTTGATGAATCTCTTGATTCTAATTCCCATCAACCTATGTTGGCATCACTTCAAGTTTTGCATTCTTTATTTCAAGACCAATTTTAGGCTATGGAATCCATGATTACATATCTTAAATCTGAAATCCAACATCTTAAGGATGTTTCTCAAGCTCATGTTAGTTCCTCTATTACATCTCATCCCACTTCTATGTCTTCTACTTGTGCTCATATTAGTGAACCTCAAATAAATCCACTTCCTTCACCTCTCACGTTTGATCTTAATAATAAGTAATAAGATATTCTTCCACAACTCATAGCTCATCAATTGATCATTTTTCCAAATACTCATTTCTATCCTCCTCATTAGCAGATAAAATATCAAGGTCATCCATATTGTAGCTATCATTGAATCAATGGACATAACGAAAATGAATGCCATGCTTTACAATGTAGAATCAAACATATTGAGTGTCAAGGGTTTTATCATTCAATACAAAACATTACATTACATGTCCATCTACAAATGCTACCTCTAAATGGGCTCCTAAATTTGTTCCTTCTATGTCTAATGAGCATAATTACACCACTTCTAATGTGCCTTCTTCACTCAGTCAAGAACTTCCTATTCAAACCATTCAAACTAAGAAATCATCTCTCAAGGTTTGTCTTCCACCACCTCCTCCTCCTCAGTCATCTACAACATTATCAATTCAAACAAAGTAAAATCCTCTAAATATCAATACAAATCCTCCACCTCTCAAGTATTCTATGGAAAATAAGAAACCACTCACTACTCCGGATCAACAAAATCTACGGCCTCTTTGGAATTTCACCGCTAAATGCCCCTTCACCATCACAACTTCAACATCTAATAACTTTTTCAAGGAAACTACTCACAATTATCTTCTCAACATCATCACCTAGATAACCACCACTTACATACTTGGGGGTATCATAAGCCGCCCCCTTACATTGCTATCATCCCATGAACTTGATGTT
The DNA here is from genome assembly GCA_018340775.1 of Taxus wallichiana var. yunnanensis. Classification (NCBI taxonomy): domain Eukaryota; kingdom Viridiplantae; phylum Streptophyta; class Pinopsida; order Cupressales; family Taxaceae; genus Taxus; species Taxus wallichiana. Next base: position 64,184,063 of record CM031240.1, read on the forward strand.
CTACGTTTAATGTCTAATACCTCCTAAGCATCAATACAAACCACTTGATACACTTGTATCGTCATTACCCTATGATGCATGCTTGTGCTTTGGTTCACACTTGACTGTTGAGGGAATGCTATATTCATGAACCTCACACATTATACATTTTACACTACAAACTTCACACATCATGCATTCATCACATCTCTTTCTCGAAGATTTTATTACACACCATACATACTCTACACATTCATGACATATCTTTTTTACATCTACTTCTACATGTTTCACTCACTACCCGATGGCGCACTCTAGTCTCGCGGTTCATACTTGACTATTGAGGGTCTCGATCTCAAATGAATTCTATCTCAATCACTCACTCTATACGCTCTATGCTTTCATGATCACATCTTTCTAACACACAATTCAAATTATTTCCCAATGATGCACTCTTGTTCTATGGTTCATTCTTGACTATTGAGGGGGCATGTATAAATGAACCTCATCTCATTCATACACATCAACTCGGGGGCATGTAGTTCTATCATTCACTCTACATTCCATTCCATCTCATCCACATCATATTGCATATCTTGGTTGCATTTTCTCTTACTTACTCATGCTTACATGAACACTTTTTACACATGCTAGATAGATACATTACATGTCATTATGTATTTCTATATACCCATGAGTGTTCACTTGTCTTCTACTTGTGATCACAAAATCTACATAGATCAATGCGCACAACATGGGTTCTTGGTGCAGTACCTCTTACCATTCCCACAATTGCTCACAGGGGCATCCACTTTCGTCTGATAAAGGTGTTATTGTTTCATTTATCATAACACACTATTTTATCATCTTATACACACTTTTAAGTACTTTATATCTTTTTAACATGCTAACATGTTCTTCATCGCAAAATTTAATTTGTAGGTATATATGCTTCCTTGGTTTGTCGATGTTTTTCTTCTTAGTGTTTTCTCTTGCTTTTTAATGTATGCCATTGTTTGCGGGCTTCGACCTATGTCTTGCTTTTTCTTTGATTACTTGTATGTTTGCATCCACTTTGGCCTCGATTACCTTGTGAAATTTTGAGTGATGTCCCATGTTTGTAACCCACTTTTTACTGGTCTATTTTATCTTCTTGTGTGTTAGTTTACACATTATTTTCCTACTTGTTAGATTAAATCTGGTATTTTACATGTGTGTTTATCCTTCTTACACTAACACTTGTTTCTAGCCATTTTTCTTACATGTGCCTTGGTTTCTACCAAGAAAATTCCCCATGTAGGAATCGGTTTCAGTTTAATGGTCGGTATCCCTTTTGGCCGTATAATCCTCAATGACATCGCATGCACCCCAAATGAGGGGGCATCATTTGGGTGAATCATTCACCCACATAGTAGTCTACCGTCATAGTTCGGTATTGGTACAACACAACATTTAGTCATAGTAATGGCCCCGATCCTTACTTGGGTCCTTATCACAATGCATTCACCAACGCCCAAACCTAGACGGTAGTGCCTCAACACCCTTGACCCTTCCTTGACACCTGTGATCAAGGGAAGTGTAGTCAATTTTTCTCCCACTATAAAAGGAAGGAATCCCATGTGCACCGGCCTATCACCCGTAGAGAAGGCGAGCGCTCACACGAGGCACACACGGGTGCCGAGTCTCTCTTTATGTGAGTTTTAGTGGGAAGCATTTATCTATGGTTAGTGTAAGAGTATTCGGGAAAGAATTTTAGACATACGGGAATCATAGGGCTCTGAGCGGCTTCCAAATCCTTGTAGCTTCTATAGATTGGATGTTTTAACATACTCCATAACATATATTATAACAGAAAGAAAGATACTGATCATTCATTCATAGCATGCAAGAAAAGAGAACTCCTATGAATGAAATATACATTAAAGCTACTTATATACATGTCTATTTGAACCAGGTAACCTCATTATATTCATTGTTTCATTACAAGAGCCATAGAGGGTAGACCACAGTCATGCACATCACTAGGCTTGTATAACTATGCCAAAAGAAAAAGAAATTACAATACTAAGCCTAGTACATTCCTTTCTGCATCAAAGTTCCACTCGTAGCAATCCTGCAGAGCTTCACCCATGTTATCTCTCTCTATGTGTATATCTCTTCCTCTATCTCTATATCCCCATCTGTATGTTATCTTGGTCTCGGTATCTCGTATATCTTTTCTCGCTGCATGAACTTGTATTTATCATCTTCCCGCAATGCCAACTTGCCTTACCGCACCCTCAGATCTGTCACCAAGTGTCGAATGTGGTCCTCCAAGCGAGCATGTTCCTTCAGGCCTGAGCTCTCCACTCCATCTCATGATGATGTTCTAGAAGATCCCATCACTGGCATGCTCTTTCTGGGCCACCTATTGCAGGGCCGACATCTTATATGTGCACTGTTGATCATGCTTTTCACGTGATTGCCTTTGTTACATAAATTGGCTAAGTCCCAAACCTCCTTTCACGTGCTGTGTGAACCATGTGCCTTATTAACTCTTCCTCTGGCATGCTTTTGCCTTGCATGGCCTTTTATAACTGGGATCCCACGTGCCCACATGCCTTCATACTTAGCCAATTTTCCAAGGGCCCAACATCACCCCACACTATGCCTGTTCTCCGTCCTTGGAAACATTTTACTTGACCAAGGTGCAAGCTGGTTCAATGGAACCAAGATGTAGACATATCTTAGAAAATGAATAAGGAATGAAAGAATAGGGGAAAGAATGAAGAATGGGGGAACATTAATTCAAAAGGCAGGGAAGTCTCATCGCGAGATCGCCTCTAGCTTGTTCCACACCTTGAGCTCACCTTTTTTCATGTGCATAGGTCACCCACAAGGGTGCTCACTTCATTAAAGCTTAGGTTAGCTCCTCGGCACCCAAAGTGTCCACAATCTATTCCATTTCTTTACCCAAGTCCGTGAGCTTGTCCATTCTTCTGGTGATCTGGGGGTATAGTTCCTTCAGTCGGGCCTTAGTTGAGCTTCTTAAAGCCTCAATCACCTCTGATTTATTTTCTACCTTGACCTAGAACCTTGTCCCTCTCTGCCCTATTCCCCTTGTTCTTTTCCTAGAACTCCTTCAGCTCTGCTTCAAGCGTGGCAACCAAGGAGCTTGCCACCTTATCTCGATCCGCGCATGTGTCGTATGTGGCTTCTATAGACTAGGAAGCGACCTTGATCTCTATGAGTACTTGGCTATACTCAGAAACAAGTGCTATCACCTTTAACCAATCCTCCTCCTTCAGACATGTGACCACTTCCTCTATAGATTCCAATGCCAAGGGTCATCTCTCCATGGTGAGGATGTGCGTTAAGTCTTCTAGGCATTCCAACATTGATGCATACCTCTGGGGGATTGGCATTAGATCTGGGTGTTTTAAAATGATGGCACTTTTTATCAATTCTACTTTCTTGTAGACCTCCTACACCTTTTCCTTTTCCTCCTTGAGCTTGCACTTTAGCGTACATTGATTAATTCCTCCTGCTTTAAGTTTCTAGCCACCTTAGCCAACTCTTCTTCCTTCTTGGCCAATTTTCCCTCTAAAGCCCTTATGTTGTCATTCCATGCAAATAGCCTCACCTCTGTTTCAACCGCAACCTTGTTTAGAGCATTGCACACTTGCTCGTCTGAGAGCTCCTGAGCATTTACTAAGGGGTTGTCTCCCTTAGACTCTAGCAACGTGATAAGTGCCTTTTGGTAGACCTCAAAGTCTAGCTCATCAACAGGGACTCAAATGCCCAAGAAAGCATCTTCTTGGTCCTGGGGTATGCACCCTCCTTCTCGAATGATCCCATGGCTATAAGTTTCTCAGTGGGTATCATGCTCTAGAACCTTGCGTGTAGCACCTTCCTTGAATCATCCACATAGCCCATTATCTGCCTCTATTCTACATCTAGAGTTCTTCTACCTAAGTGCGTGCCTTTGGGGAAGCTAACTATCAGAGCGGGGCCTCCTAGGCTGTCATGTCCCTTTTCAACACTCTCCTCCTTCCCTTCCTTAAGCACTATGTCTATGCTACGCTCTAACTCCTGGTCTACAAGGGCCTCAAGCATCTTCTTCACTTCTCACTTTGCCATTTCAGTTATCTACTCCTTGGTAAAACTTATGTCTCCTTGCTTCTCCATGGCATCCTTCTCATCTGTCTTTGTATCTTCAGTGCCTTCATCACCTTGTGCACCTTTTCGTCACGTGAATACGAACTCTTTCTTTTCATCCCCACTCTCTTCCTCCGAGTCATAGACACTAAATACATGAGGTTCCAAAGGTTCCTTGTCTTTCTTTGGCTCTTCCTCCTCATCGCCACCTCCTTCACTCTCATCCTCTCCTTCTCCCTAGATATCTCTCCAAGTTGTTGGTCACCTCGAGTCAGCTTCTTCATCCACCCTCTACTTCTTCCTGAGAGGTTTCTTCTGGTCAAGAGATTCTACCTTCTCTTCTTCCTCTTGTGACTCCTCCATGGTGGTGGGTTATTTGGGCACCTCTACTTCTAGCATCTTCTCCTTTACTGGAGACTTATTTCTCCGAACATAGGTGCTTGGCTTGGCACTTGTAGAAGGAATGCTCATTGTCTAAGCAGTCAACACACTTGGTGCTCCTTCCTCTCCTCTGCCTCTCTTCTTAGATGCTGGCTTCTTCTTTCCTAAGGGGTCCTCAGGTATTGAGATCTCATCCACCAAGTATGCACCATTCTTGAACTTTGGCCTTATGCACATGTATACGTGCACCATGGATCCTCCAGCGATGGGAAGTGTTATTGGCCTAGTCATATGGATTTCATGTGACACATACTTCTCCACGTACATGCGCTTACCTCTAGGGTAGTTTAGTTTCTTCCTCATATCCTGTTCTCTGGTCTAACTTTCCTAGCTCCAACCTTAGCTTCTTTGATTCTTTAAATTGGTTTACCCCCACTTGGAAGTATTGGGTAGTGAACGAAAAGGTAATTTACACCAAGGGCTCCATGATTCATCAATAAGTTTGAACCTACCCAAGCAGTAGTGCGTTGGTACACTGTGAACTCAACTTCTCCATGTGTGGCTGCTGGGAGTTGTTTAGGGATCCTCCATTCTGCCCCAAATGCATTTCTCAAGTGCGTATACCACTTTTATAGCTGCGCTTTGTGGGGATCCGTCATTGTATCACATGCATATTTTTCAAACCTCTTCATGGGTGAAGGGTCTTCAACTAGGTACTCCCACACAAACTTGTCGATGCATCCGACACTCCAATCTCTGTGAACACTATGGTGAGTAGGACATTGCCAAAGAGGATCTTGTCCCCTTATTTTTCACATTTAACTATCTCCTCTGCAATGTACATGGACAAGTTGTAAATAATACCCTCTACAATCTTCCTGCAGACATGTAGCCATGGCTTGTTGACTTGTGTCCATTTTTCTTGGCCATTCAACTTCGTTACCAAGTGTGCAACCATCTTCATAATGAGGTCCTTGATGTCTAAGATGTCATAGTACCATGACCCTTTCTTGCATGCATACTAATGATCATGCATTGAATAGCCTCGTATCACCAAGGTCCTCTTCAGGCTATCTCCCTTGCATATGAGGCCTGTAAACTATGAAATAAACTGGGGAGTCACACGCATCTTGTGCCTAATAAAGTGGAAGTAGTCCTCATGCACCTAAGACATCAACCACTGGTACAAGTGATCCGGCTTCCCAAAATAAGGCAACTCATAGAGTTGTAATAACCCTACCTTCGCCAATTTGACCTTTACATCATCATTATAGATAGGAAAACCTTCAGGTGTTCATTTTTGGTTGGGCGTACCAATTCTAATGCCATTTATTTCTCTATAGTGTTGGTGCAGTGATTATAGTCACTGACCGGTATGCTTCTCAAATGGGATTCCCATTCCTTCCCCATCATCACTCCATCTGGGTACTACATTTCTGCATACCATTCTTCATTTGTATCTACCTCGGGTTCTGGTTGTTTAGCCTTAGCTTTGCCCTTTCCTTTCTTGGGTGCCATGGTCAAGGTAATTTTATCACTCCAATCCTCTCCTTGTTACTCTGCTTTCCTTCTCCTAACCTTTGATCTCAGATCCACGATACAATTCTTCTAAACCCATGCCCTAGTTTGTTGAACCCTAACTTTGATACGTTCTTCACAAGACAACATCTCTTCACTTCTTTCCATGCCCATGTAATTCCTTCCTTCTGGTTCGCAATCTCAAACTGGCTCTTCACATTTTTAATCACATAGATCTTCCACTTGATCGAATATGAAAAACCCTAGCTGATAACACTTGCTTATATCTCCAACTCTTCATTTTTGCAAAGTAAAATGAGAGTTCCCTAACCCTCTATTTATAGTTTTTCCTTTGTTTGGTCATTAAATGCTACTCTACCTACCCCATACTTTGTTCATTTAATACAGATTTTTAAAATAAAGACCGTCTTGGTGACTTCACTCACGTGCCCTTCCTACGTGAAAACCCTTCCAACCTTCCGGTGACTAATCCAACCTGATAAGAGACTCTTACGTGTGCTCAACATGTTTGAAGGCACTTCTTACATCAGATTCTTAATTTTTCCTACCTCGTATTACCTTAACTACGCTTCCTTTTCCTTTATCGTGGTATCTACATGTAGCTTTATCCTGGCACCAACCATTCTATCTTTTCTCTTCATCTCTCTTTTAACCAAGGTACTTAAAAAGGCTCTTCAACACAACTTCCTTAGTACTTTTAATCACACACTTATTCACTTTTCTCCTCACCACACTTAAACGATGCATGGTCCTCTGTGCACTCATAAATTATCCAAAAATAACAATAAGGTTACTGGCACCCAAGGCACAAAACCAAAAAAACAAAACGGGAAACACAAGGAAATGAAAATGTATAAAGGAAACTTCTAAACTAACTAGAAAAACTACCTTATTTACAAACACCAAGAAGAATTTTATATAGTAGGGCTTGACCTCTTTGCGCCATTGAATTGTCTCGAAAATTCATTCCATCCACTCTCAGTAACTAGCATGCACCTAAATCAAGGATGTACGTGATTGTATAGGGACCTAACCAATGGACTTTCAACTTTCCAGGATGGCACATAAATTTAGAATCATACAGTAACACCATCTTCCCAACCTCAAACTTCTTATTTCTAATATGGTGATCATGCCAAGCCTTTTGCTTTACCTTTTCTCGCTATTTTTCTCTAACGGACAAGTGATCATCTCTCATCCAATTTCATTAGTTCACAATTCTTTCTTCAAAGCATTTGTTCATCGGCTAATCCTCCTACATGCACGCTATTCACATAGAAGGTAACATAAATTCAACCCAAAAAAAAACTTCCACACCAAACACTAATTGAAAAGGTTTGGCTTTATTTAGTCTTTTATACATAGTCCTATAAGCCCATAAAATTGCTGATACCTTATCATCCCAATCTTGTCTTCCAACATCACAAATTTTGGTCAAGGTATGACTCAGTATTTTGTTGAATGCTTCCATGGTTCCATTTGATTGTGGGTGATAGGGTGTAGTCTTATGATGAGCCACCATGAACTTAGATAACAAGATCCTCATGGTCTCATTTAGAAAATGTGTACCCCTATCATTGGTCAAAATCAAAGGGCATCCATAGCTCATGATAATGTTCTCCCATAGGAACCTTGCCCTCATTGCTGCCATGTAATCTTTAGTTGGGGCTACTTCTACCCAAATTGTGAGATAATCCATGTAAGTGATGACATAACATGACCCCGTCCTACGTGTTGTTGGTGTAATAGGTCCTACAAAGTCTATCGCCCTTTTTTCAAAAGGCTTAGCGCTAAGAATAGGATGCAAAGTCAATTCATCCCTCCTTCCTAGTTTGCCAATGTGTTGACAGTTGTCACATGTTTTACAATAATCCCTACAATCTCTATACAAATTTTCTCACCATAAACATGTCATTAATATCTTGCGCGCGGTGGTGTCACCTACGCAATGCCCACCCACACTTCCTCCATGTGCTTTCTCTATGATGGCCAGGAACTCATGCTCTAATACACATCTACGCAAAACCTCATCACATCCCAATTTGTATAAGTCTCCACTAATCAACATGTAGGGCACGGTGCGTATGGCCAATTGCTTATTTTCCAATGCCTTCATCCCATCCGGTGCCACACCTTCTTTTAAAAATATAGCAATCTCTTCCAAATCCGAGGGCACACGCCGTAATCTAAACAATTGTGTGTTTGGTATTGCTTCCTCAATACTTTGCGCATCCTCTCCTAAATCAATTCTTGATAGATGATCAGGTCCACAATTGATTTTTCTAGGCTTCACTACAATGGTGAATTCAAACTCTTGAAACAACAACACCCATCGACATATGCACCCTTGAATAACGGGCTTGTTCACTAAATACTTTAATTTCATGTGATCGGTGTATAATACAAAGGGTGTTGCCAGCAGATACTGTCTAAATTTGAAAAGTGCATAGATCATTGATAATGCCTCATGGTTAGTTGTGGTATAATTATGCTCTACTAGTGTTAACTTCCTACTCATAAAATAGAGAGGATGATCAACAATCCCCTTACTTGGTTGTGTAAGTATTGATCCAATGGCGGTTCTTTAGGCATCTACATAGACATGGAAGGGCTTGTCCCAAGAGGGAAAATGTAAAATAGGTGCGGTAAGAAGCCTATCTTTTAATGTATAAAACACCCTCTATTGCGTCTTTCCCCAATGGAAGGTACATTTGTGTCTAAGCAGCTCTTATAAGGGCGTGATGATCTTGGCATACCCTTAATGAATTTTTCGTAATACCCCATATGCCCAAGGAATCCACGCACTTGTTCTCTAGCTAGTAGGCTCCCTTAACCCCACAATAACTACAACTTTAGCGGGATCTATGAGCAAACCTTCCTTACATATGATATTCCCCAATAAAGTCCCAAAGGGTTTAGTAAACACACACTTCTTAATGTTAAGGGATATCCTCAATCGCCTACACCTTTCAAACATTAATCTCAAGTTGTCAAAGTGGTCCTTAACTAGACATTATCTTTGTCCAATCATCCAAATAAACCTAGAGAAAATTATGAATAAAGTCCTGGAATGCTTGCACCACTATGTGAGAAAAGATAGCAGGTGCATTCTTCAACCCAAAGGGCATGATCGTATATGCAAAACTTCCCCACTTGGTGGCAAAAGTTGTCTTCTCTTGGTCCTTCTTTGCAATCCGGACTTGGTGGTATCCTAAAAATACATCCATAAAGGAATAGATTTCACGCCTAATGAATCCTTCCAAAATTTATTTAGTGAAGGGGATTGGAAATGTATCAATGCCACAAAATGCATTCAATTCCCTATAATCCACACAAATTCTAATCTGCCCATACTTATTGATGATAATTTCCATCGGACTTATCCATTACGATTCTTTCACTGCCTCAATGATCCCAGAAGCTATCATCTTGTCTATTTCCTCCTTAACCTTCACATGTAAGTTGGGATTCATCCGATAGGGTCTTTTTCTAACCAGGTGCACACCCTCCTTCAGTTTTATCCTCATCTCCCCAAGGAATGGTGAATTCCTTTTAGCTCATGGTACCTATGTGGGAATAAATCCTCAAATTCACGCAATGATCAATGATCTTTGATACTTCCTTCTCTATCCAATAATCTCCAATAATATCTTCCTTAGGTTCTTCTCTTGAACCGATGTTAACTTTCTTTGTCTTTAACAGCTCATGGTAAGCACGTGCACGAGCATCTACACTATCCACTACTTCATGCATCCCTACAGAATGGCTAACATCTAAACTTTTGATTCCTCTCCATCAATCACATATACTAACTTTCCCTTCTCCTTTTCCAAACACGCGTGCTCAAAATGCAACTCTTCTATTTGTTCAATCTCTTTGAAGTACGCCTCGATCCTGGTTCACCTAATAGTTCCAACAACCTATCTTCCATTCGGAACTATCCCCCATGGTAAGGCACTTGATACCTGCAGAACGCCTTATCAACCGATGGTTTGGTACTCGATATTCCAAGGTTTGAATAAGATCAACCACGAGTTCTTGCCAATTCCTTGTTTAGCAAAGTGTGTCTCTAAATGAATGTACCATGCACGTGCACAACCCTATAATGTAGAATACAACTTGTATACCCGGAGGGATGGTGGCAAGGATTCCGCACCTTCTCTCTAGAACTGTTTCACATTAATGCACATGGAAAGAGGTGGGCTCCTTCCCATGGTACTCCTTGATGATGGTGGGTATATTGCTTCTAGAAAATATGACAGAGAGAGAAATTATTACCTCGTGCCACTCTAAAAGGCTTTCCTGATGTGTGGCCCACCAATGAGCTACTATCTTTGAGCAATACGTACCTCAACAACTCCCTTTGTTCCTTCTCGTTCTTCCACTAAGCTTCTATCTCTTGTAGAAAGATCTCAGGGAAGGCTCCTCTGGAGTACTTGGGTAGTTCTTTTCCTCCAAGGTGCTGAACCATGCATGCCTTTGTTACCTTGGTCACCAATCCTCTCAACTGCCATCCCATTAATTTGTAAGTCCCATACACCCAATTGTCACATGCCGATCGGGTGGTGGTATCACCACCGAATGAGCATATTCAAATTGGATAACCCCGTTAATAGGGTGTACCATCTCAGGGTCTTTGATTGAGCACACATAAATCTTGTCCAGAAATTCTTCTCCTAATGGTTCAATGTAGGCATTGAATTCCCATCAACCAGGGGTATAATGACTCGCGCCTCTTTGTTCTAAAAATGATGTACCCTTTGTTAAATCGAAGGTCTACATTGTTTCTTGAACACCAAGGGCACCCAAGTAATGTTGGGAAATTTTCCACCTCGGCAAGTGCCAATACTTGAAGTCCCAAAGTAAACTGGGCTCCTAAATAGTAATAGCTACATCCTTCAAGACACCAATGGGCATTGCCTTAGTCTTGTTTGCCATATATAGTACATTTGAAGATGGTCATGAATGCAAGTCTCCCCATCGATGCCATGCATCCAAAGTCAAAACATTAACCTCTGCACCAGGTTTCAATGAGTATATTACTGAGGAGTCATCCATCTCTACATTTAATGTAATCTCCTTGTCATAGTCGAGGTTGTGAGGGGGAAGGTTTGCATGCAAGACCTGTCTCTCATGATCTTCTCTGGCATGTGGTACCTTCTCTCTCAACCAGGATCCTCACAAAGGAATGATGTTCTCCTACCTTAGCATTTTGTACACCTCCTTGACCTCATCCAAGTCATCTCTCTACACCTCGATTCTCCTTCCTTGTTCCTCCCTCCTAGATTGCTCCTTTAAACACTATATCTCCCTTGTAAGCTTCAAATAACATCCATGATGTCCTGATATATCTCCTTTTGAAGTGTGGGGTTTGGATACTTTCCATGAACGACCTCTTCTCTTGACACCGAGTGTTCTTTTGCTTTGGTATCTCCCTTACGCGTGTGGCTTCTCGCCTTGTTTTTACCAAGAGGCCTATAAACCTTCATCTGTGTTACCCAAGGCATTCACTATATGTCTACTTTCTTGATGATGCGACCATCGTAACGCCTTTTTCCTTCTGGTGCTGCTGATTCATATGCTCAAATAATTCCAAGAACTCCTATACTTCTTACCGCACCATGAGCACTACAACAAGTTTAGGCACTCATGCTTGTAATGTTCTATAGATCCATAGTTGAAATATGTTCCTCATGGGAACTCATTCCTTCCTCCATGGTTACCTCATCCATGGAATCCTCCTCGAAAACCACTTCCATGTGTGCCTCTATCTACGTGCTCTTTATAATGGTGATCATCACTTTTTAGAACCACTTTGGTAATACTAGTTTGGGGCACCGCATGATCAATGGCCTCATGTATCGATCAATGAGCTTGCAGTTTTTAGAATCATGGGTTGTGGAGGTTTAAATATTTCAATAAAAAGATACATTCTTCCCGATCGCACCTTTGTAGTAAGGGACATCTACTTGAATCATGTTCCCCATGACAGATTTCACGGTCTAATGTCATAGTGCATACCATCCTCCTTGGGAAATTTTCCGTAGCGTGCCCCTCTATCTCACAATCTATACACCATAAACCATTGCGAGTCTCATTGTCCAAGTTCATAGATATCTTTTCCAACCGCTTAGTCATAGCAATAATCTGAGCCTCCAAAAATAGGCTAATGCCAGTATCAATACTACCAATAGCTTTGGCGCGTAAGGCAGCCTCCAATGCTTCGCACGGATCTGTAAAAGTTTTATGAGATAAGGCCCTTCTAAAAGGGGTGATCAATCCCCCAACAAACCATTGTGCATGCTGAGAAGGATGTATATCATATGATAATTTAGACAAGAGAGTCTTAAAGCACGCATCATACTCCCGCACACTCTCTGCCATTCCTTGTTGTATCTCCTTCAAAGTGCTAATGCTTTTTTACTCGAACTTAGGAATGTGGAACTCTGCCAAGAATGCATTCTTTAAGGTAGTGTAATCCACCACCATTTGATGAGGGTCATACTTTCTATACCAGCTATGCACGCGCCCTTGCAATGTGGTTACAAATTGACTAGCCTTTCATTTTGGGGTTGTGATACCTTTCACGCGCCATAGTAGTTCACACTTGTGAACATGTTCTGCAACATCCTCAATGCCCCTGTAATCTGGTAAATGTAGAGACATCTCAAAGAAAACCTGAGGTGGTGGTTGGGGTCCTTGTCTTAAACCAAAGCCTTGGTTCCCTCTGGTGTTTCCTCCACCACTTGATCCACCAGGTCCACCGGGTCCTATACCTCCAAAGCCACTAGATCCACTAGAACCACTAGGTCTAATAGGGCTGTAGGAGCTATGCCAAGACACCCCATGGTCCTACTAAAGCGTATGCGATGGTCCGTGATAGTGCTTGACTCCTACTACTTTGTCCCATGCCACTCCCTGATGTGAGACCAAAAGCTTGTACACTTGCCCCTTGTCCAAAAACTCCTCCAAATACTGGAATATGTGCAGCCATAGAAGAAGGAACTAAAAAATTATACCTCCTAGGCATGGATCTATCTCTTCCACTGGTTTCAATTGGGTCAATACTTCCTCCTGGATCGGGAAAACCAAGTGCAGGGTTCGGTCACTGGGTGGGTTCAGATATGTGCCAATGACTCTCCTTTCTTCATGCAACAAACTCTCACCAGAAGGTGAGGGGTCTCCCTCATGTACTTTCCAAGATGGGGTAGCACAGACTGCTCAGGCTCCATGTCTTCTACGTGAACCTCAACTCCTTCTCGCAACATCTATCTCCATAGATCCATCACACTAGTAGCCTCGTGTCACCTAGTAATCTCAATTCACGTACTTCGCCGACTTGAGCCATATTTATTCCCTCTCTTTTCTATCGTATCATATGCCATCTTCCTCCACCCGAGCTTCCTTACCTAGAATTCATAATGGTTTAGCCGGCCATTGGGAGTGCCTCTAAACTCATGGTAACCATTAATATCTTCATAGCTAGAGGAATAACACGTAGAAATGTTCCTCTAGGTTCTCGCGAAACTCAAACTCAACAATCTCTAGGAAAGAATACGTGGAAATGGCATATTCCAGAGTGTAGCTAGCTAGTACTCCTCCCCACTAGTGATCTATAACATGGGTCCATGTCAGATCTGCATCTTACAACCTCTGGTAGTCTTCTTCGGTCCATATCCATGATCCATAATACCAACTTGATCTAGATGCATAGGCTGAAAGCCATCCATATAACTCTACTGGGAAGCAAAAAAAGTCTCATACAGATCATGGTAGAGATTCTCTTCTACCCATCTACGTGTATTGAACTCAGGTCTAGTGCTGAATCTCTGGGAAAATTCATCTTCCATGCTCTTGAACCACGACTCAACATTTTCCAATGTTAACCGATCTGTCATTACTCTTTACATAGATCATGATGCATGCTATATCCCACTACAACTTTGAAAAGAGGGTCCTAGAAATGAAACCAAGATGTAGTAAATTTTACTCCCACTATAAAAGGAAGGAATCCCATGCGCACCGACCTATCACCCAACAGAAGCTGAGCGCTCACCCAAGGCACGTGCAGGTACCGAGTCTCTCTTTTATGTGAGTTTTAGTGGGAAGCATTTATCTATGATTAGTATAAGAGTATTCAGGAAAGAAGTTTAGACATACAAGAATCATAGGGCTCATAACGGCCTCCAAATCCTTGTAGCTTCTGCAATCAGATGTTTTAAAGACTCCATAACATATATTATAACAAAAAGAAAGATAAAATAATTCATTCATAGCATGCAAGAAAAGAGAACTCCTATAAATGAAATATACATTAAAACTATTGATATACATGTCTATTTACAACAGGTAACCTCATTGTATTCATTGTTTCATTATAAGATCCATAGAGGGTAGACTGCAGTCATGCACATCACTAGGCTTGTATAACTATGCCAAAAGAAAAATAAATTACAATACTAAGCCTAGTACATTCCTTTCTACATCAAAGTTCCACTCACAACAATCTTGCAGAGCTTCACCCATGTTATCTTTCTCTATGTGTATATCTCTTCCTCTATCTCTATATCCCCATCTATATGTTATCTTGGTCTCGGTCTCCGTATATCTTTTCTCATTGAGGCACTTGTATTTATCATCTTCCCACACTGCCAACTTGCCTTACCGCGCCCTCAGATCCATCGCCAAGTGTCGAATGTGGTCCTCCAAGTGAGCATGTTCCTTCAGGCCTGAGCTCTCCACTCCATCTCATGATGATCTTCTAGAAGATCCCATCGTTGGCATGCTCTTTCCTAGGCCACTTGTTGCTAGGATGACATCTTATCCGCATGCAACCGATCATGATTTTCACGTGTTCTACCTTTGTTGCATAAATTGGCTAAGTCCGAACCTCCTTTCATGCGCCACGTGAACCATGTGCCTTCTTAACTCTTCCTCCCGTGCACTTTTGCCTTGCATGCCCTTTTATAACTAGGATCCCCTGTGTGCCCATGTGCCTTCATACTTAGCCAATTTTCCAAGGGCCCAATAGGCAGCTATTTAGATTTTTTTATTTCAATATAGTTGTAGGAATTTCATGTGACAAATTTTACAGGACAAACAATCCTTAAATAATCGACATGCATGCACTACACTTTCTTTTCTACTTTCGCATTGAATCGAACCGGATAGGATTTTTACACACCATTTTCAAAGTGGTATTCACTCTTTAGGAAGCAGTAAAATATTTGGAGAATAACACTATACCTTTCACCCTACATTTTTTTCGCACTTGGTATGGGTTCACCCAAAAAACTTGTACACAACACAATTGGCATGAGATCACCCGAAAAACTCATTCTTCTACAAGATCTTTAGGATTCTTTCTACACTTTTTACTCATCACAAATTAGGTGCACATGTTTCTTTTCTCATTTTTACAAAATTTTTACACACTTTTTACATGCTTTGATTATATACACACATATTTGACTATTTGATGGTTCTTATCTTTTACATGTTTATCCTTATGGGAAATGGTAGTCACATCAATCATTTCATCGAGATAACAATCAACATCAAAGACCGGCACAAATGGAAATCTACACATACACTCTCTCCCTAGGGTCATCATCATCACTTTTTCACTTCCTCTTATTTAGCTTCCATGCTTCACATTTTATCATTCCACATTTTTTCCTTGTCTCTCAACACATTTTTTTCCATCAATATAAACCATTTATGGGTACACATCTTCTATCTACTTTATGTTATCGAGCATTTTCTCAACAACATAAAGTGGGGGAAAATGTAGACACTAAATCACACACTTTGGGTATCTATATAGTCTTGATCACATACTACTATTCATATGATTCCTAAGTAAGAAAATTACTAATTAACCCATGTCTTTTGGCCCCTTTGAGTACTTTCCATTAACCTTCTTAGTCTTACAAACCTTATTTCCTAGTTTTACCTTCGAATCTTCAATTTCTATGAGTATGAACATTAATGCCTAGCCAATAAGCCTACACCAGACACCCTCGACCTCTCTTTGCTTTACTCACATCTTTTGGTTCCTTTTTAACTGTTAGGGCATCTTAATTTCTTAGTAGTTGGCCTTTTCAAGGTTAATTAAAAAATTCAAGCAAAGGAATCATATAAATATAAATTTATGTGATCATAATAAAGGACCAAGTACTAAGCATTATCTATCACCACCTTAGGTTGCATCTAAGAGCATCACTAGAGCATTTAAGAATCCATCTATCTCCACACAAGGGACAAAGGAGTGTCATTTCTGCATACACATATAAGAGGGGAAGTTAATTATTTAATTCACACATCTATTTACATTTCATAAATTTATCTACTTGCTCATTATCAAGTACGACATGCACAAGAGCCACCAATGGAAAAATTCTGCACACACACACACACATAGAAATGCATTTGGTATGAGATGTAGTGCAACACTAAGTCGTAAGATCACTTTGTTGATAATTGAGGAAAATACGACTCCTCATTTGCATTATTTTATTTTTGGGATTTGATGCGTTTTGGGGGTTTTCATGCTATTTTCTTCATTACAGGTTATAAGAGACAATTGTAAACTTGGTGTGACATAGTAGAGACAAGAAGAAAAGGATAACAAAAATATCATGACCTTGTGAAACTAGTTTTCTCGAACCATTGAGTAGTCACAGGAACGTCAGGAGATATGCAAAGTGCCCTGTGCCCTTGCCCTTTCATAGGTGCAAAATCTAGGAAGATCTTTATGGTCGTACAATTTTATGAGCTTTGGTGTGGCACATTCCTCGTTCTATTTATTTTTCATCAATTTGGAACAATCCAAAATTAATTACGAATCAAATAATTTTTTTATCTCTTCATTTTTAACTAAGGTTTTAAATTTAAATCTCTTAATTTCTTGGGATAAATATGTATTTAATTGTTTATATTCATCAATTTTACATAGTTAGAATTAGGCATTTATTTATTCAATATTTTCTTAATCAATGTCATCAATCCCACCTAAGCTACCAAAGCATTCAAGATCCCTCCCCATCCTAACCACTTCAATTTCCAATTCATTTTATCAAATCAACCACTCCTTATACCGATGGCCAAGACACATTTCTAAGTCCTCCACCATCGCACGGTCCCTACTGTTGTTTCTTCTTACCTTTGTGATGGCTCTCTCTCTTATCAAGACATAGGTAATCCTCTCACATAATGATATGGTATCTCTCTTATCACTACATAGATATTCATCATTGACACACTTGGGGGCATCATACTTATTTCTCCCCCTCCGAGCATACTCATGTGTCTCACATTTCTACCATTATGATCTATTCTTTGAATCTAATATTTCTCATTCATCACACATAGATTGATACAACTCCTATATCATCATAAATATATGATGCAATCTTGTGATATGGTTCACACTTGGATTTTGAGGGCATACTACACACATGAACCTCACATACTACACATTTCACATTTCGTGCATTCATGACATCTTTTTCTAGCGGCACGTATTGTACATCATACAAACTATTCACTCTACACATTCATGACACAAATTTATACACATTTTACTTATTCCAAAATGATTCACTCTAGTTCCATGGTTCATAATGTTTTCATGCAAATGTGTAACAGGGAAATTGATAATTTCTAAGCATGACAATGATACCCATGTACCAATTTTTTCACATTTTATCACTTGAGGCACCCCAAGCGTACATAGTCAGAAAGTAACCTCCCAATTGGTGTTAATTCATTCCCCTAGGTGATTTAGGAAATTCAAATCAACCCCCTAGGTGATTTTAGGAGTTCATCAAAAAATGTAAACTTCGGGTAGTTGTGGGAAGGGCTATCACTGGCCTTCATAGGATTGGAGCAACCCCATGGAGTGGAACTGAAAATCCAAACCAGACACAGAAGTGAATCAAATGCATATGAATACTAGGAATATTCAAGAAGGATCTAGAGAAGTTGGGACAGTTTCACTAAAATAAGGGTTCACAGGCCTAGATAGTGCATGGGCCAAAACAACTGTGGAGCTCCTGAGGGTCATTCCAGGACCTCTGGGTGGAGTTAGGATAAAAAAACATCATTAGAAAGGAAATTACAAGAACCAAAATATGGTGAAATTATTTTTCCAAAAAACTTTAGCGTAATGGGCCTGCAGGTTTTCGCATGTAGAAGTGGAGCATCAAATACAAAATACCTTTTTTAGGGATCAAATGGAGGAATAAAGACCGATACCCACACCATTACATTAAAAATAAATTTCAAGCCAAGATCATATACAATTTCATCAAAAAGTTCATTTGGAGCTTAAGTTATCATTGCTTCAAGATGTCCTCTTGGAGTGAGTTCGAGAGTTAGTCAAAATTTGGGAGGAAACATGTCTTCTCCGGGAGCACGGTGGGATTTTATGTCCCTCACATCCCTCGAGGTTAAGGAAATTAGACATGGAAAAATTCACCTAGCATCCATAAAACCTCTAGACCTTCACATGACCTCCAGAGATCACCAATTCAATGCTTAGGTGCTTGTGGGAGCTCAAAGCCTTAAGCTGTTAGATCGCTGCCACATGTCATCACCTAAAGAACTCGTGGAATTTGATGTCCCTCATGAACATTTGAGGTGAGGGAAATAAAACATGAAATTTTTTTCCCAACACCTAAGGAGACTTCTGGTCACCCATGTGACTAGCTTTCAGCCCCTTAATACTTTAAAGCTACTTTCTTGGCTCTAATTCCTTACCGTGAGATCTCCACCACATTTCATCACCTTGTTCACCATGGAATTTGATGTCCCTCATGTCCCTTTGAGGTGAGGTATTTCAGGGACATGAAAATGTTCCTATCTCCCATCTGTGCTTTATTTCAAAATTTTAAAAATCCCACCTGCTCCTTACTTCTAACATCTAACATTCCTGTGCACACCCATATCTGCAAACTCCCTCTACAACTTCCCACCACATCTACAGCATTTCTGAACCTAGAATCAGCTCCCTCACAATATGGAAAATTTCTAATTCATGATAATATTTAGGTCACAGAGGAAGAATTGATCGAAATGAGAAGAAAGAATGAAGAACAAAGAAGAAGAAGCCTGAAAATTCCATTGCCATAGAACGAAGAATCGAAGAAATATTTCAAACCAATATGAAAAATGATCCACCGTCTATTGTTGAGTTCTCAACTCTCAAAAACCATTAGAAAAACACTTTCAAACCTCCTATTCATAGCATGAAATGCTCACAGCAAGAAATTTCACTTCGGCTCTATGAAGGAAAAACCTCAATTTCCCGTCAAACCGGTAACTGAGATCAAAGAAAAATTTCATCAGTAAGATAAGATGAAAAACCCATATCTAAAAATGTAAATTTCATCATGAATGTAGAATAAAACAAGACCTAAAATTTTTGAGGTCCATCAATGGCTGCCATGTCTAGAAGTCGCTTTAGGTCAAAAATTAAAAGTTTAAAATCTCTTAAACTATTGATTGGGTAAGCACAAAATTTCAAAGGGGTGATATTGGAAAAAAACCCATATCGGAAAAATTCATTCCACATCAATCCGACCCCTATAATCCCACTTTCTAAAAATAGTAGGTCTTCTGCATAGAGGACTACTATTTTAGGAAAGTCATCAACAAAATAACCTGTGAAGGAGACGCTAGAAATAGAGGATGCACTGTAGTTGGAAGTTCATTAGAACGGGAATTTTGGTCCAAATTCAAAACTTACTAAAAATAGTAAGTGGTCTCGTGAGCACCTACCAAAAATAGAAAATTGGTCCAAAAGTGGGAGGAGTGTAGAAGGAAGGAGATTCTCAGTAATCATAACTAGTCAAGGATCAAAGGGGCCAATTTTTCACACTGCTAAAAATAGTAAGTTACTTTTTCAGCACTTACTAAAAATAGAAAGTCATCCCAAAAGGGTGAATTTCATAGGGGGCATTC
Organism: Taxus wallichiana var. yunnanensis; assembly: GCA_018340775.1. Taxonomy (NCBI): domain Eukaryota; kingdom Viridiplantae; phylum Streptophyta; class Pinopsida; order Cupressales; family Taxaceae; genus Taxus; species Taxus wallichiana. Next base: position 64,204,064 of record CM031240.1, read on the forward strand.
TAGGAGTTAAAAATTTCGTGAGCACCTACCTAAAATAGAAAATTGGTCCAAAAGTGGGAGGAGTGTAGAAGGAAGGAGATTCTCAGTAATCATAACTAGTCAAGGATCAAAGGGGCCAATTTTTCACACTGCTAAAAATAGTAAGTTACTTTTTCAGCACTTACTAAAAATAGAAAGTCATCCCAAAAGGGTGAATTTCATAGGGGGCATTCTAGGAGTTAAAAATTTCGTGAGCACCTACCTAAAATAGAAAATTGGTCCAAAAGTGGGAGGAGTGTAGAAGGAAGGAGATTCTAAGTAATCATAACTAGTCAAGGATAAAAGGGGACAATTTTTTCATCGCTAAAAATAGTAAGTTACTTTTAAGCACTTACTAAAAATAAAAGTCATCCCAAAAGGGTGAATTTCATAGGGGGCATTCTAGGAGTTAAAAATTCATACGCCATCAACAGTTAGAGACCAAGGAGAGAAAATCTCTACACTTGCCAAAAATAGTTGCCCTTTCCAAATACAATAAGTGTCGAGAAAAAATGAAGTTCATATTTACAAAGGGGGAACCAATGAAGTCTCTATCTTTATGGATCTCAATAGTGTCCTTTGACACTCATTTCATGCTTCAATCAGTATGTATGAGGTGGAATTCACAATCAAATGCCGTTAGACTATTCATCAGGATCATGTCCAAATCAACTAAGCAGTGTGGCAGTGTTACAGGGGATCAAGATAGGGTTTGTTCCAAAGCTTCAGTATTTCTTGAAGGGATCTCCATGTTTGATGCTCATAGTCACCAATGGAATCATTTGACAACACTTAGCTCATGGGGTTCGTGCGTCATCTAAAAGAGAAGGCTCGGCGGTATAATACATTTGATGATCCATGTTTCAAGTATATTGGAGCATTTCATGGTTTGGGTTATAGGTATATCACATGAAGGGTGGAATTTTGCGGTCATGAGTGAAACAAGCCCATTCAACATGACATGATTGGTTCTAAGATCCTATCTCTTTAGAGTTGGTGTTCATGGTCATCAGTGAAGTCATTTGACAAGTGTTTTTAAACACTCATTCCAAGGCTTCCATAAGCCAATTTGAAGAAGTTTCTCAGGAGGTGGTAGATTCAGAGATTCAAAGTCTCACTACACTTGAGTTTTCAATCAACACATATTTGTAGACTTCATCGGGAGTGACATTGTTTCTTTTCCTCCTTCCCCCAACATTCTCTCTCCCGCATGTTCTATTTTTTTATTATTGAAAAGTATAACCATATATTAAACATGAAGTATAATGCTAATCATACAAAATTGGGTGGAAAAGATCACACCCCATAAATAGGACCAAAGTAGCCATAAAGAGGCTACGAGTAGCAAAGTGTCATGTCAACAAAAGCATTTTCAATTAAAAAAACTTAAAACCAAAATAAAGAGAACCAGAGAAAAATCCAAACATGGAGCTAGACAATAGCAACAAACATGGAAAAAGGAGGTGGTGGTGGTGGGCTCTTTGGACGGTCACCCCAACCACCAAAAGTAGTATCGGGCGTCATCGGGCTACTCCTAGCCATTTGTGCTCATCTTGCTCCTCTTTATTTCCTCGCTAGGAGGGTAAGATAGCCAAAGAGAACCATAAAAACTTTGATTGGTTAGGTGCGCCTCCTGGAACCACCAATGCCATAGCCTAGCCAACCAAAAATCCCGATAGCAAGGCGGAGTCTAAGATGGAGGCAGAGAGACCCACCCGGTGAGGAGAGGCGCTATTCCACCCACGAGCTGGACCCGGTCGGGTTACGCCACCCATGGGACGAGCGGTGACCTTGCAATTTTACATTGGGGTTGCAATTTTCATATGTATTAATGTTCCTAATGTAATAAGTCACCTTTATGATATAAAAAGGGACTTAAAAGTTTCCTAGGAAGTTGAAAAGTTAAGTTGTGTGAGGACATATGAAAAGGCATTGGGGGTAGATGAAGAGTCATATCTCATTCTATAAATTATAAAGCCATTCCCATTTCAAAGGGTTGGTGATTGATTTTGTAAACTCAAGAGTATATTGTACTTTGAGAGAACAAAGGAGATAACCATTTTCTTCCATTTTCCCCCTCACTAGTTTTCCTCCATTCCCACACTATGTACAACTTTTGTTTAAGAAATCAATACAAGAAGGAGTTTCTAGCTTTATTTGACTAAGGGATTTCTTGATACTTTGTGATCATAAATTCTATTTGGTCTTGTTGTTATTTTGAGTTATTTCTTCTCATAAATGCATGTGTTGAAGTTTCTAATTATTGTGTGCAAGAATATGATTTTTACTTATAAAATTAGTTCTCCTATCTCATTTTCATCACTCCCCTTTCTTGCCTTATAGACAAATTCTTTTCTATCAAGAAATTGATAGATTTTCTACGTGGTCAATGGAGTGCCCCTATTGGATCCCCAGTCAAAAGACCACAAAAGAAATCCACTTTTACTCATGCATGCACATACAATAGCTACAACAATTAAGTATAGCGATATATACTCCTAGAGGATTGACAATAAATCCATAAATTTTCCCTTAAAATTTTTTTCGCCATTAGTTTTTGGTACCCAATGTTGGGAAAATTTAATATCATTTGCACCCAGAATATGACCTCAAGGTCTACAAATTCAAAAAATCAGATATTAAAAAAACAAAAAAAAGTTCATGAAAATAAATTATTGAAGGCTACACTATCAGTTCCTACATGTGACCTTTCATATTCCATAGTGTCTTTTCATATTCCCACTTCAAGAATTTCCAAAAGCTTGCTGAAGGAAGATACACTAGGTTGAACAGGTTAAGAGGTGGTGTTGATTCCAATTTCGAGGCTTTGTAAAATCAGAAAGAATGAATTAGAGATAATCCATACTTCTTCTCTCAAGCCTTCTCTCCATCTGGCTCTTCAATAAGTTCACCTGGCAATCCTATCTAAACTCCTGTTGATACTTCCCCTTCAAATTATACCATTTTTAACCACCATCAAGCATTAAGTTCCTGTAAGAAGAAGAATTTAAAGAAGAATTTATAAAAGAAAGAGCTAAAGTATAAGCATAAATGACAATGGAAGATGAAGTAAAAAGACATCAACCCATTGTCCCATGGGGAATAAATATAGGTCTTCTTTCTCTTGAACCCCCTCTTCATGATCTACCAACAAGTTCTCACAAGAAATTTCCAATGTTCAAAGGTGATGTCCAATAGATTCCTGAAGAACACATTGCTGCTTTCATGACATCATGTAGAATCCTTGGTGTTGAACACGAAGATGTTGTTATGAGACTATTTTTGGAGTCCCTCCAAGAAAAAGCAAGATAGAATGGTTCTACCTCATACCTTCCGATCCATCACTTGTTGGAATGACATCAAAATAAAGTTCAAAGGAAGATTCAAATTTATTGAGGACTATCAGGACCTCTTGGTGCAATTGGCTCAAATGAAGAAATAAGAAAGTGAAACTATGAGAAAATTTGTAGCTTGTTTCAAATGGTTGCTTTGTAGGATACCAGAAGAAGATTCACCATTTGAAAACAATATCAAGATATTATTCATCAATGCTCAATCACCAGAGGTAGGATTTTTCCTACGAAGAGTTCAACCAAGGAATATTGTAGAAGCACAAAGGATGGCCATCAAATTCAATGATGATCTCATCCTATCAGGGAAGATAAAGAATCCATCAAAGGAAAGGCCCAATGTTCTCAAGACAAGAGAACTAATCCATTGGGTGCAAAAATTTGAAAATGAGATGGCATATTTGAAGAGGGAATTATTTGAACAAGTATCTCGCTCAAAGAAACAACACAAATCAAATTACAAAAACACCCCAAAGGATTGCCTTGGAAGTCCCACCCTTGAACGAAAATTGTAGGGTTAAGGAAAGTGAAGCAGAAATGATGATATACTAGAACTTTATGAGCTTGAGAGTGATACATGAATTAGAATGTGTGAGTATTCGGAGGTAATGAAGAAGATGAATAAGATTCACCTAGCTTCTCATGTGTGGTATTCACTCATTGTCGGTGAGAAAGGAGAACCTTCCTTCACTACTACTAAGAAAAAGAAGACTGAAGATCCTTCTATGGAAAATTTTCAAAATAAAATAATTATTCAAGGATCTCTGCTCCCACCCTCCATGGAGTCCGGATTGTTGAAGCTGATCTTGTAGCAAGTAAGAAGGCTCCCATAATTCCAAGTAAGTCTTCTAATGCCTCTTCCAATTCTAAATCTAAATTTGCTCTTATAAAATCTAGCACTTTAAAAGTTCTTAATGTACCATTCAAAATACCCTCCATTCCCCAAGCATCAAACCCTACTTCCAAACCTACCCCAACTCCAAAATCAGTCCCTTCATTTCCCTTGTCCACATATGCTCCCTTTGACTTCATAGAATATGTGAATAGATCCAAGGTGCAAATTACTGAAACTAAATATCTATGGACTCACCCCGAACAATTTGAGAGGTTTTTTCAATACATCAGGAGTGGTAGTTTAACACCCAATGATGTAGCTCCTAGTTCTAAAGGAATACTACCAAACCCACCTACACCTCCCTCATAGAACATGCTTTCTTTGAGTGCATCAAAGACTGATAAGGTTGAACCTTTCTATGTCTCCCTTCTTGTTGGAGAATATGTATTGAACAACTGCATAATAGATTTCGGTGCCTCCAAAAATGTAATGCCTATAAAGGTCTCCAAGGCTTTCAAAATCACCATGAATCCTCCCATTGTCTCTTGTTACTCCTTGGAGTCAAAAGAGGTTCCAATTTTAGGGAATTCCAAATATGCATAGGTGCCTCTCGACAGATTTCCAGACAAGAAAGTTTCAACGATGATTTTGGTAGTAGATATTCTAGCTTCATTTGGAATGTTGCTAAACAGGGGTTTTTGTCAGTAGTTGGGGGGAAAGATCCAAATGAACTGGTCTTCTACAACCATTCCAATTAAGGGAGACATTGAAAATTACTTCCAGAGAAGAAGATGAGGTACACATTATAAAATTTCGAAGTCCAAGAACCGACATCTTGTACCAAGATACCAGGTGGATGAATCACTTTGTGACAACTAAGGAGGAAGAGGATATTCCTATCTTGATAGGGCAAGAAATGAATTCCCAAGAGGTATGGACCTTTAATAAGAATTGAGGAGATGTGAGTTATAAGAGGGCAGCCCCAAATTACTGGATGACGTAAACCATGAAGAAGAGGAAAAGGTTCTTGGTGAATCTCAAATGGAAAAATCAACTTGTGTTTTTATCCACAATCAAATTGAGGTATTTTCATTCCCATTTGGAGATGAAGATGATCTTAGCCATGTAATTCTGGAGGGACAATACCATCTTGTGATGAGCCCATGAAAGGTTTGAAAGAACTATCTGTACAAGAACTACTTAGAGCTACAGAAGAAATATAATATCTTGAGCTCAGTCTCGAAATCCTAATGCAAGCCATGAATCTACAAGACAAACGCGAATCTGATTTGAAAGCTTTAATCATTGTGAAGGTTGGCCATGTTGAAACAAAGCAAGATGAGAAATATGATGCCCCCGAGCCAATGGTTGATGGATACAACAATGAAATCAAGGTATTTTCTTTCCCATTTGAAGAGGAAGACTATTTCCATGATGAAGAAATTGAAGCAAGGAGTTTTGAGGCCTTTGAAGCTAAAGATCCTCTTGACGAAGGAGTGATAGAATGTAGTGATTCCCAAGATGATGAAGTAATCCCTCTAGATAGTTGCCTTGAGATGTAAAATAAAGATTCTTTAAAGGCATCCAAAGATGAGCTGCAGGAAGTAACAAAGGAGATCTCCGTGTAAGAACTATTGGATGTAGTAGAAGTTATGAAATACACTGAATTCTTGATCTCTTAACTTGTGCCATGGCCATACAAGAAAAGTATGAGGTTACTTTTAATCCTCCATTCAATATTCAAGCACCTCATAATAGAGTAGAGATAAAAGATGAATCTAAGGTTTCTCATGGAAAAGATGTCAATGAGCATAGATTTGGGAAAGAAAGTAACTCAGAATATTCAAGAAATTTGAATGAAAATCAGCTTTGGGGTAGTGATGAGATGCTTAATGAAGAATCAATTATGTGGATAAACACAGAATGTAACTAGCACTATGAAACTGATTTCAAAGGGAATGAAGGAAATGAAATTTCTAAGCGAAGGCCTGAGCATCAAGAAGCTCATGTAGAATCACTCCTACCAAGTACATAGACAATCATGAAAGCACTTGGATTTCATAAATAGTTAAGGAGAGGAGGATACTTTCTCGAACTGGTTAATGGCTTCGTGGAACAACATCACTCAGTGTTGCCCACTTAGGGGTAACCTCTGAGAAGAGAAAATTTCTTAAGTGAAAGAATATTCTCCCCCACCTTGTACCATAGGTGATTACTAGGTGTTTTACCATTTCTATTGTGTGTGTCTTTTTCTTTCCTTGTTTGTTGTGTATTTCCTTTCGTGGTTTTTTTGAGTGTGTGTGTGTTTCCTTCTTTATTCTCTCTCTCTCTCTCTCTCTTGTCAAGTTGTACATGAATCCATATGTACCAATGGATGAGGCACTAGTCAATATGTTACAAAGTGAGATTATGGAGTTCTCATGTTATTCCTTCACTGTGCTCAATCCATGTCATGTCCCCAAGCTAGAGACTGATGTTGTCATGCAAATGTGTAACAGGAAATTGACAATTTCTAAGCATGAAAATGATACCCGTGTACCAAAATTTTCATGTTTTATCATTCCAAGGCACCCCAGGTCTACCAAGTCAATCCATTAACTACTCAATTGGTGTTAATTCATTCCACTAGGTGATTTAGGAAATTCAAATCAACTCCCCTAGGTTATTTTAGGAGTTCATCGAAAAATGCAAACTTCAGCGGTGTGGGAAGGGCTATCATTGACCTTCATAGGACTGGAGAAACCCCATGGAGTAGAACAAAAAAATCCAAATCATAAATGGAAGTGAATAAAAGGCCCAGGAACATTATGGATTTGATTTAGGAAGATTCAGGAAGGATCCAAAGAAGTTGGGATAATTTCACTAAAATTAGGGTTCACAGGCCTAGGCAGTGCACAAGCCAAAATAGTTGTTGAGATTTCGAGAGCTCGGATGGAGTTAGTAGAAAAAAACATATTTTCAAAGGGAATTACAAGGCCTACAAGATGGTGAAATTACGTTTTTCACAACACTTTGGAGAAATGGGTCGGAAAGTAGTTTTTCTCATGCATAAGTGGAGTACTAGATAAAAAATCCATTTTTTCAGGTATTAAATGTATGTATCAAGACCTAATACCCCACTATTGGATTTAAAATTCCATTTAAAGTCAATATGATATAAAATTTCATCAAAAAAGTCCATCAGGAGTTCATGTTATCGCCTGTTTCAAGATGTCCTCTTGGAGCGAGTTCGGGAGCTAGTCAAATTTTGGGAGGACGTGTGTCATCTCCAGGAGTCGGAGGAATTTTATGTTCCTCACATCCCTCAATATCAAGAAAATAAGACATGGAAAGATTCACCTATCCCCCACAAGACCTCTGGACCCTCATGTGACCTCCAAGATCACCAGTTCAGCCCCAAGGTGCTTGTGGGAGCTCAAAGCCTCAACCATCAAATCATTGCCATGCGTCATCACGGAGCACTATAGAATTTGATTTTCCCAATTTCCCTTTGAGGTGAGGGAAATCAAACATGGAAATTTTTTCCCATCCCCTAAGGAGACTTCTAGTCACCAATGTGACTAACTTCCACCCCTAAACACTTTAAAGCTACTTTCTAACCTCTAGTTCCCCTCTGTTGGATCTTTGCCACGTGTCATCACCTTGTTCACCATGGAATTTTATGTACCTCACGTACCTTTGAGGTGAGGGACTTCAGGGACATGAAAATGCACCTATCTCCCATCTGTTCTTTATTTCAAAATTAAAAACCCGCCTACTTCCATCTTTTAAGATCTAACATTCTCGTGCAAAACCATATTTAAAAACTCCCTCTGTAACTTCCTACCACCACTACACCATTGCTTAACCTAGAACCAGTTCCCTACTAGCATGGAAAATGTTTGATTTATAATAATATTCAGGTCACAAAGGAATAATTGATCAAAATGAGAAGAAAGAATGAAGAACAGAGAAGAAGAAGCCTGAAAATTCCATTGCCATAGAATGAAGAATCAAAGAAATATTTCAAACCAATACGTGAAATGATCCACCATCTATTTCTGAGTTCTCCACTCTAAAAACATTAGAAAAAAACTTCAAACCTCCCGTTTGTAGCACAAAATGCTCACAACGAAGAAATTTCACTTCCGACTCTACGAAGGAAAAACCTCAATTTCTGTCAAACCGGAAACCAGATCGAAGAGAAATTTCAGAAATAAGATAAGAAGAAAAAAACCATATCAAAAATGTAAATTTCTTCATGAACAGAGGATAAAACCAGAACTGTAATTTTCGAGGTCCATCAATAACTGTTGTGTCCAGGAAGCATCACGCTTAGGGTCAAAAAATTAAAATTTTAAAAGGTTCTCAACTATTGATCGGGTAAGAACAAAATTTCAAAGGGGCGATATTGGACAAAAAACCATATCGAAAAACTTCATTCCACATCAATACGACCCTAGAAGCCAAATTCATAAAAATAGAAGGTCTTCTGCATAGAGGACTATTATTTTGGGAAAGTCATCAACAAAAGAACCTGTGAAGGAGACACTAGACACAGAGGATGCACTGTAGTTGGAAGTTCATAAGAATGGGATTTCAGTCCAAATTCAACACTTAATAGAAATAGTAAGTGGTTTCACGAGCACCGCCAAAAATAGAAAATTGGTCTAAAATTGGGAGGAGTGCAGAAGGAAGGAGATTCTTAGTAATCACAACCAGTCAAGGATCAAAGGGGCCGATTTTTCACACTCTTAAAAATAGTAAGTTACTTTTTCAGCACTTACTAAAAATAGCAAGTCATCCTAAAAGGGTGAATTTTACAAGGGAACATTCTAGGAGTTGAACATTCATGCTACATCCAAAATTTGGAGACTAGGGAGGGAAAATATTGACACTTGCCAAAAATAGTTTCCCTTTCCAAATATAGTAAGTGTTGAGAAACAATGAAGTTCAGATTCGTGAAGGGGGAACCAATGAAGTCTCTATCTTTATGGATCTCAATAGTGTCCTTCAACACTCATTTCATGCTTCAATCAGTATGTACGAGGTGGAATTCACTATAAAACGCCATTAGACTATTCATCAGGATCATGTCCAAATCAACTAAGTAGTGTGGTAGTGTTGTAGGGGATCAAGACAAGGTTTGTTCCAAAGCTTTAGTATTTCCTAAAGGGATCTCCATGTTTGATGCTCATAGTCACCAATGGAATCATTTGACAACACTTAGCTCATGGGGTTCATGTGTCATCTAAAGGAAGCCTCTTGTGGTATAAGATGTTTGAGGATCCATGTTTCACTACATTGGAGCATTGCATGGTTCGGGTTATAGGTATATCACATGAAGGGTGGAATTTGTAGTCATCAGTGAAACAAGCCCATTCAACTTGAGATGATCATTTCTAAGCTCTTATCTCTTCAGAGTTTTTGTTCATGTTCATCTATGAATTCATTTGACAAGTGTTTTTTAAAACACTCATTCTAAGGCTCCCGTAAGCAAATTTGAAGATTTTTCTCATGAGGTGGAAGATTCAAAGATTCAGAGTCGCACTGCACTTGAGCTTTCAATCAATAAGGATATGTAGAATTCATCAGGGGTGAAATTCTTTATTTTCCTCCTCCTCCTTTCCCCCAACATTCTCTCTCCTCCATGTTCTAATTTTGCATTGGGGTTGCACTTTTTCATATGTATTAATGTTCCTAATGTAAAAAGTCACCTTTATGTTATAAAAAGGGACTTAAAAGTTTCCTAGGAAGTTAAAAAGTCTTAAGTATTGCGAGGAAATATTAAGAGTCATATCTCATTCTATAAATTGTAAATCAATTCCCATTTCAAAGGGTTGGTGATTTATTTTGTAAACTCAAGAGTATATTGTACTTTGAGAGAACAATGGAGATAGTCATTTTCTTCCATTCCCCCTCACTAGTTTTCCTCCATTCCCACACTATGCACAACTTTTTTTAAAAATAAATACAAGAAGAAGGATTTTCTAGCTGTCTTTGACTAAGGGATTTGTTGATACTTTGTGATCATAAATTCTATTTGGTCTTGTCCTTTGTTTGCAGAGAGTTTTTCTTATGATAAATGCATGTGTCGAAGTTTCTAACTAGTGTGTGCAGGAATTTGATTTTCTACCTGTAACATTAGTTTTCCTATCTCATTTCTCACTCCCCTTTCCCACCTTATAGACAAATTCCTCTCTAGCAAGAAATTGCTAGCTTTTCCGTAGGGTCAGTGGAGTGCTCCTATTGGATCCCCGGTCAAAAGGCCACCATAGAAATCCACTTTTACTCGTGCATGCACATACAACAAATACACCAGTTGGGTAGATGGACTTGGAATCCTAGAGAATTGGCAATAAATCCAAAAATTTCCCAAACACATACTCAACTACTAAGGGTCTCAATCTAAAATCAAACTCACCATAATCATCCCTTCTACATGATTTACGCTTTATACTTCATGATCATATATTTTTAGCACACAATTCAAACCATTTCTCGATGATGCACTCTTGTTATATGGTTCATTATTTACTATTAAGGGGTATTCTATAAATGAAATTCATTTCATACATACTCATTTACATTCTCTCGGGAGCATGCTGCTCTATCACATCCACTTTGCATTTTATTCCATACACATACACAACATATTGTATATCTTGGTCGCATTTATTTTTTCTTACTTGTGCTTAGATGTACACTTTCTTACACATGCTAGAAGGATATATTGTATATCAATATAGATGTGTGCATTCAATTTTCCCTAGGTGGTGAATGCATTTTTCTACCGATCTCTACACGCAACATAGATGCTAGGCACTTTACCTCTTACCGGTCCCATCGTGGCTCCTACGGGTGTATAATTTCATACACATCCCAAGTGCTATTGTTTCATTTTATACTTATTCCTATTTTTATAGCACACTAATCCATTGATATATACATGTCTTGACATACTTCATATATTTATAACATGCTAATGGGTGCTTCATGTGCAATATTTACTTTGCAGGTCTATCTTTTACCATAGTTGTACTCTGCTATTTTGTTTTCTATTATTTTCCATTATATACCATTGTTTTCAAAATTTATGTCACACTGTCTTTTTTCATTCTATTTTGGTCACAAGATGAGTTTTTATGTTAAATAATTTGGGAACATAGGACTAGTTCTATTATGTTGTCCTGTTAGGAGTTGTTTACTCATGTGTGTGTAACGTGAAGGTTATGCATACTAATGAGCAAATATATACGCAACATCATAGTCACACTTTCCGTTCTACTTACTCAATTTTCTTAGTGTTATAATTTATTTTATGTACTTGTTGATTTTAACGTACATCACTTTGTTTCTATAGATGATGGTTTTGTTTAATCGTAACTTGTTGCATGACTATGTTGTTATGTTGTTTGGAATGATCATGTTGATGGTCAAACATTTTGGATTTGTATATTTTCATGTTTTATAATAGCACATGGTATTTTTATTAGCCTTATTTGTGAATCATTCATTGACCATAATGTGTTAAAATATTATATGGTGGAATGATAATATAAAGGTTAAATATTATTATTTACCTATGTTGCTAACATAAGTTACTATTACTACTATATATTTGGTTGATAATGGTCACAAACCTAGAAAATGAAAAAATGATTACGAGAAGTTAAGAATGCCATAATTGATACTAATATTGACAGTAAAGGTAATGTTTTCAAATGATTTTACAAGCCCATAACTATGGTGAGAAGATGAAATGAAAATTGTAGTCTCATTTAATATTGATACTAATATGAAAGAATGTTTCATTTATTAGTCCTATGGTATAAGAACATGTTCGAAGGCATAAATAAACTATCATAGTCTTTGAACCTATGGTTGGGTAATTATCATAAGGTTTGTAAATGGTGAAAAGGTGGTCTAAGACCAACCTCACGAAAATAGATGATTTCTTAATTGATTTCATGTGGTATGCTAAATTGAATTGGTCATAAGCCGACCCATGCTAATGATGGATATGCATATGTAAATGATTATGTCGACCTAAGGAATAACTAATATTTTAACTCCAAAAGTCTTTGACCACTCAAATTTTAATCTCCATGAAGATTAGATAAATTAAGTGGGGAGATTTTAGAGGAAGCTGAGATGTGGTACATTCATACATTAATTGTATTAAGTCATACCTATAGTTCTTGGGAGAAGCATGAAGCTTCTTGAGGAAGCTAATGTGATATTTTGTGGTTAATTATGGTTCATTTTTACTTTTCCATTTTTGTAACTCTTTTGAGCTATACCCGTGGAAAATTGTTAATGATCTATTTTGGCTTGAATCTAGTTATTTTTGGGAGTATTAGATGGCTTATTTTTAGCATGTTTGTATTGTGGATATTTTAGAGGAACTTATTAATGGAAACTTGGAAGGTTAATACATTTTGATCCACCATTTCTATAACATTGAAATTTTTGGTATTTGCAAATTTTATTGTGGTTGTTTTCTTGAGGAAAATGTGGTGGAAGAATTTCTAGTTGCTCGAACATTGGTCAAATTGTGAGGAAACAAGAAGAAAGTTCAGGACTCCTCTTCTCAAGCATGAACTTTTAAACTATCTATCCTTCACTTTTTTTACTTAATAATGTGTATAATAAATACTTTTTGTTGATGTCAAAATGTTTTTTAATGGCATGTTAAGGTGGGAAGTCTTAGAATGCATTGTTGGCTCTAAATTTTTTTCTTTTACCTCCTTGCTATTTTCCATATCTAGAAATTTTATGAGTCTCCATTTTATGTTGAGTGTTAACATGGGAAAAGGAAGGATGAGTTCAATTTTCCTTCGAAGGTCGACTTGATGTGTTTTGGGTTACCCATTTCTTGGTGCCATTGCTAATATATATTTTGAAACAATGACCAACCTTGTCTTGCAAAGAGATAAGTGATATAAATTTTTCTTTCCTTAGTAATTTTTTTGTCTGGGTTATTTTGGTTATGTGTGATATGTGATCAAAACTGAAAATGCTATCCTACAATTTAAGGTTCAATTTTTGTCACTATAAAAAAATTAAATATGAGTACACTAGATTATTTTTTATAATATGGCTTCACACTTTGAGATTTTATTACACACATATTGTGTAAAGTATAGTATATAAGTACGGTGGTTTTAAACTAGTAGCATAAATGAAAAAGGGGATTAAATTTCTTTAATGGGTATGCATTTTTATCTCCTCTTGATGGTTTACATATGTAGAAATTTCTTACCCATTTTAAGGTTGTGGGTGCTATAAAGGAAAACATCATTTTCCAAGGTTATAAATTGAACTGTACTCGTTGTTTAATAAGTTGAATATAGATATGGTATAATAACTATGTAATCATTCAACTTGATGATCGAGCATTTAAAATAAATATTTGAAAGTTTAAAGTTAATTGTTTTCTAGAAGTTATGTAAGCTGCAAAGTAAAAGGAAAACATATAAATTATATTGATCGAGAATGATATGAAACTTTTTAAACATTGGGTTTAACCTCCTTGTGAACTTAACTTCATCTGTTATATTAAAGATTTATGTAGTAAATGTGTAGTGGGGCTCACTTATGGGAGTTATTGGATCAAAATGGGATTAAAAGGAAGTTAATTTTTATTATTTATTTATAAGTCCTTGTATTGAGTCTATTATAGACTTCATTAGTTGGAATCAAATATTTTGATGTCTCTTAAATATGGTATTGTGTTTGAAAATCATTAGAAGTGGATCAAGTAAGATATTATTATTGAAATGTCTTTTCCTTTTAAAGACTTCTATAGAATATTAGAACAAAATTGAATGATGAAGTATTTAGATCAAAATATTTAACTATCGATAGCTAACTATCTTGATAATAATGAAATGATTCTTTTCTAGTTAACAACATGAAATTGTGAATGAAGCCTATTTGTTTCTTGTGGAAATATAAATGACGAGTTTACTACAATACTTTATATGTAAGAAATTAATTTAGTTTATTGAATGAGATAATTTATTGTATGTACATTATGATGTAATATACAAAAAGGTGATGAGAATGAAAAATTCATGCTAGTTCATTTTGAACTAATCATTTTACCATCTTATCTCTCCTATAGATAACATAATTGAGTTATCTTTTGCGGTTGACTAAAGAAAGATTTCACATTTTTAGCATGCATGATTATATTGATTAAGTTGATTTGATTGTATTAATTGTATGGATTCTTGTAAAGTGAAATTTATACTTCGGAGTTATATTAAAAGAAAGAAAAGCATATTAGCTTGTTATAACAAAAAAACTATCTTGCGTAATCTTATTATACTTCGTAATATTTAATATTTTATAAATGATAATGCTGATGTTTACTTATATTTTAAATTATGGCATTTGTATTTCTGATTTACGGTTGAATGTTATTGTATAAATTTAATGGAAAATGCTATTATTATTTGATGATTCATCATTAAGTTGTTATTTATGTACACTATTATGAAAATATAATGAAGTAAATATATCTATGATACATTCAACAATGTGAAAACATTTAATTGGATACAATGTAACGTACCTTTGCAAAAACTAATTATACGAATAATAATTAAGTATTACATACAACAATTTCGTAATATTAATATACATGTTCACCGTGATAATGCGAAAGACAAATTAAATCATAATAAAGATACCAATGAGTGTACATTTCTATTTAAGTAGAAAATTTTATTGTACTAAAAAAGCTGTTGTAATTTAAAAGACACGAGTCGATGTGATAAACCTATCGCTATGAAAAAAATAGTGATAGTTGTATTAACGAACGAGTCTTAATTGGTTAATTCAACATGGCTATGAGAAGTCAATGATTGCATAATGACGTGAGTCATTATGGTAATGTTTCCTTTTCATAGGGATCTTGAGTCTTGTTATTAAGATCCGTTCATTAGGAATATCACAAAAAGATCTAAAATATGCATCTCGTTAGGGAACAAGAGTTGTCAACGAGAATGTCAAGAACACCTCGATACTAACATAAGTTGGATATATGGAAGGAAATATTTGCATAATAATAAAATTAATTATGTAAAAGTTTCTTTACCTTAGGAAACCTAAGTTGGCATTGATGTGTCCTTCCATGCATGTTGGATATGCCATTTATCTTGAGTGTGGTCATTAAACATAGTATTGACTAACTCATTCAAATCCTAATAGCTTAATGAAAGTTATACGGTGAAAGGATAATTTTCTAATGATGAGTGTGTCGTCAAGCAGGTGCATGTAATGCATGTCTCTTAAAATTTGGATTAAGTAGTATAAGTGTTGATCACACTCTTAGATTCACCGAGTTTCTAATTGAAGTGTGAGATACCCTATGGAATTCGAATGAATCAATTTTAAGTAGAAACTTATGAGCTATACTTGATTTTAAAAACTTTTAAAAGGTTAACCAACATTATAATTTGTATATGCAATCGTGAAGAGTGAACTATGGGGAATCGTATAGGTCTAAATGACCCATATAGTAGCACATGGTTTGATGTTATTAAATGGATTGAATTTTTAATTAATGTTGGATTTAAAAATATTGTGTAATTAAATTAGTGAAGACATAAAGTTAGTAAGGGATATAAATAAATATTTCCCTTAGTTAGGAGCATTGATAAAGTATGTGTTACATTTGGTAATAGAGCTTAGGGTTACAACTATTTGACTTATTGGTTCCCTACACTAAATTTAATTTAATTATTATATAATAGAGTAAATGGTTATGAAAAGGGGAATGCTATGAACCACCAACCTGTTAGTGGCAAAGCATCCAAAAAATAGAAATTGGATGAGATACTTGTTGTCCTTCAGGACACTCATAATTGTATGGGTTTTCTTGAACAAAAGGTTATGGGTAATGACACCTGGTAGTTCTTGTGATAATAATGAATGACCTTAGGGGAAGCCTAATGCTGAGAATAATAATAATGTTGTAGATCCCAATGTGGGAAATAATAATACAATGGATCATAACATTGTGAATGAGAATGTTGTAAATCAACTTTGAAAAAAGAGGGAACGTTCGGTAGTAGAGATGTCAAACAATATTAATAGGATCAACCCACCTAAATTTGATGGAATGAATTTAGGATATGGGTTCAAGAACTGATAGAGTGAGATGGAGAATTATTTCTCCATCAGGAACTTTTCTGAAGAAACTAAGGCTATTTGGGGAGCTTATCAACTCTCCAATGAGGCTTCCTCATGGTGGGATAGATGGAAGGTAGAACTAGGGTTTGATGTTTCTAACATAAGTTAGGACTAGTTCAAAAACTATTTTAGATAGTGTTGGTTACCATAAGTATATTATGACCAAAATATGTCATAATTTCATACCTTAGCTCAAGGAAAGGTGACATTAATTGAGTACTAGGAAAAGTTTAAAATTTTTCTGAAATATGTCCTCAAGTATCAAAGTGATGAGAAGTTTCACATTAAAAATTTTATTTTGGGTTTGATCCATGTCATAGGTGGTGAAGTTGATGTTCATGGACCATTAACCATGGAGGCTGTGTTTGAAAAAGCTATCAGATAAGAGAAGAAGATGCATGCTATATCTACTCATTGGGAAGAAAAGAAAAAGAAAAATTTTAGTTCACTTTCACCTTTAACACCCAAGAAAACATGGTGGAAAATGGTGGGTAATAAAAATAGAAATGGAAATAAAACTATAGAAGCAAACCACATTGTAAATCATAAAAATAATGGATAGAACAATGCAACAACCTCTAAAAACAAACTCAAAAGAAATCGACCTTTTTGGTATGTTTTATATGTGGCTTAGATCATTATGCAAACAAATCTCCACAAAGGAAAAAGGAAAACCATCAACAACATAGAATACATGTTAAAGTAGCTAATAGGAAAACATAGAAATAAAGTACACTCATTAAGGTAGTAGGCAAGTTGTTTGATTGCCTATAACTATTTTATTTGATATTGGTGTAACAAAATGTTTTATTTCAAATAAATTAACATCTAAACATAACAAAGAAAAGCTGGTCATATGAAGAACACATGGGTGTACATTACGAGAACAATGTTGTTCATATGGTGAACCAATGTCTATTTTTCATAGCATTGGAAATGCCAAATTTCACCATCGAATCTGGATCACTATGTATCTCCCTTAGGTTCATATGACATAGTAATAGGGATAAAAATTTTATCGAAGAACAAGGCAATCTGTGGACTACTTTGAAAAATAAATTAAATTCTTAGATGATATTTAGAAAAAAATAGTAATTTGGGAATAAAAAGATGCTTTAAAGTAAGGAAAATCTCAGCCATGTAGCTCAAAAAGGCTAAGAACAAAGGCTATGTTCTTTATGTTCTAAAAGTTTCAGATTTTGGGGAAGAAGGTAAGACTTTTGTGGAAGACCATCCGCTATTATGAGATTACATCAATGTATTTCTAGAAGAACTACATGGAATTCCTCTTAAACATGAGTTTGATTTCATAATAGACATCAAATCGGGAATCGAACCAGCTTTCTAAGAATTCCTATAGAATGACCAAAACTGAACTTGTTGAGTTGAAAACCCATCTTCATGAATTATTATCTAAGGGATTGATCGGACCGATTATAACTCCTTGGGTAGCACTAGTCATCTTTTTCGAAAATAAGGATGAAACATTAAGGTCATGCATCGATTATCAAATTATTAACAAAGACATGATAAAAATAGATACTCCTCTACAAGAATTGATGACTACTTTGGTCAAATGAATGGTGCATCAATTTATTATCATATTGATATGCAATCAGGTTATCATCAAATGAGCATAAAAACAAAATGCATTCATAATAATTTCTTTAGGTTAAGGCACAAACATTATGAATTCACGGTTTTACGATTTGGACTTACTATATGAACTTAAAGAACCATATGTTTGAGGATTACTTCGACAATTTTGTGTTTGTCTTCTTGGACGATATTATGATTTACTCTAAAAGTGTTGAGGAACATGATGAACATCTTAGAATTGTATTATATGTGCTAAGAATGATAAATTTGTATGGTAAGATTTCAAAGTTCTCATTCCATTAGAATGAAGTACAATATTTAGGGCACAAAATAAATAAGGATGGAATCTCTATGGATCCATAAAAATAATTGCAATAAATAATTGGAAAACTGCTAAAAATATGCATGAATTTAGAAGGTTCATGAGGTTGACCAAATATTACACAAAATTTTAAAAATACTTTTCTAGAGTCATTGCTCCAATAACCTCATTGTAGAAAAAGGAAAAAAAATTATTTGGTCTACAAAATGTGAAAATTCCTTTAATTTGTTGAAGGAAAAATTGACCATATCATCATTTTTAAGGGTTACTGAGATCCCAATGAAATCTTCAATGTGATAAAATATGCCTCGAGTGAAGGTTTGAGAGGAATAATTCAGTAAAAATACCATTGAATTCTGCATGAGATCAAAAAATTAAATGTACATGAGTTGAATTATGCTACCCACAACTTGGAGCTTGCTGCCATTATACACTCCTTGCAAGTTTAAAGGCACTATCTATTAGGAATGCCCTTTGAACTAAAAATAGATAATCTCGGGTTAAAATACATCTTCACGCAACCTAACTTGAATGCAAGGAAGAAAATATTGTTAGATTTTTATCGGTGCATGACTTTGATATAAGCTATATAAAGACTAAAGAAAATAGAGTGACATATGAAGTAAGTCGTAGGAAGCACATTTCCGCTATTTTGACTCTAAGAACTCAATTTAAAGATGAAGTTAAGAAGGCAATGCAAGATGATTCTTATTATTAACATGTTAAAGCTGTGCTAAATGTAGATCCAAATGGTAAAAGGTACAAGGGATTCAAATTTGATATTGAAGGAGTCCTAAGGTTTGAAAATATAGTCTTTGTGCCATTGGGAAATGATTTAAGGGAAAAATTAATGAAATAATTTAATGACACTCCCTAATCCGGGTATCTAAGAGTGGAAAAAATGCTTTCTAATGTAAAACAAAAATATTTATGGAAAGGGATGAAAAATGAGCTAATATACTATGTTTCACATTGTCTAGAATGCCAATGTGTCAAGGAAGAACACATGCATCCAGTTGGATTGTTTTACCCTCACAATATTCCATAATTCAAATGGAAAGTAATCAGCATGGATTTTGTGCAAGGATTACCAATGTTGAAAACTAAACATAATGTGATCTTAGTTGTAACTTTGATAAACTAAGGTAGCTCACTTCATACTAGGAAATATGAAAGATGATTCCTATACTTGTAAAAAGGTTTTGCATGAAATTTTTAGATTGCATGGAGTACTGAATTCATAAATTTTGATAGGGATCGTAGAATGAATTCTCATTTTGGAAAACTCAAATACAGCCTTTGGAAGGGAACTAAATTTTTGTTATCCATACCATCGAAAATAGATGGTCAAACTAAAAGGGTCAACCCAGGTAATGGAGGATATTCTCAGGATGTACTTTATGGACCATTAATACAAGTGGG
The DNA here is from genome assembly GCA_018340775.1 of Taxus wallichiana var. yunnanensis. Classification (NCBI taxonomy): domain Eukaryota; kingdom Viridiplantae; phylum Streptophyta; class Pinopsida; order Cupressales; family Taxaceae; genus Taxus; species Taxus wallichiana. The sequence goes on from CM031240.1 coordinate 64,223,793, forward strand.
AAGAATATATTTAATTGGTTGAGTTTGTTTATAATAACACTTAGCATTCATCACTAAAAATGGCTAATTTGAAGCATTGTATGCGATAAAGTGTAATACCACTATCGAGATGGGATAACATGGAGGATAGAGAGGTAGTATGTCCTAAGATGTTGACATAAATGGAAATTGTGTGCATGTGTTGTTTTTAAACTAATAATAAATGTGAGTAACAGACTAACACCTAAATAGTCTTAATTAGCAAGAATCAAACAACATATTAAGCACCATCATGATAAGAATTGAACAAGGGTTAAATGCTAAACATTCATTAATACAAAACTTTGAACCTTAACAATGTTTAAACATCTAAAAATCCTCTATTCTCTAACAACATATAAATGAAGGAACCTAGGTAGGCTCCATGGCTATCAAAAATAGTTGTCCTTAATGTTCCAAGAACCTAGAAATGAGGACTTGTCAAATTTGGGCTACAAGACCCTTTTGACACCTCCCATATGACCTAAGCACTTAAGAAAGAGGCTTAACTCTTCAAGATGATGAACTCTCAAGAAAACAAAAAGTAAGCTCTTAGTCTATTTTGCTATATGCTTTGCATTTTCTTTCTCAAGGATTTTAGGTGTAGGTATAAAGGTAGATGAAGGGCTCCTTATATATTCCAATGGATAAAGGAAACACTTCATCCCTTTGCATATGGGATAAAGGTAAAACATGATTAGGAATGGATAAGGTTGCTTTATTAAAGGTAACCTTACTTTAGAAGGGTTTAATTTATGCTTAGCAAGTCATGGGAGTTGGGGGGTGTTTTAATTAATCAAAGGTGATTAACTAATAGGTAGATGTAAGCTTATAGAAGCTAATTAGAGGAATATTAGTACGATTTAGACTATTAGAAGGGGATTAAATCAATTAAATATTGATTTATTAGTTAAATGAAGTGAAAGGCTAATTAATTAATAATAATTAATTAGTCTAGATATAAGGGGTAAATAATTAATGGAAGGTCGTTAATTAGGTTGTTAGTTGGATATGTGACTTAATCAATTAGTGTATTGTAATTAATTAACAACAACAAGAGGGAATATGAGCACTTTTGACGATATGTCGTCAATTTGTGAGAAAGGGGATAATTAGTGCAATTTAAGTATTTAAATTGCTTGGGCGTAATTATGGGTGTCTACAGAAATGCAAGTCAAGCTCATTTGTGAGTGGTTAGAGGAATTTTCCGATAGGAATAAGAGATATGTCAATCGAAAAGAGTTGAAGGAAAATTTGAACAAGGGGACGAAGTTTTCCTAAGGGTTAAGCCCAAAAAAGTGAAATTTCATTTGGCAAGTCATCCAAACTGTCACCTCACCATGTTGGACCTTTTGAAGTGTTTAAAGTGATCAATTTTATGGCATACCATTTAACATTGTCTCCGCATTGTCCAAGATGCATGATTTTTTTCATATTTCCTTTCTTAAAAGTATGTATCTCATATAACACATGTTCAACATTGGAACTCCTTATAGGTTTAGGATCGGGAATCATCATGTTTAAACCAATAAAAGTGATAGAAACTCATAGGTTACACTTATGAAAATATGAAACCGATCAATGCAAGGTTCAATGGGACCAATAATTTGAAGAAAGTGCAACACGGGAAAATCTTGAAGAAACTAACACTTCTTTTCCACAATTATTTCAGTGGTAAAAACTTATATTTGGTTAATCGAGATACATTATAATTGATATTTGTATTATTTAAAATAACTGAAATATGCCATATTGATGGTTGTTTATAAAAATTTGGTGATTAAAGGCTAATACAATAAATAAATTCAGGAAATAAATGACTCAAAACTAAAATATTTTTAGTTTTATATAATTTAGTGATTGTTTGATATAGAAATAAATATATATGTCACTTTTTTTAATCTGTTGATGGTTATTGAATTAAATCATCATGATGCTGATTTTTAAAGGGGGTATGTCACACCCTTCCTTTTTCATTTTATTTTGTTCATAAAATGAGTTTTGATGTTAAAAAAATTAGGAACATATGACTAGTTCTATTACGGTGTCTCGTATGCGGTTGTGTACTCGTGTGCATAACTAGAAGGTTATGCATACTAATGTCCAACTATGTAAATGACATTGCAGCGGCACTTTTCATCATGATTTCATGAGTTTCGTATTGTTATAATTCATTTTACGTATTTGTTGATATTAATGTACATTACTTTATTTTTGTAGATGATGGTTTTGTTTCATTGTTACTTGTTCCATGACTATGTTGTTATGATGTCTGGAATGATCATGTTGATGGTTGAACATTTTGGATTTGTATACTTGCATGCATTATAATACCATGAGGTATATTTATTAACCTTCCTTGTGAATTGGTCATTGATCGTAATGTGTTAAAATATTATAGGGTGGAATGATAATATAAAGGTTAAAGATGATTATTTACCTACGTTACTAACATAAGTTACTATTTCTACTTAAATGATGGTTAAATTGTCACATACCCAAAAAAAAAGGAAAAAAATGCATTAAGTTTTTTTATTATTGGTAAATAGTTTTTTGAAATGGACTATACCCTTATATACAAAGAGGGCCTAGAAGCCAGAATAGGAATGAAAAACATTAAAAGAAGGATCAAGATCCAGATAAGACATAAAAATCTAGGGTAACTAAAGAGCAGGTACCCCAAAACATCAAACCAGTTCAAACACTGTGGAAGAGTAGCCAAAAAATAAAAAACATGATGGAAGGCAGCAAGAGCAGTGCAAATCCACAATTACTTCTTGGCGGCTTTGGCAATTCTAGATTTAATAGTCTACCAAGAGGTGAACATAGCCAATGCCGTCATATGAGTAGGGTCAGTAGTATCTAGCTGTTGAATGGTTTGTTTTCTTTCCTTTTTTGTGCCCCAAAGAGTTGTTGGTATTCCACTGAGATTAGAGATGCAACGGACATGCTACTTAATAAATTCCTCGATTGCACTAAATATAGCGTTAAGCTAAGAATACCATCATTGATACATATATTGGCGGGAAAGGTAATGTTTTCAAATGATTTTATAAGCCCATAACTACGAAGATTATATCAAATGGAAATTGTAATCTCAGTTAATATTGATGGTAATACGAATGAATGTTTTATTTATTAGTCTTATATTCTAAGACCATGTTCGAAGGCATAAATAAACTATCATGGTCTTTGTCCCTTCGATTGGGAAATTATAATAAGGTTTGTAAATGGTGAAAAGGTGGTCTAAGACCAACCTCATGACATGAATGATTGTTTAATTTGTTTCTTATAGTATACTAAATTGAATTGGTCATAACTAACCAGGATAATGATGGATATGGATATCTTAATGATTTTTGCAATCTAAGGCATTATTAAGAGTTTAACTCAAAAGTTTTGAACACTCAAATTTAATCTCAATGGATGGATGGATAAATTAAGTGGGAGACTTTGGAGGGAGCTGGGGTTGTGGTACTTGTGATAATGCTAAAATTTTGCAATAGCTAACTAAAAAGACTAACACCTATTAGTTTAGAGCTAAGCTCAAATTTATCAATGAACCATCATGATCATAGCTTATGAAAATACATAATGAAAGTTACAAGAATTTACTCATATAATCTATAAGTATTCTTACTAAGTTAAATAATTGCTAATTAAAATGAACCTAATTAGATCTATGAGAAATCAAATTATGTTGTTTTCCAAAGAGAGGGAGAAGATCTCACCAAAGAATGGCTACAAGGCCAAGCTTGGATCTTCTTCTATTACTCAACAATGGTATAGTTAGTGCAAAATAGATATGCCAAATTAATAGAGAAAGCTCTTGATCATATGTTTTATATGAGATACTATTCAAAGTATGGTGTAAGGTGTGAAGGTAGGAGCTTGGTCCTTTTTATAGATTTCTATTTGGAGAGAAGCTTGAATCCCAATGAATGTGGGACAAAAGATAAAGGATAAAGTAACCTTAGACTAGTTAACCATGATTAAATGATTTAACTAGTGGGATAGTAACTCATGGGAGTTCAAAGGTATTATAATTAATCAAATGAGATTGATTAATAGGATAAAATAAGAGTTTTAGGCTATTTGGAAGTGATTTAGGAGAAATTTAATAGGATTGGAAGCATTTGAAAGTGAGATCTAGCAAATAAGAGGGTTTATTGATTAAATGGATGTTAAAAAGGCTTACTTAACTAATAATAGCTATTTAATTAATTTGAAGATGATTATAAATAACGAAGTGTCATTAATTGGCATCGAAATGTGATGAAAGCTAGTTAATTAACAAAGTGTCATTAATTGACCAAAATAAAGGGAAAAATTTGTTAATTAGCAGAAAACACTAATTATAATGGAATGATGAGATAGAAGATGAATGGTACCACTTTAACATTAAAAGCTGTGGAAGAAGATTTTAGGTGCCTACATTTGCACCATTTTGGGGTGGCATAAGTAATGCCAATGAAAATAAAGTAAACAAGCAATATTTAGAAGAAAAATTAGTAGAATGTAGGATGCCCCCTTGAGTGTCGATGGGGTGATAGAAGAAGTCGATTGACGATCAAAAATAGGAAGGAAATGGATAGAAGAATCCAGGTGGAAGAAACTTTGATAGTGAGAAGAAATGATAATGAAGAATATGGAAATAGCTTTTGCATCCAGCTCATTCAATAAATAAATTTGTTTCATCACTTTTCTCATATGATCTACATCATCGACCCTTATTAAAATGTACGCATACAACAAAAGTGTAAAATAACATGAAAAGCTATAATACTAACATTTGTTCATTGTTAAAAATGCTTAAATCCATGTAACATACATAATTCAATCCAATACGAGAAAGTAAAAACCTAACACGACAAGGAAAAATTACAAACAAACATAAACAAACAATGTTTAAGACAATTGCACCAATGTTTTTTTATCAAGCTTCGAGTTCTGAATGTTCATTTTAACACCAAGGGTTAAAAATGATGCCCTAAGAAAGGATACGTGCGAGGGGAATAATAAAGGAAACTAGGGTCGTATGAAAAATCATTCATGCACTATAAAAATAGTACCCAAAAATGATTGTAGTAAAGGCTTACAGACATAACAAGCGAGACCAAATTTTGTAAATGGAGATAGATCAAAATGAATCACGAGTCATTGTGCAAGAAAAAGTGAGAACCTAAGAAAGATGTTTTGTAGGAAAAATTTCGATGTTTGAGGAAAATCCATTTGATACTGAGGCTTTAACTACATGTATGCCATTTACTAATTTTTGAAAAATATTGAATTTTACGATTTTTGTATTTTTATTGTTTTACCAAATGTTTGGGACTTTCAAGGAGACGTATTTGAATGTTTTTATTTTTCCAATGAAATATATTTGAAATTTTGGATGTTCAAATGTTATATGAATGATTGTATGATTTTCTAGAATTTTTCTAAGGTATGTATAGGAAAACGAAGAAATGTGGATGCCCCAACGTTAGATGGGATGTATAAGGGTAAAATGCCATCTGTACATATAAGAAGTGAAGATACAAAGTTTCCCCCAACGTTAGATGGAATATAAAAAGGCAAAATATTCACACATAGAAGTTAGATCGGGGCCAATATGGTTAGGTTAAACATGATTATGAACACAAACCAATGACGCTCTAGGAAGGAGCAAGTCATGCCCCAGTGTAAGATGGCCAAGAAGCCGATGATAGAAAAAAGTACTATATTTTTATTGAAATAAGAGACACAGTTTCCCTCAAACATAATAAAAGGAAATATTATACACATGGATGTTCGAAAAAGTGTAAGAACAACGAATGTTATGTAAGGATATGAAAAATGTTCTTAGAATATTAGTGAAAAAAAAGTGATTAGCTAAACGCACAAATCATGAGACAATAAGGACTAAATCAAGAGTTTGAACAAGGTCTAAAAAAATAAACTTGGTAGCATACTAATCCTATTTTCTCATCAAGATCTAGTGTGTGCACATGGAATTTTATTACCTCTTGGAGGGAAAATTTGATAGACAACGAATGAAGACACCTCGGCCAATGTGTAGGAATGATTTATTTTTAAAGTTGATTTGTGAATGGATGGTGGAAGAAAATTCGTACATTTCTCCACTATTAGCCGTGCATCCATATCCCACGATGGAGATTTATTTGATTATGATAGCAACATTGCTCTACTATCACCATGTATCCATAGCCTTGGTAGATTTATTAGAAATACCCAAAGAGAGAGTTATGTTATTGATATGATTTTTTATTTTTATTTTTTATTGAATATTTTACTTTTTGATAACTTATTTCAACTTTCTTGATTTGTTTTGATAATTCGTTAAGAACCACCGATGGCTTGATGGAAGGATGTGGAAGTGATTGTGATGACAAAATTAGATAGTGTCGATAAATATATCCAAATTTTATTCGCAACAATTTTATTAAATGTTGATTGTGATAGGATGTCTACGAGGTCAGTCATTCTTTAATTTACCAAGGTGATAAAAGACCAAAGTAAAATGGATACCATAGAGATAAATGTCACAAAATGTGTGCGAATAGACTAACCAAAATATCATCGAAGGGATGAAAATGGTAGATGACTTACAAAGGAATGAAAAGAAAGGGAAGAAATAACATCCATGTGTATGGAATAATTGATTGCAATGATTGATCTTTATACCTTGTATTTTTGTAATGTTCTCTCATTTTTTTATTTTTGAAATTGGGACCAATAATGTCACTCGACATGATAAGATCTAACAACAATGTTTGTGATTTCCTTGATAAGGAGACTAGGAGTGTTTTCTTATCAAGAGTCTTATTATCCCCGATCTCAATGATCATGGTGAGCTCATGCTCAATGAATGAATGTGATTTATATTGAAACATGGATTTCATATGTGGGAACTTGGGAACTTGAGTTCCGTATCAAGATGTTTATGTACCTTGCGCCATACTTGATGGTTGTGTTGGTGTAAATTTTTTATCCGCATTTGATTCTAAAATTTATGTTCATTTGAATTGTTCAGAGATTTGGAGATCTTGGAATTTTTGATCTTATCTTGATAAAGAAACTATTTGGGTTTCCTATAAGCTAATATGTGACTTGTCTAATCGAGAAGTGGGAGAAGAAAGTGGACGTTTAGATTTGATGTGAGAAATAATAGTGGGATTGCAAAAATCATTAATAAAAAGATAATGTTATTAATGAAAAGGATGCAATCCAAGAATTTAAGAAGATGGGCTACCAACACGTGTCCCGTAGATTGAAGATGAAGGGATACTATGATGTGGCCCAAGTATAGAAGATGATGGGATACCTAGAGGCGTCCCATACATAGATGTTGATGAAGGGCTACTAGGATGTGACCCAAGAATAGAGGATAAAGGACTACCCAGAGGAGACCCACCAATAGAATATGCGGGGCTACTTGGATGTGGCCCTAGAATAGAAGATACCAGGAGGTGACCCACAAATAGATGATAATGGAATACTCGGTGATGGCCCACATATAGAAGAAGATGATGGGATACTCGGTGATAACCCAAGGTGAGATTTAGATTAATGAATCATGATAGATAAAGAATGATTGGGTGAAAATATAGGTTATGGATCAATGCTAGAACTAAACATTTCATCATGCAATGAAGCATGAGAAGATGGAAGAACAAGAGGAGTATTAATTTTGATGATCTTTGGATATTCCTATATTTTCTATAAAAAAATCAACCTCTTCCCCACAATACAAAAATATATCAAAGTCTAAAAATAATCCTTACTTGTAATCCCTAAGGGAATTTCATCATGTGGCCTCATAAATTCTTTGATCGCTTCTTCTTTGTGAAATTAATCGATTAGTATGGGTCGTTTTTCTTCGACCATAGTAGATTGATTAGAAGAAAGGTGTCCAACTTTAGTGGAATATTTAGAATATGATTACTATTAACATAATTTAGCATAGGCATATTTATTGCATTTTATTGCAATGTCTTTTATTTAATAATGTGCAACATGTGCACTCTAGTCTAGTGACTTGCATTCAATATTGGTATTAGTAGTAATTACATGTGCATGTGAGATGGGTCTTCATCTCGTAGTTGGTGCCCTGATAGGGTGTCATGTCTATCCATATGAGGTGTCTAATATCTATAAATATTACTGACTAGATTGCATTGTTATGTAATCTGATTTCATGATCAATAATATTTGTGAGGCTTCTGTCCCTCTTTGTTCATTTCAATCTAATTATATTCTATCATTTGGTATCAGAGCTATACCATTGTTATCATTGGTATTAGAGCAAGTTCTATCCAAACTAAGTTGAAGAGGAGCACTATTGGAGAGGATCCATTGGAGAAGATCTGCATCAAAGGTGAGCCATTGAAGCATCCCACAGCCTCCATTCCTTCCAAGCATCCCTCAACTAAAATTTGACCTATCTAATTATTTGGAAGGTAATTTTTTTTTGATTAGTCATTGGCATAACCAATTGATTCAACATATTGGCGGAATATTTCAGATTTGGAGATCTTTAAAAAAAATATTTGTGAAAAAAAGATATTTTTTCTAAAAAAGGAGAAAGATCTTGAAAAAAAATTACAGATCTAAAAAAAGAGTGAAAAAAAATCAGATCTGAAAGTGGAGGTGTGAAGAATTCAGGAGCAAAGGTTGAAGTAGTCCCGTTAACAAAATTCCAGCACATAACTCTTAGAAAAAATGATGTAACTTTTTCATACAATGTCGATTGATGTGTTAGTTTTTTTTTCTAGAAAGATAAGGAGGTGCAAAAATTTTCAGTTTACATCATTTTCAGATTTGGCCTTTACATATGATGAAAAAGTCATCTGTACAAGTTGGGTCATTTTTTCAAAAAAAACATCAGATCTAGCTGGTAAATTGGTAATATCTCAAAACTTAAGATTCTGATTCTTCTAAAATTTTGTGGGTTTTAAGAAAAATATTTTATGATGTTGCTGTCAAAATTTTAGAAAAACCCAGATCACGCTTTGTGAGAAAAGGTGAAAACAATATTCAGATTGTTTGTTTGGATTTTGGGAACAAATAGGTCAACGGTTCAATTCCCATTCTCTCCATATTTTTTATTAAATTATTTTTTTGGAAAATTTAGAGAAATTACTAAATTTTGGGAGATTTCCAAATTTAGAAGCTTACCAAACACATTTAGAGCCACCGCTAAATTTACTAGAAAAACACCTATTGGGGGTAAAAAATATTTTGGCCTAAATTGTGTATTTTGTGATTACGGACCCTTTTTTGTAAAGAGGGGGACAAAAAAATTCATTTTGATGTAATTTTGGAGCATTTTGTACTAATCTTGGTGCATAAAGTAAAAAAAAAAAAGAAAAAAAAGGTGCAAATTTTTTGTTTTATGTTTGGTTCTATCACACGAGATCTTTGATCTCATTCACGGCGGTCGATATATACGGTGCCTCAGGAAGTGCTTATGGGTGATGCCATCATGACTACTACGCACTTAACACCTAACATAGCTGCCTAAACATCATCGGGCATCGACCCTATAAAATCGACGGGGAGTAATAAGGACACAATACACACACATTTGCGCCCTCCCATCCATTTGTGCTTGCACAAACCCCTCTCCGTACTGTCTACGTACCACATACTAAATTATTTCACATGCGTTAACACCTCTTTCTGCTTTGACGGTTATATTGAAAGGGTGATCTTCATCCACATACCGATAGGTATATTGGAAGGGAGTGTATATAGAAGGGTTTGGTATATCGGCCTAACAAAGTATATTGAGAGGGAGACCATAAACCTGGAGTGATAAGAGCCTTACCCTTTGTCAGAAATTTAGAGTTTTAGAAATTTAGATTGCAGAAATGGGTGCACAAGCACCAAAGTTCTTCTTGCTAGATTCACAACTACTTAGAGGAGACAACTATGTTGCATGGAAACCGAAGATCAAGATGTTACTTGAGTTTGAAGACCTATGGATAGTTGTAGATGGAACAACAACAAGATCACTTGATGATGGAAGACAACAAGTTCAATTTGATAGGGCCAATCAAAAGGCCAAGTTGATCATCTTGTTTGGCATAACAGATGATGTGCAACCCCACATTAGAGATGCCACATCGGCCAAGGATGCATGGGATAAGTTGAGCATAGTCTATGAGGCAAAGAACAAGAATGCCATCCTCAACCTACTATCACAACTGCATACTCTCAAGTTCAAGCACAATGAGAAGGTTGAAGTTTTTTTGAGACGAGTTGCTACTTTGAGGGCATCTTTATTGGCATTGAGAAAAGAGATAAGTGATTAAGACCTCGTACCAATTATGTTGCGAGAACTTCCTCCTTCCTATAGAATATTTGTGACAACTATCACTATGAGTGAACACACAGTCACCTTTGAGAAGTTGGTCAATCTACTCCAACAAGAAAAGGCAATGAACAACAAAGATCATGAAGATGAGCAAGCAATATCTTCCAATCATAAAAGAAAGGGGAAATTTCAGTCCAATCATAAGAATTCCCAACAAAGAAAGTATACACAAGTAGGGATGTTGAGTTCTTTGAGAAGAAACAAGTAGATGCTCCACTCAACGACTCAACAAACATGAAGAATACACCTCTTGTGAAGACAAAATTTGATGTTCTCACTGAAGATGATAGTGATGAATTGGATGATGGTGAAAACTTGGATCCACCACAAGCCAATGGAATAACTAAGAAGTTACCTAAATGGTATACTCAATTAATAAGGGATGTAAATTTGGATGAAGAACCTAACACATCATCCAATCCTGGACCGAGAACTCACACTCAAGCTCGTGAAGAGGTCAATTATGCCCTAATGAGCGAGTTGTTGAAACAGTTGAGCCATCTACAATTGAGGAAGCCCTATAATCAAAAGCTTGGAAAGATGCCATGGATTCAGAGTATCAGTCAGTGATGAAGAACAACACATGGCAACGTGTCAACCTTCCACTAGGGAAGAAAACCATTAGATGTAGATGGATATTCAAGACTAAGTACACATCGAGATGGGACTATTGAAAAGTATAAATCAAGGCTTGTAGAAAAGGGGTATGCACAAAAAAATGCATTGATTATGAGGAGAAATTTGCTCCCACAACCAAGATCAAGACAATCGGGATGATCTTTTCTCTAGCTGCATAATTTGGTTGGAAAGTCCACCAAATGGATGTGAAAAGTGCCTTTATTAATGGAGATTTACAAGAAGAAGTCTATATGATTCAGCCAGAGGGTTATGTGATACCAGGAAAAGAGATGATGGTATGCGAGACTCATAAAATCTCTATATGGCCTCAAAACAGCACCCGGGCATGGTACATCAAAATTGATGAGCATCTCATAAGTCATGGATTCAAAAGGAATTCTTATGACCCCAATCTCTAACTCAACAAACAAGGGGGGGAGATTGTCATTGTGGTTGTTTATGTCGACGATCTAGTCATTATAGGTAGTTTTGTGAAGATGATTGATGCAACAAAGAAGATTTTTAATCGATCGTTTGACATGACAGATCTTGGGCTCATGCACTATTATCTTGGGTTGGAAATATGGCAAAAGAGAATCATATCTTTGTGTCATAGTTGAAATACACCAAGACAATGCTCAAGAAATTCAATATGATGGAGTGCACTCGTATTACTACACCTATGGAAGTAAGACTTTAGTTATCTCATTCCGATTCATCACCACCGGTGAATGCAACTCTCTATCGGCAGTTGATCGGGAGTCTCATTTACCTGACATATACTAGAACAGATATCAACTTTACAGTTAGTTATTTATCATGCTTAATGCAAGAACTGAAAATATGTCATTGGAAAGCAGCAAAGAGAATATTGAGATATCTAAAGGGTACAGTTGACCTTGGCCTAGAGTACAAGAAGAACGAAAACTTCTTCTTGATAGGATATTTAGATTCAGATCATGCAGGAAACATGGATGATAGGAATTCAACATCAGGATTCATCTTCTTTATGGGATCTGGACCAATATCATGGGGAAGCAAGAAACAAAATTTTGTTTCTCACTCTTCTCTGAAGCAAAGTATCGAGCTGCAGTGAATTTGTTTGTGAAGTAATATGGCTACGTTGAATCTAAAAGGAATTGGTCTACCACAACAGAAATCTACTCTAGTATATGTTGATAATGAAGGAGTTACGAATCTTGTTCGCAATCCAGATTTCATGAGAGAACCAAGTATATTGAAGTACAGAGTTCATTTCATACATGAGCATGTCTTGAAGCACAACATCTGACTCCAGTTACGCCCTACGGTGAACGAGAAGGAAGATGTTTTCACTAAGACACTTGCACGTGACAAATTCACATTGTTTAGAGAGTTCCTCGCCACTTAATTGGAAACTATGCAAAATTAAGGGGGAATGTTAGCATAATTTAGCATAGGCATATTTATTGCATTTTATTGCATTTTTTTATTTAATAATGTGCAACATGTGCACTCTAGTCTAGTGACTTGCATTCAATATTGTTATGTTGGATAACATTCAATATTGGTATTAGTAAGTAATTACATGTGCATGTGAGATGGGTCTTTTCATCTTGCGCAGTTGGTGCCGATAGGATGTCATGTCTATCCATATGAGGCTGTCTAATATCTATAAATATTACAGCTCTTGCATTGTTATGTAATCTAATTTCATGATCAATAATATTTGTGAGGCTTCCATCCCTCTTTGGTCATTGCAATCTAATTCTATTCTATCATTTGGTATCAGAGCTATACCATTGTTATCAATTACTCTAGAGAAAAATTAGATTTGGATTCAAATGTCTCATGAGTGGAAGAAGATGTAGATTTGAAATTGGTTGGCATTGGATTTCCTAGAAGACAACATAGTGTTGAGAAATAAAGAGGATCACATAGAAAGATAGTAGATTGCTACTGTAGGAGAAGACTTGGATGATTAATTAGAATAATTTGGATTCTCACGAGATATTCAACGAGAGGAAGAGGCCATTGAGGCAACAGATAAAAAGGTCTTGCAAAGAAAGGGAGGACCATGACTTAGGAGTTGAAGCTGGAGGAATAAATCATATTAGAATCTTCAAAATATCGAGGGGAATTAGAAGAATAGTTTGGATTAGAATCTTCATAAGACCAAGAGAAATCATAAAAATTAGAATCATACCACCAACTATGACATGAAGGTGGGGAAAGGGGTAATCGAATGCATTCTCTTGCATAAATAACTGAACGAGGCTTAACCATAATGGGTATCCTTTAATGGGAATGTCAAAACTTTGATTCCTTATTGTCATACGTATAACGAATCATGTGATAACAAGTCTTTGTTTGTATTTTTTATTACAAGTGCCTAGACCTAGATATCATGATTAAAATTCTTAACGGTGAAGAAATTTCTATGTCAATTCGAGCAACAAAATGATAACCATCTAGGTATTTAGCAACAAAAATGATACAAAGGATACTTTTCCAATGTTTAATTCGATTTAAGAGTTTTTGATAGGAAATGTTTTTGCTAAGGTTTGAAAAATGTGTAGACATACTACAATAAATCTAGGAAAAAAGAAAAGGGACTGGACATTAATGTTGGATGCCTCATTCTTGTGATAGGAGGCATAATAGGAATGATTTTATGTAAGGTTGATTTAAAATGGACCCTAGGAAAAACCAAATAGTGTAACGATGTTAAATCATCACAAATAATGTCAATCAAAGAATGGTAACAAGTCAAAAGGAAATGTGCACTAAGGACACTAATGAATAAAGAATGACACACTATCAAAAGTTACATGTAGCAAAAAGTGTCTAGGACTCAACGATCAAGACTATGATCTAACCACAAGAAACATTACTACTTATGTTTTTCAAGAATAGGTTTAGCACAAATAGTGACAACACAATATCACCACTTAGGTCAAGTTTAAAATAAACAAGACCTAAATACTAAGAAAGTGTTGACACGATCTCCCAAAAAGGTATACTAAAACAAGTTTTTAGAAACAAACAAAGTCCAAGTTATGAAAAAGGAGGCTACAAATGCGAGTAGCACAACAACACTATTTGGACACGTTAATCAAGATTTATGGAAAAATAAATATTTTAGTATCAAAATGATGTCACCAAAATGCGAGAAAAATAGTGAGGCTTATAAAAACTCAAGGAAATTTTGGGATAAAAAACCAAGTCTAAGTATATCAAAAATTTGTTATGTATGCGAGAAACATAACAATACAACTTAGAGACTTAGATCTAGTTTCACAAAGGAAACAAGACACAAGTATAAAAATTATATGGCTATAATGTGGGCAATGTAACAACTCAAAGGAATTCAATGATGAGACAACCTAACTACAATGATAATCTTGATATGGGTATCAAGATAATGGCTACCAAGATATAAAGATGTACCAACACACTTTCAATGCTTACTATCACAATCGTAATAAGGATGTACGTGGGTGTAAAAGTGGTGGAAACAATATTTGTGAGCTAATCAGAATGTATGTTATCTTTTGTCCTAAAATGGGAAACAAGACAACAAAGGAGTAAACCAAGTGGTGATGAAAAATACTAGGTGTAATTTTGGTAGAGTTTTTCCTTGTCTTAGGACAAGTGAAAAACTAGGACAAAGTAACACTTTGCAAGTTTTGTGATGAATAACAATAGGCTCCAACTTTAATGGATTCTCCGCTTGTTTGAATAACAAGTCCATGACTCTGGAAAATTTTTCACTTCATGAGAGACATGTAGAACACGATGGATAAAGTCTAGTTGGCTCCAAGCCATAAGCTTCCTATTGTTTCACTCTCTAGGTGTCACAAACTATCTTTGCGAGTGTAGTTTGCCAAGAAAGTCACACTGACTAAATCAAGGAGTATCCCAAATTTACTTTACCCCCTTCGATACAATGAGAAATAAATTGTGTTCATTTATATCTCACTGGGGTCACGTGAAGATAATTTTGACGCAAATATCAAAAAGGCATACTAGTCAGTTGGGTCGTGGAGCATATCCCATTTCATTCACCATTTCTCTCAAGGTGTGAACTACTTTAGGGTTCCTGGGGTAATCCTCATGATGATTTTTATGGCTTATGCCAAGATACTTCCCCCATTTTAAAGTGGATGAGCCATAGCTCTTAACCGAAACCTACAAATATAGTGTGTTGAATAATGTGGTGTTTTTTTTTCTTTTCACATAAGAAATGAGGTTTAGAACACCATTGGAAACCTACAACACACGTGTAGTTAGAATTTGATTAGATTCCAAATATTTGACAAGCATTTAGGTCCTGTGCATAAATGAATTTATAAATTTCAATAGAAAGTGAATCAAGTTTGCTTTTGATTTTGAAGATCATCTAAGGAATCAAGAGAAGAGAATGAAAAATTATTTGATCCAATTAGATCAATGAAAAGAAAAATTTAAATCAAATGAAATTTAAACGAATATTGATAATTTGTTCATTCCCTTAAGAAAAAAATGAAAGATTAAGTTTCCAATTTAACCAAATGTTAGAAAAGAAGACCAAAGTTGTTTTTATTCTTAAGATCACCAAAAGGTGCAAGAATATATCATACACAAACTTTGGTCTAAATCAAGTAAAGTATGGAAATATAACATTCATCAAAGCATTAGAGATCTTAAAAATGAAAAATTTTATAATAAAGGAAACCATAAATTATCTATAAGTAAAAACCTAAATTTCTGTTTCCATTGCATATTTTTTGAATACCTTTCCAACACAAAAAGAACGATGTCGTTTTGAGTTTGGGAGAAAATGTTATGGCCTTTGGGAGATCGATTATGCACACTGATTGACACTAGCAGACCCCTTTCAATAGTAGCATGTCCCTTTGATCACTAGCGTGTCCATTTGAACACCATTGTGTCCCTTTGAACACCAACGCACATCTGAAAAAAAAAAAAACACAAAGAGAAGACAGGTTCAACACCGGTGCAACCAGAGAGAGACACCTACGCGCCCCTTTGAACACCAATGTAGAATTTTGAACACCCAGTACATCCCTTCTTGTAGATGATCAAAACACAAAAATGTTGACAAAAACAATTGTCAAAAAAGCTCAAAAATTTGTCAATCTTGTTCAAATTTGACAACGACTCACATCCATTGATCCTGCAAAGAGCACAAAAACAAATCAATCCCGACCAAACTAGTTAAGAAGCTTCATATTTATCTAAAAATGCAAATCAGGGTTAGTACACAAAAATTTGAAACTAATCTACAAATATTGAAAATGAATGCAAAGGACAATGAGGTAAGTCCCACCGAGTGTGCCAAATGTGATCATGCTAAAATTTTGCAATATCTAACTAAAAAGACTAACACCTAGTAGTCTAGAGCTAAGCTCAAATTTATCAATGAACCATCAAGATCATAGCTTATGAGAATGCATAATGAAAATTACATGAATTTACTCATCTAATCTATAAGCATTCTTACTAAGTTAAATGATTGCTAATTAAAATGAACCTAATTAGATATATGAGCAATCAAATTATGTTGTTCTCCAAAGAGAGAGAGAAAATATATCACCAAAGAATGGTTACAAGGCCAAGCTTGGATCTTCTTCTACTACTCAACAATTGTAGAATTAGTGCAAAGTAACTATTCCAAATTAATAGAGAAAGCTCTTGATCATATGTTTAATATGAGATACTATTCAAAGTATAGTGTAAGGTGTGAAGGTAGGATCTTAGTCTTTTTTATAGATTTCTATTTGGAGAGAAGCTTGAATCCCAATGAATGTGGGACAAAAGATAAAGGATAAAGTAAGCTTATACTAGCTAACCATGATTAGATGATTTAACTAGTGGGTTAATAACTCATGGGAGTTAAAAGGTACTTTAATTAATCAAATGAGATTGATTAATAGGCTAGAATAAGATTTTTAGGCTATTTGGAGGTGATTTAGGAGGAATTTGATAAGATTGGAAGCATTTGAAAGTGAGATTCAACCAATAAGAGGGTTTATTGATTAAATTCATGTTAAAAATGCTTAATTGACTAATAATAGCAAATTAATTGATTTTAAGAGGATTATATAACTAACAAAGAGTCATTAATTGGTATATAGAATGTGATAGAATATAGTCAATTAATGGTGTGTCGTAAATTGACAAAAATAGAGGGAAACATTAGTTAATTAGTGAAATACACTAATTGTAATGGAAATGATGAGATAGAGGATAAATGGTACCATTTTAGCATTAAAAGCTATGGAAGTAGATTTTAAGTGTCTATTGTACATGTTAGTGAAAAATTACAAACACGCTTTGATTTACCATGTGTGTGTGCATGATCTATCAATGTAATTTGCTAATATGAAGTTATCTCTAGGTGTGGAACCATGAAATTGGGACAACTCTCTAGAGAAGGATTGTTCTTCTACCTAATCCTAGCACTAAACTACTTGTAATGAAGGGAAAACTACTATCTAATCCTATCCTATCAATTCCAAGGGACCAGGGAGAAGGAGAGAACATGAAAGAAGGAAATCCTACACTACAAAGGTGATAACAAAAGAAGAGGGGGTGATGAATAGTTCAAAATTTATGAAAATGAGGGAAAATGAGTGTGGAGAGGACAAAAACGCATCATAAACCACACCGAAATTCAACACAACATAATTTAAAATTTTTAATGAAAACTAGAAAATGCACAAAATACCTATAACATGAAGAAAGGTAAGGTAGAACAATGAAAACCAAGCAAGGATAGGGATGTTATCACAAAACATTGATTTATTGCCCCACAAATTTGCATAATGCATCATAGTTGAGGAAGAAGGCATGATTCCCATTACAATGCTTAGAAGAGAAGGCTTTAAGCTCCAAAATCCACCCAACAGAGAAGAATAAAAGAGTGACATACAAAATTTCCAACTCCTTTACAAAAATGATCTCTCGTTTACATATATTGGAGGAATGAGAGACGAAAAGGAGAGAAACCGAAATTCCCTTCGACCACCAACTAAAATCATCAATTCACCGCAAAAGATATGGGAGACCACGAAAAAGGAATTCCATCATGTAATTTATCTTACGGATGAAGAAATATATGTCCAAGTCTTTGTTTAACCCTTTTAATTCTACTAGGACATGTTCTTTTGACACAGGATGTTTCTTGTCTTTTTCCCTTACTTTACCAACTCTTCATTTTTATTATTTTTATTATTTCTAATGCCAAAATTTTTATCCAAAATGGATATTTATGGAGAGAGATACATCAATGTAGGTTTGGAGTGGTTGTGTGGAACAATTTCAAAAATCTTGGCCTTTGTGCTTGTCTCGGTCCCCGATACTTAGTTTTATTTTTTCTTTTATATTCCCTCCTTCCTTTACCTTTTTCTCATTTTCTCCATGGCTTGCAAGTTTTAATGAGGTGCGGGGAAGTAAGTTGAACATGGAACCGGGCCCTTAGTTCCCTTGGTGCCCAAAGTGTCATAACTATTCGAAACACTTATATCTCCCGACCACGTGTCCCTTACTCCTTAACTTGTAGACTTTTGAATCCTACGGGAACAATTTCCCCACACTACATTGTGTGACATGGCCTTATGACTCTACACTACTTGAATCCAACTCGGTGAGCTCAGAAATCTAACTAAGATCCTCCCTTTTCCTTATGGCTTTGTTAATGTTTATAGGCACCGACGCCCCTCATAACCCGTTCCCTCTAGACCTTTTGTTCTCGCATTCATGAAGATCTCAAAAAACCTCGAACTCCAACTATACCCATGTCCACGGGTCATCACTAACCTTGACCATGTCGGACTAAATGGAGATACGGGAGCAAACCCTATGGGGAACTAGTTCCCCGCGGGTCTTCTGTGCCCGAAACTCACCCCGCCTCCTCAAAACAAAGGCCTTGGTCTCCTTTAGTGCAATGTAGGTAAAAGATAGGTTCTAGGAACCATAGTGCAATCTGCACTTGTTCCGTATGACCTTAAGAAACCCACAATACACTATCTTCTACCTCCTAACTAATTTTTATAAATTTTATCAATTTTTTCTAACTCTTTGGAATTTTTTGGAGATGAGGGAGTTAGAAAAATTTCAATAAAGAGTTTGAAGGCATAATTTTCTCCATATATCCATTTTACTCAAAAATTTGACTAAGTGCTTAAAACCGAGGAAGAGGAAAGAATACACCAATTGATCCCAAGTCCTGAAACAACCGCAAGCTCTCTAAAAACACAAAAAATACTTGTTTCTCTCTAGATTTAACCTTCAAGCTCTATCACCTACCTAGGTTCAACTTTCTCAAGTTGTCCATTTTACCAAGGGTAAAAATGGATAACAATTTAGCGACTCATGGGGACATCTTCTTGATATATGAGTTAACAAGTGACCTTGAAGCATCCATTGGGCATGTAGTAAACTAGGTAAACCTAGAAAATTATATGAAACTTTAAAATCATGTCTCGAGCCATCGAAACACCGATGAACCTAGAGTTGATCCTTTTTCTCGAATTTTCCAACTTTTATAAGAAAATTCTGAAGTTTTCATGAGTGGACATTTTTTTCATCACGGATTTCTCTTTTTCTTTCCCCTCTGCAATCTGATATATTTGAGATGATGGATGAAAACATTAGAACCTATCCAAAAAATATGATTTCGTCGCCAATTATGAAGAAATTAAACTGATGATTTCTGGAAAGGATGAAGAATTACAAAAGCTTCGGAACACATGCTGATTTGAGTTTCTTGGGACTATTGTTAAAACCTATTTTCCGCCATGAACACCGCCACTTAAAATAAATTGTGCAAGAGAAACAACGAAGCAAAAACTATGTACTAAGGAGAAAATCATACATGTATCAAGTGAAACATGAAGAGTGTGAACAAGCACTTGTTACATTGAAAGAAAACCTACCTACTTTACTCTAACCCAAGGAATGGAAAAATCAAACAAATAATGACACTAACAGGGGGAAGTAGCTTCCCTTCCTCAAAACTTTGGACCATCTAACTGATTTTATACTGAATATGGTCATGTACAAGAGTGAAAAAATTACTACAAACTTGTTTTCCACCCAAACCCTCAAGGTATCAACCAGAAACCCAAGAAATACCCATTTTAGTTACTCTACATTTGGATTGAAGAGGCATTGTAGTTGATCCTTAGTACTCTTAAATGCATCCTCATGCTCGAAGTGAATGTGACTTTTGGAAACTCTAACTTGTGCTCCAATGAAGCTAGGCATCTGATTGGGCATGGTATGATACTTGAATTTTCCCATTGCTCTAAAACTCAACTCCAATAATGAAGTCTTCTTGCATACATTCCTGGAAAAGGTGGCTATTTGCAAGCTGATTTGGATCTTGTGGTGATTTTAATAACAACTCATCCTCTTCCTTGATGGATGATATGGGAGTGATGCCATCCTTGTTCTCTTTCTCTTCTACATGGAACACCTCAAGACTAATTGTAGAGTTTGATGGAATACTTTGGGATCACTAGAATTGATTAGAACCTATGTATCACTTGGGAGTTCTTCCTTCTCCACTGAAGACCAAAATGATTTTCTTGTCTTATTTCCTCATCCAACATGAAGTTTGAAAGGTCAAACTATTCATTTTTTTCTCTTGAAGATTTTTATTGGAAGCAAGATCTTTAAGGATTTCCTCCGTGGTGGATTCATCAATCAAATAATTTTAAACAAAATATGAAGGAAGAGGAAAATATAAGTTTTCATTACCACAAGAAAGCAAGAAGCTCTCTATGATATTTTCTTCATGTAGGGCGTCTAAAACTGATTTTTTCTCCATGTGCTCCTCTTCTTGTGGATTTTGAGCTTATTTATCTTCCACCACTGATTTTGTATCCTATGATGGATCAATTTTTTTTTGAAAATATAGGGCCAACATGAATGTTGCACTCAGAACAAATAGATTGTATATCATCATCTTGATGTTCTTCAATTGTTCATTACTACAAAATCAATTTTTACCGCCTATTCTTGAACTCCAACTTCATGAGAAGGATTATTCATTAATGGAATTTGATTGAAATTGAATGTAACACCCCAATTCCTTGAATTTTGGGCTAATTTTCTAGGCTCTTCTATTTTATTCCCTCCTTGATTGATTTTACGATTATGTTATTCTGAAATGGGTTTGAGAATGCAAGAGAAGGGTGGGAGGGGGGGGGAGGCGGTTGGGATTCAACTAGTTTTTAGAATGTTGATGGTGGAAGCAAAGGTTTAATTTATTGTTTTTATAGAGGGAAGGATTTTTAGAAAGGAAAATGGCAGAAAATTCAAGATGGGATGGGATGGAAGGGAAAGGGATGGAGAAACAAAATTCTCAATAGGGCAACATATGAGAAGCTAGGATCATGAGAATCAGGATGAAATGACATAGATTAGGGAAGGGAAATTGGAATTCTGTGAGGTGGTAGTATAGTATTTTCCCATTGGAAAGATTTCCTAACACTAGATTCACAAGCCTCCATCTTCATAATGCACTTTGCAATTTGTGGCAGCATTTCAATTATGAAATCAAATTTTGTTGAGGGCTATAATGTCTTGGCATAGGGCCAACCCATGGAAAAGGGAACTGAAACCAACCATGAATGCTTTCAATTGAGATGTAGACCTAGTCTACACCATATTTTCCTCCATTCTCTAGAATTTTCTCTAAATATTAGCCTCTTTAGGTGTAAGATGGCCTCCATAATTTGAATATTTGTACCTTTGAATTCCTCCATAGTTTGGTAAATGGCCAAACTGACTAGTGTTTTGCTCATGGGAATATGCATACTACTTATTATGATCATAGAACTGATCTGGAGGTGGATTATAATAACATGGAGATGAATTTGAAGGGAACTACTGCTATTACAAATGGGAATCCCATGATGGAAAGGAATTTATAATTACACAACTTCATGAATGGAAAAAAATGAAAGGCATGGAAAGAAAAATGGATGGAAATGGGTGGAAGGAAAGGTCTAAAACTCAAAAAATGGGTTGTTTTGGATCGGTGGAGTTACTAGGTGTGCTTATAATGTGCCTCCAAAGGTTGAGATTCCAACAAGAACACACCAACCTGTTGAAATGAATATGTAAAGATCCTCAATCTTGTCCCATCGGGCATGCCAAAGCTGTTAATGGAGGTAGCATGGTAGAAACAATATTGCAATGGAACACTTGTGAAATGTATAGTTTTAACTTGCTTATCACATCGAGTGTGCCAAAATTGCTAGTGAAGGTAGCATAGTGGCAAAGATATTACAATGGAGCACTGTAAAATGTATAACTTTCACTTGCTTCTCCCATTGGGCGTGCCGAAAATGTTAGTGCAAAATTACAACACCATCTAATTTTCCATGTGTGTGTGGTGCATGAGCTATTAGTGTAATTTGCTAACATGGAGTTATCTCTAGGTGTGGGACCATGAACTTGAGACAAATATCTAGAGAAGGCTAGTTCCTCTACCTAATCATAGCACTAAAATACCTCTAATGAAGGGAAAACTACTACATAATCCTATCCTATCAATTCCCAAGGACCAGGGAGAAGGAGAGAACATTAAAGAAGGGAAATCCTACACTACAAAGGTGATAGCACCAAGAAAAGGGGGTGTTGGATAGTTCACAATGCATGAAAATGAGGGAAAATGAGTGTGGAGAGGATGAACAAACATCACAAACCACAATGACATTCAACACAACATTCCCATAAACACAACATCATATGAAATTTGCAATGAAAAATATAAAATTCACAAAATACCTGTAACATGAAGAAAGGCAAGGTAGAATAATGAAAACCAAGTAAGGATAGAGAGATTATCACAAAACATTGATTTTATTTCTCTAGAAATTTACAAAATACATCATAGTTAAGGAAGAAGGCATGCTTCCCATTACAATGCTTAGAAGAGAAGGCTTAAATCTCCAAAATAAATCCAATATAGAAGAAGAAGAGAGTAACATAAAAATGTCCATCTCCTTTACAAAATGGAGCTCTCTTTTACATATATTGGAAGAATATGTGATAGAGAGAGGGAAAGAAACCCAAAATTCCCCTTCAAAAACAAACAAAAATCATCAATTCACTGTAAAAGGGATGGGAGACATTACAAAATCCATTCCATCATGCACATTGTCTTGTGGATGAATAAATCTATGTCCAAGTCATCACTTAACCCACTTAATTATTCTTGGGACGTGTTCTTTTGACTGAGATGCTTCTTGTCGTTTCACCCTACCTACTCCACCAAATCTTCATTTTTATTATTTCATGGGGAGAGAGGGAGAAATACGAACATGATGAGACCAATTCTATCAAAATGGAGATCTCAGTGGAGAGAGATACATCAATGCAGTTTAGAGTGGTCATGTGGAACAATTTGAAACTCTTTGCCTTTTTATTTTGTCTTAGTCCCCACTTGACACTTAGTTTTATATTTTCTTTTTTAATTTCCCTTCTTCCTTTACCTTTTTATAATTTTATCCATGGCTTGCGGGTTTTAATGAGGTCCAGGGAACTAAGTTGAACGTGGAACTTGTCCCTTAGTTCCCTTGGTGTCCTCAATGCCCGAACTATCCACAACCCTTATATCTCCCATCCATGTCTCCCTTACTCCTTGGCTTGCATACTTTTGACCCTATGGGAAACAAGTTCCCCACACTTCCTTGGGCCCCATGGCCTTATGACTCCTGGATCTCCCGACTCCAACTCACCGAGCTCGGTGATCTCCTCCCTTTCCTTACATCTTCATCGGTGTTTATGGGCATTAAAACCCTCACCTTCTGCATTTCTGCATTCGTAAGATTATCAAAACCATGAACTCCAACTCCACCCACATTCATGTGTCTTTACTAACCTTGAATGTTTTCAATGAAATTAAGATGCGGGGAACCAAACCTTGCATGGAACTAGTTCCCCACGGGTCCTCTCGTGCTCGAAACTCACCCCGCCTCTACAAAACAAAGGGCCTAGTTCTAAATAGGTTCTAGGAACACGAGTGCGATCCAAACATTTTCCATTTGACCCTAGTTTACCCATAATACACTGTCATATTCCTCCTAACTCATTTTTATCAAAATTTTTCTAACTCCTTAGAATTTTTTAGAGATGAGGGAGTTAGAAAAATTGCAATTAAAGAGTTATAAGGCCAAAGTTTCCTAATATATTCATTTTAATCCAAAATTTGACTAAGTGCTTGAAACCCGAGAAGAGGAAAAAGTACACCAATTGATCCCAAGACCTCAAAACAACTACAAGTGATCCAAAAATACAATAAATAGTTATTTCTCTCTAGATTCAACCTTGAAGCTCTATCACCTGCGGGTCCAACTTTCTCAAGTTTTCCACTTTTTCTAGGGAAAAAAGGATAATGATACATTCATGCATTAATTACATTAACTCCTCCATACATTTCTCGGGAGAAGCATGAAGCTTTTCAAGGAAGATAATGTGAGAGTTTTGTGGTTAACTATGGTTATTTTTATTTTTCTATTTGATGTAGAGAAAAAAAAAATCATTCATATATTCAATCAATAAGAATATTTCCACAAGTAAATTCACTCCAAGCTCTGCAAATGAGGATAACAAAAAGCCCAAAAAGTCTTAAATTTTCTAAAATTGAAAACTTCTCACTATTGATAGGCTAATCATCACCATAACCTATTTATCCTCTTCATGATATCACTCATTCATCCAAAAACTCATTAAAACTTCATTAGAGTCTTCTATACACTTACCATATTGTTCTTACCCAACCTCTTGCTTGACTAGTTCTTGTCCAAGGATGTAATTCTTGTTCTTTTTCTTCTTTGATGCTTCCCAAACCTACTTCCTTATTCCAATAGCTCAAAAAATCTTAGTTCATTCATCAATAACATTCAAAGTGATTCACAACATCAACTTACCTTCCTTGTTCAACCTTGCTTACTAAATGCCCCTTAAGACAACATCCTTGAAAAATAGTGGATAAAATGATTTAAAGACACCCATAAGGTCTTACAAACTCAATTAGTTCACTTTTTTCAACATTAATATGCTCACAAAATTTTAGACTCCAAATCTCTCTCCAACTCCTTATATCCCACTTTTTACATTTCTTGCTCTTGAGAACAAGTAGTTTGCTAGCACTAGGGTTATGAGGTTCTAGAGTGACCCAAAATTAAATATCACCTTCCTCAATTGTATTTTACCACCCTTGATATGCATGTAAAATTTTATAACTTAACTCCTTTCTCAACTCTCTCTATTTCAATTTTTCTCTTAAAGCACTAACTAGCCTAAGACAGTCTTGCAACCCCTATAAATTATCTTCCACATGGAATCAAGACATAAAATAAGTATTGTTTAGGACCCATTATGGATTACCTTAATCCTGAGGAGTTTCAAGTTCCAACTCAAAATACAAATACCACTTCCTTTGGAAAACTACCCTCTTTACTAGCCTTTAGATTGTGTTTGATCACCCCTTCCCAAACTATCATAAAAATCTGAATATTTAGCCCTTTGTTTTACAAAATTATTTCAAAATATCTTTATAGGATCCATTGACATGATTACTTGTGAATTTCAAGGAAAAAGGAGTTGATTCGGTGCTCCAAAGTGCAAGCCCTAACACTGACTTGTGGAAACTCTCCTAAAGCAAGGGAAGAGTCATTTGACTATAAATTTATTTGATCACAGATTCAAGGCCTGAAAATTGAAAAAAATGTTGGTCTTAACATCCTCTACAAACTTTTCTTAATACAAATATTGGATAATCGTGAAAATCCTCCATTCATTATTTTTCCGTTTGTCCTAGTTTGCACACTACACACGATAAGAATGTGACTTTTCACCAGCTCAAAGTAAATTACTCTTTTCTTATTAAGGAGATAGGATTATATGGAATGTTTTTTTCTCAATATTATCACTGATCAACCCTCCAAAAGCATACAATAAGTATCTACGGTCATATTTACTTTTCATAATATCTATGTTCTTTTCCAAAATGGAGTATTCAAGTCTTACTTATGTGAGTGGTTAATCCTCCTAGTGGAATTATGAGTTCCATCGAGAAGACTGATTTTTCAGTAATGGTAAGAAAGAATAACATTAAGAAAAATTATAATTTCACGGATAAAATACCGTACCATGTTAAAAATCAGAGTTCATTTCTTCCTAGTTGTACTCCATACCAAGTTCTTGTTACCATGTTATCAAGTATCTTCTTATGTCATTCATTAAAATAGGGGATCAGATTCTTCATGAAAACTTGAAATGAATACAAATAAAGACTCAATTATCATTCACAAAACTCGAGATACACATGCATGGAGAAGAGGATCCATTGATTCTTAGTACAACTCATAAATACTCTCAAAGAGACCAGGCAAGTATGCAAAACTTAGTTTTTCTGTGTATTACTTCACTTCTACATAAAAACACTGAGTTATCCTTCTTCCCAAAATTTAATCCTTCTCCACTCATGGAATTAATTTGTTACTCAATAACTCACACCCTAAACTCGAATTCCTTACATATACCTATAACAAGATGCTTCCTATATGTCACATTGTGACCTTTCAACTTCCCTTTAGCTTCTAGATGTGTAACTGCCCTTTCCATTTTAACTTAAGCATTTTAATAACTCACTTACATAATATGACTTATCACAATACCCTACAACCTTACATGACTTTTATAAGAACTTGAAAAACCCCTAAGACTCTCTAATATGTGTATCTAAGCGCATTACATCTTATGGAGGGAAAACTCCCATTTGATATTCAAATTTGCTCTCATTTTTAACTCTCTCTCACTCTCATGACTTCTCTTACCAATTTTACCACATTGTAGAAACAATAGAATTTGAATGGAATCTGGATGATTCTCCTAAATCGTTGTTATTTCTCTCTTTCGAGCTCTGCATGTGGAAAATTGTTAACAATCCATTTTAGCTTGAATCACGGTTATTTTTGGGAGTACTAGATGGCTTATTTTTAGCATGTTGTTATTGTGGACACCTTATACGAAATTATTAATGGAAAATGGGAAGGTTAATCACTTCTATTCCACCATTTCAATAAAATTGAAATTTATGGTAGTTGGAATTGTTTTAATTGTTTGTTTGCTTCGGAAAATGTGGTGGAATAATTTTTAGTTGCTTGACCCGGGAAAATTGTGAGGAAACAAAAAGAAATTTTCAGACTTCTCTTCTCGGGAATGAACTTATTAAACTCTCTCTCCTTCATTGTTATTACTTTATAATGTGTATAATAAATACTTTATGTAGATGTAAAAATGTGTGTTAATGGCATGTTAAGGTTGGCAATCTTGGACTGCGAATATTGGCTTTAGAATTTTTCCTTTTTCCTCGTTATTTTTCCATACCTAGAAATTTTATGGTTCTCCATTTATGCTTTGAGTGTTAACATGGATAAAGGAAGCATGAGCTCCTTTTTCCTTACGAAGGTTAACTTTATGTGTTTTAGCATACCCATTTTTGGGTGTCATTTCTACATCTATATTATGAAATAGTGGCCTGCTTATCTTATCTTGCAATCTAGATAAGTGATATAATTTTTTCTTTCCTAGGTAGTTTTTGGTTACGGGTTGTTTTGGTTATGTGTGCTATGTGATCAAAAGTGGAAATGTTATCCTATAGTTTAAGGTTAGATTTTTTGAATGTGAAAAATAATATATACATACCTGGATTATTTTATTGAACACGGCTTCACACTTTGAGAGTTTATTCCACCCATTTTCTAAGTACCAATATTTTAGTTACATTGTGTAAAAGTACAATATCAATACAATGGTTTTATACTTATAGCATAAATGGAAGAGATGATTAAATTTCTTAAATGGGTATGAATTTTTATTTCCTCTTGATGGTTTGCATCTTTGGAAATTTCTTACCCATTTTAAGGTTCAGGTGCTATAAAGGAAAATATCATTTACTAGGGTTATAAATTGGACATGTACTCATTGTTTAATAGGATGGATATGGATATGGTATAATAACTCTATAATCATTCAATATGATGATCGAGCATTTAAAATTAATATTTGGAAGTTTAAATTTTCTTGTTTTCTATAAGTTATATGATTAGAGTAAAATGGAAAGCGTAGAAATTATATTGATCAACATGATATGAATTTTGTTAAACATTAGGTTTGACCTAATTGTGAACCTAAATTTATCTACTATATTAAATATTTATGTAGTAAAGATGTAGTGGGGTTCACTTATGGTACTCATTGGATCAAAAGGGGATTAAAGAAAGTTAATTTTTAAAGAAGTTGATTGTTCATTATTTATTTATAATTCCTTTTATTGAGTCTATTCTAGACTTTCTTAGATGGAATATAATATTTTGATGTCTCTTAAATATGGTATTGTGTTTGAGAATATTCTTTCTAAATCTTTAAGGCAAATTGGGCAAGCCTGAATTTACTCCCCTAACTTTGAAAATTGAATGCTTTTTTCATATTGAACAAGTGTGGGAGAAGGAAAAGGGTTTTATCTCTCGAAACTCATTGGAATACGGGTTGTCGAAAGGGTATTGGAAGGTCTTCAAGCTTCAGCTTTTAGATCAACCCTTCACATTCATAGGTGGTTTTCATAATGGGAGGTGCCCCATGTAGAGTAGAACCCATATTTGATCCACAATGGAAGGAATAGATCGAGCTATGGGAAACCATCAACATTGGGGGTTTCACGGATTTCATCCAACGAATCAAAGGGCATGACTAGTATATCTCTCTACAATTCATGGAGAACTGGAAAAACTATATCATCTCTATCAGAGGAAAATATTTTCCTATCACTAAAGAATTAATATCGTTTATCACTAGCTTAAGCATGGATGGAAAAATGTTCTTCAAGAACAAATTCAATAAGGAACCAGAGGAAAGGATATTTCTGGATGAGGGAGAAAAGATTGACATCAAGAAGGAAGGAATTCTTATTTCCTCTATCCCATAGCCATTTGATGAGGTCTCTCTAATGATTCTTTATTATTGCACTCTTGAGGGAAGATTCTTCACCATTCCACTGCATCACTTGGTCTTGCTTAATCATTTCAGATGGGAGGTGAAGGTGAGTCTTTCCCACTATATTCTGCAGTCTATGGAAAAATCTATTTTGGAAGTTCAGAGTCACAAGAGGATTGTTCCTCTTCACTGGGTGTCATTTACCTCATTAATATTTACATTTATGATGTTATGGCCCTTGAACCCTTTCCCACTGTGGTCTCTCCTCTTCCCAAAAACCCTAAATTCACTCCAAAAACCCCATGTATTGAGAATCCATCTCTGAGACAGCCCTTAAAAGGATCATTCATAGTAGTAGGAAAGATAAGGAAATTATGGGCATTGGCCAAAAGGATAATGAAATTTTTTTGGAGGATAACCGCCCACTTTTCTTCTTGTCATGAATGAATCCTCTATTCTAGAAGAGAAATTCAACATGCAAGTTGAGATTGTGAAAAATTTGAAGACAACATGGACTTCCTTCTTAAGACAGCAGTCAAGGAACAAGCTCTAGAACCTATCACCGACATCAAAGAGGAATATGTCACTCTTGAATCTAAGATTAAAACCCTTGAGGAAAAATACAAAAATATATGGCCATGCACAATGCTATTATGGATCTCGTGTAGGTCCACGTCTGCATTTATGACTTGAGCGGCATACCGACCTCTGCGTGGAAGAATTTTTTTTTCCAAAAAGTTTAAAGCTTAAAAACCGTGCCCCACTATTTCCATTTCCTTGAAACTCCATCAGGCACTTAGGGTAGCTTTAAATTTTTTTAACAAATATGTTGGTTAGTGTTGTTGTCTCTTTTTTCTCGGTGCAGCTATTTTGGTGTTGTTGTTTAGTGTGGTTTTGTTGTTGTTTGTTCATAGTTGGGATCTATGTAGGTAGATGAACCCTTCCTTTATTTTATATTTCTTATTTCCTTTTGGTTGGGGTGTGGCCCCAATGAATAAAAAACCACATTGCTATTCTCTGTCTATCTTGGCTTCGAGCCTCTGGATGTACTCTTGGGTAAGGTCCCTCCAAAACCTTTTACCTTTAATAAAAAAATTAGAGGTGGATCAAGTAAGATATTATTATTAAACTTGTTTCACCTTTTGAAGATTGTTTTAGAGTATTAGAAAAAAATTTAATGATGAAGCATTCATATCAACAGATTAGACTATTGATAGTTAACTATATAAATAATAACGAAATGATTCCTTTCTAGTTAACAACATGAAATTGTGAATGAATCTTGTTTGTTTCTTAAAAAAATATGAGTGATGAGTTTACCACAATAGTTTATATGTAAGAAATTAATTTAGTTTATTTAATGAGATAATTTATTGAAGACATTATAACGTAATATACAAAAAGGTGATGAGAATGAAAAATTCATGCCAGTTCATTTAAGCCCGACTACTTTACCATCTTTTCTCTCCTATAGATGGTGGAATGGAGTTATATTTTGCGGTTGACTAGAGAAATATAAAACATGTTTAACATGCATGATTATGTTGATTAAATTGATTTTATTGTATTAATTATATGACTTCTTGTAAATTGAAAGTTATACTTATAAGTTATATTAAAAGAAAAAAAGGAATATTATCCTGTTATAACTAAAACATTATCTTGGATAATCTTATTATACTTTGTAATAATTGATATTTTATAAATGATAATACTTATGTTTACTTGTACTTTTAATTATGGAATTTGTATTGCATATTTATAGCTAAACGTTATTATATAAATTAAATGACAAATGTTATTATTATTTGATGATTCATCATTAAGTTGTTATTTATGTACACTAGTATGAAAAGATAATGAAGTAAATTTATCCATGATACAATCAGCAATGTGAAAACATTTAATTTGTTATGATGTAACATACCTTTACAGAAAACAATTATATGAATAACAATTACATAGGACAATGTCGTAATATACATATACATGTTCGATGTGATAGTGCGAGAAAGATGAATTAAATAATAATAAAGATAAAAATGAATGTACATTTCTATTTAAGTGGAAAATTTTATCGTAATCTATTACTTGTACTAAAAACTTAGTTCATTTTTAAAAACACAAGTCAACATGATAAACTTATCGCTGCAATGAAAATAGGATTAGTCATAAACCAACTAACTTGTTTTAAACAAACAATTTGGTCAGTAATGTTCTTTAAGAACAAGTCTTAATTGTTCAATTTAAGATGGCTATGAGAAGTCAATGATCAAATAATGACACGAGTCATTATCGAATTTTTCCTTTCGGGTATCTTGAGTCGCCCTATTAGGATCCAATCATTACAAATATCATAACAAGATCTAAATTCTTCATTTCGCGAGGATTAAGAGTTTTCTAACTCTGAAATTAGGAAAACCTCGCTACCAACTTCATTTGGATATGGGGAAGGAAATGATTGTGTAGTGATGTAGGTCATTACGTAAACATTTTCTTTCCCTTAGGGAACCTTGGACACTAATGTGTCCTTTGTGCATGTTGGATTGGTCTTATACCTTGAGCATGATCATTAAACATAAAGTCTTGACTAAATGATTCGAATCGATAGTTGAATGAAAGTGATATGG
This sequence comes from Taxus wallichiana var. yunnanensis, assembly GCA_018340775.1. Lineage (NCBI taxonomy): Eukaryota > Viridiplantae > Streptophyta > Pinopsida > Cupressales > Taxaceae > Taxus > Taxus wallichiana. The sequence continues at coordinate 64,255,437 of CM031240.1, forward strand.
TGTGAGGAAAAGTTTCTAATGATGAGTGTTTTGTCACAAAAATGAGCATACAATGCATGTATCTTAAACTTTAGCGAAGTAATATAATTTGTTGATTACATTATCGATTCACCGATTTTTTTGATTGAAGTGTGAGATGTTGAATGGAACTCGATTGACTGAATTTTAGGTAGAAACTTAGAAATTATACTTTCTTATCAATACTTGTTAAAGGTTAACCACCAATATACTTTATATATGCACTCATGAAGAGTGAACTACGGGGATCGGATAGGTTTAATTGACCCATATAGTAGTACATGGTTTGATGTTATTAGATGGATTAAATTTTTAATTAATGCTGGATTTAAATATTGTGTACTTAAATAAGTAGGGATAAAGTTAGTAAGGGATATAATAATTTTTTTCCCTTAGTTTATAGGATTGATAAAATAGGCTGTTAAAATTTTCCTATGTCTTGTTTGTCTATTGCTTGTATACTTTTGGCTGCTTCAACCCACGATGGTTTGGAAACATTGTGAGTGATGTCCCATGTTTGAAACCCACTTTTCCCAGTGTAATTTTTCTCCACTATTTCTTGTCTATGTTGTCTTCTTTCTTGCTAGCTTACACATTGTATTCTATATGCATATTTTTAGTATTTGTAATAACACATTTTTCTTATCCACTTTGTTTACATATGTGTTAGTTTATATAAAGAACATTCCATTCCGCCCCCTACAGGGCATTAGTTGTTAGATCAATTCTTGGTCCTCTCCATTGTGTTGTATCCTCTTATAAATGTCACATACAAAATGAGGGTGACATACATTGGGTGAATCAATCATCCCATTCATCAAGTACATAGTTACTGATTTTGACACAGACGGTAAAGGAACAACATACTCTGATTACTAAAAGGGATCGAGAATATGACTTGAGTCCTTAGTACAATACAAATACCAACTCCCATATACAAAAATGAGTTCTGGGTGTTGGTGACCTTTCTGAAACCTATGACCAGGGGATATTTACACTCATTTTATCATATTAGTATGATTTTCAATAGTTTACATAGCAGTTTACAGTAACAGAATGGTCCCCCAACAATTAGCATACATGTTATCTCCTTTCTTCTATTTTTTATTTGATCAAACTTGATCAAAATGGATCAAACCAGGATAATGCAGGATCAAACCATCTCGCAATGGTGTATAAATCATCGAGAAGAAATCAAGGATAAATAATAAAAATAGACCTTTCACCCCAATAATCTTTTGTCGTGGTGTGAGATCACCCAAAAAATACACTTAACGCAAGATCACCCTTAAAAACACATTCTTTGTGTGAGATCACCCAAAAACACATTCTTCTACAACATTCTAGGACACTTTCTATCCTTCTTACTCACCATGAATTAGGTGAACATGTTCCTTTTACTACCTTTTCACATTTTCACATAGTTTTACATGTTTGGATCAAATTTTTCATATACATGACTTTGACTACTCATTTGCTCTTATTTTTACGGGTTTTCCTTATAAGAAGTAATAGTCACATTAGAGAACACATCAAGAATCAAATGATATTGAAACAAATTACAATGTGATACACACATTATCCTTTTTAACCCTAGGGTCACTTCTGTTTCATAGCTTAGCTTTCACACTTCATTTGTAGCACTCCATGTTTTTTCTTATCTCCTCGGCACAATTTTCGTCATGGATATACGTGGTTATCAGGTACACATATATTATCTACTTTATGTTATCAAGTATTCACTCAACAACATAACATGGGAAAAAATGTAGACAATAAATCACACATATTGGGTACATTTCTAGTTCCAAGTTACATACTAGTATTCATATGATTCCTAAGTGAGAAAAATAACAGTTGGAAACTTTCTTTGGTCTTTTGTTTATTCTTCATGGCTTATTTTTGATCTTCTACACCCACAACCTAGTAGATACTTCACTATTTCATCATGCATCACTGCTGAAACCTGCACCTAGACTGGGTTGCCAAATCCAAGTGCCCCCATCCCTTTGGGCGCCCCTTACCTTTTTGTACTTTTCTCAACGCTTTTGGGAATCTTTTATCTTTTGGTCATCTTGTTTTCTTAAGGGTCATAATTTTGTTTTCAATTGTGAAATTTAAATAAGGGAATCATATAATTATAAAGCTATGTGACCATTATCAAGGACTAAGCACTAAAAATCTACTATTATCACTAAAGGTTGAATCCAAAGGAATTATAAGAGCATCAAAGCAAAAATCTGGATTTATTCAAGGGACAAGGGACTACATTCTTCTTCATACACACATAGGAGGGGAAGTTCATTTTGAAATCCACATATCTACTTACATTTCTACATCTAGATATTTCTCGTTATCAAGTGCATCTTGCACAAGATCCACCTAGGGCATGATTTTCACACACACACACACACACACACACACACACACACACACACACACACACACACACACACACACACACAAAAGAACTAGATGGAGTCGAAATGTAGTACAATGCTTGGTTGTAAGTTCACTCTAACGGGTGACCATTGGGGTTAGTATGACTCCCCATTTACATATTTTTCTTATTAGGATTTGATGTGTTTTAGGGTTTCACAGGTTCTCTTTCACTTTGTAGGTTAAAAAAAAAATGCAAGCATAGTGTGACACACAGGAGACCAAAAATGAAGGTTAACAACATCAATATGATATAGGAAAATTTAGGTTCCAACCATTTTAGTAGTCATCAACACCCAATAGTAGTCTCTAGTGCTCCAGGCACCCTTGACATAGTCCATGCGCCCTGTCCAAGTAGATCGATAGTCACACAATTTACTAAGCTCATTTGTGATAATTCCTTCCTCCTGTGCATCAATCTTTAAGTCTAGTATAGTTCATGATTAATTACGAAATATACTAATCCTTCTAACCCTCATTTTTCCCATAAGGTTTTAATTTCTATTTGTTTATTTCTTAGGATAGAACGTACTTTACTACTTATTTTTACATTGTGACTCTAAAATATCTAGGGTTTTACAAAAATCATAATTTTTGTTAAATCATCCACAATACTTAGATTTAATTAATTTAAATTAAATTAAATCATTTTCTCGAACCCAACTCATGATCATACACTTGGATCCTCATATTTTCATTCATGGCTCCTTAAAATCCTCTAATATCCTTGCATGACGTACTTGAAATAGACCCACCCTATAAATATGTTCTCTAAAAATCCCTATACATTATGTATCTCCCTTGCAATACACCACCTTCACAAGTTAGTGTCATTTTTGATCATCTATATGATTAATCTATCGGTCCTAATCCTCCATCCAATCAACCCATATTAGAGTCAATTTAAGCTTTACATTGTTTATATAGAGAAAACATTTAAACCATGGAAACAAAGATTACATCTTTTAAAGATGAAATCCAACATCTCAAGGATACTTCTCAATCCCATGTTGGTTTTCTTTCTACATCTCATTCTACTTCTATGTTTTATATATGTGCTCATATAAGTGAACCCCAAGACACACCGTTATCGAGCCTATCAAGTTTGATTCACATGTTAAGAAACATGATATTATTCATGAGCTACTCAATCACTGATTGATCAAATTTCCATCTACTAATTTCTACCGTCCTAATTGGCTTGCCAAATACCAAGGTCTACCCTTTTGCAATTATCATAGAATTAATGGACATCATGAAAATGATTCTAATGTTGTAAAAGAAGAATCAAACACATTGAGAATTAGGGTTTGATTTAGTTTTCATACCACTACATCTCCAATTGCTAAATCTCAATGGGATCCTAAATCTGGGTCTTCCATGTCTAATGAGAATCAATCCATAATCACTAATGTTATTTCTTTGGTAATTTAAGAGAATCATATCTAACCCATTCCAACTAAGAAACCTCCTAGAAAACTATTTCATCCCCTTCTCCTCTCAAGCCTTCTACAACATTACCAACTCTAATGAAGAAACCTCCTCTAAAAATCAATCCATCCCCTCCTCCTCTCAAGTCTTCTACAGCGTTATCACTCCCAAATAATCCACCACCATTCAAGATCCCTTTACAACATCCTTCAATTAAGTGTCCAATTATTTTTATCAGATAATATAATCCTTACATTGATGGCCAAGACACATTTCAAACTCCACCACCATGGCATGGTCCTTCTCATATCACCACATAGATCTCCATCACACACTTTGGGGCATCATGCTCCCCCTTTTATTCTTATAAATTGTATTTAGTACACAATACTACATTTTCACTCTATGCACCATATCTAATCTTCATATGCATTTTCAAACCCTTTGATACACGTATTGTATCATCATTACCTTATGAAACACTCTAGTTCCACAGTTCATACTCTACTACTGAGGGTTTAAATCATAAATGAAGCTTGCCACATTAACTTTTTATGCTCTATGCTTCATGATCTATCTTTCTAGCACATATTCTTAAAATATTTCTGATGACGCACTCTTGTTCTATGGTTCATTCCTCGACTATTGAGGGGTATTTTAAAAATGAAATTCCTCTAATACACATCCCTGGGGTGCCCTTCTCCTATCATGTTAACAAATTTCCTACCATTCAATCACACTTATACACTTCATTTGCATATCTTGGTTTCACTTTCTCTTTCTTTCTTACAATACTTACATAATGGAATTTTCTTACTATGTTAGTGGATACTAAGTATGTCATTATCTTTCTATATACACATATGCACATTTAATTGGTATTTTGGAGTGAATTAAAACCTCTTATAAATTTTCACACATTTCAATGATGCTCAACATTGTATCATATACTACTTCTTATTCTCACTATCATATTAATTTCCATTGATGCATACATGTCTTTGCATAGTTTTTATCCTTATAACATGCAAAAAGGTTCTTCATGTGCAACATTTTCCTTGTAGGACTATACACCACTATGGTTATCAGATACACTTTAATTTCCATTATTTTCCATCCTATGCTATTGTTTGTGAGCTATGCCCTTTTCCTTGTATGTTCATTGTATGATTTTGGATTCTTCATATCTGATTGTATTGTGACATTGTGAGCAATGTCCCATTTTTGAAACCCACTTTTCATGGTCCAGTTTGTTTACACACTTGTTTGTTACGTTGTTTTCTATTGCATATTTTCTACTTTTTTACTAACACATGTTACTATACACTTGTTTTTCATGTGTCTTGGTCTCTATCATGAGCATCCCCTACCTCCTGTAGGTATACAATACAACTAAGCATTAGGTCCTCTCCTTTGAGACACATGCTCTTATCGATGTTGTATGCACCCTGAATGAGGGGGCATATATTGGGTGAACAAATCACTAGTACATAAACTCATAGCTACAACACAACACAACACAACACAATATATAAAAGGTAGAGAAAAACATTCACATAACAGTCTAAAAATGACTTGGACCTAAAACACATCACAAACACCAGCACCCAAACTCGGATAGTATTTCTGGGTGCCTATATCCTCCCCCTTGGAACTAATGTCTTGGGGAACATAAATTCATCTTCTCAGATCAGAAGAGTTCATAGAAGACTTCAGATCATTTAGACATTTATAGGTATAGTCCTCCAATCACAAAATGCATTCTATCTCATTCTATCAAGACAATTCACAACTAATTCACAATTATCGAACAAAGGGAACATAGGAAAAAAATAGGTATGTACCATCTTCAATGTTGCTTATCAAGAAGAGTCATGGAATGAGAATAACATTAGACCTATCTCCTTGACACCATCTCTTTTGCGTGATATCGCCCAAAATACTCACACTTGGCATGTTATCACCAAAAAATCTTGCATTTGGCGTGAGATATCCCAAAAAACTTGTTATTGGCATGAGATCGCCCAAAAAAAAAAAATTCATAGCATTTTAGGAAATATTTCTATTCTTTACACTCTTTCACATCACTTGCACACTTTCCTTTACTATACTTTTACACACTTTTACATACTTTTCTCAATTTTTTCATATACTGAGGATTTAGAATACTCTTTTTCCCTTCTTTTTACAGGTTTTTCGTTAATACAAAACAAGAAGCAACCTACAATGAAAAATACAAGCATAACTAAAGGTAAAATCAATGCATACACTTCACCCCTAGGGCCACTTTCCTTTCCTAGTCTCCATGCTTCACTTTGCATCATTCCATGCTTCACTTGTCCACTCAAAGACAAATTTTTCCACACATTCTATAGAATCATAAGGTGCACATATCTTATTTACTTTATGTTATAAAGGAATCACTCAACAACATAAAGTGGGGGAAAATATAGACACAAAATCACACACTTGGGTACATTTATAGGTTCTAAAAACATGTTAGCATTTACATGATTCCTAAGAAAGAAAACTAGTGGTTGACAAGTATCTTTGGCCTCTTTCATTTGTCTCTTCTTTTTTGATTGGTCTTACACACCCTAGATCCTAGTCATAACTTTACTCATTTATCTTTCATGTCTTTAAACATAAGCACCCAACCATGAAAAAGTTCCCGGGAGCACTTGTCCCCTCTAGGCACCCCTAACCCCTTCTCACCTTACACACTTCTTTTGGGTCCCTTTTATCTTTTGGACACATTTTTCACTTGTGGGCCATCCTTCCAATTATGAATTACAAAATATAAAACAAGGGAATCATATAAATACATAGTTATGTCTTATAAATACCAAGCACTAAACATTACTAATACCACATAAGATTTCATTTAAAAGGAACTTAAAATACTCTAAAGGCATCCATCTAGCATCCATTAAAGGGACAAGGGTTACAAAAATAATACATACATAGCATAGGAAGGAGAAGTTAATTATATTCCATCCATAGATGCTATAAATTTCTGTTTTCTAGATCGGCCCACTATTTGTTGCAAATTACATTAGGGAATCCCATGGCACAATTTCTACACACACTCACATGAAATACATGGATTCTAAGATGTAGTGTAGTGCTTAGTTTTAATTTCATTCTCTGGTGAGCTTAAGGGTTAGTCCGAATCCCCATTCTACATTTTCCTTTTTATATTTTATGTAGTTTTGGGTTTATACAAGTGAACTTATATTTTTTTAGGTTACGGGTATCTTCGGTGATCCACAGGGTGACTACTAGGTGATCAATAGGGAATACTTATGACATCCTTATGACACAATAAAACCATATCTAGAGCTTTTGTGAAGTCATGAGAACCCTCATCTGGTCATCAATGCCAAGGAGCCTTTGTCTTCTTTGTGGGTACCCCTTCCCAGCCTTGTTCGTGGGCTCTAGAATTTACAAAGGTCGATACGATGCTAGTTAAATCTTGTTCAAAAATTCTTCATGCTCGAATCACTTCCAGATTGCATGTATATCAACTAAGTCTTCTTGCTTAGGATTTCATATTTTACATCTTAGTTTGTTTGTGTCATACTTGTACTTTATCATTTATACATCATTGACCATATTAGGTACTATATGCAATACTTAGATTTAATTAATTCAAATTAAATTAAATCATCTATGAGTGACTTTAGGGTGTCTTCATTGAAATATAAAGGATCTCCTTCCTCTTCGAATCCATTTCTTGTAATGGAGTCACGAGTTGTCCAAGGAAGTGTTTTCATTGATATGAGGGTCTCCAAGATCCTCAACACATTTTCTTGGATCTTTAATAATACCTTGAGAAATATTCTCAAATTCATTTAATTCTATCTAAACATATTTCAATGTATTACATGTTGCGGTCATGGTACAAAACTAAATATGGGACAAGTTCTCAGTTGGGTCCATGAACACATTTTTTCTTATCAAGAATGAGGTGTCAAGAATCCCCATTTTAGAGGTCATTGGGAGAACATTATCCCATATTATCTTTTCTTTTTCCATTTCCACCTTGGTGCCTTTGATTCTTGAGATGGTGTTTGAGATGAAGTTGAAAAGAGAGGACCTCATGAAAAATAACATTTCATTTTTCAATGATTTTCTTCACCCACTTGTTATTTTCTCTCCCTTGCATTGTGAATCCTTGTGCTTGTTTGAGGGCTTATGGATTAAAGATGCGATAGGTGAGATTATCTCAACTAGTGGCAAGGATGATGATCCGGCTCCAAGAATGAATACACATATGATCTTTGGTTCTTTTGTATTCTTCATTCCACACTAGTATTTGAGTTAAGGATTACTTGAAAAGATGAGAACCACCTTCTTGCATAGCGACCAAGTGGGAGTTTTGTCATATGTACTCACCTTTTCTAATCACTTAATATCATAGGTGGACTTTCACATCACCCAACAGATAGACTACGTACTCACCCGATGCATGCAAATGCACCGAGCCCCTCCTTTATATGAGATTTGTAATAATTTTTATCAACATTAGAGGGACAATGCAAAGATATAATTGCATGCATTCTAAGATAGAAACAAGGAAACTAGATCTAAGCACAAATGCACCATAATATAGATGAGAACATCACAATAATAGGGAATTATATCTGAACCATGAGCATCATCAAGAACATAAGGGTTTGGATCCATAAACATAAAATAAAACATACAAATCAAGATCCATGACTCAGATTTTAGAACATTCCCATTGTATTAATTCCTCAATATTACAGTAGCCAAATACATTAAAGAAACCATGAATGGAGCTAATACAATAATATAGTCCCCATATATTCTCTACAATTGCTTCATTATAGAGATTAAACCCATGCTTTCCTTAGCTCTCGGTGTCCCCACACACATAAATTATCGTTTCTTCCTACGACACACATACACTTTCCTTACGCCACGTAAAATGATATATAAGAAGCAAGTAGAAGGAATATCCTCTAACCGCTTCATCATTACCCAAAAACATGCCAAATGTCATCATGTATTTCCCTAATCAAGTATCCTCAACATGCAAGTGACAACTAATCCATAACTGATTCTACTTTATAGCTCCTAATCCTGTCATGATAACCATAATTATGCCCTAGAATATCCTTTCCTTGAGCTGCAAGTCTTTCATATTTTACCTTTATCCATTCCCACTTCTGGTCACCTTTCCACATGTTCCCCAAATGTGACTTTTACCAAGGCCCAAAAGTGACTAAGTCCCAAACCTTCCCTTCTTGGGTGCGAGCCTTCGTGCCTTCCGAAAAGTAGTTTCACGTGAGCCTCCACAGCTTGCTTCCATGTGCCACAACCCATCATGCCTTGGGTACTTAGTTACTCTAAGAGCTCAACATTACCCCAAAATAATGTGATTTCTTCCCATGAAAATCCTTTGCAAACCCCAAGCAAAACTTCAATGGCTAAATATATGCTAAGGAAAAAAGGACTTAACTACCACCACTACCTAGAAGACCAACTTGATTAACTCAGGAATTCTACATCTATTTCCCCCTTCAAATTCTTCCATGCCTCTAGCTCTGTCAATTCTCTTTCTCTCGACACCTCTCCTAATATATTGGGTACTTGATCATGTGTGATTTCTTCCATTTTTTCCTTCAAATCCTGAATTACGACCACCAAATCCATGCAAAGACCCTCAAACTTGATCATACGTTCTATGATGGAGTCCCAAAGTTCACCAATCTGGAACTCTAATTTCTCACACTTGGTCTTTATTTTATCCTTCTATGATGTGGTGTCAACAATTAGTTGTGTGTACTTAGATTTTTAGTTGGGGCCTTGTCTTGCAAGGCCTTGAGGGAGGCCTCCTCATCTATTACCCATGCGTTAATGATGGGCTCGCACTTGTTATAGTATTTGAAACCCCTATCTTCTAATATATCTCGCTTCCTTGAATTGGGTGAGTATGTATTCCAAATTTGTAATCACGGGATTCTAAAATGATATTGTTGTTTTAATTTTACTTAGCGAGTTCTTCAATGGTATTCCCCGCACCATCCTTGATGTTGGCTAGTAACATCCCCACAAGGTCCTCCAAATACTCCATTTCATAGCCATATTCTATTTTGGCCTCACTTACCAAAGCACTAGACATTTCCCCAAAATAATCTTAACCAGGGTGCCCACTCGATCATATGCCTCCTTGGTTTACCCTTGGTCCCCTTCTAACCCCTTGTGCAACCTCTCTATTTCCTTCCCCTTCCCTTTCTTGTCTACAACCAAGGTTTAAATGGTTTCCCCCTGCATTGATGTTGTTTCTTACCACCTCGAAGACATATTTTACACTCGCATTACGTGCTTGGTCATCGGTGAGGTGGCTTGGATCCACCACCTTATATGTATCTCCTTCCTTTTTCTTTAGATGAATGGTCTTGATCACGTGATTGTTAACCTCGAACTTAGGATACTATGCATGGAAATATAGGTTCTAACTTATCATCATCCTGGTTCTTGTCATGCCCCCACTCTGATCCAAAATATTCAATGCATGTATCTTCTTTTGGGGAGGGTACCTTGAAATATTACTCACAACACCTTCACGGGATCATCCACTGAGTCCATATTTAGGGAAATAGGTGTCCAATTTTTTCTTATAGCGTTGCACTTTGTTTGTTGCTTCCTTTACCCTAAGATGAATCCTTTATCCTCCTTGATCAAGAAGGAGTCTCCCTTAATTTCTTCTTTTAGTTCGGTGGGTTGTTTAGGAGAATACCTTCACACTGGACTCTCCTCGATCTCTTCCATAGAGTGAGCCTTCTCCTTTACCCCCACATCAACCACCGCCTTAGTGTCTTCCTCCTCCCTTCTCCTCTCTTACGCCTCAGGATCAACCTCGATTTCCTCCTTGAAGGTTATGGTATCCTCTTCTAATCCTATTTTTGTTTCGAACTGGTAACCTCATATACCTTTCATTTCTTCTATTCCACCTCCTCTCCTTAAGGAAACTCACCTACCTTGCACTCTACTTGTGAGTCCTCGGAATTTCTCAGCTGTGATGTACTTACACCTGCACTGCTACCTCGACATGTATAACATTTTTTCTTCCGGGAAGTGTCTAACTTCCCTTCACCCTATTCTTCTTCTTCTAGTACTTATTCATCTTCCGGGACCACTTTTATCGGTAGGATAGGTGATTTACATGGCCTCGGGTAGGTGGCATCCCTAATCTACTCTTCAAATCCTCCTTGCATCTTAGGGTGTGGCTTTACAAATACCTAGTGGATGTAGCCCTTGATGGTAACATTGACCTATGGGTGCAGATCCAAAAATTTAGGCTCCAAGGTCTCCACATATGTTGGCCTTGAGTTATATCTGTAGGTTACATGTAGGATGTATACATCAACTTCCACCTTATCTCGCATGGAAGGTTAAATGTTGCATGTCCTTCAATTGGTTGATGAAATACTTCATGTATTTAGTAGTGAATACAAAGGGAAGTTTGAACCATGCCCCTAATTATCCTTTTTCCATCATTAATCATGTCAAACAAAAGTGTTGCGTGACAACAAACAACACCTGGTCCCCAAAATATGTGGTAGCTTGTGCGGGATGCACCATTCATTTTCAAAATCTCCACACAACCTCTCATACAAATTTTTCATCCGCGACCTTTAGGTGTTTGAGATGAACATGTCACAAGTGAATTTGTTAAACTGTATAGCAGGAGAGGGGTGCATTGGTGGGTAAACCCACATGGTCCCTTTTGGTCCATCTGGGACATTGTTTTCCCATAATACAATTAATAACAGTATGGACCCCCAAGTTATTGTATCTCCTAACGCATTTTGCGCTCGCACCTCCTAAATGATACCATCTACAATAAATTCTAAAAATTTGTAGTGTGTCCACTTGGAAATTCTGAATGCAATGTACAAGAACCTTTTTTTAATGTTCGTCCATCTCTTTGATGCTCCCAATTTGTAACTAATGAGTCGACAGGCCAATCTCAATGCAGTCTGAAAGATCCACAATAACTTGAGCTATTCCCCCTTCTCATAGTTTAATTATTTTTCTAACTCTTCCACTTTCACAGTGACACCCAAATTGAGGGCCATATCCTCACCAAAATTTCGTAGGACAATTACCCTATGGATTAAATTTCTGTGAGTCTAATCCTCCTCCCCAAAATTAAAGGAACTATTCATGCACACGCAACATCAACCATCTGAAAAGCGGTGTGGGTTTAGCAAAAATGGAATCTCCCAAAGCTACAAAACCCCAGTCTTTTATAACTCCTTCATCACCAAATCATCTACCCTAGGGTTTCCTTTTTTGTCTAACCTTGGGATCTCCTTGTACAAATCCTTCTGCATCAATTTTTCATGGTCGGTGGTTTTGTGGTTGAACTCGCTGATTTTGCATCTGTATAACTTCAAGCTCCACTTCTCTACCTTAATAACCCCTGGAGGGTACTGAATTTTTAAATAAAATTCCATGGGTTCTTCCTTTTCCACCACTGGTTTCTTATTTCTACCCTTCTTTGGTGCCATCTCTATTTTTCTTCCCATGCCCTAGGTGCTTCTAAATTTTCCCTGTCCACCCGAACTTGATGACTCCAATCACTTCTCTTTCACACACCCCTTTGCTACTCTACTATCTTCTTCCCCTCTTGCTACACCACAAGATCATGCCACAACTCACACAACTCTACTGGTTCATGACAAGTACCTCAATTTCTTCTCAAAACCCTCATCGCACTTCAAGCTCGGGAGCACAAAAATTTTCTAAGGAAAAGTAGTCAAAATGACTACCTTTATCCTCTATTTATACTTTTTCAACACCTTAATGTCCTTGACCCACACATTTTTAAAGTAAATTTTTAATAAAGATCTTTTATCACTTAAGTCAACTTTCATGACTTCCCTTCGCGTGTTTGTAGTCATAACCTTCGGCACACTAACACAACTATATTGCCACATACTTCCTTTGCGCACCTCACCATGCTGAAGTACATAACTTCTACAATGTCCACAAAGTAGACCTATATGCCACCACCTACCTCATGTTAAACTACATGACTCTTTCTTCTCTTTTGCATGGTCTATACTCAAATCAATTTTTTTCCAAGACACCCTTTTTACCGCACAAATTCTAATACCTTTTTCACTGTACAAATACACATTTGAACACCTCTACACAAATTTTTCTTCTTCCTTTCACTAGTTATCCGAATGAGTCTTCCTATAGTCTATCTTCCTTAGAAACATGCCATTTTTTTCAAATTTAGACTCCAATCCACCCCTCACTAAAAGTATGTGTGCTCTTATATGCATGAAATTACTTCAAATGTATTTAGCTATTGGCATGCCAATGTGCACAAAACACAAAATAGAAAAGAAAAACAAAACAATGAAGAAAGGAAACACATAAAAAGGAAAATGCATTAAGGGAAATTCTACACTAATTGGCAATACTACCTTATTTACAAACACATCGAAGACTTATTTATAGTAGGGCTTCAACCTACTCTCGTTAAAGAAACCAGAAACTTGTGCCATCCAGGACTTGTAATTAACAAGCACTGAATCAAGTATATAAGTGATAGTATATGGTCCCAACTAGTGTACTTTAAACTTCCTAGGATGGCATAGAAACTTTGAATCATATAAGAGAACCATCTTCCCAACTTCTAGCTTCTTATTTTTGATGTGCCTATCATGCCATGCCTTCTACCTGGCCTTTTCCATTCTCTAACTCTATCATGCTATGACACATCTCTTGTCCAACTGCATCAACTTATCAATACATTCCTCAAGCGCTTGTTCATCATCCAAACCTCATGCGCATGCAATATGCAAGGAGGGTAACATGAACTCAACAGGTATTACAAATTTTATGCCGAACACCACCTAAAAGGTGTTGCTTCGTTAAACATTTTGTAGGTTATCCGATATGACAATAACACGAAAAAGACTTTGTCATCTCAATTCTTTCTCCTAACATCAAAAATATTGGTCAAAATGTGACTCAAAATTTCTTAAAGCCTTCCGTTGTTCCATTAGCTTATGGGTGGTAAGGGGTAGTTTTGTGATGTGCCACCATGAACTCATCCAACAAAATTTGAACAATCTCATTTAAGAAATATGTACCCTATCACTCGTTACGCTCAAAGCGCATCCATACCTGCTAATTATATTCTCCCACAAGAACCAACTACAGTATCTCTTGTGTAATCCTTCATAGGTGCTACTTCTTCCCATCTCGTAAGATAGTCTCATGTGCAAGCGATAATATAACATGAACTTTGTCCTACGCATTGGTGGGTAAATATGCCACACGAATTCAATCGTCCACTTATCGAATGGTTGCACACTAGCAATAGGCCTTAATTTCATTTCATCACAATGCCTAGGCTTTTAAAGGTGTTAACAATGGTCATAGAGCTTGGCATACTCTACACAATCCTTATATAGGGTCTCCCACTATAAACCAACCATTAGAACCTTGCATGTGATGGATTTCCCAACATGATGTCCACTGTAATACCACCATAAGCCTCCTCTATAATAGTTTTGTATTCATGTTCAAGTACACACCAATGCAAAAATTCATCTGACCTAGTTTATACAAGTCCCCACTAATCAACATGTAAGGTGCGGCGTGAATGGTAAGTTATTTATTCTCTAAGATCCTCATTCTTTCAAGTGCCACACCCATTCATAAAAAGATGACAATGTCCTTCAAATAAGAGGGTGCAAAACTGTAGCATGAATATATGAGCATCAAACATTGTTTCCTCAATGCTCTATGCATCCTCACCTAAATTAACCCTAAAAATGATCAGGTCCTAAGTTGTTTTTCCCTTGTTTTACCACAACCATAAATTCAAATTCCTGAAACAATAATACCCAACGACATATGTGCCCTTCCAAGATGGGATTGTTTACCAAATATTTTAAGGCCATATGGTCCATGTAGAAAATTAAATGCATTGTCAGTAAATACTTCCTAACTTTGTGCGGTGTGCAGATCGTTGGTAATGCTTTGCGCTTGGTAGTAGTATAATTATGTTTAGCCAGAGTTACCTTCCTACTAGAAAAACATAAGGGGTGATCAACAATCACCTCTTTGGGATATGCTAACACCACTCCAATTTCCATCCTTGATACATCTAAGTGCACATGAGAGGGCCTATCCCAAGAGGGAAAATGCAAGATTGGTGTAATAGTGAGTCTTTCCTTCAATGTGTTAAAAGCCACCTATTGTACCACACCCCAATGGAATTTTCCTTTATGTTTTAACAACTCCTCCAATGGCATGGAAATTCTGGCATAGCCCTTGATGAAATTCCTATAGTATCCCATATGCCCTAGAAATCCACGCACTACACTCTAATTGGTGGGTTCCTTCAACCCCAAAATTATAACAATTTTTGCAAGATCCACCAATAGGCCCTCCTTGCAAATGATATGACCAAGTAATGTTCCAAAAGGAGTGGCAAAGATACATTTATTAATATTCAGAGAGATTATTAACTGACTGCACCTCTCAAACATTAGCCTCAGGTTGTCACAATGATCCTTTACTAATCCATAAACCATCCAGTCATCTAGGTAGACTTGGAGAAATTTATGAATGAAGTCCTGAAACACCTAAACCACAATGTGTAAAAACACAAAGCAGGTGTGTTCTTTAGTCCAAAAGGCATGACCATATAAGAAAAAATTCCCCATTTAGTGGTGAAAGTTTTCTTTTCCTGGTCTTCCTTGGAAATTTGAACCTAGTGATATCCCAAAACCCATCTATAAATGAATAGATCTCGTGCCCAAATACTCCTTCTAGGATGTCCTCAATGAACAGGGTTGGGAAAGGATCAATGACACATAGAACATCAAGTCTCTTTATTCAAAAAAATAAATCCTTATTCTCCCATCCTTTTTATGCTAATTACCATGGGGCTAACCCACTCAGATTCCTGAATGGCCTCAATAGTTCCAGATTCTAACATATTTTCAATTTCTTCCTTCAACTTCACACGGAGGTTCAGGTTCATTCTATAAGGCCTCTTCTGATTGATCACAACCCTTCCTTCAATTTTATCTTCATATCTCCTAGAGAGTGATGAATGCCCTTTAACTCATGCTACCCATGCAGAAACAAGTCTTGAAAATCACACAATAGCTCAAGAATATTTCACACTTCCGGATCCATCCATTAATCCCAAATGATGGCCTCTTTTAGTTCTTCCTTCGTACCAATGTTAACCTTCTTTGTTTTAATGGATCAATGTAGGCACATGACTTCTCATCTGTAATTTATAATACTTTGCATGTACCTTCCGTATGATTAACATCTAAGTTCTCCACTTCCTCATCATTAACCACCTATACAAATTTTCCTTTTTCCTTCTCTAGGTAGGTGTGCTCAAACCGCACTTCATCCGGTTCCTCTTCCTCAGGTTTGTAACCCCATTTAAGGTTCTCCCAACAATTATAACACAATTTCCTCCACCTTAGCACTATCTCCTAATGTAATGTTCTTGATTTCTGTAAGGCCTTATTTATGACAATTTAGAAGATAAGTAATCAAAGGTTTGAATAATACCCATTGTTAACTCTTGCCAATTTCTTGTTTGTATTTGAAACTTTGAATAAATATCCCATGCATGCACATAACCTGCAAGGTGGAATATAACTTGTGTACTGCAAGGAAGGGGACAAGGCTTCAAGTCCTCTCACACTCCTAAACATGGCATGAGGCGGACCCCTTCCCATCATAGTCATGTATCCTAGTAGGTACATTACTTCTCATAAATCTAATGGAGAACGACCATTACCTCAATCCACTCCATAATATTATCATGGTGTGTCATTCACCAACACGCAACTATCCCATATAGGGTATAAACCAGCATATTCCTCCACTCTATCCCACAGGTACAATGTACCTCTATCACACACAAAAAGGTATCGGGGCTACCTTTGTCAATATAGCTAGGTAGTTTCCTTCCTCCCATGTTCTTGGTGAACGTGCCTTGACTATTCAAGTCACATTACCTTTCATATCTCTATCAATCAAATCATATGCTCCATGCATAGAATTGTCACAAGAAATGCCATTCATATCACTCATATCGTGTATCATCCCACTAAATGACCCCTTCCTTTGATGGTTGAATGAACTCCGGGTCCCTGATGGTTCCACATATATCTTGTTTAAGTATTCTTCACCCAATGGTTCCACATAAGGCACAAACCATCCATCAATTAGTGGAATGATCATGCACTCCTCCTTGTTCTCAAAACTGATGTAGCCTTTATTAAAATATAGGTCAACATTGTTTGCATAACACCAAGGGTGCCCAAGTAACACTAGGAAGTTGTGAACGAACTGTTACACCAAAACCTTAAGGAATTAGTGAAATTCACACATGAGGATCATAACATCCCACCACGCTTCTGTATCCTAGACCCTGAGCTAGATTTGTACCGTATAGCGGGACCACACCCTACCCTATACGAGCCTCGAGTGAACACTGCAATGCCGATGTAGCTACCCGTGCGGGACTCGAACCTAGGTGGTCACTCTGATACCAAATGTAACAAACTATTACACCAAAACCTTGAGGCATTAGTGAAATCCACACATGAGGATCATAACATAAGCTATCCACCTTGGCAAGCACCAAGACTATAAAATCCACAATGAACTTGATTCCCTGGATAATTATGGATGGTTCTTCAAAACTCCAAGGGGAGTGGCCTTAGTCCTATTTTCCATATACAACACATTTGAAGATGGCTGCAATGGTGGTCTCCCCATATGATTCCATGCATCTAGAGTGAGGACATTAAATTTTGCACCCATGTCAATCAAAATATTACTCAAGATTTATCCATCCACTATGGAATTTAGTGTAATCTCCTTTTCATAGTCCAGGACTATCGGGGGTAAGTTATAGTGTAGGATTTTCCCCTCACGCCTAGCTCTAATGTGTTTTAATTTCTCTCTCAACCACTTTGTCCTAACAGGGGAATGATATTCTCCTGTCCTAACATCTTACACACCTCCTTGATATCATATACATCCCTCTAAGGATTTTCAATGGTCTTCACCTACTCCAACTTCTATGACTACTCCTTCAAACATTGAATCTCTCCTTATAGACTCCTAATCACCTCCATAGTCTCTTGATACACCTCTTTCTAGTAGGTAGGATTAGGGTACTTCCCATGTAGTACCTCCTCTCTTGTAATAATAGGCCTCTACTTTGGCATTTCCTTCATGTGTGTAGCCTTAGTGTGAGTAGTTATAAAAAAACCTCCAACTCTGTATCAGACATCACCTTAGGGATTTACAATAGCTCAATGTGCTTTATACTTACCATCTCGACACCCTTATCTTGCTTCTTCTAATTATTAACCATGTGAATATACAAATATAGGAACTCTTCGTACTTATGCTTCTTCCCACATAATGAGCATTACAACAAATCTGGGCATTCATGCTTATAATTTTCTATAGATCCACAGTTGAAACAAATTCCACGGGTGAAGTCTCCTCTTCCTCTGGCATGACCATTATGACCTCTAAACCCTCTGTGAAAGCATCTTCCTCTACCATCCTTGCATCCTTCATAGTTATGACCCTCATCCTTAGAACCACTCACAATGGTGGTCTATGGCATACCGAAGATCAATGGCATCATGGATCTGGTCTATTAATCTACAATCCTTATTATCATGGGTGGTAGACATACAAATATTATAATAACAAGACATGTTCTTATGGAGCGCACACTACAACAATGAGTATCTACTTAGATCATGCTCCCCATGATATATTTCACACTCCAATGCCACCATGTGCACTAACTTTTAAGGGAAGATGTATTTTGTATGTCCTTATACTTTATAGTCTATGCACTAAAGTCTCTTGTGAGTCTCATGCATTGAATTTGAAGATAACTTCTCAAGCTACTTTTCCATGGAAGAAATTTGTACTTCCAAAATGGAATGACACCAGTGTGAATGCTCCGATGGCCTCATCATACAAAGAATCCTCCAAGGCCCCACATGGATCCATGAAATTCATCTATGAAAGTTCTTATTTGAATGGCATTATTAAGCCCCTAATGAACCCTTGAGCATGATACGATAGATGGATGCCATAGGACAACTTGGATAAGAGAGTCTTGAAATGTACGTTATACTCCCACACACTCTTAGCCATATCTTTCTGAATCTCCTTCAACACACTGATGTTCTTCTCCTAAAACTCAAGAATGTGAAAATCCACAAGGAAGGAATCATGGAGTGTATTATAATCCACCACCTTTCGATGCGGGTCATACTTCCGGTACCATCTATTTGGGCACCTTGCAATGTCATTACAAACTGGATTCCCTTCCACTCCAGGGAAGTGATTTCCTTTGTTCGCCATAGAAATTCACACTTATGAACATGCTCCATGGCATCCTTAACACCCTTGTAACCTAACAAGTGGAGTGACATCTCATAGAACACGTGCTACTAGGGTTTTGGTCCTTGTCAATTAGGTTAAGAAAATTGATTTCCTCTGGTGTTTCCCCCATTAGATACACTAGATCTACTCACTCCTAAAATCTAATATATGCGGGTCCTCCCCTATAGTAGGTATAGGACATGAAGTGGTGTTATTTTGTGTTCACACCATCGAGCTAAATTGAGCTCCAATGGTTTTGATATAGAACTAATCCTAGATGTAATTACCACATTATATGTGCCCATACCTTCTTGAAATGACGTGCTAGGTAGGATACAACAAATATAGGAAACATCTCTGTGGCCATAGAAATCAAAGAATAATGATATCCACTTGATGTTTCTTGCCTACTAATTCAACAACAACTAGACTAGCGAAAACTTTCTCATAACTTGGAAAAATAAGCGCAAGGGTTTGGTTGCCAGGTGGGTCTAGATGCGCACCTACAACCCTTCTCCTTTCTACATATGATGAGATCTCATTAGAAGCCAAGGTGATTTCTCTCTCATGTTTTCCAAGATGGGGTAACACAGATCGCTTAGGTCCTGTGCACCCTTTGTGGGAACCTTATATCCTTCCGTAACATATGCCTCCATAAATCCATCACTTTAGTAACCTTGTGTTTTCTCAAAAATCCCTTTCTCATGCATCATTATACTTGAGCCACCTCTCTTCTCTCTTTTCTTACGTCGCACGACCTACCATCTCTCACCACACCATCCTTCATGCCCCACACCAAGTGGGAGTTTAGATAGCCATAGGAAATGCTTCTAAAATCATAGTCATGATCAAGATATTGATGGCTAAGGGTAAAGCATGCAAGAAATATCCTTTCGGTTCGTAAGAAATTGAACTCAATAACCTCTAGGAAAGAATAAGTGGATATTACGTACTCCAATGTGTAACTAGTCAACACACCTCTCCACCAATGATCAACATCATGAATCCTATAATAATATTCTTGAGTCCACACATGAGGTATATAGAACTAACTTCTTCTCAATGCATACGTTAAACTTATGCTTAGTGCATATGATGATAACCACTCATACAACTCGATAAGAAAACAACAAAATAAATTTTCATACAAAATGACTCATGGTATAGATGCTCCTTAACCCATTTACATGCATCAAACTTAGGTGCAATGTGGAATCTATGAGAAAACTCATCGTCTATGTTTTTAAGCCAAGTTTTAATGCTATCCAATGTCAAGCGTTCGCCATATCTCACCATTTTTCAAAAACTTCAAAACATGTCCCGAAAATGAAACCAAAATGTAGTCACATTTTCTAATCACTTAATATCATAGGTGCACTAGCCTATCACCCATACTAGGCGGGAACTCGCCTAAGGCACACAAAGGTGTTGATCCCCTACTTTATATGATATTTGCAAGAATATTTACCAACATTAGAGGAATAATGCATAGATATAACTACATGTATTATAAGACGAAACAAGTAGATCTAACCAAAATTACATCACAATAACAAAGGGAATTAGACCTAAACCATGAGCATTATCAAGAACATAAGGGTTTGGATCCATAAACATAAAAATTAGGATCCATGACTCAAATGTTTGGAACATTCCCATTGTATTAATTCCTCAATATTACAGTAGCTAAATACATAAAAGAAACCATAAATGGAGCTAATGCAACAATAGAGTCTCCATATATTCTCTACAATTGATTCATTACAGATATTACACCCATGCTTTCCTTAGCTCTCACTCTTACCACACACATACATTATCTTTTCTTCCTGTGACACACACACTCTTCTTATGCCATATAAAATAATACATAAGAAGGAAGTAAAATGAATATCCTTTAACCACTTTATCATTACCCATGACCATGCCAAATATCATCATGTATTTCCCTAATCGAGTATCCTCAACATGAAAGTGCCAGCTAATCCATAATTTATTCTACTTTACAACTCCTAATCCTATCATGATAACCATAATTATGTTATGGAATATACTTTCTTGAGGTTCCAGTCTTTCATATTTTACCGTATCCATTCCCACTTCGGTTTCCTTTCCACGTGTTCCCCAAATGCAACTTGTACCAAGGCCCAAAAGTGAATAATTCCCTAACATTCCTTCCTAGGCCCGAGTTGTCGTGCCTTCCTAAAAGTACTTTTGTAGGAGCCTCTATGCCCTATTTCCTCGCACCACAACCCGTTGTGTCGTAGGTACTTAGTTACTTTAAGGGCTCAACATCATCTCATACTAATTTCAATTTATTTCTTCTAAAGGCTTATCCACCTTGGGTCTTCAAATTCTAAAAAATGATCTCTAGAATCCTCAATGAAAAATCTTTATGTAGTCTTGCTTTACTTGACTTATTGGCTTTCACATACTTGAATATAGCCTCAAAGTTTGGTGTTGTAACTTGTTCCACCATTCGTGATTCTCCATCAAGCAAGTCATGACCCCATTAGATTGGATCGATGGTGTGGACAAGATGTTATGACGTTTAGGTGTTTATTTTAGGGCCTATGATTTCTCATTGTGGACTAATCTAAGCGCCTTAGATGAGACACTTGTTTGCCGTGCTTGATGTGCAGATTAAGAGGGGTCAATATATCCTTGATCCAACTCTTCAATTTGTTTTTCCTTTTCAAGTTTTTCTTCCTCAACTTGTTCCTCCATGACCTTAGCTTTCTTATGAGAATCATGGAATATGGGACTTTAGTATTCTCTATTTCCACTTCCTTCCTATTGTATTTTTTTCTTAGAGTGGGATGAAACAACATATCTCTCAAGCTCCCCGAGATATGATGAGTGTGATAGTTATGCAAGTATGATTAAAATTGTTCTTTTTCCCTTACTATAATATTGATTTATTTTGAACCACTCTTTTAATAGTTGAATCATCACTCTGGTCAATTCCTTGATATCTAAATCTTCACAAACACTAAGTGAGGGAAGAGGAAGGGGATAAGATTTCACTACCTCATACTCTGGATCAAACATCTCATAACCATCTTCTTGAAATCCTCTAGTGAACCAATTTATTCCAAATGTTTCCATATCATCTACAAATCACTCTTAAGTAGTTTATTTCCCTAACGTGAAGATCATCTACATAATTAGACTAATTGTATTCCCATTGGGGAATATGATGTAACCTAGAGACATTAAAAGACTCCGGATCTTTCCTTATGTCAAAGTTGGGCCTAAAAAAATATGTAAGGGTGAAATGCAACCAAGAAGGTCTCGATGTTAATGGGATACACTACGATATTACAAGAGAAGACACTGAGTGAGATGGGGAATGAGATTCCCTTCCTCTTTGTACCTTTACACTTGAGATGAAACCGAGAAAGTTTCTATAGAGTTATACTGAAATATGTTATCACTAGGATAATTAGGTAACTTGAGCGGAGAAAGATCAAAACCCCTCACCCTTATATAGGTGAAGGTATGAAGCTATGTGAAGTGACACCCATAATCCTAAACCAACTTAGCTACATGAGGAGAGATTATTCTTTCAACATTTACTTCAAATATTTGGATGATTAACATTGTGAATGCATCATTCACATGTGTGAAATGGACATTGCTTTCTTGAATGTGGTCTGATTATACTTCTCAAAGTTAGGAGCTATCGAGGAACATTTTGAGAAATGGATAATACTCTTTATGGTCTAGTGCATCCAAGGGAATACACCGAGATAGGAGGTCATTGTGAATATGTTGGTGGTGAGAACAGTTACATCAATTTTGGTGGAAATTTTCATCGATGATTTGTCCAAAAATATCATTTGATTTCCCTCCATGATTGTCAGCATGAAATGGGCTATCCAGGTCTAGAATTCCTTAGTGTTTTCATCACCCAACATTCTACTTAGTAATAAAATGGCATATGAGTAAGCTTCGTGAAACTCACCACTTGACAATAATTTTGGAATCCATAATGGTTTTCTTCAAGTTTTAACCAAGAGCCAATCACAATCCCTTCGCAAGTAAGAGTATTTCCTAATCCATTTTTGAGTTGAAAAATATTTTTGATTATCACCATGTTTCTCTAAGTTGGGATTTGTAGAAAAATTGATATTCCCTTTGGATTTAGGACTCGTCGGTAGTGAGTTGTCATCCACAATGATTTTTTTGGTAGGTAGGTCCATAGAGTTTAGCACAGAAAAAAATTAATTCGGTGCTTTGGAATGAGAGTGGGCGACGCCCTTCTCTAAAAATTCCACTAGAAATAATATTTTATTCCATAGGTTCTCTGACTTCATTCATCATCTGATTTCTCATTTCTTCCAGATCCAAGTGGGCAACATCATTATCTCCTACCAGTGGATATTCAGTGGACAAAGTGGAAATGGGCTCGTGTCGACTTATTTGATCTTCATGGTTTCATGGAACATTGATTAAATGGTGAGATAAGGTGTAAAATTTGGATTTGATCTGAGCACTTACTATTTTTAGTAAGTGACACCTCACCTTGACCTACTAAATTTATCCAATTTTTCATAGTTTCCCAATTTAATGTTTTGATGTCCCGAATTTGAGGTTTGTAGTGAGGGTTTAGGATATTTGATTCTTTGGTACCAGACTTGATATTTTTATTAATTCTTAGAAGAAACATTAATAAATATATAATTATATTCTCCTGTTTTTATATTAGAGTGAAAATTTTCTTGTTGGATTGGTAATTTCTCCATGAGTTCTTGCTCCAATTTTAGGGTGATTTTCTCCTGCAGATCTCTCGAGAATCTTAAAAGAAAACTATTTTGGGAAGAGATTAATATGTTGGTGATGTTAAAAATCAATATGATCAAAGGAAATTAGTTTTGTATCTCCTTAAATTAGTTTTCAAGTGGATTTCTCAGACAAAATTTTATGAAAAATGGAGTCAAAATGAGTGAGATATGAGATTTTTTTGTCATTTTAGGTAGGGTGGTTCTTAACAAAACTAGAGCATGAACAAGTGAAGTATAAATGGAGGGAAGGGATATTTTGAAAAATGGATCTAAGAATCACTAAGTAAATTTAAATATTCAAATTATAACCCTACTCAAGCTAGACTCATCTTTAACCCACATACACATCATTTCCTCAAATTATAACCCTACTCAAGCTAGACTCATCTTTAACCCACATACACATCACACTTTTTACACCTTATACAATTTTTCACTAGTGTGAAAATGTGCAACAACTTTTAAAAAGTGTGTCATGGGTATGTTGATGCATGAGGAGGGGGAATTAAGTGGTGTGAGGTGAAAACATTTACCTAGCATGAGATGATGTCACTTATGTGAAGAAAGAAGTCATAATCCTTGGCGTCAAACTTTTTTTGCATCCATTTAAATTTTTCATTAGGTGAACATGTGAAATGAAGATGTGCTAAGGGGGTACGAGGTCATGAAAATGGAGCCAATATTAGATGTGAGGTGTTAAACTCCACCTAGCCACCAAAGATGTCACTTAAGTGATGAAAACTTGACTCCCACTTATTCTCACCAAGGGGTCACACATTTTGAACCCCATGCACCTTTGAAAAAAGTGAAAAGGTGCGTAAATGGGTCCAAGGTGTGAAAGTGTTACATAGACACTTATAGTAAGCCTACCTTCTCGAACAAATGCCAAAAATAGACCTCAAAGAGTGAGTCTTTTCCCATGGAGATTCCATGAGAGGTTCATGGGAAAATTCAATATAAGTTTTATTGGAAAATATCTTCCGAGATCAAGGAAAATTCTTAAGGAGCCAATTTAGCTTGAGTAAATTCAAATTTTACCCCACTTTTTTATTCTGGTTGAGTCTGTGTAATGGAAGGTCAAACTACCACCAGAGAGAAACTTGCATTTTTGTCTAACTTATCACATGTGAAATTTAGAGGGTTGAATTAAATTAACTTTTATTTTTCAATTAGTTCCAAACTCCCTTTGGCACTCCCATAATGTTCATTTCAATCTCCACAAGGATAAAATAGTATGAATATCCATTTAGATAGTTTCAAAACTACTTCCCACATCTCATTTAATTTGGATAAGATCACAGAGACACAAACCTCGGCTATGTAGACTTATCAAAATTCCAAAAATGTTGCATGTAATTGATAGGAATGAGTAAAGAGAGAAATTCAAAAAGTTAGAAAATTTCATTCTTTGGAGCCATTTTTAGTGTTTTTGCGGCTAAGTTGGATATTTTTGTCCCTTGTGTCCCAAGTTCGTTGGGCATGTAGTTCACCGATTTTCCACTTTCTCCACTACTACTCTTCTTGTCATTTGAGTCGGATATTTTTTCCCATGTGTCTGGTACACTCGGGCCTCTTGTTCACTGATTTTCCACTTTTCCCGCATTACTCTGCTCATTAGATTTTTTGGGTTTGCACGTCCTCATGTCCCCATCCCATGGACCATTTTATGCTCTCTTGGACCCACTTTTTCACACATCCAAATGGAATTGTGCATCCCGTGCATGTCCCACATGTCCCAATGTCCCATGGACCGTTTGTGCTCTCTAGACCCACATTTTCCACACTCCTCTTGGATTGGGTATTTTGGCTTTATGCATCCCTCGTGTCCCAATGTCCCATGGACCATCTGGGCCAATTTTTCTTTTTTTTTTTTGGATTTTTGAATTTGGTGTGAGGGCCATTTATCATGCATTCATGATTTTATCTCTCCATTCATTCCAACTCATGGCTATTTAAAGAGAGGTAACCATTCATTCATTTTCACACTTTCTCACTCATTCCCTCCCGCTCACGTTTGTGCAAATCAAGTGTTTCCCACATCTGTGCTTCTATATTTTCTCTTGCAGGGATTATTTTGAGACTATGATATACTCCATTAAAGGTTATCTTCTCTCTACCTCTATCATGATGAAGATGTAGTATCAAGGGCACGAACACCTCTCCTCATTGGAAACCTCTGTGCCTAACATCGTGACATGAAGCTCGACATCTAGACCTTGATGATTTTTGGAGTAGACTTGGATGTGATAACCCTACTCCCATCGCTCAAATGATAAAAAATAGTGGGATTGCATTTGCAGGTGGTTTTCCTATCTCTTGTTTAGTGTGTTGATACCGTGCTCACTTACGGGCTTGTTTTAATAGAATCCAAAGAAATTGTTAATGTACATGGTGAAGTAATTACGTGACTAAATTCTAAAGCTATCTGTATTTCCTGCACATCCCAATGGTGGAAGGTGCCAATACCTCACCCTTGCTCAAGCACAAGCACTATTTGACCAAGATAGTGAGAGATATAAGGCTAGGGTAGCTAAATCTTGGTTGAAGAACCCTAAAAAGGGAGCATCCAGACTTTTAAAATCATTGTTTAGGGTTGATTTCAATGAAGATATTTTAGACATCATCACCCTTCTTGCTAGAATCATGGGAATGCCCTCTACAAATGAGTTTCACTTTTGGATGTGTCCCTTTATCAACATCATTTGTGAGGGAAATAATTTGAATTGGAGTGAGATTATTTGTGAAAACCTAACAGAGAAGCTAGTAAATGTTCACAAAACCAAACATTCTACATGTCATCCTACCTTATGTACACCATTGTGGCATCCAGGAAATGGCTTGGTCTCACTTTCATTGAAGATAAGAAAGATGCCCCCATATATGAATACTGCCCTCAGTTAACCCTCAAAGTCAGAAATCATAATTTTAGGAGAGTTAATGACACATTCACCATGTACATTGTGAGGCTCTTGGAAGGAAATACTTGCTCAGAGATTTTTTGAGGAAGCAAAGACTTTGATATCTGACTATGGAAGCTTCTACACTCAATTCAGAAAATTCTCATATATCAAATTGGCTGGTTTTAAAGGTCCACCTCTAAAGCTTCCTATGTTCTGTAATGATAAAATGGCTCTTGTTGAGATTTGTAGGCAATTGGATAAGCTCCACCGAACTTGCTAGAGATAAGAAGATTATTGGCATTCATTTTCCTATCTCCCTGGGAAATTATACATGCAGGACAACCTTGGATGCCTAGAACATTGATAGAACCATTTTTCTCTCACTATCCATCACTTCAAACCTAGAACTTTCTTTGATATCAAAGGATACATTGCTAATAATTTCAGGATGGTCTTTTATCACCTTCATGACACTGAAGATTATTGGGCTGATTACACAGATGATTTTGAGGCCAGGAGAAGGTACTTTGGCAGACTTCTCTCTTCAAAAAATCATAGACTTCAACATCTATAAAGTACCGATGGACTCAAGGATGATGATGAGGACTTGTAATCTATTGAGTATGAGAGGTCTATTAAACACACTCCTCTAGAAACCATTGATTGGTTTGTAAAAGAGAGAGATGATTTGAAGGAAGTAATCAATCTTGTTATTGTGAGAAGAAAACTTGGTTTGATAGGAAGATACAAGTCTTTAGGATGAACAAAGCCAAGTCTTCTTCACAGGAAACTTCTTCTCCTAGGAAGGAAGAACCTATGCCCAATATTGAGGTGCATGAACAATCTACTCCATCCTCCTCAAAAAAGGTATACCTAAAGAAAGGTAAAGCCATCAAACAAGAGTAGGTTGAAGAAGAAGTTATTTTGGAGCAGCCAAAGGTCCCTGTAGGGTCAAAAATATATTGTTGTTTTGAGTGAGGATGATAGTGAAGAGATGAAAGAAGAAGAAGAAACCCCTGTCATTACTGTTGAGATAGAAAATGAAGGTCAAATGACTAAACCTCTAGGTTTGATGGATACTTCTTCTAAGGATCTTTCTAAAAATGTGCCAACTTCCCCACTAGAGACATCAGTAGTGTAGACATTGAGTGCAATGAGTTCACTTGCACTCAGATCTATTTCTCCTTCTATCTCTTCCTCTTCCTTTCTTGGGTTCAACCTTTGTTGATAATAAGAAAAGGAAGTCTTCTTCTCAAGTTGTAGTTCCCAATTTTGATGTTGTGGCTGCCTTGCTCGTATTACTCCTCCTCCTGGAAAAGAAAGAAAATACCACCTCAAGGCTGGTGTTAGATTCATAGGGTCAGTAGTTCATGGAGATTATAGAGCCTAAGGTGGATAAGGAGGAGAAAGATCTTTTGGTTTCTGATCTGGAGCTTATGAGAATTCCACTTGGGGAGTCTACACCTGAAAGTGAGGTTCATAACCTTAGAGAAACTATGACAGAGTCATTGAATGAGTGGAGAAGGGTAAAAAACTATGGAGCAATTGGAAGAACATAACCAAGTTCTTTCAAATTTTATAAAATCCCTATTGGAAAAAGATAAGGTCTTGGATCCGGCTCCACTAGATGCTCTTCCACCTCCCATAGTTCTCAACAAAGATGAAGTCCATACCATCAAATATATTCACAAATATACTACCTATGGAAAGGCCATTGAAGCATTGGTTGATGATATGACAGTGGCTGGATTGAACTTCATTGAAGAGGCCTTCAAGTCATATGAGAAGGTGTCCAAGTTACAGCTGAAATTCACCACAACAATCAGTGGCTTGGAAAAAGAACTAAAGCTCTAGTGTGAATGTATTCAAGATCTCCATTTAATGAGCTAGATAGATGAGAAGATTTTATTGGCAAGCAAAGTATTTGATGAAGCCAAGAACAATCTATCAAAATCTTGGGTTTTAGTATTGATTGGAAGATCAAGGTTTTGGAGGAAGCAGTGGGAGAACTAAAAATATGTGGTAAAGGGGAAGCTTTCAAGACTTGTGTTTTTTCTACCTTCCAAGATATTCATTTTTAGATCTAGAATGAAGCCTTAGGTAATCAATTTTTCTATTCAAGAGATCAAGGCTTAGTTCAACACCTTCATCAAGGAAGATCTTTTCAAAGAAGATTCAATGTCTAAAGAGAAGATGAAAGATGTCTTCTCTCTCTAATCAGCTATCACCGAGGAAAACAAAGAGTTTCTAGAAAACACAAAGTTTGAGAAGGATATGGAGAAGTGTCTTGGCATGTGGACTCATGCCACTTCCAACACTACCATCCCAAAGTGCATGGAGATAGATGAAGCATTGAAAATATTTAGACATCGGATTCTTAAGATAGTTGGTCCCTTCTAAACCTCCTTTGGATGTTTTTGCTCCTGAGTCCTAAGTCACTTCTTTTATTTTGGGGTTTTAAAACCCATGATGTAATACTTGATTAAAGACATTCTATTAATGTATTTGTTAAGTAGTCTTTAATATTTAGATTAAAAGAAGTTGGAACCGAATGTAACTATCTTTGTAAGCTATTTAATGGGCTCTTCATGCCATTGTTAGGGGTGGGACCCTGATACTTTTGAAATGTATTAGAATTGAAAGTAAATCAATAAAAAATATTTTCCCTTTATCTCATTCTTATCATTATTGTCCTTTCTATTCTCATTTGAAATTTATGAATCATCAATATTTCAATATGAAGAAACTTTGCATTCTTGTGATATGATTTCTTCTAGAACTTTTGTGTCTGTGGAATAATATCAATATATTTGCCAATGTGAATGATTCTATTATGTGTTTATTCTTTTTCTAAGTACATATAAGGTTATATTCTGCTATCTATATTACTTAAAAGTATTGTTGTGTTCTTCCCTTTTAGTTTCTTTGTTCTTCCACTCTTAAGTATTGATAATCTATGTTGGTATGAAACATTTCAAAGTATCATAAGTCCTCATCAATATAAAAGTTGTATATTTGTATATAAGCTTCGTTGTTTACTTTCAATAAGGGAACCTCTCCCATAAAGAGGAGGGACTTGTTGTCCCCTGACTGTTGATTACTATAAAGTATATTTTAAAAACCAATAGTTTTTGGTGACTCTATTTGGGACTTTGTTTTAATGTATCCCTTTCAGAATAACTTCAAGATCAATGACTTTACAAATTGGCTATTCAAAGATATACATGTAAGAAATCCCTAGGTGTTGAAAGATTTCATTTTAAAACACTAGAACAACAGGGTTCTCTCTTTCCTTGGAAAAAAGAATAAAAGAACTCAGTCTATGCAAGCACACCTCCTAATAAGATAAAGTCTCTAAACCCAGCAGTTCTCAAGATCAAGCAAGCCCTAACCTTCATGCTCTAGTACTTGCAGGAGTTATAGTTCCCCTTCATTCAATCTTTCCAAGGATGGCAGCACCTTTTTGTGGGGACAATGTGTTGGGCCTCTTGCTCTTCCTAACCATTACATGAATTACCCAGAGGAAATAGGAAAAGTTTTCCTAAATTTTGAGGTGATGGAAAAGGTACACCCAGATGAACATATTGCAACTTTCATTGTGGCATGTGGGATCCTTGGGGTTGAACATGAGGATGTTTCTATCAGGATCTTTGTAGAAACATTGCAAGATAATGTCATTGATTGGTTTTATCACCTTCTGTTGGTTCAATTACTAGTTGGACTACCATGAAAACTCAGTTTGAGAAATGTTTTAAACCTACTGAAGATGTGCATGCCCTCTTGGCCCAAATTTCTCATATAAAGGAGCCATATGAGCCCATGAGGGATTTTGTGGAAAATTTTAACAAGTTGATTCACAAAATTCCACAAACCACTCATCTTGTAGATCAAATACAAAAGTGTTTTTTCCTCAATGCTTAGTTTCCTAAAGTAAGTTATGCATTAAGGAGGGATAATCTTCCAACTCTGGAGGATGATCAATGATTGGATATCAGTTTTGAGGATGATCTAATCATGTTGGTAAGTTAAAAAAGATCCTCCTAAGCCTAAAGCATTTTCTTCTTTAGGAGCTAATTCTGATCAGTTAGTGCAGAAGTTGGAAAATGACCTTATTGCTATCAAGAAGTAATTGGCTCAACATGCTCCTTACCAAGATATCCCAAGGAAGAATTTTCAGCCTAGGAATCATTTTCCCTCTTCTCATACTAGATTGGATATTGAAGGTCCACCCATCAAGGTTCCAGTCAATGTAACTTGTGAAGTTCAAGAACCTGATGATGGAGAGGAGAATGAAGACTATGAAGAGCTTGAGGAAGAAGTTAATGAAGAACAAGAAGAGCTTGGTGAGTCTCAAGTTCATTTCCTCACTACTGAAGGTATGGATGATGAAGATGAATATGATGAAGTAGTGGCAGATATGAATAGTGAGTCATATGTTGTTATGACTTGGGAGAAAATGAATAGGAAGGAAAAAGTGGTACAACCTTCTAAAAAATCTAAAGAAGTTCCTATAACTATTCCAGTAGTTGTAAGAAGAGGAGCCCCTATTCCCACTACCTCCACACAAAAGGTGAGTAATGCTAATTCTTCTCCTTCTACCTCCACTTCTGGAACTCCTTGTCCTTCAACTCCTAAACCTGATAAGCCCAAATTTCCCCTCATTCCTAGTAATGATGCCCCATCCACCTCCGGATATTTTGATATCATCGACCACATTAAGAAGACAAAGATCCAAATCTCAGAGGTAGAATTTTACCAAACTCACCCAAATGCTTTTCCAAAGTAGTGAAATTCATCAATTCCAAATCCAAAACTTCACCCAATACTTCTAAAGGTCTATTTACCCATTCCTCTCCCTCATCTCTCACAAAGTCTCATGGTTGTAGTCTCTTCATCTAATGAGAAAATTGAACCATTCTATGTAATGCTTCTCATAGCTGGCCACAAACTTAGTAATTATGTTATTGACTCAGAGCATCAGACAATGTGATGCCTACAAAAGTAGCTCATGCTTTGGGCCTAACTTTAACATGTACATTTGGTTCCTGCTATTCCATGGAAAGTAGAGAAGTACCATTGGTTGGAAGAATCAAAGATGCACAAGTGGCTTTCGCTGCTTTTCAGAGAAAAGGGTCAAAGCCACTATTTTAGTAGCTGACATTCCTCCCTCATATGGTATGTTACTGAGTAGAAATTTTTGTAGAGAAGTGGGAGGTGAAATCAAATGGAATGGTCACATGCCTTAATCTCGTCAATGGAAAAATGAAAAATTTTACTTTGAAAGGTAGATTGAGTACATTGTGCAAAAGACTGATGATCCAAAAGCACAAATACTCTATGAAGATATAGGGCATGGTAACTATATGATCATGTCAGAAGATGAGGAAAAACTTCCTAAGGGAGTAATTCACAATCCTAATGGCATTTGGACCTTGGAGTTTGATGGAAGTTTCTCTTCAGCTGGTTCTGGAGCTGGCGTGGTGTTAATCTCTCCAGAAGAGAAGATTCATCCATTTTCATTTAAGCTTTATTTTGAAAATACAAACAACACAAAGCTGAATATGAGGCTCTCATCCTTGGATTGAACGTGGAAAAAGAAATGGGAGTAAAGAATATTTGTGCTCATGGTGATGTAGAGTTAATTGTGAAATAGGTCAGGATATTTTTTCAAGTCAAAAACAAGAGATTGAAACATTATAGAAATCTTGTTTGGGATTCTATTGAATTTTTCGATGCTTTTTCAATTGAAGTTGTCCCAAGAGAAAATAATACTAGAGCTGATTCTCTATGGCTATCTCAGGATCTTTGTTGATTCCTCATCCATATTTTTCTCAAGAAAAATTTACCATTGAAATGATTCATAGGCCTAGTGTGTTGGATAATGCAAGCAACTGGAAAGTTTTCAATGATGATCAACACTTTCTCTCTTTCTTGGAGCTTAAGGATAACTTCAATCAATTATATTTTGAAGGAAGTGAGACTCTTCCTAGAGAATATGTGCCCTCTAATGAAGATGATATTAAGGAAGAAATGGATCAGGATGGCTATATCAAATTAAAAGGTAACAAGATACCCAAAGGGCTGGTGAGTTTAGAGGATCTGTTTGATAAGCATGATAGGTACATCAAATCTAAAGCTTCTCAAAGGCTCATCAATCTGTTTGAGTATGATAAGGTCAATATTGGAAGTAATGATGAACCCAAGATGGTGAATATTGGGAAATGTTGCACTCAAGAAGAAAAGAAGAAAGCAATGAACCTATTAAAAAGGTATGAACATCCTTGCTTATTCATATGATGATCTCAAAGATTTTCAACCAAAGGAGATGCAACACTATATTCCTCTAAGACTTGGGATTAAACCTTTCAAACATAAGCAAAGGCAATACAATCCCAAGATTGTTGATACCATTTTTCAAGAGATTCAAAAATTACTCAAAGAAAAGATCATTTTCCTATACATCATTCAACATGGATTGCCAACATTGTGCCAGTAAGAAAGAAGAATGGTGAGATTTGTATTTGTGTGGATTTTAAGAATTTAAATCAGGCCTCTCTAAAAGAAAACTACCCTCTCCCCATGATGGATCAAGTTTTTAGGCTGTCATAGGCTCTGAGATGTTGTCCATGCTTGGATGGATTCTCTGGATATAATCAGGTGGAAGTTAGTACCCCAGATCAGCACAAGACTACTTTTACTACTCCTTGGGGCACCTTTTCCTACAAGAGGATGCCATTTGGTCTTATCAATGTTGGTGCCACTTTCCAGAGGGAAATGGACTTAGATTTTGGTAGTCTCAAGGAAAATGCATTGTTGTATACCTTGATGATTTGACTATTTTCTCCAAAACAAGGGCAGATCACTTTCAACATCTTGAAACAAGTCCTTCAAAAATGTAGAGAACATGGAGTATCTCTTAATCCTAAGAAGTTTATATTTTGTGTTACTGAAGGAAAGCTATTGGGACATATTGTCTCCAAATAAGGAATCAAGATAGATCTAGAAAGAGTTTAGGAAATTCAATGATTCCTCTTCCCACAAGAAAAAAGGGTGTTCACTCTTTCTTTGGTAAGATAAATTTCTTGAGGAGATTCATTCCAGACTTTGCAGAACTAACTATGAGCATTTCTCAAATGATGAAAGGGAAGAAAACCTTTGGTTGGAATCTTGAAGGAAAAGAAGCTTTTGAAGGTATCAAGAAAGCTATTGCTAAAACTCCCATCCTAGCATGTCCTGATTTCAGCAAAGATTTCATTATCTATTGCTATGCTACTGAGAGTACTTTGGCTGCTATACTAACTCAAAAAAACTCTGAGAATCATGAACTTCCAATTCCTTCATGAGCTATGTTCTAAAAGATCATGAACTAAAGTATACTTTGATGGAGAAACATGCTTTTGTAGTAGTCAAAGTTGTCAAGTAGTTTCATTTTTATATCCTTAATTCTCACTCTATTGTATTTGTACTGATACAACTATTAAGTCTATTCTTACACAACAAGATTTTGGAACTAAGTGAGGAAATTAGGTGGAAAAGGTTCAGGAATATGACCTTGATATCAAGCCAACAAAGCTAGTCTGGGGTAAAGGATTATGTGAACTCATTGTTGAAGGAGATGATGAGGAATTGTCCATGAGAGAGGTTGATGTTCCTTTTGTTCTCTTTCTTAGTTCAACAGATGAATGGTACATTGATATTGCACATTTTCTTACTTATGGAGAATTTCCATCTCACTTAAGTGCCAAGGAAAAGAGAGCTATTAAGTTGAGATCTACACAGTATGTGTTGTGGGAAAATGCTTTGTTTAAATGAGGCATTGATGGAAGATTCCTTAAATGTGTGGATAAAGAGCAATAGAGGAAGTTGTTTGTAGCTTTTCATGATCAAGCCTATGGTGGGAATTTCTCCTCTGTTATTACTACTCATAAAATTCTTTGTTTAGGGTACTATTTCGACATTGTTTAGATGCATCAAAATGGGTAGGAAAGTGTGAAGCTTGTCAAACTTTTGTTGGAAGGCCAAAATTGGTTGCTTTACCACTCAAACCAAAATAGTAATCATTGAAGAACCTTTTCAACAATGGGGATTGGATTTTATTGGAACTCTCAACCCACATTCCTAGTGTTGGACACACTCATGTGCTAACTACTATAGATTACTTCACAAAATGGGTAGAAGTTATTCCAGTCAAAAGTACTACCTCAAAATAGTGTGTAATTTTATCAAAGAGAATATCTTGGTAAGATTTGGAATACCAAATAAAATTGTAACTGATAATGCTTCTAATTTATCTTCTCTTGAATTGATGGATTTTGCTATGGGTATGGAATTTCCCTTTCTCATTCTTCAGATTATTACCCCAAGGAATGGACAAGAAGAATCAACCAACAAGAATTTAGTAGTCATCATTCGAAGATGGTAGATGAATCTCAAAGGAATTGGCATAAGAAGCTCTATGATGCCCTCTGGGAAGATAGGATTACACCTAAAAGAGGCATTGGGATGTCTCCATTCCAAGTAGTATATGGTGTTGAAGCTCAACTACCAATAACATTGAATTTCCAACCTTGTACTTGATGAAG
The DNA here is from genome assembly GCA_018340775.1 of Taxus wallichiana var. yunnanensis. Classification (NCBI taxonomy): domain Eukaryota; kingdom Viridiplantae; phylum Streptophyta; class Pinopsida; order Cupressales; family Taxaceae; genus Taxus; species Taxus wallichiana. Next base: position 64,291,053 of record CM031240.1, read on the forward strand.
GCTATTGAGGATTCTAGTTTCATCAATTCCTTGGACAAGAGGATCATGTATCTCCAGAAGTTGGATGAAGATAGAAAGCAAGTTTTTGATAGAATCTTCACTCATCAACAGAAGGTGAAGGATTTGTTTGAAAAAAAGAGCAGACCAAGGGATTTTCAAGTGGGAGACATTGTTCTACTATGGGACAAAAGGCATGAGCCTCGTGGAAGCCATGGTAAGTTTGATTCTCTTTGGCTGGTCCTTTCAAGATAAGACACTTTTGCTGGAGAGAATTCTTTTTATTTGGATTACATGGATGGATCTTCTCTTCCACTTCCTTATAGTGGGAAGTATTTGAAGTTGTTCAAGTCCTAGGTGATTAGGAAATTCCTTTTGTATATTGTGTACAAAGTGTCCTATTTTGGTCTTTCCCTTGTGTCCCTATTCTTTTCCCTTTTGTGTGTTGTCTTCTATTTGTTTTTTTTTCCTTTGACTCTATTTTCCCAATGGATAAGGCACTAGTCTACTTTCCTAGATTTTTCTTGTGGTTCTTGATCTTGCCTCATTCTTCTGTCCTAGTCAAGTCATCCCTAAAGAGCCAGTTGTTGTCACCCTAAAATTCCCTCCTTTTTCAAAGACAAATTTCCAAAATTTTGAGTCAGTGTCCTTTGGAAGGGTTCTGGTAAAGAGAGAAATTCAAAAAGTTAGAAAATTTCATTCTTTGGAGTCATTTTTAGTGTTTTGTGGCTAAGTCGGATATTTTTGTCCCATGTGTCCCAAGTGCCTCGTTGGGCCTCTAGTTCACCGATTTTCCACTTTCTCCACACTACTCTTGCTTGTCGAGTTAATTGGATATTTTCATTACATGTGTCCCAAGTACACTCGGGCCTCTTGTTTACCAATTTTCCACTTTTCCCGCATTACTCTACTCATCAATTTTTGGATTTTTCAGGTTTGTGCATCCTTCGTGTCCCGCATGTCCCATGGACCATTCATGCTCTCCTGGACCCACTTTTTTTCCACATCATTCCGAATTGGCTCCCACGTCCCCATGTCCCTAGAGTGTCCCATGGACCATCATGCTCTCTGACCCACATTTTCCACACTCCTCTTGGATTGGGTATTTCAACTTTGTGCGTCCCTCGTGTCCTAATGTCCCATGGACCGTCTAGGCCAATTTTTTTCTTTTTTTTCCACTTTTTGGATCTTTTTGAGTCAGTGTGAGGGCCATTTATTGTGCATTCATGATTTTATCTCTCCATTTTTCCAACTCATGGCTATTTAAAGAGAGGTAACCATTCATTCATTTTCACACTTGCTCGCTCATTCCCTCTGCTCACGTTTGTGTAAATCAAGTCATTTCCACATCTGTGTTTCTATATTTTCTCTTACAGGGATTATTTTGAGACTGTGATATACTCCATTAAAGGTTATCTTCTCTCTACCTTTGTTATGATGAAGATGCAGTATCAAGGGCATGAACACCTCTCCTCATTGGAAACCTTTGTGCCTAACATGGTGACAGTGAAGCTCGACATCTAGACCTTGATGATTTTTGGAGCAGACTTGGATGTGATAACCCTACTCCCATCGCTCAAATGATAAAAAATAGTGGGATTGCATTTGTAGGTGGTTTTCCTATCTCTATTCAGTGTGTTGATACTATGCTCACTTGTGGGGCTTGTTTTAATCTAGGAATCCAAAGAAATTGTTAATGTACATGGTGAAGTAATTACGTGATTAGATTCTGAAGCTATTTGTATTTCCCTATGCATCCCAATGGTGGAAGGTGCCAATACCCTCACCCTTTCTCAAGAAAAGCACTATTTGACCAAGATAGTGAGAGATATAAGGCTAGGGTAGCTAAATCTTGGTTGAAGAACCCTAAAAAGGAGCATCAAACTTTTGAAATCATTGTTCAGGGTTGATTTCAATGAAGATATTTTAGACATCACCCTTCTGGCTAGAATCATGGGAATGCCCTCTATAAATGAGTTTCACTTTTGGATGTGTCCCTTTATCAACATCATTTGTGAGGGGAAGAAAAATTTGAATTGGAGTGAGATTATTTGTGAAAACCTAACAGAGTAGTTGGTAAATGTTCACAGAACCCAAACATTCTACATGTCATCCTACCTTATGTACACCATTGTGGAATCCAAGAAATGGCTTGGTCTCACTTTCATTGAAGATAAGAAAGATGCCCCCATATATGAATATACCCCTCGTTAACCCTCAAAGTCAAGCAATCATAATTTCAGGAGAGTTAATGATGTGTTCACCATGTACATTGTGAGGCTCTTGGAAGGAAATACTACTCGGAGATTTTCTAAGGAAGAAAAGACTTTGATATCTGACTATGGAAGCTTCTACACTCAATTCAGAAAATTCTCATATATCAGACTGGCTGGTTTTGAAGGTCCACCTCTAAAGCTTCCTATGTTCTGTAATGATAAAATGGCTCTTGTTGAGATTTTCAAGCAATTGGATAAGCTCCACCAAACCTAGAGATAAGAAGATTACTGGCATTCATTTTCCTATCTCCCTAGGAAATTATACATGTAGGACAACCCTGGATGCCTAGAACATTGATAGAACCATTGTTCCTCTCACTATCCATCACTTCAAACCTAGAACTTGCTTTGATATCAAAGGATACATTGCTAAGAATTTTAGGATGGTCTTCTATCACCTTGCTGACACTGAAGATTATTGGGCTGATTGCAGATGATTTTGAGGCCAGGAGAAGGTACTTTGGTAGAATTCTCTCTTCAACAAATCATAGACTTCAACATCTATAAAGTACCTGATGGGCTCAAGGATGATGATGAGGACTTGCAATCTATTGAGTATGAGAGGTCTATTAAACACACTCCTCTAGAAACCATTGATTGGTTTGTAAAAGAGAGAGATGATTTGAAGGAAGTAATCAATCCTGTTATTGTGAGAACCAAACTCTGGTTTGATAGGAAGATGCAAGTCTTTAGGATGAACAAAGCCAAGTCTTCTTCACAGGAAACTTCTTCTCCTAGGAAGGAAGAACCTATGCCCAATATTGAGGTGCCTGAACAATCTACTCCATCCTCCTCAACAAAGGTATACCTGAAGAAAGGTAAGGCCATCAAACAAGAGCAGGTTGAAGAAGAAGTTCTTTTGAGAAGCCAGAGGTCCCTGTAGGGTCAAAAAATATTGTTGTTTTGAGTGAGGATGATAGTGAAGAGATGAAAGAAGAAGAAGAAACCCCTGTCATTACTACTGAGATAGAAAATGAAGGTCAAATGACTGAACCTCTAGGTTTGATGGATACTTCTTCTAAGGATCTTTCTGAAAATGTGCCAACTTCCCCACTGGAGACATCAGTAGTGTAGACATTGAGTGCAATGAGTTCACTTGCACTTAGATCTATTTCTCCTTCTATCTCTTCCTCTTCCTTTGCTTGGGTTCAACCTTTCATTGATAACAAGAAAAGGAAGTCTTCTTCTCAAGTTGTAGTTCCCAATTTTGATGTTGTGGCCACCTTGCTCAGTACTAACTCCTCCTCCTCCTCTGAAAAAGAAAGAAAAGACCACCTCAAGGCTGGTGTCAGATTCATAGGGTCAGTAGTTCATGGAGATTACAGAGCCTAAGGTGGATAAGGAGGAGAAATATCTTTTGGTTTCTGACCTAGAGCTTACGAGAATTCCACTTGGGGAGTCTACACCTGAAAGTGAGGTTCATAACCTCAAAGAAACTATGACTAGAGTCATTGAATGAGTGGAGAAGGGTAAACAAACTATGGAGCAATTGGAAGAACATAACCAAGTTCTTTCAAATTTTATAAAATCCCTATTGGAAAAAGATAAGGTCTTGGATCCGGCTCCACTGGCTTCTCTTCCACCTCCCATAGTTCTCAACAAAGATGAAGTCCATACCATCAAAGATATTCACAAATATACTACCTATGGAAAGGCCATTGAAGCGTTGGTTGATGATATGACAGTGGTTGGATTGAACTTATTGAAGAGGCCTTCAAGTCATATGAGAAGGTGTCCAAGTTACAACTGAAATTCACCACAAAAATTAGTGGCTTGGAAAAATAACTAAAGCTCTAGTGTGAATGTATTCAAGATCTTCATTCAATGAGCCAGACAAGATGAGAAGATTTTATTGGCAAGAAAAGTATTTGATGAAGCCAAGAATAATCTATCAAAATCTGGGTTTTCAGTATTGATTGGAAGATCAAGGTTTTGGAGGAAGCAGTGGGAGAACTGAAAAATATGTGGCAGAAAGGGGAAGCTTTCAAGACTTGTGTTTTGTCTTCCTTCCAAGATATTCATTTTCAGATCTAGAATGAAGCCTCAGGTAATCAGTTTTCTATTCAAGAGATCAAGGCCTCAGTTCAACACCTTCATCAAGGAAGATCTTTTCAAAGAAGAGTCAATGTCTAAAGAGAAGATGAAAGATGTCTGCTCTCTCCAATTAGCTATCACCGAGGAAAACAAAGAGTTTCTAGAAAACATAGAGTTTGAGAAGGATATGGAGAAGTGTCTTGGCATGTGGACTCATGCCACTTCCAACACTACCATCCCAAAGTGCATGGAGATAGCTGAAGCATTGAAAAGATTTAGACATCGATTCTTAAGATAGTTGGTCCCTCTAAACCTCCTTTAGATGTTTCTTCTCCTGAGTCCTAAGTCACTTATTTTATTTTGGGGTTTTAAAACCCATGATGTAATACTTGATTAAAGACATTCTATTAATGTATTTGTTAAGTAGTCTTTAATCTTTAGATTAAAATAAGTTGGAACTAAATGTAACTGTCTTTGTAAGCTATTTAATAGGCTCTTCATGCCATTGTTAGGGGTTGGACCTGATACTTTTGAAATGTATTAGAATTGAAAGTAAATCAATACAGAATATTTTCCCTTATATCTCATTCTTATTCATTGTCCTTTCTGTTCTCATTTGAAATTTATGAATCATCAATCTTTCATATTAAGAAACTTTGTGTTCTTGTGATATGATTTCTAGAACTTTGTGTATGTGGAATAATATCAAATATTGCCAATGTGAATGATTCTATTATGTGTTCCTTTTGCTAAGTATGTATAAGGTTATATTATGCTATCTATATTACCTAGAAATTATTGTTGTGTTCTTCCCTTTCAGTTTCTTTGTTCTTCCACTCTTAAGTATTGATAATCTATGTTAGTATGAAACATTTCAAAGTATCAGAAGTCCTCATAAATATTAAAGTTGTATATTTGTATGGAACCTATCCCATAAAGAGGAGGGTCTTGTTGTCCCCTCGACCGTTGATAACTATAAAGTAATATTTTAAAAACCAACAATGCCTAACTATTGAAACTTTTGAGGAGTTATTAGGTCTCCTTGATGCAAATCATGTGGCATAAATTTAAATTGAAAGTGTAGAGGAGTAATAGAATTCCAACTTTGTTAAATGATCAAGATATTTAATAATAATATGCTTGATAAGACAAGGATTGATGCCACCAAGATTCCAAAAAGTTGAGTAGGGAATATGATGCTTAAAATTAGCTTGGGAACTTGATAAGTCATAACTTAAGCTTTGGGTGTCTATTTGAGTCTGTTTGTGTTTTGAAACCATATGTTTCAATGAGACAATCACAATGGAAACCAGCCCTACAAATTGGGGCAAGATTTAAGCACGTTTTTGGGCCCTAAATTTGCCATTTTGAGGCCAAAAATTAGAATTTAAGTTATAGTTTAGTTTTCCTATTTTTGGGCATTAGTTATTTTTGGTCTATTAGTTTCATTATGAGTTAGAAAGTTTTAAATTCCTCTAATTTAGGGATGTATAAGATGCGTGGCAATTTTGGTTTAAATACGCATAAGCATGTGAACTTACTAAGAATAGCAGGTTCTAGTAAGCTGCTAAAATAGTAATTTCGCACATACCTAGAGTAGATTTAGTCGAGTTAGTTAGAGTTTACTTGTCAACTCAAGTTGGGAAATTGTAATTCATTATTAAAGAACACGAAGGAGATCTATTCTCTTTTGAGTTCATATTATATGTAGTAAATTAAGTTTGGTTAGAATTTGGCTACATTAAAATATTTTGTAGAGAAATTGTAAACATCATCAAAATGTTGAAAAATTCACTGGGAAGGAATATTGATATCATTATAGTGATTGGATGTTCAATTTCATCAAAATGATCCTATCTACAAAGGTACACATTCATTGGGGAGATTTCATTGGTGATTTCATCCATGATCAGATGCTCAAGTTTATAGTTCAAATTGAGGAAGGGTCCTGCTGAGAATGGGGTTCTATATGACTTCCTATCTAGTGTACAATATTTCTTGACATAGGACCTTCCATGGATTCAACATAAAAAGAGACTTTGGAAACTATATATTTTATGATGTGTACCCCCAAATGAACATGAGAAATTACATTATCTATTTAAGGGTGGTGGATCATACTTTCATTGCTCCCACCAAATGCCTATTTCAGCTTGAGTAAGAAAACAATAGAATATCTACACAAGAAAACATGTAATCACTAGGTATGGATGCTACTTAATCCAATACTAAACATTTACCTATATCAGGATAAGTGGCTTCCATTATGTTCCTTACATGTTACTAAGATACCTAGATGAGATATGGGAACACTTGTAAGTGTTAAGATAGGTAGTGGTGATGCATTAGTTGATTCCAAGAATGTACAAAACAAAATCAAGTTCCTGAGCAATATTATAAGGTATAATTGTCCCACCTTGATTAAGGATAGACTCTTGAAAGAAGATATGGGTATATTTACATTTAAAATATTATCTCTATGCCACATTATGATATTACATGGATACTCCCAAGATCCTTGGGAAATTCATATAAAGATGAGCCTTATTATTATGATTATTGGATGGATAGTAGGGAGTAGGATGAGGTTAGGTTAAGAGGTTACTCAAGAACAAACCTCATCTAGGTGGTGGACTATGAACTTGTTTTTGTTCCTAAGGAGTTGATAGATGAGATGAACCCTGAGAAAATATTATGTTGATGATAAAATGACATCTCATCCAATCCCAAGTGTAAACTAGGAAAGGATATAAAACACTTCATTACATGACTTAAATTACCATGTTATAAAGAAGAAATTCATTTGGTTAAGCAAGAAAGGGATTGAATTGACCTACAAAACACAACAAGGTTTAGGAAGAAAACTTCAAGTAGACCCCTTGAAAATAAATTCTTGAAAAGTATTAACCAAGAGACCTAAATAAGGGGTTATTGATGAATTTAGAGAAAAAACAAGTAAAAAAGGGACTCCTATGTTAGAGTTCAGACATATAGGAGAGAAAATGTTGGAGAAAACCATGTAGGATGCCCTGTCATTACAGCCAAATCTCTCAAGTACTATGAAATCCTTCATCAAGGAAAATGTAATATGTGGATAAGGAAACCACTCTAGTTAATGTGTCATCCACTTCCTCTGAAAAGGATAATCTAGTAGTGGAAAGAGAATACGAGGAATAATTTCCTCAATAAATCAAGGTAGGATCCAACATTGGATACATCATTGAGGAGGAGGAGCCTATGACCCTAATTTTATGAGGACTAAAAAGACAAATGTGGCACCACCTATAGCAGGCACTACAACAAATTTAATATTTCAAGGATAACTCCAATGTTCCAAACACATGATGAATCCTTTTAAACTATAGAGCGAGTACTCACTACCCATCCTCCTATGAAACATGAGGCACTCTCTAGTGTTTCTACAATAGAGATCCATTTCATTGTTTCTACATAAGAAATTCAGGACAAAATCCCAAGGATAGGAGTGAATTATATTACAAGAACCATTTTTGAGAAAACATATAATTAATTGATACATGGGCTAGACTAAGATGTTTGCACTGCCTCCCCCAATGAAACCACAAATGATTTATAAGTTAGGGAGAAGGAGGAGGTCAAATATTACAAGAAGAACCTTCCAAAGAAAAAGGTGATTCCAAAGTAAAGGTGAAGGTGGTGAGGTGAAGAAAAATGTTGAAGGAGTTACTTATTAAACAAGCCGAGGTAAACTTAGGTTACGGAGAGGTCTAACCCTTTGAGATTGAACTATCAAGTATTATTGAACCCACTTAGCCAATTTTGAAGAGTATGAAGAAGATATTTGTAGCTCATGAAGTTTTAGGACATGAATTGCGACTTAAAGAGTAGCCACAAGTTGAGATAACAAAGGATAATTCTCCATCTAGAGAAGAAGAGGTTGAGGACACAACAAAATAATGATACAAACACTCAACCATCTTAAACTATGACTAAGGAAGAGGTGAACAATGTGGGAAAGAGTGAATAAGAGTTAGATAACATTTTTTTAGCCTTCTCATCAGAAATTAAAACCTATTTAAGGTTATAGTATTTCTCTCATTACACCCCATGGATAGATGATAGTGCCTACTATTCCTTGGCTACATAAAAAGGATAAGGAAACACTCAAGATGAAGGATGGTTGGGATAATCCCTCCCAAGTAAGAAAAAAGTGAAGGTGTAAGTGGAATAAGTTTACCTTAATAGAATCATCTCTTTGAAGCCATCTAGGCCACCAAAGAATAGAATAATTATATTAAGGATAATGGTGGGGGCTCGAATAGAAAGGTTTATGGAGGTAGCCACCCATGAAAATGTATGTTTTAAGTGATGAACATTCCTACATATAATTATCAAGTCACTAAAAACCCACATGGAAATCCAACCACCGAGGTCCTAAATCACGAGGTTACCATGGCAGTGGGTGGTCTATTTTAGAAAATGGACAAGGGTAAGGAGACCAAAAAGTAGTTGAAAGAAAAGGTTGATATTTTATCAACCTATGAGAAAAAGTTGGCACAATATCCCCTCGGAAGTAAGGAAACAACAACATCCTTCACTGCATAAATGGTAAGAAGTGTTTATGATTTTAGGTGTATGGGAGAAGCTACCAAAAAGTGAGAGGAGTTAATAAGAAAGGGAAGCAAGGTCATTAAATATATTATTGATTACTACAATCTAGTGTCTAAGAAAATAGAAACAAGTAAGATATTAATTGATAAATATTTGATAGAGATAGAATATTAGGATGGATTGTTTCCAAATCTTGAAGCCATCACAGGTTTTGAGGATGAATTGGTGGAAAAGGAAGGGATAGTTCCCTCATATTGTAGGGGAAAACAATATTAGTACAAAAGGGATTGAAAATTTAGGATTGAAACCTTGAGGGCTGCATAAAAAACTCCAACACATGAGGGAAAATAGGGAAGTATGTAAATGATATTGATTCAAAACTTGAAATATTACTTCCCTTGAAAGATAGATACACCTCATGATCTATAGACAAAGATAATATGATAGAAATTGTAAATTGAGCAACAGGGGCAGAAGCCTGATTAACTTTATTAAACTCAATCAACCAAGTACAATAGTGTAGACTACAATATTTATACATATTAGATAGCCTGGATACAAACAAATGAGAAGTTACAATAATGCAAAAAATATATAATAGCTTCCAATATTACATCTAGGAAGCATATAACTATTATAACAATCATAACAATTATACCCGTGAAGAAATAAAACAAATATAGTTAATAAAACCAAATAAAAAACAATACTTAATTAATAACATTAATTAAATAATTAATTATATAATGCATAATTAATTAACCTAAAATTTTCCCCTTAATTGTGGATTGTCTGAAGGGATGAGGAGAGGAACTCTCTAAACAACTCAAACTTGTCACATGCAAGTGACTTTGTGAAGATATTTGCTCGTTGTTCAATTTGGAAAAAATTGAAATTTGGATGTTGTGCTTCAACACATGCTCATATGAAGTGAACCTTTACCTCAATGTGCTTTGTTCTTTCATGAAACATTGGATTGTGAACAAGCTTGACAACACCTTCATTGTCAACATACATGGTATTCGGTTTATCTTGTGGTATTCCAAGTCCTTCTAGTATGTGGCGCATGACCAAATCGCTTCTGGAGATAAGCTTCTACTATAGAAAGATACTTGAATTCTATGGAAGAAAGAGAAAGAAAGTGGTGTTTCTTTCTTCCCCATGATATTGGTTCAGATCCCATAAAAATACAAATCTTGAAGTGGATTTTTTATCATCAATATTACTGCATGATCTAAATCGAATATCCGGTCAAGAAGAAGTTTTCATTCTTCTTGTATTCTAGACAAGATCCACTTGATCTCTTCAGGATATCTTAAGATGTGCCTTGTTTATTTCCAATGAAAAAAATTTGGGTTCTTACATGAACCTAGATAGATAACTTCTGCAAAGCTGATATCTAGTCTAGTGTAGGTCAGGTAAATGAGACTCCCAATCAACTTTCGATAGAGTGGCACTTACCCCAAGAGATGGATCTAAGCGAGATAACTACAATCTATTATCCATAGGTGTAAGAAATTGGTGTGCAATCCATCATCCTCGAATTTACTGGAGCCTTGTCTTGGTATATTTCATCGAGAAACAAAAATGTGATTCTCTTTACGCCATACTTCAATCAAAGACAATAATGCATCAGCCCAATATCGGTCATGTTGAGCGATCGATTAAGATATTTCTTCGTTGCGATCGATCATCATCAACTGGAAGCGCCAATGATGAATAGATCATCGACATAGACAAAAACAATCACAATCTCCCCCTTGATTTTTGAGGTAAATATTGGGATCGTATTTCTAAAAAATCCATGTTTATGCGATATACTCATCAATTTTGATGTACCATACACGGGGGTGCCTATTTGAGGCCATCCAAAGATTTCTGAGTCTACATACCTTTTCTTCTTGATCGGGTGCTACATATCCCTTAGTTGAGTCATGTAGACTTCTTCTTGTAAATATCCATTGAGGAAGGCACTTTTACATCCATCGATGAAATTTCCAACCAAACTATGTAGCTAGAGCAAAGATCATCTTGATCGTCTTGATCTTAGCCATGGGAGAAAATGTATCCTCGTAGTCAATGCCTTATTTTTGTGCATACCCCTTTCTTTATAAGTATTTCTTTGTACTTTTCCATTGTCCCATCTGCTTTCTACTTTGTTTTGAATATCCATCTACATCCATTAGGTTTCTTCCTAATGGAATATCGACAATGACTACCAAGTGTTATTTTCATTCTTGATTGATATTCGAGTCCATTTTCATTATTCTATATCTATTCTAACAAGAATTGATGAAAAAAAGTTGAATGATAACTATTTTAGGTGAAAATAATATAAAGAAATGTAATTTAGTTATGTTTATTAGGGAGATACATGCTATTTCTAATGGAAAATAATGTGTGCAAGCGTTTCTCTTCAAATAGTATTTATTTTACATACACTTTCTTTAATTTTAGAGTAGCGGTAAAAAGAATTATGGATATATTCTAAAAGAATTCATACATTTAACTCATGAGAATGGTGGATATTTGAGTTGTTAACAACATCCTAGTGAACATGTTGATTTTTAAGTGTCGAAAAGGAGGTGTGCAAGCAAGGAATTGTACTTTATTTTTACATGATGTAATTTTACACTAGGTGAAAATTTTAAACAATAGTTAAAATGTGTACCATGGGTATGTTTCTTCATGAAGAGGGAGGCTTTGAGAGGTGTGAGTTGAAAACATCAACCTAGCATGAGATGATGTCACTTAAGTGATGAAAGAATTCATCCTCTTTGGGATCACAAACCTTTTCAACCATTGAAAATTTTAACCCAATGAAAAGGTAAAATTAGGCTCTCGAGGTGTGCTAATAAGTCTTTGGGTCATGAAAATGGGGACACGATTTCATGTGAGGTGTTAAACTCCACATAATCATGAAAGATGTTAATTAAGTGGAAAAAACTCAACTCCCACTTCTTCTCACCAATGGGTCACATGTTTTTGCACCCTATTCAAGTTTTTACAAATTTCAAATGTGAAAATTGCATCCAAGGTTTGAAAGTGTGACTTGGAAACTTATAGTAAGCCTTCCTTCATAAACAACTCCCAAAAATAGACCCCATAGAGTGAGTCTTTGGCCCCAAAGATTCGTTGAGAGTTTCATGGAAAAAATTTATATTAATTTTACTAAAAAATATCTGATACAATCAATGGTACCCTTGTCGAGATCTAATTATTCCTAGTATTCAAAAATTTACCCCACTTTGTTTATTGTGTTCGAGCTTGTGTGTTTGGAAGGTCAAATTGCCACTTGAGAATTTTTTATTTTTTCTAACTTATCACATGGACCATGTATAGGGTTTAATTAAATTCAATTTTATTATTTCATCAAGTCCCAAATCTCTTTGGAACTTCTATAATGATCAAATTTCAATCTCCACTAGGTTCCGAGATCTTCACTTGTATACGGGCTAATATCTCAAAACCCTAACAATAGAATCTCCCAAAAATTTGTCAGCACTGATGTGAAGTAAAAAAAAAAAAATTGTACCCGAGGCTCCTTAACCATCCAAAAACATCTCACTATCTTTTACACTCCTTTCATTTCCCTACACGTGTTATAAGAAACCCAATGTTCTCAACTTGTTTCTAAATTTATCTCACCTTTTATATATTCCCTAAAATTCCTCTATTGATGTAATAGATCAATCATAATTTAATTAAATTCATTAGATCTCCTTGATTCATCTCCAAAATATGTTCATTAACTTTGCCAAAGTCCTAAAAATAAGCCTTTTTCATCTTCAGGAGCGGTTCATTCAAAGTAGATCATAATGAACCCATAAATTTCTTCCCACCAACTTATGTGAACATGAAAAACACTTTAAAAATACATTTATCACATCCTCTTTGCCATGATGGGGTTTACATGGTCACAAAATGGTTGGAGGAAGGCTTACATTACCCGATTCTAGGATTTTTGAGTGTGAGCCTAGTTGTCATGGAAAAAAAATTAAATTTTCATGTTATAGATTTACATGAAAACACATGGATATAGCTTATAGACATGTTTTGGTTTAAAAAAATTGAGGACAAAGAAAGTATGAACCAAAAAATGTCAAGACACTTAGAAGAGAAATTCCTTATCCATTAGGCATTAGAAGTCAATGTAAAATAAAGATGGATACCACAAAGCCTCATTTACCGAACACATCACATGAGAAAAAAACACAAAAGAAACAAAAACACACATGACAAAGGAAGCACACAAACCTATATTCACATATGGTACATGCAGGGGACAACCCACTTTTATTTTTTGTATAGTTTAAGATATTGCCCATTATGAGGCAATTCCAAGTGAGTGTCATCCAGATAAGATAATTGGAAATTATTCTCTCCACTTGTCTCTCAAATCTAAAATGGTCAAGCCATATTGAATCACCTTTTCTATGGTTTATTTTTGGTTCTCTCCTCTTATCCCATAGTAGGACAAGATCACCAATCTGAAAATCCCTCTTCTTCACCTTCTTATCAAATATTTTCTTTACTTTCAATTGATGGGGCTTTATCCAGATTACAAAATTAATTTTTCAAGTGAGTCTTGGAACTCACCATATTCCATTGATTTGATCAGTTACAATGCTGGTAACTCTATAATGATTGGAACTTTTACATTTATCCCATATAGGAGTTGGAATGGAGACATACCAATAGCCTTTTTGGAGTGATCGATCATCCCATCTCTTGCATCATATAGTTTGTTGTGAAAATTTATCTAATTCGATCTATGAGATTTCAGAAAATTGTCACAAGATTCTTGTAACTTGAATCAAATTGGCCTTTCCCATAGGGGTAATAGTAAAATGAATTTGTTAAGGATATTTTGTATCCATAAAAAAATTAGTTAATTCCATAGAAGAGAAATATGTGGAATTATCAACAACTATCTTTTGTGGAATGCCAAAATGGATAATAATATTTTCCTTGATGAAGTTACATACCATCTCTAAATATATTACTTGAGTGGTATGACCTCTCCCGATTCTTGAATTAATTCATTTCTATGAGCATGAAGGTATGAGCTAGAATAGAATGAGGATTAAGATTACCAATGAAGTTTAGAACCCATTATTGGAAATGCTCTTCAATCACCACCGAGTCTGCAGTGGGAGTATAGTGATATTTGAGTAGTCCCAAAAAGTGTTAACAAGGCTCACACTTAAATACCCATTTGATAATATTGAAAGAGAGTATGACAATAATACCTCCCTCAAAGGATCTTGTGTACAATGACTATGATGAGAGAAATTTCCACCACACGCTTGATCATAAAAGGATTCTAGCAATTTTTGTGTTGCTCTTTTTCAACACACCTTAAGAAGCATCCATCAAGGGATCTCTTATACAATACATGGTTCCAAATCACATACCTTGCAACTTTAAGCTGAGGGTTGTTATTTCCTTATAATCCATCTATTTTGGACCTTTACATAAGTGAGGAAGTAAGAAATATCACTGTACCACTCATTGGTAGTATTCACAAAGAGTACCTTGGGAAATTCTTTATCCATCCGTAGTAGTGGAATTATTTATCTTCATAGTGAGTCATGAGAGACTCATCTTCGGCTATCAACCTTTATAATCAATTGCCTCAATCCAAATTAGAGGGCCTTACTTAAGGTCATACTCTTGAATTTTATATACCTAGTTACCTCTTTTTTCTCTGAGGTCTTGGTGAGTCTAGATAAACTTTATAGATGATCCTAGAACCATCACAAAGGTGTGAGAGTTGAGGATGTAGAGTCTGAAATTTTTCATCACCTTAACAACATCAAAACCATGATTTTCTATGGTAGAGTATTTGATCTCATGATTCTTCAATGGGTAGCTCATGAAGGAAATAGGAGACTCAATCCCTTCCTCATTCTTCTGAACTAAAATAGCCTAAATAGTGTGGTCACTTACATAGCAATACACAATGAAATCTTTATTAATATCGGGACATACTAGGGTTAGGTTTTTGTTATGGCCTTCTTGATGTTATCAAAATATTATTTTCCTTACTTAATCCACGTCAAGCTCTCTCGAGGTTTCATAATTTTTATAATATTTTGAGTCAAATTAGAAAAATATAGAATGAAGTGGCGAAGGAAGTTGACCTTGCAAAAGAAGGAATGAACTCACTTCTTACATATGGGAAAGGAGAGTTTATGAATGGATTCCACTCTTTTTGGATTAATCTCTTTTCCTTATTTTTTTATTAGAGGTAAAAAGGTTGAGGGGACCCTACCCCATACAAAATGTTACCAGTTCCTTACAAAAGGCCAAGAGGATATTATGATATACCATTGAAGCCCAACCACAAACCCAAAATAACACAAGACCAACAACAAAGAGATACAAACA